>OX375876.1:114144234-116544234 GCA_947359465.1 Metellina segmentata | reverse complement strand
TATTTCAGGGAGGAAAAATATGTTTTAACTTTTATTGTTGAGTTAGCTGATTTCGAAAAAGTGGAATAAATTTTATGGGAAGTTCTGCAAATTTAACGTTGTGTTGCTTTTTGGTACGACGTTAATTAAAATTACCGAACCTTATCTTGTACAAATTTAAAGTTTATATTTGTCGATATATTAAACGCGAGTTCTCTTAATTAAAAAAAAAAGATTTCATGAGTAATTTGTATCCGTATGGCAACAATTATTCTGGTAACCAAATTGTTAAATAAATAAATAAAAAATAGCTTAATATTTTGTATTGCTTGGTTTGTCGACAGAATTGTAGAGCGGTTTAATTTCGAAAATGCTATTTTCACTATTCATTTGATAATTTCTTCTTGGAATGCGAAGCAAGGTTCTGAAGTAAGTACCTATTTTCCGTTCCATAATGTGGTCCAGTTACCTGACCTAAACAGTTACTTTCGAGTTCATCGTAAAGTTGAGTGGATCAAACGTGTCAAAATCAAAGTGTTTGTATCTTTCTCTGGGCTTATTATTTGAGGGTGTTACAAATGAATATTTTCATCTCGTGTGATCACTCTTTTGTTTCATTGCTCACAAATTAAAAATCCCGATTTAAATTATATTTACCCAAGCGTGGTGAATGTAAAATTTGTGATCACGAAGTGATATTTGAATAAATCAAAACTAGCTTTGTATTGATGAATCGTAAAACGAAATTTAATCCATTTAACAAATTTTAAATTGCTGTAGGTATTTAGAAACTATTTCTTTTAGGTAAATTGAATAAATCTGAATTTTAATTAGTTTTTGTAATGAAATTTCAGATTGTTGATAGTATTGGTTGATATTTTTAATTCTATGCCATCAAAGCCACCTCAAATGTTTTTAAATGCTTTGTTCATTATTTGCCTTTCCGCAAATAAAAAATAATAATTCTAAGAATAAAGGAAAAAAATCAGAATAAAGGAAAAACAATAAAAGAAAAGAAATATTACTTTCTATAAAGGAAAAGAAAATATAGCCATGTCCAGCTAAGTTATCTTTTTTGTGTTGACTATATCCGGAGAAAATTTTAATGCAGTTTCAAAGATGCTATCCTGGATTCTCGTTGGAAAGGTTGTCTTTTTTGTTGCTCTCAGTTGTAGACATTTCTCTATACTCATTTTATATCCCATTTAAATAGGTATTTACATTTTTTTATTTGTGAGGTAATAACAGGACTGAATGTTAAGATTTTAACAGAAACATTCCAACTTCAATATGCCTGCTAAATTTGAACAAACATTTTAGAGAGTAAAACTTTGCAACATAATTTTGCTGTTAATCAAAACTACATGTTTTATAATTGTTCAAAAACTAGGCATGAAGTGAACATGAATGAATGCTAGAATTTAGTCATATTTCTTCACTTTGTTTCCTAGAATCAGGTAAATAGTGAAAGTGCTACTCGACATTTAACCCTTTGTTAATTACACTGGTCCTGGTTGATGCACAGTGACTTTCTTTCAATGTTATGTAATGAAAATAATATCTATAAAATGTATTTTTAGGTTTTACAAATACATTTTAAAAATTTGTTTTTGTAATATGTTCTAAAAAACTTTTTATGAATAACTAATGTAAGTGTGGAAATATCAAGTACCTAACAGATGCAATACGATTTTATTCCTTTGAAAAAATTCACAATTACTGGAGGGTTGTATTCTGCGTTACGTTATCAAAAGTGAAGTAAGTGGGAAATATACTTTTTAAGCTAGAATTACAATTTTTACATATTTTGTTTCAGTTGATATTGGTACTACATAATATCACACTGTGAAGAATGGTTCCATAATCTCCTTATTTGTGATGATTTCATTCTACACTTCTACATTTTAAATATCATTTGAGAGTATGCTTTCTTGGTGAGTGATATAAAACATTTGCTTTCTTTGGTACATATAATTTCTTTATAGAAATTATATTTGTTATTTGTTACTGATTGCTATTATACATATATGTCTGTCAAATACAGTAGAATCTTACGATTTATATATTATTGACATTAAACCATGTTCAAAATCTGCTATCCTTATATTTAGAAGATGTAAATGGAATATTTACATTTATGTTCAAATCTGATTTAATGGATTAAAATTATTTATATACAATCCTTCACTTTTCTAAATAATAACAAGGGCAACTTTTTTGTTACAGTAAAAATGAAAAAAAGTTGCATTTATGGAAATAAAGTTGCATTTATTTTTGATACACTAAAATCTAAAATAAGTATTCTTAAAAAGGAAGAAAAAAAAATCAGAATTTGTTGACAATTTTAGTGGCATACAAAAGTATTATTATACATAGTTAAATACTGAAGAACATTTACATCGTAGAGAACAGTTGATCCTTGGCCAGTAATCTCTTTAACATTGAAAAAATGCACTCAACAGAGACTGATGTTGCCTGCATTGTTGCAGTAGCAAATAATCACTTGGAGGAATATCGTCTCGGGAAAGTGTAGCAATAACCGTTGGTTCGTTATTTTTTCCAATCATTTTTTCAGATACGCTTTAAGGAACTTCCATAAAATCCTTCAATCTGATATCTTCATTCGCTGCCTCGATGTTGTATGCTTTCGATTCCGATTTTTCTACGAGACGAATCAAACAATCGTTGCTGCTTTTGATTTTCAGCAAATGTTTTGGCAGCTCTGGGTAAACGAAGTTTTGCTTTCCAATCATCTGCATTGTTTTATGTATAAATACGAGTATACTCGGAAATATTACCCTGCATTACCTGAAGCATTGTTATTAAATAGTTGCCTGTTAAATTTTGAACTAAATTTTAAAAACTTGCAGGTGGTTGCATTTATGCAAAAAGTTGCATTTATGGAAAAAGTTGCATTCATGTTGCGGTTCTAACTCATTAAAAATACACCCCAACCAGGAGGAATTTTGGTTTTAGCACTTTACATGCAGCGTATAACGTATGAAAAAAATTTGCATTTGTTGCAAAAAGTTGCCCTAATAATAACCAATTTAACTACTTGTAATTCAAAGATAAGTATTTTATTTTATTTCTTAATTGCACTGTCTCATGACTAGAATTTGGATGATCAATTTTGATAGAGAATGTAAAAATTGATGAATTTCAGGTGCTGCTTCATTGATGCTACCTAGTATGTTTTGTAAGAGATGGCGACTGATATCAGTGATATAGTGAAACAAGGTTATCTTAAAATCCGCAGCTGTAAACTTGGTGTAAGTAGAAAGTTTTTTTTATTGCTTCATATAGTATTTTATGAAATATGTGATTAGTATCAGGTGTAATGTTCTTTGATTGTACTAGTTAGAAGTTTATTGTATCCACCCCAGTTCAAACGTTTATTTCCTTTGCTCTTTAAAGTACTATATGAAGTTTTGCCATACAGTTTTAATCTCTATGTAACATCATTTCAAAACTTTTTCAAAGTATTTGATAAAACATCCAAAATAATTTTAAAAGGATTTCTACTGAACAGTTTTTTCTAATGATTTTAATATGTTTTAGCTATGCATTTTCAAAATTAGTTAAACATTTATCAAAACCAGAAATTACACTGTTTTAGGAATGAAGTTTATTTTGTAAAACAGAAAGACTGATTTTGTACTGCTGTGATAAATTTATAAAATGTGCATGCACATACCATGCATTTTCAAGTCTAAGATAAGTCTTTTATATCAATTGGGAGTGTAGTGTACCTAATGTAACAAACGTAAGGAAGCATTTAAAAGGTACACAGCTGTTATTTAAATAATTTTTTTAAAGTGCTTTTGATGGTTTAATACATTTTACTGAGCTTTAAAAATTGATCTTATTGATGTTGATTTTTCTAAGTTAACTAATTTTGGTTGAATGTAATGTATTTCTAAATTCACTATTCAAAGGATTGGTTGGTTTGTTACCTCAGCAAAATCATTTTACTTCACTAAGGCTAAACCAGACTAGGAGCAACTGCTGAAAAGTATTCCTCGACCATTTTAAACATCTATGTGAAGACAGATTTAATCCCAGAACGTATTGTTTTGCGTGTCCAACACTGACCAGACTGGCATCTAATTGCTTGACTATTTTTCTGCTGCTATTTATTCTATGTAACACAAAACCAGATTTTCTGAAACATCCTGCATAGTTTTGGATATACTTTTTAGTGTTTGCTGCATGTAAATGTTATACAACACGTATTTAGTAACTATAAATAAATAAATTTATTAATTTATAGCTGTGGCAGAGAAGATGGATTGTTTTGAGACGTGCGTCAAGTAAAGCCCCTTGTCGATTGGAAAAGTATTTTGATGAGAAAGCTGCCCGCTCTGTCACGGGCCATAAAATAGCACTTCTGACATCTGTAAATACCATTTGTAGAGTTCCAAACAGTGTTAAAAAACATGCATTCACCATTTGTTTCATGGATTGCACCACAAAGTGCTTTGCTTGCGATTCTGGTTAGTATGAGATTTGAAATCAAACTTTTATTACAGAAATGAAAATGATTGGATACATTTTCAAGAAACTATGATTGAAGACTTGTCTTTTTAAAAATAGTTATGTTTTTATTTCGAGTTGGTTATTGAAATGTATATTTTAATTTTCCAATGTGTTTATATTTGTTATTTTGTTTTAAATTCGAAAACCTTGTTTTCCATTTGTAGTTCCATGTTTTGAAAAGTTAAAAGTATTTGTTACTTGCATCAATATTTTATCTGCTTGCAATGTGACATGCTTTATGATCCATTATTACACTATCTACCAATAAGTATTTGGACACCCATGCAAATGACGATATCCGCGGTCCTGATATACGTCACACCCTCTGCCGTTAAATATTGTGTATGAAGCAACATTGGCATTAATCGCTTGCAAGATGCCACAAAGTGCAAAGTAATCTGATTTCGATAAAGGTTTAATCGTTTGGTATCACATAAATGGATGATCCTTAAGGAACATATCTAGCGAGCTGAATTACACAAAATCAAGTGTGGCCTATCTCATTCAGAATTTAAAAAAAAGCAGTTATTCTGGGAATGTGATCCGAGTCAGTAGACCCACAAAACTGGGAAATAGAGACCGACGGGTGCTATCCAGAGACATTCTTAAGAACTGCACCCAACCTATGGCTCACACACTCCACGAGTTTGAACAGGCATCCGGGAGTGTTGTTTGGATTAATACTATCCGTAAGGAAGCACATCTGCTTGGTTTTCATGGTCGCCCATTTTTCACAAAGTCCAACCACGCTGCTCGATTAATGTTGTGCAAAGCACGTCGAAAGTGAACTGAAGATCAGTAGAAACTGGTTCTCTGGAGTGACGAATCAAGGTTCACCCTCTATCATTCTGATGGCTTGGTCTGGCATCTGCCTGGAGAACGCCTCCTTCCAAAATGAATTGTGCCCACTGTGAAGTTCGGCAGAGGTGGTTATGGACCAGAAAGTAAAGTTAGGATTTATACGAATTAATAAGTTAGTTTGCAAAGCTAACCAAATGGGATTGCATGCATAGGCGAGCAGGGGGCTGAGGTTTCATTGTTCGAAAAGATTGACTCTGTGAAAGGAGTGTTGGTTTGCTAGAGCTTTGGTTTCCTAAGAAAGTGGAGCCGTTATATAACAGCTGTGATACGTCATGATGCCGCGGGCATAACTAGACAAAAATACAGAGGTGTCAACTTAGACGGACAGAATACGTTGGAGAATGGGCAACACAGACGGCTGTCGTGGTTTATTTTATTCGAGAAACAAAACAAAGTGGTTTTTTATTCTCTAGTTTAAAGTTTCTAACTTCGGGATCGTTGAAGGTAGAGTGAAAGTTTCAACAGATTTCAAATCAGCGTCAATTTCTACGCCAGATGTATATCAAAAACAGTTTTATTATTCAATTATTTACCATTTGACTATTTAATTATTTATTAAATAATTAATTATTTATTTAAAGAAAATCACATTTAAGGTATCGATCTGGTGTCAAATTTTCCGCAGATTTCAAATCCGTTGAAATTTTTATTCTGTGTTTAACGATCTTGATTTTACAAAAACGAATGAATTAATGGCAGTCAGAAATGTTTATTTATTTCGCTCCTCTTCGTACAAATTGTTTGGAGCAGGAAATGAAATCTGTCCGCAACAAGAGAAAAAACGTTCCCCAACTGTTTGAGACCGCTATGACGACAGTCATGGAAATGGCGGCTCTGATCATTTACGTTAAGCTCATAAACAACGCTCTCTAGGAAACCAACACCATGTGTTAGTATAAACAACGTTTTAGTGACGTCACCCACTGATACATCACGGCTACGCTTTCTTAGGAAACCGAAGCTTTAGCAATCCCCGAGGGTAGGTAAACAGGGGGCAGAGCCCCCCTAATCTTGAAAAAAATGTTACATTTGTAAAAAGTTTAAAAATTTAATTCTATGGGAACATTTTTGAAAGTCACTTGATGGTTTACTGTACCCTCATATTGGAGGCTAGGCATCTCTGCATTATGGTTAGGAGCAAAGAAGCTTACATTAGCATGGATGGTTAAAACTAGTGTATGTTTATGTATCACTGTTCTAGAAAAGCAATGATGCAGGTGAAATATTCATTAATTATTCTGATATAGAAAACTGAAAACAAGGTTCATGATTAATATTTATAGTAACACGTGAAAAGCTTTGATAGTAAAGAAAGTATTGTAATTAATAGCATAATGTTAATTAAAAATAATAATAATAATACCACTCAGGCAGCTATATTTTGAAACATAACCCCGATTTCTTAGTTGTGTTGTTCTTCCTGGACAATATATCAATGTTAAATCATGGTTATTTAAATGTAAATCTTAGATGCTTGATTTCAGGTTTTCTTGACTGAGTATAATTTTTTTGCCAACTATTTCCCTACCAAAATATCAAGGTTCAATTACCCCTTTAACTATGTTTTAACATAATTACAACTGATTCTGTACTAAAAATAAACCTTGTTCCTGACACAATGAATCACAGATTGACATCTTATAATTTTTCATCCATTTTGTGCCACGATATCAGTTGAGGCTCAATTAACTATTAATTAGTTAAAATGTTAGTTTTATAAATGTGATCATATTGCTGAAATTCTACATAAGCATGAATGAAAGAATGGTGAAGCTGAGACTATAGTAATACAAGTGTTTGCTACCCGTAGATATGGAAGCTGACACCTGGGTGAAACTTCTGGTCCAAGAATCTCTTATTCCACAGCCAGGGTTTGCCACTGGTGAACCTGATGTCTTGAGTCCTGGCATCCAAAAGGAATTGCAAGGTTGTATGTCTCATATTACTAATTCCAAATGAAATAAATTTTTTTTTAATAAAACCCATTTGATACTATTGTCTATTTATACAAATCCAGTAATGTTATCTTAAGCTGTCTGGTATCATGTGTCAGCTAAATGAAAACCTGGAATAAACATGTGTTTGAAACTAGATTTCTGATTACTGTGAGAAAATTCAGGGGGTATTTTAGTTTGGTATCTGAAATTGTGAAATGAATTTTAAAAAGAACCAATTCCATGAAGGTACTGCCTTATTTTCAATCTTTTGAAGAATTGTGTTGTACCCAAATTTTTCTCTAGTAGTTTCCTGTTGGTTTCTGTAGTAAAATTTCTAACCACAATTCTTTATTTTTTGTGGAAAATAATTTAAATTTGATTTGTTTGTTGAGACATACTGAAATGCTTGTATTCGTATCTTAAGTTTCATAAAGTATAATTAGTGACATCTTAAGTCCTGTTTTTTAAAATTTGTCACATTTAAAATTTTTTTTTTAGATTTGAAAAGAAAATTATGTATAGTCATATATGTCAACTAGTCATGAAATACCAAAAGTAAATTAATTTACAAGCTGCAAGGTTTTTGTATTTTTATTTTACCATGCAAGTATTTTTATATTGACACTTTTTGTAAGAAAAGTGCACAATTTCTGGAGGGAGGCGGGGGGCCACCTCAATCTGCAAAGAGAAAAATCATAAAAGCTGGATGAAAAAAAAATATTGCTCAGTTGCTTTATACTTAATAATTTTTGTCCAAGATAAGTATTGTTGATATATTGCTGTATTTAATTCCGAGTCATGTTAAAATAACAGTTTATAAATAGTGAATAAGAGTGCTTCGAAAAGTACGTAACTAAAAGATTAAACTATTAAAAGCAAAAAGTTTAGTAAAATTCTGTCATTATCAGTAGGTTTACTGCAGGATTTTCTACAATAATATTTCATTATTTTTTTAGTTTTACCAGCTGATAAACAATCATTGACTGAGATTAATTTCATTTCTTGACAGATCAATTGTAGTAAATGTATGTCTATAATTAGTTTTTTTTTGTTTCAGAACAATTTCATGTTTATCTCATGCCCACACCAAAGCTTGATGTGTTTGGAGAATGCTTGTTACAAGTGACTCATGAGAATATCTATCTATGGGATATTAATAACTCTCGAGTTAAGTTAGTTGCTTGGCCATTAACTGCTTTGCGTAGATATGGTAGTGATCCTTCAAAATTCACCTTTGAAGCAGGAAGGTGAGCAATTTTTTTTGAGTCTATCAATATGTATGTTGTGAAAATACATTATAATTTTGCTTTTAGTCATTCCATGAAAAACTGTCAAATTAGCTGTGATTGACATGTTAACGATTTTAATGAAAACCAACATAAAAAACATATACAGTGGACTCGCGTTATTTCGCACTTGTGGGGACCAAAAAAAGTTCATAAAATCAAAAGTTTGTAAATTGGGATAGAAAAAAATTCAACCTGCACTAGCCTTCATTTATTAGCAATTCCAAACAAAAAAAAAATCAGCTATCTTCGTTTGCTTCATGATAGCACTTCTGCAAACATATGATTCTATTGCCTGTTAAGCATCTCAAAATTGTCATCTGCTTCAAAGAACTGACTTAGTCCTGACAGGTATTCTGTGGCTTTTTTGATAGTTGGCCTTGGGATGACCTCTATGCATTCCTCTTCATCGGATTGATCTTCGGCATTCCTGTTGAACACCTTATTTCATCATTCGATATCTCCTCTGTGCATGCTTGAACATTCTCGTCCACAATCACAGAAAATGTAAGGTTTTCAGGAACTTGAGGATCTCTTCTTCTAAGTTCCTGTATCAAAGCTTCATTGCACTGAGACCGGAATCGCCCATTCCTTCCCCTCTGCCCTCTTTATCAACTTGGGAGGTCCAAAGTCTACCCAGTCTGAAGAAGTATCACCCTTTCTCGTCAAGTTTTTCCTGTCTAAAGGAAAACAATGAAAAGAAAGTGAAAAAAACTGAGTTCCTTAACAAGAGAGAATGTGTTATTTTGGTTTGTAAATTTAAAGGGAAATTAACTTTATTTCAATGGGATACTGTTTGGGACCAACATAGTTGTTTGTAAAGATGTGCTGTTTATAAATTGGAGTCCACTTTAGTAATGAATTACTGCAAAATATTAGGTTTCAAAAATGTCTACTATTTTGTTATTTAAAGTACAACGGCACACAAATATAGATTATTTATCACTAAAAGGGACCTGTTTGTGACAGTGTATTTTCACTAAGTTATTGAAGCAAATTAAAACTTTGTATCATTATATTCTTTAGAAAAAAGGTCTCTTAGAGAAAGTTAGAATATAATTTAGCAGTGTCATTTGCTGATTCTGGAAACTTGATAAAATTGAAATTTTGCTTATTTGTTAGAAATAGCAAATTGCTCTGGTATCTCAGAAAATAGAATATAATTTATTTTGTGTTTACTCCTTAGTAAAGGAAAATCATTTAAAAAGTAAAGTTATGGAAAACTGGTTTTCAGTTTTTTAAATACATATTTAACTATGCAAGAAACAGAAAACACACTTCAAAGCTTTTCAACATTATATGGACAATGATGTCTGTTATGTGTCCTGAAATTGTCATTTTTGTTGCCGGAACCTTTTTAGCTAGATATACATTTGATTTTTTTTATCACAGCTGATAATGAAAGTTATAAGCTTAAATAGTGTAAAATTGCAATACAAGAATGAAATAATTTTTATTAGTGCATGTTAAAATTTCACACAAAATGATTTCCTAAATCTTAATTAAAAAGTGTTCCATAACAGAAATCATAATTTTGTTAATGGAATATATTCACCAGTTAAAAAGGTCCATAAACCCTGTATGGCTCAAAGAAAGCATTGCAAAAGAAATTGATAGGGAATTGCTTGTAAATTCGGCTACTCTTTTGCAAACCCATATGAAAGTGATTTAATGCACCTGTGACTGACTGAAATGACGATTTTCCTTGCTTAATATATTAACATTAAAGGAATGGTATTCAAATTGATTCTCCACTTTGACAAAGTTTTAATAAAATGCCAGCAGAATGGAAAATTATGGAAACATGCAACTCATTGTTACATGCTGATTCCCAAGTGAACATCACGAATCCTCGTTTCATGTTTATCACTGGTGAAATAATTTTAAGAATTCAGCAGCACTCTTAGGCTCAATTTCAATTTCGGTAATTGCTACAAAATTAAATAAGAATTCAAGTAAGAAGCTCTTTGAAAAGATATTAAGTAAAAGTTGTTGCAATGTCCATCTTAAACGCTTAAACTTTTTTAATAGTAATATGATCTGCTTTCGAATTTAAAATAATTTGGTATTTTATTTCACTGTTGTCATCTGAAATGCGTAATATACATAGAATGGGAAGCAAATGTTATGATATTTTGTTGTTAGACTCGAGAACCATCACCAATTGGTGATAATAGCTATTGACAGAAATGGTGATAATTGAAACACGATACCATGAAACTTCTGCCGCCAATTTGACAATGGCCTTGTGTTGTGCTCTTCACTGATTGATTTTGTTACTATTGCTTTACAATTCAAAAGGCAATCCCGACATTTTTTACAATTAATAGATATATTTCGCTACATTCCTCTAAAATATTCTTTTTGTCAGAACTTTTCTTCATTAGATGTTGTATCCCTATATAAACTTGAAATTTCGTTTACTATTTTAAAGATGGAGGAACTAAAAGACGTCTTCAAAACTGGAGCAATAATTTTATCATACCTAGCATTGTAACTGGCATGAATTTTAACAATACATTTAAATTTTTTTTTATCCCTTAGAAACATTTTTATTTTGTCAGAATTGACAATTTTGATTTATTGTGCACTAATTTCGAGGTTAAGTGGTTATTTTAACTGTGGATGGATGGCAATATTTCTGTTAAATCATAATTTCTCCCTTCTAGATTCATTCTAGAAAATTAAACTACAAAGTCATTTGTAGTTTAATTTTCTGAATTTTCTCAGCTCTAAAGATTGATGCGAGTTGGTTTCATATTGTATTAAAGAATTGTTAAACTATCCCCTAAATTCTCATGGAAATTTCAGCTCTTCGTTGTCAAGGGTTAAAGTAAAAGTGGAAAGTCATTTGTTAAATTGTACGATGCGGCAAAGGTTATTACAGTGAGTTTATTCATAGCATACTAAGAGAAAGAAGTAACACTCTTGTAGGTGTAATGAAAACTTAAAATATTGCAAAATATTAAATAGGATAATGTATTGAGTGTTTCATTGTAATTCGTTAGTATTGGAAAACTAATGGACAATTTCTGTGCTCAGATGGCAAAATGGTTTAAGTCCCATCCTGGAGTCTTTTTTTTTGTTAACGTTTAGAAGGTGGCAAAATGTCGTCTTTTTCTTTCAGTTTATACAAAGGTGGGAAAATTGTAATAAATAAAAAAAAACACAAAACCAGATGTTGAATCTTCTGTCGAGAAAAATTAAAAAAGTGACGTAACATTTTGCCATCTGAGCACATATTTTATCTTTGAACTGTGGCTCAATCTCCAATAACTTATTCCATCTAGTAAATAATGCATATTTACTATGGTTATTTACACACAAGAGACAACACTAGGCCTCATCTCGATTGACATCTGTTCTGTTGTTGACAGTCAGTCTGTATTGGAGTGAACAGTTAATACAATCACAAACATTATAAAATCTTATTTGGTGGCTCCTCAAAGTTATTGCTGCAATGCTTTGTATTCAGTTGTATGTGTTGGCAGAATTTTAACTATTTGAATCTTCTAGGCAATGTGTTACTGGTGAGGGGATGTTCGTGTTTCATACATTAGAAGGAGATAAAATTTACAGAAAAGTTCATCAAGCTACCTTGGCAATTGCCGAGGCTCATCATCGTATGAAAGAACACACTGATAAAGTTCTTTCTAATCAGGTAATGCAAAATTCATGTACTCGATTCCTTTTATAGTCTTTGTATGCGAGAAATTTTACTGATATATGAGTTTTATCATTTTTACAAATAATGGTTTGGTTATATGTGTAACTACAAAAATCAACAAAACTAGATAGTTTAACATTAAATAAGTGTAATATAACAGAAGACGTCATCTTTGCATACTGTTGTCATCAGCACTTATTGTGAGTTGCACACATTTTGGCTACAGAATATAGATGTGATTAGGATGTAAAAAAATTATTCCCATTCTGCTGGAGATGTCTTTCCTCCCCCCTTTTAAAATGTTAAGAAGTAATAACTTGAAAAATATTTTTTACTATGATATTTTTATTACAATTTTGTATCTTAGCTCTATTTCTATCATTGAAGTTTGGTAACTTAGGATATAACTTAATTTTATTGCTGATATTGTATTTCAATTTATGTATATTCCATTACCAAAACCTCCAGTCTGACTTTCAAGCTCACTGTGACTGCAAGGGCGCATCTAGGTTTATACGGGCATCACGACCTTGAGGTACCCGAGTGATCTTTCCTCTCTCATTTTTACCCTCTCCTACCCTTCTGCTTTCTCCTCATTGTGTTATCTGTCTTGTGATGGGCACATATTGGGTAAATATCGCCTCTGTGCCACAAAGACCCAATCATACTATGTATCTACTAAGACTTTTGCCTCTTTATCAAATTGCATACTTTTGTCTGTTACTTGTTCCTATTTACATTAATTTTTTTTACAATTGCTTCGCTTTAGGTTTGCACGGTCCAAAAAAATGCTGAAAACTGGTCCCAAAAATCCCTAAATCATAAATTTTGTCCCAAAAATTAAAAACATTTTTTAAGACCTTAAACAAAAGGTAGCTGCAGTTGAACTCAAACAAATGAAAACAAGAAAATTGCAAATAATGCAAACTGTAAAGAAAATGAAAATGGTGTAACTTCCTCAATCCAACCACATTCGGACACAATTTTTTAAAATGCACCAATCGATATATAATTTTTTTACCAACTTCATATGATGCATAAAACATACAAATAAAAAATTTACATGACAAAATGTTTTTAAAGTAATTGTTTATTTATTTTTTAATTTTTTATTAAAATTTTCAAGTATTCAGAAAACATAAATAATCAATATAATATATAGTATTTGTTTCATATTGATCTACTTTGACATGATTTATAGCTTGTGTTTATTTAAAAAATTTTATTTAGAAAACAGCTCATTAAAGCTGAAATTTGAAATTTGATACTAAAGTCCTCTTTTCTAGAGATTAGACTGTAAGCAATAAAAAAAATGTGATTTTAAAATATCATTGTATCTAACTGACCCACATAAACATGTAAAATCAGATCATGCATTTATGTTAGAAAGTCCCTAAAAGGTCCCCAAAATATCCTGAAAAAGTCCCTTAACGGAACAACAAAAATTTAATAGACACCCTGGTTTGAGAAACTAAAAATATCTTTTTTTTAAATACTATTTATCAATCGTTTATATCAATGCTAAAAAGTGTTACTAAAGAGTTACTTTTTGTGTGCTCATACACTCTACACCAGTGGTCCCCAACCCCCGGGCCGTGGACCGGTACCGGTCCATGGATCAAATGGTACCGGGCCGTCCAAGGAACATTAAATTATTTCCATTTTATTTACTGTGGTGTATTTCTCTCTGGTTTGTGCGTTTCTTATCTATGAAATGTCCACTCAAATTAGGAGGCGGTAAATCAGAACTTGAAATTTGTTCTGTTACTAGAGCTTCAATTATGATTTCTAAATTCTGTATGTGTCTATTTTCCAACTGTGACAACTGTTTTCAAGTTGGCAGACAAAGTAGCTGCATTTAAAGCCAAACTGAAGTTGTGGGGACGGCACGTGAACAGATGCATTTTGGACATGTTTCAGACATTAGCGGGGATTTTAGCCAATACTGAGCCTAAACATTCATTCTCCCAGTTGGTGTACCTGTCTTTGCTTTTAAAAGAGTTCGAGCGCTACTTCCCAACCACAAAAGACCCACGAACTAGTAAGAAATAGATCCACAACCCATTTGTCAACAAATTAGGCGAATCTAGCATGTCTGTGCAAGAAGATCAACTGCTGGAGATTGCAAATGAAGGCGGCCTTAAAACTACGTTCGAGACAACAACTCTGTCGGTGTACTGGATTAAAGTCATGTCGGAATACCCTGAGATTGCCATCACAGCACTTAAATCCCTATTGCCATTTCCGACAACTTATCTGTGTGAAGCAGGGTTTTCTGCAGTGATAACAACCAAAACAAAACAACGGAATAAACTGGACATAAGCAACACACTTCGGGTGTCATTGTCTCCTATTACCCCCAGATGAAACAGTCTCGTTGCAAAGAAACAAACTCAGGGTTCTCATTGATTTAGCGTTCTAGTGAGTTAAAATATTAAATCACTTTATATTCATTTTTTGGTGTAACTATATTTTATTTTGAAGGCATGTTTAAATGCAATTAAATTAAAATTATTAAATCAAAACAATTTAAAATATAAACAATCAACGTCCCCCTTTCAGCGGGCCGCGTATCAATTATCAAACGTTGATCCGGTCCGCAGCAGTAAAAAGGTTGGGGAGCACTGCTCTACACCACCTGGGTATTTTCATGACTATGAACTTCAGTCATTACATTCACAGATTCTCCAACTGTTACAGAATTTCCGTAGGTGCTACGTAAATTAGGTGAAAACTATGTAGCTACGGATGTATAGTGAAAAAAACTATGCATCTCGTCATCTGAAATTTTGGAAACTGATAGAGCTGACGTAGCTTGGTATAAAATTTCCCAAATCAATCATAGCAATGGCAACTCAAAATATGTGGCATTGTCTAAAATAATGTTGTCAGTTTTGTCAGTTCCTCACAGCAATGCAAGCAGTGAGAGACTTCTCAGCATGGTTCGAAAAAACCAAACCGAATCTCGTTCCAGAAGGAACACTAAAACATGTTACTCCTCATAACAAAAATGAATATGGAAGTTTGTTACAATGTCAAACTAAGCAATGGAATACTTAAAAAAAACTTAAAGTGCTTGCTATTCAATCCAAAAAAAAAAAAAAAATTGTAGATGAGATGTAATAAATATGTAATAGGTTTGATCAACAAAATGGTATTATGTGACTTAAAATACGATTAATTCACTTATATATTTAGTCAATATTTTTTTTAAATAGTATTGTTTAAAAATATTTGTTTGAATTCATTGTTCAATAATTTTATTTATTAATTTAAATGATTAATTAATTAATGTTTTAGTAATTTTTTATTAATTTTTTAATAATTAATCAATAATTTATTGATACTATATCGTGTGTAACATGCCGGTAAGAAATGCTACTGATGACTGGGTTACTAATGTTAGAGAGTATGATGCATTCATTCCATCTCTACTATTGTAAAAGAAATTGTCTGCGTGCAGTGTCCAGATGAATCTGTGTAGGATTTACAATAACGAAATTTGGCTCACAGGTAGTCCTAATTTCATGCAAATTTCGCGCAAAGCCCAAATTATAAAATTTAATCTAGAACATTTTAAAATTAAATTATTGGCATTTATTTATTACTAGCCACTGCGTGGCTAGCCCAGCGTTGCCTGTGCCCGTGGTGTAAGGTATTAATCTGGTGCAAAATTTTCCGCCAAATTTAAATCCGTTAAAGATATATTTAATTAAAAAAAAAAATTTTTTAAAAAGGAAATCATATTTTTAGGTATCAATCTAAACTGAAATATTCTGCTGATTTCAAATGCGTTGAAATTTTTACTCTATCTTTAACGGTCCAGGAGATAGAAAAAAGAACTGACTTCAGTTGAAAGATTTATCGTCTGGCTGGAAATTTATTTGTCCGCGCAAAATCAAAGCGGAAATGAAAAAATAATTTTCTCCGTGTTCTGCTATGAAAAAAACTTGGCATGTTTCCAAACCCTGACTGCAAGGTCACACAGGTAGAAAAAGTTCTCCGCGTTTGAAAAAGCGACGGAGAATAAACTATTAAATTCGTTTTAAAATCTTATAGATTTAATTTTAAAATTCGCTGCGGACCAAAAATTGCAAAAAATTTGGACTACCTGTGTGCGAAATCTCATTGCTGTAAGTGCCATAGAATGCCATAGAATGGTTTGCGACAAACAGACAGACAAACACTTCCTTTAAAAAAAATAGAGATTTGTTCTCCTTTGAATTGCAACAGTGGGAAGAAATCGCAGGTCCCAAATTTATTTTTTCCTTTCATTTCGTGAGCATAAACAATTTCAGCAAAGTGAAACAAAACAAATAAAAATTTTTACTGCTGTTTATTTCTTTTTTATTCTTTAGTCGAAGTTTCAATCTTTGCAATAGTTAAAGATAGTAAACATTCCAATGGATTTCAAATCTGCGAAAATTTTATACCAGATCATCTTACCTAAGATCACATTAGATCATAAAACCTTAGGTTGTCTGAATTTCATGCAAATTTTGTGGACATGAAAAAAACACTGTTGTGGGCAACGCTGCGAGGCCTGCTATTAATTTCTAAATTTAAGCTGTTTGCAGTTTCTAGTCCACCCTGATATAACAAGAAACTGTCCGTCAAATATATGCCTTGCAGTCAAGTTCGACTGCATTCAATGTTCAGTCTTTTGACATTAGAACATCCATCTTACACTTTCATTACTCTAAAATGTCCAAATGCTAACATTGCTGTTATTCCAAAGCAGAAATTGTGGTGTGAATAAATGAGTAAGACCCATTTCTGCCTTTCAGAGGAATACTAATGTATCTAAAATTAAAAAGGAGCATTGTTATATGAATTATGGTTTGAAATCTGCTTGGTTTGCTGTTTTACTGTCAATTTTTGCTGTACAAAAGCTATTTAGACTAGGTTATCAGCTTGTCAGTAAATACCAGCAAACATTCTAGCCAAATTTAAAACTTTCCTAAGTCGAGTAACATGAAAAACGTTTCTACCATGTCAGTCATAAAAAAAAAGTCACAAAGTAAAATTATTAAATTTAATTTATTATTATTAAATTAAATTTATTATTATTAATTAAATTAAATTAAAAATTATTAAAAAATTATCATGTGAAATTGTGAAAAGTTTTCAAAAAATGTTTGGTGGTTGTGCAAATTGTTACAAACCATCAGTACGTCACATCCAGCACGATATGCCTGAAAATATGTATTTGAACAAATTATCTATTTATGCACAGATCAACTGATTGGTATGATTACAATAGATGGTCTTCCTCTGTTATAATATTTTCTGAGTATCATTGTTAAAATTTTGCATAAAATGTTACAAATATTTTAATTATGGTACTTTATGTTTGAATCAAAGCTTGTTACATGTTTTCCTGATGATTTCACATCTTGATTTTTTTAATAGTAGCATTATTTTAGCTGCAAAATTGAAATTTTGAAACTTACTGTACTTTTGCTGTACTAAAAGCTGCAAATGGGGGCCTTTCCGATCTGTAAGGGTTGTTATGGCTCAGTTGTATTAGGACTTGCAGGTTCGATTCTTGTCCAATTTGATCTCCCATGTCCTTTTCTTGATATAGTATGTCTTGTGTTTGGCTCCTGCAAGTTTGTCCAAATGGCTTTTATGCTATAACCCAACCAATCCTATATCTGTAGTGACTTCATCTTGTTGCAGCAGCCCAATTAACCCAAGTGGTTTTGAAAGATATCTCGTTCCCGAAGATCAGACCAATTTTGTTTATTAAGAAAAATCGCTGGTATCTTTACGAGATATCTCGTCATCAAGATATAACCAATTTTGTGATGACGAGATGTGGAAATTTTTTGTAATGATGAGAAGTATCTCATCTCATCCATTGATATCTGATCAATTTTGTTAATGACAAGATATCTCATAGAGACAACCGTCAAGAGTGTGTCAAAATCACACCCATATGACTTTCTAGTGTCAAGCATATTCCAGTTTGCTTTTCCTTAATAGTGTTAATTTCACACAGGATTCATCATCTCAAAAGGGATCATCTTCAAGAAGTGTGTCTTATCCATCCGGATTTTCCGAATCCGGTTCATCTTACCATATTACCGAGGACAGTGACGAGGATCATCAGGAGGCTGTCGTGTCCACCCCCGAAGTAGTGGAAGACCACAAGCGGATGGTAGCCAGCGAAGAGATTCTCATTCACCCGAGGCCCAGATCCAAGTGCAGCCTACGCTCTCATCTGCTGCAGTACGGGAAGTGATGGAACGGATATCAGACATTGGGCGACATTTTGCAGACAAGAGAATATTTTTGTGTGCTTCTGTTGTCACTATCATTTTTTGTATAAAAGTGGTACATAGGGTGACGTTAATGCTGAATATGATATTTTTATTGATTTGCTCGAAGCATAACGGACATTAGGTTGGAGATGCGCGAGTTACCAGGCCTGACAAATCGTAAATCCTGCGAGAGGAGTTACAAATTATTTTCATCAAATAGTCACCGTTTTGAATAGTTCATAAACAGTGCATTTTATATTTTGATGTCATATAGCATTGTTTGCAAAATAAGCGACAGGTGTCTCGGACCATGCTTTCATGACACGGGAAGAGGAAAAAATATTCTTTTGTAAATAAGTGACTTTATTCTCTTAATGACGGAACGTTAATTAAATTGATGGTAGGAATTCAAAGTAGATCTGAATGTAAATTTGGTTTCGTTGTTAAAGAAAATCAATCTGTGAAGGGGAAATCTCATTCATGGATGTAGGGTGAAAAATATATTTTTTCTATCATGATACCAAGCCATTTTTTCGATTTGAATTAAGCCTAAAAGCGGAATAATTTCATCTGTTAAAAATGGTCGTTGTTTTTCCATTAACTTGTTTGTTCTGATTCAGTTGTGATTAAGTTTGATGACATTCATGTCTGTGGAATTTTTGTATATAAATAATGTTCAATTACTGATTGACATTGTGAATATATTTATTGTACATATACTTTCATCTATATTCAAATTATTCAAAGTTATATGTCGAAATATTCGCGATTATCTGAGTGAAGGAAAGGTGTTATGTTACAAAACCATTTAAATATCTTCTATGATACAGTTGCATGTAGAATACATACTTGCTAATTATAGATCTTATTTTGCATGAAAGGCATTTACGTAAGTAAAATATTAAATCTTTCATTTATATTGAAATTTTATAAATGTAAGTTCTTGTTTTTATATATGCAACTAATAATTGTCTACTCTGTGTGATATGAGGATAATGGTTATATATTTCATGTATTCAATAAAACTGATGGAAGTGAGGAAATATGGATAAAAGTTAGGAAAATCAATTCTCAGTTAAATTAATTATTTTAATTTGATATTTCCAAAATTGATGCTACTTTCTACTCTGGCTACTTGATAATTATTTTATAAGTTAATTCTAATGTAGCGTAAAAATAGAAACAAGTTTTTCGTATCAAATTTCAACCCAAAACTTGATTTTATTGAAAATTAAACTGATTTTTCTGAAGTGAAGTTACACAGGCATGTAAAATTGGAAATATGGAAACAACATACTGATTTTGAAAAAAAAATATTTATTTCAAACTTTCATTTAATTTTTTCATGTTTGCTTATTGACATTCATGAATTTTCCTCCTTATCAGAAATTGAAACACATCAAAATCACGTTCTTCACTACAAAATTTGTATTCTTGATTTGATATGTTTACCTGAAATTTAGAAATTAGAGTAGTTCTTTTCAATTGGAAATATAATTCAGTTGAAATTATGTCCTGTTAAATCAATCTTCTGCATAAACTGTTATAATGTATGTTAGATGAAACCCATTGAAAGTTAAATACTTTTTGAACTACACTTTGTAAAGTTTTCATCTTAATATATTTTGAGAGTTGTCATTCCTAGTAAACACTTTTTACCTTTTAATTTCTTAGAATAATACATATTGAATATTTAAAATTACTCTTTCAAATTCCTTCAAATAGTCACTTTTATTTCTTCATTTTTGTTTGCACTATCATCATTTTATGTGTTGTAACTTTTTGTTGTTTAATCTTTTTGGATGCCTTTACTGGCGCATAATTACAAATTGTGGTACAAATGATTATTCTCTTATCCATACGCATTTTTGTACAGTAATTTATTTAAAAAGTTTTGTTATATCTGTGGAAACTGAATTTTTAATTTATAAATAGTGTGCTGATTAAAGAAATTTTCCAATTTATCCATGTTGCAGGTGTTGTAAACTACAATTGAAGGGTATGCTGCAAAAAGGAGGTGGCTCCATCCTGGGGAAGTTTGGAGTTGCATGTACTATCTTGCAATAAAAAAAACTCTTTCGTATGGCGCAAGAAAGATGTAGCTTCAATTGTTAGTTGAAAACAAATCGAAAAGAATATTTTCACACAACTTGGAATTTTCAAACGTTTTTCACAGTTTTCCAAAAACGAAAAATTTGAGCTACCTCCTTTTTACAGCAATCTCTTCAATTTTGAAATAAAATGTAAAAAGTTTTAATTTTAAATTAAAATTTTATATTTTGTTTACATGGCTGCTACAGGCGATTGTTTGCTACTATTTTCAAACTTCACGACCAGTAATGGATGTGAAAAATGTTTTTCATATTTTTATTTTGAGAGAAATTATTGTTATGGTCATCAATTTTGAAGTTTTGGTGTCAAGGGGTCAACTGAAATAAACCCCATTGGGATCTGGTTGCAAGATTGTCAAAAACATGTTCAGAAAATATTCAGAGATGCCAACCTGCTATGGAAGTTTTCCGGAAGGAAAAAATCCGTAATTTTAAGAATTTTTCAGTAGTCTAGTAAAAATTTAAGAAATCGGGTTCAATAACACGTATATATCATTAATTCAAATATTTTATTAGAAATTTGAAACATATATGCAACACATATATTATTTATAATTAGGTATATCATACATGAAAACACATATAAAACCAATAATTGTGTATGAAAGAATTATATATAAAAACATTTAATAATTAAATTTAAGGACTTTCTCCCATTTACCAAAAAAAGTATATAATAAAAAAATAACAGAAATAAGTAAACTAATTGATGTGTTGCAAAAAATAAATAAACTTGAATTTTTCTGTTGGGAATATCATCGATTCCGTAATCTGTAGTATCCGATTCACTTCCGTAGGAACTACAGAGAATCTGCAGTAGTTGGCAACTCTGAATATTTAGCTTTTTAATTTCAAACTCAATTAAATCTCTTGACATGATCAACATCTTTTTCATACTTAATTAACACATTTTGTGTTTTAGTCTATTCATTTTGTATCAGGAACTTAAATTGCTCTCAAATAACACTTAAGATATTTTTTATGTATGATTTTTAAACATTTATTCATATATGCTACTGTTTCACAAGTACTTTGCCTGTGATGGCCCTGTATTTATGGATCCACAGGTCCAAATATTTCTCCCAAACTTTCTTAACCTTTACACTGCGGCGCTTAGAAATTTTCAATCATCTAACAGAACGGCTCTTACTCCTTCATCCTCAACACCACTTGCCTAATTACCTAACTTGAGTGATATAGCCTTGAATGGCATTTACGACTGACACTTTCCTTTCATAGTATTGTGTGACCCTATCGTTTGGTGTGAGAGAGATATTACCAGAGCAACCTTCTGCCTTTCCCCCAAAGCATTCACATCTCATGGTTAACAGGGTAGGGAGCCGAACAAAAGGAGGTAACCTCCAGGTCGTCGCTCGCTGACATCTTTTAAATGGTGATCGATGCCAGTGGTCACTTTAAAGGGGGATAACTTCCCCCGTACACAGATCTATACCATGCCACTGGTGTAAACGAAATTTTAGTGGCAACAATTATCTATCTGCTGCAGCGTAATGGTTAAATTTGATGAAAGACATGATTTAAAAATAGTAGTGAAGTGGAACACACACACACGTTACCTAATTATAAAGGTAATTAAACAGGAAAGCTTTCATAAGAAATATATTTTGTTTTAAATATGACCCTGAAAAGATTTTTTGTAATGATTATTAAAAGCTGTGAAATAAGTACAAATGACTCAAGAAATGAAACACCAACTGTTAAGCTAATAGCTGTCCGATTCTATCTCTATTTTGGCAGGAATTTTTATAAGAAGCTGATTTATTTGTGGTTGTATTCATGTGTTATATTGATTTGTTTATATTAACTGAAAATCTTGGTACATTCCTTTTATAGCTTCCATCCAACCTGTTTTGAGATACCACTTGCTTATGAACTTTTAAGTTTTATGTAATAAGAGTGAAAAATGTTATTTACACATTTGCTTAGTTGTGTTATCTTTGTTCTGATTTTTTATATAAAGTAAATTTTACTCTAACGAATGCAAAATTTTTTTTATCATGTTCGAAAATACTTGTGATTGAAGTTCAGTGAAATCTATGTTGGTGACAACTATTATGGGGTCATCTGTTCTTCTATTGGAAAATATTTTCTTGGCACACACAATCGATACATGCAGGAGTGTTAATTCTGTGCCGATTACACTACATAAGTCTGCCTGCTCAAAGCTGTTCCAAGAAAGCATTGTCTGGAAATGTGCTCCAAATTACAAGTTCCATAATTTACTTTATTTTATCAACGATTTGCTAAAATATTAATCATTGATAAAATCACAAATATCTTTAATTGTAGCTTAAATAATCTTAAATATTTGCATCACACCATTTTGCATTAAGTATTGCAAAATCAGTAGTGCCAACTTCAGGCTGAAGCCAAGCCAAGCAAAAACAAATGACAGAGCGGGGTCACTTTCCTACTAAATTTGCTAAACATTTTCATGAATTTTCTCGCAATTACTCTTAAACCAAATTGTCAGAATAAGTGCTCTGATTGGTTCTCCAATTCATACCTTATCAATTAACGATCCCGAGCACGAAACTTGCACTTCAAGATCACCTGTGTTTTGTAATAATTTTTTAAAACCATGACTGGTTGCCATATGTAGGTTTCACTGTACTTAGTCACAGAACAATGTATTCTATTTGAGTCATTAGTTATTGACAGTCCATTTTTATATTTGTATTACGATTTTGTCTCATTTGTTACCATTTCATCTTGCATGACATACATAACAGTATTTAGTGTCAACTGTAAACTTTCATAGTTTTACTTTACTATGAGAGCTAAAATTTCTTGGGAAATGTCTATTTTTGGCTTACTCACTGAACATCTCATTCATAATTTGAGGAATAATCATTTGTGTGTGATGAATAGTTTAATATATTTTCTACTGTTTTGAATAACAAAATTTTGGCAGTTATTTTGCAATCATGATAAAATGATACTAAACTTTTAACATAATACAATATGAAATACAAGATGACCTTCTATTTATAAAATAAGCTTGAAAGAACGATAAAATAGGATAAGAGGCTTCATAAAAAGAAATATTAATTAATAAATAACTGTCCATACAGCTACCATTTAGAGGTTTAAATGACTTGCACCTCTTTCTTTTGAAGCGATGCATTTTGATGCTAATTATCATCACTGATTACTTGCGTGAATACATATTTAAGTTTTATTCTTTAACTTCTGAGTGGCAGTTTTACTTTTTACTACTATCAGTACAATAAGCTCACCACAGTTTGTTTGGAATTACTTTTAGTAAATAACAACACTGATCTTTTGTTTATTCTATCAATAAGTACACATGCTAATTTGATAACAAACAGAAGATGGACTTTGCTGAAAATTTAATTAAAATGTTTTCAATATTTTATTCCAGGGGTTTAAAAAACCGGAAAGTTTAAAAACTAATTTTTACTATAATTGCAAATTTTTATCTGAATAATTTCTAGAAAATTACGTGCTGAATGAAAGTTGAATTTTATTATATTGCTGTTATATGTCTATATACTTGGTCGTTTTTGTATTGTTGAAATCTCAAAATATGGGTATGTGATTTCATGCAGCATTTATTTATTTTTTATCACTTTGAAAGAAAAACATGTCTGTAGAAATTGAAATCTTTTTATCACTATTTATAAAAATACTATGCGTTTTTTGCATCCAATTTGCATTTGCAACACTTGCAGTCAGCAATTTGTCATACTCAGTAGGGATTGTCCTGTTTTATGAAAAATGTATGTCTTGGATATTCTGAGAAATCTATGCTTTATACAATGTGCTGAAATTATACATCTAAAGATTTCTTTAAATAAAAAGACTTCATATAAATTTGGCTCTCTTTATTTATAGTAGTTTAATATCTATAGTAAGTTGACCTTCACACAGAATGAAAATTGAAAGTTTAAAATTAAAAAAAATTGAAATTGAAAATATTTAAATTAGAACTTGTATGAGGATTTTTGATTTGATTTTTAACAAAAAAATAATAATGATTGGTAGTTATTATGTATATCTAGCCTTAAAAAATTTGTATAATTATTGCATATCAGTTGTACAAGTAATTTTGATATCACATACTTTTATATTTACTGTTTACAATCAAATGATTAAAACTTTGCACTGTGTGTGCAGAATACTTTTGAAACTTTGGAAAATCTCAGTATTTAATTTATTTTTCTATATTTTAATTTATATTTAATTGCAACATTACATTAGTTTGTAAAATTCTATGCAATTTATACACATTTTAAAAATTGGCGAAAAACAAAAGATATTTTTTGTGAAAGTAAGTGGGAATAAAATTTTTATTGTTTGTTTACATTTGTGAAAAACTATTGCTAATTTTCCGACATCTTCAATTTTGCTATTATTGTTGAAGAGATTTTGAGAGACCCTGATTTTTCCACCTGGAAAAAGACCTATTCCCATTGTCATAATCTGAAAGTATTTATTACAATCAAATTCATACACTTGGATCTGCCTTTTCCCATAAGCTTTGGTCTACAACTACTTTTATATAAATTTCCCCAACGTTTTGGTCATCATCTGACTGGTTCAAACTTACGTTGTGTCCTCGGATCTTTCCCTTAGATGGTTGATCGTTGACCGTCGCCAATAGCCCGTTCTGTTACTCCATAGCGACGTTAATTAAATACCTACCTACCCAAACTTTTTGGATCAATAACCACCTTACCAAAGGCTATCGTTTTATGTCCCTTCTCGAAAACTATCTATATATATAATTCTCTTACGTGGCACGCAAAAAAGACGTTATTTGTTATCGCGTTTTGGCAACATTGTACGATTATTTGTTTTTCACGAAGCCTCGCGCTTGAATTGAATTTATAGCGATATCGGATGAAATTTTATTGAAAAAAAAAAAAGAATTTTAGTTGAGCTGTTGCAGTTAATAATAGAAATCAAAGAAAGCGGAGGATCTTTTCAGGGCCATTTAAAAAAAGGGTCCTTTTCAGGGCCAACAATTATAGTTCAACGAGACGCTTGCACAACAACTTTCGACATCAAATTCAATGAAAATGCGTGGGTGGCTCGAGTGCAGGGGTAAATATACACTCAAACAATATGCTGGGTATTCAATTTCCAAATCAGCCCTCACATTTCGAGTCAAAATTTTCTCAAAGTTTTCATTTGAATTCAGATTCTATCGGTACTGTATATATCTTTTCTGAAAAATAGCAAAAAAATTTAGATTTGAAAAATATTTTTTTCGGAATATCATATTTTGTAAACAATCCCTTCTGCTAGGACACATGTCTTCATTGATGCGAGCGAAGCGAGCATATGTTCACGCAGCGAACCAATGAGGATTGCGAAGAAATACTCCGGGGGTTGGCGAGCAGGGGGCGGGCCCCCTAGTCTATATATATATTTCTCTTACGTGGCACGCAAAAAAGACGTTATTTATTATCGCGTTTTGGCAACATTGTACGATTGTTTGTTTATCTTGAAGCCTCGCGCTTCAATTGAATTTATAGCGTTATCAAATGAAATTTTATTGAAAAAAAAAAAGAATTTCAGTCGAGATGTTGCAGTTAATAATAGAAATCAAAGAAAGCGTAGGATCTTTTCAGGGCTATTTAAGAAAAAGGTCCTTTTCAGGGCCAACAATTATAGTTGAACAAGACGCTTGCACTACAACTTTCGACAACAAACTCAATGAAAAAGCGTTTGTGGCTCAAGTGCAGGGTTACGCAAATGTATACACAAACAACATGCTGGGTATTCAATTTCCAATTCAGCGCTCACATTTCGAGTCAAAATTTGCTCAAAGTTTTCATTTGAATTCTGATTTCAGAGGTACTGTATATATCTTTTCTGAAAAACAACAAAAAATTTAGGTTTGAAAAATATTTTTTTGGAATATCATATTTTGTAAACAATCCCTTCTGCTAGGACACATGTCTTAATTGATAAGAGCGAAGCGAGCATAGGTTCGCGCAGCGAACCAATGAGGATTCCGGAGCAATCCTCCGAGGGTTGGCGAGCGGTAGCGAACAGGGGGCGGGCCCCCTAGTCTTAAATAATCAATTACAAAAGTATAAGTGAGCCTATAATATCCGAATTTCCTCTATGTATCTAGGTGTGTAATTTCAAAGCTATTTTGAAAATAACATTTGTAACTTGAATTATAAAGCTATATGTAGAACTGAATTACCAAAAATAAATTGCATGCAGACAAACCAGATTGATAACTCTATTCGTAATTAATATAAAAAAATCAATAAAATTAAAAATAATTATGGGAAGGAGGAGCCTGATGTGCTTCCTATTTATTATTTGTGTGTAATTTCAATTTTGAAAATAACCATTTGTAACTAAAATTATAAAGAAAGCTATTTGTAGAACTGAATTACCAAAAATAAATTGCATGCAGACAAACCAGATTGATAACTATATATATATATTCGTAATTAATATAAAAAAATCAATAAAATTAAAAATAATTATGGGAAGGATGAGCCTGATGTGCTTCCCATTTGTCTAATTTAGCCAACAGCATCCTCAAATCTCCACAGTCAACTAATTTGTTGTCGGTTCCTTTTTAGTTAAAAGATTCGGTTACAATGCATTGTAATGAGTGCGTGTCAAATTGCTGTGGTTGCCTAAAGCATTTTTTAGCATCTTATTGCCCATTCTTGTTCTTCAATGCCTGCCTTTTTTTTTTCTGGTCCAGCAATACCCCCAAGATTCCTTAAAAGCCCACTTTGCGAAGCTAATTTACATAAAAACAAATCAATGGTCTTTTTATTTCGAATAGGTTAAAGAAACGAAACAGTTTGAAAGAATAAATAGCCTCTCAAAACTAGACTAATCGGCTTTTGTTGACTGTAAATAAATTTAATCCAATAATTTAATTTAACAGTGACTAAAGTTCGTGAACAGAGAATCAAAGAGTTAACTCAGAGCAACAATGTTTCTTCCTCAGATAAATATTTGAGTCGACAATTTTACGGAGACAGTTCAGACCTTTTACTTCCAAAGTACAAAAATCGTAGAGACTATTCGACTATTTTTTCTTCTTAGAATGGCAATTCATCTCTTATTATCGTTATCTAACCGTGGTTTACACTGCCGTGGTGTTGTCCTCGGATCTTTCCCTTAGGTCAGGGGTTCCCAACATTTTATTAACTGCGTACCACTTTAAATTTTTAGAAATTTTTGGCGTACCACCAGTCCTATATTTGTTTAGAAACATATAACTAATTTCAGAAAAGTGCCCAATGGCTTGTTTTATTTTAATTAAAATAATAAGAAAGCTTCATATTTTATAATTAATGCACTTGTATTTCGTATTAATGATGTTTTAATAAAGGAAAAATAAAACGATTATTGAAAATTAGTTTTATTTTTTACTCACAGGTCTAAAAACAAATAATTTTAAATAATTAGTACAAACTAAGCAACACAAAGATTAATATAATCAAAAATCTATTTTTAGTGCGAAACTTGTTGTTTGTCTTTTATTAAAATATCAATATCAGGAGCAATGGAGCTTAACTTCACTCTTAAGTCCTCTTCAACGCTTACCCTGTTTCCCCTTTTTTTAAATATAGAAAAGTTCAGAAAAACCACTCTCACACAAGTAACTAGTAATAAATGGCATAAGAAATAGTATAACGTGGTTGTGTATATACTAAAAAATCGAACAAACTTCGTAGAATATTTGGGTCGCTCGTAGCATCCTTGCGTACCACCTGAAACATTGCCGCGTACCACCGGTTGGGAATACCTGCCTTAGGGGATTGATCACGAACCGTCGTCAATAGCTCTTTGTGTTGCTTTAGTACGACGTTAATTAAAAATTACCAATAATCTGTTATTAAAATTGAAATGCGTCGGAGAACTGTCAGCTTCTCTACGTTAAATACGGGGTTGCCAGACTGGCGGGCCTCATGCTGCCCGCCTCACCATGCGTTATTTTAGCTGTAACAAATCACGTAGAACTTCGTTGCGAGATAATGCATTGAAATGCGCAAGCCTCAAGCAGGGCAGCATATATCTGTGAACAAACTTTTTCAGTCATGAATATCAATAAATCGAAAAATTGGAACGGTTTGACTAATGAAAATTTAGAATCAATTTTGTGCTCGACTACTACAAAATTCGTATCGAATATCTACTATTATAAAAAGAAGTGTTTGTCTGTTTGCCGCAGAATCCTGACGATTCTATGGCACTTACAGCAATGAGATTTGGCACACAGGTAGTCCGAATTATTTGCAATTTATGGGTCAGGGGGAATTTTAAAATTCAATCTAGAACACAAGCAAACACCGGATTTCCCACTGCGTCAGAATAGTCCGTTTGGAAAAAGTAGCGGATTAGCATCCGGAGGACAGAGAGTTCGAAACTCAAATCAATTTAAGACCGTCGTATACTTGGGGGTGGGGTGTGTGCTTTAAATATGCTGTGACCTCAAATGTCCTCACATTGGTGTCGTGAGGAAGTTTGGAGAGAGAGGTGCCAGCTCAGGCGTGACCTCGCAATCTGTCAGTGGCTCGAAATTAAGAATTATTATCATCGGATCTTTCAATTCACCGACACAGCCCGTTGTGCTGCTACAGATCGACGTTAATTCAACTACCCACTGCGCTATCAACTTGCGAATTGTAGACGGCGCCGGTTCGATTCCTCTGTAGGTGTATTTCTATCTCTTCTGTGCCAGTAAAACTTTCCTTCTATGCATATGTCCAATAACTTGACGTTTTTTGGTGCAGCGTGGATAAATATGGCCCTTACGATATAAAATCCAACTATCTAACCTATACAGGGTTATTCTGCGGCCATGAGACACACTTGTAGGGGTGGTACAGCTTACTAATGCATACATTTTTCGCATAGGAATGTATGGTCGGAAGTGACGTGGGGTTGTCCACATTAACCTGGATGCCAGTTTTGCTGGGCGATGAATTGGGCGTGGTGGACCAGTTCGATGGCCACCCCGTTCGCCAGATTTATCGATTACTTCTTATGGGGGCATCTGAAGACCATCGTTTACGGGACTCCAGTTGACTTAATTGAGGACCTCGTTACTCTTATGTACTCGACTATCCATTGCGGCATCTTTGGAACTGTTCGCCAATCACTCCTTCGTCGCTACCAGGCATGTCTTACTGTTGGTGGCCGCAATTTTGAGCATTTATTGTAAACAAAGCACTTTTCAAGGATGTTGTAAATAAACGATGCTTTTCTGTTCATGTCTCCTTTTTTTTTACCGTCGTCAATAGCCCGTTGTGTTGCTCTAGTACGACGTTAACTAAAATTACCATTACCCTGTCTCCTTTTTTGTGTTCGTGCCTCCACGGGCCACTTTTGTATGTTTAGTAAGCCGTACCACCCCTCCAAGTTTGTCCCATGACCGTAGAATCACCCTGTATACCTCGTATTAACAAGTCTCCTTATCATTTCACGTTTCGTCGGTACTCGATGCTTCCCAAAATTGGATTCATCGGTAGAAGTGATGGGGCAGGATATCTGATATCATTGAGTTCGCTCGGAATGTCGTAACCGATATTTAACGCAATAAACTCGTTTCCGCTAGTCTTCAATTCTGAGAGATGAACTACAGTTTTCCTGACTGCTTTAGAACGAAATAAAGTGCCTCAGCAAGCAGAGGATACAATCATTTAAAGGGCCTAGGTACAGCCGTCAAAAGAAAAAACGACTCACCCGTTCGCAATTCCACAATTTACATCATAGAACAAGACGGAAGGTAGTAATCGATAGGGATTAATGCCTAATGGCCGCCTTCATATTAAATTGGGTGCTTGCTCCGATAATTTCGATACGAACCCCCATCTTTTATCACAGATTTGGATTCTACACAAAATTTCAGGTGGATTTGATGAAAAAATAATGTAAAGCGGAGTAAAATTGGCAGAGAAAATCCATAAAAACCCTTGAGAAAGTGTATAAATGTTCGGAGTTCAATCATATTATAAATATTAATAAAGACCTGTAGTGGTCGCCGCAGTCAAATGACCTGTTGCAGGCGCCTTGGTATGGAGACCATTAAGATGGTGACAAAGTCAGAATCCTTTTTGATTGAATCCCAGAATCTGTTGGCAGACATTTCTGTTTTCACTTTGTAATCAATCCCCAATAACGATAATAATAATCGAATTTTGCAAACAGTGTCTCTGAGTACTAATTATGCACGTAATGAGCTGAAATTTGGAATTCCGATGTTTCAGTAACAGTTGAATCACATGATGTCAAAATTTGCCCATGTTACTATTCATAATTTTTATGAATATTAATTTAATAATTGATAAAAAATAGTAAATGTAGTTTGATAATTAAAATGTTTATAGATTGTGTTTGGGTTTTTGGGTAGCAAAGGATAGAAACAATTTCCAAGAAATATTAATGTTTGTAGTAAGTATGACAAAAAACGTGAAACACCAATTTAACATTAGATCTAATTTTCAAACACTTACAAATTGATAAGAAATATAATAAAATATATTACCTTTTTTTTTATTTCCGCCTGAAATTGTATGTAGAATCCAAATTTGTGATAAAAGATGGGGGTTCGTATTGAAATTATCGGAGCAGGCATCCAATTTAATATGAAGACGGCCCCTTAGACAAATTTTAAGTATTGACATTTGTAGAAAACATTCATCTCTATCGATTGCCACCTTCCGTTTTGCTCTGCGATGTAAATTGTGCAATTGCGATCGGGTGAGTCGTTTTTTATTTTGACGGCTGTACATGAAACTTTGAGACAATTCTCGGATTTGCTGACCCAAATATACTACAGCGACTCCCGAAATTGAGTTATACGCCATGTAGACATCTTCCAAAGTTCAAAACTCTGTAATGAATAATAATTAAAGCTTAATTTTTATAGGAATGCTTTAAATACGTATCTAAAATCATATTTGATTAAAAATACAACTCCATATTTACTATGACGTTTCTAAAAATATATTTTAAATTTACAGAATTCTAGTTCACAAATTTGAGAACACCTATCAATTACGCTCCTAAGAACACATTAAAATCGTAAAATAAATTTTGTTGCCATATTTTTGAATGTAGAAACACATCTGATCTGAAAAGCACTGAAATAACAAGAATTTGAGTTAGTTTTTTGAAAAGTTGTTCTCATTTGTCCCACTATCATTCTTACGTTCTGCGTTATGAATGTCGTGATTTTGAACCACTTTTTTCTTCTAGAACTACTCATTTTAGAAACCCATTGACTTCCTGAAATTATGGTATAGTTATTTCTTAAATTGTAGAGGAACTACTTATTTTTACGTAACTATTTTTGTCCTGTACTTCTTCTCTCTCTTTTGAGTCGTTAATTGCGGACACAGAAATTTGACTTTAAATCCAAAATTGAGCGCTTTAAAAAATTGTTCTGCCATCCAGTTAAATATATGTTTCACCCTTTTCCATTTCATTAATAAAAACTGAATTTCCTTCATCTCCTGTCAGCATACTGACCTATTCACAAGCACAGAAACATTTCCATGCTTTTTAGTGGATATTGTGGAGCAGAGGCTCCCAACTTTTTAGTAACTGCGTACCACTTGAAATGTTTTAGAAATTTTTGGCGTACCAGCAGTCCTATATTTTTTTTAGAAACATATATCTAATATCAGAAAAGTGCCCAATGGTTGTTTTATCTTAATTAAAATACTAAGAAAGCTTCATATTTTATGATTAATGCACTTGTATTTCGTATTAATGATGTTTTAATAAAGGAAAAAAATAAAACGATTATTGAAAATTAGTTTTAATTTTTACTCACAGGTCTAAAAACAAATAAGTTTAAATAATTAGTACAGACTAAGCAAACAAAGATTAACATAATCAAAAATCAATTTTTAGTGCGAAACTTGTCGTTTGTATTTTATTAAAATAATAATATCAGGAGCAATGGAGCTTAACTTCACTCTTAAGTCCTCTTCAACACTTACTCTGGTTCTATATTTATTTTTACTGTACAAAAGTTCAGAAAAACCACTCTTACACAAGTAACTAGTAACAAGTTGCATAAGAAATAGCATAACGTGGTTTTGTATATACAAAAAAAAAATCCAACAAACTTCGTAGAATATTTGGGTCGCTCGTATTATCCTTGCATACCACCTGAAACGTTGCCACGTACCACCGGCTGGAAATATCTGTTGTAGAGTTTTGATGAAGCGATTAACTTTTAGGGTTCTTATTAACATTTCATCCAAATCACATCGAGAAACACTGAATTTCCTTTCTTAGCTAAGAAAAGATTTATGGTTTGTGTGGTATTTACCGATGATATGTTTATATCCTACCAAAACATCTGTACCTAAATGGGTTCGAAAATGTGTGGTCCTAGAAGGGAAAAGTACTGTAAATCACAATATTCAGAGCACAGAACGCAAGAACGATTTTGAAACAAATGGGCAAAAATATTCAGAAAAAGAACATAAATTCATATTAACTTAGTGCTTCACAGCTCAGAAGGTGTTCTACATTCAAAAGTAAGAGCAACAAAAATTTATTTCGCGATTTTATTCTACTTTCGGATGCTAATAGCTCTCCATTACGACGTTAATAAAATACCTACATACTAGTTTCCGGACGAAAAAGACTGGGAGCATTCTCAATTGTGACCTAGAATTAGACAAATGTGATATTAAAAATTTATACTTGGAGTAATAGAGAACAAGAAATTATTTCTTGGCCTTAATCTGTTTCAAATTTGTATTTTACAATTCCAATAAACATTATGCCCAAATTATTAATTACCACATGATTTCGGACTTTTCAAGATATCTCTTCAGAGTAGTAGATACTCAATTTTGGAAGCTACTGCATTTATATATATATTTGTAACACAAAATTATAAATTAAGTTGTGATAATTAATAAATAAATATTATTTGTTACGTTAATTATTAATAAAAATTAAAAATAAAGTGTAAAAAAAATATCCAAATCTGTTAAGCAGAATTAAACCAAATATTACAGACTTGTGTTTTGGTAGGTAGTTGGATTTGTTTACATGAAATATTATTTTGAATTAAAATTTGGCAAAAAGTGAATAAATAACACTAATTTTATAAAATATAGTAATTTTTCTTATCTAAATTAATTTTAAGTCATAAACATTGTGTTCAATCCACTGGTGGAACAAAACTGCATGCGCTTCAGTTTTGGACCATTATTGTAATTTTATTCAATAATGAATTTTTGTCAATTATTGTATTTTTTGGCAAACTTTGATTTAAAATTGGAACTTAGATACTTCAAGGGATACAGCTACACTCTACGTTTATAAGCGGTGGCAACGGCCTTGGTGATTTTTTTTTTGGCGAACTTCAAAAGTCGCCTGAGAAAGAATTATTTCAAAACTATTTTTCTTTTTATAACGGAAAATGAAAGCTTGAAAACACATTTGAGAACGTTTTAAAAAGTATATATAAATTTTTCTAAATCTTTCGCTAAAAGTAGTAAGCATTTCAAAACACATTTGAACCAGCAAAAAAACAAAGCTGCGAATGTTGGGTAAGAATACCCTGAAACTTATCAATTACACTAAATACAGTAGGCTTTTTGAAAAAAAAATTTTTTTTTAAAGAAAAAAAAAGCAAGAATAACACAACCTGATAAATCAGAAATCTTCCGGAAAAAATAATAAAAAACGAAAATTCCACAAATGGCAAAAAACAAAATTCTTAAACATTTCGTGAAAAATGTTATAATAATGTAAAAATTCAATAACTGTAGATATACAATTAAATGAACCAATGGTATCACAGAAAGTTTTTTTAAAAGGACCAATGCAATCAATCAAAGGATATTTTAAAATCAAAATAACCAATGGAAGCAAAGAAAAAAATTTAAAACGAACGAATGAAATCAAACGACTTTAATGGATTTTGGAAGAACTTTCTAGGTTCTTGAATATTTAAAACTAGCTACTGTGTGGCTAGCCCGGCATTGCCCTTGCCCGCAAACCAACACAACGGTAAACGCCGAGATGTAAGGTATTAATCTGGTGTATATATATATATATATAGTAATTTTCGCAGATTTCAAATCCGTTGAAATTTTTAATCCATCTTTAACGATTCCGATTTTACGAAAACAAACTTAACAATCCCAGTCGAAAAGTTTTTTTTTTGCTCTCATTCGCTCAAATGGAATAGGGCAGGAAATGTAATCTGTTTCTTTTTTTTTTTAACGCGAAAGGCAGAAAATGCAATCTGTTTATTTTTGGATACATAAAGTTCACGGTGACGTCATAATCTCTCGCAAAAATATAAGATCTATTCAATTAAAAAAATTATTTATTTAAAGAAAATCATATTTTTATGTATTGTACTAAAGTGAAATTTCCGTAGATTTCAAATCCAATGAAATTTTTACTCTATCTTTAACGGTCTAGGAGATAGAAAAAAGAACTAAGTGAATACAGTTAAAATATTATTTGTTTTTATCGTCTGTCTGGAAAATCATTCCTCCGCGCAAAATCAAAACGGAAACGAAAAAAAATTTAGAATCTGGGATATCTTTTATCAACACCTCCTATAGCAGGTGTTGCTTCTATGCTGTTGCATTCAAAAATGATTAAATTTCATTAAATTCATTTAAAAATGCTCTTGATTAAATTTTAAATTCGCCTAGGCCCTAAAATTTAAACATTTCGGACTACTTGTGTGCCAAATCCCATTACTGTGAGTACCATAAATTCGTCAGAACTTTGATCACAAGAAACAAACAAACAAACACTTTGTTTTATAATATTAGAGATGAAAATTGAAAGTTACCGTTTGCCGAGGTTGCCATGAAAACCACAATAACTGTAAAGACAGATGGCTTGCCTTAATCTACCGTAACTCGCTACTAGAAGTGCGCCAAAAAAATCGCCGTTGCCACCGCTCATAAACGTAAAGTGACCCTTTAAGGTGACTAAGTGTTTGGCAATTGGGGGTAAATATAAAATATGAATATATACATATCCAGTGTGTATTGCAATGACTGACTTTAATTTCTGTTATAATAAATGCCAAAAAACTCTTTAATATTGCAGCATTTATTTATTTGTTTCAATAATATTATAAACTAGGGGGCCTGCCCCCTGCTCGCTAACGCTCGCCAACCCCCGGAGGATTGCTTCGCAATCCTCATTGGTTCGCTGCGCGAACCTATGCTCACTTCGCTCGCTTCAATGAAGACATGTGTCCTAGCAGAAGGGATTGTTTACAAAATATGTTACCAAAAAAATGTTTTTCAAATCTAAATTTGCTGTATTACAGAAAAAATATATACAGTATCTCTAAAATCAGAATTCAAATTGCTTTGGAAATTGAATACCCAGCATGTTGTTTGTGTGTACATTTTCCCAGCACTCAAACGACCCACACTTTTTCATTGAGTTTTTGCCGAAAGTTGTAGTGCAAGCGTCTTGTTGAACTATAATTGTTGGCCCTGAAAAGATCCTCCGCTTTCTTTGATTTCTATTATAAACTAACTGCAACAGCTCATTAAAATTTCCTTTTTTTTTCCAATAAAATTTCAACCGATAACGCTATAAATTCAATCGATGCGCGAGACTTCGCGATAAACAAACAATCGTACGGTGTTGCCAAAACGCGATTACAAATAACGTCTTTTTCGTGAGCCACGTAAGAGAATTATATATATAGATATTAGGTTGTTATATATTTTAACTTGTTTAATATTAGTACTATCCATTATTATCATTTTTACTTGGCTAATATTCGAAGTCGTTAGTTATTTTACTGAATTTTACTTAGAATACCGTGTAAAAATATTTATCCTAGTTTTACTTCATACAAATGTACTGATGATCGCTAAAACATTTGTACATACGTTGCACTTTAAATTTCATTTGACAAAATAATTTTTACTTAATTTATTATTCAATGCAATTTTTATTACAATACGCAAAATTTTCAATCGAGGAAGCCTTTCCCGAGAGAAAAAAGAAAGGTGAAAAAACTAATAAATAAATTAAAAAAATGTTCTAGATTAAATTTTAAAATTCGGACCGGACACAAAAATAGCAAAAAACTAGGACTACCTGTGTGCCAAATTGCGTTATTGTAAGTGCCCTAGATTCGTCAGGACAGTGCTCACAGAACACAGAGAAATACTTCATTTTAATTAGTAGATATATTTTATTTATTAGTTTTTCTACAGATGAAGAAAAGAGAAATTTTTGAGAAACAAAATCTCAAAGAGAACTGTTTTAAGAACAAAAGATAACTGAATCAAAATTTAAAAGATAACATATTTTGTTAACATTTCTGCAGTATTTTAAGTGAAGTACTCTTTTTATGTTGTACATGTGCCAAAGATTCAAAGATTGCTGGTTATGTAATATGAATGTGACAAAAAAAGAAAGTGTGTGATTAAGTTTGTGTTTTGTCTTTTGTGTTTTTAAAGTGCTGGATTGTAAGTGGATCAGATTTAACGTTAAAAACAATACAGAACTTTTTGCATTGATAAATTACAAAATTTAGATATGCACTTATTTAACCTATTTCCACACTTTTTAAACAAGAAGTTCAACAGTGAACATAATAGTTTGACAATCTCAAGTATATAAGGATTCCAAAAGCAAAATAGATACGCTAAAGTGGTTTCTTATTATCGATTCTCAACACGTACTAGACAGTTTTAATTTAAAAGCCCCATAGTTAATTAATGAAGCTTGTCCAATTTTTTTTCACTATCTTTTAACTTTATGCATCATAATTATGCAAAAATGTTCAGTGAAACTGTCATTGACAAACACGTCATTTTTAAAAATGTACTTTAACCCATACTTATAAAATTTAAAATAGAAATCTGAATAATAGCTGTTACTACGATATAAAAAGATATTTGATATTGTAGTCTCCCCTTTGTATCCTTTTTAAGGAAACAATTGTGGCGAATTTGTAACGGAAAAATTCGAATAAAAGGGATAACTATTTTTGAATTTATGTTTTAAACATCTAATTTCAAATTAATTTGTAATTTTATATAAGTTTTCAGATAGTAATTTATAAATAAGACACCTACAATCTAATAAATATTTTTTTCAAAGCAAAGGACATACCATTAAGATTTAATGGTTGAAACTTTTATAATGTAAACCCAAAAAATAATATAATGTAAGCGCAAATAAAGATTGGCTGAACCCAAGCAATAATCAACTTTGTACGAATTAACGCATCTATCCTGCCATACGAGTCGTATCGCAAAACGAGGTGACAAAATGCCAAATAGGCCATCATATATATATTTTTACAGAGCAGTCACATGATTGCTAGTCGACATGTTGGTTACAATTTTTGAAGCTCCTCTCAATAGCCTGCTCAGCCTACGTACACTACCTAACAATAATGAACCGGTTAGCAAGATGTGATGGTATAAGGGAAAGTACACATGCTTTAATAAGGGGATGGTCCCTCCCACATGCTGCAATAACACTAGCAACCCTTCTGGGCATACTTTCAACATGGTTTTGATACACAGCTATGAGCATTTGTGTCCATTCCTGCTGTATGAATGTCACCAACTCAGCTGTAGATTTCGGAAGTGTAACGTCGCTCGAACTCGTCACACAAATGTTCTATGGGGTTCAGGTCGGGACTATGAGCAGGCCAGGGAAGACGTTTTACATCCATTTCTTGATACCACTGCTAGACAGAGGCTGCAACATGACATGGAGCGTTGTCATCTTGGAAGTAACATTCGTCCATTCTATAAAATTGCCAGAGCGTATGAAGAACTTGATTTCCAAAATGTTCATGGTAGGAATTCAACTGACCAGGAATAGCCATGTAAAGGTCTCAGGCCATACCACGAGAAACACCCCCAAAGAAGTAGTCGGATTTTATGCAAATCCGCTGGCGTCCGGTCCATTATTGTAGGGTATTGTACGGTTAGTTGTTTTCAGTTTTACTTAGAATGTGGATTTGATGTGAGATTCATTTGGTTGTTAGGATTTAATTTTGAGCTGAGTTTAATTGCGTTGTTAGTTTTGTATTACTGATTTCTTAAAAAGAGTTTTGGTATTGAGATGTACTTTTGAGCTGAGAAAGATTTAATAATTCCGATGTCTGCAAGCCGGAAATGTCTATCCTGAGAACCCCATAGACGTTGACCAGTTGAAAGACTAACGGATTAGCAAAGGTGGGTTACGAGTTCGAAACTAGGTCCAACTAAAGACCATCGTGACCACAGGGGATGGCGCCTGTTTAATCTGTCGTGGCCTCGAATGTCCTCGGATGGCATGATTAGTTTAGAGAGTGGGTGCCAGCTCAGGTGTTGACCTCGTCATCTGATCGTAGTTCAAATTACGAGGCGTTGTCCTTGGATTTTTAACATCGGGATTCATCTTGGACCGTCGCCAATACCATATTTTGTTGCTCTGATGCGATGTTAATTAACTACCTACCTGCCTACTTTCAAGCTGCCTTCTTCTCCTGTGAATCAACCGACCAACAGGTTTAGTGGTTAAGGGGTTGGCCTCTAAATAGGATGGTTCCTGGTTCGAATCCGGGTCAGTGCATGGATATTTGTAAGCTTTTGGTGTAGAGGCGACTGGGGCACCTTAAATCTGTCGTGGTCGAAAGTTCTCACGTTGGGTTGGTGAGAAAGTTTGGAGAGTGGGGTGTTAACTCAAGTGTTACCTCGTAATATGACCGTGGTTCAAAATTACGTGGTGTTGTCCTCGGTTTTTTCCCTTAGGGATTGATCTCGGACCGTCGTCAATAGCCCGTCGTGTTGCTCTAGTACGACGTTATTTAAAAATTACAAATTACCCTTAAAGAATTGATCTAGGATCGTCGTCAATAGCCCGTTGTGTTGCTTTAGTACGACGTCATTTAAAAAATTAAAAATTACCCTTAAGGGATTGATCTTGGACCGTCGTCAATAGTCCTTTGTGTTGTTCTAGTACGACGTTATTTAAAAAATTACAAATTACCCTTAAAGAATTGATCTCGGATCGTCGTCAATAGCCCGTTGTGTTGCTTTAGTACGACGTCATTTAAAAAATTAAAAATTACCCTTAAGGGATTGATCTTGGACCGTCGTCAATAGTCCTTTGTGTTGTTCTAGTACGACGTTATTTAAAAAATTACAAATTACCCTTAAAGAATTGATCTCGGATCGTCGTCAATAGCCCGTTGTGTTGCTCTAGTATACGCTGGTGCACCTTAAATCTGTCGTGGCCGAAAGTCCTCACGTTGGGTTGGCGTGGAAGTTTGGAGAGTGGGGTGCCAGCTCAGGTGTTGCTTCGTCATCTGACCGTGGTTCAAAATTACGAGGTGTTGTCCTCGAATCTTTCCCTTAAGGGACTGATCCCGGACCGTCGTCAATAGCCCGTTGTGTTGCTCTAGTACGACGTAAACAAAAAAATTACCAAATTACCAATCCGGACCGTCGTCAATAGCCCGTTGTGTTGCTCTAGTACGACGTTAACTAAAATTGCCACTACCATCCCTCTGGAATTGGTCCAGAACCGTTAGCCTGTTGTGTAGCTCTAATGCGGCCTGAGTTAACCCTATCCAATTTAACTCGCTTGTCGTCAACGTATTTTTTGTGTGGACGCTTTCTTGGGGGAAACACTTTAAACAGCTAGTTCTTAAATAGCTAATAAGCACGAATAGCAACAAGCGATTGGTACTGTCCGCTGCATTCTTATCTCAACGGGCTTTACAGCTGATTTTCAATAAATCATGATAAAAAAAATAAACAAATTGGTAATTGGTAAAGTAAATTATGGACCACTTTGGTTAAAAAAAATTACGAGTCTCTTAAATTATCACACGCATTGTTGGAAAAAAGTTGTGGGAACAGTTGTCTATCGTAATTATTACAGTCCAATGCTAACCGGTTCTGACGTATGTGTGAGGTTTTTTCTCCGATAATGAAATGGAGGGAGAAACATTGAAGCGACGCACGATTTTGGCGTAAGAAGCTCAGAACTATCATTAGGGAAATGAGGGATGTCGTAGCCACGTGATCACTGCTCTCGGAGGTATGCATTCGATTTGACCGGAGGATGGAAATGGAAAGTGAAATGTGAGAGGGAGGGGTAAGTGATGATGAGAGGACACGTGACCCTCCAACCACGCGCTGTTGACGCTCGTCAGTCGTTGCCATGGAGACGCTCGATGCATTTAGCTGGGTTCCGCTTGCGGTTGTCGTTTTTGGCGGAATATCGCTTGTTTGAAGAAATATGGAAAAATGTTATTCGTCTTTTCTAATTTGACGAATTAAGGTGTTAGCCTCTAGATCGGAAGGTTCCTGGTTCGAATCCGGGTCCGGGCATGGATGTTTGTAAGCGTATGGTGTAGAGGCCGGTCGGTGTACCTTAAATCTGTCGTGGCCGAAAGTCCTCACGTTGAGTTGATGTGGAAGTTTGGAGAGTGGGGTGCCAGATCAGGTGTTGCTTCGTCATCTGACCGTGGTTCAATGTTACGAGGTGTTGTTCTCGGATCTTTCCCTTAAGGAATTGATCCCGGACTGTCTTCAATGGCCCGTTGTGTTACTCTAGTAAGACGTTAATTACAAATTACCAACTAAATTGACGAAACAATTTGTTTAAGGCTTTTTTTAAAACAACTCTATTTCTGCGGCTCTAAAAATATCTATTAGTAAATATAATCTAAAAATATCTATTAATATGCACTTATAATTTACATACTACGTAAACGTAGCCAAGTTTACTTGGCCCACGATAGATTTCAATAATTTTACAAACAGCCTATTAGCGTTTTATCATTAGTTTGTGTTTTATGATTTTTTTAATCCGTTTCTGCAATGCACATTAATTTAAAACCATTTGTATTGAATTATTTTAATAATTTATGATTGGTAAGTAATTTTATACGTCCATTGACGAAGTTTGGAATTCCTTGGACATTAACGTCACTGATTCATAGGAACCAGCTTGAAGGTAGGTAGTTGAATTTACATCGTACTGGAGCAACAGAAAGGGCTATTAGCAACGATCCTGTATAAATCCCGAAGTGAAGTATCCGAGGACAAAACCTCGTCATTTTTATTCACAGTCAAACGACGCGGATAAAAAAATCGAAGTGGCACCCTACTCTCCACATTTCCACACTACGTCGACACGAGGACACTAAGAAACCTCATACACGACGGGTTGGATCCAGTGGATCGTTGGGTTGAATCGAATTTTGGCTGGATCGAGTTTCGAACTTACAACCGGTTGCTAATCTGCTACTCTTCCAAAGCTATGCTAATGCTGGATGCTACAACCGGATGCTAATCCGATACTTCCGCGGCCTGAGAGAGGAAATCTATCATATTACAATGAGTACGATTTACCCACTTTCAAACGTAACAAAACTTTTTTATAATTGCTTGTAACATCTAAATTAAGTAAGATATATATTTTTGAATTCATAAATGATTTTGTTGAAATGATTTAAGTGTTATAACAACCATTTTGGATTTAATTTACTATAAAAATTAATTTTAAATAGTCAGAAATATCCGAATTTTTCTGGTCTTATGCTGGAAGGAATCCCTCATGAGGTTGTACACTTACCCTTCAATAATGGACCGACCGAACGCCAGCGGATTTGCATAAAATCCGACTACTTCTTTGGGGGTGTTTCTCGTGGTATGGCCTGACTTTTGCATGTTGTTCCTGGTCAATTGAACGCACATGAACATTTTGGGAATCAAGTTCTTCACACGCTCTGGCAATTTTAAGGAACGAACGAATGTTACTTCCAGGACGACAACGCTCCATGGCATGTTGCAGCCTCTGTCCAGCAGTGGTGTACCAATATGGATGAATAACGTCTTCCCTGGCCTTCCCAGAGTCCCGACCTAAACCCCATAGAACATTTGTGGGACGCGTTAGAGCGACGCTTACGGACCAGTGAACCACGTCCGAAATCAGCTGAGCAGGCGACATTCTTGCAACAGGAATGGACACGTTTAAAGGACGCCTAGAAGGGTTGCTAGTGTAATTGCAGCACGTGGGGGACCACTCCCCTATTAAAGTATGTATTATATCCCTTAAAACATCTTGCTGTCCGGTCCATAATTGTAGGGTAGTGAATGCTTTTAATATGGCCTTTTGGCTAGTCAGGCAAAGGGTGGTTCGCTAGATGTTTCTCACTTCTCCTATAGATGACAATTGGGACCGCGAAAACCCGGTTGGAAGAAAAAGGACTAGTAACCGAAGTGCTGCTAGTTCGAATCCACCAAAGACCGTCGTGTACAAAGGGGGCTGTCGCACGTTAAATCTGACGTTGTCTCAAATCTCTTCATGTAGACGTGGTGTGGAAGTTTAGAGAGTGGGATGCCAGGTTAGGTTTGACCTCGTCTTCTGATCCTGGTTCAAATTTACGAGGTGTTGTCTTCTAATCCTTCTCTTAGTGGTTTGATACCGGACCGTCGCCAATAGCCCATTGCGTTGCTCCAGTGCGACGTTAAATACCTACCTAGGTTACCATAGGGCAAAAGTTTAGCATGATCATCTGAACTTTCTACATCTCATTGGCGTGGTGTGGAAGTTTATAGACCGGGGTCACACCTCAGGTGTTGACCTCGTCATCTGATCGTGGTTCAAAATTACGTGTTGTTGTCCTCTGATATTTTCCTTCGGGCGGCTTGATGCCAGACCGTCGCCAATAGCCTGTTTTGTTGCTGCAGTGCAATGTTAGTTAAAATCTACCTACCTTTCGGGAGCAGAAAGTGCTTAAATTTGCAACGTACGTCGCAGAATAGACTGTCTTTACAAAACAATTTTTTTCTTAATTTTATCAAAATTTTGTCCGATTTGTTTTTACATCATAAGTTACAATGTTCTGCAGTACAAAGCACTCTCTTTGCCACACCTTTTTTTCTTTTCTTAGCTACGGAACAACCTCCTAACACCGCCCCAAATTACCACAAACACTTTATAAATAACACATGTATGACAATGACAAAATATTCAACTTCAAAAATTATCGACAGAATCGCAAATTCTGAAAAAATACCTCGGTTTTAAATAAACTAAGTTAATTAATTTTGATGTGAGTGTTTTATTATAAATATGTTAGCCATATTTAGTCGATAGTTGTGTTTTACGTCAGTTTCTGATTTGACTGCAGTTTTCGAAATTCGGACAAAATGCATGCAGAACAATTGCAATTCCTTGGAGTTGTGTTTCAGAACACTAAATATAATTCTTCACCTGGGTATAAGAGTTAAAACGAAAGGAGAAGCGTTGAAAGTAAATGCCATGGTTATTAGCTCCGAATGAATGCTCTACCAAAATGGTATTCACAGGTCTATGACGCTATGCACAGGATGTTTTGTTTCAGAATCGGAGGAATCCTATCTTTTTAGTTTCGCTTCCACCGCAGGCAAAAATAGAAGAGGAATCCAGGGTCCTCGCTACGTCATCGTTGCAAATTGTTTGTTTTCCCATTCCGTCAAACTGAAACCATTTCCGTTCGAGATACGCTTCGTGCCGGCCCTTAAAAATAGAATAAAGCACACGAGGCATCTCCATAAAAGGGTGAAAATTCTTTCTTGGACTCCATCAATCGATTGATGGATAATGACATCAGCGAACGCGAAAGCAGTTCCGTAATGGCCCCCTTTTCTGGTAATAGCAGCCTCTTCAGATATACGAAGCAACGAAGTCTTCACTTTTGGCCGATTGTTTATGAAACAAAGAAAGTCGAAAAACTGAATGTGTACGGAGCCCCCTTGGAAACTGTGATTATCATAATACGGAGACATTACCACAACGCAATCTATTTCGCTCAAACATTCCCAGTGACAGGATGGTCGAAAACGTTGTCTTAACTACCCAAAGCGGACATTATTGTCATTGCGGTGGAGAATTAATGTTAAATTATATGCCCTCTGTAAATGGCCACTGACGAAAAGAAAATGGCAAATGGTTGCTCTGGGAACCAACTGCGTTCTTTTTGAGGTCAGAATAATGCTTGGGAATTATAACGCGCCAGTTCATATTCGAAACATTGGGTTTGCATATTTGGAAAAGTAGGAAAGTCGTTTTGAATGATAAAGAGTTTAATGGTGCTATTTCTTCGGGGTTCTTTTGAAGCGTCTGGAGTGTTCTGGGTTGCGTTAATTAACACAAAGAGATTTCTGATGTTTGCTTTTAATGAAAATGATGTATTTTTTTATTTAAATGGAAATACATTTATTTTAGAGAAATTTTTTGCGAACAAAGAAATTAGATTGAACGAGATTTAGAGCAATGAATTACTTTATTTTGTAGAAAAATGCACAATATTCCGTCTTTTAAATACTGCGTTCGAGTAATTGAATCTAAATCTTTCTAACTGAGGAAGCATAAAACAACCTCGGTGAGGATATATTGCCTATTGATGATGTACCATCATAAAAAAATAATGATAGATTTACTCAGTAAAAATTATGTAACCACAACATACAGCAATAAAACAGTGACCTTATTCTTTTGATATTAGAAAACAAGTGCTGCATTTAAAACTTTAATTTTAACTTTGAAGCGAGCTACAAACAGTTTAAGAAATGCAATACTCAGGATTGCACCCAGAATGTTTCTTTGAAAGCAACTGAGATGGCCATTTTAATCATGGTACTTTCGAAATCATTTTGGGAGGGGATTTCTTCCCCCTCAAACTTTACAATCGACCCCGTGATTCAACAGCTGTCCTGTTTTTGAAGTTAGGAGATAGGTAATTTGATAGGAAAATAAAACTATCTATGGAACATTTTAACAAATATTTAAGACGATAGAGAACGTCGAAACCTTTACTCTGGAACCTTAGTAAATCGCTATCCTTACAATTCAGGACGTTATTATCTATCAGAGAACGTTAAGTTGATAGAGCCGAAGTTGCCCGTTTGGAAAAGCAACGAATGAGCAACCGAACGGTTGCAAGTTCGAAACTAGGTTCAACCAAAGGCCGTCGTGTATATGAGGGCTGGTCCACGTTGAATCTATCTTGGTATTAAATATCCTCACGTTGGCAGGGTCTCAAAGTTTGGAGTGTAGTAATGCCAGCTCAGATGTGACCTCGTTATTTGACCGGGGTTAAGAATTTGTAAGTGTGCTGTGGTTATTTCCCTTAGGGCTTGATCCATGATCATTTGCCCATAGCCTGTGGTGTTGTTCTAGTGCTGCGCAGTAGGTAAATTCAACTATATACCTACCTATAACTTTGGGGGTTACTGAAATCCTTCTGCGTGAGCCCCACTGGTAACTACCTACATACTATTGAACTGAACTCTTAAAGAAGAAACATTTTATACTTCGGGTCTGGAAATATCCAAATATTGTACTGTCGAAAAAACGAAAATGTAAACTTTGGACTCGATATTTGAAGTTGATATAGAGAATGGTTGGTTGGGGCTTTATGACACAAGGGCCATATTTGGCTATGCCATAGACCATGGCCATGGTATGGCTATGATATAGAGAACGAGAGAAAATAATTTTTATTTTGAGGATGGAAGGAAGGTAGGTAGTTGAATTATCGTCGCACTGCAGCTTCACAACGGGTTATTCGTGACGGTCCAAGATCCATCCCGAAGTGAAAGATATCGGGACAACATCTCGTTAACACCTGAGCTGGCAATCCACTCTCCAAACCTCATCAAACTGCCCGTTTCAAATCGGTATATTGAGATATAGAAGTAGATGGGTGCGAGTGATAGACAACAGAAAGCATCTAGGAAATGAAAGTCCCAAAAGCTTTTAAAATGATTGAACAGAGTAAAACCACTGTTTGTATTTCATCGAGTGCAATCGGAATGTATAAAATATGTTGTGATACTTGATGGTTCATTATGTTGCAAATGTAACGGTTAAGTGACGGACGAATAACTTCTTGTAGCCAGTGTTTGAATTTTCGATGTCTGTGGGTGCTGTGTTACGAACTGCAGTTAATAAAAGGATTGCTTGGGGCTCTGTACTCGACCCTCGTTGAAAGCGAACATGGATATATAAAATATACTTTAAAAATTCCATTCTGTTGACACGAAAATGGGCTTTTAAAACGTTTACATCTGACCACATTTTCTTAAGTCTTATGTACGCATTTAATTTTATGATTGGAAGCTAATCTTTGTTTCGTCTTAAAAAACTAGTTTTATAAAATCATTTGATTAAAAAAAGAAAACAAAATTAACGTAATTAAGATTTGGATATCGTAAAAATAATAATCGTACAACGTAATTATATAATACAAATGCTTTCACGTTCAACTTTTCGGAAAAGATGTCGTATATGAGTCGCAGGTTTTGTCGCCGGTTAAAGATGGCGGTTGAAGCCAGTATGGCGATCATCCTAGCAATTCACAATTTGTTATACACTCTTAAGACAAAAAAACTGGAAGGCGTAGGAGTATAAATGAAACACCTGGAAGGAGTAGACTAGTATAAATGAAATTTGGAGGAGTGGTACATCTGCGTCAGAGATGCAAATGATCAAATTTTCAGATTCGTTTGAGCATGTGCCAGGCGCAGGGCAGCTCTCAAACACGCTGCATACCGGGGCATGAAAGGACATCCAGTAGCCAGAAAATTCTATTTCGACTCATGCTGTTGTGTTGGTTACATCGTTTATCATTGAGTTATGCCTCGGAAAAAAGTTCGCAAGCAATTTAAGCAACCGAGGGAGTTTGCCAGAGGCCGAATAATTGACCTCAGAGAAGGTGGATCGTCTAATCGACGGATTGTGAAACATATTGGGTGTAGTGATGTTACTGTTGCACGCTGTTGGCAGCGGTGGATACAACCAGGCACATGCCAGCGTCAACCAGGTTCAGGAAGGCCTAGAGAAACCGGACCGAGAGAGGATCGACGTGTTGTAAGACATGCGCGTATTGATCCAACAGCCACTGTTGCAGACATCCAACTGGCAGTGGGAACCTCTATCGATCATCCAATAACTTATCGCATCATTTTTAGACGGCTTCACGACGTGGGATTAAACTCACGTAGACCGTTACGACGACTGCCTTTAGCAGCATTGCATCATCGTCAAAGACTGGAATGGTGTCGTGTCAGACAACCATGGGGCGTCGAATGGCATCTAGTGGTCTTCACTGAAGAATCCCTGCTTCTGTCTGGGTGGAGACAACAATCGAATCCGTGTGTGGAGGCAACGTGGCCAGCGCCAAGATTCATGGTTTGTTGTGCAGCGTCACACGTCCAAAAAACCTGGTGTCATGGTGTGGGGTGCAATGGCGTATGATGCCAACTCACCTTTGGTAATTGTTACGGGCACTTTGGTAGGCCAGCGTTACGTACAGGAAATCTTACAGCCTGTTATGCTCCCATTCCTGAACTCCCAGGTTCGCCAGCTTTTTCAACATGAAATGCTCGTCCCCATATTGCTGCCGTCTCTAGAGCTTGTCAAAGACACAACGGTATTATACCATAGCCGGTATACTCCCCGGACATGTCCTCGATCGAGAATGTACGGGATGCCATTGGACGAGATGTCACCACTCCAAACGTACCGCGTAATCTGCTGGAACTACGTGAGAGGGTTCAAGCAGCATGGGATGGGCTGTCGCAGGAATTCATAAAGAGTTTGTATGACTCACTATCAAATCGCTTGGCATGCTGTATTAGGAATAATGACGGTTATTTGCCATACTGAATGATATCACATTAAAAAAATTTTCTTAATAAAGTTTGCATACTTCAGTCTCAAATTTTTATGATTTTCTCATTCATAAGCACTTTACCAACCATGTAAATTTCATTGCATTCAGACAGCTCTTTCTAGATGCAACATTTTTTGTATCATAGAGTGTATCTGAAATTCAAAATGAGGAATGCACAACTAAAGAAATAAAAGTAAAGAATAATTTTAAGCAAATTTTCTGATTATGTTCAAGCAAAATCCACACGGTAAACCTTTGCATATATGGAAGTGAAAATGAGGAATGTACAGATAGACATTAAAAAGTACAGACAATTTCATTGCCATGGTACGAATCTAAACGAACTTTCCCGGCATAGGATTGCCTTAAGGCTGGATCAAAACATCACCATGTTTGGCGATAAATCGTTGTTGCCTCGGATATGACATCTCCACCAACTTGTATCTAGGAGGCAACAGCAATAGTGAAAGAGAATCGGCATTCAGCACTTTGGGGCACAAATTCAAGATACTAGCGAATGTTTCGTGAATGTACCTGACAAGCCATGACAAGAGACAGTTGTGGCTTTTCGCCTAGGATATGACAGCCTTACCTTTCATTTGCAAAGCTTTAGGCACATGCACCATGTCATGTCGCCTGCTCTGATTCTGAGGAATCTGTTTTAATCTGTTATCTGTTTTGATGTAGAACCATCCAATGACTTTCTGAGGTTTCTAGGTATTGGGAGACGAGAGAAGACCTTTTGGAGCAATGCTTCGGTCCTTTTTGTTTCTTCATTAATCCTCAATCAGTGTTACACTTATTTTTGAACGTGTATACGTCTTTAAAATGGGATTAGTTTTGGTGTATACAAGAAAAGCTGAGCGTTACAACCGTTTTGTTTTATGGTATTAGAACTAAAAGAAGCATCCAGAAGATAAATGGAAGCGTAGCGTTGGCAAGAGATGTCCATACCTGACATGGCCATTGGACCGAATGCGTAGGCACATTGAGCGTGGGAAAGGGTTGGACAACACTCTTCCAACAACAATTAATATCAAACTGCTCTTCAATCATAAAAACTGTAAATTATTGTTAAATATTCACAATAAACAGTCGTTCAAGCTTCCTATGTCTGCTATGTCTGTTTCATTCGTTGCACAATCTAACATCAGGCCCGAGCATTCAAGTCCAAACTACGGTTTTTTTTTTTTTTTTTTTTTTTTTTTTTGTGTCCTAGAAATAACCTATCAAACTTTTAACCGTCATTGTTCGTTGCTTTTTTTTAAGTTGTACGCTAATCTTTCTCCTGTATTACGATTGTGTGCCAGTAGGAAAGGAAATACAGTAAAACCTAGATAAGTAATTACTCAAGGGACCAAGAAATTTTGTCGACTTTTGCGGAGTAACCACAGAATTAACTCCAAACACATTACTGTAATGATCATGCACATTTTTAATTTATCATGGTATTTATAACCTTGTGTGTACTTGATAAATTCAGTACTTAGAACTGACGTGAGGTAATTTCTAATTGCTTCTAAGCCTTCGATAACTCTTGTGTTTTATTAAGTGGTGAAAGAATTCCCTCATTTTTACTTTTTCATCTCTAGAACTTTCACCCTTTCTTGTCGAAATTCCGTAGTTAAATCTTTTACGGTGCTTAAGCTATGGTTTCCTGAGAAAGCGGAGCCGTTATCTAGCAGCCGTGATACGTCATGATGCCGCGAGCACAACTAGGCGGCCGTCTAACAGAGACCAGAGGTGTCAACTTAGACGGACAGAATACGGTGGCGAATGAGCAGTACAGACGGCTGCAGTGGTTTATTTTATTCGAGAAACAAAACTAAGTGGATTTTTTATTCTCTAGTCCAAGTTTCTAACTTCGGAATCGTTGAAGATAGAGTGCAAATTTCAACGGATTTCATATCAGCGTAATCAATTTAGTGAATGCAATATTAAACATTTATTTATTATTATAATAAGTTTTATGCTAAAACACCTGAGTAAGTATACTTAAATCAACCGTAATTTGGTAATTTTGGAAAAACTGGAATGTATATTGGGTATTACGATTACTTGGATTGCTTTACCGGTACTGCTTAACAAGCAATTATTTTTCCAAAAATTATTTTTTAATGGAATTTCAGCTCTGATACATTTTATTTATTTCAAGTCAAATTTTTGTTCTTTGCGCAAAGCAAACGATTTCCCAATATTTAGAACAGACTATATTTTTAAACGAATGGGAACGAAACAAAAACTCGTCAATTAATAAATTTTGGTAAATTTTAAAACTTTAATCACTGCGTAATAGGAAACGCTAAAATTCGATTTTTCAAAGACATTTGTTAGCTTCGATTGATGTTTCTACTGAAAAAGCGCTTTTTTTTTTTTTTTTTTTCTCTCTCTCTCTGTTGAAAATATACTTAGACTGGAATATTTTTATCCGTACGGACGCTAGGCACTTCTTTGAGATGAAAAGAAGTGAAATACATTCCTTTAACAAACAACTCGTGAGCTGCAACGTGATACTCCCCGAATACAAATGAAAGTTATAGCGCAAAAATATTTTTACATTTTTTGTTTATGCGAAGGCACCAGCTCCATTTTTCTCTCACTATCCCCAAAATTTTAAAACTGGGAGACCTATAGTTTAGTTTATGGATCTTTTGGGAAAAGCGTTATTTTCGAAGTGAAAAAACTGTAAAAAGATTTTTTGCTCTTCTTTTACTTTAACAAAAATGACTAGAATTTGAGCTTCGTGACTGAATTAAAAGCCTGTTTCGGTGAAACCTTGGCCATCAAGATTTTTAGAGCTTAATAAGTTAATTTTTAATTGACGGAGTTTCACGAAACTCTTACAAAGTACCTTTTTCAGTTTTTCAGATAGCTTCGAAAGTTTCAAGGGATTTGATTTTTTTGGCAGAGCGTTGAAAATTCTGCTTAATATAAGGTTGCTGGTATATCACAATGTTTAAAAAGTCAGATAGTGAAGAAAAAATAATTTTCTGACACATTTTTGCGTGATATTTCGAACGAATTACTGTTTGGCAGGATTGATTTTTCTAATTCGTGCAAACTTTAAAAAATCTTTTTTTTTTTTTTTAATTGGAAAATGTTTTATAAAATACTTTAGACAGCCAAAGGGGATCTTTACTTTTGAGAGAATTTTATAAGAAATACCATAACTCTGAATCACTACGTAATTTTGAACCACGGTCAGATGACGAGGCAACACCTGAGCTGGCACCCTACTCTCCAAACTTTCACAACAACCAACGCAAGGACTTCCGGACACGATAGATTTAAGTTGCACCCTACTATTACAAATATCCATGCACTGATCCGGATTCGAACCAGGAACCTTCCGATCGTGAGGCTCACACCTTAACCGCTAGATTGGTTGGTCGGTGAAAAGGTATTGGGTTCAGGTGCTTATTTATATTAATTGCTTATTTAAGATATTTTAATGTGATTATAGTATGAATATTTAGTTCGCAATTTTAATTGTTAGCATTAAGGTTTTTCATGTATCTTATCTATGCTGATTCATGTTTTGCTTCAAAAGAGGGGTGTACTTTCTTTGTGATTTTCTTTCTCTTAATGATTTACTAGATTATATACAGTTTTGATGTAGAACTATACTACGTATCTACTAATCATAGGCAGTAACTTGGGGATTGAGTCACACGAAAAAATGTAAGCCTCTCCTGTCACGAATATACGCAAATAATTAAAAGACATGCATAGATGGGGTATTGGATACCGGAACAAACAAGGCATCAAACAAAATACATACGGTTATTGTCGTTTTGAGCCTGAGCGAGCTGAAAACTTTGCGAAAATGTCCCACGATTGGCTTCACTTTAGCGAGTTGTAGCGCGTTACTTTAGATGTCACTATATTTGAATCACGTTGATGTCAGCACCGCAGTTCATAACTAGAGCCGGGCCATCGAACAAACATTGCTCTGGCGGGAAATCCCAAATATAGACCAAGGTAGAGGCCCAAATATTTTTTAAAGATCAAAATTTCAAAGATTTTCAAGAAACACGATTAAAAGTACTCTTGTTGCACTTAGAGATTTAGCACATGCCTTTATGATTTGACAGATAATAGACATGATGCCTTTTGAGCGAAAGTGTGAGCAGCGTACTCCGGAGAAGTCGGCTCAGGTGGCTATAAAGTTGACTCGTGTGGCATTGAAGTCACACCTATCGATTTCCCGTGAACCCAAATCGATATGCTGCTCATGGACATAAACCAAGCTGACATATGAGTCGAGTGGGTTGGTGCTGAAGCACTCCGAGACTGGATATATCAGGTACGTCAAGTACGAGACTTACGGCAAACTCGGTGGTAACATGTTTTGCTTTATAACCCTTTGATCCTATCACCAAGTGGCTGGTACCACAGCAGACACGGACATACAAGATAATCAGTCAAGTAGTCAACGTGCCCGTCGGTGTTGATACCATGATGAGGAGCTACCTCTCTAACTAAACGCCGACTACACTTTCAACGTGAGCATAAAAAGTACTTGGTACATCTCATATAATCGTCTTTTGATAGCCACGTATGACTACCATACTTAGTTCTAAATAAAGATACACGGTATAGTAAAGCTATGCTCCTTTCAGCCTTTTATTCCTTCAGTTTACTGAAGTGATTTACTTCCCCTTCCAATTTATGAAATATACTGTAATACTTCAAATATGTTGAAAGAGTTGATACATTGCTAAATGAAGGAGATAAGATGCTGCTTTTTAATATGAAGCATTAGTTTATAGTATATCTTGATACATCACCTTATGCTAGCCGTATACGGCTTCATTCAATATGTATAGTGTCGAGATGGGTCTCCCAATTAACGATGATTGTATACACAGCCTTGTTTCATTTCTCTCATCATTCATACTTAGTTATATTAAAAGATACCATCATAGTAAATCTGTCTACGAGCTTTTTGTTCTTCCAGTTAACTGAAATAAGTTATTGTCTTTCAAATTATGAAAAATACTTTTAATACTCCAAACAACTTTTCTAATTAGTGAGTTGATACAGTTCTAAATGAAGAATATCAGAGATACTGCGTTTTAATCAAGGAAATACTCTGGGAATATAATAGAAATAATTTTTCTAAACATTAAAAATTGTAATTTAGCCTAACACTAACTTTAGGAAAAACAATCAAACACACGATCTGTTTTGTCAGGTTGCAATTCTTCAGGGACTTGAGGAATATCCTTTCAACATCGAATAGTTTAAATTATCTTTCATTCTTACTTCCTCTCATCAAGGAAATCAGATCAGATGTTCTAATTTATCACTAGAAAAGGACATGAAAAATTGGAAAATTTATCGACTCATCAATGAGTTTTGTTTCAGAATGCTAAAAAAAAATGATAAAAGAGAGATGCGTCAATTCATATTTTCGATTGTTACATGCAATTCCATCTCCAGAGCACTTTCTTCGCTTGGAAAAAAAAAGCCATCAACAGAAACAAAATTTAAATCAATATTCTGAAAGAAATTCTCTTAAATAAACTCCTCCATAATTTTTTTTAGCTGTATCTGTTTATTTCGACACATTACGATGCAGTTTATAGATATCTCCTTGAGACATGCACTCCTTTTGTGAGTTCAAAATAGCTTTATTTTCTACACATCTATCCAGATGTGTAAAATGGCTCACAGATAACGGAAATAGAATGTGGCATCGATTTATTAGATTTGGAACCATGAGTTACTACAGTCTCTTAGACTTTTATCATGAGTTATTACAGCCTGCACTCCATATATTTTCAGATGCATTTACGTTGCAGCAGAGGGTGAAATTGGTTGATTCCATTCGTACCAGTAAGTGAAAAATCTTCACGTACTAGGCTTGAACTAGAATTATGCACTAGAAATATGCGTATGGACTGACAAGAATTTCAAGTATTCTGCTGAGGAAGTATCAAATAAATGGTGGTTTTTCACATTTTGCTGCGTTGTATACAATGACTAGGAGGGGGCGAAAATTGATTTGTTGCCCAATATTTCATGTTTCCGCTAACCTTTCGGACTTTTGGAACAATTTTTATAGGTGAAATTAAACGGAAGCGTGTGATTGAAAACCACCGTCATGCATCATTATTTTATCTCAAAACACATACACTCTATAACCAAAAAATCGACGCTCCAAGAAGGAGTTGACCTATGGAGACAAAAATTGGTGGATAGGAAAATTATGTACAGAATAGAAAATGATTAAAATTTCAGAACAATTGAATGATTTATTTCAGAGTTACAGTAACTAGCTCAATAAGGTGTTGACCCGCCTCTAGCCTGGATGCAAGCTGCCACACGGCGTGGCATAGACCGATAAAGCTCCCGGATGGTCTCCTGTGGTATTTCTTGCCAAATTTGCTCCAAGTGTCGGATTACGTCATCAACATTCCCTACCGGATGCAGTCGCCTTCCCATCATATCCCAGACATGCTCGATGGGAGAGAGATCTGGTGATCTGGCTGGCCAAGGAAGTGTTTGACAAGCTTGAAGACAGTTCATAGCAACACGTGCCGTATGTGGTCTGTCATTGTCTTGCTGAAAAATAAGCCCAGGGTACTGTGAAAGGAACGGTAGCAAAACAGGTCTCAGAATGTTGTCAACGTACCGCTGTGCAGTAAGTGTACCTCTAATGACGACCAAAGGGGTCCGGTTATCAAGGGTCAAAACATTTTTTTATACGAAATTTCAAAGCAATCGGATGATTCCTTCTTGGTGCGTCGATTTTTTTGTTATAGAGTGTAATTCAATTAAATTATGACCCCTAGATTGTCTGTTGGTTTACTAGGTACTGTTTTTGTAATTATCTAAAGTTTAGATAATTACAAAGATAGATGCAACACCACGTAACTTTGAATCACGGTCAGATGACGAGGCAACATCTGAGCTGGCACCCACTCTCCAAACCTCAACAACAACATAACGTGAGGGTTTTCGGTCATGACAGATTCAAGGTTCACCAGCCGCCTCTACACAATACACTTACAAAATCCAAGCACTGACCAGGATTCGAACCAGGAATATTCCGATCTAAAGGTTAACACCTTAACCACCAGACCGGGTGTTCGGCGATTCTGGGAGTATGAAAAGAACAAACTATGAACAGCAACCCCCTCGGAATATTGTAACATGTTACGTTGGTGTGGAAGTTTGGAGAATGGGATGACAGCTCAGGTGTTGATTTTGTCATTTGCCGTGTTTATTAATTTATAAGTAAGACTTTTTTAACTGTCAAAACAAAGTAAAAAAAAAACTAATAAGAACAATTAACAAATCTTTCATTTTCAAATTGAATAGTATAAAAGAAATAAAAATATTTACTTCAATTTGACATAGGTACTACTAACTATAAGTATAATTTGGTAGGCACATAACAATAATTATTGTTAGTTATTATTAATTATTTATCAACTTAAAGGGGGAAAACATAACAAACTTATTTTTTATTTATTGTAAATAAAAAATATTGAAGCCTATAATTATTATAGGCCACAATATATTTGTTATTTACAGTTTGTAAAAAAAAGAAGTTTGTTAACTTTCTCCACCTTAAGCCGACTCCTTTTTTCACCAGTTAAGGAAAAAACTATTTCTGATGGGATAGATGTCGCCATCACTGACAAATATTTAGTTGCAAGGTTATTTTTCTTAATTTTTACTATGGTGCTTTTTTCATTCAAAAATAAATATCGATAACGTAAAAACATCGATGTTAAAAAAAACATTAACTCCAATAAATCGATGGTAAATACAATAATGTTTTTATAAAACATCGATGTCGCATCCCTACTTTCAGATCCTTCACCCTTGGCCACTTTGGTCGAAAAGTATGTTTAATTTACTGATTATAAAAATTATGCTGCTTGGTTATTTTTTAAAATTTTTATAATGGTTCTTTTTTCATTTAAATATACTAGGGGGCTCTGCCCCCTGCTCTCTATCGCTCGTCAACCCCCAATGATTGCTACACAATCATATTTAGTTTGCTTCGCGAACTATACTTTTCAATACTGAGGGGGAGGGGATTGCTTCACAATCCATCCCCATATGGATTGCCGCTGGATTGATTCCGGACCTCTAGTACGACTTTAATTGAACGTTCTCTTACCTTACTATTGCGATATCTATTGCAAGCGCCCGCGTATTAAAATTACCTACTTTTTTTGCAAGATTTGCGGATATGTATATAAGCCGACTATCGTACTTTAGCTTTGGAAAATGTTCCAAAAATTCTCGGTTTATACACGGAAATATACGGTAAATAAAAACAAAATGTTTCTAAAAATGTCAAGAACATAACATCTCATTTCCACATAAAAAAGGAAATTGTTAAATAAATACCATATTGTTAAAATTGAGAGGAAATATCATCATAATTTTAAATGTTTTAGCTGATCCGTGTTGTAATAGTACTTTTTAACATTTTCAGATTCGACTGTTGCTATGGAAACGACGACCGAATTTGACGGTTCTTCTGAAAACATTGCAAACTCTCTAGCTCGTATTCTCAAATTTTATGAATGAATTAATTAAAAAATATAATTGTGTTTATATATCGTATGCGCGTGCTTCAAATTCATTAGCCCGTTGAACCACAAGACTCGCTATCTACCAATCACAAAGCGAATAAAACTGAAAAAGACCACAAAATTTTTTTATATTAGAAAGAAAACATCGACTACGTAAAACTATCGACAAGTATAAAAATCGATCGACGATAAACATCGTTAAAAAAACATCGGCTCCAATGTATCGATGTTTTTTTATAAAACATCAACATCGATGTCGTATCCCTACCCCGAATAAATAAGATCGATGTTACGAACGGCTACTGCATCCTTTAGACATCATATTTTATTGAAGCCCTAATTAGGCTTAACCAGTATGACCAACTATGCAATCTGGGTAATCATACGTCAAGCATGCAGTTTTAAGCAGTTTGTGGGATTACCAGACGCAATTGTGCAATTCCAGAACGCACTGCCCCATTGTTTCGCTTATTAGTAATCCTCAAATATTTCTGTCCACATGCCCCCAATCCGGTCCTCGCTGTGTCCAGTGTCCAGTCGTCGAAGCATCGCGCATTATCCAACGTATGCTCCGCTCGTCGAACTACCCCGAATAATGTTGAATCTGGAATTAACGCAAAGTGGTCAGACACACAATTCCTAATTCCGTCCCCTTTCGTGATTTATTTGAGGTCAGCGTTTGCAGTAATCCACGAGTAACAATGGAGATTTTGACAAATAGGCGCCGCGGATAGAATGCGAACGGAATAATTGCCGCTAGTAATTGTCTGGGTGACAAATGAAGCTTTTAGTGGATGCACATAGATTCGGATACTGAAAGCCCTCGAATAAATGCGAGTCTATTTGCGGTTAACAAACTTTTTAGCTTATGAGAATAGTTGTGGCGTTGTTCTGTGTGGAATGCTTGTGTTGGTATATTTGCGTAAATTCGATTTAAACAGACATCTCTAATGCTCTGTCACTGCTAAGGTTAGTCTAGGGTTGGAGGCGCCATCTAAATTTGTTTTGGGGGAAAACAGACAGTTTGGTATTCTGAAGACTGACAGAGCAATGAGGATGATTGTGTTAGAGGTTTGAATAAAACGATGCCATTGAGAAATTTCCAATGAAAGACGCTTGTTTCTCTCAGTGAGAGCTGTCAATTGAACTATTTACCAACGCGTCTGCGACATCTATTATGCTATTTTAAAGTTCTGTTTGACAGCTAGAATTATCTTTTTGTTTGTTAGCTTTTGTTATGGTCCTCATTTTGACGACAGTTTAATTCTCACTCACCCTTCTGGGCGGGGGGGGGGGGTTCCACAAGCATATTTATGACCTGCATCCTGTAGTCTTCTCTGCACGACTTCTAACAAGTTTTGATCTCCTCTACCTATAAATATTTTAAAGAATTCTTTTAACCAATTGATGAGGTTATTTAGGCATTATGTGTGTTGAGGGGTATAGCGCAATACTACACCAATAGGAAATCTCAAAGGTACCTATTTTAAATCTATCAAATAACTGTTTCGAAGACCATGTGCAAGTTGGCAACATTGGTGATTACCAATAATTACCGCCACACGTTTAGAGGTTCACATGGCGAATTGATTCCCATTCGATTCAGAAAGCAACATCAAGTTAGTATGTTCTGAAATTAATTTTAAGCACTTAAGTTCTCATTCGATGCTACTCCTTTTACCAAATAAGAACGACACGACATGGAGTTCTCACTTGTTTGAAATAGCTTACCATATAAATTACTTTAGACTAACACAAAACCCCATTTTTAACGCAAGTACATTCACCATGTATAGTCGTGAACAAAATACACGCATATCTTTCGTTGAAACATACATAATAGTTTCTTATGAGAGGCATTTTATGCCAAACTAATTGTAGACGATAGTGTTTTTGTAGTGGAAAGTGCTTCCAATATATGTATTCCGGATATGACGTCATTTTACTTGTTTCTTGAATACAATTTCAGCGCGTTGCCTATAAGAATTCCAAGGAAAGGAATCCGAATTGATGTATGATAGTTAATTGGTCAAAGACAATTAGATTTAACTCCAACCGTCACCAATTTCATTTCAAGGTTACCCTAATATATCTCATGCCAGAGCATTTGGTTAATAAGAGTTAGAATCTCTGTCTGGTTTGCTTTCACTGAAAGATCTCTCCAAAAATGCGATGCCTTTCCTATCAAGTTGATTTTAAAATGTGATTTACAGGTTAAACAATGCATGTGACAAATAAAACATTTTAGAAAATTGTGTTGATGAAATTGATAGTTTTTTGGTGAAAGTGCATAGATGTCATGTTGCACTCATGAGAAGAAGCAACACAACATAAAGAATAATTAATACATATTTCCTGAGAAAATATACAATAATTTAACTAGAATTTACTAGAAAACTAGAATTTAGAATCGAAACTAGAATTTACTAGAGAACTAGAATTTAACTAGAAAATTTTAACTAGTAAACTGACAAGTACAAAAGAATAACTATTAGCGAGATTGTAAACACATTTGAAAAGTAACGGGATTTGCTACCAAAACCCCCAGAGAAAATAATGTTAATTGAAGATGTCTGAAAAATATATATGGGAGCAAGGAAGGTAATACATGAAATGAATTGTTTTTCTTATTTTCAAATAGAAATAATCGATATTACTTAAATTAACAGTTAAATTTTTATAAAAATCTATTAGGCTGCAAGGAACTCATTACCTCTAAAAAAGTTCAGTAGTTTCATTATCTGAAAAGAAAACAAACTTTTCCTTTTGAAAGATGCGAAGAAAAACAAGTTTATTATTTACAAGAAAAACTAATTTCATTCAGGCACTGGCTTTAGAATTGTTTGAAAATTTCCTTGTTTATCTCTTCCATTTTAAATGTTTTTAATTTGTGCAAAATGAAAACATTCGCAGAAGTATCGTAAAACTTAAAAATGCGACATAATTAATCTGTTTTTATTTCTTTCAGTTCTTCATCAATAAATTCTTATTCATATCCAAAAATTAACGAAAAAAGTCCAATTCCATTTAATTCCAAAGTATTTCGAACTACCAGTATGTAAAATCTGGTTCCTTAAAAATAGCCATTGAACATAGAAATGTATTTTTAATCCTTATTCAGTATGCAAACTAAATCAATATAATAAAACATTTTTATTCCAATATTTTATTAAAATTTTACATTTCGATGCTGTAATTTAGTAAAAGGAAAACATTAAAATCTATGATTTGATATATATATTATACATTTGATATACACAGTCCAGTCACATTAATGTGACCACCTGTCTAAAGCCAGAATAATCACCTTTGGCAGAGCGGACCGCTGCGAGGCGTGCAGGAAGATAGTCAATTAGGTTTCTGAAGGTGTTCACTGGGATGTTGAGCCATGCCGACTCCAGTGCCGTGGCCAGCTGCGCTAGATTACCTCCCTCCTCCAGTCTGGATCCTTCCGGAATCTGTTGCAAGGTGTTTATTTTCAGACGTTTCACGCCGTATACGCCAACGTCCATATGTCCGATGGAGCATAAAACGTGATTCGTCGGAAAAAGCCACTTGTCGCCACTCTGTGGACGCCCAGTTGCGGTACTGGCGTGCAAATTACAGCCTTCGTCGCCGATGAACAGCAGTCAGCATAGGTGCCAGGTGTCTGCTACGAATGCCCATGCGCAGCAACGTTCGCTGAACCGTTGTTGAGGATACACTCTTGGTAGCCCCTTGGTTCATCTGGGCGGTCAGTTGCTCAACAGCTGCACGTCTATTCGCCCAAACGCATCTCCGTAGCCTACGTTCGCCTCTGTCATCTATAGCCCGTGGTGCACCACATGTGCCACGCCGTTGATTTTGGATAGTGCCATTTTGCCATGCACGGTATACTTTTACCACGACGGCACGCGAACAGTTCACAAAATTAGACGTTTCCGAAATGCTTCCACCCTTGGCACGAAAGCCAATAACCATGCCCTTTTGGACGTCGGATAAATCGCTACGTTTCTGCATTACGCCAACGATTGAAATGCTTTCCGATGCCCTAGGATATCCTTTATATACACTCCACTGCAATGTGCTGCCACCTGCCTTTTTCCATTGGTTATTTCACGTTGACGTCGAAAGTAGGTTGTGGTCACATTAATGTGACTGGACTGTAAAAGTTTGCGCACCAAGAAATAATTGTGGGATCATAACGAAACTTGGCATGAAGGTACATGTCGGCCAAATATACAAATGATAAGAAATGCAGCGTGATTGCGCATTGCTTAATGACACTAGAGGTCGTTGAACTTCGTTCTCCTTGGAGTATAAAACAGGTAAGCAGAGCTTGTTTAAAGCTTCGGTTTCCTAAGAAAGCGTAGCCGTGATCTAGCGGCCGTGATGTATCGGTGGGTGACGTCACTAAAACGTTGTTTATACTAACACATGGTGTTGGTTTCCTAGAGAGCGGTGTTTGTGAGCGTAACGAAATTTATCGGAGCCGCCATTTCCATGACTGTCGTCATAGCGGTCTCAAACAGTTGGAGAACGTTTTTTCTCTTGTAGCGGCCACATTTCATTTCCTGCTCCAAGCGATTCGAGCCAAGAAGAGCAATATAAATAAACATTTTTGACTGCCATTGAATAATTCGTTTTTGTAAAATCGAGATCGTTAAACACAGAATAAAAATTTCAACGGATTCGAAATCTGTGGAAAATTTGACACCAGATCGATACCTTAAATGTGATTTTCTTTGAATAAATAATTAATTATTTAATACATAATTAAATAATCAAATGGTAAATAATTGAACAATAAAACTGTTTTTTATATCGATCTGGCGTAGAAATTGACGCTGATTTGAAATCTGTTGACATTTTCACTCTACCTTCAAGAATCCCGAAGTTAGGAACTTTGAACTAGAGAATAAAAAACCACTTTGTTTAGTTTCTCGAAAAAAATAAACCACGACAGCCGTCTGTGTTGCCCATTCTCCAACGTATTCTATCCGCCTAAGTTGACACCTTGGATTCTTGTTTAGACGGCCGTCTAGTTATGCCCGCGGCATCATGACGTATCACGGCTGTTAGATAACGGCTCCACTTTCTTAGGAAACCAAAGCTTAAGTGCACTTAATCTTTTGCAAAGGAAATGCTGAGGTAGACATGCCGTTACGCCGCCATCGAAGACAATATGAGCAGCTGTCAGAGTTCGAAAGAGAAAGAATCATCGGGATGATGGAAGCTGGGTGGTCAGCTCGGCGAGTAGATCGTCAAGTAGGCTGTTTGGATTTTACTGTGAGGAGGTGTTGGGACCAGTGGATAGAAGAGATGTCATTTACACGGCGACCAGGATCAGGACGCAATCGACAGACCAGCTGTCGAGAAGACCGTCACATCATATGAAACGCACGCGTAGAACCAACTGCCTCATTGGCCGCTATTCAGACACAGGCAGCACCTTCACTACGGGCCCCTGTGTCTTCCCGAACCATGGCAAGGCGCCTGGCTGAAGGACATCTGGTCGTGTGCTGCCAATGACACCCACCCATCGACGTCTCCGTTTGGAGTGGTGTCTCGCACGACGGGATTGGACTGCAACGGAATGGAACCAGGTCTTCGAATCTAGATTCAATCTGAGCAGTGATGACAATCGTGTACGCGTGTGGAGGCCCCGAGGTGAACGCCTCAATCATGCCTTGGCTTTACAGCGACACACCGCTCCCACAGCTGGTGTGATGGTATGGGGTGCCACTGCTTACGAAACTCGGTCACCGCTAATATTGAACCATGGTACAATGACAGCCCAGCGGTACATCCATGACATCCTTCAGTCACATGTGATGCCACTCATGGCAGGGCTCCCAGGAGCCCTTTTTATCAAGACAATGCTCGGCCACACACAGCAAGGATGTCAGAAGACTGCCTCCGCCACATTACCACCCTTCCCTGGCCTGCTCGATCCCCAGATTTGTCACCTATCGAGCATATCTTGTATCATTAGGGACAGCAAGTTGGACACCTTACGAGTTTGGTCAAACTAGAGGTGCGTTTACAGCAACTGTGGAACGAGATGTCTCAGGACATCATACGGAACTTGTGCACCTCAATGCCCGCTCGTATCGCATCGTGCATTCGCGCTAGAGGAGGTCCAACATAATACTAAAACTTCCGTTCATTTGTTCTTTTTCTGCAATAAGTGATCCTTTTTCACTGATTTTCTAATCACTTACTTAGATCAAAGTAGTACTTACATGTGTAAAATTTCGTTTCTTTTTTGACAACTTTTCCTTGGTGGATGCGCAAATTTTATGGCAATGAGCGTATAAACGATTACCAACCAACCGGTCTAGTGGTCAAGGTGTTGGGTTCGGAAGGTTCCTGTTTGAATCCGGGGTCAGGGCATGGTTGTAAATTGTGTTGCCCTTTGTTAGAGACAATGATGGTCCACCCACTGGGTGCCCCTTCACACGTGACCATCATTTCCGGCCTTGTAGTGACCAAGGACAAGGTCTTAGTGTCTGCCATCGGAAGTAGGGATCATCACTTTCGGCCTTGTTGTGGCCAAGGATAGTGTCCAGTGCCCGACATTGTAAAAATAAATATTACCTGTTTTTGAAGCCCCTTTAGCCCTTATGCAGCAAGAAATGACCAAAAGGCGATAAACCGAACTTCTTAACCGTACTTCTGTTATGGTTTATATCGTGGAAAGACACTCACCTTTTGTCTTCCAAAACGTACCTATTGATTGTTATTTGTTGAATTGCTATAAAGGGTATTTATAAATTATCTGGCAGAATGGTAAAGGGTGGTAGAGGAGCCTAAAATAAACATTTATTTTGTCAAATAATGTAAGCCCGGAAATGCCGCTATTTAGGTCAGTCGATCAAATCGTTTTAGTGGTGTAAAACGTCATTCCTCTCTCGGATTGTCAGCGGCAAGCTCTGAATTCGTATAGCAAAAGACGCTGTTGAAAATCTGTGCAGGGAATACTGCCTTACGCCACATAAACGGACTGACCTAAACAGTGCCCTCTAACACCTAAACTTGGCATTTACAGACCCACATTATCTGACAAAAAATGTTTATCTTGGGCTCCTGTACCATACTTTTCAATTTGGCCAGATATTTTAGACAGCCTGTATACACAACAAAATTTTATTAATTTTTGTAGAGGTGGTTGAGTTGGCCACAGTACTTCATTCGAAAGTTTAGCAGTGGCGTATTTAAAGGATGCCACATCTAGATAGTTGACTGATTGTCGCTTGCTTGGATCCGTGAGAGCTGTGTTAAGATCACTGGGGTACTTACATATGCGTGGTCGTGCAAGAACCATGATAGGTGATTGAAACCGTAGACTGTACTGTGTTTCCTGTTGTTGTAACATATGGCTTTATTGGAATTAAATCCATGAAAATACAGAAATCTCATCACTGACAAAGACAAATAAGGTATAAAAGATTCACAGTACAAAAGAACACAGAGAAAATGTCTAAAAAGTCTAAGGGATCAGGAGGTGAAGAGGGGGCAGACATCTTTCTGTCCATCATAGTTCTTGCATCCCAATACAGTTTGAAGATATCGCCCTGGGCAACTCCGTTCAGCCCTGAACAACAGAGGTGTTCTGAGTTCATTTTGCCAACATTACATATTGAGCAGGTGTTCGTTTTGAGAACACTTATTCTATTTAAGTGTTCCGCAAGACAGTCATGACCTGTAGTCCATCTAAAATTGGCAATTGCTTCTTTACGTGGTCGTTCGTTAAAGATTTTCCAGCTGTTTTGAATATTGTGCCACTTTTTGTCTTTAGATTTATTAGTTATATTTTTTTTTGGTAAGAGTTTAAGATGTCTCTATTGATGTATTTTTTTAAGGGAATTTGGTGGAACATTTTCTGGTTGCTAAGTACAAGATTTCACTTTTTTGCAAGAAAATCTGCCTCTTCATTTCAATGTATACCCACATGGGATGCTATCTATTGAAATACAATTTGTTTATCTTCTAAAGTGGTTTCTACCTTTCTTTATTAGTGCTTTATTTTCATTTCAGATTGATGGTTATTCGAGATTGCCTGGATAGCTACATTAGAGTCTACAAAAATTACAACCTTGGAATAACAGTTATTATCAAATGCTTCAATGCCAAATGTATAGCAAAAATTTCCGCATCAAAATTAGTCATAAAGTTTTCCGCAGGCGCATACTGGGAAAACAACTTACAGTAGATACCTGCTCCGTCAGTATCGTTTATTTGTGACCCATCAGTGAATATTCTTGTCCATTCCTGGTACTTTTCCTTCATCAAGGAAATCGCTGTAGCTTTCAAAATAGCATCATAGTTATCTTTCTTAGTTAGACCATATAAAGTTAAGACATGGTTAATAACTGCATATTACAGTGGATTCATTAGATTTCTCTAACAGTCCATGGAATTATCCTTATATATGCTTCTCAGTATGTTTTGACATTGTATAATAGGGGAGATTTGTGTCTTTAGACATCCACTATAACTTTTAACACTATGCTCCTTTAGCAGCCGAGTGTGAGGAGTCATGTTAAGAGAAGTGGCCATGAAGAGCGAAGCTGTTATAGGACTAGAAGCTGTGTCTGTTAAAACAGAGCCTCAGAGAGTTGTATGAATTGAAATGTCGAAGTGCATGCTGATAATGGAGAGAGCTATCTGGAATTTGTTAGATGCGCCTTCTGTCTTGTTTGAAAGTGAACATTTCGTTACGTCTAGACAATAATATAAGTAGCAGGATTTAACTTGATTGGTAACTTGGGTTGGTTTTATATCTTTTGTTCCTTGATATATCTTTGATATCAAAAGATATACGCGCAAAAGATAAGCGCATTAGATCATTAATGGAATCTGATGGCGTATATACTTTTGTGAACCATTTATTTCCTTTAGGCTATCCCAAAGGATATTCGGAATGTGATGAATGAATTTGCGTATCGCTTCAACAACGGGAACCTCTACTAATGCATGTCCTCTACTACCATGTGCATACGTTTCAAAAGTCAACTCTATAGTTGCAATATCACTCCAGTGTAATTAAGGTGGACACTCGCTTACTCAAAAGCTAAAATGTTACAACCATCAAATAACTTCCGGATGCTATGGACAATATATGTTCCGGAAGCAATGTTCACATTAGGGCTTTAGTCTACAAATGAATGAAACATGAGGTTATTTGACGAATATAATCTGGAATAACTGGCTTGTAATTTCCAGAAGCAAGTGCAACTGTTAGAATGTTCTGTAAATACAGGTGTTTTTATATAGGGGTTTCATTATGTTTGGAATTAACTTTAAATAAAACATTTTATTTGAACATTTTTAACATGCTATTTACTCAATTAATTCATGGAATTGGTCGTATTTGGACAGATCCCAAATGACCACCTCAGATCATGCTGCAAATGCAAGCTCTTTCAACCACATTTTTCATCAGGTTCGAGCGCATTTCCGCAGGTTTTGTTCACCTTCTTCGCGAATGTTATGCTTAAGCTGCTGAATCGTTGTTGGTTTCTGAGCGTAGACTCGTCTCTTTAAGTAGCTTCACATAGAAAAGTCAAATCAGAGAAGAACCAATCGACTCCTAGGTCACACATCCTTCAGAATTTACATGGTTGGACGAAATATTTTATTTACCAACCTGATGATTTATCTTTGCCTTGAAAATCACCCTGTAGTGGCCAGCATCTGATGCAGAAACCTGTTCCAAAATGTCATCAGTTCCAGGTAAGGAACAATTTGTTTTGCTTAACCCCTCAAAGCATTTGCCCGTGTCTGACACTGGTGAATTTTACCGACAAATTTGCACATGCCCCTGTCTCACACGGGCCATCTTGTATCTCGCGTTATTTTATTTCTAATGCCCGTCTGAGAACCGTTCATAAAAATAGATAGGCTATATTATAGTTAAACTTATTTATTATAGATGGCACCACAATGCAACATTTTTCTTGTGTAAACCACGTGGTGCATTTTGATGTTCAGTTGTTTGTTATAAAGCAGTTGTTAGGTGTGGAAAAGGTAATTTATCCATTTTTATTGCGTTCAATATCATAAAAGTAAACAGTTAACCACAAATTAGTTTTTACTAAGTGTTTTTGAAACTTGTTTAGAAAAAGTTATCTGATAATGAGCGACTCTGACGATTTTGAAAATGCCAATTTATCAGAAAGTTTCAGCGATGGTATATCATACCAAACTGAATTTTTAGCCATTCTTATGCTTGTAAGTATGACAATTTGATTTAATTCGATTTTAATATTTTGAAATTCAAAATAAACAAGTAATCAAATCGTTTACCCTTTGTTCGTATAACAATTTTTTTTAAACTTTTACACCCCCCCTCGCTCCTTAGTCGCCCCCCCCCCACAACTGAAATTGCAAAATATAACTTACACTATACGTATGAATTCATTTCCTGTCAAAAAAAAAACCTCGATCATTTTTTTCGAGTTTTTGCGAAAAAAAACCTCGTGTTTTAAAGGGTTAATCGGATCTTCATTTCCCTTGAAACAATAAGGCAATTTCGTCTCGACGGATTTCTCTCAGTTAGAAAAACTGACCTGATCTTCGATAAGATATCTCCTAGCAATCACTTGAAGGGTTAAAATCTACTCCTAAATCAAATGGAGGCCAAACATAAAACACCCAGCAATACCATAAATATAGTTATGTTATCATACACACTAATCTACAATAATGGACCGGAAGCCATCGGATTTGCATAAAATCCGACTACTTGCTTGGAGGTGGTTTTCGTGGTATGGCCTGGGACCTTTGCATGTTTTTCCTGGTCAATTTAACGCTGACGCCTACCTGAACATTTTGGACAATCAGGTTCTTCTTACGCTTTGGCAATTTTATGGAATAGACAAATATTACTTCCAGTACGACAACGCTCCATGTCATGTTGCAGCCTCTGTCAAGAAGTGGTATCAAGATATGGATGTAAAACGTTTTCCCTGGCCTGCTCATAGTCCCGACCTAAACCCCATAGAACATTTGTGGGACGAGTTAGAGCGACGCTTTCGGATCAGGGATTGCATCGTCGTAGGAGATTGTCTGCGACAGGAGTGTTGGTTTGCGAAGCAAACCAAATCGGATCTGCAAAAGGAGTGTTGATTGGTTGGATGATCGGCGAGCAAAAGGTGGAGCCCTCTAGTATATAAAAAAAAATCTAAACTTCAAAATAAAATTAACAAACTTTTTTCGATGCTAGAAATTACTAATATTTTTAATTCTTTCAGTTTTATCTGCCATCCATGACAGTTTAAATGGTTATTAAATGTCTATTTCAAATACAGAAAGAATATTAACAGAAATGTTTACTAACTCTCAAGGTTCTCTACGAGATACCTCGTCATTAGCAAAACTAACCATATCTTGACATTGTGATCATAAAAAAATGTCACTTCTCTGATGACGATTTGTCTTATTTTACCAAAAATTGGTCACATAGTTACCGACAAGATATCTCTTTGAAATCACATCGAGGGTTGATACTTCAAATACGGGAAGAATATTAATGAAAATATTTATTAACTGTATTTTTAAATGCAAGAAAAATATCAGTGAAAAAAAAAATGATTAATTGCAGTTCATTTCGAAAGTAGAAAGAATATTTATAAAAATGGTTATTAACTGACCAAGAAAATTAATGAATTATCTTAGGAAAAAGAAGCGTTCTACGAAAAAGTTCCTGGATTTATTGCCTAAGACTACAAAGTCGGTCACATTCGTATCTATGCATTTGAATCACATCTTTTTCCCCCAGAATTTAAGTTGGAAAGTTCTTATCTTCGAAAAGACTTTAAGCTCCACTGATCAGAAAAAGTTCTAGAAACAACTTCTGCTCAAGGGGAATCACGTACTAGCGCTGGACTTATTTTCCCTTTCCAAGTCCCCACGTCATTAGCATTTCTGAAGCTTCAGATTTCGACAGCATTCTTGGGGAAAAGAATCTCTCGAACCAATGGCCTTAATATACATAAACAGCGGGGTCGGGCGAAAGAAGGACAGAAGCTGTGGGAAGCAGCGGTCCAGAACATGCTCCTGGGAACGAGGATGATGGATTGCGCAGTAATTATTCGAGTATTCGATTGCTGCGAATGCTCCAAGGGGGTGATTATTCACCAATAAGTCCTTTCAGGCTCCCGAGGAGGTTTCGTTCCTGTTATTGCCAGATGCCTTTCCGATTGCAGGGAAAGTAAACGAAAATTCATGGATGGACAAAAATAGAAGAGTGTGATTGAAAACGTTCTGTGTCAGAATTTCTTTCGAGGGAAGTTGGAATTAGAACAATGTTACATTGGTGGACGTGGGTTCGAAGTGCTTCAAGCTGGAAGTTTAATCTGATTTGTTTTCAATGATTCTAAGTAATATTTATATTCTTTTGAAGCGAGTGACTAGACTTTAAAATATGTTTAGAATTGGGACTTACAGTCTAGAAATAGGCAAATAGGTATTTAGTTTACGTCGGACTGTAGCAACACAATGGGCTTCTGGCGGTTTGTTTGTACCAAACGCCAGCTTTGTGTAAATAATGAAATCATGTAGAAACAATCAGATTGGATAAAACTTGCTTTATTACAACATATTTACAACTCCAAATATTAGCTTATACATCAACAAGAATTTAACGTAATTCTACAGTCAGCGCGTCCGAAGCCTGGGAGGCAGAAAGCTAGAATGAATCTAAAACTTAAAACGAACGTTCTTCTTTTTGTTCTTAATTTTTGTTTAAGTTCGTAGCTCACGAGAACTTTCGAACCTCCGATCAGAACGTCAGAACACAAAGAACAGTTGCCATTGGTGGTCAGTCTGGAAGCCATTCCGAAGAATCCAGCATCTAACTTTACCGCATGGTTTCCTTACTTTGCAGGTTATCAGCTGTTACCTGGATGAAGTCTTGCCTCCACAGGCTCTATTTACAGTCTAGAGAATTATTGCTTTACAGATATAATTCAGGTTTCTTTAAAGTGATTTAACTATACGGTTCTTCGATAAAGCATTTACGATTGCATAATATTACTTCGTGACCGTTATCAAACAACCTATAGTGATCTTCATATTGAATACTAAAACGCTGGTCCAGAAAGTAAGTACCGTTTGAGCATATCTCCCGTTCATCTGACAGCACAAAGGTCGCGCATGCGTATTTACATCCTTCAACTCAAGAACGAATTACCCTAGCCATTTTTTTTTTTTACATTAACTTTTGCATTCATTGTTTGCCGGTAATCATGTTTAAAACAATCGATCAGCGCGCCAGCTGTGAAATAAGCTAATAAAATTTCTTGACAGTCCCAAAACACTGTGCTCGTGATTTTTCTTGAAGAAAGAGGTGGCTTTGCTTTCTTGGGTTTCGGGGAACCTGTGACTGTCGTTTCAGGTGTCTGGTAACAAATCCATGTGTCGTTGCCTGTGTGACAATACTTTTCAAAAAATGATTTCCTTCTGTCAAATAACGCTGTAAAAACTCCAAGGCTGCTCCTATACGTATCCGTTTTTGAGCGTCTGTTTGTGCTTTCGGTACCAATCGCGAACACAATTTTTTTATAGTGCAAATGTCCATTTACAATTTTGTGTAATAAAGATCGTGAAATGTTTGGAAAATTCATTGACAAATCAGAAATCGCGAATCGCCTATTACAACGAATTTTGTCGTTGATGCAGCCCACCAATTCTTCGGTGATCAACGACGGGCGTCTACTGCGCTCCTCGTCGTGGAAATTTTCCCTTCCTTCGTTAAGCATCCTAACCCACTTTCGCACCATACCTTCTCTCATCGTGTTCTCTCCGTAAGTTTCACTTATCTCATCTATCATATTCACTTATAACTGCTCTTATTTCACAGCTGGCGGGCCGATTGATTGTTTTTGAAACATGATTACCGACAAATAATGACTTCAAATGTTAACTTAAACAAACAAAATGGCTAGGCTAATTCGTTCTCGAGTTGAAGGATGTAACGACACATGCGCGACCTTCGTGCTGTCAGATGTGCGGGAAATATGCGCAAACGGTACTAACTTTCTGGACCAGCTTTTTATATACAGTGGTTCAATATAAACCTAAAGAAAAAGTAAAATTTATTGTTTCAGCTATTTGAAAATGAAAGAATTATATATTTCTATCATTCTTTCATATAGAATGGTTAATATTCACATAGCACATGATCAATATTCAGAAGCAGCATTTGCTTCTCGCTTGTTTAAAAGGACCTTATTATGACTATCAATAGCCCGGGTATTAATCGTTGAAATTTATCACTTAAATTTGCTGTCCCGCTTAGAATTAATCGCAGAAAATAGTTTAAAACTTCTTACATTTTCTACAAAATAGTTATTTGTCTTTTATTTGATGAGAAGACAGTTCCACAATTTAAAAATGCTAGTTAAAAGAGACAAAGGTATGTTATCAGAAGAGATTTTTTTTAACATGGATAAGCCGTCCAATAGTAAGCGCTTTTTAGAACAAAAGTAAGAAGAAAACGATAACAAAGAGTGAAGTTTCAAGTTTAGCAGTCTACAAATGTTGAAACTGGGAGCTAGGAATCTATTAACACATTGAAAATATGAAGAAATCAGTGTTTTAGTATCAAAGTAATATTATAATATTCTACTTTACATTTAATGTAGCTCCACCAAGGGAGGCTAATCTATCGCACCCTGGCAAAAAAGTGACATAAGTCAAAAAATGAAATTTTTGACGTTATGACATTGAAAAATATGTAATATGTGCCCCAGTGTGTTACATTATTATACTATAGTATATAATAGAATTTATCGCCATAAATACTTACCTGAAATTTATAAGAAGCTTATACTATTTCAATATATGTTTTATAGTATCTTTTAAGTTGGATTTTTCTCAGCTGGTGCAATTTTGAGTTATGTCACTTTTCTTGCCGGTGTACGATAAGCATTTGCTGATTGCCTTTGCATTAAAAAACAAGCACGCGTTTCGCTACACTGAATTTCTCCACACAATACGTGTAATTTTCACGTACTATGTACAACCAGTTCATTTTCTCAAAGTCATGAAAAATTAAATGTTATATACTCAAACGTTCAGATAAAACATGCGAAAGGGTAAAAATGTGTCATAAAGAAAAAATATAGCTGTGTATCCAGCATGACTTGAAAGATGTAACATTCTAATGTATTCGAATTATAACATGTTTTTAACTTTTATTCAACCGAAGAACTAGTGTATTCATCAAAAGAAATAAGTTTATTTTCTGAGCAATTATTCCAGACGTTTAACAATAAGTGTTCCCGTTCAACTTAATTAGACTTGAAGTGTGGAACAAAATTAGCTACCCCACCGCCATTTTTTCACTCCTCCGCCATTTTAATTCTTCGGAAAGTCACTCACATTCTGACTCATTTGAAAGATGGTCCCTGCTAAGCAGGATGTCGATCATTTAAGTCAAAACGGCTCTTTTTCGATCCCCGCGCGATCGCCTATTACGAAGCACATTCGTTAGTTTACAAATAGCGCCCCGACAGAAAAAGTCGTTTAGTAAATGTGACACCCGCTCCATTTGGTCTTGTAATGTGCTAACGGAACTAAAGAGAAATGTCAGGCATTAAAGCTACTCTATCCGACCCTTCCGTTTTTTCTCCCGTAGAATCTTTTCCCGTTTTTTTTAAAGCTTAACGATCGGAATGTATCAAACGATCCCAACTCCTGGAACTTCTTCCCGGAGAAGCCTGCGAAAGTGACACAAAATCAATGGAAGCAACCCAAAACTAACAATCTGAAAAGATTAACCGGGTCAGAGGGAAAGAAGACTTTATTTTATTTTACCCTCTTTTTAAAAAGTTACCAGGAAACTGAATTCTTTTGGATTGTGGCAGATTACCGATGCTCTGCATTTAGGTGTGAGTTTTGAGTGAAGATGTTGTGAATGGCTGTTATTTGGTATACAAATACGCGACAAATTGTCTAGAACCTTTTCAAAAGTGATCTATAATACCTTTTCTTCAGCTCTTATCATTCAAGTACCACATATTTAAACTCTTCCAAAACATGTTTATGCAACAAAAAAAAAACTATCTCTAAATATTGCAAGCGTGTAACCAAAAATATCTGCTATCTCTCAAATCAAAATGTCAGTTTGTTGTAACTTTTTAATACTTTTCATAAGAAACAAAATTTTAAATTTGGTAAGAAATCAAGTATTTCTATGCCAAAATCGTAACAATATTGTTGCACTTAACAATTTGAAAAGTTTAACCGAGTAAGATGGAAAGAAGATTTTTTATTTTACCTTTTTTTCAAAAAGTTGTCAGAAAATTCAATTCTTTTGGAGTGCGGTGCGACAGATCACCGTTTCTCAGCATTTAGGTGTAAGTTTTGGGTGACGATAAATTGCTGTTATTTAGCTTCAAAATATTGCACTTTGTAATCTAAAATATCTAAGATATATCAAATCAAAATATTAATTTCTTGTAGCTGTTTAATATTTTTCATCAGTAACAAATATATCATTTCTGATAAGCAATTAAGTATTTTACACTAAAGTCATAAAAATGATTCGGTAGTTTCTTCAAATAGGTCGGTTGTGTTTAATGTCTCAAGGGTCATATCCTACCAACATAACGCATATAACTTGTGAGTAAGGCCGACCAACCGGTATAGTGGTTAAGGTGTTAGCCTCTAGATCGGAAGGTCCCCGGTTTGAATCCGGGTTCGGGCATGGATGTTTGTAAGCGTATACCAGCTCAGGTGTTGCTTCGTCATCTGAACATGGTTCAAAATTACGAAGTATAAATTGTTAGGGGCAATGATGGTCCTCCCACTGGGTGCTCTTTCACAAGTGGCCATCATTTCCGGCTTTGTAGTGGCCAATGACTCAGGTCAAATGTGCCCTCCATTAAAAAAACAAACAAAAAACTTGTGAGTAAGCAGTGGACTGACACATAAGGAAAGTTTTACTGGTACAGAATACTACCTGAGTATCAAACCTACTTCGCATACAGATATGTATGCAGGTTGCTAGCCCACTGTGCAAAACCCACTAAGCCACAGGATGTTAATTATATTGAAAGTTTTCGATATTTAATGTTACGAGACTTAAGAAAAGACATTTTTATTGAATAGTCTTTTTTGATGTATGTTAAGAACACTTGTACTAATTTCTTTGTACATATTATTGATAAGTGAAATATAACAAGTCAAAATTTTCAAGATGTCAATTTTTTTTTTTTGCTTTTATAGACCATGATATGGCAATCTTTGGACTGGTTAAGTTCACTAAGTCATTTTTTCTTTGGAAGAAGATTATATTTCTTTTTTTAAGAAGCACGCTTAGTGAGTGAAGGATAGCAAGTAGATTTTTCCGATTCGTTTTCCCATTACTATGTTTTCGGATTTTGTGTTTCACTTTCAAGCCGAAGATGTCTTGGATTTTCTACTGAAAGTTTTCCCTTAAAATCAAATTTTGTTCTCAAATAGCTGACGTACTCTATATTTGCATGTATGTGGGTATGTGGCCTTGAAAGTTTTGAACCAATTTAATATTGAATTTCATTCTCTTATAAATCAAAAATAATTTAATTACTCCCAGGAAAAACATCTTCATAGATTTTTATTTTCAGAATAGTTCTAAGAACTGCTTTGTCTTAAAAAAACCCGAGGATATCATCTTTACTATTATAAAAGAAAGTATTTGTCCGATTTCTGTCTATGATCAAAGTTCTGACGAATTTATGGCACTTAGAGTAATGGGATTCGGTACACAGGAAGTCCAAATTTTTCGCAATTTTCGGTTCGCGCCGAATTTTAAAATTTAACCTAGAACATTTTAAAATGAATTTAATAAAATTTAATTATTATGGTTTTTTTTGGAATGGCAACAGCATAAAAGATCGCAGATTCTAAATTCATTTTTTTCTGATTTCGTTTGATTTTGCTGAGTAACGATTTGTCAGCAGACTAAAAAAAACAAATAAAGTTTTAACTTTAATTTTGTAGTTATTTTTTCTATCTCCTAGATTATTAAAGACAGAGTAAAAATTTCAACGGATTTGAAGTCTGCGGAAAATTTCACATTAGATCGATACTAAATACATGATTTTCTTTGAATAAATAACTTTTAAAGTGAAACTTTAATATTTTTTTCCAATACGAATTTGACTTTGATCGTGTTCGAGAAATCGCAGATTCCATTTCCTGCATTAAAACAAATATCAGCAAAAAAAAAATGACTGGAATTTTTAATTCATTTTTGTAAAATTGAGATTGTTAAATCCTTCAAAAATTTCAACGGATTTGAAATCTGCGGAAAATTTTACATCATATAGATACCTTACATTTGATTTTCTTTTAATAAATAATTTTTCAATTAAATATTTATATTTTTGCAAGAGATTGTAAACTTTATGTCGACTGAATCTCTTCGCAATTCAATTTTGGCCGCATTTGACAATGACGAGGCCATCACGTCATTGCCCGTGGTGTTGGTTTGCGAAGCCAAACCATGGTTCATAATATTCATAATTTTGTTTCTGAAGCAAACCAAATTGGAATTCATTCCAATAGGCTACGAATTTCCATTTGGTTTGCGAAACAAACCAACACTACGCGCAACTTCATGATGGCTGTTATCCAATAGGCTACGAATTCCCATTTTTGAGAAGCAAACCAAATGGGAATTCGCAGCAATCACCGTGGGTTAGCGTGCAATGGTCACACCTGACCTCACGAAAAGAACTGTCAAGGGCAATGCCGTGTTGGCCACACAGTGGCTAGTTCTCTTATAAAACAGAAAAATGTTAATTACACTCAGGAAAAATATCTCCATAGATTTTTGTTATATAGTTCTAAGAACTACTTTGTCTTAAAAAACCCGAGGATCTCATTCTTTTACAGACTTTTTACCCAGAAAACTGAAAATCCTAAATAAACTAAATATTCTCATTTCAATAACTCAAAAGCCTGAACTAATTTGATATTAAATTTCCTTGTTGATATAAAAACAAAAATGATTTAAACGAATTTTTAAAAAACATGTAAAAATAAAAAAAAATTATTTGAGTCTCCAGAATATTTCTAAGAAACTTCCCTGTCTTACAAAACCCGGGCAAGCACTTGAAAGGTTTTCTATAGATCAATAAGGAATTAGAGCCGTTTGTTTAGTTCTCGCAGTGCTTTACCCTTGTTTGAATTCTGTTGAACCGAAAACTGGATTTATGCCCCATTTTCTGTTCCAGTGTTAAATGCAGCGTTAAAATTGAATGTTATCTTCACGGATGGAAGATATCTGTGTGGAGATTACTTTCTCATTTGTTTGAACGGAACTGCGTTGAAAAATTTCTCAGAAGTGAAACAAACTGACTTTTTTTCGCGTTTGCATAAAAACTTGCTTCTTTCTCTTTAAACAAACATTTCTTCGAAACGTGATAATAGCGAAAAAAGCCCCAATTTCAATTGAACCATGCATTCTAAAACTCTGCGAATCTTATTCGTTTTTATTTATTATTTTTCTGTGTGAAGGAATAATTTATTTTCTATTTTTGACTTAAATAGATTTGGAAGCAAAGAATTTCATTTCAACAGAAAGAGTAAACGTTTATTGAGGCCTGAAAGTCTGATAACTTTTTAAATGAGATAAATTCCGATTCTTTAGGGAGTTTCGGTACATTATTTTTATTTGAAGCAAATACCAAAGGAAAGGAAAACACATTTAAATACTTTGCTTGTACATAGGAAACGTGTGGATAAATTAAATGCTTTTATTTCTAGGATTTCACTATTTAAATATAAATTTTGAATCGCTTTCGAACATTTCTCGCTTTATTTGATCTCAATTTGCTTTTTTGACCCCAGTTGAAAAAGGTTTATCAGATTAAAAAAAAAACTCATCATCTCTTTATGACAAGGGCATAGTTCTTTTTATAAATCAGATGAAAAATATGTAGAGTATAATAATGAGACGTTCAAATATTCTTGAAACAATTGGATTACAGTGAATTATTATTTTTTACCTTTCAAATTACTGACGTGGCCAGAAAATTTCGCAGTTAGAAATCAAGCATTAATACTCATTCGATGCACTTAATAAAGGATTTCATTCATTCCAAATTAACGGTAAGAGAGAATATATATAATACAAAAATGGAATACTGATACCAAAAATATCAATAACGTTAAAATGAGAAGAGAGAGATGAAAGCTTTTTTTGTATGATGCAGTATATGTATTCAGTGATAGATATGATTTAAAAAATTAGAAAAATAAAAATAACTAGTTTTCATAAACAAGTTATTATTTCATGGAAATGCCTCTCCTGATTTAATTTGGAATAAAAATGCAAATGTTTTCCGAAAATCGATAACATCGAATTTTTTTTTGTACTCGGCAACCAAATAAATTACATTGTTGTTTTGCGCTTTTACATTTATCATTACTAGAATGATAAATAAAAGAATACTACCCAACGTTGTTACTACCCAACAATCACGAAAGGAGCTCCATCAATAACAATTGAATTTTTTATCTATATTTTTTATGACATTTACATGCAGATCCAAACCCTAGTCTCTGCATTAAGATTTATCCGAGTCAGTTCAAAAGTAGATTCTCAGATAGCACAAGCTTTCATTTTCGGCTTTACCCCAGCGTGGAAATAGTTTAACTTTTCATCGTATATTATCCGATCAAAGGCTCACTCAATTTTGAAAATGCCAGTACAAGACGTCCAAATCTTCCGACCACAAAAGATTACAAATTCATCATACAGATTCGTATTTGCTTTGTTCCGAATAAGCACATCAATTGTAACAGGAGATACTTATTGTGGAAAAATTGTGATGGTCATAGTCAACTTGTTGATCGTGATATATCATACAACCTTTATGCTATTGGTTTACAAAAACGATACTGAACTAGAGGACACGGCTTACTGTGTTTTCACAGTTACGTGTTTAATTCACAGATGTGTTTTATGTTCACGCATGCAACGCATTAAAGATATATCTGCACGCACAATAGAAATCTGCGGTCAGTTCCATGCTAAATATAATAAACGAATATGGGTAGTGGTTTGGATAAGTATGACGGCCTTGATGCACTTTTACATATCTGTGATCACAGTTTTAAGGCTTTCTGGTTCCAGAGAAGTTCTTGAATATGGCTGTTCCATGTCCGACAAGTCATGTATAGCAACAGCGATCCTGATACTTGCATTGATTCAACACTTACAATTGATGATACCAGTAAATACGTTTGCGGTATACTATGTCATTACGTGTCACCTATTTCAAGATATGATTAAAGATTTTGGACTGTCTCTAAAAGTCCTCCCAACTTCAGATTACAGTATAGCACTCAAACGTTATATTGTCATAAAAGAACTAGTGGAAAATGGAGACAATGATATATCACTATTGGTATTCACGTCATTCCTTTACTACGCTAACTCTATGTTCTTCGGCTTCACCATTTTGCTACATCCCGTTCATTACCATAGTATACTTCTTCATTCGATTGCATGGGTTTTGTGTTTCAATGGTTTCTTGGTGTTTCTAGGTATGACTGTATCGGCCTGTAGAGTGTTCGAAGCATCTGCAGCTGTCTACAACGAGGCGCAGATGTTAATCAGTCGACAAAGTAAACCAACAGCCTCCCAAAAGAAATTTCTGTCGCTATCTAAAATATATCTGGCATTGACAGTTTGGAAAATCGTGCCCATCAAAAGAAGCTTCATATTGTATACCCTAGGTATTATTTTTACTTACAGTATTATACTGAACAGTCTTTAGATTTTACAAGACGACCTAGATTAAGAGTGAGAAGACCATGTCATACCAACAGAACAGGACACTCAAATTGCGATGCGGGACAAAGATTAAAGCTAGATAAAGGGTAAGGTTAGAAAGAATATGGTGAAATAAATTAAATGATGGTTCCAGTTTTTAGTCCTAAAATACTGGAATACATTAACTAAACTTGCAGAAACAATAAAAAGACACTTTTATCTGTAGTGTAGTACGGAATTTAAGAATAGTACGGAATGGGACCTACTGTGTGTAGAAATAGAATGCTCTCAATACAAGAGTAACATTTAAAATTGTATATTGGTATACTTGCAATGAAAATTCTTATAAGCAATTAAAAACATAAAAGTCGATACATAATTACTGAAATAAGGAAACGTAAATATAAATAAATAAAATTATATACTGTATATTGATACACATATCATTTGTAAAACATGAATTAAATTTAATTTAATTGACTGAAATCCCTTTCTGTTGAAACCATTGTCGTTTATTCTCTTTAGTGCTGCAGCTATGTTCTTAAGAATTTCTGTTTTGATAACTAGACTGAATCGTTTAAATGAAAGCGAACTAGTACTCACAGAATTTACTCAACATTGTAAAACTTGCAATATAAATTATACCTCATGGCATTAGCACTATAAATTACTTTAAAGCTTTCTTTGTGTGTTCTAAGATGCAATTAAAAATGATCTTGCAATGTTTTATGTACCTTTTTTTGCGAAATATTATTTATTTAGCATTCCTGTGTTAAATTACAGCATTTAAGAATAATCTTTCACTGAAAATTTCCTGTGCATGACTACATATGGATATTGCAGTTACAAAATGAACTAAAGGCATTGGTTAAAGAATTTGAATTACACATTGTGAAAAAACTAGTTCGTTTCTGATACAATTATTTTTAGGGAAAATGTACGGTAATTGATTTTAAAGGGATTATATTGAAGATAAACACAACTGTGAAAGAATTTGCAACTGCTACTATGTTTTCTACTTATTATAACTGTGCACATTTAGAGATGGACCTCAACCAAGAAAATATTTTATGAATATTTCTTTAGAATTATTTTTGTTTACTAGTGCAAAATATGAAACTACCTGAAGATATTAGAGGTACTTCTGCCACTATGGTCATTTTCTGACATCCCTTTCTTTGGATTGGAATACAGAGTTAACAGCAGTACAATGAGGTCGAAAGTGGTTTGAAATCACGCAAGGAAAGACGGCATATTTTAAGATGGATATATATGTATAAACTCTCTCAGATGGTTAACAACGTAAAAGAATTGCTCACTCTAATATAGGATAGGAATACCAATTATAAACAAACACGAAGCATACAAAGTAAATGAATTTTACTAAAGTCGGAGTTCTAGTTGAATTGTTTTCTTACACACGAAAAGAGAGATCAACCCTTTTCTTAAAATTTCTTAGGCCTCTTTTCAAAATAAAATATACGATTATTCGAACTTTAAAAAATGGGATTAGAATTGATTCTTTTTTCACTATTCCAATGATCTCTTTTGACTTGTAAGGCCCGGTGGACACATCCGGTTTTTCAACGTGCGGCGCCACTGCGGCACCGAAGCCCAACTATGCACATATAACTGTGAAATGACGCAAATTCTCATTTCGCGCCATTTGCGATAAATATTCGATCGAAGAAAACGAGTTTATTTCGCTTACTTAATGTAAAAAAAAGTATATTTTGAAACAAAATAGATGTTACTGGATACAACCATTTATTAATTATTATTTATATTCCATTTGTTTATGAAAACAAGGTACTTCAGAATGGAGAATCATGTGCGGCGACCGTGTTGAACTGCGGTACAAATTACACGCAAGTTGGACGTGCGTCGCCGACGCTCGATGCATGTGTACACTGCTCCATTGGATATAATGTATCGCAGAACGCACTTGCGTTGCGGCAGCTGCGCCGCACTTTGAAAAACCGGATGTGTGCACCGGGCCTTAAGGTCACTTGTACTTTTAGTTTTAGAGAATGGTGCGGTATTTCTTGCCCTAATGTCAAACTGGAAGTGTCTTAGGAATCAAATTATTACACGATATATTATTTATCTATCATGTAATATCGTACCTTATAGCATTCTTTTTTAGATTAAGAATACTATTATACGACTTATAGTGGTTCAGTTCAAGGCAATGGGACGCAGGTTATCACAAAGAGGTTTGAGGAGTCATTTTCGGAAACAGGTCCCGAGACTGAAAAGTTTGCGTCATTTCGTGAAAGAAGCTGCGAAACACTGAAGAGTTCGTGTCATTTGGGAAAGATATTCTGGAACACAGGAAAGAATAATAAAGACAATCACTGGCGCAGAAGACAATGCCAACTGATAAGAATTGCTCACTACATAGCAGAGGATATAATTGCAAAATATAAATAACCTGGAAGCACATAACCTATCTTTACTCGAGTAGAAGCTATGGGAAAATTTAAACCCCGCTGATTCGTTGGTTTCTCACTCCGGGATCAATGACGTCACTCACTCACAGTACGCATGCGTGAGAAGTATCAATATTACTTGCAATGGCATGTCTCGTGCTCAGTCCGTTCCATCATGATTTATCAGTATAGATTTTATTAATGATTCTCAATTAACTGTTCTGAACACCTTATACAATCGACCACACATTTTTAAGATTACAATGAACATTATTTGAATTCGAAAAGAAACATTCTTTGAATTCGAAAGTTCTAGACTGACGTCATAGATGACGGTGAGAAACCGACGAATCGGCGGGCTTAAAATTTACCCATAGCTTCTACTCGAGTACAGGTAGGTTATGTGTAACCCGGAATACAATAAGAAGATGAGTTTTCTCATTTCTTCAAAATTTTTGTAGGTCTTTAGTCAATAGAAATTTTACTAAGCTTGTACAAAAGGATACAACACAAAAGGATTGTTTGCTTTACAAAATGGGAATAAAGACGATGTTATTTTATTCATTATCAACGCTCTCCTTGACACATAAATGTCGCTTTTGATTTTTTTTAAGGATGATTGAGCCCCTAATGTCTCATTGAGATTCTAAATATTTCTAAACTTTAGAACATAAAATACTAACTTTAACATTAATATACCTTTAATAGGTTTAATATTCCTTTAGTAGGCTTAATTTACCTTTAGTAGGTTTAATATTCCTTTAGTAGGTTTAATATACCTTTTAGATTTAACTATTTTAAGGCGTTGGGGCCGCAGATGCCAATGATAAGTTCTTGTCAGTTAGGGAAGGAGATTGCAGAAAGTGTTGAAGGGGTATTTAGAAGAATATAAACACTGGGAAGTAATACTAGTTAAAGCACTTGTTTAATACAATGCATTTTTCAATGGAGTTAAAGCGTTCGTACACACTAGAAGTTTTTTTTTTTAATTTTAACTTTAAAAATCCAGTTTTTTCACAGTAGGTTATTGGTTTATGGTAAAAACCATTTCAGTGATAAAAAAAATCCTATTTAACTGATTATTAATTAGCTAATTAAGATACAAAGAGCTAATTAGCATGGTTTTCGAACTGTGATGTCTCAAATTCTAATTTATCTAGAAAGACAATTCTATACTTGGAAATTATTTCCAATATTATTCTTCGTGTTTTAACTCTCAATCAAGTTGATAGAAAGAAAAGTTTCCCTGTTACAACTTTTTTGCCAAGGATGCATAAAAAATTAAGTTTTTTTTCCTGGAAAATTAGTAGTATTTAAAATTCCATTAAAAACTTATTTCTTAACTAATAACTCTGATTGAGGGTCAAAACCTCCACTGTATTATATAGATTATAATGATACAAAAATGATTAGAATAGATTAATTTATTGTTGAGTTGTCACTGTTTGAACAAAGCATCATATTACCAAAACTTGTTTCTTCAGAAATTGAGTTTAATGTTTTGGAAAGATGTCTGTTCCTGGTGACTGTACCTAACGAAAACCCTTGTAACTAGAAAACTATTTCGAATATGTGCAAGATCGTGGCATAATTTGAAAGCTAAAGAATTGAAGAATTTCTTTGAAGCAATAAAAAGAATTAGACTTTCTTGTCGATTTTGAGGATTTCTAGTGTATACATACACCTTGGGTGTATTTAAAGAATATAAACACCTGGAAGTAATACTAGTTAAAGCACTTGTTTAATTCAATGCATCTATATAAATAAGAATGGAGTGTTTGTTTGTACATTCAATATTTTCGACCCATTTCAAGTTTTCTATCCGTTTTGGACCCTTCTGATGCCGAATCCGCCTTTTTCTCGTTTGGTGTCTGTCTGTCTGTCTGTCTGTCTGTCTGTATGTTGTGCCCTATACACGTCCACGCGGTTTAAGATATTTTCATGAAAATTTGTATACAGTGAGTACTTATCTTCATTTAGTGAGTGGCATTGGTTGCGAAAGTCTGTCTGTCCGTCTTTCTGTTCTATGCTCGATTTTGTGTTTGTGTGTTTGTGTAGACATCACATGAATTGTATTCCAGATATTTGATTGCATTGTATTTTATTTTATACATTATGTAGTAGTTTAGTGAATGCAATATCAAACATTTCTTTATTGTTATATTTAGTTGAGTTTCATGCTAAAACACCTGAGTAAGTATACTTAAATCAACCATAATTTGGTAGTTTTGGAAAAATTGGAATGTCTATTGAATATTACGATTACTTCGATTGCTTTACCAGTACTGCTAAAAAAGTAATTATTCTTCAAAAAATTATTTTTTTTATGGAATTTCATTTCTGATACTTCATTTATTTCGAGTCTTATTTTTATTCTTTGCGCAATGAAAACGATTTCCGAATATTTGGGACAGACGATATTTTTCAATGAAACGAGAATGAACAAGATCGCGCGAGCAGTGATATTTTTTCTGGTTCTTTCGCTCTGAATTAATTTCACGTTTCTAAATTTTGTACACTTTTAGTTGTAAGTTGTGGCAACTGTGCGAGATCAAGAGATAAAATTGAATCACAAATTAATATCTTTAGAACAATTTTTTGCGACATCTTTTATTTTGTTTTACTTCGCTGTTTCCTGTTTTAAATATTTATTATTTTAATAAATGTGTTTTCCTTCTCATCACATGCAACAACACCACAAAGTATTAGACTTAAAAATGTTAGGTAAGTCAGTATAAATTTTCAGTAAATTTTAAGTGTAGTTATGCTATTATTTAAAGAATAATGCCGTTATTTAAAGAATAATACCGTTATTTAAAGAATAATGCCGTTATTTAAAGAATAATGCCGTTATTTAAAGAATAAAGCCGTTACTGAAAGAATAATAATGTTTAAAAATCCAAACTAGAACTTTTTTTAACATTAAAAAATTCGTTGTAATAATGACAGGAGAAGATTGCAAAATTTCATAATGTCGCATACCGCAGGCAAGAGTGCCACAAGTAAAAAAATATTGTTTTGTTGACTATGAGTGCGAGAGCACTCGCCGTAAATCGTAATTCTAATTAATTGAGTTGAACATGAAAAGAACTTAAGAAAGGGAATTCCAAATCTTCCTATAAATCGTCTTTTATAGTAGTAACCTTAGTATCACCTTTCGTCATTTTGTAGCTTTGTCATGCAGCAATTGTGCGATGTATGTGAAATGTACTACATGAATGGATATGCATGTGTAGGATTTGTGTCTAAAATAAGTTGTAGAAAATATAAAGATGGCGAAAGGTGTTAAAATAAATTTTTATTCTACAAAAAAACGTAAGTCATTATATATTTTGAGTATCTCTTCAATCTAGAGTAAACCAATTCAAACCGAGTAAGGTCGGGTATTTTGCTAGTCTATATAAATAAGAATGGAGTGTTTGTTTGTACATTCAATATTTTCGACGCATTTCAAGTTTTCTATCCGTTTTGGACCCTTCTGACGCCGAATCCGCCTTTTTCTCGTTTGGTGTCTGTCTGTCTGTCTGTCTGTCTGTATGTTGTGCCCTATACACGTCCACGCGGTTTAAGATATTTTCATGGAAATTTGCATACAGAGAGTACTTATCTTGATTTAGTGAGTGGAATTGGTTGCGAAAGTCTGTCTGTCCGTCTTTCTGTTCTATGCTCGATTTTGTGTTTGTGTGTTTGTGTAGGCATCACATGAATTGTATTCCAAATATTTGATTGCATTGTATTTTATTTTATACATTATCTAATAATTTAGTGAATGCAATATTAAACATTTCTTTATAGTTATATTTAGACGAGTTTCATGCTAAAACACCTGAGTAAGTATACTTAAATCAACCATAATTTGGTAGTTTTGGAAAAATTGGAATGTCTATTGAATATTACGATTAATTCGATTGCTTTACCAGTACTGCTGAAAAAGTAATTATTCTTCAAATTTTTTTTAATTTTTTTTATGGAATTTCATTTCTGATACGTCATTTATTTCGAGTCTTATTTTTATTCTTTGCGCAATGAAAACGATTTCCGAAAATTTGGGACAGACGATATTTTTCAATGAAACGAGAATGAACACGATCGCGCGAGCAGTGATATTTTTTCTGGTTCTTTCGCTCTGAATTAATTTCACATTTCTGAATTTTGTACACTTTTAGTTGTAAGTTGTGGCAACTGTGCGAGATCAAGAGATAAAATTGAATCACAAATTAATATCTTTAGAACAATTTCTCCGACATCTTTTATTTTGTTCTATTTTACTGTTTTCTGTTTTAAATATTTATTATTTGTAATAATTGTGTTTTCCTTATCATCACACCCAACAGCACCACAAAGTATTAGACTTGAAAATGTTAGGTAAGTCAGTATAAATTTTCAGTAAATTTTAAGTGTAGTTATGCCGTTATTTAAAGAATAATGCCGTTATTTAAAGAATAATATCGTTATTGAAATAATAATAATGTTTAAAAATCCAAACTAGAACTTTTTCCAACATTAAAAAATTCGTTGTAGTAATGACAGGAGAAGATTGCAAAATTTCACAATGTCGCATACCGGAGGCAAGAGTGCCACAGGTAAAAATCGTAATTTTAATTAATTGAGTTGCACATGAAAACAGCTTAAGAAAGGGAATTCCAAATCTTCCTATAAATCGTCTTTTATAGTAGTAACCTTAGTATCACCTTTCGTCTTTTTGAGCTTTGTCATACAGCAATTGTGCGATGTATGTGAAATGTATTACATGAATGGATATGCATGTGTAGGATTTGTGTCCAAAGTAAGTTGTAGAAAATATAAAGATGGCGAAAGGTGTTAAAATAAATTTTTACTCTACAAAAAACGTAAGTCATTATATATTTTGATTATCTCTTCAATCTAGAGTAAACGAATTCAAACCGAGTAAGGTCGGGTATTTTGCTAGTCTATATAAATAAGAATGAAGTGTTTGTTTGTACATTCAATATTTTCGACCCATTTCAAGTTTTCTATCCGTTTTGGACCCTTCTGATGCCGAATCCGCCTTTTTTTCGTTTGGTGTCTGTCTGTCTGTCTGTCTGTCCGTCTGTCTGTCTGTCTGTCTGTCTGTATGTTGTGCCCTATACACGTCCACGCGGTTTAAGATATTTTCATGAAAATTTGCATACAGTGAGTACTTATCTTCATTTAGTGAGTGGCATTGGTTGCGAAAGTCTGTCTGTCCGTCTTTCTGTTCTATGCTCGATTTTGTGTTAGTGTGTTTGTGTAGACATCACATGAATTGTATTCCAGATATTTGATTGCATTGTATTTTATTTTATACATTATCTATTAGTTTAGTCAATGCAATATTAAACATTTCTTTATTGTTATATTTAGTTGAGTTTCATGCTAAAACACCTGAGTAAGTATACTCAAATCAACCATAATTTGGTAGTTTTGGAAAAATTGGAATGTCTATTGAATATTACGATTACTTCGATTGCTTTACCAGTACTGCTGAAAAAGTAATTATTCTTCAAAAAAATTTTTTTTTTATGGAATTTCATCTCTGATACTTCATTTATTTGAGTCTTATTTTTATTCTTTGCGCAATGAAAACGATTTAAGAATATTTGGGACAGACGATATTTTTCAATGAAACGAGAATGAACAAGTACGCGCGAGCAGTGATATTTTTTCTGGTTCTTTCGCTCTGAATTAATTTCACATTTCTAAATTTTGTACACTTTTAGTTGTAAGTTGTGGCAACTGTGCGAGATCAAGAGATAAAATTGAATCACAAATTAATATCTTTAGAACAATTTTTTGCGACATCTTTTATTTTGTTTTACTTCGCTGTTTCCTGTTTTAAATATTTATTATTTTAATAAATGTGTTTTCCTTCTCATCACACGCAACAGCACCACAAAGTATTAGACTTAAAAAAATGTTAGGTAAGTCAGTATAAATTTTCAGTAAATTTTAAGTGTAATACCATTATTGAAAGAATAATGCCGTTATTTAAAGAATAATGCCGTTATTGAAAGAATAATGCCGTTATTTATAGAATAATGCCGTTATTTAAAGAATAATGCCGTTATTTAAAGAATAATGCCTTTATTGAAAGAATAATAATGTTTATTAAACCAAACTGGAACTTTTTCAAACATTAAAAAATTCGTTGTAATAATGACATTAGAAGATTGCAAAATTTCACAATGTCGCATAACGGAGGCAAGAGTGCCACAAGTAAAAAAATATTGTTTTGTTGACTATGAGTGCGAGAGCACTCGCCGTAAATCGTAATTTTAATTAATTGAGTTGAACATGAAAAGAACTTAAGAAAGGGAATTCCAAATCTTCATATAAATCGTCTTTTATAGTAGTAACCTTAGTATCACCTTTCGTCATTTTGTAGCTTTGTCATACAGCAATTGTGCGATGTATGTGAAATGTATTACATGAATGGATATGCATGTGTAGGATTTGTGTCCAAAGTAAGTTGTAGAAAATATAAAGATGGCGAAAGATGTTAAAATAAATTTTTATTCTACAAAAAACGTAAGTCATTATATATTTTGATTATCTCTTCAATCTAGAGTAAACCAATTCAAACCGAGTAAGGTCGGGTATTTTGCTAGTTTTTTAATAAAGTTAATTTATAATATGAAAAAAGAGGAATAAAAAAACAAGCTATATATAAATGCTGGGCTTTACTAAAGAGTGGTACATAGTAAAAATTGTGGAAAGCATTCTCAGTTTAAAAGTTAAGTTCAGAGAAATTTAAAGGTAAATTTTGTATAAAAAATAAAGCGTATTTGAACTGTAGTAAATCCTTACGGAAAATGGTTACTTTTAAAAATTGATCTTAAACACTCTATTTATCTTTATAAATTATAAAAAAAATCAAGACAACTGTAATTTTGTGCTTTATGTGTCAAAATAATATTCAACAGTGCAAAACAACATATTTGATTATCAACATTATATCATTGTTTGATTATAAGAAAATTAAAGATAACAAGTTCAATAAGTGAGAGTCATACTAATATCAAAAAAGATCAATTAAGAAAGAGCATTAAAAGAAATTGGTGAAAGTTTTTTTTGTAAAAGGTATAATTCAAGAAAGAGAGAAAGGAAAATAGTTGTCATGAATATAGACAAATTATTATTTCATGAATACGCCACTTTTCATAGAATTTGGAACGAATCTTGCTTCGTTTCCAAAGATTGATAACATCGATTATTTTGGACTTGGCAACCAAATAAATTACATTGTTGAGTTATATGCGTTCACATCTCTCATTTTACAAGATTGGCATACAATTAATACACTACCTTGTTTTATCACAACGTCTGGGATTTTCTATCAATTACCAGCGACATCTTGTCCTGCCTTGCCATTTAAATACGGACTAAAAAACGCTCAGTACACTGGAGCATATCAGAATCAGTTACGATTTTTAGCTACTTCTATGTAGAAGAGATTACCTTAGGTAGGAAATAGTTTGAATCTACCTCGTATTTTATCCCATGAAAGCTCAAAGGTACAAATCTTTAAGACCAGAAATACGGTGTATGCTTTATACAGATACGTATTTGATATGCTGCGAATATGCGCTTTATATGAAACAAGAGACAACTTAAAAAAATGTGTTATAACCATATTAAATCTGTTGATCGTGATGTATCATGTAACCGTTGTTCTTTCGGTTTGCATTACCCGAACTAAACAACTATTACAAACTTACAGAGATTACACTGCCTTTACACACTTATGTACACGCGTGCAATGCCTTAAAGATAGTTCTGCACGTACAACAAAATTCTTGAATCAGACTCACCTTAAAATTAGTAAAAGGAAATGACTGCTTGTTTAGCAGAGTTGCTCTGATGCATTTTTACACATTTTTTTGTAACAGTTGATGAACTTCAAGTTCTGCGCTGTTGTATTTTATAATATTAGTAAACACGTTTGCAGTTTACTGTACCATTACGTGTCACCAATTTCTAGATATTATTCAAAATTTGAAGCAGTCTGAAATCAGACGCATCTCAAGGTTACAGAACATAACTCAAACATTACTTGGTCATAACATATTTGGTGGAAAACGGAGAAACCAATGTATCGCTTTTGATGTCCACAGCATCCCTTTACAATACAAGCACCATGTTCTTCGTCTACACTACTTCTATGCATCCTAGTGATTATAAAGTTATCTATCAACTTTCCACAACGTGGGTCTTGTGTATTACAGACTGCAAGGGATTCCTTATAACAACAGTATCGGCCACCAGGGTTAGAGAAGCACAGCTTTCTGCAAAGTGGCACGAAACATACCCTTCAATAACGGAACCAAGAGCCTCCCCCCAAAATTCCTGTCCTTTGCCGAAAAGGATCCGTCTTTAACCGAGTGGAAAATCGTTCCAATCAAAAGAAGCTTCATAGTGGCCACCATAAGGACTATTTATACTTACTGCATTCTAATGAGTTAAGCTACAGTCTACGTTTATAGCGTGACAATGGCCTTGGCGATTTTGTTTTGTCGCACTTTAAAGTCTCCAAGGAAATAATTATTTCAAAAACATTTTTCTTTTTACAAAGGAAAATGAAAGCCTGAAAACACATTCGAGAACGTTTTGAAAAAAATATCTTTTAACTTTCACAAAAAGTAATAAGCTTAAACACATTGTTGTTGTTGTTGTCGTATGTTCTTTCTGGGATGCATATGAAAGTAGTGGTGAACAGAAACATTCAAGACAATACAGAAGAAGAATATTTTTTATTATAACAAATGATGATCCCAGCAAAGAACAGAAGGTGTGCGCTGCTTTCCTTTCAAGACGGGAATCCATTCCAGGCGAAAGTCCGACTTCTTTCCCAGGTGTTACATCCATGCCTTATCCGGGATTCGAACCCGGGCCCACTCGGTGACAACCGAGGATCATAACCACCATACTGGCTGGGCGGCCTTAAACACATTGTGAACCAGCAGAAAAATGAAGCTGCGAATAAGTAAGAGAGTATACCCTGAAACTTAACAATCAAACTAAATAAAGTAGGCATGTTTAAAAAGAAAAATATTTTAAAAGAAAAAAAAAGCAAGAAATAATACATCCTGATAAGTCAAAACTAATCCTGAAAAAAAATTATTAAAAAAAAAAATTCCACAAATGGCGAAACACCAATAAATGTCAGAACTCTACAGTAAAAAATCATAATGAAATAAAATTCCATAATTGGAAAAAAAACTATTAAATGAACTAATGAAATCAAAGGAAAAAAATTAAAAGGAACAATGCAAGCAAGAGGGATATTTTAAAATTAAAATAACCAACGGAATCGAAGAAAAACATGTCAAACGAACCAATGAAGTCAAACGACTTTAACGGATTTTCAAAGAACTTTCTAGAATAATCAAAATGAAAATTTAAAGTTTCCATTTGCCGAGGTTGCCATGAAAACCACTATAACCGTAAATACAGATGGGTTGCCTTAACCTACCGTAACTCGCTACTAGAGCGCCAAGGCCGTTACCTCCGCTATAAACGTAGACTGTAGCTGTACCTTCTTCTGGATGATCTCTAGAGTTGACTAGATGGAAACCAGGTATACGAGCCAAGAATAAGAAGTTTACTAAAACACAAAATTTGTATTTAGCAACTTTGAAAAACGTGCATTGTCACCTAAATACTGTATTGCACTTTATCTCAATGTTAACAAAGCTTTATCATATTCACCTACACGATTGATTAAAATTGTGCAGTTGCATGCAGCGATGAATAAAACTTAACTTTAAACTAGTTGAAACAGCTTATTCTCAAACCATATTGTTTCTTATGCCCGTTGTTTGGAAAAGCCTGGTGTTTATCCTTTGATAAATAGCATGAATCAAAAATGATCCCTAACCCTCCATTTGATTTCGACGAGAAATCTTGTCAGTAAATATCTGACCAATTTCGTTTCTGACGAGTTTTTTCGTCGTTACGATATTGAAGTTTTTTTTATGAGTACGAAATCAAGATCCTGGCAGTTTTTTTCTAAGTACGAGGTATTCTATCCATGAAGATCTGGTCAGTGTTGGTAATGACGAAATATGCAGTCGAAAATACTCCAGGAGTGCAAAAAAACTACCCGTTGTTGACAATTTTCACCCGCTTCATTTTACCGGACATCTAGCAGGGGAAAATCATGGCGTGCGAGCCATGAACGAAACAAACTATTGAAGATAAAAAAGTTTACTTATGTGTTTAATATTGTACCATGAAGGATAAAATTGTATATTGAATGACTGTACCTCTACTATTATAAATAGAAATGTTTGTCTGCGTGTGTGTGTGGACAGTCCTGGCAAATCTATGCCACTTACAATAATGAAATTTTTTTCAATCTTTCTATCGCGCCCGAATTTTAAAATTTAATCTAGAACATCTTAAAATTAATTTATTGGAATTTAATTATTATTGTTTTCCTTAGAATGGCAACACTAAAGAAATGACAGATTCTAAATTTATTTTTTCCGTTTCCGTTGGATTTTCCGGGAACGATTTCAGCAGACAAACAAAACAAAAAAAGTTTTAATTGGAGTTCTGTAGTTCTTTTTTCTATCTCTTAGATCGTTAAAGATACAGTATAAATTTCAACGGATTTGAAATCTGTGGAAATTTTACATTAGATCAATACCGAAAAATGATATTTTTTTAAAATAAATAATTTTTAGATTGTAACTTTTATATTTTTTTCCCATACGAATTTGACCTTCGCGGTCGAGAAATCACAGATTCCATTTCCTGCGTTTAAACAATTCCAGCAAAAGGAAGAAAAACAAATAAAAATTTTTTTGAGTATCATTGTTTCGTTCTTTTTTGTAAAATCGGGATCGTTGAAGATAGATTGAAAACTTCAACGAATTTAAAATCTGCGGAAAATTTTACCTAAGAACGATATCTAATGCATTTGATTTTCTTTAAATAAATAATTTTTAAATTAAATATTTATATTTTCGCAAAAGATTGTGACGTCACTACGATTGGATATCTCCGTAATTTGAACAATAATCTTCGGGCAACACTGTGATGGCTGTTATCCAATAGGCTACGAAATGGTAGGCCCGGTGATTGTTACGAATTCCCATCAGCAAACCAAATAGGAATTCGTAGCAATCACCGGGGGTTATCGAGCGTTAGCGAGCAGTGTTCACACCTTGACCCAACGAAAAGAACTATCACGGAAAACGCCGTGCTGTCCACGCAGTGGCTAGTTAATAATTATATGCTTTCGATCTGTACAAGGTGATCTAAACTATCCATTTTATATTAGAAATCAAAATGATCAAATGATCGAGGTGTAGTAGGTAGGTAGGTATTTTAATTAACGTAGCAATGGAGGAACGCAACGGGCTATTGACGACTGTCCGGGATCAGACTCGAAGGGAAGGACCGAGGAAAATGCCACGTAATAATAAACCAAGGTCAGATGACGAGGTCCCGCCTGAACTGGCACCCCACTCTCCAAAATTTCCCACCACGCCAACGTGAGGACATTTGAGGCTACGGCATATTTAATGTGTACCAGCCACCTTCGTACACGACGGTTTTTGGTTGGATTCGAACTCGCCACACTCCGGTTGCTAATACGCTACTCTTTCATCCGGGCTACCGTCGCCCATTGGTGAAGTAGGAAAAGAAGTAGCATTGAGATCTGAATCAAGACCGACAAAACAGCGTTTCGCGCTTTTTATTCGTGTTATTCAAGTACGCAGGGTGTCATCTCCTACTAAATTGGCAATACTCTACGACATGGTACACACATTTCTCCCTTACCTCGCATAGTTTTTGAAACAGAAGCTCCAGTTTCCGATTTTTATCGCAAAGGGCGCTGCAAGCGAATTCAGCTTGTAGAGCACATAGACTTCTAATATAAGTAGACTGAGCATCGCTATTGAGAAGAGCTTCGCAAAGCGTCCGCAACATGTTGTCAGTAGTCACGTGACTGCTCCACGAAAATTCAGCTTGGATGCTTGATTTGGCCTTTTATCGCCTCTCTTGGCGACATTTTCTTTTAAAAGTTAGCGATTCGATGAGTATAATACTGAGTATTTCTGGAATTTGAGTTACATTTTAAAATTTTTGGGCAATGCAAATGAATATTTATTTTTTCACTTCTGAATATATTTGAATTCGTATCACTTTTTAATGCTTTTAGTTTTATTATAGAATTAAGTTCTAATTGGGATTAAGGTTAGCCAGTATACTTAAGATAAATAAATTTCCGTCAATAGATTAATTTCATGTTTTATATATAGTTTTTCAACTGTATTAGGTGTGGAGAAATTATCTAATTTAATTTCAGAAAATATTTCAAACTTTTGGAAAAAATTATTGAGGTCAGCATGAGTTGGAATTAATTGAAAAATAAGTACCCATATTTTGAAATAACTTACATTAATGTGCATGATATTGAATATGCATAATACTGAATGTTCCTTGAATTTGAGTTACATTTTACTATTGTTGGGCAATGCAAATTAATATTTACTATTACACTGCTGAATATGTTTTGAATTCATATTAATTTTTAATGTTTTTAGTTATTTGAGCGTTTTTATAATTAACTGAATTTTTCATTGGGATTAAGGTTAACCAACACATTTACGAACAAAACAGTACGCTTGAGATAAATAAATTGCAGTCAATAGATTGCTCTCAGGTCAGGAGTTCAGATTAAAATTTGGTATAAGCATGAATAAATATTTTACTGATGCATAAAATAAAAATACTGAAAACAGATTAAAAGATTCCCTGTTCATATGAAGTTTGAGTAACCATTAAAGCTTTCATTGATATTATGGATTCTTAATTGCTTACGTTTCCATAAGCACAAATTTATTCAATGAGTTTCGCATAAAAATATTAACGAAAAAAGTTATACATATAGTCTTTAAGATTGAATGAAACTATTTTAAACCATACCCTTGATGTTAGCTATTTGCAATTTTAGATTTCTGGTTCAAAAACTAATTAAGTTGCAAGACAATTTTTATGCTTTTAAGCATGTACAAAAGTTTGGTAAATATTTTTATATAGAATTTTTATTACTTATTGTGTGTGAAATCAATATTTTATAAATACAAAAGATAAATAAGAAAGAGTAAACGAATGAAATTTATTGACACATTCATCACATTTTAAATGAATTAAAAGACAGAAACAAAATTCTTCGATTAATTAATTTAAACGATTTTCTTCTTTCGTTATCTTGGGAAAACTAATAAATGGAACAAAATAAAAATTTTAAATACATAAGAACTGAATAAATGAATTTTCAGCAGGTGCACATCTTTACAAGTTCTTATTACAAGTAAATATAAATTGTTTTACTTATAGTTCTAAAACAATCATAAATACAAATTCACAATTATTATACGGCTTAGAAAATGCTTTAATCCTATTTCTAACAAATTGAATTTATTTAATATATAATTAGAAGTTTCAAACGTTATATTTTATTTTAAATATTATTCTTATGTAATTACAGTTTGCACAGATGGGTGGATACAAAACAATTTTTCTCAGCAAGAAAAATAATTTATGTGATGTACTTAAATTGATGTTACCAAATTCATAACATTTTTATCGTGAGACACGAAAGAATATATTACTCTTAGTTGCCAAAACATAATCGCCAAGAAAGAGAACGATTTCGCACAAGTTTTTACATTTCGGTTAACTATTTTTAATATTTTAAGACAGCATAAATTTCAATTTACAATTAGAAACACACTCCACCCGTTATTTTGTGTTTCAAACATTATTTTAGATACATACTGATTGCAAATGTATGAAATCTTTTCATAGAACGGGAAATGTCCGCAGGTTGTATTTATTAATTTCTAAGTTAGAATATCCATTTTTATCATACTACAGGGTGTCCTAAAAGTTCCTGTGCTGACGATTCGTGAATTTATTATACAAAATCAAAAGACTTTAAAACAATTATTTTTATGCTAATGGTGAAAAGCACTTTTAACATAACGTAGGAAAAAAATATGAACTTACATTTGGTTATCGTTGACTGTACGATCCCTCTTGGCGACTTTTCAAACAAAATCGCCAAATTTAAGATGGCGTTGATGAATAAGCCTCAAACAGCGAAATTCTCTGAATGCGTGATAAATTCATTTTGCAGTTAAAAACAAAATGACGTGGAACTTTATCATCGCACAACTTGAGTGCGAAGAAAATCAAATGATAAAAATTAAAGCGCCGATAAAAATATAAGCAGACGATAAAATTCAATCTCTCTATATTAAAAAAATGTTACCGCCGCCGCCGCCGCAGAATTGAAAACTGTGCTGTTTAGCTCGATTCTTAGACGGTTTCCCGAGAAAGTACTGATCGGAAAAAAACAAAATTGACATGGTTTGTTCTTCATCGTATTCCCTGGACAATTATTAAGATTTTTTTCCGATGCGGCTATTAGTTTAGGGTTTATTAAGTGTTAAAATTGAAGAAGCGAAATTTCTTCCGCGAGTGAGCAAAACACATACAAATTTTCAGTCTTCAGCCGTGAGTTTTTTTTAAAGAGTACCTCTCAACGTAAATTTTTGCAGCTCGTCGAGTTTTTTTTTAAATTTCAATTTGGTTCTTGATAATATTTTTTTGAAATTCGGGAAAAATCAGGACATTTTTGTTACTTTTTTCTAAAACTGCCGTATCTATAATTTATTACTATTATTTTTTAATTTTTAAAATATAGCAGTATACCTCAGAATGTACTCTTTCTTACGGTACTATTATTTTTGATATCGGTTAATAATTAAATTGGATGCGATCAAAAGTTGGTCATACAAAATTCGGAATCTTTGGATATTTTCGCTACTTTTTGTTTCTACCGTTAACTAAAACTGTCATATCTATATCGCATTACTATTAGTTTTTTATTTTGAAAATAGCGCAGTATACCTCAGACTGTACTCTTTCTTACGGTACCATTATTTTTAAAATTGGTTCATAAATAAATTCGATGCAATCAAAAGTTGGTGACACAAATTTCGTATTTTTTATTTCGCGGAGCAAATTCGCGGAGCATTGTATTCGCGGAGGGTTGTATTTTTGCCTATCAGGTTTGCCAGAAATCAAATTTATCGTAGCAACAATTGCCATGAAAACGATTTCTTTTTATTTGGCGAGGAAAAAGGCTCGCTTTTTTCCCTCTGTTCTCAGACGTTTTACCGAGAAAGTACAAAGTACGCATCGTAAAGTTTGGAGATTAACAGGGTTTACTTAAAATTGTACAGGGAACAAGATGCAGAAGATTTTTTACTGATGCGGCTATTAGTTTAGGGTGCATTAAGTGTTAAAGAAAAAAAGAGTGAAATGACTTGCGTAAGAGGTATTGGTTTGCGAAGCAAACCAAACGGGATTGCGTAGCAACCCACGGGGGTCGGCGAGCGTAAGCGAGCAGGGGGAGAAGCCCTCGCTGTGATGTGATGGACCGTAAAGGGAAATCAGGATAATACAAATTATTCAGATAGTTTCACTCTGCGAAAGGAATGTTGGTTTGCGAAGTGGGGTTGGCGAGCGTAAGCGAGCAGGGGGCGGAGCCCCCTAGTAATTAAAAAAAAACACGGGCAATAATTTTTTTTTTTTAAAGTTGAAGCACGGGAAGTTTTAGGTCAACCTGTAGAAAGTATTGAAAAATACAAATGTGAAATAAATGTTTTTCGCTCACCTGTGAAATGTAATGTTTCCACCTTTAATAATTTGGAGTTACATTCATATATGCATAACTGTAGATCCATTTTAACTTGAGTATTCAATGCATTTGCTACTTGCTAAGGAAGAAGGAATGCGCAAACAATATGCGCGAAGAGAGAAGGAGTCACGTGACTGCTGATTTTGGTCATATGATCATGCGGACATAAAAAGGTTGCCATAGCTCACTCTACTATTATATCTCCTCTATGGTAGAGCATAGTCAGTTTACTCATCTATACACCACTTTCATTATTGTCGCCGTCTGCATTTGACAGTTACGTGGGTTTATAAGGACTTACTAAGCACCATGTAGTGTATATCACTATGCTAATTAACCTATATCAAAAGAATACATTTTTACAAGCTTTCAGGTTGAACCGGTCTGTTTTCCAGTCCCTAGTGAGTGTAAATTACTCTTTTACGAGAGTTTGGTTTCGAGCTTACTCTCTCACAAGCACAAAGAAGATTAAATAAGGCTTGAAACTTTACATAAAGGAATTTAAATGAAAAATTTCGTGCTATAATCCGTTCAATCCCTTATGAAAACAATATAAAGAATGTTCTCATTTCGTCTCCATTTAAAATTGTTTTTAAGCTATTCTTTTCAGTAAAACTTTACCAGTAAAGTTAATTGCAGAATAAGTAAAGCACTTTTTTGACAAATAATTCATAAATTATTCATCCAATAGATTTTTTCTGTTAAATAGCAAGTAAATGTAATTTAGATTTAGACGATGAGTTATCAGATAGAGTTAGATAATTTGAGGAAGTGGAATTAGTGTCCGCTTACGCGAGCTTAATGCTGTCTTCTTTAGAATTTGAATAGCTTTGAATACCCATGTGTTAAGTTGATTTATTTTTTAACGGTATGTTAATATCATGTTTTATTTTTCTATATTCTCGTGACTAATTTGTTATATTTCTTACTAGCCACTGCGTGGCTAGCCCGGCGTTGCCCGTGCCCGTGGTGTTGGTTTGCTTCGAAACCAACGCCGTGATGTATGCTATTATTGAGGTGTAAAATTTTCTGCAGATTTCAAATCCGTTGAAATTTTCAATCTATCTTTAGCGATTCCGATTTTACGAAAAAGAATTAACAATCCCAGTCAAAATGTTTTTTATTTTTTGCTCTGTTCAATGAAATGGAATAAGACAGGAAATGTCATATATATATATTTTTTTTAACGCGGAGGTCAGAAGATTCAATCTACTTCACGTGACGTCACAATATCTTGCGAAAATATAAAAGACTAGTAAAATACCCGACCTTACTCGGTTTAATTGGTTTAAATTGAAGATATAATCAAAATATATAAAGACTTACGATTTTTGTAGAATAAGAATTTATTTGAATACCTTTCGCCATCTTTATAATTTCTAGAACTTACTTTGGGCACAAATCCTACACATGCCTGTTGTGTTGTCTTAGGGATGGAAGCGTCATCTACTATATACGAATGTTCGCAGTGGTCTCGAATAACCTATTTTATTTGCAATCAAGGAATAACCTTGACGGAATTTGGTAGGTGGCGTTTACAGACTGGTAGAGTCTAGGTGGTAGATATTTACCGAATATGGTGAATTGTCCTTTTCCGCAGGACTTCGATTTGGACTATCCGGCTCGGGTGAGCCTTTCTCCAGACTTTACTCGGGCGAGTAAATGTTTCTAGCTCGGGTGAGCTTCTCCAAAAGTTCTCGGGTTTTGACTATCCAGCTCGGGTGAGCCCTTCTCCAGACTGTACTCGGGTGAGTAAATGTTTCTAGCTCGGGTGAGCTTCTCCAAAAGTTCTCTCACGCGTGTACGCAAGTCAGCAAAACGGCAGCTCAGGTTTGAGCTTTCCTCACGTCTGATAGACGAAATCCCACTTTGGGCAATTGGTTCGATATGCCGTGTAAATCAGTACAGTAACAGCTCAGGCTTGAACTTTCCTCGCGTCTGATAGACGTAATCCCAGTTTGGGCAATCCGTTCTGAGTCCACGAACAGCTGTCGCGACTCAGCACGTCTCCAGAGACGGGGTATCGGAAAAAAAACCGAGAACGGTTTCACTTCAGCCGGATCAGTTTGATCCCTTCGGTCCCTTCTTCTCTTCTTCAAAACCTCCTCTCCTCTCTAGACTCCGAAAGTTCCAGGGGGTTGTTGGCCCCCCTCTCTTTCATTCGACACACTTGTCGTCTCGCTGTTGGCTGGTTCAAAATCGGCTGTCCATACTATGTTAATTTTCCCCTTTCGCCGATAGCTTCATTAGCGGACGGCGGCTCGAACAAAAAGCATACGCGGGTTCTTGTGATGATGTGGAAGTAGCGGAAATGAACTTCTGCCCCTGTCTGGTCGGCATCGCGACAAAGACCCTTCTCTCAATCTCGGTCGAAGCTCAATACCTCGACACACCGCCAGCTCGTTAACTCTCGTGGTCTGAGTTCATACGTGGCGTGACCTCTCAACGGCTGGTTTGACCTCTCGGCAGTTTCTCCGCCGAATGCTTGTTTTTGCCCTCGCCACAGACTTCGTCACACTATCCATTCATATAATACATTTCACGTACATCGCACCCTTAATGTATGACAAAGCTACAAAATGACGAAAGGTGATACTAAGGTTACTACTACAAAAGACGATTTTGAGGGAAATTTGGAATTCCCTTTCTTAAATTCTTTAGATGTTCAACTCAATTAATAAAAATTACGATTTACGGCAAGTGCTCTCGCACTCATAGTCAACAAAACAATATTTGTTTACTTGTGGCACTCTTGCATGTGGTATGTGACATAATGAAATTTTGCAATTTTCTCCTGTCATTATGACAACGAATTTTTTAATGTTTGAAAAGTTCTAGTTCGGAATTAAAAATTATTTTTCTTTCAATAACGGCATTATTATTTCAATAATGGCTAACTACACTTAAAATGTACTGAAAATTTATTCTGACTTACCTGCCATTTTTAAGTCGAATACTTTGTGGTGGTGTTGCGTGTGATGAGAAGAAAAACACATTTATTAAAATAATAAATATTTAAAACAGAAAACAGCGAAATAAAACAAATAAAAGAAGTCGGAAAAAATTGTTCTAAAGATATTAATTTGTGATTCATTTTTATCTCTTGATCTCCACAGTTGCCACAACTTACAACTAAAAGTTCACAAAATTTAGAAATGTGAAATTAATTCAGAGCGAAAGAAACAGAAAATATCACTATTCGCGCGATCTTGTTCATTCCCGTTCGTTGAAAAATATCGACTGTCCCAAATATTCGGAAATCGTTTTCATTGAGCAAAGAACAAAAATAAGACTCGAAGTAAATAAAATATCAGAACTAAAATTCCAATTTTTTTTTTTTTTTTTTTGAAGAATAATTTTTTTTAGCAGCAGGGGAAGACGGGGTACAATGAAACAAAATTTACTAATTATTTTTTAATATCCACAATTTTGCATGCACTAAAAAAAATTAATTCATACTTTTAATCTTGTATTTTCCCCAACTAAATAAATTTTAGTTGGTTCTAAACAATATCTTTATGCTTAAAAAATAACAAAAAGTAAATGTCTCATAGTGTTTCACTGTATCCCATATGCCGGGGTACAATGAAACACATAATGGGGTACAATGAAACTATCCATATGATGCAAGCAATTTTCACCCTATATAGTTTATTTTAGTCACATTCGACTTCATTTAAATTTATGATTTCTCCAACAGAATACATTTCCTTGTGTTTCAGTTCACCCTCCTTGATTAAAACATAAATAATCATTTATACAGATACTGCTTGTGTCACACATGTTATGTGTGGATATCTCATTCTTAGTACTTCGGTGATCAGCTGTAGCTGGAAAACAATCTGGATCATCGTCAGAGTCTGTAGGAGGTAGTTTGTTTTAAAAACAATACTTTTTTAGTTTTTTTCCTCTTTTTACTTTCTAATTGCTTAACAAGAGCATTTTTTACTGGCGTAGTTAGAACAAAACTATTTTTATTTTCTTTTTTCCTACTCTTACTACTTTTATTGGACCAGCCTTGGGGTAAGGTTTTATCTCTTGAAGAGAAATGTATTTCCTCACAGGTTGAGGGTTAGAGCATGGTGAATGAACAGTTGCTGAACAATCTGCAGTCTGTGATTCTGATCTATTAATGGCAAGATCCACAACTTATGATTCTTGGGTTTTGTCTGTCTGGTCATTAGTCAGAATCATTAGTCAGCTCTTCAGTTTCATTAATCTGAACATGAAAATAATTTTCAGTAAGACTAGGCCTATCTGACTTGTATGAACACAAATAATCTTCTTCACAAAAATTTCTCTATTGAAAGGCCATATCCAGTCTCTGAAAAACCTTTTGTAATATTTTGTGGAGTGAAAGACTTACAATAAGCAATGCCAAGCAAAAGAAGATGTCTCATATATAGATTGTATGACCTGGATTACACAGCATCCAATCCTTTGCAGCTAGATTGAAGACATTTTTAAGTGACTTGAACACAGTTTTGTCTAAAGGCTGCAATTTGTAACTGGTATGTGGGGGCAGGGTAACAAAAATTCTGTTATCTTTCGTAAAATTTAGACTTTATTTATATTAGTGACAACCAGTAATATGTTATTTTATATCAGTGATATTATATTTACCAGTGATATATTACTTCAAGTAAATGCATTCACCCAGGTCACAATGAAACATGTTTCATTGTACCCCGTCTGCAAGTGTTTCATCGTACCCCGTTACTAAGGTTACTAAAATTATTTTTTTTCAAACGTCTAATATTTTTTTTTTAATTTTGATTTTGGAGGTATGAAGACAACAACACAAAGATAACAATGTATAGAAAATATAATTATTACATATAACAATGAGGAAAAAGAAACAAAATTACTTTTAGTAAAGAAACTTACTTTCAATGGTTGAAAACCAATAATCTTCTATTGCTAATGTTGTAGAAGTGCGAATGTATCCAAATCACATCAGTAATTGGAACACATATATAGTTGCATAACATATATATATATAAATTGCAACTTTCTGTGACAAGTTTTACTGATTTTAGAAGTAATGTTTCATTGTACCCCTTGTTTCATTGTACCCCATCTTCCCCTACTGATAAAACAATCGAAATTATCGTAATATTCAATATACATTCCAATTTTTCCAAAACTACCACATTATGGTTTATTTAAGTATACTTACTCAGGTGTTTTAGCATGAAACTCAACTAAATATAACAATAAAGAAATGTTTAATATAGCCTTCACTAAACTAAAATATAATGTAAAAAATAAAACAAATTGCAATCAAACATCTGGAATAAAATTCATGTTATGCTTGCAGAAACACACAAACACAAACTCGAACGTAGAACAGAAAGACGGACAGACAGACTTTCGCAACCAATTCCACTCAGTAAATGAAGATAAGTACTCACTGTATGCAAATTTCCATGAAAATATATTGAACCGTGTGGACGTGTATAGGGCACATACATACAGACAGACAGAGAGACAAATGGACAGACAGACAGACACCAAACGCGAAAAGGGCAGATTTGGCATCAGAAGGGTCCATAACGGATAGAAAACTTGAAATGGGTCGAAAATATTGAATGTACAAACAAACACTCCATACTTATTTATATAGACTAGCAAAATACCCGACCTTACTCGGTTTAAATTGGTTTACTCTAGATTGAAGAGATGATGAAAATATAAAAGGACTTACATTTTTCGTAGAATGAAATAATATTTTAAAACCTTTCGCCATCTTTAAAATTTCTACAACTTACTTTGGACTCTAATCCTACACATGCATATCTATTCATATAATACATTTCACATGCATCGCACTCTTGCTGTATGGCAATGCTACAAAATGGCGAAAGCTGACACTAAAGTTTCTACAACAAAAGAAGATTTTGAGGGAGATTTGGAATTCCATTTATTAAGGTCTTTACATGTTCAACTCAATTAATAAACACGACGATTTACGGCGAGTACTCTAGCACTCGTAGTCAACAAAACAATATTATTTTTTACTTGTGGCATTCTTGTATCCTGCATGCGACAACATGGCATTGTGGAATTTCGCAATTTTCTCCTGTCTTTATAACAAAGAATATTTAAAGGTTTGAAAAGTTCTAGTTCAGATTTTTTAAACATTATTATTCTTTCAAAAACGGCATTATTCTTTCAATAACGGCATTATTCTTTCAATAATGGCACATTTACACTTACAATTTGCTTTATTCTGACTTACCTGCTACTTTTAGTCGAATACTTTGTGGTGGTGTTGCGTGTGATGAAATAGAAACACAATTGATTAAAATAATAAATATTTGAAAAGAAAATTGCGAAATGAAACAAAATAACAGATGTCGGGTAAAAGTTGTTCCAAAGATATTAATTTGTGATTCCTTTTAATCTCTTGATCTTGCAGTTTCCACAACTTACAACTAAAAAGTGTATAAAATTTAGAAATGCGAAATTAATTCAGAGCGAAAGAAACGCAAGTTTCCGTTTTATTCCCGTTCGTCGAAAAATATCGTCTGTCCCAAATATTCGGAAATTGTTTTCACTGCTCAAAGAACAAAAATAAGACTCGAAATAAATTAAATATCAAAACAAAAATTCCATAATTTTTTTTTTGAAGAATAATTTCTTTTCTAGCAGTACTGGTAAAGCAATCGAAGTTATCGTAGAATTCAATATACATTCCAATTTTTCCAAAACTACCAAATTATGGTTTATTTAAGTATACTTACTCAGGTGTTTAGCATGAAACTCAACTATATATAACAATAAAGAAATGTTTAATATTGCATTCACTAAACTTATAGATAAGGTATAAAATAAAACACATTGTAATCAAATATCTGGAATAAAATTCATGTGATGCTTGCACAAACACACAAACACAAAATCGAACATAGAATAGAAAGACGGACAGACATACTTTCGCAACCAATTCCACTCACTAAATGAAGATAAGTACTCACTGTATGCAAATTTCCATGCAAATATTTAAAACCGTGTGGACGTGTATAGGGCACAGACAGACAGACAGGCAGACAGACAGACAGACAGACAGATAGACACCAAACGCGAAACGTGCGGATTCGGCATCAGAAGGGTCCAAAACAGAAGACTTGAAATGGGTCGAAAATATTGAATGTACAAACAAACACTCCATTCTTATTTATATAGATATATTCAATTTAAAAATTATTTATTTAAAGAAAATCATATTTTTAGGTATCGATCTAAAGTGAAATTTTCTGCAGTTTTCAAATCCATTGAAATTTTTACTATATCTTTAACGGTGTAGGAGATAGAAAAAAGAACAGTTAAAAGATTTATCGTCTGGCTGAAAAATCATTCCTCCGCGCAAAATCAAAGCGGAAACGAAAAAATAATTTTCTAAACGTTCTTGGCATAGTTCATAGGTGACAACAAGGTCACATGGGTAGAAAAAGTTCAGATTCGGGTCTTTCTTCTTTTCTTCGGAAAAAACGCGTTGAAGAACTCGCTAAAGAATAAAAATATTAAATTCATTCAAAAAATGTTATAGATTAAATTTTAAAATTCACAGCGACCCAAAAATTACAAAAAATTTGGACTACATGTGTGCCAAATCTCATTTCTGTAAGTGCCATATAGCTGTCAGGATTTTGCGATCACGAAAAAAACAAACAAACACTTCCTTTTATAATAGTAGAGAAGGAGAAAACTCGTTTGTTAAAAAAGAACTTGCATTTTGTTCCACGATATTTGGAAGGTATAGATGAAAGTTTGTTAAAAAGAAATTAAAATTTTTATACAATATTTGAACAGTACAGGTGAAAGCTTCTTAAAAGGCAATTTAAATTTGTTCTATGATATTTGGATGACATTGATGAAAGTTTCTTAAAAGGCAATTTTAATTTGTTTTGCGACATTTGTATGATTTAAATGAAAGCTCACTAAAAGAGATTTTAATATTTTATACGATATTCGGATGGTGTTATATATTAAAGTTAGTAAAATAATATGTGTTCGTAAAATCGGAAATAGTTAAAATGAGAGTCTTACTTGTTTCTGAGCACTTTACCTCAGTGAAAACAGCTATCACATTTTCAACTATATGTTTACACCTTAAATGAATGTTTAAAGCCGAATAAAGGGAAATAAATAAATAGCTAAACTCTTTGCAATAAATAAATAAATACACTCAAGTGATTCGAATCAAGCTTATCCATTCAATTCCTTTTACAGCCGAATTCAGTTCACCTAGCATCTTGCGCTGAAAAAAGCGTTTAAAAGACCAACCAAACAAAAGTATTTGTTCAAAACTATCGGATTTAAATTTCCTAATCCGTCGCTACCCATTCTGCTTGAGGGTCGTCGAAATAAACGCATACCTTAACTTTCCTCTTCCAATTGTATTTTATTCGAAATCTTTCGTTTATTCTATTTTTTTGCTTCTAATCAAATGAGGAGCCATTTTTTTATTGAATCAAGGTATTCGATCCGAGGGAACGCAATTATTTATGGGCTTTACTTTTGAGAAAAAGCAATCTGTTTTAAAAACATATACCACCTTTTCTTAAAACCGTACAAATCTTTGCAGTTGATGTTTTTCAGTATTTTGGATCCTATTTTAGAATGCAATATTATGTGAGCAAAAGATTGGTAGATTGTGTCCAGGTGAATATAATGCAAAACATATGTTGTGCCTTAACCGTTTAAGGTTTTTTTTTGTTTTTGTTTTTTTTGTTCCGCGAGTGGTTTTTAACTTCTTCTACTTCTGTCCTTGTTCTTTTTGTTTGTATGCGTTTTGTGTTAGTCCTAAATAAAGCTGTATATTCTATGTATTTTTTGGTTGTTTAATCCAAAAATCCAATTAAAAACCGTCGTTTTGAATTGAATAATAGGGCCTGGCGTTGGATTACGGAATGTATAAAGTAGAAATGAAGAAGCTTAAACGGTTGTTGATTGTGAATATTCAATAATTAATTTACAGTTTGAAAGATTAAAATACAGTTTGATATTACAATCGAAGAACAATTTTGTTAATTGAAGACTGGTGATAGTAGCGTAGTTTGTGTTAGCTTTCGAATGACACCATTTACTCAGTCCTCACTAAACGCAAAGTCATATTGGCCCAGAGCTCGCCCAGCAGTATATAGTTTCGGAGTATTGAGGCCTTTCCCCCCGAGCTCAGAGTGTCTGCGAACTCGGCCTGAAAGTCATATTAGATACAGAAATCCTTTGTCTACATGAAACTATGTTTATCTTCTCGATGTTTCTTCTAGTTCTGAAATCAAAAGACAAAACAGTTAAAAAGCTTTTTTTGTAACTCTAGACTTTTCATTCATGCCTCCAGTACTGTTCTGCTTTTAAAGAAGTATTCACTTTAAAAGTTGAATAGGTGTCCTTAAGCATTAAAATCATTTTTATTAATTTCCTGAAATTTTCTTGAGAGTGCTGTAATTGGGAAGTCAAAAATGAAATGTGAATAACGATACTGCCGTGAATAAATATGAGCAATTAAAAAAGTTTAGCGTGGGGCTGCTAGTATGCTACATTTTAACAAATATCTACGTTTTAATGTCAAAGGTATCTATTCTGAGATAGAATAGTTCTTTATCCTTTGCCATTTTACCATAAAAACGTTAGCAATCTGGAAAAATGTCTGTAAAACTTTAAAAATTTTAAAATAGTCCAAAAGGGGGGCAGCTATTAATGCTCACAACGAGCACATAATAGTTTTGCAACTAAATTTAAACAACTAACAATTGAAAACTTTAAATCAGATCAAAACATTACATCATTTAAATATACAAAAATTATAATATAATGAACTGAGCTAGAAACATTCATCAAGAAAAAACTGATGTTTTCTTCTTTGAATTCATATAGTATTTTTTTAAATCAGAACCCCAAAGAACTGCAAACTCTAAAATGTAATAATATTCATAAACATAACTTAAAAAAAATGCTTTATTCAGTAATTAAAATTTTTTTTTTCTTGGAATTTCGAAATTTCTTCAAGAAGCTATTTTTAGAATTTATAAGCAGCGGTATATTTTAAATTGAAATGAAGAATGCGTTTCTAACACATATAGAAACCATGGTACATCATATGGATGCGTACAACAGACACTGGTGTGCAAAAACTTACGGACTGATAGAATAACATGAAGTTAAACCCGAAAAAGGAAACATGAAACATTGCGGCGATTTGCATAAGGGAAACCGATTGTTAAAAAGACGATGGATATGCAAATTTTCCGAAAAGTGAAAATGCTGAATGTAGTATCACTGAGAAAATTAGAAGATGAAATGAATGATTAAAAAAAGAGAGAAAAAATAATTTTTATTAACATAAATTGTATGTTTGTAACAGGGATAAATTAAAAGAAATTTGAAAATTTTTCCAGTTAAATAAATCTTAAGATCTAAAACTATAGAAGGGAGGTAATGAACAAGAGGAAATGAGAATTGAATCCCCACACAGACATTCAAGATCCGACATGCAAATGTAGCTTATATTTACTATTCAGTAATACCAGTAAATTACTTCTCGATTTCTATCTGGCTATTAATTTAAAAGGCTTTATTAGTAATAACTCAATGTCTTGGCGATTTATTTAAGATCATAAGTTACGATGTTCTGAAGTGCAAAGCGCGCTCTTTGGCACACCTTGTTTTATTCTCTAGCTTCGGAACAACTTCCGTACACCTCCCCACATTACCACAAACACTTTATAAATAACACATCTTCTATGTCAATGACAAAATATTTAACTTCAAAAGTGATCGACAGAATTGCAAATTCTGAAAGTATGTCTTGGTTTTAAATGAAGTAAATTTATTACTTTTGATGTTTTATTATAAATTGCCATTCTACTGAAAGCAATAATAATATTAAATGCCATTCAATTCATTTTAAAATGTTCTAGATTGAATTTTAAAATTCGGGCTTCGTACAAAAACTGCAAAACATTCGGACTACCTGTGTGCCAAATGTCACTATTGTAAGCGCCATAAATTCGTCAGGCCAATGCGTACACTCAAACAAACGAACAAAACATACGAACAAACACTTCCTTTTATAGTAGTAGATTTATGTTATACATATTTAGCCAATAATTGTGTTTTACGCTTGCTTTCGATTTTGCTGCAGTTTTCAAAATTAGGACACAATGCCTTCAGAACAATTGTAATTGCTTGAAGCTGTGTTGCAGAACACTGAATATGATACTGCACGTGGGGAAATATCTAAGAATTTGAAGTTTGGCGAAGTGTTGAAATCGTGCTAGGAAAACAAACCAACTGACGTTATGTTCAGAATCCTTACAGAAAATAAGTACTACCGCAGAAACACTACTGTCATTTCTGATTACTATTGCCAGCACCTTGACAGAAAATGCATCATACATAGGTGGGTATAAATATGGTTTACATGTCATTATATGTAGAAAAAGGGTAAGGGCAACACAAACTACTCAGAAATCTGTCTACTCGGACGGTTCCGTAACGTGGCTGATGAAAAATAACTTCATACGGGTAGATTTCAAACCTCCAGGGTAAAATGTTTTCTTAGTTGAATCCATTCCAGATCCTCGTAGAGGTCAAAGATTACTTTTTAAATATACCAGATTCTAAGGAGACGTGGTACCATTCTTAGAATTTTCTTCATTTTTTATAATAGAATTAAAATATTGTTGTTTACCTATTGTTTTGTAAATAATAAGTTGATTCTAGAAGAAAACATCTTGTCAAATAAATAATTAAAAAAAAATTCAATTTTCACTTTTTTTTTCATTTAAAAAAAAATATTACTATTTTTTCAATTTTTATTATTTTGCCTCAAATTTTGTTCTTAACTTTATTTGAAATATACTTAACAAAACTATGTATGGATTTTTAAATCATAAATATTATTTTATACAATTATTTTTTTCTAAAACAATAAAAGAAAAGTACCGAAAAATAAAAATTTTGATATTTAACTATTTAAAAAAATAAATGTAGCACTTAGATGTAAATTCATTCACAGTTTTATTCTAAAGACATATGAAAATAAGTGGGAAAAGTATGGAAGCTTTTTCTTTTATACATCAAAACCCTTAGCATTTTGAATACCTTACAGGGTGCCAAAAAAAACCCAAAGCTGAGAAAATTGCTTTTAAAGTTTAAAAACCCGTATAAAATAATATTTACAAAACTCAAAGCTATTTGGAATTAATATGTTGATTTCCATACCAATTAAAGCAATCCAAAGTATTTTTCACTCAAATTTAAATATTTTGAACCAAAATATAACCGTAAGAATAAGTTAATTTAGTTGATGTTTAAAAATATTTCATTTTCGACACGAACTCAAAAATTAATCCAAAAATATACCAGTTTTTAATGTTAACTATTTTAGTATCATGTTCTTAACTTTACACAAATTAAAAATGCAATTAAAAAAGCATTAAGTGTGTACATTGAAAAGTAGCCACATTTGTACAAAATTCCTTCTTTTTTTTAGTTCAATTTTTATCAGTGTAGTTGTAATTTTTTTCTGAGCTAATAAATAAACTGCTGTTTTCTTTCTATTTCATAAATACGTTCTACGATACGTTTTATAGATAGCAAGATGTTTAGAATGCACACACCTTCTACAGCTTTCAGAGTACCCTCATTGAATTCTGTGATAGCATCACAAACAGCAATCGTAACACGCTGCAGTGATGCACAACTTTTCTTTGAGCACTTGATCCATATAACACTGTACAGGATTTCATTAAAGTTTTGTGTGCTACACCTTACACAACGTTGCTACAGTTCAGTGAAAGCAAGCCTTTGGTAAATTGGCAATATTTTTGCCAAATGCGATTCGTTGATTGGTGTTTTAATATGCTTCATATGTGAACCAGGATTTTTACCCTGAGCCAATGCAGCTTGATAAAATCACCAGGAATGTTTATTATATTTTCGCCAGCACACTTTGAATTCAAAACCAAAACTTTTGTCTCTGAAGGTCGCACAACTACTTCGAAGCGCGAAATTGGATTTTATTCTTGGATCAGAAGGGAGGGAGGGGGGGGGGGGAGGGTGTCTATACAATTTTTCACTAATACAGTTACGGGTTTAAAATTGTGCACACATATTTAGAACAGTTGTAGCTCTAATTTAAAGCAATAAAAAAATTCGATATTTTGAGTGATCTTTAGGTAGCTACTGCATTCTATTCACTAAAAGCATAGTCAGATGCTTGACCGAATATATCTAAGGTCAATAAGTAGATCGTTGCTTTCCTTTCTTTGAAATCCCTATTTATTTGAAAATGTTGGAACCTCCTAGTGGTTGTCATGGTGAAGTTGTGGCGAAGAATTACTTACTGATCAGATCTTGATGGACGTGATATTTTACTGTTAAAAAGGAATCCCGTCCAGATCTTGATCTAGTCATCATAAAAAATCGCCAATACCTTGTTGACGAGATAACATGTCATTAGTAAAATTGGTTGTATATTGATGGACGAGATATCTAGTCTAAGCCACTTGAAGGGTTAAATGGCCTATGAGCCTTCTGGGTGGTTCTATTCAAAATAAAGAACAGAAACACTTAAAATAATGAAATATCTAAAAAGAAGCCCACGATGTTTTGAAAAGTAGTCATCTATCGAAGAAAAAGTAAATACGACAAAGGAACAAAGCAATTCATGTTAGATTAAGGCTGAGTTACCTGATTTGTATTCTAAATGCGGGTTAAGGAAAGAGAAAAATTTCTTTGTTAAGTACTACCAAAAAATTCTGTTCCCCATGAATGGTTTAGTCCCTTATGTCCAAACTTTCTTCAGTAATCGAATCGCTCTTGTTTCAATGAATTTTTTGTTCTCTAATTTCACGATAAAATTTTTTGTTGCTCCAAAAAAACAGTAAACAAACTAAACAGCAGCCTAATTAAATGTCTTAGCAGAAGGATCAATTCATTAAATTTAGGCTATTCGATTTAATCTAACGTTTTAAGGTAAAAAATGCTGAAATTCTTCAGAATAAATTGCCTAGAAAAAAAAATCCTTTTTGAACTGCTCTGAAATATTCCAAACCGTTACGATATAGTATTGAATAGTTAGTAAATTATTCGTTCGAGAAAATGAATACGTATTGAAAAACTTGTGTTTAAAAATAATTTAAAGTAGAAGACTTCATTATTCTATATCAAATACTCACTTTGAAATATATGCTGCGTGCAAAAAGCAATTGAAAGTGACGGTTGCAAATTTTTCACCCGAAGGAAAAATGAACTTAAAACATTTTATTCTACAGGAAAAAAATCGAAGCAGACGCAACATCACATTTTTTTCTTCAGAAAGAATAACTAAATTTTGAAAAACATTCTGGCTCGAAAGAAGTTAAAGCTGAGGATTATATATTATTCAACTAGACCAATTAGTCTGTAAAAAATACTGCATAGAACACCAAAGCAGACGAATATATATTAGCCTTTAAGTTTAAAAAAAGTTTTTAAAACAATGTTTCTATTCTGATTTCCATTACTATTAATATTCCAATGAAAGCCAACAGAATAATAAATATGAAATGCATTGTTTAGAACTTGTTATGAACTACTCTTCAATTGGAATGAATTTTAATGATTAATATTGAAACAAAATTCTCGTTCTTTCAAAGGTTGATTACTAAAAAATAACTTTCTTCTTGAAAAAATAACTGTTGAGGTGTAATCAGACTAGTCAACTGCCTTCTCCTTACAAGCAAAATACTGTGGGAAAAGATAGTATACTTACATCGTAGATTAACGCACCACATACATTGATTTCCAGTATATTGGAGTGCTTTAAACTCAAAATACATTTCTGAAGATTGTTAGGTACCAACAAAAAGTAAACAATAGGTTTATTCTATAAATGAGATGGATGATGCTAAAGTTTTTTTTCATGTTTAGAAACCGCATGCTTTTCTTGGGAGTTTCATGCAGATCCTTAAGTGAAAGTGTTTGCTTCCGAAGAATGAACCGGAGGGTTGCAAGTTCGAAACTCGATCTAACCATAGACCGTTGCGTACGGTGGGGCTGGTGCTTGTTAAATCCGCCATGGTCTCAAATGTCCTCACTTTGATGTGTCGTGTAAGGGTTCCAGCTCAGGTGTGACCACGTCATCTAACCGTGGCTCAAAATTACGATATGTTGTCCTCCGAACTTTCCCTTCGAGTTTGATCCTGGATCGTTCCCAACAGTCTGTTGTGTTTCACCAGGACGACGTAAATTTAAATGTCTATCTTAATTGCTTATATCTGATTGATGGTAGTGTGGATAGTCACAATTAAAATCGTTTTTTTATCCATTTGTAATCTATCAAAGCATCGATGTGTACATTTGATACTTCAAATAAAAGAACCAAAAATACAGCATTTTGTGTACATCTGTTGTTAATTCGTATTTACAATAAAGTGCACGGCAAAAACTGCATTCCTCAGTCATAGTCCCATATTTAGCCTCTGACTTCAGCTTTGTGTCATATTTACTTGTTCAACGGCAATTCAATACTTCTTGGCGTTTAGGCATTTTCTGATTGTTTAGTTTCTATATGTTTGAGTTTAAATCCAAAACCCTCTATATATTCATTAAAAAAATATCCATTTCCCCAATGATCGCTGACCAGGATAACATTAAAAAACTTTGTGCTTTATCAACATAATCATTTCATATTCTATTAATTTTTACATATTTAAGCTATCGTTACATTGATTTTCTATACAATATAATATAAAATCATGTTCGTCTGTGGCAGTGAACTTTACTAGCAGTACATTATTCTAAATCAGACACCATTATACAGGGAAAGCTTTGAAAGATGTAACTATAATACGAAAAAAGCATAATTTTACAGAAGCATGTTTCAAATTTCGATTTAGATGTTTATTCTTCATGAATGGAAGTAATGTTGCAGAAATGAACGGTTTTGGGAATTCTTTTCACTGCGCATATATTCATAATTCTCAGAAACTGCTTTGTGTTTCCTTAGTGAGTGTACGCTTTTTAGATTACACAAGAGATACTGAGTGAAATTTCATTTCAGAAACGCGTTCCTGGGATGGAATGTAGGAAGCGAAAAAATAAAGATAAGTCAAAGAAATGAAATCTGCATTTTCTCTTTTGTTTTGGTGGAATTTAAATTAAAATTTAAAATATAATTTAGTTTCTACTTTTCTCTAAACAAGATGTTTTTTCTAAAATGTCTTATAAACGGGTTTTGCAATACTGTACCCCTTCTAAGTGTATGTTTTTTTTCACTGAAATGAACATATTTTGCATTTCTAACAAATGCATATCTACTAAATGAAGGTTGTGATATCTACAGCTTAAACATCACATCTAAAAGCGAATTATATTTGAAATAATAATCATATAGTTTTTGAGTACAAGTAATTAGGTTAGACCAAAAGTAACGTCGAATTTTTGTTGTAGCGCTGTTAGTTTGTTTTCCAGCACAACGGGTGATTTTTAACCTGCAAGTTATTTACATACTGTAAAAGGTGGTAATTTATAATTTTAAATAACATTTAGTTCAGAATTTAATTCTGAAAAGTTTCAGACGCATAAAGTGGGTAGTTGAAATTGCGTAGAACTGTAGCAACACAATGGTCTATTGGGAACGATACGGGAATGAAAAAATCCGAGGACAACACCTACTAACTTTTAGAACCTCGGATAATATTCACTACAAAAATATGAAAATGGCATGCTCACGTGAGACATGACAGTTGATACTAAGACAGATTTAACTCCAGCGTCCAACTTGACGATCTTAAATTGGATCAAGTTTCGAACACTCTATTCTCCAGTTACAAACTCACCATTCTACTAATTGGGCTGCCGTTGCTTTCATCTTCAACATAATAAGCCTTCAAGAACCATTGTAGTTTTTGTATAGTTTGATTGGATTCGATGAAATACTCCAAACAGTGGCTTTACTTATGTTCAATTATTTTATAAGCTTTTGGGACTTTCATTTCCTAAATGTCATATATCACACAACTACTGTCATATATCACCTGTCATATATCACCACAACTACTAGTATCTCACTACAATGATTCGAAACAGGCAAGTTATTTTCTCTCATTCACTATAATACTGTGATTTTATGAATCACTTCTCATTTTTATTAAATTTCATCATATTGTAGTAGAAGTTTAAAACCAATTAGATTTTTTAATAATTTTCTGTTTTAGATTCCCCAATTCCATTTTTATTTCCTTCCAAACAGATGGAAGAGAGAGCGAATTAAGGAAGTCACACACAAGAAGGGACATACCGGGAAATTGAAGGAATGGAACTGTTGCTCCGAACAATATCGTGCACTTCAGAGCTATGCATACCAAAATGAATGCAACCTTATTTACAAAGCAGGAAATCTTTCGAAACAGATAGAACTCTCGAAAGCCGATCTCTGCAGCTATAAAATTAGCACTTCATACTGTACATCGGAATTTCTCGGCTAAAGCATTCATTTTCAAATCGGCTCACAGTTCCCTCAAAAGCATAGAAGCAAAATTTAATACAGAACATTACGCAAGAAGAGACCGAATTATCAACAAACTTGAATCCACGCAAAATGCAAAAAGCTAACAAGAGCAAAAACAATTTGACGAAGCAACTTAATAGCTGAAGCAACAGAAGCACAACTTGGAGGGGACCGAAAATCATGTACAAGCACTCCAACGTGGACACAGACCATAGCTAACGTCAATATATCCCATAGCCATTTCCTACCTGTTCGTTTGTTTTAACTTCTTCTCTTTAAGGAATCTTTCAGTATTCTGTGGATAAAGATTGACTCGGTGAGGCCGAAGTCTATATCCACTCACTCGATAGGGGGCTACAGCCTTTCGCCTACGCTTATGTTTCCCACCCCCATTGATTAGCGTTGTATTTTAGCTTTTTTTTTTTTTTTTTGGAATTTTCTTCTCTACTCTTTTAGGGATGGGAATATGATACGTGTGTATTTAGGGATGCGAAATCGACGATAAAACATCGATGTTCAATATTAAAACATCGATGTTAATAATGCATCGTCCAAAAACCATCGATGCTTCTAAACATCGATGTATATTTAAACATTTTTTAAAACTGGTTTAGTAAACACTACCATTATTGTTTTTTCATATAACTATCAAAACAAAGTAAAAAAAATTAGTACGAACAATTAACAAATCTTTTGTTTTCAAATTGAATAATACAAAACAAAATAATATTTACAACAGTTTTAAATAGGTACTATACAAATTATAACTATAAGTAGGTAGATACATGACAATAATTATTTTTAGTTATTATTAATTATTTATCAACTCTTTTGGTGAAAACATGATCTTATTTTTTATGTCCTGCAAATAAAAAATATTGAGACTTATAATTATTATACGCCACAACATTTTTTATTTACAGTTTGTAAAATAGTAAGTTTTTTAACCTTCTCCCCCTTAAGCCGACTTCTTTTTCCACTAACTATCCCACCACTTAGGGAAAAAAACTATTTCTGATGAGACGGATATCGCTATCACTGATTAATACTTAGTTGCACGGTTATTTTTCTTAATTTTTACTTTGGTACTTTTTTCATTCTAAAAATAAACTAAAAAAAAATGATACAATGTAAAAACATCTAAAATGTAAAAACATCGATGTTAAACAAACATCGGCTCCAATAAATCGATGGTAAATACATCAACGTTTTTATAAAACATCGATGTTTTGAAAGCATCGACATCAATGTGGCATCCCTAGTGTCTAATCTGCTAAATGGCTCTGCTTGAGGTTCAAAATCTGCTAAAAGGCTCGAACTTGAGGCATTTACTACTCTTACCACGCCAAACTGTCTCATTACCACCAGCATACTCTTCCTTAGGCTTTAAAATCTTCTCTTTCTGGAAACTTTATTTTTCAATTTTTAAGGGATAATGCACGATGAGGTGATGACCGAAGTAAGTCTCCATGCACTCTGACGGTTCCATACCACGTCACCTTATACAGGGTGTTCTAAAAAATCCCGTTCTCCATCTTTAAAAAGATCATTGCGCGTGTTTTTTTAATTATTGAATTTTATCGTCTGCATATAGTTTTATCGACTCTTTAATTTTTATCGTTTGATTTTCTTCGTACTCAAGTTGTGCGATAATAGAGTTCCATGTCATTTTGTTCTTCATTGCAAGATGAATTTATCACGCATTCAGAGAATCGCGCTGTTGCATGCTTATTTTGAATGCAAATCATATGAAAGATGTAAAGAATTTTGGCGACATAAATATCCAAATGATGCAATACCGAGTAAAGGTATGCTACATCAACTTATTCAACAATTAGTTGCATTATTAGAAGTGAATGAACGAGACTCATGGTTCCCACAAGAGGTTGCAACCTGCCATACAACTTATGAAACCATGGGCATGCTTCAAGATTTGTTTTGGCGATCGACTCGTCTCAATGAAACTTAGGCCACCTGTTACCTGATCTGCGCATCTCTGACGGGATATTTAAAGAAAAAAGTTAGTGAAGATAATAACCAAACATTAGGCGGTCTGAAAAGTGCCATTACTCAAAGGATACAAGAAGTCACTTCCAACATCTTGAAAAGCATTTCTAAAAATATGCGCAAACGACTTCAGCTTTGCCTTCAAGAAAAGAGCGGAAATTTCGAACATTTATTGTAAATATCAGTTAAAATATTTTTTCCTACGTTAGGTTAAAAGTGCTTTTCAATTGTCATAAAAATAATTGTTTTAAAGTTTGTTGTTTTTGTATAATAAATTCACGAATCGTCAGTACGGGAACTTTTAGAACACCCTGTATATCCCATCCCATTGCATAGCTCTTTGTTTGATTTGATTTCTTCTCTTTGGAATTTTGTCCTTCAATTAATTGTTTAGGGATGGATCATGACTTGGTAAGGACCGAAATATGTGTCCTTGCTTACTGAAGGTTACAGACCCCCTTGCTTATGCCAAGGGATTAATTCTTCTACCTCATCCCCAGGGCCTAGCTCTTAGGTCTTAGTTTATTCAACCTTCTGGGGATGGAGCATTACGCATTAAGGGGGTCCGAAACTCAAACTTCTAAAATCTTCAATTTTAAAGTTTTTGTTACGAAATTTTATATGTAGGTGCACATTGTATTTGGCAATCATAATAACTATTTTATATTTTCAAAACTTTAAATTTTTTTATTAAAACTAGGGGGCTCCGCCCCCTGCTCGCTTACGCTCGCCAACCCCCGGGGATTGCTGCGCAATCCCATTTGGTTTGCTTCGCAAACCAACACTCCTGTCACAGATACCATTTGGTTTGCTTCGCAAACCAACATTACTTTCACAGAGTGAAACTATCTGAATAATTCGTATTATGCTGATTTCACTTTCCGGTTCATGACGTCACAGCGAGGGCTTCGCTGCGTCTCGCTTACGCTCGCCGACCCCGGGGATTGCTACGCAATCCGTTTGGTTTGCTTTCTCAAACCAATACTTCTTTCGCAAGTGATTTAACTTTTTTTTGCTTTAACACTTAATGCACCCTAAACTAATAGCCGCATCAGTAAAAAATCTTCTGCATCTTGTTCCCTGTACAATTTTAACTAAACATTGTTAATATCCAAACTTTACGATCTGTACTTTGTCGGTAAACTGTCTTGAAAACAGAGGGAAAAAAGCGAGCCTTTTTCCTCGCCAAATAAAAAGAAATCGTTTTTATGGCAATTGTTGCTACGATAAATTTGATATCTGGCAAACCCGATAGTCAAAAGTGTAACCCACTACTGCTTTCGGAAGCAGCTATGCGAACTGAAAAATACGAAATTTGTGTCACCAACTTTTGATTGCATCGAATTTATTTATGAACCAATTTTAAAAATAATTGTACCGTAAGAAAGAGTATATTCTGAGGTATACTGCAATATTTTTAAAATTAAAAATTAACAGTAATACTATACAGATATGGCCATTTTAGTTTTGTATCGGAAGTTACGATCTGAAAGTTCCGAAAATTGTATGACCCACTTTTATTTGCATCGATTTTATTTATTAACCAATTTGAAAAATAATTGTACCATAAGAAAGAGTGTAATGTAATGTATTCAGTGATGTTTTCAAATTTAAAAAATAATGGCTTTTGCCGTAGACAAAACGGTTTTAACAATAAGTAGCGAAAATATCCAAAGATTCCGAATTTTGTATGACGAACTTTTGATCGCATCCAATTTAATTATTAACCGATTTCAAAAATAATAGTACCGTAAGAAAGAGTATATTCTGAGGTATACTGCTATATTTTAAAAATTAAAAACTAATAGTAATTAGATATAGATATGGCAGTTTTAAAAAAAAGTAACAAAAATGTCCCGATTTTTCCTGAATTTCAAAAAAATATTATCAAGAACCAAATTTAAATTTAAAAAAAAACTCGACGAGCTGCAAAAATTTACGTTGAGAGGTACTCTTAAAAAAAAACTCACGACTAAAGACTGAAATTTTGAATGTGTTTTGCTCACTCGCGGAAGAAATTTCACTTCTTCAACTTTAACACTTAATAAAACCTAAACTAATAGCCGCATCGGAAAAAAATCTTAATAATTATCCAGGGAATACGATGAAGAACAAAGCATGTTAATTTCATATTTTTCCGATCAGTACTTTCTCGGGAAACCGTCTAAGAATGGAGCTAAACAACAAAAATTTCAATTCTTCGGCGGCGGCGGCGGCGGTAACTTTTTTTTAATATAGAGAGATTAAAAAAATGTCAAAAATTTGATGTTGTTCAACATTGATATACCTTAAAATACTTTATAACAAATCACTTCACTTTCGCATTAGATAACTTCTAAAAGTTCATGCTATAAATTGTCTTCGGGATCTTTGGTCCAAACAATTAGAAAGAATTTAAAAAATATTTTGTTCAAAAACTACCTAAAACGTATAGTTTACAAAGTTCGAAAAAATTATAGCAAAATATATATATATACACAATTGTTGAAGAAAAATTAAAGAATTATATTTGAAAAGTAAATGTAGAAAATTTCTTGCATTTATGACGAGTAGTTTTTAAGTTATATCGGTTTCCACTATTAAAATCCCATTTAACACAAAAGAGAAAAGAGCGTTTAAAATAACGAAGGCTCGTTTGATTTGCAGCTTTCATGTTTTTAAAAAGTTAAATATTTCCGGTTCTGCTAATGGTAGAAAAAAAAATTAGGTATAATTTTATTCAGAAATATTTATATCATTTTTTAAGATTAAAAAAAAATTGGACTTTTTTCATATTTTGATTCCCAGACGCCCTTAAGCTCCGAAATTTATATACAATTTATTTCCAATAAAGGTTCTTGTTTAATAGGCAACATGATCGTTTACATTATGAATTTTTAATTCCAAACTTGATAACTGTTTGTTGTATTACTGACGTATTTAAAGTGTATTGGTATAGAAATAACGTATGGTGGTTTGTTTCGTTAGGCTTCTTAATGATGTAACTATAACGGAAAAACCCTATAATGTATTGAATGTAATGTAATTTTGTGATTTTTTTTAGGATGGTGGTATACTGATATACACTACCTTACAACTATGGACCGGGCGCCAGCGTATTTGTATAAAATCCGACTACTTGTTTGGGGTTGTTTTTCATGGTATGGCTTGGGACTGTTGCATGTTGTTCCTGGTCAATTGAACGCCGACGATTACATGAACATTTTGTGCAATCGGGTTCTTCCTACGCTCTGGCAATTTTAGTAATGGCGGAAGGTTACTTCCAGGACGACCAAGCTCCATGTCATGCTACAGCCTCTGTCAAGCAGTGGTATTAAGATATGGATGTAAAACGTCTGCCATGGCCTGCTCAGAGTCCCGACCTAAACCCCATAGAACATTTATGGGACGAATTAGAGCGACGCTTACGGACCAGGGAACCACGTCCGAAATCTACAGCTGAGCTGGCTACATTCTTGCAGCAGGAATGGATACAAATACCCATAGCTGTGTATCAAAACTTTGTTGAAAGTATGACCAGAGGGGTTTCTAGTGTCATTGCAGCACGTGGGGGGACCATCCCCTTATTAAAGCATGTATTCTTTCCCTTATACCATCACATCTTGCCGTCTGGTTCGGTATTGTAAGGTAGTGTATACTGATAATAGATACTGATGGTCTGATACTTTATTATTGACTTAATTCGTTGATAAGAATCGGCAAACAGAAAATTTCTCAGAAAATTCATAGAGATTTCTCTCTATGAAAATTTCTAGAAAATTTCTCATATGAGAGAACTGTCCACATATGATTTAGAGCAAGAAAAAAGCTTTTATTGGAGAAATATCGTATACCATCCTTAAAAATTCGATGTGGCCGCTGGTTGATGTTCCAAACCAATAAAAAACCTGTTTGTTGCCGTTCGAAAATATCCGCATTGTCCAATATTGATTTGCGAGTTCTACCTTTAAGGAATTTTAAAAAGAAAAATGCATTTTTTTTGCGTGGAACACTCTTGACTGTAGGATATTTTATCACCAAGTTAAGCCTTTAGAATAAGAAATCGCTTCCGATTTCTTTCCGTTCCAAACACTTTTGTGCGAGAGATTGCGAAACGACAAGCGGAGAAATTTCGGGTTCGAGAATACCTTCCGTAAACACGATACCAGAAAAACCGGTGGGAAAGAAAAAAAACAACAAGATACCATCCTTTTAAGGTCGAAAACGAAAGCGTTGATTCTGTGGAACTGGAAAACCACAAGTATTTATCGACTCCGAATGAGAGCTTGTGCGAGAAAGAAACTTTCCAATTCCCCCTGTCCGCCATTGTAAAGGGAAAAGACCACCTCCCCGATTTTTCGTTTAAATTACGGAAAACTCGAATCAATAAACATGATTTAGTACACAGTTATCCAAGAAAGAATTGGCTTTGGGGCGAGGGGATCGGAATTAAGAGTGCTTTTAGACTACACTGTCATCATTTCGCGCTGTCTCAAAGTCGATACTGCCGATACTGAAACAAGCTGGGAACAGGAAGGAGGTGAAACCTCATCGATTCGTTTACGATCTTTTCGAAGGAGGAAAATCTTTGTTTTTAAGCCTCTCAAAAATTAGAGGGATAAATTAAAAATGGAGCTGGGATTTAGAGGATAGGGAATGGAGCTAGGATTGAGGCAGTTTCGATATTTTACTACCGGTATAGTAGGATTATGTCAATTTCTTTATGTAGGGATTAGCTGTGATGGATGTATTATTCAGAAAAAATAATTTTTTAAAGTTGAGAATGTCTTGATCAGTTTTTAAATAAAAGTGCTTGTGTCTTTAAAGGGAATTAGTTGATTAATTCTTTTTACGTTTCTTTTAAGTTGCTTTCGTTTAACAAACAATGATTTTTTTTTTTACTTTATAAAAAAAGTTAATGTTAATCTTAATAGCAATTTGTTTTAAATTCTATGGTATAGAAATGAGGCTAGACGATTTATATTTCGTTATAAACTGCTTAATATTCAATCAATCATGTTTCAATCAATCATGTCTACTACTACTAGGATAGCAAATCTCGACTATAATAAACGTTTAAGTAAGCTAAACATGTATACACTGGAAAGAAGAAGAAGGAGGGGGGATTTGATTCAGCTTTTCAAGTTGGTAAAACAAGGGGACACAGAGGGCTTAAATTTCAATAGGGATAACAGAACAAGGGGCCATGGGTATAAATTGAATAAGACACATTTTAATCTAGTTTTAAGGAAAACTACTACTTTAATAGGGTAATAGGCAATTGGAACGCTTTGCCAGAAAATATAGTTAATTCGAAGGGAGTGTACGAATTTAAGATACAATTGAATAGTCAGTGGGAATTAGGGAATTCATAAACAAAGGATCAGCCTTGTTGGGCTTGAGCCTGTAGCTGGTCGTCAATATTTGTATTTGTATTTGTATGAATTTCATCTTATTTTTTTATTTCAAATTTGTAAAATCTTCTCATTACGTCTTGTATGTTTGCTTACCCAGGAAATCCCTTTGATTATGAATTTTTTTCGGAGAATGCATTGTTTATAAATGATTTTTAGTAAATTAATCATAATTATAAAACAGGTGGGGTATTATAATTTAGTGAAATTACTGTCAATATTTATTCACACTTGTATAACGTGGAGCTAAACACATATTTATAGTTGTTGAGCAACGAATAGATAAAGCATCACACCATTCACTCACTAATCAAATCTAATTAGTTAACGAAAAATTAAATTTTTCACCGGATTAAATCAAAAGAATGAGGAACTTGCACGTTTTTTGTTTATATTTTTATAATACAGAAATTGGAAAAGAAAATTGCAAAGTATCTTGGTACAGCTACACTCTACGCTTATGAGCGGTGGCAACGGCCTTGGTGATTTTTTTTGGCGCAATTCTATTAGTGAGTTACGGAAGAGTAAGGCAACCCATCTGTCTTTCCTGTTATTGTAGTTTTCATGGCAACCTCAGCAAACGGTAACTTTCAATTCTTGTTTTGCATATTCTAGAAAGTTCTTCCAAAATCCGTTAAAGTCGTTTGATTTCATTGGTTGTTTTGAAATTTTTCTTTGCTTCCATTGGTTATTTTTATTTTAAAATATCCTTTGATTGCATTGGTCCTTTTAAATTTTTTTTCTGTGATACCATTGGTTGATTTATATGTATTTCTAAAGTTGTGGAATTTTGTTAAATTATTTTTCACAAAACGTTTGAACTTTGTTTTTTTGCTATTTGTGGAATTTTCGTTTTTTATTATTTTTTCCCGGAACATTTCTGATTTATCAGGTTGCATTAATTCTTGCTTTTTTTCTTTTCAAAAAGCCTATTAAGGGTTTAAGGGTATATTCTTACCCAACATTTGCAGCTTAGTTTTTTCTGCTGTTTCACAAATGTGTTTAAGCTTACTACTTTTTGCGAAAGTTTTTTTTAAAATATACCTTTTAAAACGTTTTACAATGTGTTTTAAAAGCTTTATTTTTCCTTTGTAAAAAGAAAAATATTTTTTTAAAGAAAAAAGAGTTTTGAAATAATTATTTCCTTGGCGACTTTAGAAGTTCGACAAACAATCGCCAAAGCCGTTGCCACCGCTCATAAACGTAGAGTGTAGCTGCACCTTTATCTTTCTTTTTCACTACTAAAAAGGTAAAATAAAAAGTTTTAAGTTCACACTATTTGCTTCATCTCAAAAACGATAGTTTTCCTACGCCGCTTATTGAGACGTCACAGTGCTCCATAATGGTCTGTTTACTTTGATAGCGACGTTGCAATAACAAGCGGTATTTCTATCAAAAGTTACCAAGACAACAGGGGTAACTTTGCCCTCCAGATGTTTTCTGCTGAAAACTGCCTCTGAAATCACTTCTGGGTAATGTTACCTTTACCGTGGGTAAAAGGAAACATGAAAACAGTTGCAAAAAATTTTATTTATGATTTTTATAAATTACATTTATACTAGGCACACGTTAAATTGTTATATTCTCGTTATAAAATTTTAGTAGATAACTATTAGCATACTAATGAGAAAAAAGAGAACATATGTAGGTAGTATGAATCCAACTGTTTGAAAAAATCTTAAGAAATCTTCAAAAATGTATTTGCTTTGTTCGTCCCTTGGAGACGGAGTTTTGAAAACAACGTCAGTCAGAGAAATTCTGGATTTATCCACATTTTCAAGAAAGGTGAATGACTTCCCTTTGTCTTTGGTTCTCAGATAGGAAACTTCCAAGTCACCATCGTCACAAATGTTTAAAATTTTGGCCAGGAAATACTTCAAAGTTTTTTCTTGAGCAATTTCACAACCACAAACTCGTCTCCTGCTCGTAACTTCAGGAGCCTTTCATCAATTTGAATGTTTTGTTCCGTTTCCATCGTTCTTTCTTCATCAAATAAAAACTACGTGGCTGAAAACACTGTAATTAGGTACTTAAAAGCCTTCATAATTTCCCCATACACAGCTAGTGAGAGGTGCGCAAAATGACCCCAATTTTCCTATGGATCATGGGATAGAATTGCCCATCAATACAATGACATGAACATTAAGGTATCAAAATTACACAATCACTCATGCATAACTGAACTCGTACAAAATTGGTTACTAGACTAAAAATAAATTATGAAGCTTATTTAATATTTAAACAATAATACACATAGATAACAACTTTCAAGTTTGTTTAAGGAATCGTTCATGCCACAGCATTTACAAACAAAGCAATAATATATTCAAACAAAAAGAAATATACATACATCTGAGCTTTAAAATTTCGTATTTCAGCTTCCATAAAATTAGGATTATGTCCTCAAAAAGGAAACTTTGATAGTGAATCGATTTTTGCAAATTATCTGATTACCCTTTCACAAATCCAGGCATTGGAGCCATTGTGAACAAGATAGAAATAAAAAAAAAGCAAGTTAAAACTAAGAGATAGTTTTTTATAATTATAAAATAAACGGGGTACAGCTGCAGTATACGTTTATGAGCGGTGGCAACGGCCTTGAAAACATATTTGTGAGAACGTTTAGAAAAGTATATTTAAAAAAAACCTTTCGCAAAAAGTAGTAAGTTTAAACACATTTCAAAACACATTTGTGAACCAGCAGAAAAACTAAGCTGCGAATGATGGGTAAGAATACCTTTAAACTTATCAATTACACTAAATACTGTAGGCTGTTTAAAAAGAAAAAGATTTTTACAAGAAAATAAGCAAGAAATAATACAACCTGATACATCAATCAGAACTGTTCCGGGAAAAAATAATAAAGAACGAAAATTCCACAAATGGCAAAAAACAAAGCTGTAAACTTTTCGTGAAAAATATTATAATAAAATGAAAATTCCACAACTGTAGAAATACAAATAAATGAACCAATGGTAAAACAAAAATTTTTTTTAAAGGACCAATGCAATCAAAGGATATTTGGTACAGCTACACTCTACGTTTATGACTGATGGCAACGGCTTGGCGATTTTTTTTGGCGCACTTCTAAACTTGCCAAGGAAAAAATTATTTCTTAACTCTTTTAATGTCACAATTTTTTTTCTTTTTACAACACACTTTTTAAGCACATTTCAGAACGTTTTAAAAAGTATATTTAAAAAAAAATTCATAAAAAGTAGTAAGCTTAATCACATATCAAAACACATTTGTGAACCAGCAGAGAAACTAAGCTACGAATGGTAAGAATACCCTGAAACTTATCAATTACACTAAATACAGTGAGCATGTTGAAAAAGAAAAAGATTTACAAAAGAAAAAAAGCAAGAAATAATACCTGATAACGTCAGAATTCTCTCGTAAAAAAATAATGAAAACGAAAATGGTTAAAAAAACAAAACTCTTAATCCTGTCGTGAAATCTATTATAACAAAATAAAAATTCCACAACTGTCAAAATACAAATAAATGGACCAATGGTATCACAGAAAACGATTTAAAAGGACCAATGCAATCAAAGGATATTTTAAAAACAAAATAACCAATGGGAGGAAAGAAAAAATTTCAAACAAATCAATGAAATCAAACGATTTTAACGGATTTTGGAAGAACTTTCTAGAATATTCAAAATGAAAATTGAAAGTTTCCGTTTGCCGAGGTTGCCGTGAAAACCGCAACGAAAGCTGGGTTGCCTTAATTTATCGTAACTCGCTACTAGAAGTGCGCCAAAAAAAATCGCCAAGGTGTTGCCATCACTCATAAACGTAGAGTGTAGCTGTACCGGATATTTTAAAATAAAGATAACCAATGTAAGCAAAGAAAAAATTTCAAACAAACCAATGAAACCAAACGATTTTAACAGATTTTGGAAGAACTTTCTAGAATATTGAATGAAAATGGTAAGTTACCGTTTGCCGAAGTTGCCATGAAAACCACAATTACCATAAAGACAGATGGGTTGCCTTAATCTACGGTAACTCGCTACTAGAAGTACGCCAAAAAAAATCGCCAAGGCCGTTGCCACCGCTCGCAAAAACGGATTAAACAAACAGCAACATAAAAAAGCAAGAAAAAAATTTTAAAGATTGTTTAAAAATTAAAAGAGCAAGCAATATGAAATTTCAACGCTCTAGACAAACGTAAACATTACATAGTGGAGCCATCGACCTTAAAATGATATAGACAGAGCATGGGCCACGCAGCTTCATATTATGTTTTCCAGTTCTCGGTTTCAAGATGTGTCACGTGGTTGTGGGTAGAAGCATGAATCATATATTATTGATTGGTTAAAGTGACAATCCACCGTGATCAAAAACACTAGTCTGCTCTTCCATAGCCAATCGGTGAATTCGATTTGTGATTTACCCTTCAGAGATCTTACGACAGTGACTCCGCCTACATGGTCCGTCTATTTCATTTTAAGGTCGATGCGTGGAGCACAATGACGTCAAACCAATCACGTTGCGTTTTGAGGTCGCATGCTTTGCCGCCCTTTTCGGTAATTTAAAACTTAAAGTTTTAATTAAGTCCATTTTATGGTTTTAACTATCGTTTTGAACATTTTGACTATCAATCTATTAATAAAACACAGAAATGAGCATTTTTCTCATGGGTGCAAGTTCCTCATTGCGATGACTGGTTCAAATTTGTTAATAATTGAATTTATGTTGTACTTTCAAATATAGAGAGGCAATTTCTGACAAAGCTAAATATATATGGCGGTAAAGTTTCTACAGCGATGCGTTCTTCTTGTACGCATTTTAACAAGACGTCAGTTGGCTAGTCATTTGACTACGATTTTAGTAGTTCGACAGTAAAAATTCCAAAAAACAAATTTCGAATTGATATAGCTACTTGATTAGTCAACACTAATTAGATGAGACGTCAAACATTGCCAAACTGGCGGTAAATTACATTTTAAAATAAATATCATGCTAGAGCATTTGGATTAGCTGAAGTAAAATCCTCACAGACCAATTGGTTTGTTTTGTTTGTTCTAGAAGCATAGCTTTCAATACGAATGGAGGCATAACCAACGAGCAAATGTATTTTCTGAGGACAGATGTGAATAGGGAAATAAAATGCTTATGCTGTCATGTCAAATAATTATTGCTTGCGCACGCATTATTATCTTGTTTCGTGGAAAGTCAAGGTCAATTTGTATTTTTTACTAATTTTGTTTTATTTTTAGTCGCCAGTGTGGGCAACAACTAATTTGCATTAAACTTTTGGTTTGTTTTATTCTTTAGACGCCAGTGTGACAACAACTATTAGTATTAAGCTTTTTTTTTCCCTTTCTGTTTTTATTCTTTAGACGGAAGTGTGGTAACCAATCAGTTTGTATTTAAATTAATTTTGTCTTATTCTTTAGTTAACCTTTACGCTTTAGCTCAAATTATCTGTATATAAGCATGGAAGCAATATTTTAGAGCTTCTGGCATTGTTTAGTGTATATGTTCTATTTATGTATGCATTTTACTTATACAGTCCATTTATTTGTACCAACTACATCGCAATGATAACAAAGTTTCTCTTTCTAAGGAGCATACTACTTCTGTTCATATGGTCTATAGCAAGCGCGAATGAACCAGCGTAACTTAGTGTCTACCAAAAAGTACTTCATGGTAGAGTTGGGTTTCACTGATATTTATACTACCCCTATGTAAGTTAAGTTTTGGAGTGGTAGCTAAGCTCGCTACAGTACTCCCCCTCCAGAATTTTAGCAGTCGCCGAAATTCGATAGTTGACGTAGAATGATTGTCATTTTTGCTTTTTGACTGTAAGAGCTGTATTAAGATTACAGTTGCCGTGCTGCCTTTTACATGTTATTTTATCCATGCGGCAATTGCACGAATGGAGGATGTGATATAACATTTGCAGTTTCTGCTATCACAACGCCCCCTAGTGGTAGAAAGGTAATTAGTATCATCCATGGCGAATTCTACTGTACATTGTGTGCCATCCATCGAATATTTTGTAAATTTTTAGGCATGTCTATATCACGAACGTTGGTCACCAATATAGCAAGCGCGAATGAACCAGCGTAACTTAGTGTCTACCAAAAAGTACTTCATGGTAGAGTTGGGTTACACTGGTATTTATACTACCCCTTTGTAAGTTAAGTTTTGGAGTGGTAGCTAAGCTCGCTACAGTGTCCAAACATCCGCCATTAGCTCAAAGCTCAACAAGTTCATCTCGTCAAAAATATATAATTGAGTTAAGTTTCCTTATATACTTATTCAATTATAAAATTAAATTCATGAAATGTTGCATATTTCCTTCGAGATTTTATATTTACTGAATGTTGTAGAACGCAAGTGTTAATATTAATGACGTCCAGTTTTATATTACTGACTAGGCAAGAACATTTTGCGAAACCGCCAGGAATCAAAAATTCACAAAATGCTCTTGCCTAGTTAAAACATTTAGAAATAATTTGGTAGTTAAATTCTTTTTGATTCAATGTTGATTATGAAAATGCTTCCACTGTTTTGTGGGACTGTTTGTTCGAAATGTCCTGCGGGTGTTAATTCTTGTGAGAACTAATCGCCATGCTGGTTTTGCAAAATGTTCTTGCTAAGTTAAAACAATTAGAAATTATTTGGTGATGCATTTGTTCTTGATTTAATGTTCATTGGACGAATGCTTCTGATGTTTAATTGATATTGCGTGTCTCTGTAAGAACTAATCGTCTTGGTAGTTTCACAATATGTTCTTGTTTACTTAAAATATTTAGAAATGATTTGGTAATTAAATAATTTTTGATTCTATGTTCTTTGGCGAATGCTTCCTCTGTTTAGTGGTGATTGTATGTTGGGAATTGTCTTGTAGTAGCAAAACCTCTGAGAACTAATCGTTCTGGTGGTTTCCCAAAATGCTCTTGCTAAGTTAAAACATTTCCTAACAATTTTAATATTAAATACTCTTTGATTCGATCTTCATTGAAATAGTGCTGTTTTGTTTTGAACGCTCTGGGTTCACATTTTTCTTTCTTGTAAATAAAAACACAAAGGGAAATGCTTTAAAAAAATTATTTATATTATTATACTAGCAAAATACCCGACCTTACTCTGTTTGAATTCGTTTACTCTAGATTGAAGAGATAATCAAAATATATAATGACTTACGTTTTTTGTAGAGTAAAAATTTATTTTAACACCTTTCGCCATCTTTATATTTTCTACAACTTACTTTGGACACAAATCCTACACATGCATATCCATTCATGTAATACATTTCACATACATCGCACAATTGCTGTATGACAAAGCTACAAAATGACGAAAGGTGATACTAAGGTTACTACTATAAAAGACGATTTTGAGGGAGATTTGGAATTCCCTTTCTTAAGTTCTTTTCATGTTCAACTCAATTAATTAAAATTACGATTTACGGCAAGTGCTCTCGCACTCATAGTCAACAAAACAATATTTTTTTACTTGTGGCACTCTTGCCTCCGGTATGCGACATTGTGAAATTTTGTAATCTTCTCCTGTCATTATTACAACGAATTTTTTAATGTTGGAAAAAGTTCTAGTTTGAATTTTTAAACATTATTATTCTTTCAATAACGGCATTATTCTTTAAATAACTGCATTATTCTTTAAATAACGGCATTATTCTTCAAATAACGGCATTATTCTTTCAATATTGGCATAACTACACTTAAAATTTACTGAAAATTTATACCGACTTACCTAACATTTTTAAGTCTAATACTTTGTGGTGCTGTTGCATGTGATGAGAAGGAAAACACATGTATTAAAATCATAAATATTTAAAACAGGAAACAGTGAAATAAAACAAAATAAAAGATTTCGCAAAAAATTGTTCTAAAGATATTAATTTGTGATTTAATTTTATCTCTTGATCTCGCACAGTTGCCACAACTTACAACTAAAAGTGTACAAAATTTAGAAGTGTGAAATTAATTCAGAGCGAAAGAATCAGAAAAAATATCTCTGCTCGCGCGATCTTGTTCATTCTCGTTTCGTTGAAAAATATCGTCTGTCCCAAATATTCGGAAATCGTTTTCATTGCGCAAAGAATAAAAGTAAGACTCGAAATAAATAAAGTATCAGAGCTAAAATTTCACCATAACATTTTTTTTTTTGAAAAATAATTGGTTTTCAGCATTACTGGTAAAGCAAATAAAAGTAATCGTAATACTCAAACTACATTCCAATTTTTCGAAAACTATCAAATTGTGGATGATTTAAGTATACTTACTCAGGTGTTTTAGCATGAAACTCTTCTAAATATAACAATAAAAAAATGTTTAATATTGCATTCACTAAACTAATAAATAATGTATTAAATAAAACACATTGTAATCAAATATCTGGAATACAATTCATGTGATGTTTACACAAACACACAAACACAAAATCGAGCATAGAACAGAAAGACGGACAGACAGACTTTCGCAACCAATGCCACTCACTAAATGAAGATAAGTACTCACTGCATGCAAATTTCCATGAAAATATCTTAAACCGCGTGGACGTGTATAGGGCACAACATACAGACAGACAGACAGACAGACAGACAGACAGACGGACAGACAGACAGACAGACACCAAACGAGAAAAAGGCGGATTCGGCATCAGAAGGGTCCAAAACGGATAGAAAACATGAAATGGGTGGAAAATATTGAATGTACAAACAAACACTCCATTCTTATTTATATAGATTGTCGTAAATCACGTTTACATTACTCTATCCTGTGTCTAGATTCACGGGTTCCCGTGTTTACAATACAGTTTTCGGTATACGAATTCTTGTCAGTTCATTCATGGAAAATGCTGAACTTTTCGGCGAACAGTTCTTTGCTTTCCCGCTCTTTTATTAAGAACTGTTCTTTAACCTGTTCTTCTGTTCACCACAGTTCTCAAATGTTGCGACTCTTCTGCTAGCGTGTATTGTCAGTACTTTTAACTTTTTTTCAAATTACTAAACTTTCTATTAATTAAAATGTTTAGGTTAGCAGTTAAAAACCAGGTACTAGGTAATTGATCCGTTAGCTTTTTTATTGGTGAGCTTTTCTCTAGTTTTGACTGAAAGAAAACGAAAGATAAAATAATTTGCAGTCTTTGAATTAATCATTTATGATTGTTTAATTTTTTTTTATGGGGCAAGTGGCAAGTCTACCCAAGCTGCGTCAAACTGAAAAAACCGAACATGTACGTAAATTAAAAATAAAGTTACTGTGTGAATCGGAACGTTTAGCTTGGTTCTCAGTGTCAGCTAATGTCCCAAATCTGAACCATCTCAAGTAAAGGTTTGTCAAAGATATGAGGTTCATAAGACAAAGCAAATTATTTAACGAAAGTAATATAGTTCTTTGATTTTAATGTCATTTAGGTCAACGAATTCCGTGACCCGATGATCACTTATGAAACTTCTAAGCAAAGCATTTTACAATACAATAGGCATTATACAATAAGCATTATACAATAGGGTAGGTAATTAACATTGCACTGGTGAAACACAAAGAGCTATTGGTTCGTGGTCCATCCCGATCCAAGGACATCACCCCGTAATTCTTAATCACGTTATGCGAGAGAACACATTCGAATGACCTTCGTTTGTTTCGAGATTCATTCATTTTGATTTCCTGCGAAACGGATTCCAGTAAAGCAAAAAATTACTAAAGTTATCACTGGTGTACTTCAATGCTTTTTTTTTCTATCTCAGCAATCGTTAAAGGTAGAAAATTTTTTTTAACGGATTTGAAATTTCCAGAAAATTTTACAACAGATATATATTTTATTCGTTTGATTTTCTTTTTTAATCTTTTATATTTTCGTAAGAGATTGTGACGTCACGTGAACTTTCGCTTTCCAAAAATAAACAGATTACATTTTCTGCCCTTCGCGTTAAAATAAAAATAAAAGCAGATTTTCATTTTAGCGAAGGAGAGCAAAGAAATAAAAACATTTTAATGGGATTGTTAAGTTTTTTTTTGTAAAGACGGAACAAAAATTTGAAATCTGCATAAAATTTTACACCAGATAAAAACCAAACACCACGGGAACGGACAACGCCGGGCTAGCCACGCAGTGGCTAGTGTAAGATAAATATAATATCACTATCATAAATCAATAATGGATGATTCAGTTTGTTTAGACAAAGAAAATTTTACCAAATTATCTGTGTTCATACTGTATACTTCATTTTTAAGAGAACCATTGAAAAATTCCAATTTTTTCATTAGTTTTTGGAAGTTTACTGTAAAAAAAAATTCAAAACATGGCACGCAGAATACCAGACATAGCACAGACATATAACGATTTTTTGATCCTATTTTTTAACAGACAGTTTCATAACGACAATTCTTCACATTCATAAAAATGTCATTCATCTCCATGCACAGGATGGTGATTGTAATCAACCATAAATATAATTAATGCGCTAGTTTCATAGATAAAACTTCGACAAACTGAATAAGAAAATAAAATATCCAACAAAAAAGAGCTAGCAAAAGCGTTTACGAAATTTTTTTTGACTGACAGTTTCATAAAGACCGTTCACCTCATTTTTAATCGACTGTCGTAAAAATCTGAGGGGGCTTAGAAATATAAATGACAGTAATTAATGTGTCATAATAAAACCCAGAATTGTTTAAAATTATTACGGGGTCATTCATTTGTTTTCATTTTAAATTTTAGAATTAACTTGGAGTGTAAAGAACATAAAATTCTTCGGAACACCGTCAAAGGATTTAATATTCTTGAAAGTCGACTATTCATTTGAAGAGTACTCCTGAAACTTCATTCTTTAATATACTAATAATACCTCACGCTTTAAATATTTTTTTAAACTTCATGCAAAGAGTCGTATATTCTCTGGGTATCTAGTTGTATCTATAAGCTTATTATAAACTAGTTCTTGAAGTTTGGAGTTTAGTAGATTACCTCACACATTACAATTAAGTATCAGCAGTTTTATTTAACTGATGAATATTAAAACGCGTTAGAACACACACAAAACTATAGTTTACTTCTTATATTTAATGATTAATTCCCTGAATATTTTTGATTGGTTTAAAATTTGTAAACAAAAATTATTTATAACTTAAGTTAAAATTCACTAAAATTGAATGCTATTTTATTTATTAAAATGAGTTAACTCAGATAAAAAAAATAGTCTATAGTTTTTTACACAAAAGTATCTTGATTCCCGAAAACAACTTTGATACTCATTGGTCTTATTTAACCGCGTGAAGAGTTAACACGCAAATATCCGTTCTGGAATCTACTGTCTTCCATGCATGATTGATATCCAGCGTTAACCTTGATCAATAAAATATTTCCTAGAATTCTCTCAACCAATAGACGTGGTTAGTTATTCATTATATGTGCCATTGAGTAAAAGCAATACAGTGCTACTAAAAGATTTCGTGATGCGATTTATCCAACCTCAAATTTATCAAGGTTTATAAATTTCTATCTTTATACACAGTCCAGTCGAATTAATGTGACCAACTGTCAAAAGCCAGAATAACCACCTTTGGCAGAGACGTGCCAAAGGTCAGGAAGGACGTGCAGGAGGAGAGTCAATTAGGTTTCTGAAAGTGTTCACTCGGATGTTGAGCCACGCCAACTCCAGTGCCGTGGCCAGCTGCGGTAGATTACGCGGTTGAGGTTCCATGGCAATTATTACAGGGTGTTTGCTTTCAGACGTTTCACGCCGTATAAGCCAATGTCCATCTGTCCGATGGAGCATAAAACGTGATTCATCGGAAAAATACCACTTGTCGCCACTCTGTGGACGCCCAGTTGCGGTACTGGCGTGCAAATTCCAGCCTTCGTCGCCGATGAACAGCAGTCAGCCAGCATAGGTGCATTAACCAGGTGTCTGCTGCGGATGCCCATGCGCAGCAACGTTCGCTGAACCGTTGTTGAGGATACACTCTTGGTTGCCCCTTGGTTCATCTGGACGGTCAGTTGCTCAACAGCTGCACGTCTATTCACCCGAACGCATCTCCGTAGCCTTCATTCGCCTCTGTCATCTATAGCCCGTGGTACACCACATGTACCACGCCGCTGATTTTGGATAGTGCCATTTGCCATGCACGGTATACTTTTACCACAGCGGCACGCGAACAGTTCACAAAATTAGCTGTTTCCGAAATGCTTCCACCCTTGGCCCGAAAGTCAATAATCATACCCTTTTGGAAGTCGGATAAATCGCTACGTTTCTGTATTACGATAATGATTGAAATGCTTTCCGATGCCCTAGGATATCCTTTATATACACTCCACTGCAATGTGCTGCCACCTACCTTTTGTGATTGGTTATTTCACGTTGACGTCGAAAGTAGGCGGTGGACTGTGTATTATAAAAAAAAAAATTGCTATCTTTTTCAGGTTTATTCGCTTTGTGATTGTTAATAGCGAGTCTTGTGGTTCAACGGGCTAATGAATTTGAAGCACGCGCATACGATATATAAGCACAGTTAGACTTTTTAATTAATTAATTTCTAAAATTTGAGAGCACGCGCTAGAGAGTTTGCAATGTTTCCAGAAGAACCGGCACATTCGGTTGCCGTTTCCATAGCAACGGTCGAATATGAAAAGATTAAGAAGTACTATTACAACAACAAACAACACGGAGAAACTAAAACATTTAAAATAATGATGAGATTTCCTCTGAATTTAACAATATGTTGTGCTAAAATATTTTCCTTTATGTTTATATAGAGCAATATTATGGAACTATGTTTTGTTCTTGACATTTTTTAAAACATTTGTTTTTATTTACACTATATTTCCGTGTATGAGCCGATAATTTTTGGAAGTTTTCTAAAGCTAAAGTACTGGGATTGGCTTATATACGGATCCGCTTATATCGCAAAAAAAGTAGGCAATTTACAGTTACTCGGTCGCATGCAGTAAATATTGCAATGGGAAGGGAAACTTCAATTAATGTCGTATTAGAGGTCCGGAATCAATCCAGCAGAGATCCATATGGAGATGGATTGTGAAGCAATCCCCTACCCCTCATTGTTGAAAAGTATAGTTCGCAAAACGAACTAAATATGATTGCGTAGCAATCATCGGGGGTTGACGAGCGATAACGAGCAGAGGGTCGGAGCCCCCTAGTATATAAAATTAAAATACTACTCACTCATTCATCACTATGTCTCAAGAACTACAAGTCCTAAGAAGCTGAAATTTTGCAAGGTGATTCTTCTAATACCGCAGGAGTGCACAAACAAAGGAATTCGACAAATTCGACTACAAAGATGCCTAAAATTGATTTAAGGGGGTCCGGGACACAAAAATCGTCAAATTTTGGAATTTTTTAAAAATTATTTTAAGAAATTCTCTGTGTTTTTCTACTTAAAATGATGTTTAAATCATGTTTCTATCTTAATTAGAACTAGAGATATATTAATTTTTTTGTGGAGCGTTGTTTTGAAAATCTAACTCTTTTAACAGTTGTTGGTCATGGCAACAACATCTGTTTTTCGTCGTTTTTCTCCATGATACATTTTTTCAAGATTTCCTGTATTCAAATTGCTATAAGTCTAAAACCGATAAAGTTTAAGGGTTGAAATTTGGAATAGATATTTTTCAAACATTATACTTTAATTTTGATTCAGCACATTTGAAACAAATATTTACTTTTAAAAATATGACTTTTTAAAAAAAAAGTACCTTAAAATTTTCAAACATTTTCATTCAAATATTTTTTATTTTTTATTAAATTAATATTTTTTAAATTGCTGAATCAAAATTAAAGTTTATAAAATTGTGAATAATTTACTTCAAGAATTTTGAAAATGGATCAAGAATATTTTGAGTTTTAGCAATTTAAAAAGACCCCTCTTTTTTCAAAAAATTTTAATTTAAAATTTTTAAAAAGCTTTTGGAAAAATTTTGTGTCGTGATTTCCTTTATTAGTTAAATGGGTAATCAGTACAAAAAAAAATTCAAAATTCTAAATTAATTAACAAAAAATTTTTTTCAATGTGTCCCGGACCCACTTAAGGCATAAGCCAGAAGCAATTCGAAATCGCCTTAGAAATAACATTGAGAATAAAACGATTGTTCTATGCATTTCAGATTGCTTTACCAGTGTTGATCGTAAAAAATTTTTTTAAATGAATTAAACTATAATATTCCTGTTTGAACTGACTTTTTACTTCTTCCCATGATGAAAATAATATTTATAAATATTTTATTGGTAAAGAAAGAATATTTGAAGCATTTAATTTTACATATAGGTTTACATTTTGTAATGGAACTTAAAAGCTCCCCCAAAGAACTCATTGATCATAAAAGAGTTTTTTTTTTGGTTTTCGGTATCTGGCAACGCCAGAATTAATTTTTAATGGATTATTTTGATTCAAAATTCTTTGTTTGTACATTTGAGTTGACAACGAGATGTTGCGGTCATATTTGAGGATTCTCCTGCCGACCAACCGGTATAGTGGTTAAGGTGTTAGCCTCTAGATCGGAATGTCCCCGGTTCGAATCCGGGTTCGGGCATTGATGTTTGTAAGCGTATACCAGCTTAGGTGTTGCTTCGTCATCTGAACATGGTTCAAAATTACGATGTAATTGTTAGGGGCAATGATGGCCCTCCCACTGGGTGCTCCTTCATAAGTGGCCGACACTTCCGGTCTTGTAGTGGCCAATGACTTCGGTCAAAATGTGCCCGCCATTAGAAAAAAAAATATTTGAGGATTCTTAAGTATTATAAATACGTGTTCGTTTTGCTTATAAATCATTATTGTCTTTATTAATATTGCTGAAGTCTTTTGTCGAATTGTTCTACTTCAGAATAAATTCAGGAAGTCAAAATTTAACACTTTAGAACAGATTTTTTTCCCTTCAGAATTCTACATTTTTTTTCAAGGATTGGAATTTTGTTTCTATTTGCTTTATGTGTTCCGGTATATTACCTATTGCAGAACTATTATTCATGAGATAGATTCTAATGATTTATTTATTTTCTGCAAAATATCACTAGACATAGGTAATTCCATAGTGGTACAGCATATGTATATTTCGATCAACTTTCTTTAAATATCTGGTTCAATACGTAACTGTGTTTAGATTGCTGTGTATGATAAAATAAATAAAATATACACAAATTATTTTTAAAGCGTGTAATTTCTTATTTTAAGATAACAAGTAAATTAAAAAAAATACAACTTAAAATAAGATGAGTTACGTTAAATTGAAACGGGTAGTCATACGTTGTATGGCTACCCTTTATAGTTCACTTATATTTCAAAATTTTGATATAGCTTTTCATTGAAAAACTATTAAAATCAATAATATTTCAAAATTTTGATATAGCTTTTCATTGAAAGACTATTAAAATCAATTAAATTTCATTTGTTTTTCGTGTTTCATGGGTGTTATTGAAAGCTGTACTTCATGGTCAAGTAACTACATATATCATTCTAAACAGCTACGTGCTTTACTTTTATTTAGAAACCGAATTTCTGAATTTAAAAAAGTACCATAAGTGTTCAATTTAAAACTGTATGTCTGTTTGAAAAAAGGGAATTTTAAACAAGACTTTGTTGATATTGGAATGATGTCACAGTTAGTAATTTTGAAATATAGAAATTTTTTGTCTTAAGTCACAGAAAGTGAAAGTTACTCTACTTTTTGAAGCTGTTCTTACCCAACATAGATACATGTGAATCTTTAGTTGAATGAAGTACTTTTCGTTTTGTATAAACGCTGTAAAATCAACCTTCTGTTTATTAAAAAATTGTTATCGATTGAGTTTAATTTGTCTATACTGATGACATTTATTTCTATCACAAGCTCCGTCATTCACATGCTGCTGAATGGAATTTTCATGAAAAAATGCATCAAACTAAATTAATTACGCCATACATTTTTAGTTCCTTCTATGGGAATATTCGATTTTCAATACTCAGCGTATTTAAATATACTTTACATTCAGAGTCCATTTTTATGTGCTGCTTTGGATTTTTGTTTTTAAGTTTTACATTTTTATTAAAATAAATTGTAGGTCGTTGCTTATTTGTCTTCATCGAGTGAGATTTTGCAACTTAAGCAATTACCATGCACTGCTTATAAAGAAACAAGGCTGCGCGTTAATTTTTATGAACAAAATGATGGGTCAGCTGTTACCTAATGATCGAATAAATTAAGGATAGGCTTCTGTTCGTTGCAAGCAGTTCATCCCTGTAGGGTTGAAGGGAAGTTGAGATATTAGGGAGTTTGTAGAACATCAAAAAGCGTTTTGTCACATCATTAATATTTTCGAGAGTTTGCTGGTGGGGGACGATTTTCATTCATGGAAAACTTTCCCTCTAATTAGAATGAAACCCCGGGGAACCCAAATAAAACAATTAATAAAAGGCTAATTTATACCCGTCTGTGGGGGATCTTGCTGTCATTAAATATAAGCATTTATTGCATCCCTAAATTAATGGAAGGCTTATGGATTTTAAGCTACATACTTTTGCATAGTTATTATCTGCAAGTAATGGTTGTATGCAAGACTAATCTGTTTGCTGGATAAGCTGCTGCGAATATAATTTAGAACCCTTCTCATGAATTTTACTTCCTTACATACTATAATATTTGAGGATAAAGAGTTCAAGAATGTAATGTGGAAAAAGCAAAGTCCATGAAACATGATGAATGTTTATTTGTTTTATTCCGGAACTAAGGATTTTTTTTTCATACGTAAATAAGCAAACCAAACGGTAGAATTTTGTTTCCAGTTAACCAAATACTCTCACATGATACGTATCAGTTACATTAAGTTCTAGTTTATCGCCGATTTGGCGACGTTTGGATTATAATCTGAGACGTTAATCCATCAAAACTATGGCCCGGTTCACACATCCGGTTTTTCAACGTGCGGCGCCACTGCGGCACCTAAGCCCAACTATGCACACATAACCGTGAAATGACGCACGAACTCATTTCGCGCCATTTGCGATACATATTCTATCGAAGAAAAAGTGTTTATTTCGCTTACTTGGTGAAAAAAAAGTATAATTTGAAACAAAATAGAGGATACTGGATACAACCATTTATTAATTATTATTTATATTCCATTTGTTTATGAAAACAAGGTACTTCAGAACGGAGACTCATGTGCGGCGCCGTGGGGAACTGCGGTACAAATTGCATGTACGTTGGACGTGCGTGTCGCCACGGCGCCGGAGGCATGTGTGCACTGCTGCATTGGATCTAATGTATCTCAGACCGCACTTGCGGCAGCGGCGCCGGATGTTGAAAAACCGGATGTGTGCACCGGGCTTATATTGTACTTTGTATCGAACTTTGAAATCGTAATATACTATTGGAAACACTTTGACGTTTTATAAACGAGACAATGATGTTAGCAATGTATTTTCAAGATACAACATCTGTTTTGGTTGGCATCTTAAGAAATTAAATAATTTTCTTTCCTTTTATTTGTTGAAGCTCTATTTTCTGAGTACATTCATCTTTTATAACTTTAGATGTCTATGAGAGTAATTATGAGTACAAGGAAACAAATCTTGCGGTGTGTGTAGATTTTCCTTCAGCTGTCTAAATTATCTGGCATGATACATCGGTGTTACTTTAAAATATAGTTTATCACCGTTTTGGCGTTTAACTAACTAGGAGATTAATTTGACTGGGGTCGACCAATCAAGTATCATGCATCAATTAGGAATCCTTTCAATTTTTTTTTGATAACGTACTGAAATAGTATTCGAAATACAAGTCCATTGACGTCACACCTAGAATACATTGTCGTTCGTTATATATGCTTGGTCAAAAAAATTCTATATCAGATCCATAAAATAGATAGTTAATTAATGTCACACCGGAGCAGCACAACAGAACACAGCAGGGAAAGATCCAAGGAAAACGTCACTTAATTTTGAACCACGTTCAGATGTGACAAGGTTAACACTTGTGGAAAATTCATATGAGTGCCGAGCTATGTGGAGCTACCACTATACTGCTCCTCCTGGACAGGCGGGAATGGCACTTGTATATATTTTGAATAAGATCTTTGTGTGTTTGTAAGATCTTCATATTTCTGAACATAGTATGTAATTACGCTTAATTGTTAATAAATAGTAAGTAGAATAATTTAGTTGCCGTGTGAATTAATGCAATGAAGGTGAAAAGAAATAGGTACTCCAAGGGATGACATCGTAAGAACCACCGAAGACAAAACGAAACGAAACTCGGCCGTCAACACTTGAGCTTGCATCTCACTCTCCAATCTTCCACACCAGCCAAAGTGGAAACATTTGGTGCCCCGAGATATTTAACGTACACCTGCCCCCAATGTACACGACGTCTTTGGTTGGACCTAGTTTAGAATTCAAAACCCTTCCTGTTGCTAATTCGTTGCTCTTCCCAAATGGGCTACTAACTAAATAATACCAACACACACTCCCGTGCCTAGTGTCGTGAGACACTGTACCAGTTTAAATAGGTGTGATTGGATGAGTAGCGTGGCATGTCTACCTAGAATGTTAGAGCACATTGCACGCATACATCACTACATCTATACAGTAATTACATTAAATCATTACACTAAGTTACATTATGAATATACATATACAAGTGGACTCCGCCCCCTGCTCGCTATCGCTCGTCAACTCCCGAAATGTGATCGTTGGATGCAGGAGGGTACGACGGAATGACGTGTTCGATCGCATCCACCTCAGTGCACCACTTCACGTGATGACAGGCATATTGTGCGTATGGCAGTGGCGGATCGCTCAGCCACATCACGAACCATAGCACAGCACATTCAGTCTATAACGCATCATCCAGTGTCTGCGCGTACCATTCGACACCGTTTACAGCAGAGTGGTCTGTCCACAAGACGTCCATTGCTTCATCTACTTTTGACGCAGAACCGCAGACGTCTCCACCGCCAATGGTGCGATGAAAGACGGATGTAGACGGCAGAATGCAATGAAATTGTGTTTATTGACGAGTCACGCTTCTGTCTGCAACACCACGATGGTCGGATTCGAGTCTGGAGACACCGTAGAGAGAGGATGCTGAACAGCTGCGTTATGCACCGCCACACTGGTCCTGCACCTGGAATTATGGTATGGGGCGGTATTGGGTATCACTCTCGCACTCCTCTAGTAGGCATTGCCGGTACTTTAAACAGCCAGCGCTGCATCTCCGAGGTGTTTGAGCCAGTTGTCCTTCTTTACCTTCAGGGCTTGCCCACAGCCATATTTCAACAGGATAATGCGCGACCACACGTGGCACGCATTGTCCAAGGGTTCTTCGTCAATCGCCAGATTGAATTGCTTCCCTGGTCAGCTCGCTCTCCGGATCTTTCGCCGATAGGAAACATGTGGTTCATGGTTGCTCAACGATTGACCCAGATTACATCCCCAGCTGCCACACTAGATCAACTTTGGCAACGTGGAAACTGCTTGGTCTGCTGTACCCCAAGAACACATCCAAAGTCTCTTTGAATCAATGCCGAGGCGTGTGGCAGCGGTGATCTCCAACAATGGCGGCTACTCTGGCTACTGATTTTGGCAGGAACCATACTTCACAGACGTCTATAATTTTAATCAGTCGATACTTGGTCAACATGTTATCTACAAAATAAATTTTATTGTGATATTTCTTGTCTTTCTTGGTGTTCAATTTGGGTGGCCAGCAGTGTAGATAGACAACATGCAAGAGGTGAGAAAAGTTCTCTCTCGTTTTACCTTAGTCTCTTAGGTTAATCAAGTCCTGATGATTTTCAATGAATCTCACTATGTTAATAATTTTCACACTCAAGCTCTTGTTTAAAGCCAAGTTCTCTAGCCATGCGATTTTAAGGTGTTCGGCATTCGTTCTCTTATGCCATGAGGCTGTTAGGAGGCAAACTGTGATGTAATGTAGAGGTGTGCCAATTTCACCACAGGAGCAGTTTTCAGACTTGATTTTCTTAAACCTCGTTAGGTAGGATGGGGATGGGCCATACAATGTGTCGAAGAGTGTTCGTGGCCCTACAGATCCATAAGGTCTTGACAGCTGAGCAGAAATGAAGATGCCTCCTGTTGGTCTTCCACCAATAAATTTAATGAGGCAACAATGCAGTCTATGTTAAAGGAGGGACTTGCAAGCGAGGCAGTTCAGGAGCAAGATGGATAAACTGTCCCTGCACAAAAATGCTATCCCCACCTACATTTAGCTTTACAAAGCCTTTTATAAGGGCCTGGGCTTATACAGTGTCTAACGCTTTAGTATGTAATAGCAGTTGAAGTTTTAATTTGTTTTAGTACTTCACATTGATTTTTAGTTTCGATACTTTTGATGTGATGTTTTCATGCATCCGTAGGAGCTGATGAAAACCACAATTTGGTTGTTTTATTTTTAAAATCAAAGTACCTTAAATAGCTCGAAAATGTAGTCATATTTTAGTTTCATTATACATGATAAATTATTTGAAAATTTCTCAGGATAAACACACATTGTAGAATAGGTATGCATGCTTAAATCACAAGTGAATTAAAATGGTTTTTATATATAGTTTTTGATAACTTTAATCTCTTGAGCTAATATTTGATAAATATGTGCAAATTTGTGTTCAGCTAAAGAAATGTGAGTTTCCAGTAATAAAAAATAACTGCGCAAAGGAATACTTACTACCTCAACGAAATTTCGTCATTTTTCGTTAACTAAATGTATACTTGTTTAGCAAATATATTTTTGCCATTTACCTTCGACTAGAAAATTAAGAATTTTTAATAATCCTTGAAGATAAATATTTATGATTTTACGCATGGGAAAAAGCTTTTAAATTTCCCCCATTTGAATGCTTCATAAATATAGTTTTTATTTTATTTAATAGAATGTGGAAATTATATATGGTTAATTCTCAATAGGTAGGAACAAGACACATTTCATAACTTTAAGCTTTGACAGCAAGTAAATTAAATTCTTAAAATTAATTTTTTTATTAGTGGGTTTTTAGTTCTGATCAGAGACAAGAATTAGTATGATTTATTACAGCAGTTTGGTGTAAATATCCTTAAAATTAAATTCTTTAGTTAAAAATGTCGGATTTTTGACATCTTAAATGTTAACTGATCAGTACATCACTCAGAAAGTAAATTCTAATGTGTTTTCCTGAATTACAGAAAAAAAATGAATAGAGTATAACGATAGTTTGTTCACTATTTTGATCAGTAGATGGCATCATTACTTTAAAATTTTGACGAATTAACAAACAAACAAAACTACAGCCATTCTAGCATTTCGCGATGTCAAAGAGTAACGATCGATATAGCTCTATATGTGAAGGAAAATATGTATTGGTAAGTACTTTAAACTTCATTTAATTGTCTTTAAAATAACTTTTTAAACATTTTTAAGCATTTTTTTGTGTTTTTGTGCATTTTCTTTGCCGTAAACATACTTTTCTTATTTTTAAAAATGCGTTGTCAAAATTACGTAATGATCGATATGCCGGTTTTTTTTGCCAATTTAATTTGTGTTACAAAGATGCCTAAGTCCCAAAGCTTAAAAAAAAACAATTATTATAATCGAATTTTCATAAGATTAATAGTTTTTTTTTTATCGAAAAATAAAGTGAATTTAGCAGATACAATATTAATACAATTACTAGACAATTGTCCGGGAACGTGTAACGATCGATATCAAATGGTGACGGCGTCGATCATGATTTAATTTTGGACGTGATGTACAAAAATATCAATAAGATTGTAAATAATTTCGTTTTTATTTGTTTGTTTTTTAAACAATATTTTTCTTTCCTTTTTATTTTCTACTTTATGGCTGTAATGATCCTTTAAATAAATTTTTTAAGATGAAACTTAGATTTTTAGAACGTTTTTTCTCCTGATTAATTTTGTAGTAATTATAACTTTTCCAGGAGTTTTCAAGGATAAATTATTTTTATTTTAAGATCATGTTTTCCTTTTTGTATGATGCGTAAATATATATTACTTAAAAGATCACAAAATTCAACCAAACCCAAAATTTTGTGAATTAGTAACAAAACTATACAGAACTAAACAAATCCATGATTTGAAAATCTGGAAAAACAAAATTCTAATTTGAAAATATTCAAATCTACTCTAATTTTAAAGCATTGACAATTTATAACTAATGATTGATGTCAAATTTTTTTCCCTATTAGTTGACATTAATGTACAAGGTGTCCCATAAAGATCAGTACAACTTAAAAAAATTATTAAAAAAAAGAATAGGCTTACAGCAAAACTAGTTACAACAATAGATGGAATAACTCAAAAAGTTTTTCTACTACCTTAGTAAATTTACTCATGAGATCCTTTCCTAGCACGAAGAATATCAAGACGATATTCCAATTCAATCCACGAACGTTTCAGCATGCTAAGATCAACAGTAGCTACAGCTGTTCGGATCTTTTTTTTTTTTTCAATTATACGAAACTATTAATTTTTGTTCGGCACACAACACAAACCTAACCACAAAAGAAAATGTCGAGTGGAGTAATGTCAGGAGACCGGGGTGGCCATATTATGTGGCCATCCACTCGACACATTGAGCTTTCTTCACGGGATCCGCCATTTTGAATAACTGAATTCTTTAATAGTCGTTTGCGTTTGCGTGTTGTGCAGCGCTATCTATAATCAGTCTACAGCTCTCAGAGCGCTTGGATGGTTAGTTTTAACTTTCGTTTTCTGGTTGAATACCCCTGTTCTTTTTATTTTGCCCTATATATATATATATATATATATATATATATATATATATATATATATAATTCAAATAAAACAAATTAACGATTTCTTTCTAACGCGGAAATTAACTTTCGCTTTCTGACACAATGTAATGTAACAAAAATGTAATAACACAATGTCTGAAAGTCATTGGACTTTGGTAAATGCCAAAGTTGTGTAACATTCAGGCCAGCAATGTCCAAATTCTGTAACCTACAGGAAAGTAATGTCTAAAATCTGTAACCTACAGGAAAGCAATGTCAACTATGTGTAACCTACAAATCTTGAAATTAAATATTTTTTTAGTAATTTTGGAGAACAGTTCCTGTCTTTCAATGATTGTATATTATATTCTAGGCCTATAAACAACACACTAAAAATGTATTGAGGTTGAATTTCAAAATTTCAAAAATTAATAATAGTTAACATTTAGCGTTCCCACATTTTGAGAATCTCCCATATATAATGAAGCTCGTTAAATATTAACAATCTATCTGATGCTTAAACGTTTCGTAAACTACAAAATTTAACACTAATATTCTTGTTATTTTACACTCATGTCCATAAATTAAGGATAATACCAGCTCCGGCAAATAAAGGTTCAGAAACAAAACCAACGTGACTTATTCATAAAGCCCATTTATTAAACAAAAGATAAAGAGCAAAAAAGATGGTGTATGTATAATACCATTCATAAAAACTACGATTTTTGCTCACAAGAGCAATTGTAAAAGATATCAACCTTACAAAAACTTAACATGACATGGTTGGTATGATGATCAATACATTGTATGTCTCCCAGACGATGAAATTCAGTCCGTACAACGCCTAGGCATGCTGAGGATCAAATTATCGAGCTGATCTTGGGGATGATCACTCCACTCAGGAAGCAATGCTCTCCGAAGTTCCTGTACACATGTTGGAGGTGGTTGACGGGCTGCAATTCGTCGGCCAAGCATGTCCCAGACATGCTCTATCGGATTCAAGTCAGGTGAGAATGCTGGCCGTTCCATACGGGTGATATTCTCAGATTCAAGGTATTCGTTTACAATGTTTGCATGGTGAGGACGGGCGTTGTTATCCATAAACACAAATTCTGCGCCCATGGCACCCCTAAACAAACCTACATGTTGTTTCAGAATGATGTCCGGATAAATTTGGCCTCTCATGGTTCAGATTTGAACATGTAAATCTGTTCTGGATCCCAGTACAATTCCGACCCAAACAAACTATCCTGCACCACCTTAACTGTGTCGTTCAATGATACTGTCGTGGTGGTACCTGTCATTCTCCATATGAACGTCCGTCGTGAATCAGACTGCAAGCTAAACCTGGACTCGCCAGAAATAATCACACAAGCCCACTGTGACGATGTCCACATTGCATGCTCTCTGCTCCAGACTAATTTCCGGCGACAGTAAGTTGCCGTGAGCGGAACACATCTGACAGGCCTGCGAGCATATAGACCAACATGGCTGAAGATAATTGAAGAGAAAGGTCGGATGCTGTGCTCCGTCTTCTACTTTTTGCAGTTTTTGCTAAATACCGGTCGTCATTCGGCGTTGTAACTCGGGGGAGACTTGTACTGTAACGTCTACTGACATTTCCATCATTTTGGAATCGTTGCCAAAGTCTAGAGATGACACTTGGGCGATTCCAAGTTCCACTGAAACTTCCGTCTGAGCACGCCCACATTCGAGGCGTCCGATAATTCTACCACGTAAAAAATCATCGACATGTTTCCTCTTTGACATAACCATTCGGTTGAGGCACTGAGCGGCTTACAGAATGCTTGTGAACAATTTAGTTCTTCGCTACCATTCCTTATATACACCTCTCTTACACTCTCGTAATTGTGATGTACTATCGGTGTCATTTTATGGCTTCCTGTAATACGGATATTATTCTTGAAGATGTATGCGATAATTCAACAGGTGAAAATTTTATTTTAGAGTTCGATTTCTGTGTGATTCTGAATTATCCTTAATTTATGGATATGAGTGTAGTATGAATCCTTCAAATTATTTTAATATGAATCTTAATATAAATACTTCATGTTATTTTGATATGATTACTTCAAGTTATTTTAAATATGAATACATAGTTATCATTAGTATTAATTATTGTTGGACAGAGTAGTCGTACTGCGGTTGCCCGGTTGCAGAGTACGGATTAGCAACCAGAGGGTCACGAGTTTAAATCCCACCAAAGACCGTCGTGTAAAAAGGGGGTTGGTATACGTTAAATCTGTTATGGCCTCAAATGCCCTCACGTTAGCGTGGTGCGGAAGTTTGGAGAGTGGGGTGCCAGCTCAGGCGATAATGGTAATTTGTAATTAACGTCGTACTAGAACAACGCAACGGGCTATTGACGACGGTCCAGGATCAATCCGTTCAGAGAAAGATCCGAGGACAACACTTCGTAATTATGAAACACGGTGAGATGACGAGGCAATACTTGAGCTGGCACCCCACTCTCCAAACGTCCATACCAACCCAACGTGAGGACTTTCGGCCACGACAGATTTAAGGTACACCAGCCGCCTCTACACCATACGCTTATAAACATCCATGCCCGGACCCGAATTCGAACCAGGAACCTTCCGATCTAGAGGCTAACACCTTAACCACTATTGACGCCAGCTCAGGTGTTGCCTCGTTATCTGACCGTGGTTCAAAATTACGTGTTGTCCTGGGTTCTTTCCCTTAGGGGATTGATCTCGGACCGTCGCCAATAGCCCGTTGGGTTGCTCTAGTAAGACGTTAATTAAAGTTTTTTTTTTTTACCTTTTCCATTTGTTAAAAATACATACCTATGAGAAGCATTGTTTGTTAGACTAAATATAGGTGGTGCTTCGGTGGTGATATGTGTTTCCTGTTCTTATTCTATATCGTCCTTCTATTGAAAGAGACAGATCATGTGTTTGGAGTTGCAGTTGTAAGATCTCAGAAGGGTATGGCAATGGGTTTACGAATCGACTTGGCTATCGAAGCGCAGACAAATGTTTTCGATGACGGTGGATAAACCACACAATCAATGTTTCGTATAATAACAGGATTCAAGCTCTATCCCACAACCAACAGATCTTTAAACTGAGCGATCGGCAAAATATTACATGACATAGCTCGCATATGATCCGTTTATTTTATTAGAAGTCGATGGTATAATTCTGAGCAGTTGACTTGTTTTCGAATGCGGTTTGAGCACGTCGCCATAAGGGCCCTACACTTGCGATTTTTAGTCACGGCGACCCAAAAACCGCTGTCGCAGAAAATCTACAAGATGATAATCTGCGATAGATAAATCGTTGAGAATTCACTGCGATAGATAAATCGTTGAATTTATTAAATTATGTTTTTATGCCCTTATTTCAGGTTTCTATCTTTGCGATCGTTGAAGATAGATTGAAAATTTCAACGGATTTCAAATCAGTGTAAGAATCTACGCCAGTCCGATACCAAATACAGATTTATTATTTGATTATTTACCATTTGATTATTAAATAATTTATGAAATAATTAATTATTTATTTAAAGAAAATCACATTTAATTTAAACACTAATTATGCCAAAAACAGATTTATTATTTAATTATTCACCATTTGATTTCTTAATTATTTATTAAATAATTAATATTTATTAACTAAATAATTATTTATTAAATAACTAATATTTATTAAATAGTTAATTATTTATTGAAAGAAAATCACATTTAAGGTATCGATCTGATGTAAAATTTTCCGCAGATTTCAAATCCGCTGAAACTTTTACTCTATCTTCAACGATCGCAAACATGGAAAATTGAAAAAACATAATTTAACGTAAAAGAAAAGCTGACATTAGAAAACGCACGACTAAACTATTGCAAGTGGGTGCACATCCATGCCTGTCTGTGTGATTGATTGGGTAATGCGACCGCGTCGCATCGAAAATAGGACCGCTTGCAACTTGTTGATATTGGTCGGTCGTTTGGTTTCAACGAAACCTCCACCTACATACACCACGAAGGTGGCGTACGGGAGAATGAGATTTCATTCTCTTACATTTTCTTTACGCTGTTTGGCGACAAGCTGATAGCAATCGATATGGCGAAAAGCTGATAGCAACACTGCTGGCCACTCAAATTGCAACACCAAGAAAGACAAGAGATATCACAACAAAATTTATTTCATAGATAACAAGTATCAAATGATTAAATTTATCGACTTCTGTGAAGTGTGGTTCCTGCCAAAATCAGTAGCCATAGTAGCCGCCATTGTTAGAGATCACCGCTGCCACACGCCTCGGCATTGATTCAAAGAGACTTTGGATGTGTTCTTGGGGTACAGCAGACCAAGCAGCTTCTACACGTTGCCAAAGTTGATCTGGTGTGCCAGTTGGGGATGTAATCTGGGTCAATCGTTGAGCAACCATGGACCACATGTTTTCTATCGGCGAAAGATCCGGAGAGCGAGCTGTCCAGGGAAGCAATTCAATTTGGCGATTGACGAAGAACCCTTGGACAATGCGTGCCACGTGTGGTCGCGCATTTTCCTGTTGAAATATGGCTGTGGGCAAGCCCTGATGGTAAGGAAGGACAACTGGTTCCAACACCTCGGAGATGTAGCGCTGGCTGTTTAAAGTACCGGCAATGCGTACTAGAGGAGTGCGAGAGTGATATCCAATACTGCCCCATACCATAATACCCGGTGCAGGACCAGTGTGGCGGTGCATAACGCAGCTGTTCAGCATCCTCTCTCCACGGTGTCTCCAGACTCGAATCCGACCATCGTGGTGTTGCAGACAGAAGCGTGACTCGTCAGTAAAGACAATTTCATTCCATTCTGCCGTCCACATCCTTCTTTCATCGCACCATTGGTGGCGGAGACGTCTGTGGTTCTGCGTCAAGTGTTGACGAAGGAATGGACGTCTTGCGGACAGACCACTCTGCTGTAAACGGCGTCGAATGGTACGCGCAGACACTGGATGATGCGTTATAGACTGAATGTGCTGTTCTATGGTTCGTGATGTGGCTGAGCGATTCGTCACTGCCATACGCACAATATGCCTGTCAACACGTGAAGTGGTGCACTGAGGTGGATGCGATCGAACACGTCGGTCCGTCGTACCCTCCTGCATCCAACGATCACATATCCGCATTACAGTTGTTTGGTTTCGTCCAACACGACTACCGATTTCCCTGAAAGATAATCCACAATCTCGGTAGGCCACTATCCTTCCTCTGTCGAACTCGGTTACTTGATCAAAGGATTCAAGGATTACGGATCAAAGGATGATCGCTGTTTTCTACTAGGCATAATTGATCGGTTTTTTTTGAAAAAAAAAAAGACACAAGAAAAACACAATTGCCGTACTTGAAATCGTCGAAATCTCCAAGCCTTAAATAGCGCTTTGAAGTGGCGCCACAGGCGCGCGTGATGTGCGTCTGTGCTGAAATTCTAATCATTTGCACATCTCACCTCCGCTAATGCATGTTGTAAATTTCATATTATTTGCATGCTTCTTTCAGGGTGTTGCATTTACGGTGGCCAGCAGTGTATAAAGTAGATTGGCGATATTAAAGGCTCTCTTTTTCGTTTATAAGATTGATGAACTGCTCATTCGACATGTAGGTATGTTTTGATTTCTGCCAGAGTCGGGAAAGACTCTATCTTAATAAATTATTAGTTTTCTACTTTGAACGCTTTAATTAATTCACCACGTCGCTACGATTGTTTTGTCGGAAGTGTGTGCACTTGTATTTGAAACAATGAGTTTTATTTTTGCGGCTGAAAAATCGCGCGACTAGAAATCGCAAGTGGAGGTCAAGTGTATTAAATGCCAAATTTCGCCTCATATGGGGTAAATTACAATTTAAGTTAACCTCGATATATATCAAACGAGAGGATTTGGTTAGCACAAAAAAAATTCTAGTTTGTGGTGCGCAACAGGTTTTCTATGCGTATTCCAATCGTGACGTCACATGGCCTGTTTTTTCAGAAGCGGCTCAATCCCCTGATAGTACTTTACGCAAGTCCAACTTGATTGCCTAGTTTCACGGGCTTGGCTTCACTTGGATATCTCGCCAATCTGATTGTTGCAGTAACCATTTTGATTTTGATCTCGCCAACTTATCCTAAGGGTACTTATACTTTTAAAGAGCCATTATTCGGAAGGCAACGATGGCCTAATGGCTAAAGTCACCTACCTTCAGATTGACGTCTGCAGCGGAGGATGACTTCCGGAGTTTGAACCCGTCTGGCGGAATTGTTTTTAGATCCTGCAAATTATTTTTAAAAAAATTCCAATTTAATTCCTTTTGAGTCTAAATTACTTTTCCTAATTTTTAATACCCTTTTTATATTTTTCCAAGCTTCCGTTGATTTTACATAAATAATCTAAGAACCACTCCTGAACTCACTACCAGCTGATATTTTCCCGCCCCTCTGCCGTCCCCTTTGCTTTAGGATGATGGTGTCGTATCCAACCCTGGCTTAGGACCATTCTGATGTAACAAAAAGCATACATAAACCACTAACTTATATAATTATTAACTAACACTAACTTATATAATAATAAAAGGATACAATTTTCGGCTCCCACCTCTACCCACCCATAGCCATGTATCTGAAAAGAAAAGAAGAAAGCAGAAAGGAAGAGATAAATCGCCAACGGAAAAATTCTCATGACATACGTATTTAGGTCATGTGATCCGATTAGCCAATCAAGTTGGACTTGCGTAAAGTACTATCATGGGATTGAGGCGCCTGTGTTTTTACGAGTACCATTTTCAATACTTCGGTAGTAAAAATTCAAAAGAATGAATTCCGATTGATTATATGATAGTTGAACGTCACAAAAACTGCTATGAACTACAATTTAAGTTACCCTTGATATGTATCATAGGTGCCATTTGGGCAGTGGAAGCAAAATATCAGACCGCCTGGTTTGTTTGTATCTACTGAAAATCTCTATAGCGCGACGGTGATCAATAAAATGCTCTTCCTAGCTGATCATAGCCTTTGTCTGCAAAATAGTACATCTCGGTTTGTAAGCGAATGGATGTTGTCGGTCCTCTGTGCCAGGAGTGACAGCGGATACCCATGGGGTGCTGCATCATAAATATTCGCTAGTTCGTTCCTTGTAGTGACGATGATCGAAGATATAAGTAGCACAACTTAAAAGAATAATATGAAATGCCTTGCAAAACTCTAATTCTCCTTTTAACGCTATCGAATATGCATTGCTGTTGACCCTTTCTTAGCTAACCCTCCAAGTATTTCGACGCGATATCTTGTCCAAGTTCTGGTCAATTTTACAAAGGACGAGATATCTTATCCAAGATTCGCTCAATTTTGCAAAGGACGCCACATCTTGTCCAAGATCTGGTCTTGCTAAAGTCGAGATATCTTGTTCAAGACATGATCAGTTTCGCTAAGGACGAGATACCTTGTCCAAGATCTGTTCAATTTTGCGAAGGACGAGATATCTTGTCCAAGACCTGGTCAGTTTTGCTAAGAACGAAATATTTTGTCCAAGTTGTGATTAGTTTCACTAAGGACGAGACCCTGTCCAGGATCTGGTCAGTTTTGCCAAGGACATCTCGTTGAGATAAAACTGCCCTATTACTGCATGAAGAAATGAAGATCCAAGTAGGAAAAACAAATAGTCCCTTGACTAGAACAAGTTTTTATACCAAAGGCTGGAACCAACAGGATAATTTTCGACACAACAGGATAGTTTTGGAAATAAATAACCAATTGTGTTAACACACCTCAAACACTCTACTAGAGGGAATTATCAGGAACTGAAGCTCTTTTTCATACTAATTATCGCCGAGAATCTGTGGGTAGATACAGAAATCTGTGAGGAAAGTATCCAGTCATTGATGCTCTAAAGAGACCGGTATGTGTGGCATCGATGTAACAGCAGGTACAGAGTGAAAATGTTGATGCACTTGTATGAAGACACGAACCCATTGGACTACCGTTTTGTGCTAGACGCCCTTGAGTTTTTGTATGCTCTGTGAGACCGTAGCACGTGCAATCACCAAGCTTGCAGAACAGCGGATTTGCATCAAATTTTGCGATGAACGTGAAAATTTGCTCAAAGAATTCAGATAATTAACACGTTTTCGCAAAGGAAGACTCTTAATTCTTAAGCCCAAAGAAGGTGCGGAAAAGACACAATAACTTCAAGACCTTGTCGACTGTGTTTTTTTTTATTGTGAAGGTTCCCAACTAATATAAATCAAGCGGGGTCTTGGAAAATATCAAATCACCCAAGTTGTTTAGCCTTCCTACAGCCCGGATTTGGCAACCTGCGACTTTTGGATTTTCCTCATAGCTAAAGACCGTGGTTCCAAATTGCGGAGTGCTGTCCTCGGATTGCTCACTTGGGGATTGATCCCGTATCCTCACCAATAGCTCGTTGTGTTGCTCTTGTGTGACGGTAATTAACCACCTCTATCAACCAAAACCTGAAATCACTTGTGAAATTGAAGATATTAATTTAGATAATTTAGATTTAATATATCAGACCGTATATAGGATTCAGCAGAACACTACGTAGTAGGGATGCGACATCGATAGCAAAACATCGATGTTCAAAATTAAAACATCGATGTTGATAATACATCGACCCAAAAACATCGATGTTTTTAAAATTCAGTGTATTTAAACTTTTTCCCCCATTACTTAAAACTGGTTTAGCAACTTGTGATGCTACATCGACAGCAAAACATCGATGTTGATAATACATCGCCCCCAAACCATGGATGTTTTTAAAATTCAGTGTACTTAAACTTGTTTCAACATTTCTTATAACTGTTTTAGCAACTAGTGATGCGACATCGGCTCCAATACATCGATGTTTTTTTTCTAAAACATCAATGTTTAGAAAACATCGACAACGATGTCGCATCCCTACGTTTCAGACCATTCATCCTTGGTCACTTTGATCTAAAAGTATGTTCAATTTGCTGATTATTAAAATTATGCTACTTGGTTATTTTTAAAATTTTTATAACGGTACTTTTTTCATTTAAAAATAAAACATCGACAAGTAAAACATCGATGTTACAAAAACATCGACAAGTAAAACATCGATGTTACAAAAACATCGACCCCAATACATCGATGTTTTTTAAAAAACATCGATGTTTTGAAAACATCGACAACGATGTCGCATCCCTACTACGTAGCAGCTGATGACAATTCCAATGATGGAGTCAGTAGCAGAGTCGTTTGAATATTGGAAGAACCACTGGATGAAGCCTGTGATCTCCAAATGTGCCTACTTCCTAATTTAAAGGAGATTAGGTGCAAATGTCCTAGGTGCAATGTATCGTTTTATTTTACAAGCCCGAATACATTTCAGACAGACCTCTTACTTATAATGCACCCATCAGTCTACATATATATCACTATCATATGAGGCGCTATTTATTTGATGTCAAACGGTAACAAAAATATAAAGACAACCATTCCGAGATTTATTCGCCAATTTTGGCGCAATGTTTAACTGTGCTTAATTTAACCTGGGAGATGCATACTATTGCTAAAACTGCACAGAAGAGCTCTCCTCGTTCTTATGAAATTCTTAAGCTATCCGGTTACTAAAAATAATGATAAATAAATCTGGAAGAAAAGAATATCTGTTCGAACTCGAAAATTGATTCAGAGGTGAAAAAATATCGAATCGCCTAGGACATGTGAATTAAATGCAAATGAAGTGGTCGTACAAAAGCTAATTGCTGTTACAAGATTGGAAATACGAATTGATACTAGTAAGAGTATATTTGAAAAATATTAACGAAATACAGTTTTATATTTTCACCTATTTTATTTCATTTGGGGGCCCGCCCCCTGCTTGCTAACGCTCGCAACCCTCGGAGGAGTGCTTCGCTTCGCTCGTATTAATGAAGACATTTTACAAAATATGATATTCCAAAAAAATATTTTTCAAATATAAATTTGTTGCAATACAGAAAAAAATTACTCGAACAATTTGGAATTAAAATGAAAACTTTGAGCAAATTTTAACTTGCTTTGGAAATTGAATACCCATTATGTCGTTAGTAAGCTGCAACAGCTCTACTAATATTCGTTTTTTTTCCCAGTAAAATTTTATCCGGTAACCCTATAAATTCAATTGAGGCGCGAGGCTTCGTGGTAAACAAATAATCGCAGTGTTGCCAAAACGCGACACCAAATAACGTCTTTTTTTCGTGCCACGTAAGAGAATTATATATATAAATTTGGGGGGTTGAAATTTACATATTGATGCTCATATTTACTATAAATGGATTTAAATAAAGTGTGGAATGGAGAATAACAGAACTACCATCAATAGATTTCAGCAGTTAAGAAGCTTTACGAGTGTCTGCTAATGTATCAAGAGTTTTAATCAGAGAATAGGAATTAAAAAAATTTAACTATGACCCTTTTCTTTTTTTTTGCCTACTGCCAACGCAGAAAGACAACGCAATTTACTACCACAACAATAGAACTGTCGAGCTAAAAATGTATGCTTATCATAGAAGAAAAATATCTAATTAACGAATTTTCCCAACGGGCACACCTATTCTGAATAAAATAACACGAAGAATTATAAATATTCAGGCATAAAAACCTCATCCACAAGTCCCTACTTTGGGAATTCATTAAACGTGGAAAAATTCCTACTCGCAGAAAAATACAATTCGTCCCCATTCTAGTATTCTCCTCCACCAGGAATTGTTAATTTCCCCCCGAAATTGAGTACTTAATCTGCAAGCAGGGAATTCCCTATTCCCTATACGAGTGAAAAGGGATTTATTTTCTGCTTTGAAAAATAGCTCTCAGGGAAGCTATGTCGCTTCTTACTGTCAGAAATCCTCTTATAAGGGATACCCGAAGGAAAATACCCGGCTGCAAAGGGATTTTCTTGACAGATAATGTACAAACAATGAGTTGCTAAGGTGACCAATCACAACCGCAACCATTCTTTCTACTCTTGCCAGATTATAGGGAAATAAAAATGCCCGCATTTCCCCCAATACTGATTTTCTAAGGGCGTCATTAGGGTGCTTCACATGTTTTTAAAGTTTGAATTCAATAAATGATTGGGAAGAGAAGTTGAATTAGAGAAGAGTTTGAACCGTAAAGAAATCTTTCTTTTGAAAAGACGGTGTCTGGTATTTTTTTTGTGAGTTTGAGACATGTCAGATGCATGTGTGCGAAAAGTAAAGGTCTGGTGGTATTAAAAGCTGTCAAGCGGAGGACAGTTTTTGTGTGGTATATAATAGTTAAAAGTCTTACAAAAAACGAGATATTTTTCATTTCAGTGTTAATAAAAGATAGGAGTATTTTTTAAGCGTCAACCTTTTCAGGGATAATTAAAACTCTTACGCCTAGTTTTCAATTTTTTAATGAGCGTTTTTTCTAACCTACTCTTAACAATTTGCATTTGCTTTCCCCAATATCATCTTGTAGATCGTATGACTCTGCAAGCATGAGTCGGTATTCCCAAGGCACCATGGGAGGTACTCCCTCTCCGCACCCTCCCTGAATTGGAGTAAGTGTCCTTACTTCCAAAGGGATTGTTCTGTGTGATAAAAAGTTTACACAAGAAATTAAAAATATGATTTTATTCGATCTGTATTTTTCATCCCATATATACTTACAATAATTTAGAATGTAGATTTTCAAAGACTCTTAGAAGGAACAAAGGTACAGGGGTTTCTTTATTATATTTTGAAGGTATTTTCGAGTAAAACAAGGTTTAAAATTGTATTCGATCTCTATTTTTCATCCCATATATACTTACAATAATTTAGAATGTAGATTTTCAAAGACTCTTAGAAGGAACAAAGGTACAGGGGTTTCTTTATTATATTTTGAAGGTATTTTCGAGTAAAACAAGGTTTAAAATTGTATTCGATCTCTATTTTTCATCCCATATATACTTACAATAATTTAGAATGTAGATTTTCAAAGACTCTTAGAAGGAACAAAGGTACAGGGGTTTCTTTATTATATTTTGAAGGTATTTTCGAGTAAAACAAGGTTTAAAATTGTATTCGATCTCTATTTTTCATCCCATATATACTTACAATAATTTAGAATGTAGATTTTCAAAGACTCTTAGAAGGAACAAAGGTACAGGGGTTTCTTTATTATATTTTGAAGGTATTTTCGAGTAAAACAAGGTTTAAAATTGTATTCGATCTCTATTTTTCATCCCATATATACTTACAATAATTTAGAATGTAGATTTTCAAAGACTCTTAGAAGGAACAAAGGTACAGGGGTTTCTTTATTATATTTTGAAGGTATTTTCGAGTAAAACAAGGTTTAAAATTGTATTCGATCTCTATTTTTCATCCCATATATACTTACAATAATTTAGAATGTAGATTTTCAAAGACTCTTAGAAGGAACAAAGGTACAGGGGTTTCTTTATTATATTTTGAAGGTATTTTCGAGTAAAACAAGGTTTAAAATTGTATTCGATCTCTATTTTTCATCCCATATATACTTACAATAATTTAGAATGTAGATTTTCAAAGACTCTTAGAAGGAACAAAGGTACAGGGGTTTCTTTATTATATTTTGAAGGTATTTTCGAGTAAAACAAGGTTTAAAATTGTATTCGATCTCTATTTTTCATCCCATATATACTTACAATAATTTAGAATGTAGATTTTCAAAGACTCTTAGAAGGAACAAAGGTACAGGGGTTTCTTTATTATATTTTGAAGGTATTTTCGAGTAAAACAAGGTTTAAAATTGTATTCGATCTCTATTTTTCATCCCATATATACTTACAATAATTTAGAATGTAGATTTTCAAAGACTCTTAGAAGGAACAAAGGTACAGGGGTTTCTTTATTATATTTTGAAGGTATTTTCGAGTAAAACAAGGTTTAAAATTGTATTCGATCTCTATTTTTCATCCCATATATACTTACAATAATTTAGAATGTATATTTTTAAAGACTCTTAGAAGAAACAAAGGTACGGGGGTTTATTTATTGCATTTTGAAGGTATTTGATTATTTTAGAGTAAAACAAGGTTTAAAATGTTTTTGCATTAAATAGTGCAAATTCTCCGGAATTTAGAAAGTTATAAAGGATTTTTACTTACATGGAAATAAATAAAACTGCATGTTTTATTAATAGACACTGAAATTAAAGTTTTTTACTACATATAGGATGCTGGAATAAATTCAATAAAATCAGTGAATAAAAACCTGTTTCACTAAACGATACAAGCTTAATTTAGTCAATATTTTAAATAATCCTAAAAGTTGAATCAATAAATGATCAACTTAGTTATCATAGATAAGTAATATAAAAATATTTTATAAAATGTTTCGTGGTAAAATAAATCTCGGATCGTGATTCAAATTGATTTTATTATATTCAAGGCCTAACGTATTTATTTTTAATTAGTATTCTCGTCAAAAACTAAAGTGAAACAATTAATTTAATTACAACAGATGCACTGATTCTGGATCGTGTCCAATCCTCAACTGAAACTTCGACGTATAAACTTCGCAAAACCTTACATTTTTTTATTAAAATAACCATGTTAATGCTGTTGGATGATTAATTCTTAAATAAAAATATGTAGTTTCGAGTGAAAGTGGGCGAATGTAATTTGTTGGAAGAGATGCTTTGAAAGGTCTGCCATCTGGGGAAAATTAATTACTCCTCTATATGACTTTAGTGCTTAACCCTCCTAGTGGTTGTCCTGGTGAAGTAACTCGTCATAAGCACATCTTAATGGACGAGATATCTCGTCATTAGAAGAAAACTGACCAGATCATGATCTGGTCATGAAAAAAGAGTCGAAATATTTCATAATATAAAATTTCGTAAATAATTCGAAACATATGTATAATATAATACTTAATATAATATATAATATAATATAATATATAATATTATAATATAATATATAATATAATATAATATATAATATAATATATAATCTCTACTATTATAAAATGAAGTTTCTGTGTGTGCGTGTACGCGGTGTACTGACGAATTTATGGCATTTACAATGATGAAATATGGCACACATGTAGTCCCGAATTTTTTGCAATTTTATAGACCTGCCTGATTTTTAAAATTTAATCTTGAAAATTTTAAAATTAATTTAATGTGATATTTAATTATTATTTTCTTTCCTCTGAATGGCAACAGTCATGAATCGGTATTGAATGAATCCTTATTTTCTGCACGTGTGTAACCTTCGCCGTGTAGCCGCCCTATTACTGGATATCCTTTATAAAATTTATTGCCTTTTTTAAAGCATATTAACTTCAAGTTAGCGTTAACTTTTGATCTTTTATATTTGTGTTTTTTTATTGTGCTTACATCATTTTTGGAACTGGATAACGGCTGTGCAATACGTTTGTTATTGTTTCTTTTTTAGACTACGGTAGTTTGGATTTTGATTTTTGAAGCATATTCGCTTTTAGTTTGGATTATTTGGATATTTTTTTCAAAGTTTAGCGATATTTATTTGATCTTTTGTGCAATTTCTGGTTTGTTTTATTTATTGCAATCTTTTGTTTGTTTCTGTATAGTACTTCGGTTTTTGTATAATAAATTTTTATCATTTTTGTTTCAATGGGTGCGTCGACTTTTTTGTCACAGATTGTATCTCGTCGAAACTATTTGGAGGGTTAAGAGAATACTTTTCCAAATATTATTATCTGTTGAAACTAGAAGTTATGTCTGTCTTGAATCCTCTGAGAATACATCCGTTCTGAGCGGATACATGACACGCAAGTTGTGCAAACTGTAGTCTTCCCTGCATGACTTCTACCCAGTTTTGACATTTTTGAAGTTAGAATCCATGAATTCGTTTTACTAAAAGATGTGGTAATTTAGTCATTATGTGTGATGTGGGGCAAAAGCGATACTACACTCTGATATATCCTGATGTTCAGAGGGTTAAATTCAATTTCGTTTTTTTCTCTTAAAAATTATAACTATGCAAATATCAGTTTTCTCAACGGAAAAACAAGACAAAAATAATTTGTTATTTACGATCTTTACAGTACTAAAATGTGCCTTTTCCCTTTTACATTCTTTAATCCTCTTCGAAAGACACGGTCCAAAACGAAATCCCAAGGACTGACAAATTCATAAACCAAAGTATACATTAAATACTTTATGTTGCACAAGAATATTCTAAGTCAAAATAAAGAGATTTAATGCAAAACCGAGAACATTAAAAATGTTTAGCAAAAATGTTAATTTATTCATATAAGTTCAACGAATAGACATCGTCTGTAAGCACTTTCTTAAATGTCTTATTTACCCAAATTATTCTTATTTTTGCTACTGCATGTAACCAAATGCTTTTGATCTCTTCTCAGTGTATCTAATTTGAATACATTGTATGCGTTTGAGAAAATTAGCACACAAATTAAACTTATTTTTAATGCTAATTTTATGTGGTAAGAAATATTTACCTAAAACACACAAGGCAGAATATTTGCCTCCTCACTAAAAAAGATGAACGTGTCCCAACTATACGAATAGAAATAAATAAAACTGGCGTTTTTATGTTTAACATAGAACAATGACCAAGCATAAGCCGATGACACGCAAACTGTTTCGTGACTTTCTGATTCTCTCAAAAATTCAATGTCTGAAATGTTTTATATTCCCAAAATTTTTATTGCACATATTTCTTAGGAAAGTAAGCATATAAGTTAAAAATGCCAAATATATGTTGAGTTATTCCTAGGGGGAAATTTATGTGATTTTCTCGTAAATGTGGCAGTAGTCTCAGAGGAACTTCAAGATCCTTTTTTTCACTGCATATAAACTGTACTAGCCGTAGAAATAGATTTACAGAACTATATCTTGGAATAGTCGTCTCTTGGAAGTATAGTGTTTTGGGGCAGGCAGTATTTTCTTGGAATTTTAGATTTGTGCTGTGTAAAAAACATCTTGGTTAATATTTTTCTTTGGGTAGATATATTTGAGAAACTAAATGTTTAAACATGGAGTGGATAAACAGAATAGAATTGAAATGAATACACAAAACATTTATTTACTGAACGTTGTTCCTTATTTTTCAAATTTGATACATGAAATATTGCTGATTTATGAAAATACGTAGTTAAAGACTGCAATAACAGTAGCAAGTACGTTTTAAGTAATAATAATTAAGGTAATACAGTACAAATAACCCAAAAAAAACCCCTATAAAATGATGTTTTTAAAAATGTTTTAAAATTCATACTTTGAAGTTTCTAAAACAAATTTGTTATAGAATTACGGTCATATTCACAAGTCTCGAGTTAACCCGAGGATCAGTTGATCCATAGGTCAGAGTTAAAACGCGGATTGAGAACCGTATTCTCAAACGGCGGGTTAAGTGATCCACGGATTAAAATGATACGCTCGCTGTTATTGGCTATTACAGTCTCCTTACGATCACGTGATATTGTTAACAGTTGTTACGACGCCCGGATCAGCATTTATAAGCACGTACTACGCCACAGAATTGATTCCAACTTCTGATTTTAATAGAACGCATGCGGCATTTTAGTTTGGGTTTGGAAAAAGAAGTGCAAAGGTATATAATTTAATATTGGATTTTTATGGAAACCTAAATTTTGCAAGAAAGAGCTGAACACAATGTCTTGATAAATGAATGTAATCGATTATATTTGTACTTATCAGTATGGATGTGTGTTGGTATAAAGGGAAGTAACTTGCATTGCCAATTTTCTTTCATTTTCGTAATAAATCAACAAAATAATTTTTATTTCACGCCGAATTTGCATATGCCATGGTCATATTCTAACGTTCGTTCTTTCATTGGGTTCTACTCTGGTGAACCAGAATATAGTTCAAACCAGAACACATCTGGGCATATGTATTGTATAGAAAATGTAATCAGGTTCTTGTTCCGATTCATATAAGATGAATTGAATTCTCGACGTCGCAAGAATATTATAATTTAGCACAGAATGATGTGTGGTGTCTATTTTGTTTGTATAGCAAAAATGTAGTACTGCGCATGCGTAACACTCAACCGAGAGTTAATTCGCCGATTTCGGAGGATCAAAATGTAACACTGAAGCTGTGGTTTAAAGCTAGCATCAGGTATCGTGAATACGGTTCTTTCGATAACCCAGGGATTATCGTTAATTCGCGGTTTAACTCGGAATTGTGAATACGGCCGTTAGATTACTATCCAATTAATATAGAGACTCCTGGTTGAAATATAAATGTGCCGTAGCAATAAAAAATAGATTTCTTTCGATTCTTTCGATCAATCGATGTGCATGTTTGGTCATTGTGTGTGCTGTGGAATAAAAGCAATTCCACATTACTCGGAAGTCACGTGACGCTCTTACAGAGGGTTAAGAAGAACAGTAAACTCACTTCTAAGGAAAGATTATTAGGTTGTGTCATGGACAGTAACTGTAGTTTGATTACTCTGGCCTGATGTCCGATTGTGGAATGAATGACATTGGAAGTTTGAACGAATTTTTATTGCGAATGTTCTATTAATTGATTTACCGAACGATTAAAGTGCAGCTTGATATTAATTGCAGTTGTCCAACATTAATTGTAGCGTAGTTAGGTATATTTCGATTGGATTGGATTTGGAATTTGATGGTACAAGGTCCTTAGTAATTGGTAATTTTTAGTTAACGTCGTACTAAAGCAACACAACGGGCTATTGACGACGGTCCGGGATCAGTCCCTTAAGGGAAAGATCCGACGACAACACCTCGTCATTTTGAACCACGGTCAGATGACGAAGCAACACCTGAGCTGGCACCCGACTCTCAAAACTTCCACACCAACACAACGTGAGGACTTTCGGCCACTACAGATTTAAGATGCACCAGGCCGCCTCTACCCCCTACGCTTACAAACATCCGTGCCCGGACCCGGATTCAAACCAGGAACCTTCCGATCTAGAGGCTAATACCTTAACCACTATAGCCGGTTGGTCGGCAAGGTCCTTAGTAAGACAAGTTGCGTTAATCGTAGCTTTCGAATGACATTGATTTTGCAGTCCAAGCATTTCAAAGTTACACTGGCCCAAAGTTCATCCAGCATAATAGAATTAGGAGATATTGCGTACACCCGACCCCACACCCATTGCACCTGTGCCTTTGGTCCGATGGTCGATTCGGGAACAAACACAATTTGTCTAAGCGACGCTGTATTTATCTTCTGGGTGATTTTTCCAATTCTGAAATCCTAAGACAAAACAGTTGTAACACTCTCCTTTGTAACCCTTGATATTTAATTCATTAATTTGCTGATTTTAAGACGTATGCACTTCAAAAAGCCGCAGATATATTATTTGAAAAAGGTTTTATAATTCAGCTGTATTACAAAAATAGCCCATCTCAAAACTATGCAGTATGATTAGCGGAAGTTTAATTCGAGATACGAATGAAAATCATCGGAAATCAATACACCTCATTGCAAGGCAGATACTTGCAGAGTATAGAGTTGAGCAACAATTAGTTTTGAGATTCATTTGTAACATTTCAAGTCATTTTAAAATAGGAATATATTAATCCATTCATGCCTTATGGCAAGAGAAGCGTTGGAGATAAATGAAACTTATGAAAATAAATGAGAGGATGCAATGTAATGTTTTCAAATATAACCCGTTTCAGCAAAAAATTGAGTCCTTGAGGCAATGAACGACATGTCCTTATGATGTAGTTGTAGCAAGTAAAGGGAGAGAGAGAGAGAGAGAGACTGTGTACAATTAAAACTTATTTATTTTTAACAAACCTGTATATTCTACCAGAGGCCATGGAACTAAAACAATATTTCCATGCGAATTGTATCCACGTATCCGTAGAACGAATTTGCACCAAAGCATAGATGTTGACTTAAGGTGGGTAAAAAAAAATTATATCTGGAAAAACGAAAAAAAAAAAAAGCGTTCTAAAGATAATTTTATAATGTTGCCCTAACTGGCGTATGAAAAGTAAGACAGTTAATTTAAACACAAACTGAATATGGACCCAACTGGCATCTAAAGAATGAAATTGACTTAATTTAAATACAATTTTATTGCTACTATAACTATCGTATAATGAATAAAACAAAATTCATTAAAATGGAAATTGACTGTTAACACAATTAATTTGAGACTTAAGAATAAAACCAAATTAATTAAAATACGATACAAGGTATCAAGTTGATAATTTTTTATCAGGCGCGTAAAAACAGACAACACGAATTGTAAAGAGAATCTTTATTGAAATTTAAAATATGTATATTTTAGACAGTCTTAGATGTTCTTAACACATATACAAAAAAAATGCCTTTTTGGGATTACACAAAAAATATAGTTATGTTCCTAAAAGGTTTCAATTTTTCTAAAAGATTTAAATTCCGAGGAAAAAAAGTGATTTGAGCTGCTTTTGCGAAACAGAAAACACGTTTTTCGTATGGTATAGTGTAACATTTTTAACACGTTTATTTCTTTAATAATTTTGTTGTTATATATGCACAAAGTAGCCAAAATGTAACCAGGAGAAAATTTTTTACTGCACAAAGAACGTATAGTGTATACTTAGTGAGTGAGAAAACAAAACAAAAAAACATGAGTGAGAGTAAAAAGTGAAAATAAAAATATGATTTCAACAGGAAACGTAAAAAATTTATGGTTTTCACCAAAATTTTCTCCTGGTGTACTTTGAATTAACCAAAAGGACTGTTTTAGTGACTTAAAAATATTTTAAGCACTCAAATATTTAAAATAAAATTCCACGAGGAAAGAGATGGTTTTCATAAAGAGAATTAATTTTAAAACAGTATAGTTTCACACACAGGGAAATTTAAGAATGAATAATAAACCTCAAGGAACTAATATGCATTTAAATTTATTTTATTTAAAAAATTAAAGCATGAATAATAAAATAACAACCTTAAACAAACCTCTTGTAAATGTACTACCCAACTTAAACTTCAAAGTAAGAAACGATGATCAATGACTTAAATTTTTAATTTCCTCATGTAAGATTTAATTTGAAGTGGGAAATAAGTAATTAAAAAGAAAGGACAAATTATTAAAACATGCAAATATATTGTTAGAATTAAAAGATATTGCATTGCAATAATCTTTAATGCATTATTAATATCAAAGCCGAATAAAATACGTCTAGAGTGCATTGTTTTAATAATATATTTGTTATTCATAGAGAGATGACTTAAGCACGCAAACAAACGAATACTGGTGATGCCACTTCTGTGATTATTATAAAGAACTACAATCGCCGTCGTATTTGGTTAAGCAGGTCTGAGTTCCACGAAATTTTTGAGTCAAAAAAGAACGGAAATAATATTTAGTCTAATGATTATTTTATGCGTAGAAAGGAGCATGATAATTTTTGCTTAACGAATCTACATGCTCTTATATCAAAGATCATGCATACCTATTCAAATATTCAAAGTTTTGAAAAGATAAAATAATAACATGAATCTTATGAATTCCGAATGCCATCCAATTAAAATATTGTTTGAGTACATGCCGAAAAGAAATTGAAGAGCTTGCTACTTTTGAACGCAATAACATTTGAAAAAGATCAAAACCATTATACTCTCATTTCAAACTTTATTAAGGTAGCAAATCGGGAAAAAATGAAGATCATTATTCATAAAATTGAATTATTTGTTGGGAATATTTACTTTTCGGATTGGAGATATCCTTTTTTTATGAATTTACATAAGGGAACTCTGCACCAAATCAATATTAATACGTCGTCAAGAAAAGTAGATTGTTTTCCCCTTCGTTTCCAAAATGAAAGACTTGTGAAAAGAATGTCCATAGGGAATCCGATAAATATTTTATGAGCCCCGTTGTGCAGCGTAGTCTCATTTTTCAGAAATAAATATTTTTTGAAGCTCCTTCTTACGAAAACTGATTAAGTATTGACATAGTCTTCTAGAATAACACATGCTCAACAAAATAAGAATTACACGCAAGACAGATTTTTTTGCGACATCCGATTAATCTCTAAAAGAATTTACACGAAGTAGAAAGAGAATAAATCTGCATCTTATACTTTCTCAGTTGTTATCGAGAAGGTTAGATTTCTTTCAAGGTTCATACCATTTGATTTATTGAAAAACACGCCTCTGCATTTGTTTGGCCTTTGAGAGTTTCATAAAAGAGTTATTCATCTTCTATTGTACACCAAAAAGTTTTATTTTGCAATTAACGGCATATGAAAAGGAAAGTAACTATTTTAGAAGTAATGAAACTGCTAGCAATACAAGTATTTATTTGCTTTTGATATAAAAACCAGAGTTTTTTCACATACCCTTGATGCAAATATTGTATATTTCTAGTCAAGATCACGAAAATATACAGGATAACTATTCGTTTTGCAACGTGTAAACTATGCATAAGGTTTAAGAATTACATCGTATACTTATTTCCCTAGATATTTATTCATGTTTGTATTTTAAAATATAGTTAAGGTTGTCGTAGATATACGTATGGCACTTTTGGAGGTTTTGATGTTTTCTCTTTCCTGAAATTGCACTGTTTTAAAATTAAAAACTTCATAAACAAAATCTCTCACAAATATTTCTTTGAAATAGAAAGAAATACCAACCCTGCAGTAATTGAAATTTATGATACACTGCTCCCCCAAATAAAACAAGACCTCGCAAAACTTCTTGGAGACTAAAATCCTGCAACTCTCGCAATTCAAACTCCCCAGCCATCTGTCGTGCCGTCAATGATAACCCTGAATTTCAATTCGTAATCTCTTATAAAAAGAGTATCTTTAAAGGTTATTCTAATTATCATAAAAGTTTCCGTCGTTTCATGCGAATCACACACAAATTAATTAATTAATTTAAAAGGAACTCGAGGTTTCCATAGTTTCCTCTACATTTCTAAATGCTGTGTACTCCGAAATGTAATCATTGTTAAATACTGTACAGGGTGGCTATAATTAAAACGAAGATGTGTTATTCTTGAATGTAGTAATTTCTTGACGAAACCTTACCAATCATGTTAGGATAAGACAAAATCTTACTGGTGGAAAGCACAATATATTTAAATAAAAACTGAAACAATGTATCGTAAACTTAAAATACGAATCAAAGTAATCAATGGAAATTGTTTAGTAAATTCCAATTTGTTGTCCTGGTTACCGCGTTATTTTTACTTGTGCATATATTCTACTTTAACAATAGAAGAACAGTGTCCCTTAATGAAGCCACTGTTTAATATTCAGATTTTACTAATTCTATCATTAATGCATTATAGCAGTGCTTACCAACCTTTTTCACGTCACAGCACACCTCACAAGCATAAATAATTTCACGACACACTGTGAAAGAACATATTTTTCTATAACATAATTAATTTCTTCTATTTTATAATAGAGATTCAATTAATTAAGATATCTTTCTATGAAATATTTTTGCATCATAATACATAACATTCCAACAAGAAATGCGTTTCAGATAAGTCTTCTTATGTAGTCATAAGCACGAAATAAACAAAAAAAATGGAATGGAAATATCTAATCCATACATCCTGAGTGATTGATAGTTGACATACTTTTTGTATCGCATTTATGAACTAAGTTGTCAGATTTGACTGAGTGAAATTGTGATTAAATTTTTAGAACACTTATTTTATAAAATTATGATTTGAAAATACGAAAGTAAAATTAATAATACACAAAAGAATTACTGACTACGTATAAATATACAAGGTAATAATAATTTAATAACAAAATAAAGATTTTATGTATTAATATAAATGTATACAATATTATTTTTCCGCAGTTAATACACATATTATCTTCTATTTCAGTGAGATACTTTGGCTTTTTGTAGGTAAGAAAGATTTACATGATACTTGGGAATAATCAAGACTTTTCAGTGATAATCTCTTTAAATTCTTGATAGTTAGCATTGAAGAGAGGAAACTGTTCACACATGTATGTTGTAGCAAATGGTAAAAGAATGTTTATACCTCTTTCGCCGATGGATGATGAACACTCTTTTTTTTTTGAAGTTACCCAGAATTGAGATAATGAAACATCCCTGCCCCTTCAAGGGTACGATCACTTTTCAAGTTGAATAACTCCTTTTCTTTCATCGATAAATCCCATTCCATGCGATCTTTTGAAGATGCAAATGGATTTTGAACCCAATTGAATTTCTTCGTCTCAGCTAATTCAAAGTTGTGATGAAGCTTTCTCTCAAGCATGCATATATGTGGATCAACATGTTTTACTAGTTCTTTTTTAGAGTTCGAACTACAGCACCGACTAAACATTTCAAGGGAAGCATTTTAACCACATCTCTCCAAAGTTTAATTTTGTTTTTGAATCCATTAATTTTGTCAGTGCAAGTTAATATATTCTCAAGCAGTCCTTACATTTTTCTATTGAGTTCATTTAGATATTCAAATATGTCAACTAAGTAGCCATTTTTTTCCGACCAATCATTGTCTTCCAACTTAGCTGAATGCTGAGAGATACATTGAAAAAAATACTCTTAATTCCTCTTTCAACTCATAAACTCTGGACAGAACTCTCCTGACAGCCAATGAACTTCACATAAAATTGAGAACCGACTCGATTGATGTTGTCTTTTTTTTATCACATTCACTACTTTTGTAATGTCATTAAGTGGGGACTTTAAATTCTGGAGCAACACACATTGGCACAACTCACCACAATTTTGTAATAGAGGGAAAATGACAGAATATGCGCAATGGATGGATGGTTCACACATTGAACAATTGAATTGTTAATGCAATGCATGTCGTCACTCATTGGTATCAAACACTGCTTCTACTTCTGTCACAGCTTCACGCTTCGTTTCCGAGATGCCTAATTTCAAAACTGTTGGCCTGCATTCACGCTCGACAGGCAACACAGGACATTCAACCATTCACAACTCTACACAACACGACCACGCATAGGAAACCACATCAGTGCCCTTAATATAGTTCTCCTGGTCGCACACAATCAGTCAGCCAATGGTAGCATTTATAAAATCTTACCACTATACCACTTAATGCTAGAGAGGATGTAGTATAAACAGTAGTGGAAACGAATCCCAATCATGAGGTGCATTTACTCTTGATAGACTGAAATTGCTTTGTATGTCCACGCTTTGCTACTTAGCCATATTTTAATAAAAACCAAAATTGAGTTTCTTTTAATGCTTAACAAAAGAACCTTTCGCTGTAGATATATCGGATATACAAAACTTTCTGAAAATAGTTAGAAAAAATTAAACTTTTAAAATATGTTAAATGTTATGTTTCTTTTTCTTTGTTTTAGCATTTATTTGTTATAAATTTAAATAGCAAGTGAAATTTAAGGTATCCGATGACGTTAAAATTGTCATTTTTGACCAAAATTTCCAAAAATGTTTTAATCTCATTTGATAGAGTATTTATTTGACTTTCAAAACTAATTTGATTTTTTTTTCTCAAAGTTAATTAGTTGTAGAGATATTAAGATTTTAATCAATGCGGGAAAACCGGAAGTAAGTATGAAAACACCGGAAATGGACGTTAAAGGACCAAAAACCTGTCAAAATTTAATTTTAAAACTTTATTTTTATTTTGCAAATACTATTGTAGAAAGGTTTTTCAGATATTTAAATGGTTTCTATTTTTGAAACATTGCAAACATTTTTAAAGAGAAGTGAAGAACAAAAATGTTTACACAAACAGTAAAATCAAGAGAGAGTAAACGATACACTTCAAACTATTTTTTACTCTAAATTAATTTTTATGCATTATTTTATCACTTCACATGTTATGATACAGACAGTTATTTATAGATTCTCGTAAAATTTTGAGAACTTGTTCTTTATAATGTAGTCTAGGTAATGAACTAGAATAATTATGCTGAGTTGAAAAGTTTTTAAATAATGGCCATATTTAAGAATTTGCCTGTAAAACAATCAAGAATCTTATATTCCTTTTATGATCGTTTGTAAAATCATTGTTTACTTAAATATCCTTGTGATTCAGTCTCTAGGAAAATGCAAGTAGTTTATTTTGGTAGTATCATTTTACAAATGAGTTGAATATATTTTCATTTAGTACAGTTAAAATTGTAGACACATTTTTTTTAAATTTCATACATAATCACCATTTTTACAAAATTATTAGTATATATTGTAAATATCTATAGCTCAATGCTATTGTTTAATAATACTAAACATAAAAACATCATTAAAATTTTTCTATACCACATTAAAAAAAAGGGTCTTGAAAGTGTTCGGATACCTTAAAGCAATTTATGTAATTTGGCATTTTAAATTTAAACCGATAATGTCACACATTTTAAAAACTTATTTTAAAATTTTAAAGTCGTATTTCTAATAAAATAAATGTTTTAATTCAGAGTTGTTGTTTCCAGGCTTCTTTCAAATATTTCATCTTTACCATCTAAGAGGGTTCGACAAGAGGTCCGTCAAGGTATGATGATCCATTTTGTTAATGATGAGCTATCCTGCAATCAAGATATTTCCTAACTTTTTACGATGACCACATCAATATTTGGTAATTTTTATTCTAATGACGAGATATCTCGTCTCTAGACAACCACCAGCAGGGTAAATATAACTTATTGCAGATTAAATATATTTTTACTGAAAGGCAGAGAAAGATATTAGTCTGAGAATTCGAAGAGACTTATTGTTCCTTACCTTTTGAATATGTTGGCTATTTTCGTCTTGCTGAATTGTTTTTTGAACTTTATCCAATTTTCTTGCTCTTTTGGTAGCGATTGAAATGACTGTTGGAACCCCTGGTCTGATGTAAATGGAATTTCTGAAAGTCCGGAACGTCTATATTAATCTCCTGATATTTTATTTGAGGCGTTTGTTCATTCTTGTATGCATTGAAGCGTTTCGGAATTAGGTGATATGCGAGGTGGAAGATAGGGTACAGTTTCTGGTTCTGTGTCGTTTGGTGTTGGGCTATTGAGATAATCGTTAATAATTTTCGAATTCATTTTCCGTTCTTTTAATATTTTTACTGATTTTCATTTTAAGGTTGTCCAGGGAAATTGTTAGAATGTGATGAGGTATAGACTACTGTTATATCTTGTCTTAAAAGTAAAATAGTGGCTATTGTGAAATGATCTGTTTGTATGTTCTTTTCCTTCTGTAGGTAGTCAGTTTGAGTTTCAGCATCAGTTGTTATTCTACTTCTTGTTTGGATGAAATGATCTGACTTAATTTTTGAAATTGAGATTTGCTTTGTTTTCGATTTCCTTTGGTTTCCTATGAATTATTGAATTATTTGAATAGAAAAGGATGTTCCAGGTATTGATAAACACTGTTATTGTTGTGAATGCTGTGAAAAATTATTCTATTGACATTTTGAAGGTCTAAAGGAAGAGTAATTTATGTATAAAGCACATGATATTTTTAAGGCTGCCCAGGGAAATTGTAAAATGCGACGAGACAGGAACTATTGCTTTATCTTGTTTTGAAAGCGAAGGAGTGGCCATTGTGGAAAGATATGTTTATATGCTCTTTTCCTTCTGTAGGCCGTCAGTTTGAGTTTCAGCATCAGTTGATATTCTACTTCTGGTTTGGATGGAATGATCTGGCTTAAGTTTTGAAGGTAAGATTTGCTTTGTTTTCGATTTCTTTGATTTCACCGATCATCCAGTATAATGGTTAAGGTGTTATCCTCTAGATCGGAAGGTTTCTGGTTCGAATCCGCGTCAGAACATGGATGTTTGTTCGCGTATGGTGAACACCTCGAGCACCTTAAATCTGTCGTGGCCGAAAGTCCTCACGTTGGGTTGGCGTGGAAGTTTGGAGAGTGGTGTGCCAGCTCAGATGTTACCTCGTCATCAGACCGTGGTTCAAAATTACGTGGTATTGTTCTCTGATCTTTCCTATAGCGATTGATCCCGGACCGTCATCAATAGCCCGTTGTGTTGCTCTAGTACTTTACCTTTGGTTTCCTATGTTGCCAGATATGAAAGTAAATAGACTTCAAATTTGATGAAGCAGGCAGGAATTATTCGAATAAAATAATATGTTCCAGGTATTGATAAACTATGCTATTATTATGAAGAGACCGTGAAAAAATCAATCTTCTACTGATATTCTGAAGATCTAAAGGAAGAGAAATTTGTAAGGGGACAGTACACTTTTAAAATGATAAAAAATCGATTTTCAGAATTTGATGTTATTAGAAAGGCCATTTTATCCTGAATAAAACGATACCAAAGTTTTGATTGTACGTTAATTATTTATCTAGATATTTAAAAAAGATTGAGCACCACTCCATGCTTTTTTATTTTTACGCCCAACAACCGCGAACATATGATGATTTGTTTACACTTGAAAACGAAACCTACCCGCAGCCTTCTACGTTATATGCAGAGGCTTTACTTTTATTAAATAAACTAACTATGTAAATGAAGAAGAAGAACCTAGAACATTTTATGAACTACAACTTCAACTTATGTTCGAATTGTTTATTTTGGTAAGAAGAAATCCATGCATTTCTCGCTTCTGTATATCTGCTTTTGATTTGATTGTTTTCGTTATTGCACTTCAAAAACATTTGTTTTTGATATAAAACCAACTGTTCTTTTCAGAACAATCTGTGCTCAAAACTAAGCTAGCATTATTTAGCTTTGTTTTATGATGGAAATATCAAATAAAAGAGCTTCAGGACAGCGTTCTAAGAAACGCAAATTTCACGGAAATCGTCACACAAGTAAAATTTCTAAGTGTGTATCTTCGGAATTAAACTGCAGTTCTTCATCTAAGAAATTAAACAGCAGTTCTTCAATGAACACTGAAATTGTTACAGATACTTTGGGATACAGAGTAATTGATATCAGCATTTTATTTAATGAAATTTCTATCAACTTATGTTGTAAAATATGTGGAGCAGACGTTAACATGTCTGAAACTTTTGTTCATGGTCTTTCATCTAAATACAAAATTTCGTGCAATAATTGTAATGAAATCAGTTCATTTCGGAATTCTCATATGATGGGAGCCAAGTTAAATGTTCCTGAAGTAAACAGGCGATTTACTTATGCAATGAGATGCATCGGCCAAGGCTTGAATGGTATGAAGAATTTTTGTGGTGCAATGGATCTTCCACCTCCGGATCCACCACTTCCACTTCCGAAGAATGCCTACAATATGTCCTTGAGGAAAATTTCCAGCTCTGTTGCAAATATTGCAAATATTTCAATGTCAAATGCTGCAAAGCAAGAAATTGAAATGACAGGGAAATCTGAACTTACTGTTAGCGGTGATGGATCGTGGAAGACACGAGGACATTCTTCGAAAATTGGAATTGTTAGTGTCATTGGTGCTGAAAGCGGTAAAGTGTTGGATGTGGAAGTTATGTCATCCTATTGTAAAGGCTGCGAATGGGGAAATAATAATAAAAAGGGCAAGGAACTTGAAATGTGGAAGGCAGCGCATGAAACTGATTGCGTCAAAAATCACTCGGGATCGGCTGCGAAAATGGAAGTGAATGGAATGCTACAGATTTTTCACCGTTCTCAAAATAAATATAATGTCGAATACCTTCAGTACATTGGAGACGGTGACACAAAAACATTTCTCGAGCTGCAGAAAAGTAGTGTTTATGGTCCTGATAAGACACTAAGCAAAGTAGAATGTGTTGGCCATGTCCAGAAGCGCATGGGGTCAAGACTCCGAGAACTAAAGCATTCCATGCGTGGAAAAAAATTAGAAGACGGTAAATCCTTGGGTGGTAAGGGGCGTCTCACAGACAAATTTATTCAAGAAGTGACCATTTATTATGGAGGTGCTATTCGAAACAACAAAGACAATGTGATGGATATGCGCAAAGCTATATGGGCGATTTATTATCATAAGCGCTCAAGTGATCAAGAGCCACTTCATGATTTTTGCCCGCAAGGTGACACTTCTTGGTGTCGCTATCAAAAAGCTAAAGCTGCTGGGCAATTGAATGATTTTCATCACAAAAATGTAATAGCACCTCCAGTAATGGATTGCGTTAAAAAAACTTTCAAAGATTTATCTGAACCAAATCTGCTCAAACGTTGTCTTGGGGGTCGAACTCAGAATCCAAATGAATCATTAAATTCTTTAATTTGGAAATTTTGTCCTAAGACAAGTGGTTCGAGTAAAATAATTGCAGATATCGCTACTAATGAAGCAGTTGTTGCATATAACGAAGGAAGAAATGGACGACTACAAATCTTGCATTCACTCGGTTTTCAAGTGGGGCATTATGCTTTAAAAGCAGCAACAGAATGCGATTCAAAAAGAATCAAAGAGGCTGACATAAATATTGCAGAGTGTAGTTTGGCTATTCGCAGAGCTAGACATCTGCAGAATGCTTCAAAATTGGAAAAGTTAAAAGAACAAGAAGGAACTGTTTATGAAAGTGGAAAATTTTAAATTAAAAAAATATATATATTATTTATGTAATTTACAGAACAGTATTTAAAATGAAAAATCATATCTAAATTATCACATACCACCATAATTAAGCTATTAAAGAAATGTAACATTATTTCTGTAATAGAAGTTCAGTTTCACTTTTACGACTAACTATTCGTGTTGGATGTGGCTATAGTAAGTTCTTATTTTATAAAATTATTTTATATTTATAACCCAAAATAGCATATGATATTATTTTTAAGCACACATTTATGATATAGAAAGTAATTTTACTTCCTCAGAGTTAACATTTATGCATAAAAATTGAAACTTTAACTTTAAATGCTTTTTTCTCAAAACAGTGTTTTTGAAACTTGCGCGTAGGATATATCCAAAAATATTTATGATAGAGACTCGAAATTTTTTCCATATATTCATACTGAAGTGCTAAACAAGTGGAACTAGGATTATGAAGATTAATTAAATATAACAGACATTTTGGCTTAAAATAAAAGAAAAATTTAAGCTATAAGATTAAGACTTTGTTTTTATATACTTATCAATTAGTTACACTTTAATTAATTGACAAAATTAAAAGATCCTAGTTACAATTTGTAATCAGGATTATATCTTTAATTTAAGGTATAAATTTTGTAAATCGAATTGAATGTACATAAAATATCTTACGCGCAGTGATATAACATAATTAAAAATCAAATTCAACCGAGTCTGACAAATTTCATGTTTTAAAGTTTTAAAATTTATTTTAAACACACAAAGTATTTTTTAAATTACATAAAAATGTCATGTTTAATCACACTAAAAAAATTGTACCTCTAAATTCATTAGATAGTTTTTAAAAAAATGTTAAACTTTGAACAAATATTCTGTATTTAGCATTGAGTAAAAGTGTACAGTAGCCTTGTGCACATGATACTTTTAATTTATTTCACAGATAATTTTATCGCATATAATATACTATAAGGACACCATACTCTTAAGTGCTTATTGAATTTGGATAGGATCATACTTGTTAGTACGAGAAAAATGGTTAAATATTGAAAAGAAAAATTTAGTAAGAAAACTGAATTTGAAGTCTATCCAAGACATAAACACAAAGCTGTTTTTCTGGTTCACAATTCTCGCTGTTTTATCAACAATGCAAAATTGATAGTCAAGATTAAAAGTCAGTTGCAATTACAGAAAAGACATTTCGTTTTTGGTTCGTTTATCCCAATTAGCAGAACAATTGTACTTAAGAAGGCCCTAACTTAAGAAGACCTTTCAAACAACACTTGTAAACCGCCACCTTACATGATTACGTCTTACAAAACTAAAGAAACCGATACATTTATTTTTTGAATGAATCAAATATCGGATGGTAATTTGGTAATTTTTAATGAACGTCGTACTAGAGCAGCACAACGGGCTGTTGATGACCGTCCGGAAACAATTCCCTAATGGAATATTTCGGAGGACAACACGTAATTTTGAGCCACGGTCAGATGACGAGGCAACACCTGAGCTGGCACCCCACTCTCCAAACTTCTACACCAACCCTACGTGAGGACTTTCGGCTACGACAGATTTAAGGTACACCTGCCGCCTCCATACAATACGCTAACAAACATCCATTGACCCGGATACAAACAAGGAACCTTCATCAAATATTGGAATTCATAATTGTTCTTCAAACCTCCTAGCGTGGTATAGACTTGATAACACCCCATTATCAAAACCAACCAGATGTTGATGCTCGTCATTTGAAAAAAAACCTGATTAAATCTTGATCTCTTGATCTAAAAAAATTCTTCGGCGATATCTTGATGACCAGATTACACGGCCATTAGCAAACTTAATAATTTCTTGATGGAAGGAGATAACTCGTCGAAATCACTTGGAGGGTTAACATAACAATAATTTCTTATATTTGATATTACTTTCGTTGAAATTTGTTAATATGTGAAGGAATATACAATAAAAAAAACCGACGCACCAAGGTGTGGTCCGATTGATATAAAAATTAGCGGATGTGAAGAATATGCATAGAAAAACAAACGATTAACATTTCAGAACAATTGAATGATTTCTTTCAGAGTTTGACCGTAACAAAGAGAGGAAGTCAATAAGGCGTTGGTCCACGTCTGGCCTGAATGCAAACTGTCACCCGGCGTGGCATAGACTGAAAACGTTCCCGGAAGGTGTCCTGCGTAATTTCTTGCCAAATTGTCTCCAACTGTCGGGACAAATGGTCAACATTCCGGGATGGTTGAAATCGCATTCCCATAACGTCCTAAATGTACTCTATGAGAGATAAATCAGGAGACCCAGATGACCAAGTAAGTGTTGGGAAAGCTTGAAAAAAATTCATAGCAACGCGTGCCGTGTGCTTACTGGCATCATCTTGTTGAAAAGTAAGTCCGGGGTGTCGCAAAAGGAACGGTAACACAACCGGTCGTAGAATATCGTCTACGTACCGCTGTGCTGTAAGTGTGCCAGAAATGACTACCAAAAGGTCCGGCTATCAAAGGAGATGACAAACCAGACCACAACGCCCTGTTGTGGGTATGTTTGGCGTGCGATAGTAATGGCAGGATCCACACGCTACCCTGGACGTCTCCAGAAACGTATGCGGTTGTCGTCAGGACACAGTTGTAAACAGGAACTCGTCACTAAAGACTTTACGTCCCCAGTCAACACCGTTCCAAGTCGATCGAGCCCGGCACCACTGTATTTCTACACCTTCAGGTTGCATCGATTTTTTTTGTTATAGAGTATATTTGAAAGGGCAAAATGAAAGTAAGGTCATAATGTGATGAAATTTTCAGCAGAAAAGATTTCAAACCTAAAAAGGTGAATGGAAATCGATAACAAAATCGCATAACAGTTTGAGTTAAACTAAAAAACGTCGGGAAAATTATCTGCCATAACTTTTTCTTAATAAATTTAGTATTGTGATGCCCCAAGATTGGCAGATTCAATTCTTCAAAGTATCGCTCATCCAACAAAGAATTCCTGAATAATGTCTTAATAAAGGGTTCCTTTAATTAACCGATCTGTGCGCTTTTCGTATCTAATTTTTATAATTCACGATTTGTTGCATAGCTCGTTCTCATTCCTTTACTTATTCAGATTTTGACTAGCATATTTTTACTAAAGATGCATAAAATGAGCCAGTATCACCAATCCTGAACCCTACCTGAAAAATTTCATTGAGGAAACTTAAAATTTTAACCTTAAAAGGATTATATTGTTAGTAGGATAAATTAAATTTTGTAGAATACTGGTCTAGTGAATTAGAAGGTAGGATTTTCGATCGAAATTGAAGCCCACCTTTTCCAGCATTCGAATTTGTTATATAGACTATAAAGGCTCTTATGGGTGGTTAAATGTTTGGTTGATTCTGTGTGTGCTGTGGTTAAATTTTTACCACAAACCCCAGCCCATACAGTATAATGTTTTCTAGGACAGTGGGGCATCAAATAATTAAAATATTTTTCATTAGTTCCCCGGTTCTAATTGTAAGTTTATTAAAATTAATGCTTACTAAAATCATTTGTACGATTAAAAACCAATATGTGGTCTCCATGTAAGCTCGCTATCTATTATCAATCCTAAGTATTTTAGATGCGAAGTAATTTTAATGGGTCGGTTGTTAATTTTAAAAATGGGGTTTATTTTGAGTTTCTAGCTCCTTTATTCCCGTAAGTCCTGGTGTACGATTCCTTGTTATACGCAAGTGAAAATGATAAAACTAGTTGTCTGTTTAATCCTTCGAACCTTTCCCATTAACATGTATTTTGAACAGGTTTCGCCACTGATCGATACGGGATTTGAAACCTTGTAGCTGGAAGTATTGTCTGTCAAACCAAGAGAACCGCTCCAGATACAAAGTTATGGTATTGGTGGTCACTATAGAAACGAGTATTGTACATATAGGGTGAGGATTAATAATAGGGTGAGGATTTGGCTGGTTGGTTGGCGACGGGATGGTAGGGGATATTCCCTCATCCAGCCAATTTATGGGGGTCACAAAGTGCTTTAACTGTCTTTAAGAGCATCAATATGACAAGCTCAAATGCTTCGAAAATCTCTCTATATTAAAAAGGTTGTGTGTATATTTTCTGTGCAAATCTACACCGTTTGACAATCTACACCAAATTAGGTACAATTATATTTTAGAACACTGCGGAAAACACAGGCTGTCTTCAGACCAATCTGGCGTATTTACGACCACAAAAGTTGGCACACATGTAGTCCTAAAAGTGCCCCTCGAAGCCCCAATTTTAAAATCTAAAGTTTGTTTTCTTGCAATAAATTAATATTGACAAGGAAACACGTTCTACAGGAAACTTTACACAGGGAAATATCGCCGTCATATTTGAGTCAGAAGAGACGCTTTCATACATGGATTGTTGGTGAAAGACTTCCTTGACTCCATCGAACATTTTGCAATTCCAGAAAGCTCCTAAAAGGAATGATACGATTAAATTGAAATAATTTCAATCTATTTTTAACGCAATTATAAAATTTTCACACTTCGAAATTTGCAGTTGAATCGTATCTAACCACACATCACTTTAAAAACTACCAGTTATTCCTATCAACCACTTTTAAATTCTATACATAGAAAGCTCTTGTAAAGATAAACGTGTAATTAAGTCAAAATAATTTCAGTCGATGTTGTACACAATTATATCCTCTTTCTTCCTACAGAAGCCTAAAGATCTTGTCTATTTTACGAAGATCCATCTACTGGTAACCACTTCTGCATCCAAGGCCAAAGTGGTAGTTAGGTATTTAATTAATGTCGCAATGGAACAACACAACTGGCTATTGCCTAATAGAATGACATAGTTACTCAAGCGTATTTGCGCACGTTATTATACTGTGAACTCGGACAGATATCTTTTTTGTTCAGTAGAAAAGGAGACATTGGAGTATATTTTATTTACCTTCACTGGAGAACTCTCACAGAGGATTTATTTAATAAGAGATGAAGTGTATTTTTTTTCTATTTTTTCCTATTCTTATTTTACGATTATTCCATTTCTTGTGTACCGGTATTGAAATAGGAGCTAGCATATCAGGAATCATGGAATAAAGTCGTATTGTTTTACACATTTACATCTAAAGTTAAATGTCATGTAACCGCAAGTTACTAGTAATTGCCAAGCTATGAATAAAAACAAAATTTTTGGACATACTTGCGGATTTCTAGCACTCATTTTAATTACTCAGGAAGTTTACTCTTCAATAAAACACTACCTATACTAGGGATAGATCAAGGATCTATAAGAAAGGCAGCAAACCTATGTAAATTGAAGTTTTATTATACCCACACGGAAGACAATCGCGGACCAGTATGAAAATCTATATTAATAAAACGAAGTTCACAGTGTTTATCATTAGCGACATACGAAAATCTACTCAAACAAGAAATATGTACTATAGCTTACTTTCTGAGAATGTGTACCTAGGGTATCAATTAAAAAATTTGTGAACTTAATTATGAAAAAAAAAAGCCTGTAAAATGAATGAGTTTTTATGAATGCGGAAAGAGCGGTTTCTGCACAAGCATTGGTACATATTAAATGTCAAATTTGACATGCCAATTTGGTGCATTCAAATTTGAAAAATTTTCTGAGCCGGATTTTCAGTGTTCACAGAAAGACAAGGATTTTGCATTGGGTTTTCCAATGCGGAATAGGTACATACAGCACGGCCAATCACATAAACACTTGCGGCACTTACATTTAGCCTGTACAGAAAAAGGTCTTTCATACCAGAGGCATTTAACTATTTATGATTTAAAATTCTCTCCCTCATGTAATATTTTGCAATATTTGAAAACTCCTTTGAGTCTCTCATAATCACTTAAACAATCGTTTCAATTTATGTTAAGTACATAAAAAGGAAGTTTTCAATGTTAGATTTGAACTTTTTGTAATGCTCTTTATGATCTTATTTTATTTCCTCTTTTTAACTTAGTTTGTTTTATTTTTATCTTCACGCTTAACAGCATAAACTACAGGTTTTTATGTTTACTTCTTCTGTAATAAACACGTGGTTGAATAGGGAAATCTTGAGACACAACTGTTTTAATTCATACTATCTAAGTTACCCGGCTTTGCTCGGGTTTCAAATATGAACGTGACAGCTAAAATATGACAGCGACATTTACCTGTGTTAACTCATACACAAACCCTGTAGAACGTGTTTCCTTATTCATGTCCGTTTATTACAGAAAAACAAACTTTAGATTTTGAAATTGGGGCTTCGAGGGACACTTTTAAGGACTACCTGTGTGCCAATTTTCATGGCTACGGATTGGTCTGGAAAGAAATAGCCTATGTTTTCCGCAGTGTTCTATTGTATAAGTGTACCAAATATGGTGTGGATTGGTCAAATGGTGTAGGGTTGTATAGATAATATGCACCTCCACATAACCCCCAGTCCATAGTTGCGAGTCTAATGTAGTTGGGTTTGCAACAGCCCATGTCAAAATTGGTGTCTAAGAAGCACAATACATAGAAAGTATTGAGGTTTCATGAAACTAAAGAAATTTGCTATTTCAGCAAAGCAACACAGTTTATGAATGAGAAAGAATGGGATCCATCAGACGTTGTAAACAAAATTGGTACACAAAGTTTAATCCGCTTAAGGGTTCCAACACGTATTTCCACATTTCAATCTGCAATCTTCTCAGCATGTCTTCTAACCAGTTTTGACTATATATATATATATATATATATATATATATATATATATATATATATATATATATATATATATATATATATATATATATATATATATATATATATTTCTTCCAGAGGCTGAAAGAATTCGTGGATTCTTTCAACATTTGTGAAAGGGTTAAAGGGATTGGTAGAGTAAGTAACCTTCCAATAACTGGTTGCGTGACAAAGAACTGAAGGGCTGAACGAGAGGAGGCTTTGTTGAGCTATACTGATGTTCTTCAAAAAACTTCTCGAATTTAGGTAAACACTGTAAAAACGTTTGTAACTAGCTTAGATGTTATGAGCTTTCTTAATCAAGGAGAGAATTTATGTACACTCTGTATATATGAATAAGAAAAGGGAATATGCATCGGTGTGTGTAAAGTCAATTTTAGGTAGATTTTGTTTTCTGGAGAAATATTTTACTGTTTTCGCTCACTAAATTCACGAATGTATTAAACTATGAATGATGCAAACATCACAACTAATGAACGTCTATATCTAAATATTGGAAAATGATACTCAAAAGCAGGAATCAGTATTTAGGCTTGTGAGTAAGATGTTAAATACTTTAATGTATGAAATAGCCACAGCATTTAACGCTATTTTACCCAAAGTTTTATTTATTACGAAATTCTCAGAAATCAAACATAATATCTTAAGAGAAAACAAAAGGTTCAACAAGGAATTGAATATATGTTCTTCTAGAACTAATGTTATTCTAGCTAAGGAAACTTTCTTCGATAGTCGAAAAACTTTCAGTTGATCTATTTTTTTGCTTCTGACAGATAAAATGTAATACATGAAAGAAACACTACAAGTAATATAAGATATCGCTGTGTGGTATAATGGCATCGTTGATTAATAGCAAAAGACGATTATCACACATAAATTTCATAAGTTTAATTCTTAAGACATTTAAAATTATTCCGCACTAAGGATGTACTAGGATTTAAACTAGTAGATAAGTGCGTTAACATTTTGTAATTTCCTAGCTCTCTTTTTTTCCCTCTGAAAAATAGTTTTTGATTCAATGGCAAAACAAAGTCCCATGAAGTAACATCACGAGATGATTAGTCTTTGTGGATATACTAAAGATATCAATGTTGATTCTTCATCGAGACATCAAAGTTGTTTCTTCATTCAGCCATCATTGTTGATTCTTCAACAAAACATCAAAGTTGAATTTTCATCTAGACATCAATGTTGATTTCATAAAGACATCAATACGAACTTCATCAAGACATCAATGTTGATTCTTCATCCGGCCATAAATGTTGATTCTTTATCCAGCCTTCAAATTTGATTCTACATCAGTGTGTTGATTCTTCATTCAGACATCAATATCAATTCTTCATCCAGACATGAATGTTGATTCTTCATCCAAACAGTGTTGCTTCATCATTAAGACATAAATGTTAATTTTTCCTCAAGACATCAATGTTGTTTCTTCATTAATATACCAACGTTAATTGTTCGAAATACGAAGACCAATGAAGAAAGATTCCTTGTACTGATTATACAGAAATGAAAGTAATATGTGGTAAGATAATTACTATCCTTGCTCAACGTAGTAAGTTTAAGAACAGAAAGATCGTACTGGTGGCTTTGAAATTTAAAACAGCTAAAAAATTAATTTGAGTTTACTCAAAGCTTTTGTGTCTCAAATTAATTACATTGTTAAAAGTATATTTATAGTCTTTTTTATGTTATTTTGCATCTGAGGCTGCAAATTCCACAGTTACTTAATGTAAAAGGCACCAATGCACATTGTGCCTCTAAGAACTTTCTCAACACAATTCTACAATTTTGTGATTGCGCATCATAAATAAGCAAAAATAATTTTCTCAATACATTGTTCAAACTCTTCCACAACATGAACCTATACGCGTTATTTTTACTATACATAATGTGTTACATTATAACCTAAGTTAGATTTGATTCATGGAGTAAAGGTTACAGTATTATTTTACTCTGCACTTGAGCAACAATCTGTCAAAATAGCTCTTAATAACAACTATTCAAAAGTACGTTGAATGGATTGGTAATTCTTTGCTACACGAATGCTAATATGATCGGGACCAATGACGTAAAGGAGATTTTAAATAATTACGAACATCCATGTCATGATTCAAAAGTTTAACCTAGCGGTCGTGGAATATCAACTACTAAAGTAATACTAAACACGCCGTTATAAAATATTTCTTGTCTTATTGGACAGCTGAAAGCAATCCTTATTCTTTTATCTGAAGTAAAAGTTGAAAGTTATAAAATAGGATATTGTTGAGCAAAGGAAAAGGTATTTAAAGTTAAAGTAAAAAGTTATTTGGAATATAGTTTAGAAAAATAATTAAAAATGGAAAATATATATGCTGGACAAAAAAACTAATTTTTAAAAATTCACTAAAGTAGATTTTACAGAATTACTGTACTGGTAACCGCAATGGTAAGAAATTACGGAGAACATGCTTGAGAAGAAAATAAGAAATATATTATGTATTTACAAGCAGAGATAATAAAAAACTTCCTTTAATACGAAAACCTACCACGTTCGATTAGTTTTAAAAATTGCATTGAATTGAAATCTGATTTTATAGGATTGAAAAACGCATTTTGCAGCGATTTGAAGATACTCAATACCTTCCAATTATTCCCAGACTTCCAAACAAAAAAAAGTCCCGTATGTCGTAAAGTAAAATTTAATTGTTTCCATTGATAAACCCGATGCCATAATTTCGGAAATATTTTGCAAGAACGTTCATATCTAATTACTCCTCTCCTCTCGCAAACGTGACTTCTCAACTCCAATCGCTAGGTCTGCCGAGTTCAAGCGCCATGGAATAAATCATGTTCTCTGTCAATTCGATACGTCCTCTAATTTCGGAAATCACCTGCTACTTAGAAGGATTCGCAGCTGAATAATTATCTCAACAATCTGCGCGTACCATTTCGAAATCCGTTAAAGTGCAAACGAGCAGCAGCAGCGTGTAATTCCGTGCACTACAATTAAACCGAGCTCGTTCACTTGGCGGCCTTGGCGACGGGGTTTTTTAGTGCAACCCTGCGATCGCTGGCGTTACTGAGCCGAAAGCGAGAGAAACGGACAACCAGCAGCCAACACCCAAAGCACTCTGTTTCGTCGGAGACACGTTCAGCATTTCATGCCTCATTAGTTGTAGTTTTGAACTGGATCCTAATATCCGGCACTGCTGAGACTAACAGCCTCCTCGATCTACTGCAGGGAAGCAGATTTCCTGATCGTAATCATCTACATCTTCTTTGTGTGCGGTAAGTGTAAAAAATCAGTCGAAATTAGAGATCGGTTTTTAATGTGTATAATGGTATGGGATTGTTTTTCGACAGCTCAACTCGACAAAATAATATTTATTCTTAGAGAATAGGACTGAGAATTGTGTAGGGAATTGGTATTTAGAACGAATTAGGACTTTGCGTGGAATCGCTTCTAAATCTCGTGCACGCCTGTTTGTTTTCGTATTCCACCGCTACTCCTTACATTTCGATGCCGGCTTTGGGAAATTAAAATTAGTAAAGGAATATCTACCCACAGATTGAAATAAATATCTTCCTAACATTTAAAAATATGAATAATTGATGTACTAACATTTTAAATATGCTTTTCATCTGATACGTAGAAGCTTGTTCGACAAGATAGAGATTTAACAGGGATGTAAGTACTTTTAATTGACCCATTATCATATTCAATTTTCTGATAAGAATCCTGAGTTTTCTAATTTATGAATACAATATGTAAGGATTTTAGAGTAGATAATGAAATAATTGTATAAATTTCCAAATGATTATCGAAATTAAAAATTAAGCTTAAATCAGTAATTAAATAAACACAAGGAATTTATTAAATCGATTGCATAAATATAAAAAATAATCTTTGTGAATGACTTGTTTATTTAATTATTGCTATAGCACTAAACACTGCGATAATTTTCTCAGCTTAATATAGTGACATATAATTTTGACTCATTGTTTTTTTATTTCTTCAAAAATAATAATAGTATAATAAGAATTAACAGATATTAGTCTGCTGGTGGATTAAAATTATTCTATAAGCTCACCAGTTCAAATCTTATTTTCAAGCACTCTTTAAACTAAATTCAACACGCGTAAATGATAACCCATGTTCCTGGAAAATCTTGAGACATTAAATATTAAAGATACTATTCAAATACTGTCCAGATTATGCACAGAGGTACTACCGAAATTTTAATTTAAATATGCTGAATAATCACGATAAATTTATTTTTAATATGATGGTCCTAGTTTAATTTGAATTATCTTTCAACTTCATCAGATTCCAATTAAATGATTATACGTCCTATAACAAAAAAAAAAACGACGAACCAGGAAGGAGTTGATCGATTGCGATATTAATAAGTGGATGGGAAGAACATAGATCGAAAAACAAGCGATTAAAATTTCAGAACAATTGAATTATTTTGTTTAGAGTTTGAATGTTACAAAGGGAGGAAGTCAATAAGGCGTTGGTCCAACTCTGGCCTGGATGCAAGTTGTCACCCGGTGTGGCATAGACTGGAAAAGTTCCCGGATGGTGTCCTGCAGAATTTCTTGCCAAATTGTCTCCAACTGTCGGGCTAAATGGGTCAACATTCCGGGATCGTTGCAATCGCCTTCCCATAACGTCCCAAATGAGTTCTATATGAGAGATACAGGAGACCTAGTGGCCAAGGAAGTGTTGGGAAAGCTTGAAGACAATTCATAGCAACACGGCCGGGCATTATCTTGTTGAAAAGTAAATCCGGGGTGTCGAAAAAGGAACGGTACACACAACCGGTCGTAGAATGTCGTCTACGTACCGATGTGCTGCAAGTGTGCCAGAAATGACCACCAAAGAGGTCCGACTATCAAAGCAGATGGCACCACAGACCATAACGCCCTGTTGTGGGAATGTGTGGCGTGCGATAGTAAATGCAGGATCTCCGCGCTGCCCTGGACGTCTCCAGACGCATCTTTGCGGATGTCGTCAGGACACATTGTCACTAAAGACTATCAGACCCCAATCCAAGTCGATCGAGAACGGTACCACTGTAATTCTGCACCTTCGATTTTTTTTATATAGAGTATAAATTGCTCATTATCATGCATTTGAGTATTTCAAGAATTTACAGCATTCAGAAAAACTTATGTCGCATTCAGAATTGAGCCATCCAATCATTAGCAAAACTGACCAAATCTTGATGTACGAGATATCTCGTCAAAACCATTTGGAGGATTAATATGTTGAAATAATTCGTTAACAAAGACCACACTACAGCTTAAGACTCAATTACGAAGCTTTTGGTATAAATTCATGAACTAACAATTGGTTTGAAGTAAAGTTCCACTTAAATGCTATGCTAAAAGCGTGAATGGTTTTGGATAGCTTATGTTTATTTTGAAAGGGAAAGATCCCCCTCATCGATGCAACAAGCAATGTTTTTACGTCTAGTAAATGGACACACTTTCAGAAATGGTTTGCTGAAACAGAAGAGAAATATACCCTTGTTATAAGACTCAAACATGCGCTGTTTACATTTCTGACTTCGAAGGGGAAAATAACGGCATAAACAAAATATCACTTACTATAATTCTGTGCTCAGATGACAAAATGGTATAATTCACTTTTCCCAAACAATTGAGTAAGTCCCATCCTGGTGTCTTTTTTGTTAATGTTTAGAAGGTGGTAAAATGTCGTAAGTCTTTTTCTTTCAGTTTATGAGAAAGCAAAGGTGGGAAAATTGTAATAAATCAAAAACAACATAACCACATGTTGAATCTTGAATCTTAAAATTGCTGTCACGAAAAATTAAAAAAGTGACATAACATTTTGCCATTTGAGCACAGAATTTAACCTACCCTTTTTCTCACACTTCTAAAACAGTTTTTTCACCATTCAAAAGAGTTACAAGTTCATTTTGGTTGTCCTGATAGTTCAACTGAGTCTTTTTCAAATAGGATTGTTTAGATGTAAATAATGCCAATCGATTCAAAACTTGTCTCTCTATACAATACGGATTTTTTATTGGAGAAACAGTATATTGGTTATATGGGAATCCATACATGCCCGAAGATTTTTTTTTGGCTTGAGTAAGTTTTGAATTATTATTGAAAAAAATTAACGCATAAAATTATCTCGATTCCATCCGTTATTGTTTGTAAAGATAAATTACATATGCGCTCATAAGTTTAGTCGCATAAGTTACGTTAAATTGTTGAAGGGTGCTGACGTTTTCCGATTTGAAATTTATATCTGTGTGAATGCAAGATTTCTTGCGACCGACGTACAGAATTAGCATAATCACACTTTAGCTGACTGTAGAAGATGCCTTAAGCTAGCTGATAACGTTTCCTGTGTGAATTTTCAACATTACCATAGAATCCTTATAATGGTATTGTTTCCCTTACAATTTAAATCAAATGAAATCTATGAATCCAATTGGTTTTTCATTCATGAACTGATAAAACTTTCAAATGTTACACTAGATGTATTGCAACACCTACACTTCTAATTGCGAAGTGTAAGGCAGTAATACAGTGCGATTACTCAATTGCAATAGAATCTCAATTATTACCTGAAGTCATGTAGTAGGCAGTTCATAAACATCGCATTGGAGATCCGCAACGGGCTACAGTACGAGATTAATTACGAAGCGAAAGATAAAAGGCTAACATCTCGTAATTTTAAATCGCGATTAGTATGACGAGGTCAACATCTGATCCGGCACCACAATTTAAAAACTTTCACCCCACCCCACTTTGAGGACATTTGAGTACACGACAGATTTAACGTGCACGACAGTCCTTGATTGGAGAGAGGTAATACTGAGTGTGGCCACATCAGATAACTACTAACTTGGCCAATACTTACACTGCTTGACAGTTGCTAAGGAACAAACACAATTTTTTAAATAATTAATATTATTTATCGAAGAAACGAAACTTAGTATATATATAATTAAAATACTATGCATTAAGTATAATGCAAAATGTTACAGATTTTGGCTCATGGAAAAACAAGATAATAAAAAGAAAAAAAATATATACATCTCAGAGAGCAATTTCCAAAGTCTCGGAAAAACTTTCTTCCTATCCGGAGTCATGACAGATATAGTCACTCAGTAAGAAGTGAGGCCTCATTGCACACTAATGTACATTTACCATCTGCTATGCATGCTCTCCACTAAGCAGTCGAGAAGTGCTTGGGGGATATTGTCCCATTCCTCTCTCAAAGCAATTTTGAGCGCCTGCTGAGTTTGGGATGGGTGATTCCTTTGTGAAACACGTCTACAAGCCATTGTTAAGCAGTATAGAATCACACACATCTTACATGAAATTCAGAAACAAAATATACTATACAAGCTAAAGAAACAACTCGGGCATCTAATTCTGCTCCGATTTACCGAATATTCGGATTACACGAACACTCGGTTTATCGGGGCAAGGATAATAAAAAGTATGGTGTATATGTATGTTATTTTAACTTTTGTTCGTTCAGGGATTAATCAGTTTGTAGAAGAAATTGAATTTTTGTCTTCCTAACTCAGGGCTATGGAAAGTGCTTTAAAAGGACAACATTTCATACAGCTCTTAAAAGCTCCTTGTACACGCGAGAAATGATCTTATACCATATTTTCATTTAACATAATTATTTTCTAATTCGTTTTTCTTTCTTTTCTCCTTTCGGATTACATATTGATGATTGATTCGTCAATTCTTTTCAATTAAACGAACTTGCATGATGAGAGATAAAAATAAAACCATTGCAAACTTTTTGTGCTACTTTCGTGGCTCAGACAAAAAAATATTCAAAGCTTCTGATGTCCTTTCTTTTTATGCAGTGATTTAAAAGTAATTTTTGTTTTTAGGATTTCCTTAATTATTGGACCATTTATTTCTAATAATTTGCTATTTTCCAGTCTCTCATGCATCAGGTTTTTTTTATCTCTTGAAAATTAAAACTCATCATTAGCAAAACAAGCTCCTTGAAAACTTCTTGGCAGTTCTTTAAATGTCTTTGACAAGCACTTGAATTTAATTTTATGTAAAAATGATGGGAACCCTTCAGATTTCATTTCCATACAAATTCTTTTTTTCGAACACGAAACATGTTCTTGATTTTGTCATAATACTTACACGAGTTCATTCGTGTCGTGGTAGCCTGAAGAGCATCGGATTACGAAACGGAAGACAGCGAGTTTGAAATTAGGTCCAGTCAAAGACCGTCGTATACACGGGGGGCTATTGCACGTTAAATTTGCTGTGACACGAACTATCCTCACATTGACGTGATTCGGAAGTTTTTATAGCGTTCTCATAATCTGAATGTTGTTCAAAATTACGAGGGGTTGTCCTTGGCTCTTCCCTTCGGTATTGATTCCGGACCGTCGCCGATGTTGTATTGCTCTAGTGAACTGTTTGTACAAATCGTCAAACTTCTATGTAGCGCGGACGCATCAGATGATAAATCAATGGGTGTGCATTTTATAATGACCCATGGACCAATCAGTTGATGAATGGTCGTTTCCACCCGCTGAGGCAAAAAACAAAAAAATGGTATGTTTCCTGTAACTCGACCGACCCTGAAATTACAATACAAAAATTCCGACCCCAATTTTTTTTTAGATAAAAAAAAAAAAAATTAATTATCACTTTTGTTAAAACGATTAATCGATTACGATGTCACAGCGATCGTAATCGATTAATAATTCTTTAGAGCTTGTCGAACTAGTTTTCTTAAAGCTCGAACAAACTACGCCAGTAATTTAGACGAGTAGCGAGTGATTTAGTAGCTCTACTAAACAGAGATACATTATAATTAATATAATTACAAAAAGAGAGAAATTTTATCATTTCGATCTCTGATACTATTCAGTTCAGACATTATATGCCATAAATAAACTCTTTAGGGGTGAATAGCAATTTAAAAAATGATAAATGCACACTAAAATACCCAATTTGCGTAAATGCCTGAGTATATACCCAGGATATGTACCCGCAAAAATAAATATGCCCAGGTATTTTACATCACTGATCAATTTTAAATCTAACATTAATACTCAGATAATATTTTCTTTTGCGTATTTGTTAAAAATATTTAGTGAAGAAAAGCTTTTTCCTACCACCTACCCTATTATTTTTGCTCGTGGTACAGGAAACAAACCTTTTTTAGGCCTGACGAGAGTTGTCTTAGGATCACGTGACTACTAGTTTTGGTCACGTGATCTTGGGAACATAAAAAGGTTACCATTGTTCACTCTACTTTTCCATTTCCCCTCTATGGTTGAAACCTTTATTTACTTAGTCCAAATTTCCGATCCAAATTCGGAGATGGAAGTAGAAACAAAACCTAGCTCGAACTCGTCTCAATCAATAGAATTATATCGCATCTAAAGATCCAGTTTACTCAATCGATTATAAAGAACTTTATATTGATTTTATCATCAGTTATCGATGTATTTTCACCAACAAACCGGAATTTATTTGAGTGTACTTTTGGAAATATTCGAGGCAGTTTGTCTTTTATTTGCTTTTTCTCAGGTTTTCTAATCGATTCGAAATATTTCCCCCTAGATTAAGATCAACCTAATGAGTTGAGAACACTTTTTCATGATATCGATGTTAAACTTTTGATGACATAAAATTATCAATATGTAAACTGGGGATGTCGTGGTCCAGTTGTGGAGACCGAAAACTGGATGTTTTAAGGGGACCAGTGCAGTCCTATCTCCGTAATGTTAAAATGGTAAAATTTTAAGGAACATTTTCTCAGAATCTTTTATGTGTATGGATTTCAATTTTTTATACAGGTTCTGGAGACACTTTTAAACACTCACTTTAACGCAGGTATTTATAAAAAACTTAAACGTTGGAAGTTTTGAGATTTTTTTCTTCAACACTTTTTTTTTTTTTTTTGAAAAGTGACCAATTTTTATCCTTTTACAATCAAAATGAATTTTTCCGAGCTGATAGAAAAAAATGCCTGTGTTAAAATATCTTATAAGATATGTTACCCTTACAAACCAATTGTTTTTATATTTGTTTGAATAGACTTTGAGAAAATGTTCCTTATATGAAAACAATACACATTTTGAGGTATTGAAATTTAACCCTTCTTTGCATAATGGTGGAAATTTCCATCATAACATTGAATGCCCAATGATTATATAAAAGAACAAGTTCACTTTAATTTGATCGTGTCTGGATACCTTTTTAATGTCCATTGCATAAAAAAAACATAGCTGTCAAAAATAAGCAAGTGTCACTATCAGTAAAACGAGCTTGAAGTTGTCATTCCGCTGTTTGTTGTAGTTGCAATAAACGTATGATTTCGTTTTTAATTTTGTTTTATTATATTTGAGTTTCCATTGCTAAAAACGTGAAAATGAGTGGAATAAAGGTTTGTAACATGTGTTTCTGTTATTTTTAGACCAATTTCTGAAAAAGTTTGCGTTTAATTAAAAAAATACCACATGATACCATCCTATTGTTTTTTGCTAAATTTGTACTATAAATATATACTAAGATTTTTTTAACCATTTTCCCTTTAATTTTGAACATGAATTATATCACCTTGATTTATTTCACCAATAAAGAAAAAATCATGCAAAGAAGGGTTAAAGCATAAAATTTCTCTTACTTCAGGTACGTACAGGTATTTTTTTAAAAATTAATTAAAATACTTCTACTCAACGTATCTCCATAAGTAGTATATATAATTTTAGACAGAATTGTATAAACATTTATTTCAATTTATGAAAAATCATCAAAATTTTAAAAGATTTTTATGCACTGTTTTAACAAATTTAACAGTATTTAACAGTACCTTAACAGTATCGATAGGTCATTGGTACTTATTAACTTTTAAGCTTAGTTTTTTGTTAGGTTCCAAACAGTTAATCGCATTTTAGCTTCAACGAAATTAATTACACTTATATTGATTGGTTGTTTGGGGGGTTTTATGGCACAAAGACCATATTTAGACAAGCTGCACGAAACACAAGACATCAACGAGGTAAGGAAAAAGCAAAGGGTAGATGGGTAGGATAGATTAAAACAGAAGGAGGACAGATCTAATAACGCTTAGAACTAGCTTCGTGATTCTTTGTTAGTTTAGATTGAAGTTATTCTTTTGAAAGAAAGCTATAATTGTTTTAGATGAAAAACGAATGGATTTATTCTTTTAAAAAATTCTTCTAGGTCAACTAAATTTTTTAAAACCAATTCAATCTTTATTTTTCTTTTGTCAGCTTTGATGGCGATTCCAGCAAATTAAATAGAGCCCCAAGAGTGAAGTTAATGTTTTCGAATTCTGTCGAAGAGATAATGCAAGTATTAACTTATAAATGTATTTATACAGGGTGGTTTTTTTTTGTAAGGGTATCATTTTCTTTTGAAATAACTTATAAATTATTATTTTTTTTAAATTGTATTTTCGCATATTGTTCACACAATTAATGACAAATAATTGCTTCTGATCTCGCTGCAAATACGGGCTCTTTCGACCATGCAATTTGTCCATTTTCTTCGCACTTCGTTTCGACATCTGTGGATACGTAAACAAATAGAACAGCCTCCATTGCGGAACAGATAATCCAAAATCAATTCATGAATGACCTCTTAGTTCATACCATTTTCCTATTACGTTGCGAAATATGAATGATTAGCGAAGGGAGATAAAGAGAGATGAATGATGAGAAGAAATTCAATAAAACTGTTTTATTTAAAAGTTATCTTTAACAAAATGGTGCCCTAACATAAAATACACCCTGCATGTGAAGTTGATAGTATTAGCAAGTACCTAATTACAAGATGTGTTCTTCGGTAGGCACGTAAATTGTCACAACAGCAGTGCATTTCACAATACTGTCATGCGGAAAAGAGCTCATTGTATCCCCTTCGCTGAATATCCTCAATATAAACACCTACAAGAGGAAGAGAGAGACAGAGAAAGAGAAAGAAGAATGATGTTGGGAGGGAAGAAACTGAATTTCCTCACCACTCGTTCTTATGAAAAGCCAGTAAAGATATGAAAAAAAAAATGGTAAACGAACAATAGACCCAGTCGAGAATAAGAACAATTTTCTTCCCCATGGAAATAGCCGCCTACACAGTGACATCAACGTCGTTTGCATGAAATGTCCAGTCACAGGTCAAATTTTGTCCAACAAAGTTTATGTCTGTGATGGTTTTACAGGTTTTATATTTATTCATTGAAAAATTATATGTATTAGGTCATCTGGAACGACCAGCGCGTTTTCAAATCGAAGCTAGCTTTGTTATTATTATTATGCTACCGCTGATAAGGAGTGACCTTGTTTGAAGCAGATGTTTAAATTAGGTCTTTTCTGCATAATTATAGCATGTGTCGTGGCATAATTTTTGTTTCACTGCAGTGCTAAGAATGGAGAACCAGAAAGTTCATCTTGGTCATATTATGATCTTTTATTTTAAGAAAGGAAAAATGCAAGTCAGACTACTCGTAAAATGTGTGTTGTATAGTGCTGTGTCTGAGGGCACAGTTCGAAGGTGGTTTGTTAAATTTAGGCATGGAAATTTCAGCCTCGAAGATGATACCCACTTTGGACGAACATCTTCTGTAAACGAGGACCTATTAAAAGATGATATCGCTAAAATCCACGTTACACACTTCAGGAACTATCACACAGTCTAAATATTATAAAAAGTGCAGTTCATGATCATCTGAAGAAGATTGGATATGTAAGCCGCTAAGATGTATGGGTACCCCATACTTTGGGGCACATCAGAGACTGTCAAACTGCACTTCGATAACTTCTTTGCAAATAAGCCTAATGATTTTTTCAAAAAGGAATTTTCCAGCTCCCAGAAAGATGGCAAAAAGTCATTGAACGAAATGAGGCTTATGTGATTCAATAAAATTATCTTATGTTTTTGTACTGCTTCGTTGGTATTTATCTTAAAAAATGCGCAGAAGTTTCCGGATGACCCAATACATTATTAAATATCGCAATAATATTAAGGAAAATATCTCGTATATTAATTTACATTCAGTACAACTCCAAATAGTCATCACATTGAAATATCCACTCCAATATCAATCCATCTTACATATCATTAGGTGGTCGGTAGTATGTTTGCACAAGTCCATGATATGGGTAGAGCGCGTCTGATAATAAGATATGGGAATCATTTCTGTAGACATCCGAATTTGCCACCCGTTCGCCTTCTTATAACAGTCGGGTAAAGCAGAGTGCACCTTGAGTGGGCCCAACCAGGAATGTAATACTCCCGACATGCTTCGTCTGTGCTATCCTTTTCACCCTTAACTTTATACTTAACTTTGCCGCTTATAGCCGTTTTATACTCATTATTATGTCGACTGAACTAGTAATTTGCATATGCAAAATGTTTTACCTGCGCTGGATATATTCACTATGAAGGAAGGGGTCGACTAGGTCTGCACGTTTTCATCCATGAATATGAAACCAGGACAGACTGCACTTCGAAACAGGCAAACTGTAGGCTCAAGGATTTCGTCTCTGTTTATTTGATCGGAAACAGACCCCATTACAAAGATATGGAGGTCTCTGGCCAGACCATGACCTCCCCCCCCCCGAAGGAAAGCTATGTCGTTAAATGATGTTTTTTCCTGGGTTAAAACTCATTCCACGTTCTCTTTATATCACGACACGGTGAGAATCGTTATGCAGGCTAAACCCGGACTCGTCACTGAATATGACATCGTCTCTCTGTTGTCGACTCCACTGCCGATGTTCCAAACTCCACTGTAAACAAGAGCGCGTTTCTGTCCAGACGTCGGGGGGGGGGTTGTAAACTGCTGATCGTCTGGCATAGAGACCAATGTGTCCTATTCTCCTGTAAACTGTCTTGAAACTATGACTCCTGTGGCAGCTGCCAGGGCTTCACGACCCAGTTGTCTGACAGAACTGTTCTTCTGACGTCGCGCAATTATCGCCAAATACCGGTCTTGCCGAATGGTTGTTACCCTTGGCTAACCCTTACCCGACTGGTCGGGTCGACGGGTGACTCATCAGTGGAGATGACGATGGTTTGAAACCTCTTCCACAGTCTAGAGATCACACACCGAGGCATATACAGTATTCGAGACGCTTTGGTTTGGGATCGACCGGGTTCCAGCATTCCAATAATTTGTCATTTCACAAACATGTCGAGTTGGTTTCTTTGTGACATCTTTCGTGCTTATTGATTGCTAACAACACTCCATACTACAGCAATTGCGAAATTTCTGTCTAAACTGGCCATGTCGCTAGTAGCCGTTTTATACTCGGTATTATGTCGACTGAACTAGTATTTTGCATATGCAAAATGTTTTACTTTCGTCCCACGATTCTCCACAAGTTATTTGAAGCATCTATATATATAATTCTCTTACGTGGCACGCAAAAAGTAATCGCGTTTTGGCAACACTGTCCGATTGTTTTGTTTGGTTATTGGATTTATAGCGTTATTGGATGAAATTTTATTGAAAAAAAAAAGGAAATTTCAATGAGCTGTTGCAGTTAGTTTATAATAGAAATCAAAGAAAGCGGAGGATCTTTTCAGGGCCATTTAAAAAACGGTCCTTTTCAGGGCCAACAATTATAGTTCAACAAGACGCTTGCACTACAACTTTCGGCAACAAACTCAATGAAAAAGTGTGGTTCGTTTGAGTGCTGGGAAAATGTACACAAAAACAACATGCTGGGTATTCAATTTCCAAAGCAACGCTCACATTTCGAGTCAAAATTTGCACAAAGTTTTCATTTGAATTCTGATTTTAGAGATACTGTATATATTTTTTCTGTAATACAGCAAATTTAGATTTGAAAAATATTTTTTGGTAACATATTTTGTAAACAATCCCTTCTGCTAGGACACATGTCTTCATTGAGGCGAGCGAAGCAAGTATAGGTTCGCGCAGCGAACCAATGAGGATTGCGAAGCAATCCTCCGGGGGTTGGCGAGCGTTAGCGAGCAGGGGGCAGGCCCCCTAGTTGTATATATATTTACTCCAACATTTTCGCATTTTACGAATCATGCTTAACTTTTGGACATGAGTGTAAGTCCTCCTGTTTTGTATTGGATTAGTTGATGTCATGACGCAAATATTGTATTTTCTAGAAGATGGTGTGATGTTTTAGACAGAAAAAACTAATCCTATAAATTCCAGTAGTTTGATCTGGCACTCCAGTCCAGTATTCTCCGGGATAGAATGGATGGAGGTTAGTAGCATTTCTGAATCCAATTTAAGTCGTAGGTCCCCAGTTTAATAGGCCCTCGTGATTGACACAATGACTGCATCAGCACAAAAAAATATTGATAACTTTTCGTTAACTGGGTGAAATGTTTTCATAATACCCGACCAGACTTCTTTGTCCTTTGAAACTACACGAGTCGAATTGACGGCTATTTGTGCTACAGTACCAAGTGGGTAAGTTATCATTGTTCCCAACAGGAAAGATCTTAGTGATCACTATTCAATTAGAAAACTGACTGGATGAAATTGGCAGATCAAAACTTTTTAATCTCGGGTTTAAAATATTTTTCGAATTCCTTACAAAGCATTCAAAATGTATCATTATAATTGTCAAGTTTTACCGGTAATCACTTAAAATTACTAAATTTAGGGATGCTTGCTTCAGCGCATTCTCCCCCTTTTCTGACAACTGGTTTCTGGAATATCATTGCAGCAAATTCCTTTGATCCCTAACTACAGTTGTATTAAGCTCTAATTGCATTTCGAACAGAGGTATTAGCGTTTTGAAGGGCAACATGTAGTATTACTAGACGGATAAGGATTCCATCATAGTTATATCCGTGTTCAATGAGATCATGAGGAAATGAATATTTAACTATGCAATACCAGCTTAACTCCGAGTGATATGTTAATTTTTAAATCATAAAGTTCCATCCACAATATGCTCGATGCGAATTAATGGAGTCGTCAACACAGAAATTTCATAGATGTAGTCAAATATACTACGCATGTATCATTGCAGCAAATTCCTTTGATCCCTAACTTTGATACACAAAAAAGGCAGAAATTATTTATAGACATTGGAGAGAGATAATACTATCTTCATAGATGTTCTGGCAGAATAAAGTTTGACATGTTACCCTGATATTTCAAGACTAACCAAAATATAGCTTATTATCTGCTATTATAATATCTGAGTTCAATGCGATCATGATGAAAAGAATATTACGCTATGTAATACCAGCTTAACGCTGAGTGATATGCTAGTTTTTAAATCAATGAGTTCTATCCTTAATATGCTCGATGCTAATTAATGGAATCGTCAACACTGAAATTTCATAGAAGTAGGCAAAGATACTACACATATTAATACACAGAAGAGACTGGAATTATTTACAGACACTGGAGAGAGATTATACTACCTTCATAGATCTTCTGGCAGGGTAAAGCTGGACATGTTACCCTGATCCTTCAAGACTAACAAATTTATAGCTTATTCTCTGCTCTTTGCATTCAACAAACATGTCTTACATGCTGTTAAAATTTCCATCAAGGCATAACTCCTTTAACCTTTTTAGTAATTATCCCAGGAGCAGAATTATATTCAGTGTTCTGAAACACAACTCCAAGCAATTGCCATTGTTCTGTAGGCATTTTGTCCGAATTTTAAAAACTGCAGGAAAATCAAAACCAGATGAAAAAAACAATTATCGGCTGAATATGTATTACATATCAATATAAATAAGAATGGAGTGTTTGTTTGTGCATTCAATATTTTCGACCCATTTCAAGTTTTCTATCCGTTTTGGACCCTTCTGATGCCGAATCCGCCTTTTCCCCGTTTGGTGTCTGTCTGTCTGTCCGTCCGTCTGTCTGTCTGTATGTTGTGCCCTATACACGTCCACGCGGTTTAAGATATTTTCATGAAAATTTGCATACAGTGAGTACTTATCTTCATTTAGTGAGTGGCATTGGTTGCGAAAGTCTGTCTGTCCGTCTTTCTGTTCTATGCTCGATTTTGTGTTTGTGCAGACATCACATGAATTGTATTCCAGATATTTGATTGCATTGTATTTTATTTTATATATTATCTATTATTTTAGTGAATGGAATATTAAACATTTCTTTATTGTTATATTTAGTTGAGTTTCATGCTAAAACATCTGAGTAAGTATACTTAAATCAACCATAATTTGGTAGTTTTGGAAAAATTGGAATGTCTATTGAATATTACGATTACTTCGATTGCTTTACCAGTACTGCTGAAAAAGTAATTATTCTTCAAATTTTTACCCATGGTCAAATGGGTTTTGTTCTCGGAGAGGGTTTTCAAGTCGTCCGGTGTAAGAAAAAAATATAAAGATGGTAGGAATACTAAACAACGGTAGTTGTCTACTAGTCTGGAAATAACTCATTATAAGAGCAACGAGACTGGTAGGAGTCAGTTGCATTGTAGTAGGAATGCAAGGCAAGACTGTCGCGAGCCAGTCACATTCCGGTATTCAGTTACGAGAAATTAATAGAACAGACACTTTTTCCCCTGGACGCCATTGAGAGCTGACGTATTTTTTCCGAGCAGAGACGATTCCTGCAGATAATGACGGAACTGTTTTAAAATATAACTCAACTGTACATAATAATTGTGGATATTTATTCATTAAATGTCAATGTGCTGTAAGATTCGAAGTCTTTAATATAGACCTTACCAAACAGAACAACACGAATCTTACAAAGATATGGGTAGAAAACGTAAAACCGAAGCAGAACGTGATCAGGCTAAGCGTAGAAAGATTGAATACAATCAGAAATATAAGAAGGAACGATCAATAGAGACCAAGGCCTATGATCGTGAAAGAAAACGAAAAGCCCGTTCGAAGCCTGAGGCTCGAGCTCACAGTAATACACTCCTGCGTGAGCGTCGTGCTCTCAAGCGTCAACAGGGTGCGTCTGAAGATGAATTTAAAGGACGTAAGAAGCAGAAGGTATCATGTTCCGCTTTACGGAAGACTAACATAAAAATTTAAGCAACTAGTTATATATCTATTATTAAAAAAAAAAAACATTTGACCATGGGTAACTTGTAATTGGCTTTCAAGACAATTACAGATAAAGTTTTTTTTTTTTAATTTTTTTTTATGGAATTTTATCTATGATACTTCATTTATTTCGAGTCTTATTTTTATTCTTTGCGCAATGAAAACGATTTCCGAATATTTGGGACAGACGATATTTTTCAATGAAACAAGAATGAACAAGATCGCGCGAGCAGTGATATTTTTTCTGGTTCTTTCGCTCTGAATTAATTTTATATTTCTAAATTGTGTACACTTTTAGTTGTAAGTTGTGGCAACTGTGCGAAATCAAGAGATAAAACTGAATCACAAATTAATATCTTTAGAAATTTTTTTTCCGACATCTTTTATTTTGTTTTATTTCGCTGTTTCCTGTTTTAAATATTTATTATTTTAATAAATGTGTTTTCCTTCTCATCACACGCTACAGCACCACAAAGTATTAGACTTAAAAATGTTAGGTAAGTCAGTATAAATTTTCTGTAAATTTTAAGTGTAGTTATGCCATTATTGAAAGAATAATGCCATTATTGAAAGAATAATGCCGTTATTTAAAGAATAATGCCGTTATTGAAAGAATAATAATGTTTAAAAATCCAAACTAGAACTTTTTCCAACATTAAAAATTTCGTTGTAATAATGACAGGAGAAGATTGCAAAATTTCACAATGTCGCATACCGGAGGCAAGAGTGCCACAAGTAAAAAAATATTGTTTTGTTGACTATGAGTGCGAGAGCACTCGCCGTTAATCGTAATTTTAATTAATTGAATTGAACTTGAAAAGAACTTAAGAAAGGGAATTCCAAATTGCCCTCAAAATCTTATTTTGCAGTAGTAGCCTTAATGCCACCTTTCGTCATTTTGTAGCTTTGTCATACAGCAATTGTGCGATGTATGTGAAATGTATTACATGAATGGATATGCATGTGTAGGATTTGTGTCCAAAGTAAGTTGTAGAAAATATAAAGATGGCGAAATATGTTAAAATAAAGTTTTACTCTACAAAAAACGTAAGTCATTATATATTTTGATTATCTCTTCAATCTAGAGTAAACCAATTCAAACCGAGTAAGGTCGGGTATTTTGCTAGTTTATAATAAAACATCAAAATTAATTAACTTACTTTATTTAAAACCAAGGCACACTTTCAGAATTTGCAATTCTGTCGAGATAACTTTTGAAGTTAAATATTTTGTCATTGACAGAGAAGATGTGTTTTTTATAAAGTGTATGAGGTAATTTGGGCGGTGTAGTGAGGTTGTTCCGTAGCTAAAAGAGGACAAAAAGGTGTGGCGAGGAGCGTGCTTTGCACTGCAGAACATCGTAACTTATGATTAAAAAGAAATCGGCCCAAACTTTGGTAAAATTAAGGAAAAATTGTTCTGCGGCGTACGTTGCAGTTTAAGCCACTTTTTGCTCCCGGGGTGGTTATCTCGACGAGGTATGTTGTCATTAACAAAACTAACCAGATCTCGATGGACGATACATTAATTGGACGATTATTGCATTAAGATTTGTTGCTTCCATGCGTTTTATTCATTGGTAACACAGAAAGATTATAAGATGCTTAATCAAATGAATGGTCACTTTAGATGTAGGTAGGTATTATAAAATAAAGTCCGTATAAAGTTGAGAAAACTCATGGGGATAAGGGTTTAATGATTTAACATAGTTCCGTATCAAACACGAAATAAGTTATTAATTTTATTCTATATTCACACAATCGCATGGAAAAACGATATTTTTTACCCGTGACAATAAGGAATTAAAGGTATCTATTGCTAAATCCCTAAAATTCTTCAAAATTTCCCCCTCACACTCTTCGTTTATTTCCCAATGCATTTTAAACTCTGAGTCCTTAAATAAAATACCAGGTCTCGTTTGTTTTTGCATCAATACTTGAAGAGAGGACTTCCCTAACCCCTAAGAATATTTCCTGTGAGGCTCTTTTTAAATGAACTCAGTAAATATTTAAAATGCCTTAAGTGTCTTTAGAAAGAAATTGATTTTTTGTAACTCTCTCTCTTCAAGAGAAAGTGCAGAAGCAATCCATGAAAAATTGATACCGTTTACTGAAGCAAAAAACTACTTTCTTAAACGTTATGGTTTCCTATCCCTTGTGATTACTTTTTTTAATACTTTGTTTTCGAGGAAACGAACAAAGAGTGATTTTTTCATCTGTTTAAGCAGTTTCTTAACACTGGATGGAAAGAACCCTTCTCAAGGTACTTCAAAAATAGAACACATTTAAGCCAGAAGAATGTTGGATAAAAGTAGGAATTGAGCCATATAATCTGTGGGTATATGTTTTAGTGATATGTTTAATGTGCTTCAATTTACAATATTTAGCGTATTGTATGAATTCTTAATCCAAAAATTTAAAGAGTGTATGGGTGCTTTTGGAACGCATGAACTTGTCAAAATAATACATTTTTACAGATACACTTTGCTGTAAGATTGTTTCATGACTAATGAATACTCAGATCTGAGAGAGGAAAATACTAAGAAATTATTAACAATGCAATGATGCAAACGATTCCGGGCTCCTAGCCGTTATGTTACGAAAGCCATTTCATTGAAATTGAATAAATTCTAAGAGTTACATGTTATAAACTGTAGAGGAAAATGTTTAGTATTCCGAATTTGACGTCACTTTGCAATTTACGAATACTATTTCAACACTTCACCAATTAGAATTCCAAATTGACAGATAATAACTGATTCTTCAACGCCAATTAAATGAAACTCAAAAGTTGGCGAAACGGTAATAACCTACATGTTAAGGTAACCCCGATTTATACCGTGTGAGAGCATTTGGGTGGTGGAAGTAAAATTTTCCATTTCCACCCGGTTAGTTTGGTTGCACTAAATATTCCTCTCATAACACTAAAATAAGGCTTAGTTTTGTGAAAGTGGTTCGTTCTTGTAGCGATCCAGTAAGAATCTCGTTCGTGTAATGGTGTATGCAATATCTGAAGGTTCTTACCGATTTGAGCATAAAATTAAGTTAGCTGTGCAATGCGATAATCGGAATCTATATAAATAAGAATGGAGTGTTTGTTTGTACATTCAATATTTTCGACCCATTTCAAGTTTTCTATCCGTTTTGGACCCTTCTGATGCCGAATCCGCCTTTTTCTCGTTTGGTGTCTGTCTGTCTGTCTGTCTGTCTGTCTGTCTGTCTGTCTGTCTGTCTGTATGTTGTGCCCTATACACGTCCACGCGGTTTAAGATATTTTCATGAAAATTTGCATACAGTGAGTACTTATCTTCATTTAGTGAGTGGCATTGGTTGCGAAAGTCTGTCTGTCCGTCTTTCTGTTCTATGCTCGATTTTGTGTTTGTGTGTTTGTGTAGACATCACATGAATTGTTTTCCAGATATTTGATTGCATTGTATTTTATTTTATACATTATCTATTAGTTTAGTGAATGCAATATTAAACATTTCTTTATTGTTATATTTAGTTGAGTTTCATGTTAAAACACCTGAGTAAGTATACTTAAATCAACCATAATTTGGTAGTTTTGGAAAAATTGGAATGTCTATTGAATATTACGATTACTTCGATTGCTTTACCAGTACTGCTGAAAAAGTAATTATTCTTCAAATTTTTTTAATTTTTTAAAATTTTTTTTATGGAATTTCATCTCTGATACTTTATTTTTTTCGAGTCTTATTTTTATTATTTGCGCAATGAAAACGATTTCTGAATATTTGGGACAGACGATATTTTTCAATGAAACGAGAATGAACAAGATCGCGAGAGCAGTGATATTTTTTCTGGTTCTTTCGCTCTGAATTAATTTCACATTTCTAAATTTTGTACACTTTTAGTTGTAAGTTGTGGCAACTGTGCGAGATCAAGAGATAAAATTGAATCACAAATTAATATCTTTAGAACAATTTTTTGCGACATCTTTTATTTTGTTTTACTTCGCTGTTTCCTGTTTTAAATATTTATTATTTTAATAAATGTGTTTTCCTTCTCATCACACGCAACAGCACCACAAAGTTTTAGACTTAAAAATGTTAGGTAAGTCAGTATAAATTTTCAGTAAATTTTAAATGTAGTTATGCCATTATTGAAAGAATAATGCCGTTATTTAAAGAATATTGCCGTTATTGAAAGAATAATAATGTTTATTAATCCAAACTGGAACTTTTTCCAACATTAAAAAATTCGTTGTAATAATGACAGGAGAAGATTGCAAAATTTCACAATGTCGCATACCGGAGGCAAGAGTGCCACAAGTAAAAAAATATTGTTCTGTTGACTATGAGTGCGAGAGCACTCGCCGTAAATCGTAATTTTAATTAATTGAGTTAAACATGAAAAGAACTTAAGAAAGGGAATTCCAAATATTCCTATCAATCGTCTTTTATAGTAGTAACCTTAGTATCACCTTTCGTCATTTTGTAGCTTTGTCATACAGCAATTGTGCGATGTATGTGAAATGTATTACATGAATGGATATGCATGTGTAGGATTTGTGTCCAAAGTAAGTTGTAGAAAATATAAAGATGGCGAAGGATGTTAAAATAAATTTTTATTCTACAAAAAACGTAAGTCAGTATATATTTTGATTATCTCTTCAATCTAGAGTAAACCAATTCAAACCGAGTAAGGTCGGGTATTTTGCTAGTTAAATCATATAACTATGAAAAGTTAAAAAAAGATTTTTTGAACCTATCGTTCTAAATAATGGAAATAGTTTATTCAATTAAAATGTACTTTCTCTAGTCGAAAAGAATTTATCAGTATTTTGTCTGAGAATTTTTATTGACAGTGAGAAAATATTTACTTTTCTGCCGATTAAATCATTTTAAGAATATTGTTTTTGCTTTGGGTTTTAAACTTTCTAAGCTGTTAAGTGTAATAAAAGAAGATACTTAGTTCTTTTTTAGGTTATAAGATTCTTATTTATGCTATTTTTTCAGGATTTTCTGTTTACTATTACGTGTTCGTGATTTATAAGCTTCATCAAGTACTTAAATAGTATAAACATTTTAAAAGTAAAAGTGTTCCACACGATACAGTTTTTAAATTGAATTTTGGAGAGAGACATGAAGAGAAAAGAAGCTTTATACAGTTCACTGTTATTTATGACTCTAAATCTCATATTTATTTCAGCTTCTTGATCTCTTACGATTGTTAGGAGTCGATCCGGCATAACTTGCTCCACATTTTCTCGGCTCTCTACAAGAAAAGCAATAAATCTAGTAAGACTTAGCCTTAAGCATTTTTTTATGCGTAAACTTTTCCGAATATATCCCACGCACGAATGAAGATATGAAATAGAACTCGGTTTCCGTAAGTAACGGTTGTGTAAGAATGTATGTTTCTATTCCAAATCTCTTAGAAGATATGGAATCTTTCCCCAGCTAAACTTTCATATATTTTTTTAAACTGACTGCATCTGATAGGTGCTTTTATAAATCGGGATATTTTAAAAGCAAGTGCATGGAAAGTTGTTAGATGTATTCTAACGTTACGATTTTCAAAATGCAATATTAAGCACGATTTACTCTAACTTATTCGATCCGTCATAGCCTTTTGTGTTGCTCCAGTGCGATCTTATTTAATTACGATTACCATTATTCTATCTGTCCCGAGGCATGCAACTAGTACATTATTTCGATATTTTTGTCGTAGATAGGCAGTTGAATTCAAGTCGCACTAGAGCAATGCAACGGGCTGAAGGTGAAGGTCCGGTCAATTCCGATGGGAAAGATACGAGAGAAACACTTCATAATTTATAACCACAGTCAGATGACGAGGACGACGTTGATTCTCCAGTCATAGAAGTAATATAAAAGTAAAGTGAGCAATGGCAACCTTTTTTATGGTCCCACTATAATGCGACCAAAACTAGTAGTAAAATGACCCTTAGACTAGTTTCATCTGTCGGGCGGACCCGACATTTATCATCTGACTTGTCCATGGGACGGCAGATGCTCATCCATTGATTCATCATCCGATTAGCCCGTGCAATATTTTTACCACTATTGCATTTTTTTAAAAATTTTTGATACCGTGCATACCACTTTTGTCGCCACTCAATAGAAATGCGCATTCACATACATACAGTTGTCATTCGTTGTTTTATCGCCAAACTACGCAATAAGAGGCCGAATCTGTCAAAAGAATTCTTCACATAGCAGTCACGTGACAACTAGTCGACATGTTGGTCGCAATTTTGCAGTTCCTCTCAATATCAATACTCAATCTATTTGTATTTCTCGTCTCTGTCTCCAGTGTGACGTTAATTTAAATACCTATATCCTAATGGGTACACTATGAGAGGTTTTCTGTCTGGTTAAATATAGTTAGTGTTTCTGCGGCAATCGCATGAGAATGATTTTAAGTTAAGCAAACAGATCTGGTCTAAGATTTTACTTCTGCTGACCCAATGCTCCCAAACGATACGTATCAAAGTTACCTTAAAATGCTGTCCATAGTCATGTTGGCAACGTTTGGTGTTTATTCGTATTAGTTTTGACAAATTAACTATCATTACTAATACGGAATTCATTTTTAGGAATTTTTATTACGAAGTAATAAAAATCGTATTCGAAGAGAAAGCGAACTGTTGTCAGGTGTAGAATGCGGTCAGGATATACGTATAGCAGCAGAAACACAATCAGCACCTATATTTACATGATAGAAAAAGCCTCTCATTATTAACGTGACTTCACTAACCTTGTGTTTCTAATACGATTTCAGACCATAGCCAATAAAAGTTCCTATGAATGAGCACCGAATTGACATTTGATGGTTAATTGGACAACATCAATTACTTTAATCGCCAAATATTGTCAAAATAGCAATGAACTACATTATCAGAGCGCTTTTGGGCAGCAGTAAAATCCTCACCTACTCTCGGTTTGTTTGTTTACAGTGAAAAAATTTTCTTTTCCGAACAGAAAGAAAATCATAATCCCCGTCTTCGTTATTAGGACCTAAAAAATTTCTCGCTTGATGCAGTTATAATAAACTGGAGTAGGTATCAGTCGAATTAACCCTCTTGTAGCAGAGGGACCACTGAGACAAAAAAAACAACCCTAAAATGTATTAGTAAAATAATCCTCGGAAGCGTGAAGGAGAAGGAATTTTTGTTTTCAAACACAATAAACTCCTGCATTTAGTATTATTTAAAAAAATTCATCATGAATTTCACACCTGTAGTCCTGCGTTCGCTTAATGAAAGACTTGCAACTTAATCCTCCAAGTAATTCTGGTGAGATTTCAAGTTCATAAAGATCTGACAAATGTTCGCTATTGACGAGATATTTCGTCTTCAAGAACTGACCAATTTGGCTGATGATAAGATATCTCGCCATCAAAATCTGACCAATTTTGCTGTTAACGAGATATTGTCGATTGTTTGATGATGACAAGAACAAGATCTAATCACTTTTTAATGACGAGATACCTCGCCCGTTAAGACATAGTAAGTTTTGCTTATGACAAGATATATCCTCAACAAGATACCTCAGGTTTGCTTATATATAACGAGGTATCTCCTCATCAAGATATCTCAGTTTTGTTTATGACGTGGTATCAAGATATCTCAGTTTTGCTTACGATAAGATTTCTCCTCATCAAGATATCTCAGTTTTGCTTACGATGAGATTTCTCCTCATCAAGATATCTCAGTTTTGGCTATGCCGAGATATCTCATCATCCAGATATCTCAGTTTGCTTACGACGAGATGTCTCCTCATCAAGATATCTCAGTTTTTTCTATGCCGAGATATCTCCTCATCAAGATATCTCAGTTTTGTTTATGACGAGGTATCTCATCAAGATAGCTAAGTTCTGCTTATGACGAGGTATATTTTCATCAAGATATCTCAGATTTGGTTATGACGATATATCTCCTCATCAAGATATCTCAGTTTGCTTACGACGAGATTTCTCCTCGTCAAGATATCTCAGTTTTGGCTATGCCGAGATATCTCCTAATCAACATATCTCAGTTTGCTTACGACGAGATATCTCATCATCAAGACATCTCAGTTTTGCTTACGATGAGATTTCTCCTCATCAAGATATCTCAGTTTTGGCTATGCCGAGATATCTCCTTATCAAGATATCTCTCAGTTTGCTTACGATTACATATCTCATCATCAAGACATCTCAGTTTTTTTTAGGACGAGATATCTCCTCATCAAGATATTGACGATGGCAAGAACAAGATCTGGTCGTTTCTTTCTATTAACGAGATATCTCGTTTATTAATTGATAGTCAGTTTTTCTAATGGCGAGCCCATGATACGTCCTTGAGAGAACTACCAGGAATGTTAAAACATCAATCGTGTCTTCTTACTCATAGCAAACTAGTTATTTTCATTCTTCGCTATATCACCATTTATCTGGAGTTACGTTTATGCCTAGTTACGAAAGTGGGTACTACCGCTACCTCCTGGAGGCGGATCCAAGGTAAAATAATTGGAGGAACAACGGATTAAGAACAGGAGTGCTGCGAGTTCAAAACTAGGTTCAACTTAAAATGGTCGTATACACGGGGGTTGGTGCACTTTAAATCTGTCGTGGCCTCAAGTGTCCTCACGTTGGCGTAGTGTGGAAATGTGGAGAGTAGGGTGCCAAGTCAGGTGTTAACTTCGTCATCTGAACCCTCCAGTGAAGAAATTTTGGGATCAGAGGAAATGGGGCATTGGGAAACTAGAGTGCGTAGTAAGATGCTAACGAATTAGTCACCTAAAATCTTTTCAGCCAACTCGAGTCTATTTGACCGAAAAAAAACCCCACTCCCTTCAGTAATGCCTGTTATTGCATATTTTAACCAAAAAGAGAGACCTAGACTGCAACTAGTTGACTTAGATATTTCATGACTCATGTGTGGACAAATTGCCAACACAACAGGCTCATTCTTCTTATTGGTGATTATTTTCTTTTCATTGATTTGATTGGTATTAATGATTAATAATTGTGAAGAATCTTACGTGTTTATGTACAGTTAATCTTTATTGTTTCATTTTAACAAATAGCTTTATAATTTAAGTTCCAATTTTTTTATTTCCCAACTAGACTTTTAAAATTCAAAAATTACACAAAACATCAATATTTTGTTGAAATTCAAGAATTATAATCACAGCTACATTTTCAATTTATTATTAGTTTAGATAAGAGTTTTTCAGAAGGGCACCGAAACAATTGTCTTTGCTAAAGGTGAGTGCAGCCCAAAATGTTTGAGAATCTGCTGTAATAAATTCTGATGCTGATAAATTCTAAACGTTGTCAACGCAAAACCGCTTCAGCTCTAACGTATAGGAACCATACCCGTGTAACTTATTATAATCAATTCAGATTATTTTAATAGTTATGACAAACAGTAAGAAATAAATGTACTCTTTAAGTAAATCTACTGTTAATGACAGGAGACACGAATATTTGTACCCTCCAATTGGATTTGAAGAGATATCTCGTCCATCAAGATCTGAATAATTTTGCTACTGACGAGGTATTACGTCATGGAGATACTGCCGATTGCTTTTATGATGACAAGATTAAGATCTGATCAGTTTTCTTCTGATGACAAGATACTTTGTTGAGAGAACCAGCAGGATTATTAATAGATTTTATATCTTGATGAGGATTCATCAAAAGGAAGATTTTATGCGCCACTCTTTGTTTGATACTAGAATATTACCCTTATTTACTATTTATATAAAGGGTTCGTAAATATTAAGTCTGATAGGATACTTCCAAAATTGGATATGTCCGTGCCTATGAATTTATATGTAACCCAATATTGTTTAAGTAGATATGACAAATTTCCAATAAATCGATGTAGCAATAAGTGTGCTGGCTTCTGGATCGAGAGGTTCCTGGTGCGAATTAGAGGTAGGACATGGATATTTGTCCATCTGGAATGAATGTGTGATCTCTTTATAAACGGGTCATATCCCCAGGTGCAGAATAATATTCAGTGTTAAGCAACACAACTCCAAGCAATTGCAATTGTTCCGCAGGCATATTGTCCGAATTTTGAATACTGCAGACAAATCAAAAACAGACTTAAAAACAATTATCGGCTAAATAAGTGTTACATATTTGTAATAAAACATCACAATTTATTTACTTACTTTATTTAAAACCAAGGCATACTTTCAGAATTTGCAATTGCGTCGATCACTTTTGAAGTTAACTATTTTGTCATTGACATAGAAGATGTGTTATTTATAAAGTGTTTGTTTGAATTTGGGCTGTGTAAGGAGGTTGATCCGTAGCTAGAGAAGAAAAAAAGATGTGGCAAGGAGCGCGCTTTGCAATGCATAGCATCGTAACTTATGATTGAAAAACAAACGACCAAAATTTTGATAAAATGAAGGGAAAATTGTTCTGCAAAGACTTTGTTCTGCGACGTGCGTCGCAGTTTCAAGCCCTTTCTGCTCCCGGGGACATGACAAATTTCTAATCAATCGATGTAGTAGTCAGAATGCTGGCTTCAGGATCGAGAGGTTCCTGGTTCGATTTCGAGATAGGACATGGATGTTTGTCCACCTGGAATGAATGTGTGATCTGTTTATAAACGGGTTATATCTAGAATGTGTGGGTGGTATGTATGTCAATTGTAACGTCAGCCACTTCCTCGTGGTCCATCAAGGGAATGTAATGTGGTTTACAAATCCACTTTGTAGTGCCACAATAAATGAATAACGTTCGATATTGGTTGGTGATTATAAAGACGGGTTTACAAATACACTTTGTAGTGCCATAATGAATAAATAATGTTTGATATTGGTTGGGCATTATAGAAAGAAGGGTTTACAAATCCACTTTGTAGGGCCATAATGAATGAATAATGTTCGATATTGGTTGGGTATTATAAAGAAGGGTTTACAAATCCACTTTGTAGTGCCATAATGAATAAATAATGTTCGATATTGGTTGGGCATTATAGAAAGAAGGGTTTACAACTCCACTTTGTAGGGCCATAATGAATGAATAATGTTCGATATTGGTTGGGCATTATAAAGAAGGGTTTACAAATCCACTTTGTAGTGCCATAATGAATAAATAATGTTCGATATTGGTTGGGCATTATAGAAAGAAGGGTTTACAAATCCACTTTGTAGGGCCATAATGAATGAATAATATTCGATATTGGTTGGGGATTATAAAGACGGGTTTACAAATACACTTTGTAGTGCCATAATGAATAAATAATGTTCGATATTGGTTGGGCATTATAGAAAGAAGGGTTTACAAATCCACTTTGTAGGGCCATAATGAATGAATAATGTTCGATATTGGTTGAGCATTATAAAGAAAAATAAACTAAAATTTACTTAAGCAAACGAAAAATTTCTCTCCAAGTTAAATTTTAATCTCTGAAGTCTTAAGGTAAAACAATTGAAAAAATATAGTCTGAATATTACAAAATAACTCGTAGCATTAAACATCCAGCCTAGCTAATCTCGTCTTACATCATATCTCAAGATCGATTGTAGTCTTGTGATATAGGCTGTGATGGCTCCAAAATATAATATGTCCATGCGTATGAGATTTATTATGTAACCCAATAGTATACAAGTATTATAGATAGGACCCTTTATTTCAGCAAATTAAAAATTTCCCATTAAATAAAATGTAACAGAATTATTAAACGATCAAAAAATATCTTAATTTTATGAAATGTGTGAATGTATTAACCAATCACATACAGCCTCGCAAATCTCATCTTATATATTATCACAAGAAAGATCGCAGTCATGTGATATTTTTTGAGATGGTTCCAAAACATATGTCCATTCCTATAAATTTATACATCCCCCAATAAGGATAACTAGAAACGACACTTTATTTCAGCGAAGCAAAAATTTCTCATTACATTTAATGTGAAAGAATTGTAAAAAAAAACAATAAAAAATATGTTCTGATTTTTATGAAATGACTCATTTGTATTAACCAATCCAGCCTAGCCAATCTCATCTTACATCTTATCACAAGACTGATTGCACCCAAGATTCCCTTTAGCGAGTATGTGGAGGGAAGAACCACAAGTACTTCGTAACCTGATCGCCCTAGCAATCAAGAAGGTTCCACCTTAACTATCGTTTAGGCAAACGTGATTGCACTCATTTCCTGGGACTTAGAATCGTACTCTTATTCTTTATTGGGGTGTTTAGACAGAGCCGTTCTTTTGCATTCTTTCTCTGCGGAACATTGCACTCTCGCTTTATTGGTCCACGTTTGAGAATGTTTGAGAATTTATCTTTCAGATTGATCTTTCTCAATTCGTGTTCTAGTTCTTAATTAGAGGTACGATAAAGTATGTAATGAAGATTTTTCAAGTGGTATAGAGGTACGAAAGGGATTTTCAGTGCAGAAACAAACAAGTCACATGGTAAACGAAGATTTAATTTCCACTACCCTGGAATGATACATATCGGGATTGTCTTGAACTGTAGTTACTACCATTTTGTCGATGGTTAGCGTTTAATTTAGTTTGTGTTGTCAGATCCACAAATCAATTCGGGGATTCAAGGTTTGGAAGTTTTATTGGCGAACATCTGAAATCATCTTCTAAAAACAAGTCGTGTCGTCACATTTGGAATACTCATAGAAAACATGTTCTACCGCAGAAGCACTAGTGCTATCTACATTTAGGTAAAACAGAAAAGTCTCTCAGTAAGATAATACTAGTCTTCCCGAAAAATGTAAGAAATTTGAAAAAGAAATTATCTTCTAAATTGACATAGACATAAAAGTATGGCAGTAAAGCTTACTTAAGCTCCGGAGTTTCGCTGAAATTCAGTTTATGCTTTCATAGGAAAGGAAAATCCGTAATATGATTTTCTAATCTTACTCCAACCTAATAAAAATTCCTACAATAAAATGTTAGACTTTTATTCAACTCTTTTGAAGTCGCTGTATTTTATAAAAAAGTTTGCAAAAGACATATTTAGCTATTACTATACTGGAAGGAAGACATAAAATATACAAGTATCTTCGATTGAAATGCTACGCCCAGGATTTTGTCATAGTAAAAAATATAAATATATTATAATTTCTTTCCTTTCATGACCATAAAGTTTCATTGAGCTTTTCGTCTACCCTACAGTAAAAATTCAGGGTTAGAGATGAAGTTTGTTAGTTATTGACAAAGTATATACAAATTAAAAAACCAATAATCTGAAATAAATGTTCAAGAACTTGGGCTCAATACCTTCAAACAGTCAGTCGATTTTAAGAATTTAATAGTATTTTTTGAATCAATGATGCTGTGACGTCTGCCTAATTAAAGGACATAATATATAAGGTCTAATTAATTTAATAAGGTGACAAACATCCTGCCACGTTAAGTGTGGACTAAACTGGAACCCTATTACGAGGCTAAATGAAGAAACATATTTCATACAAAAGTTCTAAAAATAGATTTCTCTCAGCACCGCTATGGGTTAACATAGTGTCAAGTGGGACCCTTCAGCGAGGCTAGGAAAGATATCTCATGACCATAGACAGATGTCATACAGTCTATTCGCGGCGTCGAGGAGACGAAAAGGATGGTGACTCTGTTCTGATCTGGCGTCTATGGAGGTTTTGGAAAGGCTGGAAGCGCTCGAAGGGAGTGATGAGAGAGCAACGTTTTGTTCTGGATCCCATACTGTGAAACTATTTTCGGTAGAACCTCTACCAGAGTTCGTACATTGAACACTTTTCTCGGATATCCCACTCTGGGATGAGATTTAATGTGCTTTAACCAACGTCATTGTCGCCGAAGTGTGATCAATTTAGCTTTGTATATAAATGTAAATAAAAACTCATTAGTCTAAGAGTTTTGGTTAAATAATTTAGTGCCAAATGCTACAATGCACTTGGCCATTCAGTCAGACTTAACTTCTTTTGCCCTGACAGGAAAGATATATAAATTCGAAATTAATTCTTTGGAATTTTTAGTGTGGACGTGCTAAAATCGTTTTCGAAAAACAAGCCAAGTAACGTAACTTTGGAATACGTACAGGAAACACATTCTGCTGCAAGATCAGTACACTGTTGTTGTGTCCATTTCTAAGTCAGAAGTCACTTTGTTCATTTTGTACAGCTTTGGCAATGTGGGGCACTCTCTCATTGTAAAGCTGGTATATATGATGAGGTGTAAGCTCAGCGCCCATATAGTTGTTACAAAATCTGTACGCTCTAGTTCCACAATAGTTAATTTTTATGCCTTTAAAATGTTCTGTTCTCAGTCTGTATATTGTGGCTGTGGTTTTTATATTTTTATTAATTTCAGAAATTTGTTTCTATATCTTCATTTTAATTTTTTGTAATGTGAATTTGAGTTTTATCCAAGCATCGGCATCAGTAAAAGTTATTGATGTTAGTTCAGCATTTAATTCTCTGACTTCCTTTGTCAATACGTCTGCAGCTTCATTTTCTTTCAATAGGGTATGTATAGCAGATACAGTCCAGCCTCTAGTTGAGCTTTGGTGTAGTTTGTGGAGGAGACTGCGCCAAAATGATCAAGTTTTTCCTTCAATGATATACAAGATGGTGACCAAATAAGAGCTGAATATTCCATTTATTGGTCTTATTAGGGTTGAATAGGTGGTCTTAAGATTTTTTGGTTTCGCTTTTCAACTTGTTATACAAAGTCTCTTTATGATGTTCAGTTTTTTAAAAGTCTTTTAAGATTTTGTTTATGTGCTGATTGAAACATAATTCCGTATCATGCATAACACACAAATATGTTGCATTTGCTACCCTTTCAATTAAAGTATTGTTAATAATAATTCGAGGATTGAATGACTATTTTTCTGTCAGTGATGAAGATGTTAAGTTTAGTTTTATTTACTACTAAGTTTAAGATCCCCTACTCATTTCTCCAATCTTTTAGTTGACTCATCAAAATATTTTCTGATATCTGGATGTTTTAGCAGGAGTTGCCAAATGGCAATATATGTCATCTGCATAAAAGTGACATTACATAATTTTCCAATAAAGAGGAACAGTGCTGTCTTCTTCATATGGCTGGGCAGAAAATGCCTAACACCATGCAATCAACGAACAATGTTGCAATTCTAGGGCGTCCGAAACAGGGAGACTATTCCACTGGTTTGGAATGGTTTCCATAAACGAGAAATGACGGAGAAATCCGCAAAAAAAAAAAAATTGCCACCTCATTAATGGACTGTCCTTCTCAAGTCTCCAACAGAGCTTCAGTGTTGGAAATCTTCCAAATGCTTTCTCAGAGTCATAATACAGAACATCTAATTCAAATCAATCCTAAAGTTTAACAAAACATTTCCTACGAGCATTACAACCCTTGGATACGAATGTGCCATTTATGTCGTATGCCTAATTTGCAAATTTGACATAGAGCCAATTGCTCTTGAAAGTGTCATTTAGCATTTGCATATCCCATTTAAATACCACTCTAAGTTCTACCCAATAAAATCCATGCATATATGCTCGTTATCTGAGAATGTGCAATGATAATCCATGCTTGATAATACTGGTATTGAAACAATGCTTAAACTACATTTAAGATATTATAGCTAAAAAATTAAATGAATTTCAGCCAGTTTGTCACACGAATAAGAAACATTATCGGGTACAGCTTCAGTCTATGTTGATAGCGGTGGCAACGTCCTTGACGCTTTTTTTTTTTGGCACACTTCTAAAGTCGCCAAGGAAAGAATTATTTCAAATGAATCAATGAAATGAAACGAAGAGTTTTATAGAATATTCAAAATGAAAATTTAATATTGCCGCTTGCCGAGGTTATCATAAAAATTGCAATAACCGTATTACAGATGGGTTACCTTAACCTGCCATAACTCGCAACTAGAAGTGTTCCAGAAAAAGCGCCAATGCCGTTGCCACCGCTATAAACGTAGACTGAAGCTGTACCCATTATCGCCAGTTCAAAGCTATAATGCAATACATATTCATGTTAAATTTTAGATTGACTTAGATCGAATGTATATAACTTTTCCATGTAAGAGCAAACAAAAATTTCACTTAGAACTAAATGTTATAAATAGCCTTGATCTATAAATCATTTTACGCGGGAGTGAAACTTTCAAAATATGAAAACAAATGGATCAATTTAGGTGAACGTTGTTTCAGTATGTTGCTAAAAAGAAGCAATCCATTACTATTTAACATGCTACCAAAACTAATATAAAAGTTCAAAGAGCATTCGCAGCGTGCGTTCTATTTCATTTATTCCACTATCCCCTTTATCGTTCTGAAGTGTTCACTACCACGTCAACGGAAGCAACATTTTCGGAAATTGATTGAAGACCAAAATGGCAGTAACAGCAGTCAATTACATTACAAATTGAACGAAAAGAAAGAATTCCGGGAAGTTATTTATCATATTACACGAAATTCGTTTTTATCCTCCGAGCCCCATTTCAATCTATCACGGCGTAAACCATTTTGACTGAAGGGGGAAAAGTGAAGAAAAAAAAGTCAAACGATCGTTTCGAAAATAAATTATTTCTGTCTCCGAAAATGCTTTTTCCCGCCTAAAAATATTTTCGAGGCACAGCAATAACAGATGTTGCTGTTGGTCCCAGGCGCGAGAAAATAAATTCGGTTTTTCCCCGGCATTAATGCTCGTCTGCAGGCAGGGCGTTAACTACAACCGTCACTGATGGATCCGACTGCTGATATAATGGCCGCTTGCATACAAAAGGGCTATAATAATATTTTCGCGTCAGGATCTTGATTGCACGTGCAAGAATCGTGCCAGTTGGGCAAATGGGGTCAGAGAAGAGTAAAATGGATTTCTTCGTGGGGAAATAAACTGGAAAAATGGCTGGAATCAAATATTTTTACGGACGAGATAAACTTTTCATGCCCCCAATAAAATTCCAGAGTAAGAGTGCATTGTAAACTTTGTGCCACGCGAACCAAAATTAATTTGTTCAAATCCTTCAGGGGAGACTTGGATGTTTATTTCGTTCTTTTCCATTAGTTTTTATTGTATTTATGGTGGAATGTTTTTAGTTCGTCGGAATCATTTTTGGCGGATGTGGCAATTACAGATGACGGGCCATTTCCTTCAACAGATTTCGTTCGAAAATTGAATTTTCAGCGCGAATGACTTTGACGTAACGAAATTGCAAAGTTAACGTTTCAAAAGGTGACATACTGCAATTTATGAGTCTGGCAACGACAGTGATTTTCACCGTTGTCAAGATCATTTGTTCGAAAGGAAAGGTAAAAATGTTTCTTCTGAGAGCTGATGGAAATTTTAAATTCGTGACATTTCGAGAATCTCATTGTGATACGCGATATTTGAAGTGAAATTATTATGCAATATTTAAATTTTCAATTCAAATATCGTATTATTAATCAACTATTACGGCCAAAATGTAAATTTAATCGAAGTTACCGTTGCCCATTAAAATTGCCATACTTATATACATTTGGATAAACTTCTATTAATGAGAGATTACAAAGAATTTCTGGGCTGCGATGTATGAGTTTTCTTGACATTATTTAGTTGAAATAAAAACAAATTTCCCCGAAAATTTTCTAAGGACTCGCACGTACTCTGTATAGCTATTCAATTTGTCAATATACGAAGTAATGGATTTACAATTAAAAATAATTCGAAAATTCCTTATCAGGAAATACCATTCCTCACATTTTACTACTATTATAGTAAACAAACATTTTCATTAATACAATAACTACATACGACAGATTTTAAGTGTACTGAGTTACTAAGTCTACATGAGTAACTAAGTCAGAAATCAGAATTACACAACTAGATGTGAAATGAAACATCATACAAAGAAATTTACAGTGTTTTAAAAATAACAATTCAAAAGTCTTAATAAATATGTAAATGGCAACAGAGACAGAATGATATCTTTATACAGGGAGCCTATTGATTTTTAATCATGACCGTCTCCAAACAGGCTTTGTATAACTAGGCTTTCATATGTAAATCAGAATTCACTCCAATTGTCATTGCACAATATGGATTTCAAATCGGAGTATCAAGCTGTACTCGACTGAATCGATCATTTCCACTGCCACTATACTAATCAGATGTTTTGAATGCTTCAGTCTAAGACCATCTTTATTCCTATCTTTAGAAATCGGATTGTACATTGCTGGTTGGAGAATTTGATATTTGGATCGATTGAGGAGGGGGGGGGATCAGATAAAATGGTACTTTGTCTCCTCTATGTACTAAAACTATGAATCCTATATAGTTTGGACTTGAAAAGGAATTTTTTGTTCCTTAGGACGTATTTCATTTAATATGTTTCTATTCCTCTGACGGAGAAAAACTTTGGAATTTATAAATTTAAATCGTATTTAAACTGTCAAGAATGTGATTCTTAGTTTGGTTAAAATATATCGTTTGATTAAGAGTTGGTTCAGATAATCATGGATATAATTAAAAACATTATGATTACAGTGGTTACAATTCAAGTTATTTGAAAGCATGCTATGCAGTCATAGCAACCTTTGAGCTTGGAAATATTCTTATTTATGAATCTTTGATAGATCAGTATTTTCTGTGTCAGGTTAATTCAAGCAATTAGACAGCGTGGTATCCAATCAGTAACCTGTAAACTTAGAAAAAAATTCTGATTGATGGATCTTTGGTGTGTGTACGTATTACATTTATGGTATTCTCCTTCTCATATCGAGTTCACATGGCTCAATTGAAGTATCTTGAAGTTGCAATTTATAAATTCATTCAAATTAGTGTTTGGAGAAAGAGTGAAATGAGAGGATAGGATCAGAATTTGGTGTTTTGTGGAGGGAATTATCTTCAAAAACTAATATTAATTGAATCAAATACATTTTGCTGTTGAAAATTCATTAGTAAGATCAAAATAATTCCCTCATGTTTTCATTTGATAAAGTAATTTAACGCATGCCCTCTAAAACGCTTTATTTTAATGTCCCAATCTGATAGTGTAACTATCACACATAGAACTAAATCTTCTTTGGTACACATGCTTGTAGAGAACAAGTTCCTGAAGTCACAAGAAGCAACTGTCTAAAACAATTGAGGATTTTCAGATTAAGATTCGTTCAATTAGTCTTTTTAGATTAAATTTACCGAAATAGTTTTCCTATTCAATCACACAATGTCAATCCTATGTCAGAATGATCGTGTCAAATATGTGATGATATGTCAAAATATAAACAATAATTCAACACGCGTGTCAAAATAGACTACTATTAAACATCAATTTAACTGACTGTACTAAAGCAACATTTCAACTAAAGGCTCGAAGAGAATTCAGTCTTTTTATTTTAAATATATTTTTTAGCCATGGAATTTATAAATTGATTTAAATATTTTAGACATCAACTGAAATTATATAAAATTAGTCATACAATCAATCCATATTATATGATTAATAGTATAAAATTATACTACAACGCAAAGCCATTTAACTTAAAGTAATCAAATGAAAAAATTAATGTTAATAAATATTCCGTACGAAATAAATCGAAAAACTTCTCCTTCAACAAATAAACCATTTCCTTTACTCGTGATAAACTTTATCCTCTTACCACTTATGCCTCATGCACTCCGACAGGAAATTAGACTGACGAACCTCTTCCAAAATGTTAGAATACTTCAGGACTTAATTAATGCCAAGTATTACTTAAATACCATTAAACGAAATGGAAGATTCTTCAGAGCGCTGATATCAATTCATTTCCTCGCTCTCACCTGGATCATCATTTCCGGCTGACACATCTTTAACTTCGATTAGGGTTTGCGGTATTTAAACAAATTAATGGCCAAACTCGGCCGTCAGTTCATTAACTGGATTGTGGTTCACTAGGAATGTGTCTGATTTAATTTATTGATAATTTTAACTCCGGGATCGCGGACATTTGTAATGATATTATTAGCGCTTGCTTGATGGCATCTCAATCCACTTCAGTTCTTTTGCGATTAGTTTTGGAATTATTCAAGACTTGAAAAATGGCGATTGGCAATTGAAGAGTTCACGGAAATTTCTCGGGTAAAATTGTTTTTTGAGTGCTTCGAATAATTTATTTGAATTGATGAGTTTTTGGTTTCGATGTTTCCAGTATAGGGGAAATTCTCTGGAATTCTTAATTTTAAATATATGCGGTGTCGGAAAATCGTCCCTATTTAACAAAATATTCTGACATATGGTATGGGCCACATTGCGATAATTTTAAATCTGATATCGCTGAACGTTCATGATATTTATTTATCATTTAACATGTACATTTGAAGTCTATGTTACAGCGGTAGTGTCGAAAGTTGTTATTAGAACTTGCTTAATGGCATCGAAATCCACTTCAGTTCGTTTGTTATTAGTTTTAGAATTATTTAAGACAAAAAATGGCGATTGTAATTGGAAAGTGCACTGAAAATTTCCAAGACAAAATGTTCAGCGATTCCTGCGAATAATTACGAAAGGTTGATTGAATTTATGTGATTTTTGGCTTTAAAATTTTTTAGCTTAAATTTTTGTTGTTGTTTTTTAAATTGTAAGTAGGTTTAGTGTAAAGAGAATTTCAAATTATCAAAGTATTTTGAAATATTATGGGCTGTAATCAAGAAACTATTTCGGTAAATCTTCTCTTAAAACAAAGTCGCTTCTTGGTGACGTCTGTACTATTTCTGTACAATTATGTCACAAAGAAGATTCAATGCCAAGTGTGCTACTGCCACACTGTAAAGTACTTGTACAATAAACTATAGCGTGTGAAGAAGTATGTTAAATTAAAATTTTCATAAGAAGAAAATAAATGGGAGTTGAATACTATAAAGGTTTTCACTAATAAGACTAAAATTTTAATGGGTAGATTACGACTTGTTGGTGGTACAAGTTCGATTTTTCCCTGGGTGTATTTATCTCTTATATGTCTGCACCGCTTTCCTTGTGTCAGTGTTACTTGGCATTGTCTGGAGCACTTGAACAAATATAAAACTCGCGCTATAAAAACCCAACTAACCCTCAATGTGTAGCTGAAATATTTTTAAGGAATCTTTGCTTTTGTGTGAGACTCTCTCTCTCTCTCTCTCTCTCTCTGCGATTTTGATGCAGTCATTTGCATTTCACGTGCCTATCAATTATCAATTTACTATTTATACTGTATTCCACAGTATTAATTATCTAGTCAGAATTTAAATACCTAAAAACAGCACAGCAAACTGTAATCAATTTTTACTGGGAAACATGTAATGTGTAATATTTTTTTATTCTATTTCATAATTCGGTGAAAGATACCACATTTACATTCTAGGGATAAATACATTATATCTGTACTTCTGTACTGCTTATAAATCCTATGCATGAGGGCAAGCACCCAATTCTGTTACCCTTTGGGGCCTATAATAAGTACAATCATATGTATTTCACGTAGACCCCAGAAGCAGAAAGTGCTTAACATTGCGACGTACGTCGCTGAACACAGTCTTTGCAGATCAATTTTTTCTTAATCTCTCTATATTAAAAAAAAGTTACCGCCGCCGCCGCCGCAGAATTGAAATTTTTGTTGTTTAGCTCCATTCTTAGACGGTTTCCCGAGAAAGTACTGATCGGAAAAATATGAAATTAACATGCTTTGTTCTTCATCGTATTCCCTGGATAATTATTAAGATTTTTTTCCGATGCGGCTATTAGTTTAGGTTTTATTAAGTGTTAAAGTTGAAGAAGTGAAATTTCTTCCGCGAGTGAGCAAAACACATTCAAAATTTCAGTCTTTAGTCGTGAGTTTTTTTTTAAGAGTACCTCTCAACGTAAATTTTTGCAGCTCGTCGAGTTTTTTTTGAAATTTAAATGTGGTTCTTGATAATATTTTTTTGAAATTCGGGAAAAATCGGGACATTTTTGTTACTTTTTTTTAAAACTGCCGTATCTATATCTAATTACTATTAGTTTTTAATTTTTAAAATATCGCAGTATACCTCAGAATATACTCTTTCTTACGGTACTATTATTTTTGAAATCGGTTAATAATTAAATTGGATGCGATCAAAAGTTCGTGATACAAAATTCGGAATCTTCGGATATTTTCGCTACGTTTTGTTAAAACCGTTATGTCTACGGCAAAAACCATTATTTTTTAAATTTGAGAACATCACTGAATACACTACATTACACTCTTTCTTATGGTACAATTATTTTTCAAATTGGTTAATAAACAAAATCGATGCAATTAAAAGTAGGTCATACAATTTTCGGAACTTTCAGATCGTAACTTCCGATACAAAACTAAAATGGTCATATCTATATAGTATTACTGTTAGTTTTTAATTTTAAAAATATTGCAGTATACCTCACAATGTACTCTTTCTTACGGTACAATTATTTTTAAAATTGGTTCATAAATAAATTCGATGCAATCAAAAGTTGGTGACACAAATTTCGTATTTTTCAGTTCGCATAGCTGGTTCCGCAAACAGCAGTGGGTTGCATTTTCTACTATCGGGTTTGCCAGATATCAAATTTATCGGTGAGGATAGCGAAGAAATCCTCTGGGGGTTGGCGAGCGTTAGCGAGCTGGGGGCGGGCCCCCTAGTTATATAAATTCGCTTTACAGTGAAACAAAACAAGTCTTTAGTGAGAAGGTACATTTCAGTTAAAATTCATATCTTCGATAACGCTGTAAATGCTTAACATGCGTTTAAAATGTAACCACAAGGGTTTGTTTAGATTTATGTTTTCAACTGTGTTTTTTTATAAATCTAAAAGGCCCGGATGGGTAACTATAGCACGTATTAAACGTTTTGAAAAATTATTAATGATTTAGACAAGTTTAGCCTTTTAAACACATTTGTATATTACACCATATTTTTTTTATCCTCCCTCTTCAGGAATGGGTATTGTTTATATGGTTTAGTTTTTAGTCAGACCCCCATCTTTATGTTTGAGCCATAAGTTAACATCTAGTACTTATGAAATTCTTTTGTAACTAAATGAAATGTTCAACTTTTCGTCAAGGTATTAAGGAATTAAACAAGTTTACTTTATCAAATGCAAATTTTATACTACACTATATTTTTTTATCCTTCCTCTTCAAGGATGGGTATTATTTTGTGCAAGTTAGTCAACTGGAGAGAGGCTTTTTTTTTACTTCGGAATAAAAAATACTCTCAGGGATACAAAAGATCTCAATGAAATGCATTTTTGAACTAGTTTAAAAGTGTGCGCGTGAAGGTTTTAAAGAACGGGAAAAAACATGTACTTAAAAACTATGTGTGTCTCGAACTCTCGACTGTCGTCTCAAAAAGGTGATAGAAAAAACTATTGAAGAAGGTATTAAAAGGTATTGAGGAGGCAATAATGAGCACTCGAGTCTTCAAAAACCTGCTTTTATAGCTAAAAAATGATTAAATAAAATTTGCCTTAGAACGATAAGACAATATTGATATCTAATTTTTTCCTACACCCTTGGAAAATAGCAGAGTATCGTAATTGTATTGATTTTCAACAGAATAATTATTGGTCTTATTGTTTGTGTTCCTTATTGGCATGTGTATATATTCCAAAGACTTATATTCTTGTCTTAATTAAAATATATATTTGCTTTATAAAACACAGATTCCCGTTCCTCACAAACATTTTAAATAGCCAAGAGGGTACGAATGTTTAAAATTTAGTCCCAATAGTAGTTTCTGAAACATTAATTTCGCAATTGAACTCGAAAAAAGTGTACTTGTTGCAAATTGAAATTAAATTTATCTTCTAACTCACGAATAAATAGTGTATACAACGTCGAGAAATAAAAAACTGTTGGAATTTTTCTATAAATTCTATTTTAGCCACACTTTTTCTTTAACAAAGTTTTAGTTTTATGAAAGAAAGCTTCATTATGTTCGACAACTACAAGAATTTCCTTATTTTACTACAATTATTAAGCAGTTAAAAAACCTGTACTTCACTTGAATGGGTATTACATTTGGCCAATGTCGAGTCACATTTAAATTCAACGTTTCCAGAAAAATTATTTCATTTCGGAGTAATTATTCCAATTCCCCCCCCCCCGAAACTCGCGTTGCGTGTTTAATAAATAGAAAGTATCAGCAAAGAAACCGCTCACGCGCTAATAGCTGAGTAATTATGAGAAATGTATTCGGGGTAGAAAAAAATGTTAACAGACGAAAAACGATTCTGTTCGAAAGAAAAATTAATTTAATTTACAATAGCTTGCTCTCGCTTTATCATGTTCGTTGCTAGGTAACTTTAAAACAAACGAGTTTTTGAATATCCTCACAAGCAATCAATCAGAGCAAGAACACAAAGCTAAGTAACAAAACCTCATCTCGTGATTAATTTTTATGCCGATATTAATTCCACTACAGTAAAAACAATGAAACAAGCACACAAAAAAGAAAGCCTTTATCATCCCGCAAAACATTCCTACCACATTTTTGTTAAAGCATTTTTCCACCAGAGTAACATTCTGTTTCGCCATTCAAACCACAGAAGAGTGTCAAAGAGTAATCTTAGTTTTTTTCTGCCCGGTCATAAATTAGGGCTATCTCTTATGGAAATATTAATCATGCACACAGAGAATCCTGGAAAGAAATGCTGAGAAACAAAGAGAATTTTTACTGCTTCAGTCGCTTTAATCATTGAGAGCCCGAGTGAATCGAAAAGTTTTTTTTCACTTCTCTGGTTAGTTTCTGAATGGTTGATTTTTAGAGTTCGCGAGAGAATGAATGTTGGGAGGATGATGAATAACGCATCTCCATTATTTTATTTGGGACAATGGATGACTTTTCTCAAGTCTGAAAAGAAAAATGTCTTCTGTGGAATTGGCTACCGAGAGCTTTATCTCGCCACACAGAGTGTTATCATCTCATGCAAATGAGCCGCTTCGAAACTTTGAAACAGCATCTAATTTGTAAGAGATCCTACTCATAAAGTAATTTATACCACTAAAACTATTAGGATTAGTAAGAATGAAGAGTAATTAGACGTTAGAAGTTTATTACGAACTAATGGATGAATGAAAGCATTATCGTCTCATGCAAACCAGCTGCTTCGAAACTTTGAAATAGCATCTAATTTGTAAAAAATACTACTTATTAAGTTATTTAGAATACTAAAATTATTAGGATAAGGAAGAGAACGAAGAGTATTTAGACATCAGCACATTAGTGCGAACTAAAGAATGAATGAAAGCGTTATCATCTCATGCAAATGAGCTGCTTGGAACTTTCAAACAGCATGTAATTTGTAAGAGATACTGACTATTAAGTAATTTATAGAATACTAAAACTATTAGGATATAAGACACATAAACAGTATTAAGAAATTAGCATTTTAGTGCGAATTAATTTGAAGGGATGTTCAGTGCAACAGTTCAACCAGACGGAAAGTGAATATTTTACTTCTTCCACCTGAATGCTCTTATATGATACATATCTAGGGATCCTTAAAATGTAGTTTATCGCCCAGCCCAACAGTCAATTCACCCATAACTAGGGGGCCTGCCCCCTGCTCGTTAACGCTCGCCAACCCCCGGAGGATTGCTTCGCAATCCTCATTGGTTCGCTGTGCGAACCTATGCTCGCTTCGCTAGCCTCAATGAAGACATGTGTCCTAGCAGAAGGAATTGTTTACAAAATATGTTACCAAAAAAATGTTTTTCAAATCTAAATTTGCTGTATTACAGAAAAAATATATACAGTATCTCTAAAATCGGAATTCAAATGAAAACTTTGTGCAAATTTTGACTCGAAATGTGAGCGTTGCTTTGGAAATTGAATACCCAGCATGTTGTTTGTGTGTACATTTTCCCAGCACTCAAACGAACCACACTTTTTCATTGAGTTTGTTGCCGAAAGTTGTAGTGCAAGCGTCTTGTTGAACTATAATTGTTGGGCCTGAAAAGGACCGTTTTTTAAATGGCACTGAAAAGATCCTCCGCTTTCTTTGATTTCTATTATAAACTAACTGCAACAGCTCATTAAAATTTCCTTTTTTTTCTTCAATAAAATTTCATCCGATAACGCTATAAATTCAATCGATGCGCGAGACTTCGCGATAAACAAACAATCGTACAGTATTGCCAAAACGCGATTAAAAATAACGTCTTTTTTGTGAGCCACGTAAGAGAATTATATATATAGATTGCACTCCTCGTGGGGACATCTTTAGGGCTTCACGATCCCGGGATACCCTAATGATATATTCTTTTCCAATGGGGTTTATTGCCTCTGGTAAACAGGAGTGTCGTGTACTCAGGAAAACCAAGCAATTTTTCTCAACTTTCTTTTCTAAATATTTTTTGTTTACAATTACTTGACATTGTTGGTCTTGGTTTTGGCACAGTTTTGCTAAATATCGCTCTTACACCATCAAACCCCAAACCAAGCAACCCAGAATTACAACTAGTGGAAGAAAGATACTTATTCCCGACGAGTATTCATATTCAGACAAGGGGAATGAGAGATGAGCTCTTTACAAATTCTTCATCCTCTGTAATCAATGAAAAGGATTTTTCAGCGTTAAAAAACAAACCAGAAGGTCTGACAAAAATTTTCACTTCTGCTGTCGAAAAGCTTTCACCTGATACGTATTGGTTATCTTAAAATTTAGTTTGTTACCATTTTAGGGGGGAGGGTGCACAACACTTGGATTTTAATCTAAGTGGCTGTTGACACCCTAGCTATAATACACTCATTGCCATAAAAATTTGCGCACCAAGAAAAAGTCGTCAAAATCAAACGAAATTTTACACATGTAAGTACTACTTTGTCATAAGTAAGTGATTATAAAAACAAATAAAAACGATCCTTTATTGCAGAAAAAATTACAAATGAACGGAAGTTTTAGTACTCTGTTTGGAACCCATCTAGCGCGAATGCATGATGCGATACGAGCGGGCATTGAGGTATACAAGTTCCGTATGATGTCCTGAGACATCTCGTTCCACAGTTGCTGTAAACACGCCTCTAGTTCGACCAAACTCGTAGGGTGTCCAACTTGCCGTCCCAAATGATCCCAGAAGTGATCGATTGGTGACAAATCTGGGGATCGAGCAGACCAGGGAAGGGTGGTAATGTGAACGGAGGCAGTATTGTGACATTCCTGCTGTGTGTGGCCGAGAATTGTCTCGTTGAAAATGGCTCCTGGGAGCCCTGCCATGAGTGACATCACATGTGGCTGAAGGATGTCATGGACGTACCGCTGGGCTGTCATTGTGCCATGGATCAATATTAGGGATGACCGTGTATCGTAAGCAATGGCACCCCATACCATCACACCAGCTGTGGGAGCGGTGTGACGCTGTAAAGCGAAGGCAGGATTGAGGCGTTCACCACGGGGCCTCCACACACGAACACGACTGTCATAACTGCTCAAATTGAATCTAGATTCGTCGCTGAAGACGACCTGGTTTCGTTCCGTTGCAGTCCAATCCCGTCGTGTGCGACACCATTCCAAACGGAGGCGTCGGTAGGTAAGTGTCATTATTAGCACACGTAATGGGCGCCGCGATACCAGAAGTCCTTCAGCCAGGCGCCTTGCAATGGTTCAGGAAGACACAGGGCCCGCTGTGAAGGTGCTGTCTGTGTTTGGATAGCGGCCAATGAGGTAGTTGGCTCTACGCGTGCGTTTCGTATGATGTGACGGTCTTCTCGACGACTAGTCTGTCGAGGGTGTCCTGAGCCTGGTCGCTGTGTAACTGACGTCTCTTCTGTCCACTGGTCCCAACACCTCCTCACAGTAAAATCAGAACGGCCTTCTTGACGAGCTACTCGCCGAGCTGACCACCCAGCTTCCATCATCCCGATGATTCTTCCCCTCTCGAACTCTGACAGCTGCTCATATTGTCTTCGATGGCGGCGTAACGGCATGTCTACCTCAGCGTTTGAGCTTTTTTACCCTTGTTTGAGTGTACTTAATCCTTTGCAAAAGATTAAGTACACTCAAACAAGCTCTGTTTACCAATTTTATACTCCAAGGAGAACGAATTTCAACGCCCTCTAGTGGCATTACGCAATGCGCAATCACGCTGCATTTATAATCATTTGCATATCTGGCCATGTACCTTCATGCCAAGTTTCGTTACGATGCCACAATTATTTATTGGTGCGCAAATTTTTATGGCAATGAGTGTATATCGACTCAGAATTCCTCGTTTGGAATTTTCGTTGGCTAAGAGCTGGAATCGTATTACAGAAATACCAAGTGATGTTACATACGGAATGCGTATAGGAAACACATGTCACAAAAATTCTCAATCGGAGAAAAACGCATTTTTGTTGTAGACTGAAAAAAATTATGCACTGGTGGTATGTTTTATATTGTTGCATATGGAATTCTTTCAAAAATTATTGTAATTGAAAAATTATTTTTGTCCATCTACTGAATTTGATTTAAATTAATTTTTTACATAACGTTAACAAATCTTTTGTTTTTAGTGATTTTGAGTCCATTGTCCCCTTAAATCGATTGAAAGATCTAAATAAAGGCATTTTCCCCTTTACATTTCCATGTAAAGACCTTATATTAATCATTACAACTAACAAGAAAGAACCTCTGTATTTTCGAAACCTTAATTTTTTTACGGTTTGAGTTACGAGAACGCAAGTTAAAATTCTTAAAAGTTTATGTTTCGTAGTTGAACATTTGAACATTCTCATTTGCAGCAAACCTCTTTCATTTCGCTGTTTTCAATTTACCATCCAATAAAACTCTTTAAGAAGAAAAAGAAGTGACACGGTACAGATGCTTTGACGCTTTTTGATTAACAAGCAGAAACTTAATAAAAAAATTATGTTTATGTCCTTCCTCGCTTCTACAGTTTCATTTACAAGAATGCAAAGAAAAGACATTTTTTAAAAACTTTACAAGCAGTTGTATCAAGTTTAAAATGTTTTCCCTGACGTCCTTTGACCTCTTGTTGCAGTACCAGATATAAAGGGTAACGAGACTGGCTGTGTGGAGGGTATAAACAATTTCATAAGGTCTGGTATACTATAGGACCGAATGGGTCAGACGGGAAACACTTGAAGGCTGTCAGAAGGCTTATTTTCCCCAATAACTCCAGCGCATATCAAGAAGAAGAAAAACAATTCCTGCTCATTTATCATTTCCATCCTGACTTTCTTTCGTTTGTCTTCGACACACCAACTACTTCATCAAATAAAAAATACGTTTTTTAATAGTTAGTTAACCCTCAAAGTGTTCCGACCAGATGTCCAATATCTTGTCTTAGACGGCTTTAGTGTTTTTGTGGCGATACGTGCTTTCTGTATAGCTGAGCTCGACGTCACTTGAATTGCTTTTCGAATACAATTTCCGCACGATCCCAATAAAAATTCTAAAGAATGAATTCTGAATTGACATATGATAGCTGACTGTCCCAAGGGCAGTTAGAATAAACAACAAACCTCACCAAAACGGTGATAGTTGGGATATAAAATTTTCCGTTTGGTTTGTTTTTATAGAAAACCTCTCTCACACCATAAAATGCATGTGACTAAGTGAACACAAAGCATTTTTAATAACTGGTATTTGATAAAAATTGGAGGATTTTTTTTGGTTTGTTTGTAAGCACTGTGTGTGTGTGTGTGTAGATTTCTCTAATAGACCGTTCTCACCATCCTCTGTATTTATACATAATAACATAACATAAAACCATTATCGTAACGGATCACCGACTTCAAGTATGAATGCACAGATCAAAATAAATACTACATGACTTTCCTAATCCACAAGTGAATAGACGATGAGAATCCTTAATTATTTACTCTTATCCTAAAAGCTATTTTAGAGGGATTTATGAAGGGATTCAAGCTTGAGCTAAGACTTGACATAGGAGTCTTACTAAATCAAAGGATTTAGGCGATTCTCACTTAGACTAACGTGCCGCTCTTTTTTCAAAGCAAGATGCAATTGATGAACATCAACAACCATACACTATCCGATCTACCACTTTTCTAGTTTTTGACGAACTAAATTATTTATCCGAAGTGGCATGCTGTTTTTCTGAAAGTTCCTATTTCGCTGCTTGGGCACACGTATCAAAATAAATACCTCTTGATTTATTTGTGCCTATTTGAATAGACTGAATCGTTAACGATTCAAACTGCAGCAAGCAATTCACGAAACAAAACTGTTTTAGGTGATTCATGAAGTGACCTGAGCACGCGTTCGAAATGAGAGTATGAACTGAATGGGTGATTCATTTGACCAGCGTGATTATTCCTTTAACGCTCTGTTATCTACGTACAATGCAATGAATGGATATCATCAACCGTGCTCTAAGCAATTTTTATAGTTAATTACGGGCTCTTTGTGTAGGAATACACACTATTTTTTTTTAAGATTTCAATTTAACTGTCTGGGAACGATAACACGAATCAAAATAAATACTCCTCGACTTAATTTGCCCCTACTTGAAAAGATAAAGTGAATCCTTAACGATTTGCACTTTAAGGTGATTCATGAAGTGACTCAAACTGGAGGCGAAAGACACGTTCGAAACGACTCTGAACTGAAAGAGAAGGCATTACGTGATTCATTTTACCAGCGTGATTATATTTCTCTAAAGCCCAGTTCTCTCAATATACGATAAAATGGATGGACATCAGTTGGAGCACTCCTTTCCAATATGCCGTTTTTCTAGTTAATGACGGACTCATTTGGTCCAGCCGGGGTACACACTTTGTTTTTCAAAAAATTCCCGTTTCGCTGCAATTTGACATCGGGAAAAGCGTACGAGACTCGAGGACCATTGTTCACAGACAGAAGCGGAAACCGGGCCAGCGGAAGCGAGATAAAGTATGAAACATGACTTCTAATAAGGCAGACGCGAGGAGCGAGCAGCGGCTGGCGGCAGCCGTTCATCACCGAAGAACAACTGCCGCTCTCTGCCAATGACAAGCGTCCTCCGATAACGACCTGCCAGTGAGAGGATGGAAATCAAGCTGGGCGGTAATAGCGAGCACGGCGCCGACCGACAAGGAATCGGGATCATTCCTTGCGCTAAGCGCACTTAAGCCCAGTTTGGACCGTGTTGCCCAGAAAAGAAATATGATCGATTTATGTCTTGAGAAGAAAAATGATATAGGGGGATAAACCTTTTTTTTTTTTGGCAACGGAGGGGGAGATGGGGGTTTTCTCATTTTTTTTCTTTTTGAGAAAGGTGTAGGTAGCGTAGATAATTCTCGTGTTTCTTTGACAAACTTTTTTTGTTCTTTTTGCAGTCTTTTTAATATATTAATGAAAAATGTGGCTATCTGCCCCCTTCTAAATTGGAAAATTTACATTCCCTGTGTCTGTCTTTAGATTAGGAAGTGGGGAAAAAGTGGATAAAGTTTAAAAAATAAAAGCTTCTTGTGCGAGGGGTGAGAAGAGGGGGGGGGGGAGTTTTTTCTGGGGAGTGGGAAAGAAGATTATAATTGATTTTTGCAACCCGAAAAATCTGTAAGGCTCTGTGGAAAATGAGCTCAGGACATTCAAAGAAAAAAGTTGGAAGATGGGCTGCCAATTTGATCGGGAGCTTCTGTTAAAAGTGGGAGCTTCTTTTCTTTTCAACTTTAAAAGGTCAGAAAATCGATTTTGTTTCCCTGTCGCGCTAAAAGACTTTCTACAAGGAAGTGGTATTATGCGAACTAACTTGGAGTTAAATTTAAAATTTATGCCCTAGGAAATGAACTGCTGAGTTTTTTTCAATTTTTTTATTCCGTTTTTAAAATTCGTTCGATGCAATACATTGTATCAAAATATTAATTGTATTGTTTGAAAATAATTTTTCGAAAAGATGTATAAATTGACTTTCTAGTTAGAAAATAACTAATAAATAACATAATAAAATGTAACTCGCGATTTAAGGAAAAAGATTTTTCGCAAGAAATATAAATTAACTTACGAATTATATAAATAATAAATGACAGAATAAAATGAAACTCACAGTTTAAGCAAAATAATTTTTTCTTAAGTACTAAAATGAATTTCGAATTTAATTAATGACATAGTAAAATGGAACTCACGATTTAGGGAAAAAATTTATCTGTCAGAAGAAAACTGATTTTAGAATTAGGTAAATAATAAATGACATAATGAAATGGAATTAAAGATTTAGATAAAATTTTTCTTAAATATGTAAACTGACTTACGAATCAAATAAATAATAAATGATAGAAATAAAATGGAATTCAAGATTCAGGCAAAATAATTTTTTTCGTAAGATGTACATTGAATTTGGAATAGTTTAAATAATAAAAGACAGCTCTTTGAATGGATCTCAAGATTTAGGCTTAAATTTAATAGCATCTATCAAACACGCAGATATAGAATCTTTGGTTCGTTTCTTTTAAATGTAATAAGCATAGGTTTAGAAAAACCTATAAAATATTTCACTTTCTAACTGTCAGAAAATTCTGAAAACAATCTTATTCAATTCCATTGATTGTACTGAATTAATTTCAAATGCATTTTTACGTAGTGTTTAATTAAGGTTTATTTACAAGTTAGTTATAAACGTTACAGAAAATTTTCAAGATAACTGAATAGTTTAAACTTAAAAATATTAATTTACAGAATAACTATTGTGTCCGAGCAAAACGCCCACGCAAGGCCTCCCCCTATTCTGTCACTGTCGCTTTCTGTTTCTCCAAAAACACCCCGTTGGTTCTTCAAGACACCCCTCCAAGAGGTCGTACACAAGTTGCCAATGTCTTAAGGGTTCCTGGGACCGGACTGTACAATATTTCTGTCTCTTTGTGTTCTATTTAGTGGAATAAAATGTGCGTATCAATGCTGATAAAAATGAAAAGATGGGATGTTAAATAAGGGATGAAGATGTGTAACTTTACTTCCATGGATACTGTATTGTCGTCGCCCCAAAAGGTAAGAGTACGAATCGTATACAAGGAGAAGACAACCAAGAGCTAATATTTTAAAGTTCTTATTATTCCAAAAAAGAACACAAGAATATGTACAGTATTTTCATCATCACAAAATTAATATACTTCACTAATACATATCAGTATTTATCCTTAAAGTCCAGCATGGTCACCCTATTTATTATTCCGGCTCTCTCTGTCGTCTCAAAGGTTCTCTGCCGCAGTCTAAAAATAACCCTACGGTAAAAGTCTAAAACCAATCAGAGATAATCTGGACGTATAGCACCTGTTCTTCTCAAGTCGTTGTAAAGCTCGTGGTGGAAGAACAGCAGATGGTGCCAAACAATAAAAAATCAGAATATATTCGGCATTCCGATGACACAATGGAGTATACACCTGCCCTGCAAGTGACCCTTCCTAAAGGTCAAGAACAATGGAGTTTCTCGCGATGTCACAATACATATTAACAACTAAGAAACTTCAGAGGAGATGCTATGCTCGATACTGCTAGTATATACTTCAAATTCTACGCGCTGACCGAATTAGCCTTGTGGAAAGAGTAATGGATTAGCCATCGGAGGGTTGAGACTTCGGAGCTCAGTCCAGCCTGACCGTCGTGTGCAAGGAGGATGGTACGTAAAATCTGTCGTCGCAAGAAATGTCCTCACGTTGGCGTGTTGTGAAAGTTTGGAAAATGGGATGCCAACTCGGGTCTTGCCTCGTCATCTGATCGTGGTTCAAAATTACGTGGTGCTGTCCTCGAGTCTTTTCCTTTGGGATTGAACGCGGACCGTCCCCAATAGCCGGCTGTGTTGCTACAGTGGGACGTTAATTAACTAACCTCCCCCCAAATACTACTATATACACCTCGAAGTGATAATGAATAAAATAAAATAAATAATGAAATGAATGAATATAATAAAATAAATAATGAAATGAATAAATGAAATAAAATAAATAATTAAATGAATGAATAAAATAAAATAAATAATGAAATGAATGAATAAAATAAAATAAATAATGAAATGAATGAATAAAATAAAATAAATAATGAAAGGAATGAATAAAATGAAATAAATAATGAAATGAATGAATAAAATAAAATAAATAATGAAATGAATGAATAAAAGAAATAAAAAATGAAATGAATGAATAAAATAAATAAATAATAAATGAATGAATAAAAGAAATAATAAACGAATGAATAAAATAAAAAAGTATCAGCAAATAAGTAATGAAATGAATGAATGGTATAAAATTGTATGAGAAAATAAATACGTAGAAAAATTTAACGATGTAAAAGTATAGATGCATAAATAAACTTTCGGACAAAGTTAAAAAGTGAGCGTTAAAAAGTGAATAGTTTTGTTATTTTGTTACCAGTTTCCTAATTTTGCTATTAGATAAGATGTATATAGTATGGGAAGGGTAAAAAGTTCTTTTATTCGTTAAACCTAATATTAGTTCGTGAAGTAGTAACGGTTTTTCCGATGGTCTTGGCAACGGGCCATCTTATGCAATAAGACGATGCGATTCAAAAAATGCATCATCGATGCTAAAAAGGAGATGTCATGGTTTGACCTTTACTTTCTTCTCCAGAAGAGGAAATCCATGGTAAAATCCGAAAGTAAATGTATAAAATTAAATGTATAGTTCTTTAGGCCAAATAAAATGGTCATCTTTGTGTACACAACTCTCCGCCTTTTAGGAGAGTCAATATTTGTATAACATGTTCATAAGGCTCTAGACCAGCTTATGCAGCTAAATTCAGTTGACAAGCACATTGACGTAAATCTATTAGATAAATCTTGCCGAAGGTGACTCGTTGTTGCAAAGTTTGTGCTTAAATTCCATAAATCGATCAAGATTAGAAGAGATTACAGTTGCATTTGTTTGCCCAGAATACGGACTTTAGCCTCCCAGTTTTAAACAGTTACATTTTTCTTTTGATGTACTTAAGTGGGAATCGAATTTTATTTATTACTTAGATGTACTTAGAATCATTTGTATTGCTTACAATTAAGATCAATTATAGATTTTCTCTATTTTTAAGGGAATTATGATAATTATCATCGTATTATCGATTTATACTTACTGATACGTCAATTCCTAAGGGTTATATGTCAAACAATTTGTGATTTGAGTTAAGTGTACACAACGATAACTAAAACGATTATATAACTGAAATATTTCTACTTTGTTCAACAATTTTTGGTGTAACAGCTTCATAGCATTCTTTTATCGAGTTGTTTCTCTTCGGAACTGGAAACTAATCGTACACTTAACTCAAAACACAAAATGTTTTACTCGTTACCCTTCGGAAAATTGAGGTATCGATATATATAATGTTCTGTTTCACTGACTTATGTATACTCAACAAGTACTGTTTTACAAATGAAATAGAGTTTTAAAAAATTGTGGATTTGTTATATATATGTGTGTGTGTGTGTCTGTATATTTTCTATACAATTCTTAACCGTTTGACCAATCACCCCACTAAATATGGTAACTTTTTCTTTGAACACTGCGGAAAGCATAGGCCATTACTTTCCTGTCTCCAGACCAATCTATAGCACAACCAAGAAAATTTTCACACTGGTAGACCTAAAAGCGCCCTTTGAAGACTCAAGTTTGAAATATAAAGTTTGTTGTCTTGCAATAAATGAATATTGACAAGGAAACACGTTCTATAGGGTTTGTGTATTTGAGTTAATACAGCGAAATGTCGCGGTCATATTTGAGCATTACTAAATTTCATAAATCACTATCGTCTTTATGAAAATTTTGTTTTCGAATTGCTCTATTTCAGCTCAGGAAGTCGAAATCCGACACTTTGCACTTCTTTCGTTAGTCAGAATTCTGCATTTCTTCATTGGAATTTCGTTTTTGTTTGTATGTCTTAATCTTTTACATATTGCAATGCATTATTCAAGGCTTAAATGTATATATTTGCATCCGAAGTAAATTGTAGAAGCTATGAAAAAGCTAAAACGAAGTTTAAAAGTATTTTTCGTACAACTTAAATATTGAAGTTAAAAAGTGTTTTTCGTACTACTTAAAGATTGAAGTGAAAAAGTATTTTCGGTACAACTTCAATGACTAATTAAAGTGATAATTCTAATTCATTTCTCAATCAATCTTTAACCATTCCAACCCGAGCAACGCCGGATTATTCAAGCTAGTAACTTATATACATGATTTTAAAAATAGTTTTGGAGTATGAAATAATGATTAATAATTTAAATATGATATTAATGAATTTAATTTTCTTTTAGTGGATTTTTTACTACTAAGATTTAAAATTGAATTATTCCGGAAAATTTTGACTGTAAAAGGTTATATTATTAAAACATAGAGAATCACGTGATTTCCGAGAGTATGTACCATGGATGTAATGACTAATTAACCACTTCTATTCGTTTAAAGAAACCTTGAAAAGAAAAAAATATTGTTTAGTGTTCGATATACAGGTTAAAAATGTGTTAAATGATGATGCATCTTGAAGTTAGATACTTAGGAAAAATGAAATTGTAATTTATTTGAAGTTGTCGTTCTGAAAAACTAATTCCATATTAAAGTTAATTTTGAAAACAAAGTAAAATGAAAAATCGAACTAGTACATTGCTAAATATTGACAATCGTTAGGTGTCTATGCTTTAGTGGAAGTTTCATTATCTTTTGTGAGAGTAAAAGCAATGCCTTTTTTAACGTTCGATTGTGGAGAGTTTTGGAATATTGTAAACAATGCGAGTTTTGACGTAATTCGTATTTCAAAGTTCCAATATCCAGTTCTTAGGGATTTATTAAGAAACAAATGAGTGTCTGAATTTATTGCTTATTCAATAAAATACAGAGCCATATTTTTTGAATAGTTTCTAAATGAAATAAGGGGGATAAAGAATGTTGCAGGATTTGAAAAGAGGGAACATTTTTATTTTTTACGCTGGGAAAACAAAAATAGGAGAGAGCTTCACAAATCAACAAATTTTGCGGAAAAAATGGGCTTGGAGTCTTTCGAAATGTTGTTTTTCTATCTAAAAAACGAGATGATTTGTCAACAAATGTTACCTTTAAAGTAAGTTAGAGGACAAAGTTCTCTTCACTTGAGAACATTCTTTCAGAATTTTGAGTAAAAAAAAGATACGATCAATCCTCTTTTGAGATGGATTGCAAAATATGACAAAGGTGTTTTTTGTTTGGAAAATAACAGGCATGAAAAACCTGTATAAAAGTTCGAACGAAGGGATCAATATTTTTACCCTTCTGTTGTCCAAAGAGAAGAAATTGCAAATGGGTGAAATTCAAAGAATATAATCAGTATCTCAAATATTTATAGAGCTTCTATTATTAAATTTTATTTATTGCGGAAAATTTCCAACAAGCGGTTTTAAATTGTGTGTACATGGCAAAGTATTTACGAAATGTTGATACGAATACGATATAATTGTTTTCTGAAAAGGCTTGAGATTGGTATGTTAATTGGATTAGGACTTCCTTTTTCACATCAGTTATTGCATATTATATAATGGGGATTAAACTGATATTCTGCTCAGCAAAAAAACTTCAAAAATCTTTTTTAATTAAAAAATGAAAAATAAAATTGGAAGCAGAGTATTTTTCAATTTAATTCACGACCGAAAAGTAATTAACTTATGGTGGGTGAATTTAGCCATTATGGGGGTTTCCTTTATTGATTTCTTGAAAATGTTTTTACCTGTAAAAAGCAGTCCCCATTCTTGTTTAGAAAACAAATATGATTTTCTGTTAATAAAACTTTACGATTAAACTTTTTCAAAACTAAATAGGTTCATTCAGAATGAATTTCTTACGTTTGATATATTTAATTAGAAAATATGGCTCATTCTGTCAGTTTCATAAAAATAATTTTTGTTATTCTCAATTCTTTTAACAATTTCTCTATGAACGAATCTCAGATTTGTTTTAACAACTTTGTTAAAATAAATTCAAAGTTTAGGCATATTGTATCACCCCTTACAATTGTTCTGAATTGGTTGCAACGATATTTCTACTATTCACAGTGTTAATTAAATACAAAGTGTTAAACCTTTAACTAAAAAATAATTTTTAAGTAGGCATATTTAGAAAATAAGTCTAGTTTCCACAATAACATGGACAATTTTTAAATTGGTATTTTTTCTAGGTAAATGGATTGTAAATGCAGTATATTCTGGAGAGCCTTCATCTCAAGGAAAGCTGCTAATTTTTGAAATTTGATCACTTGGAAAACAAATCGGCTTTTGAATGAACTTATGACTTCTGTTATGTATGCGGTGAATACGGAAAATGAACAAAACAGCTCAAGTCACCAAATTGAATTTGTGCAGAGAAGTACCAAAACATCCAGTTGAAATCTATCACAAAATCAGATCCTTGAAGACAGAACAAAAATTTTGCTTCTTCCAAAAACAACATATTTAGACTTCGTTGCATCCAACACATATATTTGAACTTCACTATACATAACAAGTAATTTCAGCCATGTCGTCAACACATTCCAGCGGCAAATCACACGAAAACCTACTCAGTCCAAGACCAAAATGCAGAACTGCAGAACCTATACCCGTCGAAGTAGGCTACCATTTCAATCGAGCCACTGCTCAGACAAGAATAAAGCCCCTGGAGTCCCAAAACCGCTTGCACACCTATGGAACCGAGAGTTCCTTAGGCGCCACAGATTCCATATCCTCTGTCCAGACCGAAAGACAGCTGCTTAAGAACATGATAGTGCTAGGCTTAGGGTTCGTCTTCACATTCAGCGCCTTAGCCGCTCTACAAAGTCTGCAAAGTTCGCTATTCCTCGAAACCCACCTCGGTCTGCATTCCTTGAGCGTCCTGTACGGTTTGGCAGCTTTCTCCTGCTTCTACGGTCCCATCTTCGTCCAGAAGCTGACACCAAACTGGACCGTTGTCCTCTCGTTCGTCCTAATCGCTCTCTTCATCTCCACCTTCTTCTACCCTAGGCCTTACACTCTCATCCCGAGCGCGGTTCTGCTAGGCCTCTCCTTCGGTCCGTTGTTCTGTGCCCAGACCACGTTCCTGATGCAACTCGTGTCCAGGATGGCCTATCTGACGAACGGGATCCGGGACAAGGTCCAGCAGAGGTACCTGAGGCTGTTCTACTTCTTCTACAACTCCAGCCGCATCTGGGGACATCTTATCACTGCCATGTTGCTGCGGTACGGCGGGGACGTCTACGTCTTCTCGACAAGACCGCAGTACCCTCGATACCACGCCACGGGCCCTCATTTCCCGGTCCTGGACCTGCACATGTCCCCGTCTCTGTACGCGACAGTGGCCAGGCCCAGTCTGTGCACCTTAGACCATATCACGGACGATCACATCTTCCGGAATCCTGCCTCTTACGTGTTCTACGTGCCATCCAATTTGTACTTGATGTTGATTTCGGTTTTCCTGGGACTCGCTTTCCTGGGTCTGGCCACGGTGACCACTCTACTGGATAAGTTCGACCTGTACGTCTCGCAAGATCCCCTGGAGAGACCGCCCATTCTTCTCAGCTTCAGGAAGGTGATTCTCGCCCTGGTGGACCCACAGCTTCGGTTGATGTTACCGATGATAATATTCATTGGATACGAACAAGGATTCATGGTTGCGGATTTTACAAGGGTATGTTCAAACACGTTTTCTAACTTGGAATTGTCTTATGTTGATTCACTGTTCACAATCTCCTCTTACCTCGTGGTGAATTATCTTCGTATCCAAAACCATCCTGTATTTGCCAGACTGATGCAAAAACTTGTTCCACAATGTCACCAGACTTAGGCAAAGAATAATCTATTTTTTTCCAACGAGTATCTTCATTCCCGCTTGGAATAATATAGCAGTTTTGTCTCGACGATCTCTTTATTAGCAATACTGACCAGATCTCGGACGATATATTTCGTCTAAACCACGTGTACGAGATATTTCGTCACAGTCGCTCTTTCCAGCTTTAGATGTCTTTAAGTTCAATGATACTTAAAAAACAGCCACCGAATGAGGATGGTCTGAAGAACACGCATTAGATCAAGTAAATTGGTTCTTGACAGACAAATTCGCGTTATAATATAGTGGACAAATGAAAGAACCAGAAAGCCCTATTCGATGTAGATGAGCCTATTGATAATCATGGTCAGAAAGGACACAAAACCCCGATAGCTCTAGGAAGACAATGTTGCAATTTGTGGGGATGTAGTGTTGTACGCCTACACGAAGTGCCGCCTGGGTAACATTAAATGGGCTTGTCTACTGAATTATAAGACGGTCTCTGATCATTCTAACTTGGATTCAAATTCAGCATTGGCTTCATAGTTTCAGTAACAGTAACGGAAAATGTTTAGAAGTTTCTTTGCCATGCTTAGTACAGACAAATTTCAGCTGATTATGCATCAAGCAATTGGTATCTCAGCAAATTAAGTTGCATTTGTTATTTTGTTAACTGAATACATTTCCACGAATAATAACAGTATTTATCATTGAACGACATAGAGATCGGGGTTGAGTCTTGGAAAGTCATCAGTTTGCGGTAGTTTCCCTTGCTATCTCCTATTTGAATTCCACTGGGCTAGTGTTTTTAGTACTGTTCTTATCAATAATGAATCCAAAACATCCATTTGTAACAAAAACTGACCGTAGTGATGAACTAGAGAAACCAATAGTAACATTCCATAACATCTACTTGCAACAAAACATGACCGTAGTGATGAACTAGAGAAACCAATAGTAACATTCCATAACATCTACTTGTAACAAAAAATGACCGTAGTGATGAACTAGAGAAACCAATCGTAACATTACATAACATCTACTTGCAACAAAAAAATTACAGTAGTGATGAACAAGAGAAACCAATCGTAACATATGTAATTTGTCAGTGGATAGTGTGTTATTTTATGAAATGATTTCGATCATACCAAATTAAACGGAAATATTTCGACACGCCAATTAACTTCAAATTCAAAGTCTGTTGACTGGGACACACATTATGCAATTGCAAACCCTATTGTTTAAGTAGGTAGATACTTGATTGTTGAACTAACGCCACGCTGAAACAACATACCTGGCTATTGCTAACCGTCGGGGATCGATTCCGAAGGGAAAGATCCGAAGACAGCACCCGAGCTGGCATTCCACTCTCTAAACTACCTTAACAGACAAAACAGATTTAGCTTACACCAGCCCGCTCGTACACGATGATCTTTAATTGGATTGAGTTTCGATCGCGTAACCCTTCGGTTGCTAATCCGCGAATCTAACTACCATGATACTTTTAGAAGCAGTAGTTCTACATAACTATAAGTTTATTACGTTTTAGATCATATAAAAATTGGGTATTAAGTAATAAAAATAATATGAAGCTAAGCTAATTTCAAAAGATGCGAAAGTACTCAATCTAATTCATGAATGAATTTAATGGACAGACTGACTCTTAAATATTTATTAAGCTAATGTCACAAATCCATGTTCCGTTTCTACTGCAACGAATAGTATCGTCTTAGTACTTATCTAACAAAAACTGTCTTGCTTTTTAAGGGAACCAGTCCACAAAAATCTTTCGAAATTTCGAATAGTTTTTTATAAATATAAATAAATGTTTATAAAATTCTGATTAAAATTATATATTATTGATGGAGATACGTTGAGTAGAAATACTTAAAATAATTTTTTAATACCTCTACCTACCTAAAGTAAGGTCAATTTTATGCTTTAAACCTTGATACCTCAAAATGTGTATTTTTTCCATAAAAGAAACATTTTTTTCAGTCTATTCAAGCAAATATAAAAAATTTAGTTTACTAGTGTAACTTACCCTATATCATAATTTAACACAGGCATTTTTTCTATCTGCTCAGAAAATTTCATTTTGACTGTTGGAAAGGATGAAAATTGGTCTTTTTTCAAAACAAAATACGAGTTAAAGAAAAACAATCTCAAAAATTCAAATTTTGAGTTTTTTTAAAATCTTTGTGTTACAGTGGTTAAAAACGTCTTCATAACCTGTATAAAAACATTCAAATCAATGCACATGAAAGATTCTGAGAAAATGTTCCTTAAAATTTGACCATTTTAACATTATGGAGATAGGACTGCACCTGGTTAAGTTATTTAACTAAGAAACATTTAAACTTTCAAAAAAGTGAATTTTTTTATTTTTTATAGGCGCAGCGTTTTATTCTAACCTAAAGCAATTTAAGCACGTATTGGTTACATCAAAACGAGCAGTTGGATTTATTTAGTAGTATTCTAAGATTGTAGTTTATTTCTATAAGTTTCAGATAACTTTCTCATATCCATCATGTATTAAATCTAACTTAAACTTTCCGTTTCTCGACAGTTCTGAATAAATTGAGAATCTAGGATTCTACTTTAAACCGTTTGTTATTGATTTGGGAACATTTATCAAATAGAGGAAGTATAATTCCCATAATCGCTCCACTTATCCTACATATGAATATGAAATTCAAGCGTAGGTAATACATTAAGATTTGAGCTTCGAGACCCACTTAATTCATTAAGATTTATCGCTATAAATATTTTCTGCGCTGTCAAATATTGTTATGGTTTAGATACTTTAACACAATTCCTTATGCTCTATTTTGTCTTAAGCTAACCTCATAGTTGTATATACAGAGGCTGTTCGCACATTTTTAGACGATTTTGGTTAGCGGTAATAAAAAATCGTTTGCTGCAAAAGAAATAATTGCAGTTGTACTATGTTTTTAAAAGTCAAAATTATCGTCTGCGGCTTGAGAGGTTTGTTTTTATTCAAAATGGCGTTTTTAACAAAGCAGTGGTTCGAAGGCTATATTTATGCTCTTTCCGAAGAGAAATATTCATATTCCGTTTTCCAAAAACGATGTGAGAGTCATGTTTTTGTGATATCTAAAGCATCGATAGGTAATATCGTCAACAAGAAAGGAAAAAAACGTCAAATTGGAGCCTCAAGTGGAATAAAAATTCCAAACAAGTATCCAAGGGAGATACGGACATCTTCGACTATTGCAAAGGTACGTTGTTTAATGTTAAAAGAAAATCATCCTAGTCAAAGGACAGTTCCAAAATTCTTAAAATGCTCGGTGTTCACTGTAAACAAAATGATATACGTTGATTTAAATCTTAAGAAAGCGAAAAAACGCAATGTGCATCGTCTTTCTCCAAAGCATATCGCTGAACGCAGGACACGCTGCCGAATTCTATATCAAAAACACTTATCCAAAGAAAAATGGAAAAAAAATTGTCACAATAGATGAATCATGGGTGTATTTAAATGATTGCAGCAAAAAAAAGAGGCATTTATTATCATAAAAGGGGAGCAAAAATTTAAGTACATGGTTCACAGAATCGGAAGAACGTTTTTCTAAAGGATTCATGATTGTTGCTGGTTTTTCATATAGAGATTGCTCCATTGGCAAGTTAAAAATAAAGAGAGTAGAAAAAAATGTCAAGATTAACTCCAAATACTATCAGGAACATATTTCATCGCCAATTTTTCTGAATGAAATACCATCGCTTTACCCACAGTGCCATCAATCTGTAGAACTCCATCAAGACAAAGCAGCAGGCACACATCAAAATCCACTACAAATTTCCTAAAGGAAATGGAACAAAAAACCGGTATCAAGGCCATACCCTTCACTGATATCTCTACTAAATCTCACGATGTATCACCTATGGATTTTTGTGCTTTCGGACTTTTAAAATCTATATTATCCAAACGTCGGCCCACAACCCTTGCAGGACTCTGTAAAGCTGTTCAGGAGAAATGGGATAGAATACCTCTTCTGACACTTCAAAAGGCATTATTATCCTGGAAATTACGGTGTCGAAAGATAGTTCAGAATAAGGGCTATCAAACAGAACATTTAAAACACAATAATTTTATGTAATTTAGTTTTGTGAATACAATATACATTGTCTAAATAATGTGTGAACAGCCTCTGTAATATGTAGAATAAGAGCCGGTGCACACATACGGTTGTTCAACGTGCGGCGCCGCTGCGGCACCGAAGCCCAACTATGCACACATAACCGTGAAATGATGCAAGTACTCATTTCGCGCCACTTGCGATAAATATTCTATCGAAGAAAACGTGTGTATTTTGCTGACTTGGTGTACAAAAAAGTATATTTTGAAACAAAATAGACGTTACTGGATACAACTATTTATTAATTATTATTTATATTTCATTTATTTATGATAACAAGGTACTTCAGAAAGGAGACACGTGTGCCGCGAGCTGCGGTGTCGTGGGGAACTGCGGTACAAATTGCACGCAAGTTGGACGTGCGTCGCCGCAGCGGCCCCGGTAGCATGTGTGCCCTACTCCATTGGATCTAATGTATTTCAGACCGCACTTGTGTTGCGTCAGCGGCGCCGCACGTTGAAAAACCGGATGTGTGCACCGGGCCTAAATATATTACCATACGGCATAAATCTGAATTTCGACGTTGATAAAACGTTAATAAATGATCAAACAATGTATTGAAAATTCGACTAATCCAAAACTTTCAAATCTCAAGATTCACCAAAAAATACTAATTATAGTAAGGTAATAATTAAAAAATATGAATGTAAACATTTAATGGAATAGTTAATATATGATGATACGATATAAATGATTACACTGGAATACTTAGCGTTGGATGATATGGTGATATGATAAATAATTTAACGGAATACTTAACGTTTATCATATATATACGATTTTATTTTTAGGTAAACTTGCTATATCTGTACATTTTTTACGAAGTTATTCGGTGCTTTATATTTTCCAACGACACTGATTTAATTCCATGTCTAAGCAACCTAAACTGATACATACGATGCTTTAAATAATGCTCATTTACCTCACAATTTTAATTTTTAAAACTTAAACATCTTTAAGCTTTCAAACGAGATTTTCATTTTCTTGAAACGATGAATTTCAATATTCGTGTTTCCGCCAAAGGGCCTAAGATGTAAGAAATTATCAGACTGTCACAATAAGCAACTGCCTAGGTTTCGTCGTTCACATTTAATATCTTATTTATATCCATTTATAATGAATATAATATCAGTATGTAGATTTCGCGTTTTCAAATGAAATAAAATTTATCAAAAGCCTGAAGCAGTGTCTCGTACTCAATGTTATTTCCATATCAGTGAATGGAAAAAATTAAATTATCATTAATCTTAACCCAATTACCCTCAGAACGTCCACTTCATTTCCCCCTCATCGACTTTTTCAAAGGCGTCTAAACCAATTCTCATGTTTGCTCGCATTGTTTTCTGAACTGATTTCTGTCTTCCCCATTTCGTATTACCTTATGTAACCAGACTTCTGAAAATTTCATTGCCATTGCGAGCTCTTCCGTGTAATTTTTCGATTTGATGCAGCTCCATAGCACAAATAAAGCATAGTAATATCAAATAATTAAATAGACGAATGAGTCTTGCAGCGATTTATTTTACATTGTTGCCAATCACCAATTCACAAATAAAGTTGATGTTAGTTCTACGCACGTTATTTGGTATTTTAGGTATTTTGATTAACGTCTCACTGGAGGATCACAAAGGGTTGTTGGCGACGGTCCGGAATCAAATCCAAAGAGAAAGATCCAAGGACGACACCCCACGTAATTTTGAACCACAGTCAGATGACGAGGTCAGACCTGAGCTGACACCCAATTCTTCAAACTACCACACCATGCTAACGTGACGCGCGTTAGTAAAATACTTATATTAGAGGGATTTTCAAAATAAGCTCACAAACAAAACGGAATACGGAGATTTTAGTTCTTGTTACCCAAATGCCTTTGAATATAATTAATGCCTAAAGGTCGATTTTAAAATGTAATTTATCGACGTTTTGGTAACGTTTGGAATTTAATCTCATTGTCTTTAACCAATTAATTATCCTGTATCGATTCTGAATTCATTTTAGTACGTCTATTGACGATGTGCAGAAAATATAATGCAAAAGTAAGCTAAGAGAATTGACGTATGGGTTGCATAAGGTAAGAACGTTCCACCACGGAAGCACTATCTTCACTTAGATTTAGCTTGACAGAAAAAGCCTCTCATTGATTAGTAATTATTCAACATAAACTTGTAATAATCGAGCAACAACAAAAGTCACTTGCCCCCCGCCCCCAGTGAAAAAGTCACCTATTCAATAGTAAATATTCAGAATAACATTGTGATAAACGTGCGTCAACAAAAGTCCATGCTTGTATTTTATGGTGCAAGACGCAGTTTGGCCATATTTTGCCAAACTGCGCCGAATAACGTCAAGTAAATAGACAAACAATGTAGTTACCAAGTTAAGAAACGTAACGCTAGAGCAACACAACGGGATATTGGCGATAGGGATAAAAATATCGAATGGAAAGATCCAGGGACACTACCTCGTAATTTTCAACAATGGTCAGATGACGAGGTCAACACCTCAAAGTACTGCCAAGAACAGACACTGCCACCACAAAATACTTAAAGTGATGGAATTTATGGATGGAATTTCAACATTGATTACATCTGTGAGAGCTGAGAAGTCGAAAGTTCTCAAACTAACTTTACTTTTCTTTCAAAACTAGTATATGCCATTTTGTCTGTCTTTTAAACGCTCAGCGTTTGGATTTAACTTTTTTCTTTTGAGAATGATTTCCTGTTTTTATGTTTTGTTTTTGTGATGATATATTGATGTATGCATTGTGGATTGCTCGGCTCTTCCCTATCCCCGAATATCCTCCGAAAGGCAGACTATACAGCTGAAAGCCGCACAGGTGAAACAGTGTCGGCCTACAGCGTCCAATCGAATCCAACGGCATCCCATTCTCCAAACTTCCACAACAGGCTAAACAGTTTTAAACTATACATGCCCCTTTGTGCACAACGGTCTTTGGTTGGATTTAAATTCGAAACCCTCCTGTTGCTAATTCGTTAATTTTCCTACTGGGCACCGATGCCGGACATACAAGGAAAGTTTTGCTTACACAAAATAGACTAACATCTACAGAGGGAAATGAGAACCATTAAATCCAAGATAGAAATACATCCACTGAGGAATTGGGTTGCGATAACCCAGTTGAAATACCAAAGATTAGCAAACGAAGGGTTGTGAATTCAGAACTCGGTCCAGCCACAGACCGTCCTGTACGTGGGGGCACGTTAAATCTGCCATGTCCTCAAACATTGTTCACGTCGGTGAGGTGTGGAAGTTTAGAGAGCGAGGATCCAGTTCAGGTGCTGATCGTGGTTCAAAATGACTAGGCATTGTCTTTGAACTTTTCCTTCGAGATCTATCCCAAATCGTCGGGAAAAACCAGTTGTGTCTACATGACGGGCTATTGGTTGGTTATTGTCTGTCAAGACGGGTCGGGCTCTCAACTGGCTATTGTCTGTTTCCAGTGTGATATTAATTAACTACCACCCAGGGAGACATCGAATTCTCGGCGTCTACAAATAGTAGGTTGTTCATCAGTCCAAGTTTTCCCATTTAATTTCGATTTGTCTTCTTTGAGCTACGATTCATCGTCATCGAGTCCTCATTTTGCCTCGATCCGTCCTTCGATTCGATGAACCGTGCTGAATGTACTTAATCATGCTTCCGCCAATTAAAGAAGTGGAATCCCCTAGTCGCAACTAAGTTAAAACTTAATGGTTTTATCTCTTTGAAGTTAACCCAATTACCCGATCCCCATTTCAATCCCAAACTAATCTGTCAGGAGTGAATCAAAAGGTGAAGGGGGAACAGAACCACTCAGCAAAGCAGCTAGCAATTTTCTGGACCTTGCTTAGAGCTGGTGGAAGGGCGAAAGAATCCCTGATGAAATTAATTAAAGCTCGCATCACGACTTATGATTGAGCAACGTGCAAAACATCCCAACTCTTGTGCCGTCTCCCTGTCTGCATGTTAAGCAGCTTTTGTGTCACATTCCTCTCCTTGCTAACGACGCTAATTACCTCCAGACGTCATGCGTTTCTTTGTCGGGGCTCTGAACCAGTGAAGGAATTCATTTGCTTTTGCTAAACTTGCGTGAGGAGAGATTGTAACTTAGCTGTTTATTTTGTTATTTGTGTACCGTAAATGCGTTATGTCGTTTGAATATAAATGCGGTGTTCTCAAAGGAAACAGAGATTCGAAGTAACTTAACAGCTGCGCTTTGCTTGTGGTTCTAAATTCTAATCAAGTTGTGGAAATTGGGGTATTGTTAATGTTCGAGCATTAATCGTGTAAGGGGTAATAGTTAAAAAAATTTAGAAATGAAGCCTTGTGGAGGAAGATTTATCACCTCGTGTATGAATGAAAACGTGAGTGCACAATGTTGCGGTCATAATAATCACACTCCGTTGATTAGAAGGAGTGTGACCTTTACTTTCCTCATGAGGTTAATGTCTTAAGCAAACACATAGGTCGCGCACACGGAATAAGCAAGCGAACATTTTCTGCTTTCATTCTCTTACTTTTCCCCCAAATAATTTGTTAACATAAAGTAGTACACAAAATAATAGTAACATAAAACGCACAAAATAACAATAAATAACCAAACAGCCGAGGTGCATTAACCAGAAACATAAACTCGAAACTACCCATGCAAGCTCGCTGAAGCTGCAGACATAGCATAGTAAGTAATATATTTTCAAGAACACAGGAATTTCCAAAAAAAAAAAATACAACAAAAGTCTTAAAAAATGAAGAAATGTTGGTGGATCAGGGCGTCATCAGGGAGGAGCCTGACCCAGACAACATAAAATGATTTTTTATACATATGAGCAACATTTGGCTGAAAATATTGCTCATACACCCCCAAACACCACCAAAAAGCAAGAAAAAAAATAAAACAAAATAACAAAACAGAGCAGGAACAAAACGAAATCAAACTCGCAGTCGCAGCCAGGAGATCAACAACAACAAGCCAAAATATTACCATCAAATGCCACCAATTATATGTAGTATATATATATATAAAACTAGGGGGCCTGCCCCCTGCTCGCTAACGCTCGCCAACCCCCGGAGGATTGCTTCGCAATCCTCATTGGTTCGCTGCGCGAACCTATGCTCGCTTCGCTCGCCTCAATGAAGACATGTGTCCTAGCAGAAGGGATTGTTTACAAAATATGTTACCAAAAAAATGTTTTTCAAATCTAAATTTGCTGTATTACAGAAAAAATATATACAGTATCTCTAAAATCAGAATTCAAATGAAAACTTTGTGCAAATTTTGACACGAAATGTGAGCGTTGCTTTGGAAATTGAATACCCAGCATGTTGTTTGTGTGTACATTTTCCCAGCACTCAAACGACCCACACTTTTTCATTGAGTTTGTTGCCGAAAGTTGTAGTGCAAGCGTCTTGTTGAACTATAATTGTTGGTCCTGAAAAGGACCGTTTTTCAAATGGCCCTGAAAAGATCCTCCGCTTTTTTTGATTTCTATTATAAACTAACTGCAACAGCTCATTAAAATGTCCTTTTTTTTTTCAATAAAATTTCATCCGATAACGCTATAAATTCAATCGATGCGCGAGACTTCGCGATAAATAAACAATCGTACAGTATTGCCAAAACGCGATTACAAATAACGTCTTTTTTGCGTGCCACGTAAGAGAATTATATATATAGATAATGCCAAAAATCAATATTTTGTGCAACCATAATGCGCAGAGATGAGAGCCTGTACACGTCGGTGCATCGCATCACGCAGGATCTGAAAGTCATGCTGAGGAATGGCATTTCTTTGTCTGAAGCCAAATTTTAGCCGTACTCTCTTCCCGACGAGCGAGTCCCCGACCGATCCCCAGACATGCTCCTCTTACATGTAATCCCAGACATGCTAGGTGGGCGACATATCCGGGGAGCGTGCAGGCCATGGAAGAAGCGAAACCTGTCGTGCACTGAAGAAGGCTTGTAAATTCCAAACAACAAGTGGACGGGCATTGTCTTGCTGAAATACAGCTCCGGCAATGCGTTGCTGGAAGGGTAGGACCTCGGTCTCCACAACTTCCCTGATGTAGCGCCCACTGTTCGGGATCCCCACAATTTGGAGTTGACGGGATCTCTAGCTGGTGATACCCAATAGACCACCTGACCATAACTCCAGGAGATGAGTCCAGGATTACGATGAATAAGACACTCCGGGAGAAATCGTTCACCTCTGTAGCGTCTGACGGGTTATCGTCTATTGTGAAGAGTTCAGATTGTAGTGGGACTTAACTGATAAGACGACTTGTTGCCAATTGGCACGCCATTGGCTGTGTTGGTGAGCCCATTGTAGCCGAAGGAGTCGGTGGTTCAGCGTCAAGGGAATCCTGCGCAGATGAATCCCTGCGCGTGACCCATAGCGCAGCAGACGTCAACGACAGTAAAATATTCATTGTGAGAATATTTATTTACTAAGTCTTAATATACTTAGGAATATATTCACAAGTCTTAACCTTTCCAGAACTGGTAGGACTCCAGACGTACAATCTTTGAAAAGGTAAATTCACTTTTTATGAGAAAAGTGAGTTTGTGATGCAAGCGCATACACTGCATAATTAGCACAATTCTCAGAAATAAATCAATAAAATACTTACTACATTATTTAAAGAAACGAACTACGTAAATTAAATTGGGAAATTTTAAATTGCTTAAAATGATCATTCAGTAAGACTATTCAATTAAATGAAAACAAGTTTAAAATAATTTTTCAGGTTAAATTAAATTAAACATATCTCAATGTTTATGCCCATTTATTGGAATTAAATGAAAGGCACTGAAACATTTTATCACAATGAAAAGGGTTTGATTTAAAAGACACTTTAAAGTGTCGCATTTATAACCATAAATCTAAGCAGATTAGACTTTTGTGTGAGTTAGAGATATGCTGTATTGTTTCACTCCTTTTCCATTCATAAACACATATACTCCTTTCTGGGATACATGAAAGAAAAGACATAACTAGCAAGTAAAAATAATTTTATTAAAAGCAATTAGCAGTTTCATGTACTAAAGAGCTTTTCTTTCCCTGAGATTTTAATCTCCATTTTGCCTTGAGTGATACATTGCTGTGAAAAGTTTCGATTTTTATTTAATTAATATGTTCATTCATTGCTTTTTGTATGAATAAATGAGTTTAGGACACGTTACAAAGTGTTTTCGAAAGAGGAGACAAAACATTATTTCTTTTAACCGTATTGCTTAATATAATGCGAGTTATTGCATTATTATTGGTAAAATATTTTCTTTAATCGATTGAGTCATTTATTATTTCACTTTTTGTCCGACTGAAAATTTGCAATTTCGTTTCCGAAACAATGTAATTATGAAAGAACAATATAATTTAAAAAAATGCAGATTGAGCTGAAAATAGAGAACATTTTATGTTGGTTTTGCTGCTTATTTTGTTTTTGGGAGTTTCGTCTTTATCGGATAAATTATCGGTTTGTTTAATGTCTGTTTCAGAACAGATTTAAAAATATAGTTAACCGAAATCAATTTTTCTCGATACACTTTCAAAATGTAAGATTCCTTCAGTCTTTATCAGACGTTAATTAAGGTTGTAGATTTTGTTCTTTAAATTTATTTCTTGAATTTTGTATGCTAAATTAGATAGATGTAATAGAAAAATAGCACGTTAAAATAAATTAATATTTTAAATCAGTTTTATTTTCATCCTTTCAGACGTCAATATTTGTTTCTTCAAATTAATCATTATTCCCCAAAACCATGGAAATATTTTAGTAATGTGTTATTTGACATTTTAAAGTAAGAATTAGCATACAAGGATGGAGACTTACTGCAAAAAATAATTATTTTTCATGTTTTTCATCAGAATTCAATGCAAAATAATTTAACTTCCTTTTCAGATAAGTATTTCTCTCTATCTTTTTTTAAATTTATTTTTATATTAAAAAAAGTTACCGACGCCGCAGTAGGATTGAAAACTCACTTTTCCCGCTCGATTCTTAGACGGTTTCCCGAGAAAGTACGGAAAAGAAAATTACGTAACTAACATGGTTTGTTAAAATATGTACAGAGAATAAGATGAAAAAGATTTTTTAGCGATGTGGCTATTAGTTTAGGGTGCATTAAGTTTTAAAGTCGAAAAAAGCGAGATTTATAACGCAAATGAGCAAAAGAGGTACACATTTTCAGTCTTCAGCCGTGAGTTTTTTTAGAGTACCTTTAAACGTAGAATTTTTGCACCACGCCGAGTTTTTTTAGAAATTTCAATTTGGTTCCTGATAATATTCTTTTGAAATTCAGGAAAAATCGGGACATTTTCGTTACTTATTTGTTAAAACTTTCATATCTATAGCTTATGGTATTACTTTTTAAATTTGAAAACATCACGGGAAACCTTAGAATGTATTCTTTCTTACGGTACAATTATTTTTGAAATTGGTTAATAAATAAATTCGATGCTATCAAAAGTTGGTCACACAAATTTTTTATTTTTAAATCGTAATTTCCGATACAAAACTAAAACTGTCATATCTATAGATTAATACTATTATTATTTTTTCATTCGAAAACATCACTAGGAACCTTAGAATACACTCTTTCTTATGGTATAACTATTTTTGAAATTGGTTCATAAATAAATTTGATGCGATGAAAAGTATAATTTCGTGATGGTGTACAAACTGTTCCTCGCGCAGATGCGCAGAGTTCAAACATGAAACGGCCCTGATGAAACTTGCTGTGACGTCAGGCATTGAGAGTTCAATCAGGAATTAGTACGATAGTTTCGCCGTCAGAGAGTTGAAAACTTTGCGAAATGCATTTGGTTTGCTTCGCAAAACGGATGGGATTTCCAGGGTTTGGCGAGCGGAAGCGAGATCATTCGAAGCGACACATTTGTCTCTGCAACCACCGAAGTTTGGAGAGTGGTGTGTCTGCCCAAGTCTGCCCTTCTTCATATCACGTGTTTCAAAAGTATGAAATTTTGTACCCTAACATTCCTCTTCGAGATTGATCCCAAACCGTTGCCAATAGCCCGTTGTTCTGCTCCAGCTCGATGTAAATTGAACTACTTACCTACACAAATTTGCAACTGATGAATTTCTTTCTGTACTTATCAAGGTAGGTAAAAACAATATCTTGAAGCGTATGAACCAGCGAAGCTATTAATTTGGCTTTACGACATAATATGGATAGGCAAGAGTGATCAGGCAGGAGGAGAACAGTCCTTGTTTATCATAACGTCAATGACACGTTAGTGAGATATTAGTTGTCATAAAATTCAACTTCTTATGTTTCTTCGACCTTTGAAAACTGAACTCACACGTGGGAAACTGACGGCAATTTGTGAAGAAGTACTCGTTGTTACTCATGACAAGGACATTGCCGTAGTATCTCAGTTGGTAGAGTCACGGATAAGCAACAGGAAGGTTGCGAGTTTAAAACTCGATGCAACCTTAGGGTAAGTAGGGACTGGTGAACGTTAAATCTGTGGCAGCCCCAAATGTCCTCACGGTAGCGGACATTTGGGGCTGCCACGGAATGGGATGCCAGTTCAGATTCTAACCTCGACATATGACCGTGATTCAAAATTATACGAGGTGCTGTCCTCAGAACTTACTGATACTTTCTATTCGAGACTGATTCCGGTCCGTCGCCAATACCCCTAAGCGTTGCTTCAGTGCAACGTTATTTCGATTACCAATCCACCTCGTAGCAGTTCTCTAGGTACTGATGGCAGAATACGCAGTTATTTATACATTTTATTTCTTCCCGTAGTCTTACGTGAGCTGTGCCCTGGGCCTGGAAGCTGTGGGATACACCATGCTGTGCATGGGTGCCATGACGACCCTCGGATCAGTGGCCGCACATCAGTTCTTCAAGCATATCAAGCGCATGACCATCATGTTCGCCACTGTCGTATGTCACGCCGGACTGCTCATGGTGTTGTGGCTGTGGACACCTGTCAGAGATGACGTGGCCGTCTTCTACGTCATCGCCGCCGGGTGGGGGCTCTGCAACGCCGTCTGGGAGACACTCACCACCAGTAAGTAGGACACGTCTTTTTTCCATTGCTCCGATTTTGTTTTCCCTTCCTTGTACTCTTAAAAGGTCGAGGTTGAAATTGAATTCCCATCACTTTCTTACTATGCAACTAGGATACTCCGGGAATATTCTCCAGCTTATTTATGAGTATTCTTGATTAAAGAATGCTGATTCCATTCAGATATTAGTAAGACATATGAAACAATCTTCATACTCAGCAATATAGTACGATTGTTTTAATAAAAGTTAAGTTTTTAACAAAAAATATTCAATTATACACTAAGATTGACTCTGATGAATGAAATGTTCTTCAATGTCAACTATAAAAAAATGTAATTTCATTGGTTTTTAAAAAGAAACAGGTACAAAAAATGTATTAAGCGTTTCAGAGAAATCTAAAAAAAAATTACAAATTATTTGGTATTAACGAAGATGAATGAAAGATTCTACAACTTCAACTTATCGAATGTAATTAAATTTGTTTACTGAAATAGAAACAAAAAATGTTATGAGCGTTGCTGATAAATAAGGAGTGTATAAATAATTGACGGATTTTATACAGATACTACCAAAATTACCCGACCTAACTTGGATTGAATTGTTAACTCTACATTGAAGAAATGTTCAGAATACTTTTTTATTTCGTAGTATAAAATATTATTTTAACACCTTTCTACATCTTTATAATTTCTACAACATACTTTGCACAAAAATACAACATATGTACATCCATCCACGTAATACCGCTTACAACAATCGCACCTTTGCTGTATGACAAAGCTACAAAATGTTGAAAGGTGGCAGGTTACTACTACTACCAAACACGATTTTGAGGGTATTTGGAATTCACTTTCTTAGGTTTTTTTCATATCATATTGCTCAACTCAACTCATAAATATAACAAATTTATGACGATAGCGTCATAGTCAACAAAACAATGTTTTTTTTTTTTTACTTAAAGGCACTCATGCATCAGGCATTGTCAAATTTCGATATCTTTAATAGAAGGGTGATAAATTGAAACTATAAGACATCCATCAATAGATTTTTAAAGGTGAATACAGTTTTTCTTGAAAATTACATTTTTAGGCCCATCTAATAATAAAAGATCTTGCTTTAAAATTGAATACCTTCAGTACAGAACTACAAAGGTAACCTATTACCATTTAAAAGGAATGGCAAACCCGTTTGTTTCGGTAGCCTTTTTCTAAAGAAAATCGTTGTTTTCAACGAATTTTTAACACCTGTAAATAAGTTGCTTAAATATAGCTTCAACTCGTAAAATTATCCAAATTGACCTCCTGTCATTACGACAAAGAGTTTTTTAATATTTCAAAGTTCAAGTTTGTATTTTTATTAATGTCATTATTCATTCAATAACGGTAAAACTACATTTAAATTTTGCTTTATTCTGTCTCACCTACCACTTTAAATAGAAAATTTTTTGGTGTTGTTGCGTGTGATGCAAAGGAAATACAATTTAATAAAATAAAAAATATTTTAAACAGAAAACAACAGTAAACAGAGAAATAAAACAGAATAAAACTTGTCGGGAATAACGATGTTCTAAAGAAATTCACGATTCTTTTTTTCATCTCTCTATCTCGCACAGTTGCCACAACGTGCAACTAAAAGTGCTAAAAATTTAGAAATGCGAAATTAATTCCGAGCGAAAGAAACATCAAGTATCACTGCACGTGAGTAACCAACACGAATTTCCGTTCCGTTCGCTGAAACATATCGTTTGTCCCAAATATTCGGAAAGCGTTTCTATTTCGTTAAGAACAAAAATAAGTCTTGAAATAAATAAAGTATATCAGAGATGAAATTCCATAAAAAATAATTGCTTTTTCAGTAGCACTAGTAAAACAATCCAAGTAATCGTTATACTTCTCAACATACATTCCAGATTTTCCAAAACTACCGAATTATGGTTTATTTAAGTATACTTATTCACAGATGTTTTAGCATAAAACTTATCTAAATATGAAAAAAAAAATAAAAGTTTAATATTGCTTTCATTAAATTAATTTATTTGATGTATAAAATTAAGCACATTGTAATCCAATACATGGAATACAATTTGTGTTATGCCTGCCTGTACAAACGCAAAAACACAAAATTGAACATAAAACTAAAAGAGGGAACATACAAACTTCCGCAACCAAGTTCAATCACTGTATGAATGTAAGTACTCACAGTATGCAAAGCTTTATGAAAATGTATTAAACCGTATGAACGTATATTGGATACTCACAATACAGACATACAGATAAACAGACAGACATACACCAAAGAAGCAATAGACGGATTTGGCATTAGAAGGGTCCAAAACAGATAGAACACTTAAAATGGGTCGAAAATATTCATTGTACAAACACTCCATCCTTATTTATATAGATTTTGTAAGACGAATGAAATATTCTTTAACTTCAACTTATAATACATAGTTTAATTTGTTTTTAAAAAGAGATAGTTACAAAAAATATAATAAACGTTGTAGTGAAACAAAATATTTTCAAATAATCAACAATCCCATTAATATATTAATCAAGATAAAATAAATATTCATCTCAAAAACTAATTTATTTTATTTTTTAGAAAAAAACAAGTACTTAATATGTAATAAATGTTCCAGGATAATAGAAATGGACAAATAATTAAGAATGCGAATTTTTTTAAAAACATTGATGTAATTGCACTGTGGAATCTATATTTTTCTTGTGAAAATAAATTTAAATAAGATATACAGACCCAAATACTGCATTAAACATTTATTTTTAGTGGTTTCTTTGAAGGAACATTAAAATGTTAGAGGAATTGATGAATCAGTTACTAAGATTTCAATGTCAAATGAGTCGATAAAAATTATTTTATTGCCGAATGAGTTGATAAAAAACACTAAGAAAGTAATATTTATTTGTTTATGGTTTCTAAGGCAAAAGTTAATTACATACATTATTTTATTAGCTGTATAGTGTATTTAAGCAAGAAATTGATCGACGAAATCGCTCAAACCTTTTTCTATATAGATCATCTTCTAGATCTTCCTTTTTATTTTTGTATTTAAAAGTTATGTTTATTTGTTTTGGTAAAACATAACATGAATGAAAACTTGTAACTTGATACAAAATGAAATGAGAATGTGTAGTGACAAATTATTAAAACTTTCAGCACTTTCTTTCAATAATTATGTAATGAAGAGTATGCTAAAATGTCAGAATGACATTTATGTAATGGACGTAAATAAATAATTTGTTTGAAAAGTATACATTCAACCCTCATTATGTGGACGAGATAACTCGTCGTTAGAAGAAAACGAACCAGATCGTCACCTGATCATCATAAAAAATCGGAAATGTGTTGATGATGAAACATCGTTCCTGTCAACAAAATTGGTCTAATCTTTTGGACGAGATATGTCATCAAAATCACTTGAAAGGTTAAAGTGCGATTTAAGATATTAAGGTAAGTATTTTAATTAACGTCGCACTGGAGCAACACGTCGAGACATTGGTGACTGTATAGGATCGAACCCGCAGGGAAAGATAAAAAGGACGTAATTTATAACCATTGTCAAATGACACGGTCAGACCTGAGCTATCACATCACTCTCCAAACTTCAAAGCCAAGCCAACGTGAGGATATTTGAGGCCATGCCAGATTTGACGTGCACCAGCCGCCGATATACAAGACGATCTTTGACTAGATTCGAACTCATAACCATCCAGTTGCTACTTTTACAACCGTGCAACCGCGGTTCTTTAAAGATATAAAAAGGGACAATCGGAGCCACGCACACAAATACAGGGGTTGGACCAAGATATGGAAACATCTAAAAAACATGTAACCTTGCCTGTAAACATGTAACCTTGGTGTAGGAAAACCGTTGGCATTCAAAGCAGCTTGCAGGAATGGATAAATATAGTTCCCGTATGCTTACCAAGGTAATCTTGTACCATTCTTTTGCAAAACGGTGGTAAGTTCAGATAACGATGATGGCGGTGGATAGCGATCACGCACTTTCCACTCTAATGCAGACCACAAAGATTCAATAATATGGAGATCTGGTGACTGTGGTGGCAGGGGAGATGTGACAAATCATCCTCGTGCTCCGAAAACCAGTCCTGGACGATTTGAGCTGTTTGAACAGGGGCTTTGTCGTCTTGGAAGACACTATCACCATTGCGGAACAAATTTTGTACCATGGGATAGACTTGATCGGCCAAACTGTTCACACAATCTTTGGCATTAATATACCTTGCAGATAAATCACGGTGCCCACAGAAAACTACGATATGGCAGCCAAACAATCACAGAACCCCCGCCATGTTTCACTCTTGGCTAGAAGCAGTCTGTATTATAGGCTTGGGATGGCGTTCGCCAGACGTAAACTCGGCCAGAAGTGTGAAACAAGACTCATCCGACCAAATTACTGTCTTTCATTTATTTCTCCACAGTCCAGGTTTTATGACTTAAACACCACTTTTTCCTGTTACAGGTATTACCATCACTGATTTCGAATTGCAGAGCTCGCCCAGAAATACCCTGCTTATGGAGCTCCCTTCTTATTGTTGTGGTACTCACAGGGTTTGTGAGCACGACATTCATTTCAGCAGTAACTTTTACAGCTGTGGTCTTCTTATTTTTAGTCACAATCCTCTTTAATGAACGTCTGTCACGATCACTCAACACACACTTTCGTCCGCGCTGTGATGATGTTTTTCCGCTTTTCAAATATAAATAAAATATATCTTAGAATAAATATTAGATACAGTACCTCTTGAAACACCAAACACTTCGGCTACCTTGCTTACGGAAGCACCCACCGGACGAGCTCCAACAAGTTGCCCACGTTCGAAGTCTGTTAACATGATGCAATTACAACTTCACAGAACAGTGCCCCGACAACGACTGACCTGCGAAGCGTACTTACGACGTTGTATAGGCGGCGTCAGTAAAACACCAGCGTCACCTTTACATTTCACTAGAATAAACATTTATTTTCAAGCATGCATTTCATGAGGAGTTTCCATATTTTTGTCCAACCTCTGTATATATGTTCATCTACTTGTACTTCTTCTTGCATGGCTCTACGCAATTTTTAACCTGACCAATGGAATCTTTCGTAGGATTCTTCCAGCCAATAGATGTGAATAAAAGTGTTGTGATGGAAAGAAATATAACACGACTCAGAAATCGTGTAAGGTACAAAGGGTTATGCTTTCAAATTGAACCGTTTAGGGCTCGGCGGTTATGTTTTAAATTTATGTACAGGAAATAAATTTCAACTACTGAAGGATATATAATGAATTTGCGTATAACATCGTGTTACCAAATTAAGTTACTTCACAAGATTTGAATAAAAACAGTTCTATCTTTTCACAGAAAACTCCTTTTGTAATTAACAAAAAATATAAAGTAAAAGCACCACTATATTTAAAAACCTTAATTTTCATTTACTGTTTTCGTAATAGTAAACAAAGTTAGCACTTTTCTAAAAATAAAAGTTTTTGTCTTTGAGTTAAAGCACTTAAGTATTCTTGTTTGCGGAAAACTTCTTACATTTCGTTGTTTTCAATTTCCCATCCAATAAAGCTCCATCAGAAGTAAAAAGAAGAGCCACGTTACAAATACTTTTACTGTCTGCTATTCTTATCCCATGTTCTTGTTGACATAAGAAAAGGAAAAGTGCCGTATCTCATTTCCAAAAGTGACACATTTATAAGCCGAGTAAGATTCCAGGCTTGGGGATATTTTTTTAACTGGATGATGGCTATCTGTCCAATTTTCCTTTGATGTTGTGAATTTATGTAGGAATTCCTTTGCGTTGGCTACGAGAACTGTATTATTAACGCAGGAGCCAGGCGTTGATTTTCAAACTGCAACTAATACGCCTGTCTGTGTTTTCGTGCAATTCATTACTTATTCATTTATTTCTTGCATTACTTATTCAATGTTTTTCGAAAGAAATGTTTGGCTTTTGGATCAATTTCCATAATCCGATTTCTGGGTGCAAACATTTCTTTTATGGTATGATATCAAAGTGTTTTTCTGTGTTCTTTCAGCTTTTTTAAATCCATAACAACTCTTGCATTGTATATGTTAACTCTCCAAGGGATTTGCACGCATGATATCCGTTATACAGTCTTTTCTGTATGACATCAGATTAGATTGGACTTGCATGACCAATATAATCTTTCATTGGATTCTTGACCAATATAATCTTTCATTGGATTCTTTTAACCAATTGTGGTTATTTTGCCATGTGCATGTTGGGGAAAAGACATAATACTCTACTAGGATATTTAATGTCGTTCACAAGGTTAATTACGTCTTCGGAATTGGTTACAATGATGTTAATTCTCTTAGCTTCAAAAGATTTCTGAGTAGCATTGATTTTATGCCATATCACTTTTTTTGACTAAACAATCTTATCTCTTGAGGTAAAGAACCCGTGGATTTTTTAAACTTGAAATATTCTACTGCTCATTTTCTTTAATATATATATATATATATATAAATAATATTTCAACAAGGTTTTGATACACAGGTATGGCTATTTGTGTCCATTCCTGCGCAAGAATGTCGTCAGCTCGGCTGTAGATTTCGGACGTGGTTCCCTGGTCCATAAGCGTCGCTGTAACTCGTCCCACAAATGTACTATGGGGTTTAGGTCGGGACTAGGAGCATGCCAGTGAAGACGTTTTACATCCATATCTTGATACCACTGCTTGACAGAGTCTGCAACATGACACGGAGAATTGTCGTCCTGGAAGTAACATTCGTCCATCATTCCATAAAAATGCCAGAGCGTAGGAAGAACCTGACTGTCCAAAATGTTCATGTAGGCGTCGAAGTTCAATTTACCAGGAACAGCATGCAATGGTCCCAGGCCATACCATGAAAAACACCCTCAAACAAGTAGTCAGATTTTATGCAAATCCGCTGGTGTCCGCTCCATTACTGTAGGGTAGTGCATATATAGGAGGTAGTGAACACAAAGTAAGATCGTATTTATACAGGAGTATATGTCCTCAAACAGCATCCACATTTTCTCCAAGCTGCAATTATAAAAGACAGCAAACATATGAAAACGTTAGTTTTTACTAGCTCTAATTTCCAACAGTTTTACATTAGATTTTCACAATATTCCGTGAATTGTTCCTGGTTTCACGCAAAGTCGGTTCAGACGTGTAAAAAGTGATCATTGACGTTTGACACACGACCGGGTTTCCGTTCCTAATACAATCACACAACGGCTCCTCCGTTTCTGTTAAATGCGCTATATGCTATGTGCATGCTAGCTATCTCAGCGTTCTAGGTTTGAAACATGTTTCCCTTACGAGTCCGTTTAGAATGGCGATTGCCCAAACTGTCCAACTGCCACACGGCCGAACAGAGTTCATTTATTCATCCGGGTTAAACCTGTGAATATTCAACCGGATGTGAATAAGATTTAATTTTGTGTTTCCTACCTTAAAGTTTGTACGGAAAATTTGAAACACCTTGCACGAATAAAATCTCTTACGTTTTATCCTAATTTAAATTATGTAGCAGTTTTAATCTTTTGTAAAGAAACTATATTCTGAATATCAGGGTAGAAAGTTCTTTACTATTAATTTGAAGGTAGTCATAACTTGTACTTATGACTAACATTTTTGTTATGTTTTATCTTAATGAAAACGCTGTAGTTTTAATCTTTTGTAAAGAAGCTCTTTTCTGAATAAACTATATTAGATTAAAAAATTCTGTACTTAGTTTTTCGAGGAAGTCGTAACTTATATTTACGACTTTTACCATGTTTCTATTCATGAAGCTGAAAAACAACGTGATATTTAGTTAAAAAAATATTCCTGGCACTTTCCAGACTTTATTCACTAGTGTCTTTTGCAATTCTAATTTAGTTGTATACATACTTTTTACTGAAGATTAAATGAATAGAACTAATTTAAAATAATGTTGTTTTGTTTTGAAAAATCAAGATTAAATAAAAGGAAGAACAATTATGTGTTAAATACAATTTTTATAAGCACGTTGCTAATTCTTACTTATATGAATCAAACAAAATATATTTTAAATTGTAAATACACCAAGCGTCTACTTTACAGATCGTATTTTTAAACATACTAGGGGAACTGCCCCCTGCTCGCTAACGCTCGCCAACCCCCGGAGGATTGCTTCGCAATCCTCATTGGTTCGCTGCGCGAACCTATGCTCGCTTCGCTCGCCTCAATGAAGACATGTGTCCTAGCAGAAAGGATTGTTTACAAAATATGTTACCAAAAAAAATGTTTTTCAAATCTAAATTTGCTGTATTACAGAAATAATATATACAGTATCTCTAAAATCAGAATTCAAATGAAAACTTTGTGCAAATTTTGACTCGAAATGTGAGCTTTGCTTTGGAAATAGAATACCCAGCATGTTGTTTGTGTGTACATTTTCCCAGCACTCAAACGACCCACACTTTTTCATTGAGTTTGTTGCCGTGCAAGCGTATTGTTGAACTATAATTGTTGGCTCTGAAAAGGACCGTTTTTTAAATGGCCCTGAAAAGATCCTCCGCTTTCTTTGATTTCTATTATAAACTAACTGCAACAGCTCATAAAAATTTCCTTTTTTCTCAATAAAATTTCATCCGATAACGCTATAAATTCAATCGATGCTCGAGACTTCGCGATAAACAAACAATCGTACAGTGTTGCCAAAACGCGATTACAAATAACGTCTTTTTCGTGAGCCACGTAAGAGAATTATATATATAGACTAGCTGACCCGGCAAACGTTGTTTTGCCTTATAAATTATTTCTAGTTTCTAGATAAATTCTAGTGTAGACAAAAAGTAACTTACTTATTATAAGTGTGTAAGTGGTATATGCGTGAAATGGGCATGGAGCGCTATGAACGATAAGGTAATATAAAAATAACAAACGCCAAACAATATTATTTTCAAGTTATTATAGTTTATTTCTTAAAATTACATATCACATATTAATTACGACAGTAACACTAACAAACAACATCAATCTTTTAATGCTATAGCGTGGACAATATTTTTTGTTAGCCCATCTTTAGCGAGCACAAACAAACTGGATGGTTTACCGACTCGAGAGCATGCTACGTACAATTGCCCGTGTGAAAAACATGGTGTACTCAAATCTAAGCCACAAACAGACATCGTTTGGCCTTGGGATTTGTTGATTGTCATTGCAAATGCCAATCTAATCGGAAACTGAATTCGTTTGAATTGAATTGGCACATCTGTAGGTATGATAGGAATCCGTGTTATTAAGATATTTTCACCTTTGAACTTACCATTTAAAATGCTGGCTTCGATATCGTTTTTCATCAATTTTCGTGTGACTAATCGCGTACCGTTGCACAACCGTGGCGGGTTTAAATTACGAAGCAAGATAATTGGAGATCCAACCTTCAATTGTAAATTATGCGGTGGCATGCCTGGCAAATCCAGTGAGTTCAAAAATTCTGTGGGAAAATTGACAGCTTCGCTGGCATCGCAAAATGTATCAATAGATTTGTATGATACCAAGTTCCCTGGCAACAACTGTTGTATCTTCACATTTAAATTGTCAACGTCTGCATTTTTTGCTGCTAAAATAGCTCTTTCTGCAAGCCACTCATGATTTATGTACTGTGTGTGTACATCGGGAAATATTTGTTCAATGAGAGTATCTTGCGAATCAGCGATTGTGCAGAAATCGGTCGGTAATTTTACGTATCCAGTTTCATCTGTAGCAACTTTTCCATCACCAATATCTAAGAGTTGTTTTGAGAATGTTTCAGCGGATGGATCCTGAAGCATTTGAACGCGCATATTTACTTTCAGCTGTACTTTTTCAACATTACGCCACAATGGAGATGATTTTAAGCAAGCGTTGATCTCATCAACGTATGTTGAACGTGGAATGACGGTAAGTGTTTGTCTGAAATCACCTGAAAGCACCAACAGAGTGCCGCCAAATAGTTTGTCGTTGTTTTTAATAACATTCAATGTCCTGTTCAACGCCTCAATTGAATGTTTGTGTGCCATAGTACATTCATCCCAGATGATAATTTTACACTGTTTCAGCACGGTGGCCATGGACGATTGTTTTTTAATGTTACACACTGCGTCAGGGTTATTTTGAATATTTAGTGGCAGCTTAAATACTGAATGAGCTATTCTGCCTCCATCCAATAAAGTTGCCGCAATGCCCGATGATGCAACGGCCAATGCGATGCCATTATTTGATTGTATTTCAGCAAGAATTAGTGAAATAAGGAATGTTTTGCCAGTTCCACCCGGTGCATCCAAAAAGAAGAACCCACCTTGTCCTGCTGAAACTGCGAGCAAAATGCGGTCATAAATGGTTCTTTGTTCGTCATTCATTAGTGGGACATTGCGAATAACAATCGCGGCCATTTCTACAGTGTTGTACTGCAGTTCACGATTCATTTCAGTGTTAATTAAATCAGATGCAGTTCGATTTGGCGAATTCATACCGAAATGAGTGAGTGATAAGTTGGTAATGACAATGCAAAGATCATCAATAGAAATCAATGCTTCATTGTACATAGCGTCGCTGAATGTTATCGTTAGATCGTTGCACCGTGTACGATGTTGATGCAATATATCATCAGTCATTGAATTTTTGTGATTATCCCACAATATATGTGCTCGAGCTGGGAAACATGTAGTCAACACTATAGCGAATAGTAGACGAATTTGTATTGCTGTACAGTTCAATGCAGCTTCAGCAAGCATACACTCCCACTGGTTGTCGTCTTCCAGCAAGCCGAGTGCAAGACATGCGTCTTTATATGTCGGATACTGTTGCCCATTCACTTTACGTATATCTTGAAATGGTAATGGGCCAGTAACATTAACCAACAACAGTCGAAGATAAAAGCACTCAGTGTGTCTTGGATTGACTGTAAATAATCGCCCCAAAGCGTTCGATTTAAATAAATTGAGACATGCATCAACTGGTGAGCCTTGCTTGCGGGGCATCCATTTTTTTGTTTGAGCCCATGTGAAATAGTGTGGTACTTGTGAATAGAGTAATGTTCTTGCAAAGGCACCAAAATCATCCGTACTATTACACAATTCAAAAAATGCAGTGAGTGTAGTTTTAGGTGGATTTGTAGCACGATCAATCACTGTCTCGTTCGTGAAAACTACACGCTGACCGTTTTCAAGATGGACGGCTAACTGAACAACTGCTGGATCCCGTTCATGAATTGGAAAACCGAAGATACGCCAAGCAGCTTCATTGGAGCTGATGTACCGACCAATTTGGTAGAGCGTAATTTCATCGTTTTTATCCATTGGAGGAGCATTTACATTAGTATTTTCTACTCTAAACACAGCCATATCACTGCCTTTATGGACATACTTGCAAATATATTTGATGCTCTTCACAGAACTGCAAAACTCAACATTAATATGAGCATTGTATGTCTTGCTTAGCAGAGGCGAATACGGCACCACCCAACGATTGTCAATGTCAATGTCTGTGTTGCTGATATTTTTAATAAATGATTGTCCGCCATTATCGGGACTTCTTCGACGATATATTGGATATCCGTCGGTATTTGTTATCGTATCATTAGTGAAATCTTTAGGGAAATTTTTAGTACATTTTCCATCTGCCATGCAAGGCGATGAACGATGAAGAGTACCGCATGGACCATGGATCATGTTTGCTGTAACAATATCAAACAGCACTTTGTCAGTAGACGGATCTGGAATTTCCGCAGAAATGATACTATCGATTTCTTCAGGACGGATTTTGTGTCGATTAACCAAACCAAAATGTGCGCATGAGGTAATCCTCGCTTTTGCCATTCAACTGAATAAATACAGCCAGCAACGTGTGGGACCGAATACATGTAATTTAGTAATGATACTTATTAGAGACTTCAACTTTTGTCTGAATACACGTGCTGTAATGTCATGACGATGTATTGCATTTTGGCCAGGCAATAGCAAAGATGTAATCTCTGGCCATTTTGGATTACATGTGAACGTGATAAATAAACACGGTCGTCCATATTCGCGCACGTAAGCCATAGCATCCTGTATATATTCTTGCATATGACGTGGACTGCCTACGTACGATGATGGTAAAATGACAGAGTTACCAATTTCGGCGACGTCGGCGTTGTTGTTAATAGCGTCTCGTAAGTGAATGTACTCTTCCGCACGCAGCTTGAGTTGATTATATCGTAAGTATCGTAGTCGTTCGCCCTCTATCTTCGCGTACATGTTGACCATGAATTGTTGACAAAACTCACGACATCGTAGAATGACGTTGTCCAGGCCGCGCCGAATCATTAATCGGTACGCATAATAATCTTTCGAGCTAACGTTCTTGTTTGTTTCAGCTCCTGTAATAATATATTTATGAATATTAATTTAAATTAATTCCGTTCAATAATTTAATTGTTTTGTTAAATGGTTAATGATCAAGTTCATAATAAATGAAGTACCTGATACGGGATCTCGTTGTTTTATGTTTATGCAATATCCGTCTTGCACCTTCCAGAATATTAGCGGATATTGGAGAGCATCATATGAACGATGTGTATCAGCAATGAACTGAAGATTATTATTTCTTCTACGAATCACAATTTCTCGTGTACCTGTACGATCGCCAACCATGATTCCAGCAACGTCTTCAACAACAGGTGCATTGAATCTACGAATATGTTTTCCAGCTGGTGTTTTATCAGGATTAATGACAATAGCGTGATTATCGCTTTGTAATTTGTGCATGTGTGATTTGAATATTTTCAACAATTCATTGTGCTCGTTCAATAGAGCGTCCAAGTCGTTGACGATGCGCCTGGCAAAAAATGAATCAAGGTTATTATAATCACAACGTGCATTCACGCGATTGGCAAGTGCGCTTCCGGAATCCTCGCCGCCCATGAAGTAGATTTGTAAAAATTTATGTGGTTCGTTTGGCATTGGCAGCAATGAGCCCATTTTATGATAAACTTGGCCTCTGATTTTGAATGTAGAATTGTATTGTTGACCATTAGCATTAGTATTTCGAACTATTTCTGTTGCTCCAAACGATGTCATTTGAAACCATGAATTGAATGTTCGAATAGTTGCACTTTTCCTGACGCGCAACACATCCCAGGTGGCTCATTTTTGAATTTGAGAGCATGACAATGCGGACATTCCTTATCCATAGCACCAATTACCGCTTTTGAATGAGCATAATATTCAATATCGGGCTCATACTGGAATGCTAGACGCAAAAATGAATCAGATGTAAATGCACGATGTACCTGTTGGCGTTGTTGGTCATTTGTTCTGCGTCTATTAACCGTAAAACGGCGTGATTGTCGTTGTTCTAAACGTATAACTTCATTGTGCTCAGCTCGTGTATCTTCTGATTGTTCTTGACGCAATTGCTGCATGCTCACACGTGCATCAGCATTTTGTTGCTGGACTTGTTCTTCGGTTCTTTGGGATCTTTTATCTCTCATACTTCTGGACCTACTTGTATTACGGCTCAAATCAGCCCCTTTGCGTTTTCTTGGCATTGCTCACTACAAAACACATATAAATAGAATTAATGAAATAACTTCATTGCGCTCAGCTCGTGTATCTTCTGATTGTTCTTGACGCAATTGCTGCATGCTCACACGTGCATCAGCATCGGCCAGGATTATAGCGAAAATATTAGTTTTGTGAAAAAAAATTTGAAACAATAGTTGTAAAAAATTCAAATAATTATATAAAAAAAAGTATACTTACAACACAAAAGCCGTTGTTGGTTGGAGCTCGTGACACGTGTTGAGTACTTTTAAGGTTATGTATATCACTTGTTTAACTAAAACTTGATTAACTGAACTAATCGTGCCAAATACACGCGCGGCAAATTTTAAGAATCTAAGATTGGTAACACTAAGCATATATCAGGATTAAACTTTAATAATAAAAATAAATGTTTATTTTCTTTAAAAAAATTTTAGATTTTTAATCGAAGTACAGTTAAAAACCCTATAATTGATCAGCTATCGAGCGGGATGAAAAATGATTATATTACTAAAATGGCCATAAAAAAATAGGGGTTGGTGATAAAAAAGTAAAAATTAAGGGTTGTATGTATTTTTTAATGCCACATTATAAAAAAATAAAAACAAAAAATTTCGTCAAAAAATTAAAAAAATAAATTTTAAGGGTGAACAACCCTTATCACTTAGGGGTATGGAAAATAGATAGTAGCCGATTCTCAGACCTACTGAATACGAATATAAAATTTGTTAAAAATCGGTAAAGCCGTTTCGGAGGAGTACGGTAACTAACATTGTGACATGGAAATTTTATATATTAGATACTAAAGCTATAAGTTCACGTGTCTTACGGAATTTGCATCTCGTGTTCTTAATATACAGATATTTTCTATCTGTATGCGCGGATTTCATTTCACAACCATGTTCGTAACTCACTTGGTGGTTGTCCTAAAGAGATAACTCGTCATTAGAAACAAAATTACCAGATTTTTAATCTCGTTATCATATCAAATCGGCAAAGTTTTGATGACATGATATATCGTTAATTAGCAAAATTGATCAAATATTGGTGAACGTGGTAATTCGTCGAAGGTTAATACCATGTTTAGGATTAATATTGAAATATTAGCAAATTCTACTAGATATGTTAGATTACTAGCAGAAAGACTCGACTTTTCTCGGGTTGAATTAATAATATGTTGATTGAAAAGTCATGATCAATTCTTTTTCATAAAAGAATCTTAGCATCATTTAAGTGTACGGGAAAATATTTTTTTATACCAATTTAACTTCTCCATTGGTTCTACAATTTACTTCGGACGCAAATATGCATATATATGTTGTATCCAACCATATAATCCATTTCATATTCGTCACGCTTCTGATTAAGTTGATTTTAAGTTTTCGAGTGACTACGAATATTCCCGTGCATTCAATTTCAGTAAAACTGGCGAATTTTCGTTGGATATTCTTGCATTTAGTTTTTCTATGAATATGTTTTCATTGTGCCATTCTTTCACCTAGTATTCGATATTTTCGAATTTCAACATCAATATAAGAAGATGGTAAATTAAAATTGTTACAACATTCGTTACTAATTTAGTTTGAAGCAAAAGCAATTTTTCTTGAAAATTCCATTCAGCGGCAGGTGGAATAACGAAACTTCTGTTAGATATATAAAGCAGAGTTGACGTTTGTCTGCTATATTTTCAGTAAACTATTTCAATCAATTATCAAGACAAACATTTTATTAAATTACAAAACATTTGTATTTTCCATATTTATTCCGAATTGTTTAAATCATCTGCGTGCTCACCATTTATTCTTCAGCATTTTACACCAAACACAATTTTATAAGCAGATATATTTCAGTTTTCAAAAAATTATCTAAACATTGTTTCGTCTGCTTAAGCTTGATATCAAAATTAAACAAATGAATTGCGATGTATGTGTGGCCTATTACATAATAATAACTTCAATTCGTGTTAAACGTCTTCTAACTATGGATGCGACATCGACAGCTAAACATAGATGCTCAAAATTAAAACGTCGATGTTGATATTACATCGCCCAAAAACCATCGTTTTTTTAAACATCGATGTTTTTTAAACATCAGTGTATTTAAACTTTTTCTCCCATTTCTTAAAACTGGTTTACCAACCTCAAATATTAATGTTCGCCTGTGGTGAGGGGAGCTTTAATTTGTCATTTGCCGTGTTTATTAATTTATAAATAAGACTTTTTTTAACTGTCAAAACATAGTCAAAAAAATTAATAAGAACAATTAACAAATCTTTAACTTTCAAATTGAATAATTTAAAAGAAAATAATATTTACAACAATTTTACTTGTACTACTACCTATAAGGATAATTAGGTGGTTACATACCAATAATTATTGTTAGTTATTATTAATTATTTATCAACTTATGGGGGGGGGGAAACACAACAAACTTCTTTTTTTATTACTGTAAATAAAAAATATTGGGGCCTATAACTATTATAGGTCACAATATTTGTTATTACAGCTTGTAAAACAGAAATTTGTTACATTTCTCCAACTTAAACCGATTTTTTTACTAACTATACCACCAGTTAGCGAATAAACTATTTCTAATGGGACAGATGTCGCCATCACTGACAAATACTTAGTTACACGGTAATTATCATTAATTTTTACTATGGTTCTTTTTTCATTCAAAAATAAAACATCGGCAACGTAAAAACATCGACATTGTTAAAACATCGATGTTAAACAAAAACCGGAACCAATACATCTGTGGTAAATACAACAATGTCTTTATAAAACATCGACATCGATGTCACATCCCTACTTTTCTGACCCTTCAACCTTGGCCACTTTGGTCTAAAAGTAAGTTTAATTTACTGATTATAAAAATTATGCTACTTGGTTATTTTTTTAATTTTTATAATGGTACTTTTTTCATTAAAATAAAACATCGAAAACGTAAAAACATCGACAAGTATAAACATCGATGTTAAAAAAGCATCGGCTCCAATGCATCGATATTTTTCATAAAACATCGACATCAATGCCGCATTCCTACTTCAAACAGAAACAGCGCAAATCAAAACAACCTGTTGTAAATTTTCCAATAAATAATTAAAGAAACACGAAAGTCGAAAAAACGTTTTAGGTGTGAAAAGTAGGAGTTAATCAGCTTCAATAAATTTATAGGCTTAGAAGATAAGATAATTTTATCCAATTAAAATTTTTTTCGAAAACTTGGCATACTTGGAAAATACTTCTTTAATTACTTTTTTGAGCCATAGGTATTTTTTATTTACTTTTAATAACTCATTAACGTTAATCTCAGAATGAGAAGGTGGAGTAGGATTAAATAAACGATTTATCAATGCTGAAGTTTTACATTCATCCGAGCATGAAAGATTAAATTAATGTGACTTTTTCTTTAAATTAGTTTTTCGAAGTTTTTAGGAAGAATTTTCTTTTAAAAATGTAGGTTAAAAATCCGGTTGAGAACTATCGTTTTGTTACTTCAGTGATTTTTTAATGTGCAACGCATATTTTAACATTATTTATTTAATTATGGAAAAGCATATTAATGCCTTGTATCTTTAAAATATTAGCGGGAGAACACCTTATTTATCCTTTTAATTTAAACTGATGTTTTCAATTAAAATTGAAAACTGCTTAATTATTCCAAAATGGCTTTTGCTTTGTGAAAAATTGCTTTTGCTGAACCAAAAATGGCAAAATGGCTTTTGCGTTGTGAAGTAAATAAATACTATTTTTGATTAATTATTTTATAGTAGTTATCACTAGGTCAACTTTTTTGTTGCAGTAAAAATGGGTAAAGTTGCATTTATTATTCTCTAAAGTTGCATTTATGGAAATAGAGTTGCATTTATTTTTGTACACTAAAATTTAAAATAAATTATTCGTAAAAAATGAAAAAGTTCAAAATTTATTGACATTTTTAGTCGTGCATAACAGTATAAAAAACATCGTTAAATACTGAAGAACATTGACATCGTAGAATGGCTGATCCTTGACCAGTAATCTCTTTAACATTGAAAAACTGCACTCAACAGAGACTGATGTTGCCTGCATTGTTGCTATATCAAATAATCAATTGGAGGAATATCGTCCCAGGAAAATGTAGCAATAACCGTCAGATCGTTATTTTTTTGCAATTGTTTTTTAAGATACGCTTTAAGGAACTTCTATGAAATCCTTCGATATGATATCTTCATTCGCTGTCTCGATGTTGTACGCTTTCAATTCCGATTTTTCTACGAGACGAATTAAACGTTCGTAGCTGCTTTTGATTTTCAGCATACGTTTTACGTAGCAGCTCTGGGTGAACGAAGTTTTGCGTTCCCATCATCTGCATTGTTTTATGTATATATATATTCGGAAATATTACACTGCAAAATAGTTATTAAATAGTTTCTTATATAATTTTGAGCTAAATTTGCGAAATTAAATAGTTGCCTATTTAATTTTGAACTAAATTTTAAAAAGTTGCAGGTGGCTGCATTTAAGCAAAAAGTTGCATTTATGGAAAAAGTTGCATTTATGTTGCGGTTATAACTCACTTACAATACACCCCATGCAGGAGGAATTTTGGTTTTAGCAATTTACACGCAGCGTAGAACGTGGGGAAAAGTTGCATTTGTTGCAAAAAGTTGCCCTAGGTATCAAATTTTCGCTTGGCATCTTCTATGCATAAAACCTTTTAGAATATTAATCCGGTTCAAAGTTAGTGTATCCTTCTTGTATTCTTTTTATGTGTTTAAAGTTAGGTGTTCGCCAAAAGCATGTTCAATAATGTTTATTTAGGCAAGCAAATCCTGTCTGTTTTAATATTTCCCTCTGGGCCCTATTAGTGGACGTGTAGTTAAAGGCGTCTGTCTAAAGAAACTGGTAGATCGGAACGCTAGGTTATGAGTTCGAAGATCGTATGTGCCGAAAGCTCATAGAGGAAATGTACAAGTAAAGAGCAATGGTAAGTTTTCACGTGCCCAGGATTATGAGACCAAAAATAGTAGTAAGATGATCCTTAGACAACACTGTCGTCTGTTGGGGTAAACAAACATTCATCATCTGATTAATCCACGGAACGGTTGAAGACGACCATCCTTTGTTTCATCATCTGATTCGTCTTCCAGACAAAGTAGTGGACTGACGATTTTCTCTTTTTTGTCGCCGCTCTTGAAATGCTCTTTCACGCATCAACTTTGTCATTAGTTGGTATATCCTCAAACCAGGCGATAAGATGCCGATTCGACCAACCAAATCAATTTTTCACATAACTGTCACGTGACTACTAGTAGACATTTTTGTCCCTACCATGGAAGCTCCTCTCAACAGCAACGCTGTTAAACTCATCTCCACATCTATAGGTTGTCTGCTTGGAGTATCCTGGTGTCTTAAAGACAAAACGTAAATGACCGACAGTATCCCTATTGTCCTCCAGGAATGCACATTCTCCCAGCAGTTAACGGTGTGTGCGATGTGGCAGAAACTCCCATGGAGCTCTAGGATAACACAGAGATTGCGACATTATTGGCAATTAGTGCATAAAAGATCTTACGATCCATATCTGACGTTTGTACTTTAATCTATTTACATACACACTGAAATGCCAAGAAAACAGACGAGCCTATTCAAAATGTATAGCGACGCCCCGTTTGCACGCCATGCATTATTACTGAGAGTGCATGTACTTAACTATAGACATCTATGGATGCCTCTAGAGCTGTTTTCGTCATGAGAATGGCGATATATCGCGATTTAAGCAATTTTCAATGTGGTTTAATGGTTTCCTCCAAAATGCTACGAAAAGACTAGGTAAACGTGACCATGGCGTTCTGGCAAGAATAATTTAGCATCGTTGCACGACACTGCCACAATTAACACTGGGATTCAATGCTGGACCCTCAATAAACTTCAGCGTGAGGATCGTGGTACGTTCCCTCAAAGATAATGGCGATACAAGCTGATGCCCAACTCGAGTAACCTTGATGATACTCAGTTATGCGCCTCATCTGGGCTCGGAAACTCCACGACTGGACATTCGGTGGCTGCAACTGAGCAGCCTGGTCTGACGCGTCACCTTTTCAACTGCTTTGGGTGGATGGAAGGATTTGCTTGTGAAGAAAACACAAAACCAAGGATCCTTTATATCAGCTGGAGATTTAGGCTGGTGGTGCCTTTGTAATTATATGGGGTTTATTTAACCGGCATTAAAAGCGACCCTCCGATACGTCTACCAACATCTCTGACAGGTGAACGCTATGTGTGCATCATTTCTGATGATTTCCGTGTCCTGCGTTCATTCTAATGGGTTTAATCTCTTCCAAGAGGATAAGCGCTACTACAAAAGTCTAGGCACAAAAAATTGTTCTTAGAAAAACACACATCTGAATTTGAGGTCTTGACCTTCTCACTTTAGTCTCCAAATCTAAACTTTAGAGGATGCAATGCACCGCGCTGTGGAACACAGAAATCCTCCACATAGGAAAACAATAAAACTGTGGACCTATCTGCAGGAAATATGATGTTGAATGTCTATAAAATAGTTCCTTAAGCTCTTAGAATCCGTGCCCCGTCGTATTTCTGTTCTACTACCCTGTGAAACGTCTGCCAATTATTAGACTAGTGTACCAATTTTTCTAGTACTTAAGTGTACATTAAGTAAATAGGTGTTCAAACTCCATACAAATATCAGAAATTCGTCCATTTACTCTTTAGAGCCCTGTTAAAAATTATTGAATGATTTGGAGTTCTATGGTGCAAAGGCCATATTTGAGCAAGCTGGGCCATACACAAGACAGCATCAAGTAATAGACAATACACATGAGGAAAACTTTAGTCACACAGAAGAGAGAAATACATTCAGGGAGGAACCAGACCAGGGACACCTCAAGTCGTAGGTTGCTAGAGTTAGTTAGCAAACCCCCTGAACCAAGGAGACTCCTATGAAAAATGTAGAATATAGGATTTTGACTTTCTCCGTTAGATTTTACCTAGATGTGCAAATAAAAAAAAAATAATGAATACGAGAAGTAAAGAATTTTAGAATGCACTTATCATTATCATTTTTAATGTCAATTTGCTGATTTCAAAAAGGGGAAAACTGGCGGTTATGTGTAAGGGAAAAAATGGTTGGAAAACCCAATGAGCTAAAATTGCCCCTAACAAGTACAATCCATCAACATCCACGCACTTACAAATAGAGATTTGAACCTGAGAACTATTGGATAGCAAAAAAACGATATGACCACTATGCCAGGCAAGTGGATTAACACTATGGCTATATCTGAGTTTCAACCTTTTTTATCTGATGGAACTAATAAAATTTTTTAATTTCTGCGCTACACCAAAAATGTATTTTATTTTTTACCGATCTGACCAAAAAATATATAATTTTGAAGGATTCACAAAGAAATAATGGTAGTTACATAACCTTTTTGATCCAAAATGTTTTTTAAAATCGTTTTGAGGAATAATTTATTCATGGTACTTAACAAAAAAATTGTACCCCAAATTATATATTTATTTGGATTTTTCTTGAAATTACCTGTGAGTCGAAATTTATCCCAAATAAACCGTTGAAATCAAAGTAATCTTGCACAATCTAAGCAGTTTGACCTTTCGTAAAGGACACTAGTTCCATTCTGGTGGCCGGTTGTAAATCGATGTGATATATGGTCGCGATTCACGATTAGTCTGTTTATTTGTACTTCAAATCCACATTGGCCTTCTCACTTTAAGGGTAAATATAGCAAAAGTGATGTTAAATGCATGAAGTACAATTCAACGCATTACAGATCAATATTTATAACAAAAACAGGTATTCTTTCAGCAACATGAATATTGAAAAGCTTCTGCCGTAATTTTCGCAACACAAAACAAGACGCGTCGATGCTGTATAAAATAACGAATTCCATATACCTAAAGGATAAGTTCCAGAAAGGGAGACACCTCAAAATAAAGCTTCTATCTGGAATAAATTCAAAAGCTTTTAAATCTACATTCGAAGCGTCCGTAAGTTTGGAAATTTTATTCCAAGTTTGAGCCCTGCCCTGGAGTCTGATTCTTTTCTTATTCAAAAGTGTGAATTTACCAAGACTTCTGGGTCAGACATGCATAGAATACATGATTCAAAGGGGGAGTCAGCTTCTTTCAGAGTTCGCCAACGCTCACTTGATGATAAATAAGGTTTCTAAAGGAAGTAATTCGAAAACAAAAAACCTCGCCAGCCAAATGTAATGAAATTATCTATTTTTATCCCTGGCTGTTGACGAACAAAAGAACTTCAAAAAATAGGACAGTCTCGGTACATATTTATAAAAAAATGCATTAATTTTATAAGCATTTTTTTAACGAAGAAAAGAATAGATATAATTTTCGCAATTAACACATTCATTCAATATATTATGGAGACTCAATTTTCGGTTTTTATAAATGCATTAGCCTAATCGAAAACACAGCAAGTACAAATAATTGGATTGTGGTAAATTAATAAAAACACATGATTAATTCGCAATGTTGTTTTAATAGTTGGAATAAATTAATATAGATATGCTTCCTTTGGAAAAAAATATCTAGTCATCTTATCCAGCATACTTATTTTTGGCACAATCTGTGTTATTTCTTATCTCAACATAATAAAGAGCGAGCAACAAAAAATTGAGTCAAATGAATTGCATATCAGTAAATTACTTTTTTGTGGGAAATTGAAAGCAATGAATTACCTAACAAATAGTTTTACAACAAACAACGTTGACGACACGAGGTCTACATTAATTTTATTTGACTTCCAGATCCCTCACTTTTTGTATATTTCTTACATTGCTTTGTATTCGTTTTCGATGAAAAGAAACTGGTATAGTTCGATTACTTTACCTCAGTTGATCGCACACCGTAATACATATTTTTTCTTCAACGGAACTAATTCAATTGTTTTGCGCCATTTTGATTCGATGTTCCTCGATAATTTATGGGAGTTTTCATTTATTACCCTTGAATGCTTTTTTTTACCTGCTTTCTCTAGATCCATAAATTACTTCACTGAAATGCAAACACTGAGATCAAAAAATAAAAACAACAATAACAGCATAAAGATCTCAATTATTAATGATAACGAGAAACATTTTTAAAGTTAAAGATTGCGTGAAGAATAAAAATCGCCGAAATGCATCACTTTTCTAATTAAAGATTTCAAAAAACCGTTTAAAGAAAAAGTAATAAAAATAGTTTATTTTTATTCTTATTGGCTGTGACTAAAGCAACACAGAATGATTTACTTTAATCTTGGGAGGCTTTTGCGTTTTTCATAGTTCTGAAATAATTTGTTTTTGAGCAAAGTGCAGTCATCAAGAAAAATGGCCTCGCTAAGGGAACACAGGATAAAGTGTAGTTAGAAAACGGTTGATTTGGGTCGTTTGCGTGGAATACTTTTATCCGTTTCAATTATAATCAAACTGTTCTTGAGAGGAATTGCGGCCTCTTAATACTAGCTATCTATAATAAAAATCTAATACGAATTGGCAATTACTTTTCTTACATTTGAGGTTTTTTTTTACTATAAATTTCCAAATCTTACAGAAATCTTTATACAGTAAAACCCTGATTTTACGTAACCCGTATTTAACGATTTCCCACATTAAACGTCATTTTTCATTGGTCCCAAATAATTTCGTATACTTTCAATGTTAAAAAATCCGGTATTTAACGTTATCACTTCGAAATATTTCTCGCGTTTAATATTTTGTAGCGAGGAGAACTCAAAGGCGATTTTATTAAAATAGTGAGATTTTAAAATAACAGACTGTTCTTTTCGTGTCCTTACTGCTACTGAAAACATTAAAAAGAAAAACAATAAATTTAAGAATGAGCCTCCACCTGACATAACACGGGCATGTCACAAATTCGCATAAAATTCGGACTACCTGAGGTATCGATTTGGTATAAAAATTTCCGCGGATTTCAAATCCCTTGAAATTTTTACTCTATCTTTAACGATCGATCGCGAAGATAGAAAACCTCATATAAACTTTTTCGTGTACATAATGAATATCTTCGTCAAATGCGTCAATTGCAAATTAGATATACTAAAAAACTTACAAAAACTTATACCTGTGGAGAATGATGAAAATGATTTAGCTAGTAAAAGCAAACCGCAAACCAAAATAACACATTTCGGAAAACAATAAACTATTGTATAGGAAGAAATAAAAGGTATGTTACTTAAATAAGTCTTTAGTTCATGCTCTATGTTTTGTTTTTCTCCGACCCCAATTTAGCATTATCCAGCATATAATATTATTTCTATCCGGTCTCTTGAAATACGTTGAATCGGGGTTTCACTGTATTTCTAAAATGCATTTCTAGGTTACCATAAATATACCTCATTAAACCAGAACTAAAAACATATTTCTACGGGCGTTCAAAAATTAAGGAACACCGCTATTTTTATTGGTATACAACATCAAAATTAACTCTTCTAGTGGATGCATCGACAAGGTATGTCATTAGCAAAACTGACCAGATCTTGGTGGATGACACATCTCGTCCTTCAAGATCTTGTCATAACTCGTCATTAGAAGAAAACTGCACAGTTTTTGAACTCGCCATCATCAAGTAATGGGCAATACCTGTATGACGAGATATCTCATCATTAGCAAAATTGCCCATACCATGATAGATAAGATATCTCGTCTTTTAGCAAAATTGGCCATATATTGATGGCCGAGACATCTTCTCGGTACCACTTGGAGAGTTAAACGAAAATTCTGTGACGCTTACCTACATAACCTAGGCTCAGGTGCAGAATTATATTCAGTGTTCTGCAACGCAACTCCAAGCAATTGCAATTGTTCTGCAGGCATTTTGCCCGAATTTTGAAAACTGAAGTCAATTCAAAAAGCAAAAACAGACGTAAAACACAATTATCGGCTAAATATGTACTACATATTTATAATAAAACATCAAAATTAATCAACTTACTAAATTTAAAACCAAGGCATGCTTACAGAATTTTCAATTCTGTCGATAACTTTCGAAGTTGAATATTTTGTCATTGACATAGAAGATGTGTTATTTATAAAGTGTCTGTGGTCATTTGGGCGGTGTAGGGAGGTTGTTCCGTAGCTAGAAAAGAAACAAAGGTGTGACAAGAAGCGCGCTTTGCATTGCAGAACATTGTAACTTATGATGGAAAAAAAATCGGACAAAATTTTGATAAAATTAAGTAAAAATTGCTCTGGAAAGACTTTGTTCTGCGACATACGTCGCAGTTTTAAGCACTTTATTCTCCCGGGAACCTAGTTTGTTCACTAAAAAGCTGTTGTGTATTAAAATTTTGGAATCATGACACAGGCTTCAGCATAGGAATATATTCTACCTCAGAAACCCTTCACAACTTCATTCTCAGCATTCAAGCCTGATGTAGAGCCTCATCAGTGTTCGAGGTGGTCATATAACCTACAAAGGACCACCACCTTTTCTGCATTTTCAGCTACCTTTGTATATCATGGCATTCATTGTAGGGTCACAGGTTCGTAGTTCTCGACGTATCTTTTCTATCCTTTTCCTACACTCAGGTCACTTCACTGAACAGTTGCAAGTGAAAACTTTATTGTCCCTTAACCCTCCAAGTTGATTTGACGATATATCTCGTCCATCAAGATTTAACCAATTTTTTTCAACGCGATGTCTCGTTCTTCAAGTGTAGTCTTTTTATAAATTCTACGTTAGATAGCGCAACCATCGCTGACGTAATTATCATAGTATGTACGTAAATGTAAACAAGAACCTTATGTAACCGCCAAGTAGAGCGGGCATGCAGTCAGTAATGTTTATTTGAAATAAATATTTGTTTGTTATTGTTATTGGCTTCGTATGGATACACAAAACGTAAAAAGAAGCCAACACAAGTTACCGACAATTGTTTATCGATCATGATGAGATCAAGACCTGGTTAGTTGATTTCTTATGAGGAGCTAAATCGTCCATCAAGAGCTGTTCAGTTGACTTCTTATGAGGAGCTAACTCGTCCATCAAGAGCTCTTAAGTTGACTTCTTATGAGGAGCTAACTCGTCCATCAAGAGCTGTTCAGTTGACTTCTTATGAGGAGCTAACTCGTCCATCAAGAGTTGTTCAGTTGACTTCTTATGAGGAGCTAAATCGTCCATCAAGAGCTGTTCAGTTGACTTCTTATGAGGAGCTAACTCGTCCATCGAGAAATGGTCAGTTGACTTCTTATGAGGAGCTAACTAGTCCATCAAGATCTGGTCAGCTTTGTCAAAGACGAGAAAAATGGTGACCCATCAATCAGTCACTGATTATAGCAGAAGAGGACAAATCAAATCGTCAGAAATCCTAAATCAACAAACCAAACGCATGTAACTATGAGAGGCGAAACTCAGAAAACAAGGGACGAAATTTCAAACTAATAAAATACGAACGTGCTATTATTTCCCCTTAATGTACTGCAAAATTTATGTAATTCTAAAGCAAAGCTTGTTCTCAAAGCTTATGATCAACGAATGTACGCATTTCGAAAGAGAAAATAAATATTAATGAGCTTTTCATGAGATCGGCAAATATCAAAATGCGATTGCTCTACAATTTTCAAATGGATGCTAAAATTAAGGCGAATGCGCAATTGCAGAAAAGACTAAAGGGAATTCGAGATAAATATGTCATTTGCGTTCCCTAAAATTCCATTTGATTTAAAATGCTCCAAGAAGTACCAGTTGAGCATTCACCTTCCGATCGAGCTATCTGGAAAGATAGAAATCTTCGTAATGTTTAATGTTGTCTAACGTGACGTCGTTGGTACTTTGACCTTCTAATGAAATAGACAGAGCCTGTGCGCTGAGCTTTGTGCTGTTTCTCCAGTCGCTCAGTTTGAAGATCTGTCGCTGGGCTGTGGGGAATAGCATGAATCCTAAATGATTGATCGGTCAAAATGATTATCCACCGTGATCAAAAACACTAGACTGTGCTTCGATAACCATTCGGCCAAGTCGATTCGTAAGCCATGTGATTTATCCTTCAGAGATCTAATGACCGTCCACATAATCTATTTCATTAGAAGGTTGAAGCCCTTGTATTATTCCGGTGCAACGTAAATTTTACAATCTACCTACCTACATTTATAAAGAATGTCATATTTTGAGGTACGTTGTTTTTGTACTGAGATTGACTTGAAACATCCACCGTATTTTTCTTACGGGGGTTGATCCCGGACAGTCGCCAATAGCTCGCTGTTTTGCTTTAGTGCGATGTTATTTGAATACCTACCAACCTACGCGGAACTATAAAATTATTTCAGAACTAACGTCTAACAACTATAACAAAATGATCTGATAACAATAACAACACAACTGTTCTTCAGGGCTGTGTTTTTGAACTGCTGAAATGCCACTATGTTCGATTTTGGAGTCGAACCTCGCTAATCGACATTTGCTATCCTCAAAAACACCTTTTAATGAACTGTGACATTATTTTCAACTATTACGCTTAGAAATTTAGTGTGTTGCTAACCGTTACAAGCCTTCATTTATAAGCAGTCTGTCCAGTTGGAATTCTGCTTATCGACTTTGAATTTCCAAAGTCGTGTTTTAACCTATCAAATTTTTATTTCAGCAACTTATGTTTGAGTATGTATAGCACCCTGATTAGATATGAATTCTGCTTGTCGACTTTGAACTTCCTATTTCTTGTTTTAACCTATCAAATTTTTATTTCAGCAACTTATGTTTGAGCATGTATCAGCCTGACTAGTTATAAATTCTGCTTGTCGACTTTGAATTTCCTATTTCTTGTTTTAACCTATCAAATTTTTATTTTAGCAACTTATGTTTGAGCATATATAGCAGACTGACTAGATATGAATTCTACTTGTCGACTTTGAATTTCATATTTCTTCTTTGGACCTATAAAATTTTATTTCAGCTACTTATGTTTGAGCTTGTTGCAGCTTGACTAGATATGAATTCTGCTTGTAGACCTTGAATTTCCTATTTCTTGTTTTTATCTATCACAAATTTATTTCAGCAACTCATGTTTGAGCATGTAGCCGCCTAACTAGTTATAAATTCTGCTTGTCGACTTTGAATTTCCTATTTCTTGTTTTGACCTATCACATTTTTATTTCAGCAACTTATGTTTGAGCATGTATTGCAGCCTGCCTACATATAAATTCTGCTTGTCGACTTTGAATTTCCTATTTCTTTTTTCGAACTATCAAATTTGTAAAACAGCAAGTCATGTTTGAGCATGTAGCAGCCTGACTAGATATGAATTCTGCTTATCGACCTTGAATTTCCTATCTCTTGTTTTTAACTATCAAATTTTTATTTCAGCAACTCATGTTTGAGCATGTAGCTGCCTGACTAGTTATAAATTCTGACTGTCGACTTTGAATTTTCTATTTCTTGTTTTGACGCATCAAATTCTTATTTCAGCAACCCACGCATGTAGCGTTATTAAAAAAAAAAAACCTTTTATTTTGCAGCTTACCTTGCAACAACGTTTACGTATGATTGGCAAGCTCCCTTTGCCGTGTATTTCATGGCTCAGTGCATCGGTCTGACCACGGCCTTCACGTGCAGCCCCATCTTCGTGAATGATGTCAAAATTTGTCTGATGGCCGGACTACTCGTGTTCGCCCTTATTCCATACACAGTGTTGGAACTGAGGCTACATCGGCAACAGAAATTACAAGATCGGGCGGCAGATCTCTGAGTCGTCTCAACTCTGCCCAGTCCGACATCTCATTCACTCAGAATTACAATTAGCTGGAAGAGAGGAACTATTTCTGGATGAGGTCTCATCTTCAGGCAAGTTTAATCACATAAGCAGGGCTTTAAAAATTATACATAATCTGTTATCTATGTGAGATTTCGTTATAAACACACAGACCAAACGGTCTGGGAAGGTCTTGCTTGTACTGTCCAGGTGCCCTGGCATAATACATATCGGAGTAACCTTATCGGGGTTTTGGCAACCCTTGGTGTTTAATCCGATAGGTGTAGACCTGTTGAATACCATGTATAGATTCGGTATTGCTTTGGAGTTTTTATTGTCGAACTAAAATCGTATTCGGGAAATAAATCAAGCGACTTCACATCATACATACTGGAAACACTTATCTCCTCAGAAACACCACTGCCACGCCACCTACATTTAGCTTGACAGAAAATGCCCCTCATAGCCGAGTACTTGTGAACAATAACATGTACAAGTACCAAATTAGCCAGTGTTCTAGATTTGCCAGTATATATATTGTACTCAGTTTATCCATCCTTGAACACGGCACTTTTTAAACATAAAACAAGCATTTTAACAAGAAACATAAAACAAACTCGATATCATTTAATCGTACATTCAATTATCCATAAAATATATTTAGATTGAATAGAAATTATAATGTTAAATTGGCGAGACCTAATCGGACACATTTGTTACACGTGCATTTGTTTATTTAGCTTTTTTACGGAAATAAAATTTTCAGTATCATAATTTATATAGTGTTTGACCTCGGCTTGGCCAACTCTGATTTATGCGCCATGAAAAACCAAACCATCATACTCAAATTAACTAGTGGACACCTATCCAGAAGATCTCACGAACAACCTTATAGCACACGAAGCTCCAAAGTAACCACCTATTGTCGGTTTGGGGGTATGTACAAAGAGTCGCAGTAGGATCGGAGATTCTAAAAGGATGTGTGTACTAGAGTTTAGAAATGAACGGTACCGTTATAAGGATACAATAGATAAAGAGTTATTGCTAATTTATGATTACTGCTATAATATGGAACTCGTATAGCAGTTTTGTTTCAATTCGAATTTAGTTAGCCTTTGAATTCAACGGTTAGTTTTTAACTTTTAGAAATTAATATTAGCAGTTGTTATTTAACTTATATTAATTGTTTAAATTGATCATTAAGTAACTTTTTTATGTAACTTTTTATGTGTAATTTCAATTTTTTAATTTTAAATATAATTATCTTCAAATTGCTTCTGTGCTAACTCATTAACATATATTAAAAACTGTTAGCATCAGTTTGAGGATTGTTAATTTACAATAACATTATTATTTAAACTACAGTAGAAATAAAAATTAGCAATAACATCATTATCGTGATATAACAGTTCTTTTCTCCACCTCTATCAGCGGGTACAAAATCACAGATATTTGTTGTATGAGCGACATCTAGTGAACCGTTTCAATACTAATTGACAGCGCATCGATTGGTTAATATTGTTATGATATCGAAAGTACTATGACCGCCATGTTTTTATTTCTCCACTAACAGTGCGAGTCGAAACAAAGCATTTTTGTCTGTTTTTTCCTTTATCGATTTATCAAGCTATTGTTCTATGGACTATGGATGTGTCATAATAACAGAACTATTATTCGAATTTTGACAAAAAATATAAAAAAATGTAATAAAAAATTTATTTAATACCATTTTTTCTGATCATTTTGCTGGTTTCATCAGAAAAAACATTTCTTTTAAAAGCGAAGTCAATAACCAAAAATCTAAAAAATTGGGGTGATTTTGGACCATGGTTGTGAGAATTCACAGCGCCCAATGTATTGATTAAATCTATGAAATAGGATGTGTGAGTGACAAATATATTCCCAATCTGAGAAAACTGAAGTCGAAAAGTCCTTCTCAGAATAAAAGGATACCACTGCAAGTTCAAAAGTCATTAATGCGTTCTCTCTAATCGGTTAAATCTGACTTCATCTGAGGTGAAATAAGGAGTAAAATTATCTTTCGTCTTTCAGATAAATTTTGCTAAGTTTTATACAATACCATCATCACTAATGGTTCATCTCTGATACCATTAACGTTTTTGAATGTTACGGCCGATATTTAAACGAGTTTAAGACAGCGCAATAATAAAATTGACAGGTTTTCGACACTTATGGTTTTTTGTTGCTTGGTGTTTTTTTTTTTTTTTTGTGTGTGTGTTTGTTAAACCAGGATCAACGTTATAGTTGAAGTGTAAAGCTTTCTTAAATTAAACATTTTTATTTCTCTCAACTGTATAAACGTATAAACATTGGATTCTTTTTAGATAAAGCAGCAAATATAATTGATGTGAAAACGTTTCGTGGGAAGGGAAGATTTTACTATCTTACGTTAAAAAGGATAAAAAATTTTAAGAAATACTGTAAACTCTCGATTATTCGCGGTCACTTTGTGACAAAATGTTGTTGAAAACTTCAATCACAAATAAAAAGAGATGTTTTAACACACAAAAATAATTGACTAATTTGTTTTTGTAAATAAAGTATATAAACAAACGGATTATCTGTGGAATTCGCTTTTGCCGTGCCACTCAATTCCGCGGATATAATCGAGAGTTTACTATACTAAAATAAATATTCAGAGCTATTTCATAAAACAAATAAAAAGTAATAGTTTCAATACATTCAATTTATCTTGGTTATTTTCAAAGGATTGCTTATCACACATGTATTCAGAATTTAGAAGTTAAAAACACGTTAACGAAAGTAAGCATACTTCATTTTTCAGTTTTTAGCTTCAATTTTAAATGGAAATGCTTCATTCTCTGAAGAAATAAAAATGTTGAGGATTACTTTTGAGTTTCCCATGTAAAAATAACTTGGAAACAATGCCTTCAGAATCATAGATTCAAATGCGCCACCACAAATTTAATGAATTTGGGACTCCAAAATTTATTTCCTTGGGGGGGGGGAAAGCAGATATATTCACACTCTCAAAACTATATAAACATTGTTTTTTTTTATTACATATACCTTTAAAATCTTCGTAATCGCTTATATACAAAATTTATGAAATCAAACACTTCACTATACTACATATTCATTCAACTTCTAAAGATGAAAATGAAATAAATTACTAATTATACTGAAATCTTAACATTCGCGTCAATTCCATTTAATTATAATGTGTGTTTCATATTATTATATTAAATAAAGCAAACAAAATAAATACCAAATGAATAGCGTCCGTACTTATGCTCTTTTTGGACAAAATATCATGCATAATGTTTGTAATAGGTTCAACCATATTTCCGGAATAATTTATATGTACAGTAGACAAAACAGTTAAGAATAGCAATTAATTTAATATGCATTATTGTTTTTGTTTGCATAAATTGTCGTGATTTTATTGCTTTTTTTTAACATTGCTTCAGTTATGTTATGAACGCTGGCATAATCAAACACTAGATTTTTAAAACCCTGCTTTGTGATAAGTGTTATGTTAGAACAGACAAAACATAATTGTAAATTACTGTACATTCCATTTTCTACACAATGTGGATGTTTTTATTTTAAAAAGTTGAAAAATTGCTTAACAGTGAAAACCTACCGAACTTCTGTGTGAGATGATGTACATTGTGATACATGAATCTTCTGTCTTTTTTTCATATAATGATGATACTTCATGTAAATTGTCATTTACATTATTTATGTCTACATAAATGATTTGCTCATTAATTGATGTCTGTATTTATATAAGTGCAATATTTTTTACTTTATTTACTCCTATACATTTTTGTGTTGATCTTGAAATGTTTATCAGAAAAGAAACGTATATACATTATTATAGATCAATGTATAAAAATGTGCTTTTAATTTTTGTATGCGGTAAGATTTGAAAAGTAATTTAATTTTTTCCCGGGGAATTTCTTTCTCTGTATCTAAAAAAGGTTTAAACAATTTTTACTGTCTGAAAACTTTAATTGTAAGAATTTTGTGAACAATTTTCTTAATTAAATAAAAGTAGAATCTAGTCATGTTTGATGTACTTAGAGATTTTATAGATTTATTTTTATGCATATGTTTTTTATTTTCCTGTTAACACTTATAGACTTATGGCTTATATTGTTTTATTACGGCAATAATTTGTTTCATAGCACTACAAATTATTCTGTCAATTCCTTGTTCCCTAAAAAGCATTCGGTAAATTACTATTTTCTAAATAAAATGTTTCACTCATTTTGCATTACAGCAGCGCATTTGTTTCTCAGTTTTAGAATTTTCAAATATGTCATATTTTATTGACGTCAAATAAGACATTGATTACTAACTAATATTAATTTATCTTGTGATGTTTTACATAGCAAAATTTATTTTCAGCAATCCCCTTGTTTGTCACATATTCTATTCACATACTTTATTCACAGCAGTCACCTTGTTTTCAGCAATCACCTTCTATTGTTTCAAAGTAAAATATTTTTCTTTCGATTGATTTTTAACACGATTGTTTTAATAATCTATAAAAATAAAATAGATAGTTAAAAAACGTACATGGCACTAACATCGACGTTATTTGTTTACTGTTGAATGGCAACAGAAAACAATATAAAAGCGACTGTGACGTACGCCTATTTATCATCTTAGTTTAAATATGCTTGATATGAGCCTTGGAATTACATAATATTACTAAAACTTCACGAGGAGAGCTTGCCACACAAGTGAAATTCTTCACTAGTCTAACAGAAATCTAGAGGATATAAATCAGAACGGAAAAGAAATATGAATGAAGCTAGGCTTGGCGTCAAAACAGGCTGAATTAACTTTTGAATGGAAGGAGATCGAAAAAAATGTTCTGAATCTGACTGTGGTAACATGACTGAGTTGTGCTTTTTCCCATGCATTTTGCTAGAAATAAGAATTGGCATCAGTAAAAGTAAACGAAATGCTATTACATAGTTTCAGATAATGGTATTTAGTTTGAGATATGAAATTCATTTATGCAAATAAGGATGCCAAATTTATTATAAATAGATTGAAATAAGATGTGAAATGAGAGTAAAGCCACTTTGCCATCAATATATATAAGCAACTAATAACGTGTAGCACATACACTATGCGTTGAGTCCACTAGTTTGAACAAAAAGTTTAAAATAATACAAAAAGATCCCTTCAAAGGTTTATTTCTTTCGATTTCAGCCTTAACCCTACAAACGGTTTCGACGAGATATCTCGTCCATCAAGATTTGACCAATTTTGCTAATGACGAGTTATCTCGTCATCAAGATTAAGTCGATGATTTCAAGATCAGTCTTTTTCCTCTTGGAAGAGATTAAGCTCTGATAAGTTTTGTTGATGACGTGATATATTCGTCTTGACAATCACCAAGAGGGTTAAAAGAAAAATAACTACACGCTTTGTTTCATCATCTCTTATGCCATCAAGAGCCATTACCTCAGCATGAAAGCTATTCAACACAATTTCCTAAAATCACTTAGACACAGATTCAAATTCTATTAGACAAGCAAATTATTCTGAATAATCCCGTGTGCAGAAAGACATAGCAGAGAAACTTTCACACAAAAGAACCGCCATCACAAGGAGATAAGGAAGACTGATTATCTAATTTGAGCGACGTAAGACACTCGGAAAATGACAAAACGACGACAGATTTTCGAAAATTCTTCCTAGCAGCAAATAGTTAGGGGAAGACTTTCGGTGAACGCTTATGCTCTTCAGGTCTAAATTAAAGACAAACGTGCTCCGCTCTTTGGCGGCATAATATGCTTCAAAGAATTTGGTATGCGAGGCAATTTCGCCATTTTGCTGGAGAATGTCTTTTCAAGAGAGAGCGATATAAGTGGATGCCTCTCATAATTCTTCTCCCCAATATCTCCGCTTGCCAATGGCTGCGATTTTTCAAATTATCCGCAAAGGAGTGACTGATATTAAAGCTCATATGAGCCAACAAAGGCGTGAGACTTTTGCTGTTTACTTTTATTGCTTTGTTCCTTTATTGTACTCTATTTAAAAGAACAAGCGCTTAAGATTTGGAAGTTGAGGGTCCTACTGTTGAAGAGATGCTTTAAATCGCTTGATTCGATAATGAATCGACTTGCACGACATCCGCAGTTGTTGAAATTGATGGATTGGGTGTATATATATATATATATATATATATATATATATATATATATACAGGATCCATTAATAAATCATCGTCAAGCTATGGACTGACACACTAAGAAAATTATACAAAAACAGATTTATAAAAGTTTTTTCTTAACGTCCGGCAAACTATGACTCTTTCTATTGTGGTAATACAAGGGCAAATTTTATAATTCACCTCATATTGATCTCATCATAAAAAAAATCGGCAAAATCCTGATGACAAATATTTTTTAATTTCAAAATTGGTGACCCTAATAGACCAGATATTGGAGATTTACCAAAAATGTTCTAATCGGGCTTCACACTGTACCATTGATTCATTACGTGTATAAAAAATATACAAAACTGGCATACATTTAAAGAGTTTAAAAAATACAAATTTAATATTCTTACTTCACACCTAGTCTCAACTCTATTTGATAAATATCCCAAACCATTGGAAGTTGATTATTTTCTTTTCCGTTTGACATTTGCTTGATATAGCTTGACCTGATCTGGACTTAGCAGGACGAAACACTAACCTATGCGTTAATATTTAATCCACTTGTAGCGAAAAACGGCACTATAACGATAAACCACTTTTATGCATTTACCCCATTGAGTTAGCTTTCTAATACTGAAAAATTAAACTAGGATTCTGTGTTTATTCATTATCTGTGCTAGAACGAAATACTAGTTCGAGGCTTGAGAGGGAATTGTAAATATTTTAAATACAAACTCTGTGATTTTGGTCGTGGAATGTGTGTACACACAAAGAATATTAAATTAACCAAAAGGCTGCTGTATTATGTCACTTGAAAATTATCTTTTATTAAAAATTTTTAGTGAAGTAAATTCTTTTTTATGTTTTGAAACTTGTGCAATTATTTACAGCTAAAATATGAACGATCTTAAGAATATTAATATAAAATTGTAAATTTGTATCGTATTGTTTAACATATCGTAAAAACATCTGCCCAAAATGTTTTAACAAAGTAACTTATAAAGGAGAGTCTAGTCATTTTTATGTGTTAAATCATCTTTTGCAATTGTTATAATTTATTTACAAGTGTAAATAAATGTTGAACTCTCTTGTGTAATCTTTTGTCACCTAAAACAATTTTTTATCTTGTCTGTACATAATTATTAATTTCTCACGTCACATTTTGGGACTTTGAGCTATATCATGTATGTTCCTTTGTTTTTTAATAAGGTATATCAGCTTATATTTTTTCCTATATGTGTAAATAATCCATACATTTTATCTTTGAGAATCTATGAAAATAAAATATTCATGCTTTGAAATTGTTGTTTTTTCTAAGATTACTAGAGAAAAACAGTACTCGACTACTTGAAAATAGCATGTTATTAAATTATTAGAAAAACATTACTAAACTTATATTGTTAGAAAAAATAGTAACCTTTCAAATCATAACTTTAATAATATTAAGCACAATACTTCAGAATTCAGTATCTGTCTGCATACCGATTGGGTTACTATCCACTGACCATTAAAATTTTCGTTAATCAACAGGACGACGAGGAAAATAAATACACAGTCCAGTCACATTAATGTGACCACCACTTATTTTCGACGTCAACGTGAAATAACCAATCACAAAAGGCAGGTGGCAGCACATTGCAGCATTTCAATGGAGTGTATATAAAGGATGTCCTAGGGCATCGGAAAGCATTTCAATCGTTGGCGTAATGCAGAAAAGTAGCGATTTATCCGACGTCCAAAAGGGCATAATTATTGGCTTTCGGGCCAAGGGTGGAAGCATTTCGGAAACGGCTCATTTTGTGAACTGTTCGCGTGCCGCCGTGGTAAAAGTATACCGTGCATGGCAAAATGGCACTATCCAAAATCTGCGGCGTGCCACATGTAGTGCACCACGGGCTATAGATGACAGAGGCGAACGAAGGTTACGGAGATGCGTTCGGGCGAATCGACATGCAACTGTTGAGCAACTGACCGCCCAGATGAACCAAGGGGCTACCAAGAGTGTATCCTCAACAACTGTTCAGCGAACGTTGCTGCGCATGGGCCTCCGCAGCAGACGCCTGGTTAATGCACCTATGCTGACTGCTCTGCATCGGCGACGAAGGTTGGAATTTGCACGCCAATACCGCAACTGGACGTCCACAGTGTGACGACAGGTGGATTTTTCCGATGAATCACGTTTTATGCTCCATCGGACAGATGGACGTTGGCGTATACGGCGTGAAACGTCTGAAAGCAAACACCCTGCGACAATTGCCATGGATCCTCAACCGCGTAATCTAGCGCAGCTGGCCACGGCACTGGAGTTGGCATGGCTCATAATCCCAGTGAACACCTTCAGAAACCTAATTGACTCTCTTCCTGCACGTCTCGCAGCGGTCCGCTCTGCCAAAGGTGGTTATTCTGGCTTTTGACAGGTGGTCACATTAATGTGACTGGACTGTGTATATCACTGTTAGGCTTAAATTTAACAGAGTGCGTATGAAAACTTGAAACAAAACAAATTGCTTGTTGGATATAAAAGCATTTAAAATCATTCCCAAAAGCTGTGTTTCTCTCTCGGAAGATTAAAACTACATTTTGTTTTGCCTGTCCACGTAATTGATGCCAATCACTGGACGTTTTTAAAAGCCAATTAGCTTTTCTGAAAAATTTCGGACCCGTTGATTTACCGTCTAGGTATTGCGACAGATGCCGGAAAGGCAGTTCATTGAAATGGAGAAGGCAAACTGCCCATTGGAACGGTTTCCCCTAATGTATCTCGACTCGGCGAATCAGACCGTTTTTCTATTCGGTATTAATAGCAGTGCCATCACATCCTATGAAAACTAATTTTTGAAGAGAAAATACCACGACCAGACAGATAAGAAAGTGACTTCGAATTTCTAGAAGTTGAGTAACATGGCCAATGTAGACTGAACCAGGTTCTTGAATTAGCGAGCAATGCTACTCCTTTTTTACTCTACGGAACCTTTTCGAATGAGCTAAATCTACTAATAACGTGTGGTCCTTCCTTCCATCCAAATAGATACCTTGTAGTGGAAATTTCGACAGATTTACAATACAATTCAACCTTAACATTTTGTTATTCTCTTTCTATTTTGTTTTGTCTATAACATGGGAGACGCCAGAATCGGTACTTAATCCAACGTCGTGCAAAACACTTGATGCGATTGCTGCGGTAGCGCTATCAGATACTCCATAAATATCGCTTAGTAATGCAGTATATTTTAACTGAATTCTCATATGCCAATTATTAGAGAAAACTTTTTTTGGCACTTTAAAATCTGGGTCGATATCGCTATCTTTACTAGAAGTAAGTTGTTAATATTTGTTTCCTTGAACTGTAATTTACCTTTATTTGTAATTTTTTTTCTTTCAAAATTTCATTAACTTTGAAGGCAATGTGCGACCGGAAGATGTCGATGGATTTAAATAATATTTAAACATTATTTTCTGTGGTTCTAATACATTTGAGCTATAACATTCGGGAAGAGGCTAATTTAAAATCTTAAAAATTATCTCAAAATGTGAATTTTTCCAAATTTCGGCAGACTTAGAGCACATGCGCGACCGGACGGAACAAAAAAGGTATATATATATATTTTTTTCCTTTTTTTAGTCTCCCATATTCGTAACTTTTCCGCGGTATTACGACTTAAAAAAATTTTTTTTGAGTTTTTTCGGCCCACCCTAATGCTCAGTCGAGATTGTGCGAACTTTCCTAACACTTCATCAATCAAACTTAAAGCATCCACAAGAAAATCTGATTTTTTGTAAATTTCCTTTACAAAGTTGTTTGGTAGAAGACTATTTTTATTAACAATTTTGTTTCTATGTTTTTAAGTAACTCAACAAGAAATTAAAAAAAGCTATTTTTATTGGACATTGATTAGTTTTAGTTTACTAAATTTCATACATACATTATTTTAATTGCATAAGATCCGTGCTACTCGCCTGAGAGAGTCGTGCTATGACCACCCCTAAAGTATACGGGTAGATAGTAAACATAAAAATAAAATGGAATGGGGTAGCACAATATACGTGTTATTGATGTCGTATCTATTATACTATGATACACTGAAAACAAATGTGTAATGATGTATGCATACACACACCTGGTGCAAACATATTAAAAATGTGAATTATGTCTTTCCAAGCTGTTATTTAAAGAAAATGACATGGCTTTAAATGAAGTCACTATTTAGTATGCAGCGTAATTTAATTTAAAACAAAATCACGTGCGAACAACACACACGAATCCACAAAATAAATCACTCGAGTTTACAAACTACAGAATCGAGATTTTTAGCATTTCCGAAATAATTGGAAGCTTGCTCTGCGATTCTGAAGTAACTATGCTTTGGGATGCCATATTCTTTCTTTTTGGAAAAATCATTAACATGCAATGGAACGAATGTAAAGGGTCATCCGGAAAGTTCTGCTCGTTTTCAAATCGAAGCTGGCTTTGTTATTATTATTTCGCTGCCGCTGATAAGGAGTGACCTTGATTGAATCATACGTGCAAATTCGGTTGCTTACACTGCATAATTATAGCATGTGTTGTGGCATAATTTGTGGTTCACTGCAGTGCTAAGAATTGGACACCAGAAAATTAATTTTCGTCATATTATGATCTTTTATTTAAAGAAAGGAAAAAATGCTGGTCAGACTGCTCATAAAATGTGCTCTGTATATGGACATAGTGCTGTTTCTGAGGACACTGTTCAAAGATGGTTTGTTAAATTTTTGCGTAGAAATTTCAGCCTCGAAGATGATGCCTGCTCTGGACGAAAAAGTAATGCATTCTGTATGGTGAGACTAAAAGGAATTGTTTATTATGAATTGTTGCCACAAAATCAATCAGCAAATTCGAAAAAATGCTGTTCTCAAATGGCAGTATTAAAAGCAGAAATCGAAGCAAAGAGGCCAGAACTGACCAATGCTCGGCCCCACATTTCGCTGAATGTCAGACAAAGACTTATTAAGTATGGCTTGGATGTTTTGAGTCATACCCATATTCACCAGACCTTACCCATCAGATTAACACCTCTTAAGGTCACTTCAAAATTCTTTGAATGGCCTGGAGTTCAATTCTTTGGAGACTGTCAAACAGCACCTCGATAACTTCTTTACAAATAAGCCTAATGATTTTTTAAAAAAAAAGAAGAATTTTCCTGTTGCCAGAAAGATGACAAAAAGTTTAGAACAAAATGGGGCGGGCTTATGTAATTCAATAAAATTTTCTTAGGTTTTTCTACTGCTTCGTTTGTATTTATCTTAAAAAACGCACAGAACTTTCCGGATGACGCAGTATATCATGAGACTAAGGAAGGAATTCTCTGAAATTCTTTATAAAAATCACAAAACAGAAGTTTGTGAACAACGTAACACGGCTTTTCGGAACAGCACATGGTCAAGCAGTATCCATGACGACATAGAAAAAAACAATTTTCAAATTTTAACAAAAATGGCAATTCTTTATTTGTTGAATGGCATCGAACTAGTATGTGAAAATATATTCACGGATGCAAGCACGAAAACACTTACCGAATGCAGCTGTGTAAACATCTGTTATTCAAAGGTTGGTTTGGGAATGAATCGTTTAGAGATCAACAGTGAAAAACTTTAATAATGAATTAACACTTCCTGAAACAAAAACTATTTTAACAGCTTATGTTCGAAATGACTCAATAACCAAATTATTCTTGTGAAGAGGACAGGCAAATTTAGTTCCACTGATACTTTAATTCCTTTTAACTCTTTCGAAATTAATACTGGAAAGAAATGCTATTTTAGATTAATCTAAACAAATGTTAATGTCACCATAATAGAAAACACATTTAAAAAATAGGATTTTGAATAAGGTATCCGGATCTTGACCATTAAATTTAAAATTGTTGGATTGCCATTATTTCGAATTGCGCGAGAAAAGACAACGTCACCACGACATAAACATATTTAAATGTAGTTATTTATTACTATACGAAGTAAAATACATTAAAAAATGTTTTCACCTTAGAAGAAACTTAATACTATAACATTCATTAGGTACCTGAAGAGCTTATACGTAGGTTTAATTTACATTCTGAGCATAAGAAACACAAAAATTGTGAGTTTCTACATTTTATTTCTCTATTATTCCTGGTATTAGAACCTTACAACGCAAAATTCAACCATCGAACTCCCCTCGTTGGTTTTTGGAACCTCAATTAAATATAAATATCAAAAATTTAATGCTTGTTTACAGTACAGCAAAATTGAATTTAGCAAAATAATGCACAAATTAAAATTGGTTCAGTAACACAAATTTTCGTTTTTTTCATATTGTTTTTCATATTTTCATAATGTTCCTTCATTTCTGTTGTATATATTGACTGGGTTTTAAATTCCGAGGAACACAAACTCAATGTAGTATGTAGCAAGATCACTTTATGATTGAATTGGGAATATCCATATAAATTGGCCATTTCTTTTGAGGACACGATACACATCTAATGGTATTACAAATCCCTAGTTCGAATTCTTGTCAACAAAAAAAATTTTTTTTTTCGATTCAGTATCTTAATATAGATATATTTCAATGAAAACATATTCTAAATGTATATGGAAATGGACTTTTCAGTGTTTCAAATGTACCAGAAATATTCAAAGACACAAAATGCTATTTGTTTTTCTACTCCTCTTATTGTACAAATCTGACTGCATTATAGAAATATTTGGCCACAGAAAAGAAGATAAGGGGGGGGGGGGAGGAAATAGCTTGCTAAAGAATAATTGAAACAAAGTTGTCATAAAAACTTTTATAAAAACTTTGTAATCAACAACAGATCAAAATCGTATATAACCTGAAAAAAAAATATTTATCACATTTCTGAAGACAATTTAAATTCGCTTCAGAATATAAAAGACCAATTTCAACAGTGTGATGCCTTCTAGCTTCTGAATGTCATAGGTGCGCTAAGTTACACCATCTTGTTACAAATTATTGAAAAATTCACTAATCCATGGATTAAAGGAATTTCGTTTCCGGATAATGAAAGCTTACTTATCGTCGAACGCTGTTGCCATTTTATTACCTTGCTTGATATTATAATTTATTTTAATTACACACCGCGCATACAAATGTGTCTTATTTTGTATGAAAAGCAAAAGATATGCTTGGTGTTTCTTCGACTGAGAAAACTATGTTTAACTAAACCTATATTTTAATACTTTTGACGATGAAACCCTCCCGATAGGGTAAGTATATAATACGTTTATTTACTGAACAAATAGATATTTATCTGTTTTAATATTTTTGCCGTTGAACCCTCTCGAAAGGTTAAGTAAATAAATAACAAATAGATATTTATAAGTTGGAGAAGGGAATTTAAATGTGTTTTAAGATTGCGCTAACAAGGACAGCTTTCTATTTCTTCATGTTAAACTTAATTCAAACAATTTTTATCAAATCTAATTTTAGTCTGCCTGACCCTCAGTTTGCCAGAAATGGATTTGTATGACATGGATATTCATAATGCTTCGTAATCCATTTTAAGACCCCCAGGTCCTGGTTTCAGTAGTCCTTATATCGCAGCTTTGACCTTCAAGTTGTTTCAACGAAATAACTTGTTCATCAATATCTGACAATTTTGAACTTATCCATATATATTTAGTCATCACGGTTCTCTTGATTTTTTGATGATTACGAGATCACGATCTGATGAGTTTTTTTCTAATGACAAGATATCTCGTCCATCACGATCTGTTAATTTTTGCTAATACTTTTTTTATCCTACGCCCAGCTCAAGGCCTCTCGGCCATACGCTGTCTTGCAGTCCAATAGAGCGAATAAAGTCCTTGGGGAGAAGTATCCCTTGTGTCAATGTCCTGTACTCCGCAAGGTGATGTGGCATTCCAGAATAAAACTTTAAATCTGGGCCTAATGTCCTGGCTCTGAGAAGGCCATTGATTCTCATTGGGCACATAGCAGAGAAAGCCCAAAGACTTCGCAAAGGCAGGCAAGAAGAGGCGAGGTCAACAGTCGTTCAGGTGAGAACGGGGGGCACCACGTGTAGGTAGGTGACTGTCATCACCCCACTATTTTTCCTAACACAAGATAATACTGATGTTTCTTAAGTTTCTTATGACAGTCTACAATCGATAAGCTAGCATCGAAAAGAATATTTGGGGTCAAAAAAGTATATTATAACTCCACTTGGTTTCAACTTAGTGGATAATATTCACACAATATAACTTGTATGTTTACATGGAAAAGGAAAAACGTGAAATTCCTGTCACTAAGAAGCGAAAAACGAGAAATTTATGTAACAGAGCAGATACAAAGCTTCCGAGATTCATTCAAGCTGGATTTAATGAAACATTTTCAAAGATCTAGACAAAAATTGTCACGTTTCAGTTATCTGAGGCAAAACATTTCCGGAATAACGCTAATCTCACCAAAAGGAAATCATATCTGAGACGAAAAACTCCAAAGGAAGCAACTTAAAAACTCGAAATTCTCGTACCCAAATTGACGAAAATTCACTCTGCTCTTGCAGATTTTTTAGCCATCGGAGAGATTCACACGCATTTACCCGCTCTAAAAACCTAGTCTTCCTTGTATAACTTGTATCCAGTTTTGAACTTCTTGATCAATACAAATTTTTTTAGTGCTCTTTCAACTAATAGAAGTGGTAATGTAGTCATATGGGCTATGAGTGGACTGCCCTACTTGAAAATCGTATGACGCTCAGGGGGTAAAGACTGTAGTGACATTTAGTGACACCACTAAATGTCTTCTGTACTTCGCAGAACAAAATCTTTGCAGAACAATTTTTCCTTAATTTTATCAAAATATTGGCCGATTATTTAAAAAAACTTAAGTTATGAAGTTCTGCAGTGCAAAGCGACTCCTTTCCACACCTTTTTTTCTTTTCTTGCCACGGAACAACCTCCCTACACCGCCCCAAATTACCACTAACACTTTATAAATAACACATCCTATGTCAGTGACAAAATATTTGACTTCAAAAGTTATCGACAGAATTGCAAATTCTGCAAGTATGCCTTGGTTGTAAATAAAGAAAATGAATTAATTTCGACGGTTTATTAATTTTGACGCTAAATATGTAATACATATTTAGCCGATAATTGTGTTTTTCGTCTGCTTCTCGATTTGACTGCAGTTTTCAATATTCGGACAAAATTTCCGCAGAACAATTGCAAGTGCTTGGAGTTGTGTTGCAGAACACTAAAAATCGTTCTAAGTATCCCACTAAATATCTAAGTTTGAATAAACTCTCATTTGACATAGAAATTTCTGTATTTTCTTAGCACTCAAATTGAAAAACTTGAAAACTTTTTACAGTGTGTTTTTATTTTACATTGCGTACAATATGTGCAATAGTTTATTGTTTGAATACTTTCCCCTTGTATGAAATTTGCCATTCGAAATAGAAATCGTTTTTTACTGCCAGATAAGTAGATTTTATATATCATAAGCTAAACAGAGATGATTCATTTCGCCGCACTTAAAACGCAAAATTATTTTGTTCTTCCAATCACAATCGGAATTAATAGCCTTATTAAGCATTTTCACTTTTTATGCCAATTTATTTTTACGGATTACTCTGTACGAAATGAGCTGCAAAGAATGAAGACATCTTTCTTCCAATAACATCGAGAAATCTCTTTTTCTAAAGAATAATCACTAGTACCTTAAGTACTGGATGAATTCATTAGTGATTCTCTGTGTTTAATTAAAAATATTTGTTGGGGAAATCTGGGGATAATAAAATAGAGTTTACCTCGCTAGTTTACGTCAGAGCAGAGTGGAGATCAGTTATTAATTATAAAACTTCAAGAAAACGAAGGTACATTTATATTGCTCAATTTCTCAGCTATCTCGATGTTATAAACTAATTATTTGGTGGGGCATAGGATTTTTCCCTAAAAAAATCCAGCGCATTTATTAATAAAATTAACTCATTTATTTGAGTTATATGGGTAATACTTTGTCATGCTTGTTTGAAGTTTATTTAAATTGAAAATTGAAATGAGAAGATATGATTGAAATAGATTTATGTTTCTATACTTGAAAAAAAGAGTAATTGTATTATATAAAATTACATCAACGTTCTTTATGGTTTCAGTTTTCCAAATTCACTCATGCGAGTAATTAATTTAGGTTTTGAAGCATTGCTCTTGAAAACGTCTGTCTTGTGAATTTTAGGGGGGGGGGAGTCTAGAAGCATTCGAAATCCGAATTAGATTTAGGATGAGAATGGATTCAAATATTTATATTATATTTTTCTACATGAACCGTTGTTAAATGTATACATTTAATGCTTATATATTAAATTATACTAGGGGGCCCGCCCCCTGCTCGCTAACGCTTGCCAACCCCCGGAGGATTGCTTCGCAATTCTCAATGGTTCGCTGAGCGAACATATGCTCGCTTCGCTCGCATCAATGAAGACACGTGTCCTAGCAGAAGGGATTAATTACAAAATATATTCCAAAAAAATATTTATCAAATTTAAATTTGTTGTATTACATAAAAGATATATACAGTACCTCTGGAATCAGAATTTAACTGAAAACTTTGAGCAAATTTTTACTCGCAATGTGAGCGCTGCTTTGGAAATTGAATACCCAGCATGTTTGTGTGTACAATTCCCCAGTACTCGAGCCACCCATACACTTTTTGACTGAGTTTGTTGTCGAAAGTTGTAGTGCACGCGTCTTGTTGTACTATAATTGTTAGCCTTGAAAAGGACCGTTTTTTAAACAGCCCTGAAAAGATCCTCCGCTTTCTTAGATTTCTATTACAAACCGCAACAGCTCGTCTAAAGTTCATTTTTTTTTCAATAAAATTTCATCCGATAACGTTATAGATTCAAATGACTCGCGAGGCTCCTAGTAAACAAACAATCGCACAATGTTGCCAAAACGCGGTAACAAATAACGTCTTTTTTGCGTGCCACGTAAGAGAAATATATATATAGATCTTTTACTATGTTCCTAATTGATGTAAATATTAAAATCTTTAATAAAGAAATGAGATTTTGATAACAATGCAGTTTTTATTTCCGATAAATGTTTATGATTCATGCAATGTTTAATTATATTTAAACGCATATTATGCATTCATCCGTGTATCCTTTAATTTATATCGAAATAAATCTTTATGTATTTATCTCATACATTTAATTGCATTTGGTTTTCTTTTTCTACAAATTGTTTTATTTCATGAGAATCTGGAATCAATTTAGCTAAGAATAAAATTTAAGTACATAACTAATTAATTCTACAAGTGACAAAAAACTAACTGCATGAATAAAGCAACTACGGATATAAAAAGAATGAACTTGTCAAATCCAAGTGATGCAAATGAAGCTAAGCTTTGTGAAGTGCACTCGTTCGTTTTAAGCTTCATTTAGTTTCGTGTCTTCCACTTGGTGATTTGTTTGAGTAAAAATTGAGAATGTTTTGAACTAAAAACAAAATGGTTAAACAGATAATAATGAAAACTTCAAAGAGTAGAATTTTCAGTTATCTGTTTGTTTGTAACCAATTCCATTAATTAGTTAATTCATATCCGTTACGGCTCTATTTAAGAGAAATATTTAATGTTAAGAATTACAAAAGGAAACAACTAATTAATCTTAAGAATTTAATCAAATATGTTGTTCAAATATTCACTTACAGCAGTGTATCAATATTAAGAAAATATATGTATTTAAATTTTCTTATTTCAACAATGTTTGTGTATATTTTTGTGTAAATATTTGTAAATAGTAAGCTATAATTTTGTTATCCATTCATTTGAGGTATATAAATAGTTATTTCTAATACGCTTTTAACAGATGACACATTTACAATCTTATAAATTTAGACTTTTGACAATAAATGTGGAACACTCATTTTTGTAGAGCTTATTTTTGTATAACTAGAGGGTCAAACATTATTAACATTTCTAACATCGATAAAAAGTCTTAATAAGATTTTAGTTTGGGATACAACAATATCAAAATACTGTTTATTTTCAAAGGATTATTCCATGAACTATAAGTAGATCACTGTTATTGGGAGAAGAGCTTCAAAGTGTGTGACCTACCTGATAACTAATAATCACGATTTTTCTGTGAAAGATAAACGGGGTTCACCAAATCGGCATCTTATTGCCTCATTTAGCGATGTAACATTTTATGTATTACTAGCAAAATACCCAACCTTACGCGGTTTGAATTGGTTTACTCCAGATTGAAGAGATGATCAAAATTTATAATGACTTACGTTTTTCAAAGAATAAATAATATTTTAAAACCTTTCGCCATTTTCATAATTTCTTCAACTTACTTTGGACACAAATCCTACACATGCATATCCGTTCATGTAATACATTTCACATACATCGCCCCCTTGCTGTATGACAAAGCTACAAAATGACGAAAGGTGACATTAAGGTTACTACTACAAAATACGATTTTGAGGGAAATTTGGAATTCCCTTTGTCAAGTTCTTTATATGTTCAACTCAATTAATAAAAACGACGATTTAAAGCGAGTACTCTCGCTCTCATAGTCAACAAAACAATATTTTTTACGTGTGGCACTCTTGCATCCGGCATGCGAAATTGTGAATTTTCGCAATCTTCTCCTGTCATTATGACAAAAAAATTTGTAATGTTTGAAAAATTCTAGTTCGGATTTTTTAAATATTATTATTCTTTTAAAAACGGCATTATTCTTTCAACAACGGCAATATTCTTTCAACAACGGCATTGTTATGTACTCAGTAGTATCATAAGCATAATATGTATAGGTATGATAATATGTATAGGTTTTGAGTACGAGTGTGCTAAATTTAAATATGCGCGTGAAAACTTGGTAAATCTATTATTTTCTCATCCATTCACTTCGATTCAAGTATCGAGAATAACGAGTGCTTTTCAGGGCTACTTTTGCGTTACCTCCTCTTTAGGATATCGTATTACGCTAGCGGAATGTGGAAATGCTTGTTCCCCAGGCAAGTTCGAAGGGACGCTCTGACGTCAACTTCCTCCCTGGACTTTAAGCTAATCGGGAGCAAGCAGGTCATCTTCGATTAACGAATGGGAAGAAACTATGTTCCCTCAACTAAACCCTGATCGGAGGTGATAAAGCTCCTGGACAAAAGGGGAAAGCAAAGATAAATATAACCACTATAAATAATCGATCACGTTTTGCAAAAATGTTGAGGTATTGCCCTACTGTTAACGCTGGCTATTAATAAGGATAATAATCCTTAACTAATGAACTAAAAAGGGACCCAACATAAATAAATGGTGCCGTGACCAGGATTGTTAACCGCGCTATCAGAGAAACTGCCTTGGCACCGTGTGATGACTCCGAGTTCGATACTGCATTTGATTTAATTTTTATTGTATGTACTGTGTTGGGTTGCATGATGTGTGTTTTTTTTTTACATTTTTAAACTGATAACATTCCAGGACATTCGTTGACATTTTTTTTTGCTCTTGTTTGGCATTTAGAAATTAAGTTAGATTTGAACGTTAGTTAGGTTTTTTTTTCTCGCCTCGATAGAATGGACGCTGCAGCCCAGAATATCATTCCCATTAGGGTTAATTCCATCGCTGAATTTTCTATGTCTGAATTAGTCTTGCTAATTATGAATTGTGTGTGTACCGATAAACAAAACATGAGAGGTATACTTATACCCAAAAATTCTTTACATGAGCCAAGGATATAATAATTTGGTGCTGTTTTGAAATACAGTGTTTTCTTTTATAATATTAATATAGAGAGATATGTATGTGTATACAGAAATACGCTCCCCTTCAATTGATATGTCGATCCATTATCTTATAAATTCTGACCTGTGAGACTAATATGCCATTTGTGAAAATATTTTTATTCTATAACTCGTACAGTTTAAGGGTGCTAATAATGTCAGGTCAATGTCTTTTCTGACTGCTGGTGTTTCTCTTGTGTCCTCCTTGGTTGTGAAAGGGCCCTTTTTTGGCTGAGCTGGATGCTTGAGTGATTACTAGCATTTTTTATTTTTTTTTACATACATTGGTGTCTTTGTTTGGTGCTTTCTGAAGACTGATCACCTTTGGATTGTACTGGATGGAGATATCTGTGTGATGTGACCATCAAAAATGTAAATGTGTGCTCCTCATTGTAATCAATCCAAATACTGTCTGGATAATTTTTTCTTGAAATATGGTTAATGACAACCTGTTCCTAAACCTAAACTAAAAGTTACCATCTTGGTTTGATATCATCTGTTACCAAAAGGCATTTTTTCTACGCAAATAATAAATATTTATTGATACAGTCGATGCTGAAATTTCTCTGACCACATCATGACACAGGACTGTTCTCATGACGATTTTAATAAAACAGGAACAAGTTTTAAAAAAAAATGATTAAGAGGTCATTGTTACGGTACTTTTTAAAATGACAACTATCCAAATTGAACGAAAATTAGGTATCCTGAATTTTTATCTCTGTAATACTTGTAGAAATTGTCAACTGTTACATTTGTTGTATTTGTTGTTTGAATTGTTATTACATTTGTGCTCATATATATGTATGTATATGCATATATATATGTATATATAGAGAGTTCTTATACACCTATTTAGATAATTTTATGTGTACCTAGTTGTATCTCATTGTATTGTAAATATGATTAGTAAATTTTTCCCCTTTTTTTGTATTTGTGAACATTATGAGCTGCATTCAAATATACTTACGTATATTTTATTATACAAGTGTGTTATGATACAGGTGGATACTCAAAAGTTCTTGAGTATTTGAAATGGTCGAATAGTACAAGAAAAACGATATTAGACACTAACCCAAACTTGACTGACTTTGAGTGATTGGTGAGTACTTTGACCTGGTGATTTTTTGGTGCGTGGCTCACTGGTTAGACCTAGCCAAGATAAAGAGAGCGAAACCTTCGACGTCTGTGGACCGTTATCTACCCTACTCCAGTGGCCAGGCCACGTTTCTTCAATAAGATGGACCTGGGAAGTTCCTTTCCTGGCAGTCCTCAGTTGCTGCCTGCATCGCATGTTCCCGATATTCCAGCCGCCTCCGTGATCTCATCTTTTTCTGTGCATCGCTACGACTAGGCTACAACAGATTCCAGGGATTTTCTCCTTCCGGCGTCGTTCTTCCAACGTTGACGTCATCTCGATGCATCCGCTCGTTCCTGCCTTGCTGATACTCTTGCAGTTCCTTCGCCACCATCTACCAGCGTCTCCTGATCTCAATCTCTTATTTGACATATTCGCAAGAAATGTATTGAAGAACTCTCTTCGAGCATTTCACTATCAACTTTGCCTTAGCCGATGTTCTGGATTCCCGATATGTAGCTGACATCTTCCTTGCCTCCGCCAACTCCTATGCCATTTCATCGAATAGGTTGCAATCCTGCTTGCTAGCGCTCTTCGAGTTCCCTCTCCATCCTTCTCCACGGTGTGTGTTTCTGATTTACTTTCATATGGTCTGAACATCATGCACTGCTGCACACTATTTTCTCACTGGTCTCAGTCAAAACCATCACACAAACACCATCAAAAACATTTTCTCAGTGGCTTGCTTGATTGTGTAAAAGCAGATTCTAAGCCTTGGTTTACGACAAGAAATGTCTTGTTAACTTCATCTGTTTTAATGTATATATACATTTATTTTATGTAACCCAGTTTCCTCCTTTTTATTGTTCGACATTTTCAAAAATTTTCCGGTGGAAAATTTTTCCCGAAAACCGGATGGAATGTTATGTACTCAGTAGTATCATAAGCATAATATGTATAGGTATGATAATATGTATAGGTTTTGAGTACGAGTGTGCTAAATTTAAATATGCGCGTGAAAACTTGGTAAATCTATTATTTTCTCATCCATTCACTTCGATTCAAGTATCGAGAATAACGAGTGCTTTTCAGGGCTACTTTTGCGTTACCTCCTCTTTAGGATATCGTATTACGCTAGCGGAATGTGGAAATGCTTGTTCCCCAGGCAAGTTCGAAGGGACGCTCTGACGTCAACTTCCTCCCTGGACTTTAAGCTAATCGGGAGCAAGCAGGTCATCTTCGATTAACGAATGGGAAGAAACTATGTTCCCTCAACTAAACCCTGATCGGAGGTGATAAAGCTCCTGGACAAAAGGGGAAAGCACACACTTCCTCCTAAATGCAGAGCCGAACGGGTACGGACCCCGGCCAACTGGTGCTCTGTGAAAAAATGGCTAATTTCCTTGTTAAGCCATGCTTTTTGTTGATTCTTGCATCTTGTTCGCGGTGAGCTCACCTTCATTTTATTTTTTATTCCATCGACTAGTTCGAGTCTATTCCCCTGATCGAATTTTGCTTTATTACATTTCTTTTGAGTAAAATGTGCTGTTGTGTTTAATGTGCTTTAATTAGTATTCGCGTTGTAACTAAATCCATCGATTCTATTGTATCGGTATTGCTGAATGTTAGGATTGTATTTTTTTCATTGACGTACGTATAACCTAGATGTTTTTATAATTGTTTAATAAATATAAAATGTATTTATTTGTTAAAATTAGGCTTTCTTCATTTTCCCTTAAATACACTTTCAGTGCTTAATGTATCCCTTGTATGTCTGAGTCATCACCCCTTGCTTTGAGCAGGGATAGCGTAGGCCTTGGTCACCAAATTTAAACATCTTTTGATTCAATTCAAGATAAATATAACCACTATAAATAATCGATCACGTTTTGCAAAAATGTTGAGGTATTGCCCTACTGTTAACGCTGGCTATTAATAAGGATAATAATCCTTAACTAATGAACTAAAAAGGGACCCAACAGCATTATTCTTTCAATAACGGCATCATTCTTTCAATAATGGCATAATTATACTTAAAGTTGTTTTATGCTGACTTACCTGCTACTTTAGATCGAATACTTTGTGGTGGTGTTGCGTGTGATGGAAAAGAAACACAATTTATTAAAATATTAAATATTTAAAACAGAAAAGAAAACAGCGAAATAAAACAAAATAAAAGATGTCCGGAAAAAGTTGTTCTAAAGATATTAATTTGTGATTCCTTTTTATCTCTTGATCTCGCAGTTGCCACAAGTTATAACTAAAAAGTGCTAAAAATTCAGAAATGCGAAATTAATTCAGAGCGAAAGAAACCCGAGTTTTTGTTTTATTCCCGTTCATTGAAAAATATCGTCTGTCCCAAATATTCGGAAATCGTTTACATTGCGCAAAGAACAAAAATAAGACTCGAAATAAATGAAGTATCAGAGCTGAAATTCCACAAAAAAAAATAATTTTAGGAAATAAAATTGCCTTTTCAGCAGTACTGGTAAAGCAATATAAGTAATCGTAATACTCAATATATAGTACATTCCAATTTTTCCAAAACTACCAAATTATGATTGATTTAAGTATATTTCCTCTAGTTTTTTAACATGAAACTGATCTAAATATAACAATAAAGAAATGTTTCTTATTGCCTTCACTAAACTAATAAATAATGTATAAAATAAAGCATATTGCTATCAACTATCTTGAATACAATTAATGTGATGCCTGCCCAAACACACAAGCACAAATTCAAACATAGAACAGAAAGACGGACAGACAGACTTTCGGAACCAATTTCACTCACTAAATGAAGATAAGTACTCACTGTATGCAAATTTCCATGAAATATATTGAACCGTTCGGACGTGTTTAGGGCACATATATACATACAGACAGACACCAAACGCGCAGATTTGGCATCAGTAGGATCCAAAACGGATAGAAAACTTGAAATGGGTCGAAAATATTAAATCTACAAACAAACACTCCATTCTTATTTATATAGATAGTTAAATGTGTAAATGCGCATTTCTAGAAAGTGACAGTAAAAATGGTGAAATCGCAAAAGTCTACTACTATGATGCTGTCATACTTTGACTAGGCCGTGATTGTGGTGATAATCATGCAAGTAAATTAAAGTCTTGCAAAAGAAACAGGACACATCAGGTAATCAAGAAAGAAAATATATTGTCACAGAATTCAAGTAAATTTTACATAATTGATTACAAATAAAAATAGAGACAATCACTGCATTTTTAATTGAATAAAAATAAGAATGAAATTAAATTCAATAGACCTGTCCGGTGTCCAATCCATCCCCCAGCACTTCGATGGTGAGTATCTGAGTTCCAGACGCCCAGAGACAACTGTCGAAAAAAAGTTATTTTTCCTCACTTGGCACACTTCAGCCCCCGTGATGCTTTCGCTATTTTCCCATTGGACCCCAAGGATAGCGTCCCCACGGCAGGCTGTCCATTCCGGCGGGCTCATTGTTCGGGATTTTTTTCCGCGCGAATTCCGCCAACCCCAAGCTACCCTTTGTGGAGGTTTCGCTATCATGTTTCCCTTGAGGTCAATGTTCGCTGTGTGGAGGCATCATTGGAGTGTGTGCTGCTTGCTTAGCTGGACACTCTTCCCTCTGACCAGAAAAGTGATCCAAAGTCGTGAACATTCACCTGGTACCTGGAAGTATCAGTTCATCTGTAAAAGTGGTACATCACAATAGAAAGTCCTTGCGAGGCGGCTTGAATTGTGTTATTTAAGTTGCACTGTATATTGGACACAGAAATGGAGCTAGGGATGGAGTGGACATAAAACATTTCAAGCATTATAGAAAAGTATATAATACTGTTGGTTTCTATAATAATATTAATATATTGCACAGGTAAACACAAGAATCTTAAATTCGACAGGGGTTTCATGAGAAATTGTTCACAAGTATGAGTTGTGAAAAGACATGTAAATTTGTCAAGAAAAATATAATAGAAAATGAGCACATCACTAGACTTACACAAAAACACAAATAGTATAAAATGTCTAGAATAAAATATGTAATGTTATAAAAAACCTTTAATAAATTCATGACGATTGTAAATTGTAAACAGAAAATTATCGTGCCCTTTGTGGCACTGAATTGCGCAGTTGTTCATTGCATCACGAATTGATGAGGACAAAACAATTCCCAATATTACAGACCTTCACTTGTGAGGACTTGACAGGTTCGAACACAAACCTTTTAAAGAATAAAAATAAAGATAAAATGACCTAATCGGTATGACAAATTTGAGCGACTACCTTTGGCAGAAACTAGATAAAGAGTAGTACACTAGGTGTAGTGCTAAAAGCAATACACATGATGAGGCAGTGTAATGTAAACAGTTTGTAATACCAGTCTGGAGATGTTCACATAGGTGATCAGGCTATGGAGAAAAATTGAAACAGGCATTATCAAAATGTTTACATGAAAGGATAGCTGATCTGGGCTTCTGAAAATAAACAAACAAACGTGACTAACATTTTAAACCAAAAAAATGTTGCATTGTCCAACAGATCTGAAATCAAACGTAATTTTTTTGAATGAGAGGAACGAAGAATAACGAAAGAATCACTCATACTCACCCTGACGAAGCAGTGGGGGACAGGTGATTAATAAGTAAAAATGCAGTAATTGACTAATATGAAAAAAACTATTATGAAATACATGGTATTTGACGACACAAGCAAAATGTAATCACAAGTTAGTTTCAATAAGTATCATAATATGTTTACTTAAACAAGGATGTTATGATCTGTTTCTCAACCAATATGCTGGAGGTAAAAGTTGTTTAGGTTGTGTGTTGGGTGTTTGTGAAGGTGTGATGTGTTGTAAGTGAAAAAATCTGTTAGCTGACAGTTTAAGTCGATGCACATTGACCTTGATTGTATCAGAAAATGGATTGTCAAGTTCCTTAATACAGCAGTTATGAGGATTTGGTTTGTTAACAACTTCATATGGTCCGAGGAACTTAGGTTTAAATGTATCAGTTGATTTTAGGTACACAATATCCCCAGTTTTGATATTTCTTTGAGATGACTTATTTAATTTCTGTTCAGTCTCTTGATCTTGAGTGTTTTGTAAGTTATGCTGAACTTTAGCATAAAGTTGTTTGAGGGAAAGCAGCAGTTTATTTGTGTATTGATTCATTGGTAAAGTAGGTATTTCTTCTTCATGATTGAATGTGTCAAAAATTAATGACTGATTTCTTCCAAAGTGTAATAAATGAGGAGTTATTCCATGTGCAGAGTGCTTAGATGCATTGTAAATATGTTTATGAGCAGCAACTGCTATATCAAAGTCTATTTGATTGCTGGTAAGGGCTAGAAGAGTAGTTTTCAGAGCAGAGTTAATTCGTTCAGATTGGCCATTAGCTTTTGGGTTATGTGGTGTTGTATGCATTACTTTAATTCCTAATGTGCTTGTAAGTTTTTCAAATATTTCAGAAGTAAACTGAGTGCCGAGATCAGATAATATCATAGCTGGTCTACCAAAGGTGGTTATATATTGTATCATAGATTTACATATTGTAGAAGCTTGTATGTTCGTAATTGGATAAAGTTCAATATGTTTAGAAAAATGATCAATAACTGTGAAGATGTATTTGTTTTGAACGGGTCCAACGATGTCGATAGATACAAATTCATTTGGTCTGTTAGGTATTGGAGTTTTTCCAAATGACGGTGATTTTCCATACTTGCGTTTATGTTTGCAGCACTCTTTGCATGATGAGACATAGTTTACAGTGTCGGAAAACATTCCCTTCCAAAAATATCGTTCTTTTAACAATAGGTATGTTTTGTCTGTTCCACAGTGTGTAACGTGTATATTTTGTAAAGCACACCTTTTTAATTTGTGGGGCATTACTATTGTTTTCAAGCAGACTTTTTCTTTATGTTCATTATGTTTGATGTCTAAGTGCATAAGGAGTTGAGTATTTGGGTCAATGTAAAAGTGTTCAAAATCTTTGTGTTTACAGTATTCTTGCTTCGTGAGTTCTTCCCTAACGTTACGAATCCATGTATCTTCCTCTTGGTGTTTAAGAATGTTTTGAGTGGTTAGTTCTTCTTTAATAAGGGTGGTGGCGGCAATAATTTCAGTATTTGCAGGGAGGATAGTGTTAGTTTCAGGAGGGGGTTGGCCCTCAGGTTCCCTTGAAATGTAGTCAGCCAAGTGATTAAGATTCCCTTTTATGTGTTGGAATGTGTAGGAATACTCTGATAGTTCTAATAACCATCTGGCAATGATGTTGGCAGGATTACTTAATTTTGTGAAGTACTGTAAGTTTTTGTGATCAGATATGATAACAAAATGTCTTCCATATAAAAATTCGTGAAAATATTTTACACTGTTGTGTATTGCCATAAGTTCTAACTTATTAGCGGGATACTTAGCTTCTGTTTGTGACAGTGAACGAGAGAAATATGCTACGGGACTTAATTCATCGCTGTCTTCCTGCATTAATATTCCTGAGATAGCGACATTTGACGCATCAGTATTAAGGTAAAAGGGTTGATCCCATTTAGGTTGTTTGATAAAAGGTACTTCGAAGAATAATTGTTGTATATGTGCGAATGCTTCTTGATGTTGTTGAGTCCATTTAAAGTCTTTGGAGCATGCTAAGTCGTTTAAAATTTTGATTTTATATGCATAGTTAGGAATTAGTTGGCGATAATATCCGCAAAGTCCGATAAATCTTTTTAGGTGTTTCTGGTTCTTTGGTGTTGAAAATTCTGTAATTTTACGAGTGTTGTTAGTGCAAGGCATCAAGCCATCTTTATTGATCTTGAATCCTAGGTAGTCAATTTCTTTAAGTGCGAACTTGCATTTATGTGGTGCTAGTGTGAGGTTATTGTGTTGGAGCACTTGCAGAATATCCTTCAATTTGGAATTAAGATCTTCAATTGAATTAGCGCCTATAACAATGTCGTCTTGGTAGGCTTCTATTCCTGTGTGTTTAACTTTTTTTTATGATTGAATCAATAAGTTTTTGGAAATAAGCACTGGCTGATTTAAGACCAAAAACCATTCTGTTAAACTGAAAGGTTCCCCATTGTGTAGTAAAAGATAGGTATTTTCTATATTGTTGTGGGAGTGCAATTTGCCAGTAAGCATTATTGAGATCAAGCACTGTGAAATATTGATATCCAGATAAAGATCGGGTGATATCATTAATTTTTGGTAATGGGTAAGTGCAACCTTCAACAATTTGGTTTAACAGGCGCAGGTCCAATGCTAACCTGATAGATGGTTTGTCATTACAGTGGTCTTTCTTCTTTACGAGAATCATAGGACAAGCCCATTCAGATGTTGTTTCTTGGATGATTCCAGCATGAATGAGTTCTTCTAAATGCTGTTTAGCATGATGTTGCAAGGCTTGAGGTATCGGATATGGTACGGAGGAAATTGGGTTTTCATGCTGTAGCTGTATTTTTGGTGTAACCAAGTCAGAATGACCAATGGTTGAAACCGATTTTGAGAAGACTTGTTTAAATTTTGAAACAGTTTGGAGAATTTGATTCTGATGGAGTTTATCAAGGTGTTGAATTTGGAAGTCCTTCACATTGAAGTCACGTATTCTTTGTTTATAAACCCTGTCATCTGCAGTAATGTTGTTGACATGATTATTGGTATTGTGTTGACCATTCTGCTGTTGGTTTATGATATGAAAGTCTGTGTCAAGAACTCCAATTTTTGTTCCTTTGTTGACATGAATGTTCTTAGTACCAATGTTCCTTACAATGGTGTGAATTTTTCCATGTTTCTCTGTAGTGTGTATGCTGGTGTGAATTTCTAAACAGTGATTTTGGATCTTGGGTGTGAATAAGACTTCTCTGCCCTGAAAATTGGAATTTTGTCTATTTGAAATTTGTATGACTTTTGTTTGATTAGGTTTCAGCATAATTTTTGTTTGGGTAAAAGCACAAGTATTTATATTATCAGGTGTCTTTGTAGGTGTTTCTGATACCAGAGGAACAGATTTTTCAGCAAAGTTCAATGTGTTATTGTTGGTGTCCAAGGTCATCTTGTTAGCTCTGAGAAAGTCATACCCCAAGAGGACATCAAAATTTGCACCAGTGATTTCATTGGACACAAAGAAGGTTTGCTTAAATTTCTGACTGTGAATCGTTATTGTAATTTCTACACAGCATTTAAAGTCAATCGTTTGATTGTTGACGGCTTTGATTGTGACTTGCCTTGACAGATATTTGCACTTAGTTAGGTTTTTGACTCTGTTAAATGTTGAAGCAGGCAAGAGGCAGATTGAACTACCACTGTCAATCATACAGGTTAAGTTTACCTCAGCACACTGTGCAAAAATGATGGGAAGAGAGTTATTTGTGTAGGCATTAAAAATGTGAGTTTCTATAGGTGGTGACTTCACTGTCATATGTTGTTTGTTCTTTTGGTGAACTGGGAAGTCTTGCAGGTCACCGCCTGTTAGTTTAACTGTTGTTGTTGACTCTGGGCATAGTCAGTCCTGTAAGTATTCTTCTTGACTGGGATGACGAGGCACAAAAGTTTGTTGTGGTCTGTTCCACTGTCTTTGATTTTGATATCCGTCCTGTGGTGGCATCGTTTGATAACTACCCTGGAACTGCGGGGTTTGGTGTTGGCTTTGGTTGTGTCTAGGCCCAGAGGCACGAGGAACCAAAAAGTGGGGCTGCATTTGTGGTGGTTGTGCTTGATACCCATATCGATAATGGTTTTGTCGTGGTCTATAGGGTCTTGGTGGCATGTTTTGGCTCATGTTGATTCTTTTGAAACTGTAGCAGTCCTTCATGAAATGGCCTTTTCGTCCACAGTATAAACAAGTGATGTCACTGGGAGCCCCTGCAAGTTGTATTTCAGGTTGCTCTTGTTGTGGTTTTGCTCCAACTTGGATCTCACTGATGTGAGCAATGATCTTATCAAGCTTAGCGGAGAAGACATCATCTTTTTGGGAAGCAATTTGGTGAATCGGCTGGAGTAACATAGATTGGGCATTGAGTTGCTCACAGCAGGTGTTATTGAGCTGTATTTTATGGGCTATTTTGACAGCCTCTTCAAACGTGGCGGGTTCCTTGTCCTGAACTTTGGTTTTGATGTGGAAAGGCAAGTCACCGATGAATTTTACTAATTTTATTTCGTCGATTATTTGTCTGGCCTCGTTATCTCTGGCTACACTATATATTTTCTGTGCCGCAGTGCTGATACGATGGGCAAAATTCTTCACGTCCTCGTTGGTGTTGTAGGAGATTGCTTGGAAATTTTGGTGATGTTGGTGTTTTGTCAACTGAGGCACAAAAAATTCTTTGAATGCCTTCTCAAGATCTTCAAGGTTTGTACAATCTTGAATTTTTGGATCATGCAAGAAATATTGTAACGCTGAACCAGAGAGTCGGGCTCCTAATACAGTTCGGATGTTGATAAATTCCCATTTGTATAAATCTGACACTAGGCGAAGTTGTGTGAAAAATGCAGGACATGTATTTTTATCGCCGTCAAAAACGGGTATGAGATTAAGTTGGGACGAATGAAATGTGTTGTGATTCTCCCTCGGGAGAATTGAAATGTCATTGGAATTGGATTGTGGCATGGTATATTTGTTACTCCGTAACTTCATGAAATTCAGGAACAGTGTGCAAACATATATGCAATAATATACTATATAATATATATATTGTTAGCAAATCATGATTACACAATTGAGTATCATAGAGATAGTTGATTAATACACATGAATATATGAAACACAAAAGCGATATTGAATAGACTATTTATGTAGACACTATTCTCACATGTAAAAATGAGCTTAGAGCATGTTAGAGATAAAATACCAAAATTATAACCATGGTTATGTAATGTTTAAAGTTTGTCTGAGCACAAGTTAACATTACGAATATCAATAACCTAACATAACAGATTGTGATTGTATAAAAAATTTTGTAAGCATGGATATATGAAAAGTATTTAATAATTCATGTAATAAATACTAAATTCAAAATACCAAGATTTAAATCCCGTTTACTACAAGGACAAAAACATCAAGCTACGTAGGAAATCAGAGATAAAGTTGTGGGAGGCTGAATCAACCGAATTTATTCAAGATGGCTACCACCTGACGCGCTCTTCACGCAATGGTGAAAAGGAAAAAAATTTTTAAAAAAGGAACGATTCGTAAAACCTGGTCGTAGGCACCACATTTGTCATACTTTGACTAGGCCGTGATTGTGGTGATAATCATGCAAGTAAATTAAAGTCTTGCAAAAGAAACAGGACACATCAGGTAATCAAGAAAGAAAATATATTGTCACAGAATTCAAGTAAATTTTACATAATTGATTACAAATAAAAATAGAGACAATCACTGCATTTTTAATTGAATAAAAATAAGAATGAAATTAAATTCAATAGACCTGTCCGGTGTCCAATCCATCCCCCAGCACTTCGATGGTGAGTATCTGAGTTCCAGACGCCCAGAGACAACTGTCGAAAAAAAGTTATTTTTCCTCACTTGGCACACTTCAGCCCCCGTGATGCTTTCGCTATTTTCCCATTGGACCCCAAGGATAGCGTCCCCACGGCAGGCTGTCCATTCCGGCGGGCTCATTGTTCGGGATTTTTTTCCGCGCGAATTCCGCCAACCCCAAGCTACCCTTTGTGGAGGTTTCGCTATCATGTTTCCCTTGAGGTCAATGTTCGCTGTGTGGAGGCATCATTGGAGTGTGTGCTGCTTGCTTAGCTGGACAGATGCTATGGCCAATCAGATGATTAATCAGTGGATGGGCGGCTTATCCCGTCCCGTGGACCAATCAGATGATGAATGTTAATTTCCACCAGGTATATGTAAGTAGTCTAAGGGACGTGTTACTAGATTTGGTCACGTCATCCTAGGTACACAAAGCGGTACTTTTGTTCCATACTGCTTTTACATAACTTCTGGTTCAGCTTTCTTTTCATTATATGATCGACTCTTGATTTTGCTACGGATATTAGTAGTGGTTCACTTTAAGCCGTAGGACCTGCTCTAATTAGTCCTCAGAAATTACCGTAATTTGACTAAATAAATCAATTCCGATGTTACTGAACACTTAAATAATTGGAACACACACCATTTCCATGTTTGTTGCCTCAAAGCAAGTGGTTTTGAAATAAGATACTTTCATCGCTTTAGGAACCGTATAAACAGCGTTTTAAATTTTTTAAATTGTGTTAAGCTGAATGAATTGTAAAATATATCCTTCCCGTAGGCAAAAGCTGCTTGTGAATTTGGAATTCTTGAATGAAATTTGGAAGTAAGATTTTAAACTTCGCTGTACCGATACTTCCATTTTATTTCCGCAGATGGAATCGAGTTTCCTCTGAGTAATGGAAACGCCGCTAGGTTTACTTTGCCATTTCCTTATTTCAATAGTAGTTGATTTACATGTAAGAATGTAACCCAATAAATATACAATTTCGAATCTGTAAGTTGTTTTGATTGCTTATAAATAGAACAAAATTATAAAGGGAAGCTGGTCCATTTACAATAATGCCAATTTTATAAATAAATGACAGAAAACAGAAAGAGTTCCAGATCTGACTTGGTGACAGACATTATGTTTTCACTCAACTATTATTTTCATTGAAGTTTGTATTTTTGATAACATCTTAGAACTTTCTAGAGCTTCTTGTAATGATTCAACAAACTTGAAACGATACTTACAAATTCATGAAACGCTAATTAGTTATTTATACTTTCATTCCACTTTATTATTTATGCTTTTCCATGTTTATTTATCTCCAAATAAACCTTTAAAATGTCTTTCGAATTTTTAATCATTTCTACCAATCAATATCAATATAAAGTCAAGCATTATTTCTTCATCTGTATTATTCATTTTGCGATTAGAAACAGTCTTTAAGTTTAGTAATAATAAAATGAACGAACGATATGTGGAAAGATTAAATATCGTTTCCATGATATATAAAACCTTTTTATTTTACGGACGTAATTTTTTATTTTACTATTGACGAAAAATATAACTTAAAACACTACCAACAATATTTAAAATTCTATTATCAGGAGTTTAAGAACTGTTCTTAGGCTGGTGTCCAGTCATTTCGTCCAGTTTGCAAAAGAGAAAGTTTGCCAAAATTAACGTTTTTGTCGCTATATGAGGCTTTTTAATTTTTCGAGTAAGTCTAACTAGAAAATATCTGCTAAACCTAAATCTGTTTCAAAGTTTACGTTTCTTGTATGACAGCACATTATTAATTTCACTTTTAGTTTTACGTACACTTAGTTGTAGAAGTGTTACCCATATGGGGGTTTACATTCTATTATAAATAATGTGTCCTCGGGTATTTATTCTGTCTTTCACAACTTTAAACTCTCCCGGTGGCAGTCTCGATGAGATATTTTATCATTACCAAAACTGTCAAGATTTTGATGGACTGAATATGTCATCATTATAAAAGAAAACTGACAAGATCTTTATCTCGTCGTTAGAAAAGAACAGACCAGACCTTGATCTCGTCATCATCAATAAATCGACATCATCTTAATGGATGAGATATCTCGTCAAAATCAACTTGAAGGGTTAAAATAAAATTCACTAGCCATTTCCTATTCTGAGTGGAAAATTGTCGTAGATGTCTAAGGAAAAGGGACAAAATATGAGTATCCAGTGCTATCGTCATAAAAAACACATTATGAGGAACAGTTACTTTACATGCACAGAGCATAAGACTAATGCCATTTTCGATCATTAAGATCTCTCATGCTAATGGAACAGGCCTAATGGCGTTAATTCTATTTGGGCCAAAAGGTTGACTCTTGGCCTTTGCAGAGCAACACATCGAAGCCTCTGGAATTCAAAGGAAAATACGTTGCTAAAAGCAGCTATGATTTAAATAAAATATTTTATGCCTCTCCCATTTCAAAATGTGAAATCTTGAACTGTCTTTTATTAACAGAAACTCATTTTAATTTAGGAAAATTGTATCCGTCAGTAAAATCTTTGCAATCATCAATAAAAGTTTGATGTCCCTTTCATAGATAATCATTATTCTCTGAGACGTTACATTTATTCAATGTGATCTAGCAATAACACAAATGTAATTACAGTTGTATAATGTTACTCGTTTGGAATAAATGGGTAAAATTTAGTTGAGGGACGAAAGATGTTAGGGTATCGAAATTCTTTACATATCATGTCATTCTAGACAACTCACGCAACTTTCCCGCTTCATCGAATAAAAATGTTTGTGTCATTCTTTTATCTATCGTTATTTTGAGAAATAATTCCGTTCACAACATATTATAATATTGAATGATTATTTTGGAAGGAAGAAATATGTTCAAGTAGTTGTATTGCAAAATGACTGACTACAGGTAGAAACAACGCATATTTGCCACTGTTCTTATTCTACTGCTAAAAAATAACATATAATAAAACATTTTAGAGTGAAATAGAACTTATTTCTAAAGCAATAATCACAAAAATCAAACGGAAAAAATATCAATAATGTAGCACTTCTTATCAACAACTACTTTCTACCTTAAAACTTAATTATTTTGTACAATTTTCAGATTAATTTTGGCAAATAAAATGCTGGCACATTTTTCACACTTCTGTTGAGTCAGAAATATTTTACTATGAAAACTCGTTCAGATGAAATGTATTCCTCTTGGTTGCATTAAAAAGAAAACTACAAAATTGCTTCGTTTCCGTTAAATAAACTCACGAAATCTTTAGTTTCAGGATACATTTTCTATTTCAAAATAGTTCGTATTATATTTATTCATCTGTACACTTTCCTTCCTCTAATTATAGTTGAAGTTACTGGAAAAAATAGCATCGCGTGAGAAAAGTTAATTATTGATTGTATTCACAATGATTTTTGATGCAAAAATTAGGATGGGAATAAATGGAAAGAACAAGTAGAGCGAGAAAGAAATACAATTATCACAGAACTTCGAACATTTGATTCCTGAATTTCAGCCTCTACACGATGCAGAAACTAATTCGAAGAAAAGTAAATTTTAGTTCGCATTAGAGCCTGTCTGAATATACCTGAAAAAAATTGACTGCTTCATTCGTTCCAAACCATGCCGAGAATCTGAAAAATGTAATGGAAGATAGTTAGACAATTTGAAATGCTGTAATTAAACCGAGCTTTCTTTTTGTGAATTAATTTGTTTGACTTGATTATATTCGCACTTATTCGAGCTTCTTTTTGTACTTAAATAATTTCGTCCAATTTAATTAGAGGCGTATTTAGTATTCCATTGTAAACTTTTTATTTTCTACTGTTCACTGTAGATAAAATAATAAAATTTGCATATTCAAGAAAAATAACAATCAGAAGAAAGTGGCCATAAATACATCAGGGTCATGCAAATGAAACGGTTTATTATCGTTTATTTCTCACTAACGCGCAAATTACAGAAATCGCGCCGTTATTTACATAGCGTAGAATAGCTTTGTTCATATATGCTTAGTATGACTTATAGAGCGAGCCGCGGTAGCTCAGGCAGTAGAGCGTCGGGCTCGCATCGGAAGGGTTGTGGGTTCTGTACTCGGCGGAGCCGATGATGGTTCTGATGGTTGCGAGATCGGCGCTTGACCTGGCTAAAGACCGTCGTGTTCACTAATGGTGGCTGGGGCACGTTAAATAGGTCGTGGTCACAAAGTCCCCCATGTTCCCATACCAAATCAATACCTCTGGGGGTACCTGATCAGGGGGTTATCGGCCTCTGATTGGGATCTAAATTACGATATGTGTGAGTGAATGGATGCGTGAAAGGGACCTTCCTGTAAGACGGATGTGTCATGCATGAAGAAGTCCAACCCTCCGGGGCAATGTCACCCCCAATTGGTCCATATATGGCCCGCACGACAACAACAACATGACTTATAGAGCAAAAACAAATTTCTCACTAACGTGCATGGCAGAAATCGCGCCGTTATTTACTTAGCGTAGAATAGATTCGTTCATATATGCTTAATATGGCTTATAGAGCGAAAATCAATTTGAGGTATAGCATATCTCATCACTTTTTCACCAGTCTGATTGACGAAGCACAGTGAGAAATAAACAGGAATTAATTGTAAGCAAATATAGGCTCGATACTACGTCGATGAACACTGAATCATTTGAACAAGTAAATTATTACCCTTTATGTTACCCTAGTTAATCAAACTACTACGAATCTCGAACAAGTATAAATGGTACAATGGAATAGTAGTTTTTGGAGCCTAATACCATAACTTGGTGGCCCTTATTGGAATTAGGTTAATTGGTACTTTTTAACTAACGTCCTACTAGAGCAACACAATGAAACTATTGACGACGGTGCGGGTTCAATCCCCTAAGGGAAAGATCCGAGGACAACACGCGTAATTTTGAACCACGGTCAGATGAAGAGACAACATCTGAGCTGGCACCCCACTCTCTAAAATTCCACACCAACCCAACATTCGGACATTCGGACACGACAGATTTAAGGTGTACCAGCCGCCTCTACAAACATCCTTGTACTGACACGAATTCGACCTAAGAACCTTCCGATCTAAAGCTAACAACTTTAACCACCAGACCGGTTGGTCGGCTATTGCAAACAGGTAAACTGTTGTGAATTAGAGCTAGTAAAAACTAATGTTTTCATATGTTTGCTGTCTTTTATTACTGCAGCCTGGAGAAAAAATGCAGATAATGCTTGAGGACATTATACTCCAGTATGAATACAACAGCCTATATCTATCTATCTATCTATATATATATATATATATATATATATATATATATATATATATATATATATATATATATCTCTCTCTCTCTCTATATATATATATATATATATATAATTCAAATACCACTCACTCACTGACTCACTCATCACTGTATCTCAAGAACTACAAGTCTTAGGAAGCTGAAATTTTGCAGGGGGATCCTTATTATACAGAGGGGTGCATAAAGAAAGTATTTTTAAACATTCGACTCGGAGGATGTCTAAAATTGACCTAAGGGCGCCTTCACACGAAGGAGATCAATCGCTCACAACGGTCGCCTGTGATAGTCGTTTTGATTCATTTCCTGCAAACAAACAATTCGAGCGAAACGAAGCAAAACAAAATTTTTTATCGGCCTTGTCTAGTTCTTTTTTGTAAAATGTGCATCGTTAAAAATAGATTAAAAATTTTAACGAATTTGAAATCTGCGGAAAATTTTAAGCGAGATAGATATCTTACATTTGATTTTCTTTAAATAAATAATTTTTCAATTGTAACTTTTGAATTTTTGCAATACGAATATGGGCAATGACGTCACGACTTTTACGTCCTTTGGAATCCTGCCTGCTTTCAGAATGAATGAGTTGGAAATGCTTGCAGAATGGTATTTTAATCATAAGAAAAACATAAATGTCGAAAGGAAGTATAGGGTACACCCAATCAATAAATTTCGTGTGCAGAAAGGTTCATACCATGTTCTGTATCGCGAACTGGAAGACGACTCGGCTAAATTTTTCAATTAGTTCCGGGTGTCAGTAGCTTCTTTTAGAGAGTACTTCAGCAGGTACATATTAAGGACACGTTCACATGAGGCGTTTCAACGCGCGTATCGAGGCTAGCGAGGTCCCGCCATTAAATTATGTTTATTCGTCTAATTCAAGTATCTATCTTTGCGACCTTGAAGAGCGGGATCCTGATAGCCTCACCAAAAGCGCATTTTACGCGCCTCATGTGAACAGAGCCTAAGAAGCAGGACACAAATATGAGAGACAACATACCACCACGAGAAAGGTTGTCAATAACATTGAGGAAAAATTTTGCAATTTTTTCAAAAACATTGATGGAAAAAAATTTATTACAGAACAAAAACATTTAATTACCGTCTTTCTAGAGACCGCCAGTTCATTGAATGCTCTTTTGGTATTTTAACTAATAAATGGAGGATTTTCTATAGACCATTGAACGTTAATATTGATTTGCAATTGACATAATAAAAGCATGAGTAATTCTTCATAATTTCATACGAATAATTCATAATTTCAAACTATAGTAAGAATACGAGGTATAAAAAAAGTAAATGACAAAACGATAGCTTGATAATATTTTAAATAAGTTACATTAATTTCTTATAGTAATTTAACATAAATTTATGTTAATAAACTAATAGTAAGAATGCGAAGAAGTAAAAAGTAAGCGACAGAACAGTAACTTAATAATATTTTAAACAAGCTGTTGCATTATTTTATTATATTTTCATATACTGCCATGGCAAATCGCCTTCACTTACAAAATACAGACGGAAATGATCTCGAAGAGCCTTTGGCTCAGGTCCAGTGTAACCATTAAAAACATTATTATCGTTTTCCATCAAACCGGTGTGCGTTAAGGTGTCTTCGTGCGAATAAACACCCCTCGTTCGTATGAAATTATGAAGAATTACTCATGCTTTTATTATGTCAATTGCAAATCAATATTAACGTTCAATGGTCTATAGAAAATCCTCCATTTATTAGTTAAAACACCAAAAGAGCATTCAATGAACTGGCGGTCTCTAGAAAGACGGTAATTAAATATTTTTTTGTTCTGTAATAAATTTTTTTCCATCAATGTTTTTGAAAAAATTGCAAAAATTTTCCTTTATGTTAATGACAACCTTTCTCGTGGTGGTATGTTGTCTCTCATATTTGTGTCCTGCTTCTTAGGGTCTGTTCACATGAGGCGCGTAAAATGCGCTTTTGGTGAGGCTATCAGGATCCCGCTCTTCAAGGTCGCAAAGATAGATACTTGAATTAGACGAATAAATAAACATAATTTAATGGCGGGACCTCGCTAGCCTCGATACGCGCGTTGAAACGCCTCATGTGAACGTGGCCTTAATGTACCTGCTGAAGTGCTCTCTAAAAGAAGCTACTGACACCCGGAACTAATTGAAAAATTTAGTCGAGTCGTCTTCCAGTTCGCGATACAGAACATGGTATGAACCTTTCTGCACACGAAATTTATTGATAGGGTATACCCTATACTTCCTTTCGACATTTATGTTTTTCTTATGATTAAAATACCCTTCTGCAAGCATTTCCAACTCATTCATTCTGAAAGCAGGCAGGATTCCAAAGGACGTAAAAGTTGTGACGTCATTGCCCATATTCGTATTGCAAAAATTCAAAAGTTACAATTGAAAAATTATTTATTTAAAGAAAATCAAATGTAAGATATCTATCTCGCTTAAAATTTTCCGCAGATTTCAAATTCGTTAAAATTTTTAATCTATCTTTAACGATGCATATTTTACAAAAAAGAACTAGACAAGGCCGATAAAAAATTTTGTTTTGCTTCGTTTCGCTCGAATCGTTTGTCTGCAGGAAATGAATCAAAACGACTATCACAGGCGACCGTTGTGATCGATCGATCTCCTTCGTGTGAAGGCGCCTTAAGGCTAAAGCCAAAAGCAATTCGAAATCGCAATATAAATAACATTGAGTATTAAACGATTGTTATACTTAACTCAGATTGCTTTACCAGTGTTGATCGTAAAACAATTTTTTCAAAACAAATTCAATTATACTATTTTGAAAATTGCTTGAACTGATTTATTACTTCTTTCTATGATGCAAATAATATTTATAAACTTTTGATTGATGAAGAAAGAATATTTAAAGCATTTAATTTTTTACATAACTTACATTTTGTAATAGAACACGAAAGCCTAAAAAAAAACCCTCATTGATCATAAAAGCGTAATTTTGCTTTTCGGTATCTGGCAACGTAAGAATTAATGTTTAAGGGAGACCCGTAAGGAAAAACCCAAAATTCTTATTATTCATTTCATTAGTGGTAATTAAACACATTTTTTAAATCAATAATCAATAAAAAAATTAGTTTTTATTTGCAATTATATTTTATATTACGATTTTAATATGTTTTTTAAAACGTACACACACTCTTTTTATAAACACTACTCTGTCAATTTTTAATATTTTTGTATGAAATAAATTTTAACAATATTGTTACAGTATATGCAAATGACCTAAGGAGAGTTTTTTAAAAATTTATTTACGAGTTTCATAACAAAAAAATATTTTACTCAATATACGTAAAATTTCTATAAATATTTTCAATTTTTTATGTTTATTAATTTTTATAAATTTTTCTGAACTATTTATACAAAAAGCTCTGCTTGTGTGTGTTAAATAGTTATGCAAGACCTAAAAAATGTAAACAGTTTAGCTCTAAGTGCATACATTAAAAAGCCTTAGTATTTTGAATTTTGGCAAAATTGCTAAAAACTGATTTTGAGATAATCGCATTTTAAGTACAAAATACAACAGAAGTTAACGAAAACTACTTACTTTTAGTAAGTACTATTTTTTTTAGTAATTTCTATTACATTAAACTCTTATCAAAACAAGTTTTTTTAACCGCAAACTCGTATATATTTTTTTAAAGCCAGTTTTATCTCTGATGACAACTGAGTGATTTGTAATAATTCACTGAAAAATTATACATTTCTTGTTTAATGAACTGAAAAAAAAATATTTTATTGGATCAGTACTATTTTAAAATAAACCACAACTGTATAAACTACACCTTCTTTTTTTCTACATCTATTTTTTTCTTCTGTAAACGAGCCTTTTTTGTAGTGATACGCATGCGACGAAATTTAACGCTATTTTTTCAATGTGTTTCCTTCAATGGCGTCACCACATGTTTTACATGAGGACCTGGATTTTGTCATTCAGCTTTCGCCGATTGATAGAAAAACCAGGAGTCTACACTTTTAGGGTATTTAAAAATGTTTGGAATAATCATCGGTAGATACACTATGATATAATGTTACATAAATGGAGGTTTTCATGGAAACCGAAGCCAATGGTTGGCAGTCGATTATGCAGTTGGAAGGTCAAATAAAAGTTAAAAAGCAGCTGGTAACAATTTCGTTCTACTCTGAAATTTAGTCCATTTGTTCTTGAATATCTGATGCATCTCGTTTTATTTAATAAACCAAAAAACACTTTTTGAAATTTTTTTTTTTCAAAATTCGGGGATTGTGTTTTTGTAATAGCATGTAGATTGTTGTATCATAAAATTAATAACATATACACATAAAAATATTTTTAAGCGTGTAATTTCTTATTTTAAAATAACAAGTAAATTAAAAAAAACCTTAAAATAAGATGGGTTACGTTAAATTGAAACGGGCAGTTATACGCTGTAGTTCAAACATATTTTGATATAGCTTTTCATTGAAAGACGATTAAAATCCACTAAATTTAATTTGTTTTTCGTGTTTTATGGATGTTATTGAAAGCTGTACTCCATAGTCAAGTAACTAAATCTATCATTTTAAATAAGTACTCGCTTTCCATTAAGAAACCAAATTTCCGTGAATTAAAAAAAAAGTACAGTACGGGTTCAAATTAAAACTCTATGTATGTTGGAAAAAATGGAATTTTAAACAAGATTTTGTTGATATTGGAATAATATTTCAGTTAGTAATTTTGAAATACTGAAATTTTTTGTCTTAAGTGACAGAAAGGCCAAGTTGCTTACTTTACAGATTAAAGCTGTTTTACCCAAATTAGATACATGTGAATCATTCATTGAATGCGGTGATTTCTTTTAGTAATAGCGCTGCAAAATTAACTCTTCGTTCATTAAAAAATTGTTATCGATTGAGTTTAATTTGTCTACACTGATGACATTTATTTCAATCACAAGCTCCGTTATTCCGCATGCTGCTCAATGGAATTTTCAGAAATAAGTGTGTTTGCTTCAAACTAAATTAGTCACGAATGCCGTAAATTTTTAGCCCCCTTGAAAAATGGAACTCGGGTTAATCTTTAGCCTATCATACCACAGGGTTCTAAAATATTAGTGTACCAAATGCGTGGATTGGTCAAACGGTGTGGATTTGCATAGAGAAGAGACAAACGCCACCTCTGCTTTATATATCTAACAGAAGTTCCAATATTCCATCTGCCGCTGAATGGAATTTCCAAGAAAAATTGCATCTGCTTCAAACTAAATTAGTCACGAATGCCGTAACAATTTAATTTACCATCCACTCATATTGATGATGAAATTCGAAAATATCGCATTCTAGGTGCAAGAATGGCACGCGACGAATATGAATGGATTTTATGGATGGATACAACATGTATACATATTTGCGTCTGAAGTAAATTGTAGAAGCGATGGAGAAGTTAAAATTGATATTAAAATGTTTTTTCCTTACACTTTAATGATAATAACATTCTTTTATGAAAAAGTATTGATGACGACTTTTCAATCAACATATTATTAATTCAACTCGATCAAAGCCGTGTATTTCTGCTAGTATTATATAGATTAAATTATTATTCCATTGAATAAATGGTGCCGCACACAAATCTAGTTTGATTGAGTTCCACACTGATCATAAAAGAACTAGGTCCAAGAATAGGTCATGTTATATGTCGAGGGAGAAACATGGTTATTGATAGGTATGGGTGTGTGGTAAAATATGAATAGATGGGAAGATCAAAGGAGTGGTACTCACAGGCTGGTCTCTGGTATTGGGCAATGGGATATCTGGTTCAGGGAACGCTGTGAAGACGACGATGCTACGGGATACCTTTGGAAGATTTCACTTCTGGGCTTGTCGAGGTACTAGATATTTGCAATTTATCCACTCTCAGCATTTTGAAGACCTCTTTGCTTCTCAAGAGATTCCTAGTTCATGCCAACTTTCGGTTTTAGCAATTTTACTGTATCACTAACTGTTCAGGTCACCGTGCACTACAGAATCTGTCCAGCAAACTCAAAAGTGTAATTTGCCGACCAATCGGTCTGGTGGTTAAGGTGTCAGCCTCTTGATCGGAAGATTCTTTATTAGAATCCGGGTTAGAGCATGTATGTTTGTAAGCGTTTGTAGAGGTGGCTGGTGCAACTTAAATCTATCGTAAGCAAAAGTACTCGCGTTGGGTTAGTGTGGAAGTTTGGAGAAGAGTGGGAAGCCATCTGAGGTGTTGCCTCATCATCTGACTGTGGTTCAAATTTACGTGGTGTTTTCCACGAATCTTTCCCTTTGGGGACTGATTCCAGAACTTCGTAAATAGCCCGATGTGTTGCTCTAGAAAGGGCGTTAATTAAAAATTTCAAAATTACCAAAATTGTAATTTACTGTTAAAATAACCACATGCCACGAAAAAAGAAAGAAAATCAGATATAGTTTGATCAGTCCCGAGAAATGAAACGCATTACCAAATTTGTACTATTTATGGGCAATTTATCTCTATATATAATTCTCTTACGTGGCACGCAAAAAAGACGTTATTTGTTATCGAGTTTTGGCAGCATTGTACGATTGTTTACCATGAAGAATTGAATTACCTCAATTGAATTTATAGCGTTATCGGATGAAATTTTATTGAAAAAAGTTAATATTTGTCAAGCTGTTGCAGTTTATAATATAAATCAAAGAAATCGAAGGATCTTTTCAGGGCCATTTAAAAAACGATCCTTTTCAGGGGCAACAATTATAGTTCAACAAGACGCTTGCACTTCAATTTTCGATAACAAACTCAATGAAAAAGTGTGAGTGGCTTGAGTGCTGGGGAAATGTCCACACAAAAAACATGCTGTGTATTCAATTTCTAAAGCAGTCCTCACATTTAGAGTCAAAATTTGCTCAAAGTTTTCATTTGAATTCTGATTCCAGAGGTATCTTTTCTGTAACACAGGAAATTTAGATTTGAAAAATATTTTTTTTGGAATATCATATTTTGTAAACAATCCTTCTGCTAGGACACATGTCTTCATTGATGCGAACGAAGCGAGCAAAGGTTCGCGCAGCGAACCAATGAGGATTGCAAAGCAATTTTTCGGGGATTGACGAGCGTTAGCGATCAGGGGGCGGGCCCCCTAGTAAAATAAAATTCTCGTAAAAAGTACATACCAAGGGGGAGGTTGGGCAAGTGCGAACCCATATCTTGAAAGTGTTCGCATTGAACCAATTACACTCTGTCTCACACAGTAATTGTTAAAGTTTACATATTTTACCAGACATTCTCAGATCTTTAACTCTTATATTACACTTTTGTAACGCTCTCCCAACAGATGATTACGAACACAGATAGGTTATAAGAACATTTGTTCTTGTGTTCTGGTTGCTATATTGTTCTAGTAGACGAATATCGATGTATGACAGTGCCTGTGTTCTGATACGATCAAGAACATGTAAACTTGGTACTGTTCGGAATAAGAACGTGAATAAGTCATATTTGTTGTAGACTTGAGAGGAGTGAGACGTGTTTTTGCACCGGACGGTGCGGCTTGTATGCCTGAAACTTTATATTGAATTTAACCGTTCAGTTTAGGTATGCAGTGTCCTTCTGTTCTTGGCCACTGCACCACATTTTGTCTATCAAATTAGACATCGCTTGGTCACTGATATCTTTTATTTAATTAAACTTACTATGGAAAAATTTATAAAAAGTTTCCAATGCTAATTTATGGGGTTACACTTACCCCGCATTATGTAAAAATGAATACTATCGACTGTTTTCTTGTTTGCATGTCCAAGTAAGCATGTATGCAAACGTCGGACTTCACGCCTAGGGAGCGTTGAATCTGGCTATAAGTTATGTGTAAATAAAGAAAGCACTTCGGCGTTCTCTATCAACAACTTTAAATTGGTAAACCGTGCAATCTTCTTGAACACGTTATAAGTCTCTCTAAGTACAAACTTCAACACAAACTCGTTATTCGTTTGTGGATAGTCTTCATGTAGCACCGCCATATTTGCCAATCCAACAGCGCCATCTATGGCCCGGTGCACACATCCGGTTTTTCAATTTCCGGCACCACTGCCGCAACGCAAGTGCGGTCTGAGATACATTAAATCCAATGGAGTAGTGCACACATGCCTCCGGAGCAGCTGCGGCGACTCACGTCCATCTTGCGTACAAATTGTACCGCACTTCCCCACGGCGCCGCAGCTCGCCGCGCACGCATCTCAGGTCTCAAGTACCTTGTTTTCATAAATAAATGGAATATAAATAACAATTACTAAATGATTATATCCAGTAACGTCTATTTTGTTTCAAAATTTTTTTTTACCTCCAAGTAAGCGAAATAGACACGTTTTCTTCGATCGAATATTTATCGCAAATGGCGCGAAATGAGAACTTATGTCATTTCACGGTTATGTGTGCATGATTGGGCTTCGATGCCGCACGGTGAAAAATCGGATTTGTGCACCGGGCCTAACTTTGAATTGTGACGTTAAAGAACAGATGCCAACATGCAGAGAAAAATATGTTAGAATCTTTCGTTGAAATTAACTGTGGAAAATTCTATATATTGATTTATTAGGTATGAATGTTCAGACTTAAATAACATTTAGGCCCGGTGCACACATCCGATTTTTCAACGTGCGGCGCCGCGGTGGCACCGAAGCCCAATTATGCACACATAACCATGAAAAGACGCAAGTACTCATTTCGCGCCATTTGCGTTAAATATTCTATCGAAGAAAACGTATTTATTTCGCTTACTTGGTGTAAAAAAAGTATATTTTGAAACAAAATAAACGTTACTGGATACAATCATTTATTGATTATTTATATTCCATTTATTTATGAAAACAAAGGACTTCAGACAGAAGACGCGTGTGCGGCGCCGTGGGGAACTGCAGTACAAATTGCACGCAAGTTGGACGTGCGTCGCCGCAGCGGCGCCGGAGGCATGTGTGCTATACTCCATTGGATCTAATGTATCTCAGACCGCACTTGCGTTGCGGCAGTTGAAAAACCGGATGTGTGCACCGGGCCTTATAATTCTAATTAAAATTTGAATGCCTTTTAATTGTTAGCCCCCCAAAAAATCTGAACAAGCAGATGTGGACGAACTTGTATTTTTTGCTCTTTTAAATCCAAGCCATGACTAGTTTTACATTGCGATGGGCGTACTAACAGTGACTTTTACATTAAACTTGTGCTCCCAAAAATATGGAAAGTATCACCATCCTCTCCAGCTTTAATGCACCTACTTAGTTATTAACAACTACACCACAATTTTTGGATAAATTGCAGAGTTGTTATCTCGGTAATTAATTATGGTAATTCGAAATTATCTTTCATTTTCCCTCTATTTAAAGCATCGGGTCTGTAAATCTCTTGCAGCCTGACCAATGAATCATCATTATGACTTTTTTGTTTACGACCGTTAGTTAATTTATGACTGCACTTCTGGTTAATGACACTGAGCTCTTTGTAATATATTCCTGATGGTAATGAAGATATAGTTTTTAATGGAAGGTCACAAACCATCATTAATATATTTATCCATTAAAAATGAATGCATAAGATGGCGGTTTTGGTTATTTTATTGAGTTGAAGTTATATTGGTAATCTTTATAAAGGAAAAATGCAACTAACTGCGCCTAAGCCACTAGAATACCAGCGGACAAGTTAACTCACTGAGGCATTTTGTAACACAAAGTAGTAGCTTATTACTTCAATAACTTCAGTGCTGATCAAACAGCGTCTTCAGACATTGATGAATGGTAACCATGGTTAAAGACACTTACATTTTTATCGAACTAGCAGATTAAGCATCTGCGCTAAATTTTTAAAACCATCCTGGTGGTTTTCCCAATGAGGTAACTCGTCCTGAGCAAAACTGACCAGATCTGGATGGACGAGATATCTCGTCAAGAGGAGAAAATGACGGGTAATCTTGATCTTGTCATCACAAAAAAATTGGTGATATCTCGAAGGACTAGATATCACGTCATTAGCAAAATTGGTCAAATCTTGATGGACGAGATATCTCGTCATAAGAAGAAAATGGCGGATCAATTTTATCTTGTCATTATAAAAATGTCGATAATATCTCAAGGACGAAATATCTCGTCATTGGAAGAAAATGACGGGATATTTTGATCTCGTCTTCATAAAAAAGTCAGCAATATATCAAGGACGAGATATTACGTCATCAACAAAATTTTTCAGATCACGATGGGCGAGATATCTCGTCGAAACCAGTTGGAAGGTTAATTGCAAATATCTGTCAATGACATCGCCGATACTTTGATTTCACGCCTTTTTTAAATCCTTTTGAAGTAATATAAGCATTGATAGGGACATTTCATAAGTGAACATGAAATAAAGTTGGTCAAAAATACGATACTTTGCTAAGGGTTACCACAGTTAATTTCTGCCCGTCTAGACCAATTGCATCCCATTGATTTGCTTTAGGCGATTCTCTATTCTTTTATCGGTAAACCTATTTTCGTGTTGACGCCGATTTTCATTACTGCTCTAATTTCTTTTTTATTTCTCATGCCTTCTGTCATAGAACTGCTGAACAATTTTATTCGAGCTACTGTAGCTCTTCCGTGCAGTTTTAGCAATTTTATGCTGCTCCTAGTTCAAATAAAGCATGTTTAAGCTTTGCGACAAAATTGGTGAATGTATCTTTCAGGGATTTATTTTAAACCAGCAAAATACCCGACCTTACTCGGTTTGAATAGGTTTACTCTAGATTGAAGAGATAAGGAAAAAAATATGACTTACGTTTTTCGTCGCATAAAATAATATTTTAACACCTTTCGCCATCTTTATAATTTCTACAACTTACTTTTGACACAAATCCTACACATGCATATCTATGACGAAAGGTGACACTAAGGTTACTACTGATGTTGAGGAAGATTTGGAATTCCATTTCTTAAGTTCTTTTCGTGTTCAACTCTATTAATAAACACGACGATTTACGACAAGTTCTCTCGCACTCATAGTCAACAAAACAATATTTTTTTTACTTGTGGCACTCTTACATCCGGCATGCGACATTGTGGTATTTCGCAATTTTCTTCTGTCATTATGACAAAGAATTCCTTAATGTTTGAATAATTCTAGCTCTGATTTTTTAAACATAATAATTCTTTCCATAAAGGCATTATTCTTTCAATAATGAAATAGTTATACTTACAACTTGCTTTATTCTGACTTAACTATAACTATTAGTCGAATACTTTGTAGTGATGTTGCGTGTGATGATAAAGAAACACAATTGATTAAAATAATAAATATTTAAAACAGAAAACAGCAAAATAAAAAATGGACAAAATTTAGAAATGCGAAATTAATTCAGAGTGAGTTTCTGTTTAATTCCCGTTCGTTGAAAAATATCGTCTGTCCCAAATATTCGAAAATCGTTCACATTGAGCAAATAACAAAAATAAGACTCGAATTAAATGAAATACCAGAGCTAAAATTCCATTTAAAAAAATTGAAAAATAATTGATTTTCCAGCAGTACTGGTCAAGCAAATCAAAGTAATCGTAATGCTCAATGTACATTCCAATTTTTCCAAAACTAACAAAATTATGGTTGTTTTAAGTATACTTACTCAGGTGTTTTAGCATGAAACTCATCTAAATATAACAATAAATTAATGCTTAATATTGCATTCATTAAACTAATAGATAATGTATAAAATAAAATACATTGCAATGAAATATCTGGAATAAAATTTATGTGATGTCTAAACAAACACACAAACACAAAATCGAACGTAGAACAGAAAGACGGACAGACAGACGTTTGCAACCAATTCCACTCACTAAACGAAGTACAAAATACTAACTGTATGCAAATTTCTGTGAAATTATAGTAAACCGTGTGGACGTGTATAGGGCACATACATACCTACAGACAGACAGACAGACAAACAGACACCAAACGTGAAAAATGCGGATTTGGCATTAGAAGGGTCCAAAACGGATAGAAAACTTGAAATGGGTCGAAAATATTGAATGTACAAACAAACACTCTATTCTTATTTATATAGATTGTTTACCACCGTTTGTTTCCATTCGTCAGGATACTGCGCCATGCATATAAGCGAAATGTTTCTAGAAATTAGTCTTTCTTATCGATTTCGACTGAGTTTTTGCTTTTTCTTATAAACCATGTCCAGCGTCAGTTTCCTAAAACGTTTTCGAGAGTATGTAGTTCTTCGGACCAACCACATCGCATCCCCGTTTCCTCAGAAGTTTCGATGAGTCGTCGAAAAGCTTTTCTGAGGCTTTGTCCGCTTTGCGCGCTTGTGTTGTTCCTTCGTATGAGTACTCAGCTTTGAATCGAAATGAGTTACCTACTTAAATTGAACCTAAGGGAATTTCAAAAGAACATTTTTTGGACTTGATTTATAAAATTTCAGCTTCTGAATTGTCGTGATTATGCCTTAAAATATAGCAATAATCAGCAATAATATAAAATATAGCAATCGCCTTAAAATATAGCAAATTACTAAAATTGAAATTCATTTTGAAATTTGGGGTAATTTTTTAAATTTAACGTCGTACTAGAGCAACACAGCAAGCTATTGACTACGGTTCGCGATTAATCCCCAATGGTAATTAAAGTTAACGTCGTACTAGAGCAACACAACGGGCTATTGACGACGGTCCGGAATCAGTCCCTTAAGGGAAAGATTAGAGGACAACACCTCGTAATTTTGAACCACGGTCAGATGACGAAGCAACACCTGAGCTGGCACCCCACTCTCCAAACTTCCACGCCAACCCAACGTGAGGACTTTCGGCCACGACAGATTTAAGGTGCACCAGCCGTCTCTACACCATACGTTTACAAACATCCATGCCCGGACCCGGATTCGAACCAGGAACCTTCCGATCTAGAGGCTAACACCTTAACCACTATACCGATTAATTCCCAAAGGAAAATAATCGAGGTCACTACTGGAATTTTAGTGCAAAGATAACACAGCTTTACTTGGCGAAATAGCCGACCAACCGGTATAGTGGTTAAGGTGTTAGCCTCTAGATCGGAAGGTCCCCGGTTCGAATCCGGGTTCGGGCATGGATGTTTGTAAGCGTATACCAGCTTAGGTGTTGCTTCGTCATCTGAACTTAGTTCAAAATTACGAAGTATAAGTTGTTAGGGGCAATGATGGCCCTCCCACTGGGTGCTCCTTCACAAGTGGCCATCACTTCCGGCCTTGTAGTGGCCAATGACTTCGGTCAAAATGTGCCCGCCATTAGAAAAAAAAAAAAACTTGGCTAAATAGGTTTATTTTGAAATACGATTATAGAACATCACACACAACAGGCAACTAGAATAGCACGCACGCTACAGAATGTAAATACGTCTTCTAGTGTTGCCACTTAGATTGACTAAACTTCAATAATTAAATCTTAACAAACACCACGTAATTTTGAACCACGGTCAAATGACGGGGAAATACCTGAGCTGGCACCCCACTCTCCAAACTTCTACACCAATCCAACGTGTTGCAAATTTGAGGAATGCGTTAAAAGGATCTGGCCCTTGTGCAAAGTATTGTATTGAAACCACTATTTTTCAGAGTAATTCTTTCCCGATTTTTAAGCTGATAGATCCTTATACATGGGTTGTTTACTCCTGCCAACAAGTATAAAACATCACTGACAGGAAAGTATTAAACTCACAAAAACAATTGCTTCCACATAAAAGAAGACTTCCTAATTGCATGCATCCAGAATATTCCAACGTAATAGAATATTTTTCGAAACGTTGTGAGCGTTGCCAAAATAAAATACGAAAATATCAATCTTAAAATCAAATAAAAAACTTTTATTTTTTTAAAATTTTTGTGATGAAGTAAAAAATAAAGAGAAACCATGATATTGTTTTGAACAAAAAAGAACAACGTCGTTTCGAGTTTTTCGTAAGAATTCATTAAAAGGATTAGGAAGCAGTTTATCTTTTGACGCAAGAGCTTAGAATTTGTCCAACAATTTTTACATCTCTCATACCTCGCAGCCTTCAAGGTGCTTAAATGATCCCATAATTTATTCAAATCTTATCAGCGGTGTTTTTGAATATTCATATTTGCTTCAGTTTTTGCAAGTAGTTTACAAAAAACGGAATTAGACTGTTTCAGAAATGCCGAATAAATTAGAGCGTCCGCTCAAGGCACTACCCACGAAATAACTATTCCCAGATTACCACTAAGGCATCTAATATCTTCCGGGCGAGCAACTGATTAATTTAGAAACAAGTTCCCGCGATGCTCTTAATTACTTTGAATATTAATTACTGTGTAATGAAAAGCTGAGATTAAGTAAGCAACCTTAATGGTTTCCGTTAAATACACGCAATGATTAAGCATCAACAGTTTAAAACGGTCGGAGAGGAATAGTATCTGCACATGCTGCCATCTTCCGGATAAAGCGTACATGAAATATTCTACATTGAATGACACATCAAAAGCAGTGTTGTTGAAAAGACATCAGAGTGTGCATTAGGGTGGAGCGAAAAACACGAATTTCGGAAATTGAAAACGCCTATGGTGGGAATAGTTGGGTACTACCATGCTTATTAATAATACAAAATATGAGCTAAATCAATTAATATCTTCAGGTGCCAAAATCGTTTTGAAATTTCGAAATTTTGCCAATTTTTTCACAAAAATAATAATAACGCATTTAAAAAATTTAGTACATCTTATTTAAAGCCATGGGTGAGTGAAATGAACTCCCCTGCGTGTAAAAAAAAAGTTTTACACCTAACATTATCCCGGAAAATAAAAAAATTCCCCTCTTTTTAGAGCACCATCACGCGCGTCTTCACTCCGCTCAATAGACATTGCGACCACGCGTTTACACGAGCGCTTCACCTTGTAGACAGACCTTCGCTGTTTTTGCATTATGAAAACAACCCAGAACTCAGCACGAGGAGGTGGTTGCATAACAAGTTCCACCTTCTCCCCCCCCCTAAAAATTTCAGTTTAAGTTACTAGCTTACCCTAAAAAATTAAACTGAAGTTAGTGGCAAGTGGTTTAGCTTAAAAGTGGTTGATATAGGCTTTTGGTTTCAAATCTTGGTAAAGCAAGTCTGGAAGCAATTCTTGACCGAATAAATCCATCTCGTGCTTTTGTACCACATACTGTACTATATGCTTCAGTTACTAATTTAACGCAACGTTCTACTGCTTGTGAAAGGCTTGGAAAGTTAAACATGTTACTATTGGTTGGAACGTCTAGAATCATAGACTTGAGTTGATCATCAGAAAGAGATACTGTGAGTGGCGGATCTGTAATGGAATTTGATTGCCATTCAATTAGATTTATGTAATCGTCTGCTTCGAAGTTTAACTTGGGAATTTTAAACTCGCGATTATTCTTTTCAACTTTTTTTGTCTTAATTTTAAATTCTTCTAAGGCTCAATTCTCTGACGTGTTTTTGATCATCAGCTAACATTGCCAAAATAATATTTCCTGGATGGGCATGATAAGCATTTCTTTGCAAAGTTAGATCTACTACAATTTTTAAATCCTCAGGCAAAAATCTCGATTTATTTAAAATATGGTAAAAATGAAGACTCCCGTACCAACATGATGACTGACTTTTAATTTTAAACCCCACATATGAATGTACCTTCACAACATACTCTGTTAATATTTTCAAGCTATGGGTTGGATCTTCTGTTGAAACATATAACCTTAAAATTATATTTGTCGTCGTCAATCCATCTGGAATGATTCAATTTACCTGGATCTTTTTGTGACAAGCTTAATGGAATATATTTATTTGATATCCCTGTGCACATTTCGTAAAGGTATCGTTAATCAGTGCTAAGATCCTCCAGGACAATATCTGGTAAAGTTACTTCTATCTTTTCAAAGTTTGTTAAAGGCAATTTTTTCACAAGATTCTAACATTTTTCCAATTTCTCCTATGTATCCTTTTGGTCCAGTGGTTTTCCCTTCTAAATGTTGCAACAAATGACGTAAAGGTAGCTGGGTAGCTTATTTGTATGTAATAAACAATTAAACCAATGCACAGAACGTCCTAAAAAGAGCTCGATATGTCGAATGACTCCATTTTTTAAACATGCATTTACCACTGTACCATCACAACCAACGATTTGCATCTTAGAAAATCGATATTTTTCTTCAAAAAAGTTAAAATACTTGTTTTAATATTTTGAGAAGAGCCAGTCGTAGGAGTGACATGTCCCATATATTTTGATCCTGGTTCTAGTAGTAGAACAATATGTTCTTTTGTTACAGTCTTTCTAGAAATCCTTTCTCTTTCTTTAATCATTACTAAAGATTAATAATTTCGCTCATCAAAATATATTCCATATTCTGATAAAGAGGCAGTTTCCTCATTTTTCCTTTTCAGGTAGCTGCGGGTCTTTATCCTTTCTCTTCTAATTTACTACGATCAAGTATGTTTGAAGAATCATCCTTGGAAATTTTTCCCATATCCTTCAAAGCAGCATTTATTAGAATTGCTGCCGATCTATCGGAAAAACCAATTCTGTCACAAGCCTGAGCTACATTTGGAAATTCAGTTCTCGTTTGTGAACTTGAAGAAGAATTATTATCAATGATTGTGTTTATAGTGTCATAAGAATTCTTAAGCAAATTAAAACTCAAAGTAGCTCCCGTAATAGAGGGCGAGAGTATTTTGGATTGTTTTCCTTTACAATCTTTGAGCTGAATGTTTTGGCTCTATGCTTCTCTTTCTCTGCGCTGCAATCTTTTCTGTTATCATTCTGCTGGTTTTAATGTCAACATTTCCAATGACCATTTTTCGAAATGTCCTTTGATCTGTTAAAAAAGCTCTTTAATCAATAGGTACTTTCATTTTGAAAGTACAACTGAGAAAGTTCTTACATTTACATATGCTAATATCAAATAGATTTTTTTTCTGCTGATTCCCTGAAGGACACAACTTTTTTCGAGAAATATAGTTTGGCAGTATTTTTTAATAGTTTCTTAATATTTATATATGCTTTATGGTATTTTTTTCAGCATATATACTATTTGTTGGTTTGTTAAAGTTCGAATCGAACTTTTCTCCCATAATCCTTTAAGCTCTTTAATTAAAATTAAACATGCATCAGCCACATACTAGCATCTCTTTTATAATATTTCTGTATGTAAAGATAATACTTTATAACATCTGCATATGTTGGAAGCATGTTAGGCTTCATTATTTCAGCCATTCCAAACACGGGACATACATCTACTGATCGTGTCCTAGGCATTTCGACTAATTCACAGAACCGTGTATCCTTAACAAACAAAACAAACCAAACCCAAACAAAACTGAACGTAAAGATTAAAATTCTATACAAAAAATATGTAAAATAAGTACAAATAAACAGTAAAATACGCAACAAGAAACGAAAGCGAATCAATTTTAACAAATGACTTAGTTTTCCTCGATAGACTAGATCGGTAGGGCATTTGCAGGATCATACACCTACTAGATATTTACAAAAAAAGTGGGCGGGTATTTAAAGAAATCCAGACACATCCACTCCATATGGTGAAATACGAGTTATTTACCCCTTATAAAAAATCGAAGAAAGGGAAGCGTTCGTGCACACTAGTAACGAGGAACGTAATGATTAGTCTATTGAGAGGAGTGGAGAAGTGCGTGATATAGCGCTCTAAAAAAAGGGGAAATTTTTAAATTTCCGTTATAATGTTAGGTGTAAAACTTTTTTTTTCAAGCAGGATAGTTCATTTCACCCACTCATGGCTTTAAAAAAGATGCATTAAATTTTTTTAAATGCGCTATTATTGTTTTTGTGAAGAAATTGGCAAATTTTCGAAATTTCGAAGTGATTTTGGCACTTGAAGATATTAATTGATTTAGCTCATATTTTGTATTATTAATAAGCATGGTACTTCCCAACTATTGCCACCATAGGCGTTTTCAATTTCCGAAATTCGTGTTTTTCGCTCCACCCTAGTGTGCATACATGTCTTCGTACCTTTTACAAATACCAAAGTTTCACAACAACAATGTCATGTCATAATTACTGGAATTCAATCCCTTCACTTTGTTGCATTTATAAATATTTTAATAGCTCTATTTACCTTGCTTAGGGTCAATTTTTAAGAATTCCGTTTACTTCCTTGATTTTATTAGTTTTAAATCATTACTATTGAGAGGGTTGATTGGTTGGGACAGGGGTTATGCCTCAAGGGTCATATTTGCTCAAGCTGTGCCAAACATGGATATAAGTAAATGGACATCAGCACAGAAGGAAAGTTTTACTGACGCAGATGAGTCCTTATGAGAGGTTCTTTCAGCTGAGGCAAATAAACCACGGGCTGACGAAGATTTTTATTTATGAGGTATCCTCGGATGTTTCTCTTCGGATTTGATTCCGGACCGTCGACAGTTGTATTGCTCCAGGGTTACGTAAATTCAACTATATTGTAACATCCGGTTATACAATGTTTCGCTCAAAATATTGCAGCTACCTTAAAATGTAGCAAAGTGACGTCATTTAAGGAATACGTGACAGAAAACACTAGCACCCTCTACATTTAGTTTAACACAAAATCTCTTATACAGGATTGCATTATTCATTGTGTCTGATAAATAGGTCGAAGTTAGGTTTCTGTTTCCAAACAGACAGGACTAAACTTCGTGAAATCCCTTCAGACATATTATCATAAAATTCTTTTGATGTATCCATGAGATTAAACTCTATCAAAAAATATTCTAGAGGTATATTAACTTATAGTTCGGCTCCATTCCCAATACGAGTATGTTTAAAAGTTTATAAATAAAAGAAAACTTTACAAAATATTTTTCAATCATTTGTCAGAATTTGCTCAACACCTTTAACTGTTCACTACATCGTAATTGTCTACTTTTTTCCCACAATGATCATCGTTCTGGACAATAGACTCTATTTGATTTGTCTATCAATCTTTGAAAGACCTTTTGTTTTGATCATTATTTAATAACTCAGTGGAAAAACTAAACCTTCGGACAGATCCTTCAAGCATTTTTATGACGAGCTCCATGGTGATTCTGAGACTTTTCGATATTGGAAGAACATAGAGCTTTTGATGCGACAACTAATCCGTGTTTCTTGACTTTTCCTTCTTTTTAAACTGTATATGCCTGTTCCTTTTTGTATATCCAACCTGTTTGTTCTTATTGAGTTTTTCTTGACTGTATCCCGTTCATAATGCCTCCCCCCCCCGGGCCATTTGGAATTTAAAAAAATATTAGTTTTAAAAGTCTCCAGTTGCTTATTGTTGGATCTGGCGCCAATAAACCTGATTTCCAATGCAATCCCTATCACGCATTATATGGTATGAATCAGTGGTGGATTACCTAATAAGCATAATGGGAGCCCACCTAGAATTATTATACACCCGCATTATATCGTATGAATCAATGGTGGATTACCTAATAAGCATAATGGGAGCTCGCCTAGAATTATTTGGTATAAGAGGACCTAAAACTTAAAAAAATGTCCATGTCAACTAAGTATTTTTCAGAAAATTTCCAGATGAATCGATATAATGTTTAATTTTGTACTATTATTTATTAATACTGAATTATTATTGATTTTTGTGTACATAACTGAAAAAATGTCGTAAAAGATTTAATAATATTATTTGAATATATATCATGGTCAACAAGACTGAGAATAATCACGATCATATTGTAAGATTTTATAATAAAAGACCTTAAAATATTTCCCTTCATGATTATTTTCAGGCTTGTTGACAAAAGTATCATTGAAATAATTTTACTATAAAACCTTAGATGACATTTTTACAATTGCATAAACTGTAATTAATCATAATCTTAGTATAAGAAATGCTAGGTTCTCCAATGTTTCCGAGGCTATTTAAGCTTTGATTGGGTTGTGTGACTAAAAGGTGAAGTTTAGAATTGTTCTGATTGGTTGTGTGATGTTACGAGCGAAACGAGCTACGAAACATCAACATCATTGTATTCGAAATCGACATGGAAATAACATTGAGTATAAAACGATTGCAATACGAAGTTCAATTTTCAAGAAATATTGTTTTACCCGCATTGCTCAAAAGACAACACAATGCAAAAGCAAGGCAAATGGACAGATAGTGGTGGGAAAAGGTTTATAGATAGCTAGTGATCAACAAAAGTTAACAGATAGTGGTGAAAAAATGTAAATACACAGCCAGTGATCACGTACCGTCAAGTTTTAAGCAATATATAAAAGAAGTTTGACCAAAATAAATAAATTTTGTTAATCACCCGTCGTATGACGGGCAATTAATCATAGTACATTATAATAAATAATACCATTAATTCAACATTATATCGATATATCTGAAAATTTAGTTTCAAATTCTTATTTGACATCGATATTTTTCCGTTTTGAGGTCCTTCTGTACCAAATCACTCTGGGTATAATATTCTAGATAATTTAGTCTAAGAGTTTATACTAAAATTTTTTAAATATACACTACACTACAATAAAGATCGGACAGCAAGATGTGATGGTATAAGGGAAAGAATTCACGTTTTAAAAGGGGATGGTCCCCCACGTGCTGCACTTACACTAGCAACCCTTCTGGGATTACTTTCAACAAGGTTTTGAAACACAGCTATGAGTATTTGTGTCCATACCTGCTTCAAGAATGTCGCCACCTGAGCTGTAGATTTCGGACGTGGTTTTCTGGTCCGTAAGCGTCGCTCTAACTCGTCACACAAATGTTCTATGGGGTTTAGGTAGGGACTCTGAGCAGGCCATGGAAGACGTTTTACATCCATATCTTGATACCATTGCTTGACAGAGGCTGCAACATGACATGGAGCGTTGTTGTCCTGGCAGTTACATTCGTCCATTCCACAAAATTGCTTGAGCGTAGGAAGAACCTGATTGTCCAAAATGTTCATAGAGGCGTCGGCGTTCAATTGACCAGGAACAACATGCAAAGGTCCTAGGCCATACCGCGAAAAACACCCCCAAACAAGCAGTCGGATTTTATGCAAATCCACTGACGTCCGGCCCATATTGTAGGGTAGCGTAGTTTGGTCAACTAGCTTGAAAATAATCACGAAGATTCTTATGGTCTCGAAAAGGTTCGATCCACTACGAAGTAAAGCATCATACTTTGTAGTAAAACTAGAGACCAAAAATCTTAACTTTAAGTCTCGTTTAGTTGAATTAATATCGCACTGGCGAAGCAAAAAGGGTTTTTGACCGGGATCAATCCCTAGGGGAAATATCCGGGAACATCTCATTATTTTAAACCACTGGCAGATGAGGAGTTAAGACTGGAGCTAGCACCCCCCTCTATAAACTTCCTCGGTACTCCACTGTGAGTACATTTAAGGTTACGGCAGATTTAACACACACCAGTCCTCACGTACATGACGGTCATGGGTTAGATAGAGTTTCAAACCCGCAACCCTCCGGTTGCTAATTACCAAACTTCGTTGACTAAAGTCCGCTTTAAAAATGTCACCATCCTTTTACAATAAATTAGCCGACCAACCGGTCTGGTGGTTAAGGTCTTAGCATCTAGATCGAAAAGTTCCTGGTTCGAATACGGGTCAGGACATGGATGTTTGTAAGCGTATGGTATAGAGGCGGCTGGTGCACCTTAAATCTGTCGTGGCCGATAGTCCTCACGTTGGGTTGGTGTGGAGGTTCGAAGAGTGGGGTGCCAACTCAGGTGTTGCCTCGTCATCTGACCGTGGTCCTTGGATCTTTATCTATAGGATTGATCCTGGATCGTCGTCAATAGCCCGTTGTGTTACTCTAGTACGACGTTAATTTAAAATCACCAATTACCTATAACAAATTAAGTCAAAATTATAAGTACCCGAATAAGCACAACCCCAGCACATTGTTCGACCGCAGCAGGCATACCAAACCCCCAAGACTCGATCATTCCAACCCGATTCCCGATCGTTGGAGCAATGCACTCGTAATCATTCCAATTCCACAACGAACTACGACTGGAGGCGCACACTAATAAACTTCGCCCGAATGGGTCGTTAATAAGATGGAGGATCTCTTCGAGATCATTAGGCACGTCCTGACTGCGATACGTTTTGATGTCCATTTGATTAAATGCCTTCTGTAAACAGCAAGCAGAGCCCAATCTCTGTAATGAACAGTCCGTGCGGAACGCACAAATCACAGGGCAATAATACACGAAAATGGATTGTAGCGTTTTACTTGTCGAGTAACAAAAGCCGGGTTTTAAGTCTCGGCTTCTTTCAGTTGGTGTTTAATGGCGAGCATTTCAATCTATTCATTTGTGTAAAGCTAGCTGTTCGCTCATAGGGATATATTTATTATGGTTTCTTTCACTAGGTCTTTGTTGTAGAATTTTAATTGCCGTTATTAGTGAGGTACTCGCTGAGATATTTTACGTCAGTGTTGCTTTATACAAATCAAACATACCATTAACCTTTCGACTACAGCTATAGATATCACAAACGCGCTTCTTTCTTGGCGCCATTCTTATAGCTTTCAAGGTACAACTGATGTACTGGCTGTTGTCTAAATTCTTTCTTGGCGCGTTTCTTATAGCTTTCAAAGTACAACTCATGTACTGGCTGTTGTCTAAATTCTTTCTTGGCGCGATTCTTATAGCTTTCAAAGTACAACTCATGTACTGGCTGTTGTCTAAATTCTTTCTTGGCGCGATTCTTATAGCTTTCAAAGTACAACTCATGTACTGGCCGTTGTCTAAATTCTTTCTTGGCGCGATTCTTATAGCTTTCAAAGTACAACTCATGTACTGGCTGTTGTCTAAATTCTTTCTTGGCGCGATTCTTATAGCTTTCAAAGTACAACTCATGAACTGGCTGTTGTCTAAATTCTTTCTTGGCGCGATTCTTATAGCTTTCAAAGTACAACTCATGTACTGGCCGTTGTCTAAATTCTTTCTTGGCGCGATTCTTATAGCTTTCAAAGTACAACTCTTGTACTGGCTGTTGTCTAAATTCTTTCTTGGCGTGATTCTTATAGCTTTCAAAGTACAACTCATGTACTGGCTGTTGTCTAAATTCTTTCTTGGCGCGATTCTTATAGCTTTCAAAGTACAACTCATGTACTGGCTGTTGTCTAAATTCTTTCTTGGCGCAATTCTTATAGCTATCAAAGTACAACTCATGTACTGGCCGTTGTCTAAATTCTTTCTTGGCGCGATTCTAATAGCTTTCAAAGTACAACTCATGAACTGGCTGTTGTCTAAATTCTTTCTTGGAGCAATTCTTATAGCTATCAAAGTACAACTCATGTACTGGCCGTTGTCTAAATTCTTTCTTGGCGCGATTCTTATAGCTTTCAAAGTACAACTCATGTACTGGCTGTTGTCTAAATTCTTTCTTGGCGCGATTCTTATAGCTTTCAAAGTACAACTCATGTACTGGCTGTTGTCTAAATTCTTTCTTGGCGCGATTCTTATAGCTTTCAAAGTACAACTCATGTACTGGCCGTTGTCTAAATTCTTTCTTGGCGCGATTCTTATAGCTTTCAAAGTACAACTCATGTACTGGCTGTTGTCTAAATTCTTTCTTGGCGCGATTCTTATAGCTTTCAAAGTACAACTCATGTACTGGCTGTTGTCTAAATTCTTTCTTGGCGCGATTCTTATAGCTATCAAAGTACAACTCATGTACTGGCTGTTGTCTAAATTCTTTCTTGGCGCGATTCTTATAGCTTTCAAAGTACAACTCATGTACTGGCTGTTGTCTAAATTCTTTCTTGGCGCGATTCTTATAGCTTTCAAAGTACAACTCATGTACTGGCCGTTGTCTAAATTCTTTCTTGGCGCAATTCTTATAGCTTTCAAAGTACAACTCATGTACTGGCTGTTGTCTAAATTCTTTCTTGGCGCGATTCTTATAGCTTTCAAAGTACAACTCATGTACTGGCTGTTGTCTAAATTCTTTCTTGGCGCGATTCTTATAGCTTTCAAAGTACAACTCATGTACTGGCTGTTGTCTAAATTCTTTCTTGGCGCGATTCTTATAGCTTTCAAAGTACAACTCATGTACTGGCTGTTGTCTAAATTCTTTCTTGGCGCGATTCTTATAGCTTTCAAAGTACAACTCATGTACTGGCTGTTGTCTAAATTCTTTCTTGGCGCGATTCTTATAGCCTTCAAAGTACAACTCATGTACTGGCTGTTGTCTAAATTCTTTCTTGGCGCGATTCTTATAGCTATCAAAGTACAACTCATGTACTGGCTGTTGTCTAAATTCTTTCTTGGCGCGATTCTTATAGCTTTCAAAGTACAACTCATGTACTGGCTGTTGTCTAAATTCTTTCTTGGCGCGATTCTTATAGCTTTCAAAGTACAACTCATGTACTGGCTGTTGTCTAAATTCTTTCTTGGCGCGATTCTTATAGCTTTCAAAGTACAACTCATGTACTGGCCGTTGTCTAAATTCTTTCTTGGCGCGATTCTTATAGCTTTCAAAGTACAACTCATGTACTGGCTATTGTCTAAATTCTTTCTTGGCGCGATTCTTATAGCTTTCAAAGTACAACTCATGTACTGGCTGTTGTCTAAATTAGTTCTTGGCGCGATTCTTATAGCTTTCAAAGTACAACTCATGTACTGGCTGTTGTCTAAATTCTTTCTTGGCGCGATTCTTATAGCTTTCAAAGTACAACTCATGTACTGGCTGTTGTCTAAATTCTTTCTTGGCGCGATTCTTATAGCTTTCAAAGTACAACTCATGTACTGGCTGTTGTCTAAATTCTTTCTTGGCGCGATTCTTATAGCTTTCAAAGTACAACTCATGTACTGGCCGTTGTCTAAATTCTTTCTTGGCGCGATTCTTATAGCTTTCAAAGTACAACTCATGTACTGGCTGTTGTCTAAATTCTTTCTTGGCGCGATTCTTATAGCTTTCAAAGTACAACTCATGTACTGACCGTTGTCTAAATTCTTTCTTGGCGCGATTCTTATAGCTTTCAAAGTACAACTCATGTACTGGCTGTTGTCTAAATTCTTTCTTGGCGCGATTCTTATAGCTTTCAAAGTACAACTCATGTACTGGCTGTTGTCTAAATTCTTTCTTGGCGCGATTCTTATAGCTTTCAAAGTACAACTCATGTACTGGCTGCTGTCTAAATTCTTTCTTGGCGCGATTCTTATAGCTTTCAAAGTACAACTCATGTACTGGCTGTTGTCTAAATTCTTTCTTGGCGCGATTCTTATAGCTTTCAAAGTACAACTCATGTACTGGCTGTTGTCTAAATTCTTTCTTGGCGCGATTCTTATAGCTTTCAAAGTACAACTCATGTACTGGCCGTTGTCTAAATTCTTTCTTGGCGCGATTCTTATAGCTTTCAAAGTACAACTCATGTACTGGCTGTTGTCTAAATTCTTTCTTGGCGCGATTCTTATAGCTTTCAAAGTACAACTCATGTACTGGCTGTTGTCTAAATTCTTTCTTGGCGCGATTCTTATAGCTTTCAAAGTACAACTCATGTACTGGCCGTTGTCTAAATTCTTTCTTGGCGCGATTCTTATAGCTATCAAAGTACAACTCATGTACTGGCTGTTGTCTAAATTCTTTCTTGGCGCGATTCTTATAGCTTTCAAAGTACAACTCATGTACTGGCTGTTGTCTAAATTCTTTCTTGGCCCGATTCTTATAGCTTTCAAAGTACAACTCATGTACTGGCTGTTGTCTAAATTCTTTCTTGGCGCGATTCTTATAGCTTTCAAAGTACAACTCATGTACTGGCCGTTGTCTAAATTCTTTCTTGGCGCGATTCTTATAGCTTTCAAAGTACAACTCATGTACTGGCTGTTGTCTAAATTCTTTCTTGGCGCGATTCTTATAGCTTTCAAAGTACAACTCATGTACTGGCTGTTGTCTAAATTCTTTCTTGGCGCGATTCTTATAGCTTTCAAAGTACAACTCATGTACTGGCTGTTGTCTAAATTCTTTCTTGGCGCGATTCTTATAGCTTTCAAAGTACAACTCATGTACTGGCCGTTGTCTAAATTCTTTCTTGGCGCGATTCTTATAGCTTTCAAAGTACAACTCATGTACTGGCTGTTGTCTAAATTCTTTCTTGGCGCGATTCTTATAGCTTTCAAAGTACAACTCATGTACTGGCTGTTGTCTAAATTCTTTCTTGGCGCGATTCTTATAGCTTTCAAAGTACAACTCATGTACTGGCTGTTGTCTAAATTCTTTCTTGGCGCGATTCTTATAGCTTTCAAAGTACAACTCATGTACTGGCCGTTGTCTAAATTCTTTCTTGGCGCGATTCTTATAGCTTTCAAAGTACAACTCATGTACTGGCTGTTGTCTAAATTCTTTCTTGGCGCGATTCTTATAGCTTTCAAAGTACAACTCATGTACTGGCTGTTGTCTAAATTCTTTCTTGGCGCGATTCTTATAGCTTTCAAAGTACAACTCATGTACTGGCTGCTGTCTAAATTCTTTCTTTGCGCGATTCTTATAGCTTTCAAAGTACAACTCATGTACTGGCTGTTGTCTAAATTCTTTCTTGGCGCGATTCTTATAGCTTTCAAAGTACAACTCATGTACTGGCTGTTGTCTAAATTCTTTCTAGGCGCGATTCTTATAGCTTTCAAAGTACAACTCATGTACTGGCCGTTGTCTAAATTCTTTCTTGGCGCGATTCTTATAGCTTTCAAAGTACAACTCATGTACTGGCCGTTGTCTAAATTCTTTCTTGGCGCGATTCTTATATCTTTCAAAGTACAACTCATGTACTGGCTGTTGTCTAAATTCTTTCTTGGCGCGATTCTTATAGCTTTCAAAGTACAACTCATGTACTGGCTGTTGTCTAAATTCTTTCTTGGCGCGATTCTTATAGCTTTCAAAGTACAACTCATGTACTGGCTGTTGTCTAAATTCTTTCTTGGCGCAATTCTTATAGCTATCAAAGTACAACTCATCTACTGGCTGTTGTCTAAATTCTTTCTTGGCGCGATTCTTATAGCTATCAAAGTACAACTCATGTACTGGCTGTTGTCTAAATTCTTTCTTGGCGCGATTCTTATAGCTTTCAAAGTACAACTCATGTACTGGCTGTTGTCTAAATTCTTTCTTGGCGCGATTCTTATAGCTTTCAAAGTACAACTCATGTACTGGCTGTTGTCTAAATTCTTTCTTGGCGCAATTCTTATAGCTATCAAAGTACAACTCATGTACTGGCCGTTGTCTAAATTCTTTCTTGGAGCGATTCTTATAGCTATCAAAGTACAACTCATGTACTGGCCGTTGTCTAAATTCTTTCTTGGCGCGATTCTTATAGCTTTCAAAGTACAACTCATGTACTGGCTGTTGTCTAAATTCTTTCTTGGCGCGATTCTTATAGCTTTCAAAGTACAACTCATGTACTGGCTGTTGTCTAAATTCTTTCTTGGCGCGATTCTTATAGCTTTCAAAGTACAACTCATGTACTGGCTGTTGTCTAAATTCTTTCTTGGCGCGATTCTTATAGCTTTCAAAGTACAACTCATGTACTGGCCGTTGTCTAAATTCTTTCTTGGCGCGATTCTTATAGCTTTCAAAGTACAACTCATGTACTGGCTGTTGTCTAAATTCTTTCTTGGCGCGATTCTTATAGCTTTCAAAGTACAACTCATGTACTGGCTGTTGTCTAAATTCTTTCTTGGCGCGATTCTTATAGCTTTCAAAGTACAACTCATGTACTGGCTGTTGTCTAAATTCTTTCTTGGCGCGATTCTTATAGCTTTCAAAGTACTACTCATGTACTGGCCGTTGTCTAAATTCTTTCTTGGCGCGATTCTTATAGCTTTCAAAGTACAACTCATGTACTGGCTGTTGTCTAAATTCTTTCTTGGCGCGATTCTTATAGCTTTCAAAGTACAACTCATGTACTGGCTGTTGTCTAAATTCTTTCTTGGCGCGATTCTTATAGCTTTCAAAGTACAACTCATGTACTGGCTGTTTTCTAAATTCTTTCTTGGCGCGATTCTTATAGCTTTCAAAGTACAACTCATGTACTGGCTGTTGTCTAAATTCTTTCTTGGCGCGATTCTTATAGCTATCAAAGTACAACTCATGTACTGGCTGTTGTCTAAATTCTTTCTTGGCGCGATTCTTATAGCTTTCAAAGTACAACTCATGTACTGGCAGTTGTCTAAATTCTTTCTTGGCGCGATTCTTATAGCTTTCAAAGTACAACTCATGTACTGGCCGTTGTCTAAATTCTTTCTTGGCGCGATTCTTATAGCTTTCAAAGTACAACTCATGTACTGGCTGTTGTCTAAATTCTTTCTTGGCGCGATTCTTATAGCTTTCAAAGTACAACTCATGTACTGGCTGTTGTCTAAATTCTTTCTTGGCGCGATTCTTATAGCTTTCAAAGTACAACTCATGTACTGGCTGTTGTCTAAATTCTTTCTTGGCGCGATTCTTATAGCTTTCAAAGTACAACTCATGTACTGGCTTTTGTCTAAATTCTTTCTTGGCGCGATTCTTATAGCTTTCAAAGTACAACTCATGTACTGGCTGTTGTCTAAATTCTTTCTTGGCGCGATTCTTATAGCTATCAAAGTACAACTCATGTACTGGCTGTTGTCTAAATTCTTTCTTGGCGCGATTCTTATAGCTTTCAAAGTACAACTCATGTACTGGCTGTTGTCTAAATTCTTTCTTGGCGCGATTGTTACTGCTTTCAAAGTACAACTCATGTACTGGCTGCTGTCTAAATTCTTTCTTGGCGCGATTCTTATAGCTTTCAAAGTACAACTCATGTACTGGCTGTTGTCTAAATTCTTTCTTGGCGCGATTCTTATAGCTTTCAAAGTACAACTCATGTACTGGCTGTTGTCTAAATTCTTTCTTGGCGCGATTCTTATAGCTTTCAAAGTACAACTCATGTACTGGCCGTTGTCTAAATTCTTTCTTGGCGCGATTCTTATAGCTTTCAAAGTACAACTCATGTACTGGCTGTTGTCTAAATTCTTTCTTGGCGCGATTCTTATAGCTTTCAAAGTACAACTCATGTACTGGCTGTTGTCTAAATTCTTTCTTGGCGCGATTCTTATAGCTTTCAAAGTACAACTCATGTACTGGCCGTTGTCTAAATTCTTTCTTGGCGCGATTCTTATAGCTATCAAAGTACAACTCATGTACTGGCTGTTGTCTAAATTCTTTCTTGGCGCGATTCTTATAGCTTTCAAAGTACAACTCATGTACTGGCTGTTGTCTAAATTCTTTCTTGGCCCGATTCTTATAGCTTTCAAAGTACAACTCATGTACTGGCTGTTGTCTAAATTCTTTCTTGGCGCGATTCTTATAGCTTTCAAAGTACAACTCATGTACTGGCCGTTGTCTAAATTCTTTCTTGGCGCGATTCTTATAGCTTTCAAAGTACAACTCATGTACTGGCTGTTGTCTAAATTCTTTCTTGGCGCGATTCTTATAGCTTTCAAAGTACAACTCATGTACTGGCTGTTGTCTAAATTCTTTCTTGGCGCGATTCTTATAGCTTTCAAAGTACAACTCATGTACTGGCTGTTGTCTAAATTCTTTCTTGGCGCGATTCTTATAGCTTTCAAAGTACAACTCATGTACTGGCCGTTGTCTAAATTCTTTCTTGGCGCGATTCTTATAGCTTTCAAAGTACAACTCATGTACTGGCTGTTGTCTAAATTCTTTCTTGGCGCGATTCTTATAGCTTTCAAAGTACAACTCATGTACTGGCTGTTGTCTAAATTCTTTCTTGGCGCGATTCTTATAGCTTTCAAAGTACAACTCATGTACTGGCTGTTGTCTAAATTCTTTCTTGGCGCGATTCTTATAGCTTTCAAAGTACAACTCATGTACTGGCCGTTGTCTAAATTCTTTCTTGGCGCGATTCTTATAGCTTTCAAAGTACAACTCATGTACTGGCTGTTGTCTAAATTCTTTCTTGGCGCGATTCTTATAGCTTTCAAAGTACAACTCATGTACTGGCTGTTGTCTAAATTCTTTCTTGGCGCGATTCTTATAGCTTTCAAAGTACAACTCATGTACTGGCTGCTGTCTAAATTCTTTCTTTGCGCGATTCTTATAGCTTTCAAAGTACAACTCATGTACTGGCTGTTGTCTAAATTCTTTCTTGGCGCGATTCTTATAGCTTTCAAAGTACAACTCATGTACTGGCTGTTGTCTAAATTCTTTCTAGGCGCGATTCTTATAGCTTTCAAAGTACAACTCATGTACTGGCCGTTGTCTAAATTCTTTCTTGGCGCGATTCTTATAGCTTTCAAAGTACAACTCATGTACTGGCCGTTGTCTAAATTCTTTCTTGGCGCGATTCTTATATCTTTCAAAGTACAACTCATGTACTGGCTGTTGTCTAAATTCTTTCTTGGCGCGATTCTTATAGCTTTCAAAGTACAACTCATGTACTGGCTGTTGTCTAAATTCTTTCTTGGCGCGATTCTTATAGCTTTCAAAGTACAACTCATGTACTGGCTGTTGTCTAAATTCTTTCTTGGCGCAATTCTTATAGCTATCAAAGTACAACTCATCTACTGGCTGTTGTCTAAATTCTTTCTTGGCGCGATTCTTATAGCTATCAAAGTACAACTCATGTACTGGCTGTTGTCTAAATTCTTTCTTGGCGCGATTCTTATAGCTTTCAAAGTACAACTCATGTACTGGCTGTTGTCTAAATTCTTTCTTGGCGCGATTCTTATAGCTTTCAAAGTACAACTCATGTACTGGCTGTTGTCTAAATTCTTTCTTGGCGCAATTCTTATAGCTATCAAAGTACAACTCATGTACTGGCCGTTGTCTAAATTCTTTCTTGGAGCGATTCTTATAGCTATCAAAGTACAACTCATGTACTGGCCGTTGTCTAAATTCTTTCTTGGCGCGATTCTTATAGCTTTCAAAGTACAACTCATGTACTGGCTGTTGTCTAAATTCTTTCTTGGCGCGATTCTTATAGCTTTCAAAGTACAACTCATGTACTGGCTGTTGTCTAAATTCTTTCTTGGCGCGATTCTTATAGCTTTCAAAGTACAACTCATGTACTGGCTGTTGTCTAAATTCTTTCTTGGCGCGATTCTTATAGCTTTCAAAGTACAACTCATGTACTGGCCGTTGTCTAAATTCTTTCTTGGCGCGATTCTTATAGCTTTCAAAGTACAACTCATGTACTGGCTGTTGTCTAAATTCTTTCTTGGCGCGATTCTTATAGCTTTCAAAGTACAACTCATGTACTGGCTGTTGTCTAAATTCTTTCTTGGCGCGATTCTTATAGCTTTCAAAGTACAACTCATGTACTGGCTGTTGTCTAAATTCTTTCTTGGCGCGATTCTTATAGCTTTCAAAGTACTACTCATGTACTGGCCGTTGTCTAAATTCTTTCTTGGCGCGATTCTTATAGCTTTCAAAGTACAACTCATGTACTGGCTGTTGTCTAAATTCTTTCTTGGCGCGATTCTTATAGCTTTCAAAGTACAACTCATGTACTGGCTGTTGTCTAAATTCTTTCTTGGCGCGATTCTTATAGCTTTCAAAGTACAACTCATGTACTGGCTGTTTTCTAAATTCTTTCTTGGCGCGATTCTTATAGCTTTCAAAGTACAACTCATGTACTGGCTGTTGTCTAAATTCTTTCTTGGCGCGATTCTTATAGCTATCAAAGTACAACTCATGTACTGGCTGTTGTCTAAATTCTTTCTTGGCGCGATTCTTATAGCTTTCAAAGTACAACTCATGTACTGGCAGTTGTCTAAATTCTTTCTTGGCGCGATTCTTATAGCTTTCAAAGTACAACTCATGTACTGGCCGTTGTCTAAATTCTTTCTTGGCGCGATTCTTATAGCTTTCAAAGTACAACTCATGTACTGGCTGTTGTCTAAATTCTTTCTTGGCGCGATTCTTATAGCTTTCAAAGTACAACTCATGTACTGGCTGTTGTCTAAATTCTTTCTTGGCGCGATTCTTATAGCTTTCAAAGTACAACTCATGTACTGGCTGTTGTCTAAATTCTTTCTTGGCGCGATTCTTATAGCTTTCAAAGTACAACTCATGTACTGGCTTTGGTCTAAATTCTTTCTTGGCGCGATTCTTATAGCTTTCAAAGTACAACTCATGTACTGGCTGTTGTCTAAATTCTTTCTTGGCGCGATTCTTATAGCTATCAAAGTACAACTCATGTACTGGCTGTTGTCTAAATTCTTTCTTGGCGCGATTCTTATAGCTTTCAAAGTACAACTCATGTACTGGCTGTTGTCTAAATTCTTTCTTGGCGCGATTGTTACTGCTTTCAAAGTACAACTCATGTACTGGCCGTTGTCTAAATTCTTTCTTGGCGCGATTCTTATAGCTTTCAAAGTACAACTCATGTACTAGCTGTTGTCTAAATTCTTTCTTGGCGCGATTCTTATAGCTTTCAAAGTACAACTCATGTACTGGCTGTTGTCTAAATTCTTTCTTGGCGCGATTCTTATAGCTTTCAAAGTACAACTCATGTACTGGCTGTTGTCTAAATTCTTTCTTGGCGCGATTCTTATAGCTTTCAAAGTACTACTCATGTACTGGCCGTTGTCTAAATTCTTTCTTGGCGCGATTCTTATAGCTTTCAAAGTACAACTCATGTACTGGCTGTTGTCTAAATTCTTTCTTGGCGCGATTCTTATAGCTTTCAAAGTACAACTCATGTACTGGCTGTTGTCTAAATTCTTTCTTGGCGCGATTCTTATAGCTTTCAAAGTACAACTCATGTACTGGCTGTTGTCTAAATTCTTTCTTGGCGCGATTCTTATAGCTTTCAAAGTACAACTCATGTACTGGCCGTTGTCTAAATTCTTTCTTGGCGCGATTCTTATAGCTTTCAAAGTACAACTCATGTACTGGCTGTTGTCTAAATTCTTTCTTGGCACGATTCTTATAGCTTTCAAAGTACAACTCATGTACTGGCTGTTGTCTAAATTCTTTCTTGGCGCGATTCTTATAGCTTTCAAAGTACAACTCATGTACTGGCTGTTGTCTAAATTCTTTCTTGGCGCGATTCTTATAGCTTTCAAAGTACAACTCATGTACTGGCTGTTGTCTAAATTCTTTCTTGGCGCGATTCTTATAGCTTTCAAAGTACAACTCATGTACTGGCTGTTGTCTAAATTCTTTCTTGGTGCGATTCTTATAGCTTTCAAAGTACAACTCATGTACTGGCTGTTGTCTAAATTCTTTCTTGGCGCGATTCTTATAGCTTTCGAAGTACAACTGATGTACTGGCTGTTGTCTAAATTCTTTCTTGGCGCGATTCTTATAGCTTTCAAAGTACAACTCATGTACTGGCTGTTGTCTAAATTCTTTCTTGGCGCGATTCTTATAGCTTTAAAAGTACAACTCATGTACTGGCTGTTGTCTAAATTCTTTCTTGGCGCGATTCTTATAGCTTTCAAAGTACAACTCATGTACTGGCTGTTGTCTAAATTCTTTCTTGGCGCGATTCTTATAGCTTTCAAAGTACAACTCATGTACTGGCTGTTGTCTAAATTCTTTCTTGGCGCGATTCTTATAGCTTTCAAAGTACAACTCATGTACTGGCTGTTGTCTAAATTCTTTCTTGGCGCGATTCTTATAGCTTTCGAAGTACAACTGATGTACTGGCTGTTGTCTAAATTCTTTCTTGGCGCGATTCTTATAGCTTTCAAAGTACAACTCATGTACTGGCTGTTGTCTAAATTCTTTCTTGGCGCGATTCTTATAGCTTTCAAAGTACAACTCATGTACTGGCTGTTGTCTAAATTCTTTCTTGGCGCGATTCTTATAGCTTTCGAAGTACAACTGATGTACTGGCTGTTGTCTAAATTCTTTCTTGGCGCGATTCTTATAGCTTTCAAAGTACAACTCATGTACTGGCTGTTGTCTAAATTCTTTCTTGGCGCGATTCTTATAGCTTTCAAAGTACAACTCATGTACTGGCTGTTGTCTAAATTCTTTCTTGGCGCGATTCTTATAGCTTTCAAAGTACAACTCATGTACTGGCTGTTGTCTAAATTCTTTCTTGGCGCGATTCTTATAGCTTTCAAAGTACAACTCATGTACTGGCTGTTGTCTAAATTCTTTCTTGGCGCGATTCTTATAGCTTTCAAAGTACAACTCATGTACTGGCTGTTGTCTAAATTCTTTCTTGGCGCGATTCTTATAGCTTTCAAAGTACAACTCATGTACTGGCTGTTGTCTAAATTCTTTCTTGGCGCGATTCTTATAGCTTTCGAAGTACAACTGATGTACTGGCTGTTGTCTAAATTCTTTCTTGGCGCGATTCTTATAGCTTTCAAAGTACAACTCATGTACTGGCTGTTGTCTAAATTCTTTCTTGGCGCGATTCTTATAGCTTTCAAAGTACAACTCATGTACTGGCTGTTGTCTAAATTCTTTCTTGGCGCGATTCTTATAGCTTTCGAAGTACAACTGATGTACTGGCTGTTGTCTAAATTCTTTCTTGGCGCGATTCTTATAGCTTTCAAAGTACAACTCATGTACTGGCTGTTGTCTAAATTCTTTCTTGGCGCGATTCTTATAGCTTTCAAAGTACAACTCATGTACTGGCTGTTGTCTAAATTCTTTCTTGGCGCGATTCTTATAGCTTTCAAAATACAACTCATGTACTGGCTGTTGTCTAAATTCTTTCTTGGCGCGATTCTTATAGCTTTCAAAGTACAACTCATGTACTGGCTGTTGTCTAAATTCTTTCTTGGCGCGATTCTTATAGCTTTCGAAGTACAACTGATGTACTGGCTGTTGTCTAAATTCTTTTTTGGCGCGATTCTTATAGCTTTCAAAGTACAACTCATGTACTGGCTGTTGTCTAAATTCTTTCTTGGCGCGATTCTTATAGCTTTCAAAGTACAACTCATGTACTGGCTGTTGTCTAAATTCTTTCTTGGCGCGATTCTTATAGCTTTCGAAGTACAACTCATGTACTGGCCGTTGTTTAAATTCTTTCTTGGCACGATCATGGTACTGCTGCTGTACCGACCGTAGTCTAAAGGTTAAGTAGAATAGTGATGCATAAAAAATAACCGAAGCCATTCAAAAAGCTATACAAACTTCTCTAAAGAATCGTAATTTTAGGGAAAGTGTTTGAACAAAATTTCTGTGATAACTGTCGATTATACTTCTGTGCTCAGATGGTCGAATTCGCAGTCCTTTTTTTTGCTAATCCGTTACACTTCCAACCGAGCCACTTCAGCCTCCTTTATAAACGGTGTTGTCTACAATGTATGGTTATGTATGTGAGATGTGACGTGAACCCAGTGATGTTCCAGAGTTACTCAAAGTGGTTCACAAATAGGCCCTTGTAGTGTCATGGTAAAAGAGTCTATAACTGGATAACGAAAAATAAGTTTAAATTTTTCAAAAAAGACTAATAACGAAGATAAAAAGGATCTGCAGGTGCTTAGAGGAAACAAAACTCCCACCAGGACCATAATCATCTTCTTTACAAATTTAGTCCTGATAGTTTTTTTTTCCAATGACGGACACATATGAGCTTAATCATTGGACACTACAAGGCAGGGAGTGATGTCCATTTGTGAAGGAGCACCCAATGGGAGGACCATCATTGCCCCATACAAAGGACAGCACAATTTACATTCGTGCCTGATCCGGATTCGAACCAGGAACCTTCCGATCCAGAAGCCAACACCTTAACCACTAGACCGGTTGGTCGAGTCCTGATAGTAGTGAATGTATTATTTCATAGCGGAATAGCTGGTATATGAGTTTTATTTTCGTTTCCTATCTTTTTTTTGTTGTCAATTTTGGAAGGTTTTAAACTACTGAGTACCAGTTTGAGACTAAGGTTTTCATCTGTTACTCCAAGTGATAGTGGCCGACCAACCGGTATAGTGGTTAAGGTGTTAGCCTCTAGATCGGAAGGTTCCTGGTTCGAATCCGGGTCCGGGCATGGATGTTTGTAAACGTATGGTGTAGAGGCGGCTGGTGCACCTTAAATCTGTCGTGGCCGAAAGTCCTCACGTTCGGTTGGCGTGGAAGTTTGGAGAGTGGGGTGCCAGCTCAGGTGTTGCTTCGTCATCTGACCGTGGTTCAAAATTACGAGGTGTTGTCCTCGAATCTTTCCCTTAAGGGACTGATTCCGGACCGTCGTCAATAGCCCGTTCTGTTGATCTAGTACGACGTTAACTAAAATTACCAATTACCAAGTGATAGTGATAATTGGTAATGGTAATTTTAGTTAACGTCGTACTAGAGCAACACAACGGGCTATTGACGACGGTCCGGGATCAGCCCCTGAAGACTCCAAGTGAAGTTTACAATTCTGCTCTTAAACTATGAGATTAAAAGCTTTGAAAAATTAGATTTTCAGGTTGAATTCGCACTTAGAAGGTAAGAATATCACAGCAACTTAGCAAAACATGAATACAATTTATGTCATCAAGAGAGCGTAATAATATCCCCACCTTCAAAGGCTATCAAAGAGATTTATTGAACTATCTGCTCGATACTCTATCGCTCCTTCTGCTCATCTATTTCGCTTGTAGCAACATCATCCCAAACATCCCCAGACCTCAATTATCTTTATGAGATGTATATCGAACATATGCGGCAGCAAATAGAGCAAAGCCATTTCCTAAGCTGTTGATTTCATCATAAAGAAAGAAGTCTCTTAGGAGATTGGTCCATCTGCTCGAAGATTAAGGAGGAAATGAGATAGAGCTCTATTACCTAACTGGCACATGGAGCCCGGGAGGAAGATAACAGGATTTGACTCGAGGTGATAGAAATGGCATTACCCTACGCTTATTAATCACGCTCGCGCATTGAGCAGTCGGAACGAGAAGTAAACCCACCAGGGGATATGATTTCTTTTATGTTCGGGCAACAAACTTTTTGTGAGTTGATTGGGGATATGCATAAGAATATGCAAAACTTGATTCTAAGTGTGAGAGCAATTGCAAAATCTCTGCCCACGTTCAAACCTCTTAGCGTCCTGAATTTCCGAGAAGTGTAAAGCCGCGCTTACACCTGATTTGCACAACTTCTCTCCCTCCAAACATCGAAGCTATTCCTAGAAACGGCATTAATTTTATAATCAAGATCTCGAGTCGGGGTGGTGATTTGGAGAGTTTGCAGAGCCAAATTTGTTTTCCACCATGAGTCGGTAAAGATAAAAGGGTTGCCTTTTTTAGGGGAGATTTATCTGAGACGATTGCTTGACAATAAGTGCTCCCCTCCACCCTTCGGCCCCCGTGGTCGCTCGCGCTGTCTTTTGTTCGCTCTCTGTGAAATTTTGCATCCATCGCTTGCCTTGACCACATCTCCCGCCAAACTGCCAGTGAGTGGCCTATTCGATTAAAATGGCGTGAACGAAAGAGCTGGTAATAACATTAATAGAACTATTTAGAGAGTTTCCTGCCCTCAGGGACTAACTACACCCGAGTACAAAGACAGAAACAAAATGAACAATGCCTGGAGTGAAATAGGTGAGGAACTCGACATCTTGATGAAAAGTGATCACCCGTCTCTACAAAGGGGTGAGAAGAGTGCTCACTCCTTGGTATTGCCGATAGAGTCCACAAAGCTTTTACACCGGAGTCGGTCGAAAAAAGGAGTCAGCATAGGGTAACGTAAAACGTCCTCGCCACAAAAAGGGAGAGAAATGCATATGCAACTCAGGCGTAAACGCGACTTATCATAGTTTATACCCCACAGCACATTTAACGACTAATGAACGATTATTGGTTTGCAAGATTCCGTGGAATTTTTTCAACCTCTTAGAAAATCATCTTGGCATTTTTTTTAGAATCGAATTCTTTGGAAAGATTTGATTGGTACTTTTAGAAAAGAAAGATTTGGGAAGATACTTTTGGTTTCCTCTTCTTAGAATAGAATATTTTGAAAAACTTTTATTGATTTTATCCTTAGATTAGAGTCCTTTGAAAATATATTTTTGTTCTTTTTAGAAATGATTCTTTTGGTTCTTTAATTAGAAAAGAATACTCTGGATAGATATATGGATCATTATCTATTTGTTAAGATTTTAATACCCTTCTAATTGAAAATAATAGTTTAAAAAGATTTTATTGCATATTACCTTTTTTTGGAAGTATTATATTATTTCTCCTTTCCATAGAATAGAATCCTTTGTAATGATTTCATTCCTTTTTCCTTAGAATATAATATTTTGATTCTGCTGGTACCTTATGACTTATTTAGGGGGTGACTCCGAAGAGTGCCAGCACCTGCTGGTACCTTAATTAGAAAAAAATGCTTTTGAAAAATGCTATTGGTCATTCTCTTACAAAAAATATTTTTTAAAGATGCTCTTTTAATTAGAAACGAATCCTTTGGAACTATTTTATTAATAATTTCCTTAAATACAATCGTTTGCAATGATTCTGTAAGCACTTTCCTTAGAAAAGAATAATTTTAAGTTCTATTGGACAAGAAGGTCAGATCTTTTTAGAAGACATGCAAGAAGGACTGCAGGATGTAAGGCGAAATTATGCGTGTGAACACCTCAGAGGCTTAATTTGTTGTCAATCTACCACTAAAACTAGAAATGTGAACGGAGAATATTGTCATTAGAATATTCTTTAAGAACTAAAATATTCTGAGAATATTCACCAAAGATTGAAATGTGGAGTATATTTGAGAAAATTTTCAATTTAAAACCAAATTTTTTTGTAAACTGTAATTTGTTTTATCTTATTGACTGAAGAAATGAACACGAAGACTATTTTATGTCTCATTCATAGTAAATTTAGGCACTGTGTTATAGAAATTTGCTATAATTGTTATTTTTTATTTATAAACATTAGGGAGCATTAAGTGTCAAAGTCGAAAAAACGAAATTTCCAACGCGAGTGAGCAAAACACGTACACCTTTTCAGTTTTCAACCGTGAGCTTTTTTAGAGTACCTTTTTTTAAACTTTTGCACCTCAACGAGTTTTTTTTTAGAAATTTCAATTTGGTTCATGATAATATTTTTTTTTTGGAAATTCGGGACAAATCGGGACAGTTTTGTTACTTCTTTGTTAAAACTGTCATATCTATAGCTTATTACTATCAGTTTTAAATTTGAAAACATCACGGGAAACCTTAGAATGTATTCTTTCTTATGGTACAATTATTTTTGAAAATGGTTAATAAATAAATTCGATTCCATTAAAAGTTGTTGTTCATACAAATTTCGGAGTTTTTAGAAATTTTGGTACTTTTTAGTTTTTAAATTTGAAAAGATCATTTAAAACCTTAGAAAATCTTTCATATGTTATAATTATTTAAAAATTTGATTTATAAATAACTTCGATGCGATGAAAAGTATAATTTTACGATAGTACACAAATTTTTCATCGCGAATATGAAACGTTAGATCGTTTTAGCTGCCTTCTGAAACTCACTGTGATGTCATAGCCCAGAAAGTCCAATCAGGAGTATATGAATTATCAAGATAGTTTCGCCGTCGCAGGATTGAAAACTCGATTTTCTTCATTCGATTCTCAGACGGTTTCCTTAGAAAGTACGCATCAGAAAATTAAGAAATTGATATGGTTTGTTCGAAATTGCATAGGGAACACAACTAAGAAGTTTTTTTTGCCTATGGGGCTATTAATTTAGGTTACATTAAGTGTTAAAGTAAAAAAAGCGAAATTTCTACCGCGATTGAGCAAAACATGCAAATTTTCAGTCTTCAGCTGTGTGTAAAATTTCGCGAATTTGTTGGGATCAGTGAGACTTACTTCTGATATTTCGTGTGTAGGTTTGCGAAGCTAAACGAATTCACACCTGACCCTCACCAAGACGCTTAAGAAAGGGTTGTTGGTTTGCGAAGCAAACAAAATGGGATTTTGTAGCAATCACCGGAGGTTTGCGAGCGTAAGCGATCAGGGGGCGGAGCCCACTAGTTACACAAAAGATTATTACAAAGAATTTTACATCTCTAACTAGACTCCTCTAGACTCTATGTCTAGGAAGGGAATAACTAAGTCTTTATAGTAACACTAGCCACTGCGTTTCTAGCCCGGCGTTGCCCGTGCTCGTGGTGTAAGGTATTAATCTGTGTAAAATTTCCGCAGATTTCAAATCCGTTGAAGATATATTCAATTTAAAAATTATTTATTTAAAGAAAATCATATTTTTAGGTATCAATATAAACGGAAATTTTCCGCAGATTTCAAATCCGTTGAAATTTGTACTCCATATTTAATGGTCTAGGAGAAAGAAAAAAGAACTGAATATAGTTGAAAGAATTATCGTCTCGCAGGAAAAATATTCCTCCGCGCAAAATGAAAGCGGAAACTTAAAAAATAAATTTGGAATCTACCGCGATGAAAAAAACTTGCCATGATTCCAAAGCCTGAAGACAAGGTCACGTGGGTAGAAAAGTCTTGTATCCGGAGTTTCTTCTCTCCCCGGTAAGAAACGCGTTGAAGAAAACTATGAGAGTAAAACTATTAAATTCATTTTAAAATTCGGACTACCTGTGTGCCAAATCTCATTGCTGTAAGTGCCACAGATCATCAGGATTTTGCTGCCGCGAAACAGACAGACAAACAGACATTTCCTTTGATAATAGTAGAGTTTACTCATCGATCTTTAGTAAGAGTAACTCTAATGCACGGTATAGCTTTTTTTGTAATTCCGAATGCTGACAATATTTTATATTTGCAAATGTAAAAAATGACAATAAAAAGTTTGAAATCAGCTTATACTGGATTTAATCGCTTTTGATGAAAGGATAATACTTGGAAGAGCACACTATTCAAATGGAACGTATTAAATTTGATAACAAAAATGACGAGAAGTCTAGAAAATACAACTCCTCACAGAAAATATGTAAGCCAAAACAAAAATAGGCTTAAAATTTAAAAAAAAAAAAAACACCGAATCGTCCTTGAACAAATAATAGGGATGCAATGTAAGTGAAAGTTCCAAAGCTAATTGAGGAAATATAACTGAGTCTGTACGTGTACTTTGCTCGAAATAAGAGTTAACAACTATGAAAAGTATGCGAAATACTGTTCAAAGTTTAACGTCTTCTATCTCTTCTCTACTATTATAAAAGGAAGTGTTTTTTTGTTTCTTGGACGCAAAGTCCTGACGAATCTATGGCACTTACATTAATGGGATTTAGCACACAGGTAGTACAAATTTTTTGCAATTTTAGAGTCGAGGCGAATTTTAAAATTCAATCTAGAACATTTTTAAATGAATTAAATTGTTTTTTCACCATTCTTTCCTTTTTCGCGAAATGAAGAAACATCAAAATTTAGACTTTTTGCCCTCACGTCAACCTTTGGAACCATGCCATTTTTTTCATCTCCTGTCTCTAGAATGGGAGAGAACACATTCGAATGACTTTCGTTTGTTTCAAGATTCATTCATTTTGATTTCCTGCAAAACGGATTCCAGTGAAGCAAAATATGTTACTACAGTTATTACTGGCGTTCTTCAGTGCTTTTATCTATCTCCGCGATCGTTAAGGGTCGAATAAAAATGTTAACAGATTTGAAATCTGTGAAAAATTTTACACCAGCTACATATCTTATACGTTTAATTTTGTTTTAATCTTTTATAGTTTCGCAAGAGATTGTCACGTAAAATCTTGCTATCCAAAAATAAATCGATTGCATTTTCTGCCCTTCGCGTTAAAATAAAAATAAAAACAGATTACATTTTCAGCCCTATTCAATTTCAGCGAACGAGAGAAAAAAAACCATTTTGACTGGGATTGTTAAGTTTTTTTTTCGTAAAATCGGAATTGTTAAAGACAGATTGGAAATTTCAAAGAATTTGCAATCTGCGGAAAATTTTACACCAGAATAATACCTTACATCACGGCGTTGCCCGTGGTTTAAGGTATTGATCTGCGGTGCTACGCAAACCAACACCACGGACACAGGCAACGGCTAGCCACGCAGTGGTTAGTTAATTCATAACTTTGAGTAAGTGAAACCCCCCCCCCTTTTTTTTTTTTACACTAATTTGAATCTATATTACAATTTTACTTCCGATACGAGATTCATGTCTTTAGGATTTGCCGTTTCGAATTTATGATCACAGATAGATTTGATCTCCTAATTTTAAATCAGATTCTTAGACTTTTATGGATATCTTCCTAAATAATATTTCTATAGCACTGATAGTTTTTAGCATGTTACTGTTAAATAACCCAAACACAATTTTTTTTTTAATTTTAGAAATGGTTTTTTGTACGCAATAATAATTATTAAATTAATGTTTGAAAAATTATGAATGGAACCTTATTATGGTTTTGATGGGAATCGATTCAGAAGAAATTCCAGTATGGCCATGCAAAATTTCAGCTCTATCTGATAATTAGTTTTTGAGCTACATTAAATTTTCCCAATTACTGCGATTTTAGGGACAAACGAAAATTTCATACAACCACTGACAAACCTACGATCATTGACACTTGCGAAGTAAATATAATAATGAAAGTCTCAAATCGTTTGCACTTGTATAGTAAATATTAGGTCATCCGGAAAGTTCTGCACGTTTTCAAATCGAAGCTGGCTTTGTAGTTATTCTTTTGCTACCGCTGATAGTGACCTTGATCGAAACAGATGTTTTAATTCGGTCTTTTTTTGCTTCCACTGCATAATTATAGCATGTGTTGTGGCATACATTTTGTTTCACTGCATACTTTAACACAGCAGAATATGCTTGCTCGAATTTCGGCATGTGATTCCTTGCTGAAACCAAATGAAGAAACTCCTTTATTGAAACGGCTCATTACTGGTGATTGAGCAGTAGATACAAAACAATAATGTTACAAGTGAAAGGTCATGGAGTAAGTCAAATAAACCTCTCCCACGTAACATCGAGAGGGGGACTGCATCCCTAAAAAGTAATGCTTTCTGTATGATGGGACTACAAAGGAATTGTTTATCATGAATTGTTGCCACAAAATCAGACAATACATTTAAAAAAATACTGTTCTCAATTGACAGTATTAAAAGCAGAAATCGAAGCAAAATGGCTAGAACTGACCAATCGTCGAGGTGTTGTCTTCCAGCTTGGATCTCGGAATGAAATTTTCAAGGAATTAAAATATTTAATCTAAAACGTCTTCAGATCGGAATCTCTTTTTTCTAACGACATTTTTCCGTTCATAAGCTGGCAATGCAGATTTTCAGTTTGTCTTTACAATATGCAAGTAAGCATAAATAAGATAAGAAAATGCATTTCACGCGATTTCTTTACAAGAGCATCCGTATCAAAACAATTCACTTCAATAGAGCGATACTAGAGTTTTTGCTGTTGAAAAGTATCTAAATGACCCTCTTAAACAGACCCATTCGTGAAATGACCCAGAAAGGTATCAAAGTGGTAATCAAATAGAAATCCTTTCAGGTTCGGAACGAACACAATTGTCCTTTTCGTCAAAAGGTAGGGAAATGGAGATTTTCAATTCTCTTTTAACGTAATCTGGCACGTTTCGATTTTTATTACGAACCAAAACGAGATTCAAAATACTTTCAATTCGAACTTTTAACAGAATCCACGAAAAGCTGAACGCGTTCTCGCGATACCTGAACGAATCCTTCTTCTTTTGAATCATTCTTAACATTTTTTCACTTAAACGACTTTAGAAAAACTAAATTGAGTCGCATCACTTTTAGCGCCAGATCCAAAATAGCATCAACATTTCAAAGACGTTCACTTTGTCAATAGTAGTCAGTAAAAATGGTTTGCTTGTATTCTCATTTCGTTCAACCTTATTTCAACCATTTTTCTTGTTTTTTTTTTGCGTTCTCTGTTGCAAAACGGGTTGATCGAATCTTTAAGTGCCATGGAGTGTTATCCTTACATTTATGTGTTATGAATTGATTTTACGTAACTTTTCAGTTAACCCTAAGGTTTCGAGTTCGTTTCCAACCCAAACCTGTCGTGTACAAAAGAGGTTTGTGCAATTTAAAACAGAAGCAACCTGAAGTATCTTCACGTTGGTGTGGTGTGGAAGTTTGAAGAGTAGGGCGCCAGCTCAGGTGTAGGCCTCATCATATGACCGTGGTTAAAAACTACGTGGTCTTGAACTCGGATCTTTCCGGATAGATCCTGTACATATGTATGTACACACCATTACCCTACAATAATGGACCGGACGCCAGCAGATTTGTATAAAATCGGACTACTTATTTGGGGATGTTTTTCGTGGAATGGTCTCGGAGCTTTACATGTTGTTCCTGGTCAGTTGAACGCCGACGCCTACATGAACATTTTGAACAGTCAGATTCTTCCTACACTCTGGTAACTGTATGGAATGAACGAATGTTACTTCCAGGAAGACAACGCTCCATGTCATGTTACAGCCTCTGTCAAGCAGTGGTATCGAGATACTGATGTAAAACGTCTTTTCTGGCGCCTGCTCAGAGTCCCGACCTAAATCCCATAGAACACTTGTGCGGACGAGTTAAAAGCGACGCTTACGGGCCAGGGAACCAAGTCCATAATCTGCAGCTCAGCTGGCGACATTCTTGCAGCATGAATGTGCACAAATTTCCATAGCTGTGTATCAAAACCTGGTAGAAAGTATGCCCAGAAGGGTTGCTGGAGCAATTGCGGCACGTGGAAGACCAATAACCCACTAATACAATTCTCACCAGAGACCAGTCCCTTAATCACCCCACTTTCCTTTCAGTCTTTCGTCTTTTTTGTCCAATAGGTCTTATATCTTGCCATCCCCTTTCATCTTTGACCTTCGGACCTCCCAGTATGACTGGACCTCCCACGACCACTTTTCCTCTCAAATCGCCTGTAAGATCAAATTACCTTATCGCTTACCTCGCGACCTCTACCAATGAAATTTCTTGCCAGATTCCTTGTCCAATAACCTTTCTTTTTGTTCTTACCACTCTGGCGAATTCATTGTGAAATATACACTTTTTCCATGAGCCCCTTAGAATAAGAAGCCCCAGAGCAGTTCAAGTCATCGTCCCTGTAACAACCTCCACGCCTGATAATGCTAATAATATGCTATTGAAGAAATAATATATATATATATATATATATATATATCACGCCCGTCAGCACATTAAATTTTGTTGTTAAGTTTGCAATAAACCTCTTGTTTCGTTTTCTACAGTCCACTTTGTTTAATTTGTAAGGCTCAATTCATGACTCAAAATTTTTGGTCCGTCGAGCCGGAGTAGAACCAGCATCCGCTCAATGGAACTTTGATAGCTTTGTATAGTTTGAAATTGCGTCCTTCCTTGGACCTTGGATATAGTTACCACTTGGACTTTTGCACCTTCGTATTGTGAAATACAGATCAAACAAACTGGAAATGTGGGATACAACCACATCAGCGATGTCTAAGCCAGTTCCTGAACGGACAGTGTTGATTCGCAAACGTCGAAGCGTGCGCGGCCAAGTTAACAAGACTCAACAATCTTTTACAAAATCCAACACCATTGGAGTCAAGTAAGGCAAGAATGAAACTGACTGCTGTTGAAAAGGTCAAGGAAAAACTGGAAGAGCTACGAAAGGAATGCTTCATCCTCCTTGAGGATAAAGACTTGCTGGAATTTGAAACTTCCTTTTTGGAAATCGAAAGCGATTTGGAGGCGAGTTTCCATAGATTACTCGTTTCTACGAATTCTAATGCTAATGAAGCAACTCGAACTGAAACAGCAGCGAAAATAAAACTACCGTTTATTACATTGACTTCCTTTTCTGGCAATTTTTCAGACCGGATGTCGTTTAAATCCCAATTTGCTTCATTAATTTAAAATAACAAACAATTAGTAGATTCGTAAAAGTTATATTATTTAAAATATGCTTTAACATGAGAAGCTAATAAAGTAGTAAGTATCGATGATTCATATTCATCATTGTTTGAAGCATTAACTAATCGATATGAGTATATAAAGTTAACTGTCAATAGAGTCATATTTATGGAATAGCACCTTTAAATAAGATAAAAATGGAATCTACAAAAGAACGCAGACTTTTAGTTGATAACCTGTAAAATCATATAAGAGGTCTCAAACAGTTAGATTTAGTGCCCAATAATGTATGCGAAGCTTTTTTAATTAATATTGTGTTGCATAAGCTGGATGACGAAACCAGAAAGCAATTCGAAATGACGTTAAATAGTACTGAATTACCAACTTGGGAAGTTTTTATCGAATTTTTGTTGAAACGATGTCGGATTTTGGTAGTTTGACTTCAGAAAAACATTCCTTTTAAAATAAGAAATATTCCACAACACGCAAAATTTTTCGTGATGAGAACAAGGGAATCTTGTGTTTTGTCCCACACCAGAAATAATTTTGTTTCGAAGTGCGATTCATTTCTGAAAGCCAATCCTTCTGAAAGGTTTGACATAGTTAAAAAACACACATTATGCTCAATTGTCTTTCAAGTAAACATCGAGTGGCAGCATGCACGTATAATTGCCGACATTGCGAAAAACGCCATTATTTGTGGCTTTGTAGTAACAAAACAGCAGCTGGCGAGGCGAAAGAATCAGATACCCCATTTCTTCCCCCTTCGGCAGAGAGTCCGATTTCTTGTTGTGCCAAACAACCGATGTATAGAAAAGTAATACTCCCAACAGCAATCTTGTTAATTTATGATGCAAGTGGCACTTCTTGTTAATGCAGAGCCATTTTAGATTCTGGAAGTATGGTGAATGTTATGTTTAAGCGACTGGGGGGGGGGGGCAGATGCGTTGGAATTGAAAAAAGAAAAAAGTAATATTTCGGTATCAGGTCTTACTAAATGTCGTTTAATGTCAAAGAAAAAACCTTAGTTATAGTTCACAATGAAAGTAAAAAATTCAATGAGAGAATTCGTTTTCTGATTGTTTATAAAATAATTGACTTAACTTCTTCAAATTATTTGGAAATTTCTAAAATTAATTTGCTGGATAATGTGTTCCTAGCTAACCCTAAGTTTCATTCCCCTGGAAAAATAGATTTGCTCTATCGGGAAGAAATGTTTTTAAATATTTTTAAACATGGGAAGATTAAATTATTTCCATCGATAATCTTACAAGAAACTGTTTTGGGGTATGTTGTCAGTGGATCATATGAAAGTACTGGGCAGTCAAAACATTGTGGATTTATTTCGGAGGTCGACAATTTAAAAACATTGGTTGGTAAATTTTGGGAAGTGGAATCAGTTCTTGAAACATCGCACTTCTAAAAGCAAAGAAGAATTATATTGTGAGGAATTATTTTCCAAAACTTATTATAGGGACAACAATGGTAAATACACTGTCTCTCTCCCAACGAAAGAAAAAATCCATTTAGGGGATTCTGTCAAATTAGCCAATTGAAGACTAAATAGCCAATGGATTAAATTAAATAAAAATCAAGAACTAGCTCAAAGTTATTGCAATTTCATGCAAGAGTATGAAGACTTGAGACATATGGAGGGTGCAAAGGGGATGATTATAAGCCTAGATATGCAATGCCTCACCGCGCAGTGAAAAACATCAACAGCAGCAATACGCGTTTGCGAATAGTATTTAATGCTTCTTCACCCTTTGACGAACAAAGAGTTAAACGAAGCTGTATCTTGGTTAATTCAGCAAGTTCAAAAGATAGTATTTGGATAAAAGAAATTAAGTTATTAAAAAAGGGTTTGCCTTTAAAAGGTAATAGTAAAATTAAAGCTGTGTCTCCTTTTCTTGAAGGAGACAACTTGTTACGTATTGGTAGTCGGTTAGACAATTCCACCTTAACTTTCAGGGAGAAAGACCCTATCATTTTACCAGATAAAAATAAACTTACTGATTTGATTTGTTATAATTTTCATGGCAAAAATTTGCATATTGGTCCTCAATCATTATTGTATTTTATTAGGAAAAAATTTGGCCAGTCAATGGTAGAAACATCTGTAAAAAAATTGTCCATGCTTGTATTGTTTGTTTGAAGGCAAAACCCAAATTAAGTGAGCATCTAATGGGACAGCTGCCAAAAGAAAGAATGAGATCTGATTACAATTTCAACTGTGTGGGTGCAGATTTGGTGGTCCGTTTCTAATTAAATTCAAGGTTCAACGTAGAGGTGTCTTAAGCAAAGTGTATGTTTGTATTTTTATTTGTTTTTCTACTAAATCAATAAATTTAGAATTAGTTACTGATCTTTCCTCTCAGGCGTTCATTGCATGCCTTAAAAGATTCTTTTCCAGAAGAGGAAAGTTTTGTAAACTGTTTATTGGTAATGCCTCAAACTGTAAAGGTAGCTGTAAAGAGTTGAAAAGACTATAATTTGGAACGTAATCCTGATGACAGTTCATAGAAGTATTTAACAAATGAAAATATTGACTGGAGATTTATTCCACCCAAAGCTCCTAATTTCGGGGGACTCTGGTAGGTAGGAGTCAAATCATTCAAAAACCCTTTAAAAAGAGTTGTAGGCAATTCCGAATAAACGTTATGAATAATTCTTAACGGTGGTTGGTCAAATTGGAGGTATTTTGAACTCTAGACCTATTTGCCCATTATCCTCAAATATTGAGGACCTAGAAATTTTAACACCTGGCCATTTCCTGATCGGAAGACCGATCAACTCAATTGTAGAAACTCCTTTGATCAGTATTCCTGACAATAAACTCATTTCTTGACAAAAATTGACGAAATTATTTCAACTAATTTGGAAAAGATGGTCTAATGATTACCTAATAAATTTCAATCAAAGAAGTAAATGCTATCTGAGAAGAATAACATTAAAATTGGCGATCTTGTTCCAATCAAAGAGGATAATTTAGTTATTTGTAATTGGTCCATGGAACGTATTCTGGAGGTTTTTTCAGGTACAGACTATAAAATTTATGTGGTCAGCTTAAAAAATAAAGATAGTGTTTTGAAGTGTCTCTAAATTGTGTGTTTTACCTATGGTAGAAAAATCAAACCGATTTCTATGTAAAATTTCCTTTGTATGTGTATTGTTTGATTAAGTATCTAAGTCAATTGAAAATTTTCAGTGTGGTATATAGTGTTATTAAGTGCATTTTTAGTTTGTCAAATATCATTTTCTGCAAGTCGCACATTGTGGAGGATTACAAAATCAATTATGTTATCTTAGTGTATATGTTACCGCTAAAGTTCAGTAATAAGTTATTCTAAAGATTATCTAGGTAATATGCAGATTAACTAGGGTAATCCTTTAAAATGCCGAAAATTGTTTCATTTCACAAATTACCTAGGTAATCTGAAAATTACCTAGATAATCTGCACATTACCTACTAGGCACTCGTTAAAGTACGATCTTGATTCGCTCGTTCTACACTTCCCTGATTTTGGCTATGTCTAGGTTTGACATTAACCATTTAGATTTCTGGTCACAACTGTGTTACACTTTCTAAGATTTTATTACAAAATTCTCGTCTGTTAACAGAATGCAAAATACTTGGAGCGCCAAAAAGGAGAAAAATATCAAACAAGGTATAGGCTACTTCAGGATATGAGCGACTTCAATACAACAAATTTTGTTAAGTGATCTTGGTATACGAGAAGAAACTTAAACTTTCCATCTGGTTGAGATTAGTAATCGATGAGATCCACCTGATATCTGCTATTGAAATGCGATGAAATAATCAGCCTTACAACAATCCCTTTTTTTGCACTTTTTTGTTTTTGTTGACAAGGTTCGCATAAATCCAAAAACATTTTTATTTTGTCTTGGGTTATGTTTTTATAAAGCGTATTTAATTGCTTGATCATTCTGTCTCTTTCACCGTGGCCAATTGACAAATGAGTAGAATACAATATGTCAAGCAATTCTTCGGCATGGACAAACTTTTTCACACTTTCTCGCGCATCTGACAACGGTTCAATGAGTTTTTCACAGCCTTATACAGTCAACACATCATACCTTTGACTTATTCGAAAATTTCGAGATGATTCTTTCTTCTTGCAAACAAACTTTTGAACTTTAACGATACGGAAGCAGTTAATGTGCACAGTGTCTAATTTAAATGCGGAAAACTTGATTCCGCACGTTGACGGAGAAAATTAGTTAATCTGCAGATTAGCTATGTAATGTGCACATTAACGGCTTCCGAGCTTTAGCGGTAACAATCAAATTTTTTTGTTTCAATAAACTTTTTGTTTCGTTTTCTACAGTCCACTTTGTCTGATTTAGGTGGATCAATTGAACACAACATCCATATTTACCACGCGCTAAAGTTGGAGCATGGGTTTTCAGCCCTTTTATCATGGATTTTGTCCACATTTGAAGACACAGTAAGTACAAGTTATGTCGCTAGTTGAATTTACGTTGCACTGGATCACACCAACACGCTATTTGCGTATGCCGGGATCAATCCCGAAGAAAAAGATCCGAAGACAACAACTCGTAATTGTTTTGAACCACGGTCAGATGACGAGATCAACACTTTAGATGGCACCCCACTCTCCAAATTCCACGCCATGCTACACCAACGTAAGATAGTTTGAGGACACAATAGATTTAACGTGCACCAGCCCACACATAGAAGACGGTCTTAGGTTAGACCGAGTTTTGAACTCTTACTCTCTGGTAGATATTACACGACACAACCAATTGGACTACCGCTGTCCCTCTAAAGTAATATATTCACTAAGTTTACTACGAAACACTACTACGTTTATACAATTTCATGAAACATGTGAAACAATTTGGACACGTAATTTGAGCACACGCATACATATACACGCTAAAGGCTCTCAAAATGGATAAATAACTTGAACGGGGTAGGTAGGTATTTTATTTAGCGTCGCACTAGGACAACACAGCGGTCTATTGACGACGGTCCGTGTTAAATCCCAAAGGGAAAGATTCGAGGACAACATCAAGTAATTTTGAGCCACTGTTCGGTGACGAAGTCGCACCTAAGCTGGCTCCTCACTCTTCATAATTCCACACCACGCCAACAAGAGGGCATTTGAGGCCATGACAGATTTAACGTGCACCGACCCCCTTTGTTCACGATAACCTTTGGTTGAATTCGAACTCGTAACCACCCGGTTGCTGATCGTAATAGTGAAGTGGTACATAGTCAACATAAAAATAAGAATGGAATGAGGTCGAAAAATTGAAGTATAATATATGTGTATGATATTTTATCAAATACATGGCACACTGGAAACGATGGTAATGGTAATGGTAATTTTAGTTAACGTCGTACTAGAGCAACACAACGGGCTATTGACGACGGTCCGGGATCAGTCCCTTGAGGGAAAGATCCGGGGACAACACCTCGTAATTTTGAACCACGGTCAGATGACGAAGCAACACCTGAGCTGGCACCCCACTCTCCAAACTTCCACACCAACCCAACGTGAGGACTTTCGGCCACGACAGATTTAAGGTGCACCAGCCGCCTCTACACCATACGCTTACAAACATCCATGCCCGTACCCGGATTCGAACCAGGAACCTTCCGATCTGGAGGCTAACACCTTAACCACTATACCAGTTGGTCGGCACACTGGAAACGAATATGCAATGATATATGTAGGTATGCATACATAAAACTACGTACACTCAAACCTGTTTTTGTGCGATCTTTATTTGTGCGATCTTTTTTTGTGCGGTATATTAAAAAAATTTATTCAGTACAATCTACTTTCATTCCTTTCAAAATTTTAATCAAGTTAGAACATAATTGACAAAGTTATCAATCAAAATTACTTAAATAAAAAAGAAAGTTTAATACGTACTTAGATTGCTTTATACAAGCGGTATATACAAGTGGCTAGTGAAACAACAGTCCTCGTAAAAACTGATCACCGACAACATGGTAACTGAAAAAAATCAACTCTAAACGAGTACTAGGTAGTATCTTCAAGTGACGAAAGTGATTTTGAACCAGTTCACCACAAAAAAGTCCGCGCATTGTCAGACTACGTAGACTAATGGTTATACATTTTGAAAAGTTTTGTGCGTGTAAAAATAAGTACAAGCCGACCAACCGGTATAGTGGTTAAGGTGTTAGCCTCTAGATGGGAAGGTTCCTGGTTCGAATCCGGGTCCGGGCATTGATGTTTGTAAGCGTATGGTGTAGAGGCGACTGGTGCCCTTAAATCTGTCGTGGCCAAAAGTCCTTACGTTGGGTTGGTGTGGAAGTTTGGAGAGTGGGGTGCCAACTCAGGTGTTACTTCGTCATCTGACCGTGGTTCAAAATTACGAGGTGTTGTCCTCGGATCTTTCCCTTAAGGGATTGATCCAGGACCGTCGTCAATAGCCCGTTGTGTTGCTCTAGTACGCCGTTAACTAAAATTACCATTACCATAAGGTTTTGAGTTACTTTCTACGTGTGACTTTCTTTATGCGGTCCCTATTCACCGCATAAAAAAATAGTTTTTAAATGTGTCGCGAAAAATATTTTTTTATCGTTACTTGTGAATTTTTTAAGATTTTTTTATGCGTTTGCTTTTATGCGGTCCCTCTCCACCAGAAAAGAAACAAGTTATTTGTGCATTAACAAAAAATAAAAATTATATCCTTTTAATCGATTATTTATACATTAAAAATTTACAAGGCTTGAAACATGGTGAAAATAGTCTATGCAAACATTATGTTTTTCGTCAACTAGCTACTGCGTGGCCAACACGGCGTTGCCCGAGACAGTTCTTTCGTGTGGTCATGTGTGATGACTGCTCGCTAACCCCAGGTAATTGCTACGAATTCCCATTTGGTTTGCTGGTGTGTTCGTAACAATCAATGACATTGTTCGTGGTGTGTTTGTTTGCTTCCCAAACCGTAATTAAATTCGTAGCCTATTGGAATGAATTCCCTGCTAATTCCAATTTGGTTTGCACGGGCAACGCCGTAATCACCTCGCTATTGTCAAATTCCACCAAATTCCAATTGCGAAGACATCCGATCGGAGTGACGTCACAATCTCTTGCAAAAATATACATATTTAATTTTTTTTTTAATTTATAAAAAGAAAATCTAATGCAAAGTATCGATATGATGTCAAATTTTCCGCAGTTTTCAAATCCGTTTAAAATTTTAATGTACCTTTAACGATACCGATTTTACAGAAAAAGAACTAAACGATGCCAGTTAAAATTATTTTTATTTGTTTTGCTGAGCGCAGTAAATGAAATCTGTGATTTCTCGAATCAAGCAAAGGTCTTTCTGTTCAACGGCGCTCGTATTAGAAAAATTTTAAAATTTCAATTTATAACTTAATTATTTAAAACAAATCATATTTTTAGGTATCGATTTAATGTGAAATGTTCCGTAAATTTCAAATCCGTTTAAATTTTTACTCTATCTTTAACGATCTAGGTGATAGAAAAAAAGGACTGATAAATCGTTCTTCGGGAAAATCAAACGGAACCGGTAAAAATAAATTTAGAATCTGCGAACTCTTATGCTGTTGCCATTCCAAAGAAAACAATAGTAATTAGATATCTCATTAAATTCATTTTAAAATGCTCTAAATTAAATTTTTTAATTTGGGCTTTGCACAAAAATTGCGAAAAATTCAAACTAACTGTATGCCAAATCACATTATGGTAAGTGCCATAGATTCGTCACAAAATTTCCCCCACGCAAATAAACACTTCCTTTTATAATAGTAGAGATGCATTTGAATGCTTTTCTGTCTATCTACCTTTCTTCTAACCGGAACCTCAAAAATCTACCCATACCTGTTGACATCGCATGTTTCCAAACTTTAAAATGTTAAGAGCCTGCATCAGCTACTACAATGAAACTTTTAGTAAACACGTATATTTGTTTTTGAAATCTTCTCGTAATTTCAGTACTTTTTCATCTTTTGGAATTTATTGGAGGAAAGAGGACAATGAACATATTTTTGTGAACATAAAAGAAAAAAATAAAGTAAGCTTAACCGATTAATTTTCTTTTCTATCTTTTATGCCATGCAGTTGATTCAAACATAGACTATTCTCTGATTGTCCAATGAATGCTTGGAACGGGCAGAAATAGTTCACAGAACTATTCTCAATTATCTATTGTCGTATTTATTTAAAATGATACTAGAAGTTCTACAGTTAAATTTATTACAAGTTTTATAAATCACTGGTTGGTTAGAATAAAGGTTTTCAAGATTTAATCCTCTGTGAGATCGTGAAATACTGGAGCCAGCTGCAACCCAACTGTTGTTTTTGCTTCGCGAGTTTTACGAGCGACAAAAAGGAGTCTGAAACAGAAGCCGCTTCTGCAGGTGTTCTTTCCGACGGATCGCCGACTGGCCTTTGACCTTTGCCGTTGGGGGAACTTGGAGACTGTGGGGAGGCCGAAGTCGACGGGGAGAGAGCGAGAAGCGAGGTTGAGTTTTCCTCGCGCTGACCCGTGAGATGCACATCTCGATATATGAATATTGATTCTTTGTAAATTGTAAATAATTCTAACTAATAAGAACAAGATTTTCTTAGCTGTTGGTTGTTTTCTCCTCATATACGATTTTCTGATGCTACCATTTTTGGGAGACGACACCACAGCTTAAAGTTGGTGGCAGTTTGATGGGATAAGGATCTAGTTAAATGAGATCCACGATCCTGTGTCACTTCTACGACAACAGAGAAATACAAAGTGTATTCGTCCAGACTTCTTGAAGTCTGATTTGTGAGTGCCCGGAGGACAGAGAACTTTGTAGCAGCGTTTACTGGCGTGGAAGGTTCCTGTTCCAGTGTTGGAGCTCTTCGAGAGAAAGCTGAAGGTCTCATTCTCAGCAATTCCTGTTCCAGTGTTGGAGCTCTTCGAGATTTTGCTGAAGGTCTCATTCTCAGCAGTTCCTGTTCCAGTGTTGGAGCTCTTCGAGAGAAAGCTGAAGGTCTCATTCTCAGCAGTTCCTGTTCCAGTGTTGGAGCTCTTCGAGAGAAAGCTGAAGGTCTCATTCTCAGCAGTTCCTGTTCCTGTGTTGGATCTCTTCGAGAGAAAGCTCTAGGTCTCATTCTCAGCAGTTCCTGGAGTTCTACGACTGCGTGTCTTGTGAGGCCAAGTGAAAGAGAATCGGCTGTGTACAACGACAGAAAGTTCCTAGTTCTGAGGCGCGTGATCAAGCATCGAACGGTGAGTCCCGATATTTTCTGGAATGCTAATTTTGGGGGTCCAAGTGATATACAATTGTAAAATATCAGAGTTATTAGCTTAGAAATTTTGATTGGGATCATTGGTCATTTCAAGGTTCATTGCCTGGGTGTTATAGTGTTTTAAAGATTTCTAAAGTTGTAGTGTCTTTAAGCTCAAATGTGTAGAAGTGATTTAGTAAAAAAATTATTTTGTGTGTTCTTGTTAGTGAATCGGAATATAGAGATTAATTGATTTCAAAGTATAATGCGGAGGTTTTATAGAGACTAAATTAATTTGTCTCTTTTTGTTATGTGATTTTAACTTTCTTCTAAGTATACAGATAAAGTTAGCTAAAATTTTGGTAGTACAGTAAGGTATTTTGAAATTGAAAAGGCAATTAGTCTATGGAGAAGATACTTGTGTAGTACCTTAAAAGTGCTTACTTTTAGAATTAGTACTTGTGTTGCCTTGTATAGGGAGATACTCAGTTTTGAATTATTACTTCCGTGATTTTCTGTGGTATTTGTGTTACAGAAAAGTATTGTGAAATTTTGTTATTGCATTTTATATGTGGTGAGGTATTACTTGTGTTGCCTTGTATAGGGGAATACTCAGTTTTGAATTATTACTTCCGTGATTTTCTTTGGTATTTGTGTTGCAGAAAATTATTGTGAAATTTTTGTTATTGCATTTTATATGTGGTGAGGTATTTATTCCCTGGTTGAGATATGGCAAAATTTCTAAATAAGCAGACTAAAAAGATTTTGCTCTTGGTCGCAGAAGAGTTTGAGACAAATGTGTCCAATGCGGATAAGAAAAGGGCGATAATTGAGGCGATCTTGAAGGCGCCGGATTACGAAGAGAAATTCGCAAAAGATTGCTTAGAGCAAATCTTAGATACGGATAGATTAGAGAGGGAAGAACAGACGTTAGAGAGGGAAAGAGAAAGATCTTTTGAGTTAGAAAAGTTGAAAATACAACGCAGTGCAGAAAATGGCTCCGTAGCTTCCACTGTTTCTGTGCTGAGCGAGAATAGAAGTAAAATAGTAAGTCTAAAAGATTTAGTCCCTAAATTTGACCCAAAATTAACAGACATAACCCTGTTCTTGATGATTTTTGAGCGGCAAGCGCTAAAAGCGGAACTTGAGGAATCGAAATATGTTTCTCAACTCATTCCGTTATTACCCGCGGATGTCGCGCAAATAATAGTAAAAGAAGCGCCAGAAATGGGAGATGATTACCATCATATAAAAAAACTTTTGTTAAAAAGATTTAGATTAGGAGCAGGGGCGTTAAAAATAAAATTTAAAACCCATCAGAGAAAGACAGGTGCATTATGGTCGGATCTGGTATACGAACTGAGGGGTTATTTGGAAAATTGGTTGGAGGCGGTAAATGTGAAAGATTTCGAATCCCTTAAGGAATTTATTCTTACGGAACAGGTGAAAAAGAGAGTTTCGTTTGAAATCAGAGACAAATTCCTAGATGAATGGGACGAAATCAAAACGGCATCCTCCTTAGCAGAAAGATGTGATAGGTACGAAAGTGTGCGCGGCAATTATAGAAGAATGGATAACAAAGTCTGGAATACAAAGCAGTATAATAGGGATAAGAACGAGCATGTTGGTTCCATTCATAAGAGTGATCAGACCAGAAAGTCAGAAGGGACCGCAAAGAAAGATCACCCGCATTCCAATTCCTGGAAAAGTGATAAATTTGAGAGAAAAAGACCTATCATTTGCTTTAATTGCAACAGAGCAGGGCACATCAGGCCAGATTGTCCGGATTTAAAAAGAAGAGGATCTAGTGACGTAGTAAATCAATTAGGGACAGATGTAATTATCGGAGACTGCTTCAAACCCTATTTTAAAAAAGCGGAAATAAATGGGATAGTGCGTGACTATTTACGAGATACTGGGGCGGGTATAGACCTATGCGATCGTAGTTGGGTCAAGAACGAAGATTTGCTTGGGGAAGTAACTTGGGTCAAACAGCCCCTAGATAATGAATGCAAATGCCTCGCATTGGCGAAAGTGACCATAAAGGGAGAGTTTGGCACTGTGATTACAAAAGCCGCCGTGAAGCCCACAGAACTAGAGCAGGGGTATTACTTATTAGGGAACAAGACTGCGGAGTTAATAGAAGAAATGAGGGGGAGGCCAGTTCCGGTGAACGCGGTGATAACGCGCAGTAAAAGGCGAGAGAGTTATGAGGGCAGCGGTCTAGAGGTGAGAGGGGTAAAATCGGGTTCGGAGAATGACGATGAGGTTCGGGGGGAGTCGGGGAATGACATGGAGGAAGAGACCCTAGATTTTCCGAAAAGAACGGAAATAGAGACGGGCTTGGAGAATGTGTCCGCGGAGTCGTTTAAAGAAGAACAGCGAAATTGCGAAACTCTAAAATTCCTGTGGGCACGGACATCTCAGCTAGGTGAAAGGGAATTTTTTGATAAAGAGGGAAGACTGGTGCGGATATCACAGTCTAAGCGAGGTGAGGAGAACATTCAATTGTGTGTGCCAGTTGTGTATCGAAATAAGATTTTGGCTCTATGCCATGAAGAAGTGTCAGGTCATTTGGGCACGACGAAAACAAAGGATAGGGTCCTGCGTTGTTACTTTTGGCCTCAATGCTATCAAGAGATCGAACAATATGTAAAAACGTGTGATCCGTGCCAAAAGGTAGGTAGTAATAGGGACCGGCGGAAAGCCCCTTTGAAGTTAGTTCCGATAATTTCGGAGTGTTTTTCTAAATTAAACATTGATGCAGTGGGGCCCTTACAAACAAGCAATCGAAACAACAAGTATTTAATCACGTCCATTTGCCTTGCTTCAAAATATCCAGATGCGGTTCCGGTGGAAAACATCAGCTCTACCTCAGTTATTGACGCTTTGGTGCAGATTTTTGCGAGGACAGGTTACCCAAAAGAGGTGCAGTGCGACCTGGGCCGATCATTTACCAGCGAGCTGACGACAGAATTTTTCAGAAAATTCAGTATCAAGGTGTCGCACAGTTCGGTTTGCCACCCGGAGTCGAATAGTGTTGAGAGGTTGCACTCTACCTTAAAAAAGGTTATAAAAGCGTTATGTTTGGAAATGGGTCGTGACTGGGAGGAGATTTTGCCTATGGCGTTATTCGCACTCAGGACAGTTACTCATCAAAGTACTGGGTTTAGTCCAGCTGAGTTAATTCATGGAAAGAATTTGCGCATGCCACATACGTTAGTGTATGAGAATTGGTTAGGACAGGAGAGCGCCGATCAAAATGTAGTGGATTACGTATTGAATTTAAATGACATTAAAAAAATGTCAAGAATTAGCCGTTAAACGTCTGACGGAGTGTCAGGAGAAAAGGAAACTATGGTACGATCGAAATGCGGTGTCTAGAAAGTTTAAGGTGGGAGACCCAGTTTTGGTCCTGTCAACATCCAAGCCCCATAAGATGGCCGTAAATTGGATTGGTCCAGGAATTGTTTCGGGAGTGATTTCAGACACTAATTACACTATTGATCTGCCCGAGAGGCGAAATAAAGCAACTATATATCACGTGAACCTAATGAAACCTTATCACAAGCGTCCAGAATTCGTAAACTTAGTGTTAATTCAGGATTCGGAAGAGGTTGAAGAAGAGGCTGAAATTCCCTACCCCCTATCAAACCCTACGCAAATAGATTTCTGGGAAACTGTGAAAGACAGCAATCTGGAGAAACGTGCGACTGATATGCAAATTGACAAATTTAGGGAAGTGATAGAAAAGCATGGGCATGTTTTCTCATCGGACCCGGGAATTACACATTTGGTTGAAATGGATATCGAATTAGCGGACGAGTCTCCAGTTAGGGCAAAGCCTTATAGAATGTCGCCGAGGCAGACGGAGATTTTGAAAGAAGAGATTAGGAGATTGTTAGATCTCGGGGTAATCGAGGTGGGACAGTCAGATTTTACGTCTCCCATGATATTGGTGGAGAGTCCAGGAAAAGCTCCCCGTCCTTGCGTGGACTATCGCAGATTAAACGCCAAAACTCGCGTGGAGTATTTTCCTCTCCCCAACATAGAGGAAGTTGTGGAAAAAGTGAGTTCAGCCACTTTCATTACGGTAATGGACTTAACCAAGGGATATTTCCAGATACCACTGACTGAGAGGGCCCGGAGGTACGCCGTTTTTGTGACGCCTTTCGGGGTATTCTTGCCAAAGGTTATGATGTTTGGGCTGCTGAACGCGCCCTTTTACTTCTGCAAACTGATAGCCAGGGTTTTGGGAGGCTCAGAATCGTTCGCTCTTCCATACATCGATGACATTGCCGTGTTCTCATCTAATTGGGAGAAACACATGAGGGACATAGATGAAGTGTTGAAACGCCTAGGAGAGGCCGGTTTGACGGTGAAACCGTCAAAGTGTAAGTTCGCTCAGGATAGTGTAAAATTTCTGGGACACGAAGTGGGTTCAGGGAAAAGGTCCCCTAGTGAGGTCAAAATTAAAGCGATACAGGATTTCCCTACGCCCACGACCAAGACACAAATTCGTTCCTTTTTGGGGATGACAGGCTATTATTCACGATACATTCGGGAGTACTCGATTATAGCAGTCCCCCTTACTAACGTGTTAAAGGGGAAAATTAAAAAGGAAAGAATAATCTGGAGTGAGGATTGTGAGCGAGCTTTCCAAGATCTAAAAGCCAAATTAATTCAAAGTCCCGTTTTATACGCCCCAGATTACACGAAGGAATTTATAGTGCAAACAGATGCTAGTTTATATGGTGCGGGAATTGTTCTTTCACAGATGCACAGAAAGGAGAGGAGCATCCCATTTTATATATTAGTAAGAAATTTTCGCGGGCCGAACAAAACTATAGCACTATCGAGAGGGAGTTGGCCACCATTGTGTACGGCCTTAAAAAATTAAACCATTATTTGGATGGTCAACATTTTTTAATTCAAACTGATCATAACCCGCTCACATTTCTAAAGAAAATGATTGGAACCAACGCTCGACTAACTAGGTGGGCATTATGTTTACAACAATATAATTTTACGGTAGAACACAGACCGGGAAAAATGCATGGGAATGCTGACGGACTCAGCAGAATGGATTAACGATAATTTGTTAGCCATGCATCTGCTTAATTTGAGTTGAGTGTTGTAATGTTTTATTTGTGTAGTATATTTTTAGTGACGTAATTATGCTTATATGTGTTGAGTTTAAATGTTTGTGGTATCATGTGTTTTAAGTGTCATTGTATGTGGAATTTAACTAATGGCATTAGATTGGGTAGTTTATTGTTATTGAATGATTACTTTTGTATAGGATTGATGTTCGAATTGTGTACTTTGAAAAATTTAATATTGTGTATGTTTTTCTCTGAGTGTGAAAAGAGAAAGAAATTAAATCTAGGATGAACATATTTTAACACTGAGTACGCGTTCGCGAGTCTGAACCTTGAAATCGACAATGACAATAAGACATATCTTGTATTTTGTGTAAACATAGTGTATGGATTATCCTTGGACCTCTCGGAGTTAGTATTACTGGAATGAGGGGCCTGCATTTTCATATGAAATCATATGAAAATACTTCAGGGGGGAAGGGTTGTGAGATCGTAAAATACTGGAGCCAGCTGCAACCCAACTGTTGTTTTTGCTTCGCAAGTTTTACGAGTGACAAAAAGGAGTCTGAAACAGAAGCCGCTTCTGCAGGTGTTCTTTCCGACGGATCGCCGACTGGCCTTTGACCTTTGCCGTTGGGGGAACTTGGAGACTGTGGGGAGGCCGAAGTCGACGGGGAGAGAGCGAGAAGCGAGGTTGAGTTTTCCTCGCGCTGACCCGTGAGATGCACATCTCGATTTATGAATATTGATTCTTTGTAAATTGTAAATAATTCTAACTAATAAGAACAAGATTTTCTTAGCTGTTGGTTGTTTTCTCCTCATATACGATTTTCTGATGCTACCATTTTTGGGAGACGACACCACACCTCAGTACTTGTTATTCAGGTCGGGTTGTTTTGGGGTTTTAAAGCAAAGTGGATTTTAGAAATACAGGGTGATCCCGAATTCATGGTACAAACTTTAATGGTAGGTACAGGACATTGTAACAATGATTTATTGTATAGGAATGTATAGTCGCAAGTGACGCGGTGAGGCGTAAACAGGGGAAATAAAAGGAAAGAGAAATGGAGTGATCGGTTGGTATCATTGCCGGTAGAGGGCAGTAGATGTCTAGCCGCTGTTGAACATGATGCATCGCAGTAGGGAAAAGCGCCATTCACAATTGTGCTGCCGTAGACGATGGGTGACTTTACGTATGCAGAAAAAGCAGACATGCATTACATGCACGGCCGTGCAAATGGTAACGGCAGAGCTGCGTTACGAATGTATCGCGCGGAGTATCCTGATCGACGAATGCCGGATCATAGAATTTTTCAACGGTTACATCGTCAACTTTGTGAAACAGGTGCGTTCGACGTCAACAGACATGGCGCTGGTCGAGTAAGAGCTGTACGCACTCCAAGGCTGGAAGAAAGCATCTTGAACATTGTGGCTGATAGACCCGAGTCAAGCACAAAAACTGTTGCGCGTGACGTAGGTGTGAGTCATCAGACTGTATGCAGAGTGTTAAACGAAAATCGCTTACACCCCTTCCATTTTCAGAAAGTACAAGCATTGAATCCGGCAGATTATCCTCGCCGCGTGAACTTCTGCCTGTGGGTGATGCAGCAATGTGCGTTGCAGCCGGATTTCGTAGATTATGTGCTATTTACAGATGAAGCGACATTTTCACGCGAGGGTGTCTTTAATGCGCACAATTCCCATGTGTGGGCAACCGATAATCCACATGCAACGCGTCGACATGCGTTTCAACAACGTTTCAGTATTAATGTGTGGGCTGGTATTGTGAACGACTTTTTGATTGGCCCATACTTACTACCCACGCGGCTCACTGGCGGAAGCTATCTTATTTTTCTGAAAGAAGTGTTACCACAACTGCTGCATGATGTTCCGATCGCCATTCGTAACGCATGTGGTTTCAGCACGATGGGGCGCCAGCACACTTCAGCATTGATGTACGGAATTACCTGAATGCCACGTTTGGTACTCGATGGATTGGGCGTGGTGGACCAGTCCCTTGGCCACCCCGATCTCCCGAGCCTCGATTACTTTTTATGGGGACATCTAAAGCATCTTGTTTATGTGACTCCAGTTGACTCAGATGAGGATCTCGTCGCTCGCTTATCTGTAGCTGCTGCAGGTGTGCGTGAAATACCAGGCATCTTTGAACGTGTACGCCAATCGCTCCACCGACGCTGTCAAGCATGTATCGATACTGGTGGACGCAATTTTGAACAATTACTGTAAACATGACACTTGTCAACAACGCTTTCAATAAAATCTTTGTTTTTCCTTTCGGCCGTTATTTCCCCTGTTTTCGCCTCACCGCGTCACTTGCGACTATACATTCCTATACAATAAATCATTGTTACAATGTCCTGTACCTACCATTAAAGTTTGTACCATGAATTCGGGACCACCCTGTATAATAGCGAATATTAAAATGTTTCTAGCATATCATGTTTTTAATATATACTTTAACAGATTTAATACTTAAAAATTTTTTTTGGAACTTTTAAAGATATTTTTTATGCATATATTCTTCGTTTTAGAAGCCACTGAAGACGAAAGAAAATGAATGATAAGGCGATAATATTGATGAGAAAATAATAGAAAAAGCGTGCGATCTTTATACGGAAACTTTGTAAAACCCTGCATGCAAAGGTGGTAATGGTAATGGTAATTTTAGTTAACGTCGTACTAGAGCAACACAACGGGCTATTGACGACGGTCCGGGATCAGTCCCATGAGGGAAAGATCCGAGGACAACACCTCGTAATTTTGAACCACGGTCAGATGACGAAGCAACACCTGAGCTGGCACCCCACTCTCTAAACTTCCACGCCAACCGAACGTGAGGACTTTCGGCCACGACAGATTTAAGGTGCACCAGCCGCCTCTACACCATACGCTTACAAACATCCATGCCGGTACCCGGATTCGAACCAGGAACCTTCCGATCTAGAGGCTAACACCTTAACCACTATACCGGTTGGTCGGCCCTGCATGCAAAGGAATAATGAAATTATTAGTAAGATGTAATCTTTTATGTTTGGAAATGCCATTAACATGTTTAATTTTTATAAGATCAATTTAGCATTATTAATTCAGATGTAGTTTTTTTTAAATCTGTGTGTAGTTTAATAACATTTGCGTTACTGTTTTTGGTAAGATTACTACAGATACAAAGAAGTATTTTTGAGCTTCCATATTTATTAATTGACTTACTATTCTGAGTATTTTGGGTTGTAAATATTCAAGTTCAATAAATCTGATCAATAAAATCCTGATCAATAATATATCAGGGGCATGTTTCAATGGGTACCCATTATCTACAATTACTAAACCAAAGATAAACACCTGAATAGCAATAGATGATTTCTAGACTTGTATTTTTATTTTACGGGTTTCATTTCTAGTAATTTAATAATACTGAAAAGTTATTCTTCGATTAATGCTTATTTGATTTTTGCCGATTCTTTTTTTGCTAACAAAATAAAATATACTTATTTACATGCATAGTTTGTTCTTTAGATTAGAATATTGGAAAAGCAATCACCAAAGGCAGGGGTACATTCAGGAAGAAAGCCCAATGGTCTTGAATCCTTCCCGAATTTGGAATTAAAACTCTATCGAAATGGGCGCTCTTTGAAGCTGGTCATAGAGGAAATCGAAGTTTCGTAAATAACAAGGATAATAAAATACGCTTCTGAATTCTCTATAGTCTGAAGACAGTAAATAATCTTGCAATGCATTGCTCGTTCAAAATAACGGTATTTTGGGAATCGGAAGAAAGAAGAGTGAGCCATTCAAAATTAAATTTTATACGTGCTTGATGTTGGACGTTCTTTTAGAAAGTTAATTGTTTTTTAGATGAAGAAGCTGCCTACTAAGATTCGACGAACGGCAGCTAATACCTCAGGGAAACCTTGACTGAGCACATATAATCCATACATTTAATGAGCATAAATATAATTTAATTCAAAGTGTGATCTCTTTCTAATAGGAAAAAATACATCAATTATATTTTATACATACTATTTACTATTCTTATGTTGAGGATGACAAGTTATTTTTACCTTGGGTTGACTGTTTTATTATTTTTCGTTAAAGTGTTTTAACTACACTACACTATTTATTATTGAGGTTTTTGTTAAAATAAACAAATCATTTACTCGTGTTTAAAGAAGTACGAGACAACGAGGCTTGTCAGTAGAAGTAGTAAACCTACAGTGGTAAAACAAAATCGAAGTGACATAAAATAAAGACGAAATAAATTTTTTTTTTAATGCATACAAAATTTCCTATATGTTTAAATTTGAACACTTACAACCGATCAACCGATCTGGTGGTTAAGGTGTTAGACTCTAGATCCTAAGGTTCCTGGTTCTAATCCGGGTGAGTGCAAGTATATTTTTAAACGTAAGGTGTAGAGGCGGCTGGTGCACCTTCAATCTGAAGTGGCAAAAAGTCCTCACGTTGTGTTGGTGCGAAAGTTTGGAGAATGGGGTGCCAGCTCAGTTGTTGCCCCGTCATATGACCGTGGTTCAAAATTAAGTGGTGTTGTTCTCGAATCTCTACCTTGGGGATTGGTCCCGGACTATCGTCAGTAGCCCGCTGCGTTGCTCTAGTGCGACGTTAATTAAAAAATTTCCAAAATTATTAATCATTGAACACTTACAGCTCATATACCATTATCGCGTAGAAATTGAGATATTAATCAACACCAGTAAGAACCCACAATAAGGAACCACAGTCTGAGCAGTCCCAACATATTCAGAATGACTTGGAGCCAAACAATCAAGTCTGAGTACTCCCAACATATTCAGGCCGATCAACCGGTATAGTGGTTAAGGTGTTAGTCTCTAGATCGGAAGGTTCCTGGATCGATTCCGGGCCCGGGCATGGATGTTTGTAAACGTATGGTGTAGAGGCGGCTGGTGCACCTTAAATATGTCGTGGCCGAAAGTCCTCACGTTGGGTTGGCGTGGAAGTTTGGAGAGTGGGATGCCAGCATAGGTGTTGCTTCGTCATCTGACCGTGGTTCAAAATTACGAGGTGTTGTCCTCGGTCTTTCCCTTAAAGGACTGATCCCGGACCGTCGTCAATAGCCCGTTGTGTTGCTCTAGTACGACGTTAACTAAAATTACCATTACCCAACATATTCAGAATGACTTGGAGCCAAACAATCAAAAGTCTGAGCAGTACCAATTTATACAGAATGCCTTGGTGTCAATGTTTCAAAAGTCTGAGCAGTCCCAACACATTCAGAATGACTTGGAGCCAAACAATCAAGAATCTGAGGAGTACCAACACATTCAGAATAACTTGGAGCCAAACAATCAAGAGTCTGAGCAGTCCCAATTTATTCAGAATGGCTTGGTGTCAATGTTTCAAAAGTCTGAGCAGTCCCAACACATTCAGAATGACTTGGAACCAAACAATCAATAGTCTGAGGAGTACCAACACATTCAGAATGACTTGGAGCCAAACAATCAAGAGTCTGAGCAGTCCCAACACATTCAGAATGACTTGGAGCCAAACAATCAAAAGTCTGAGCAGTACCAATTTATTCAGAATGCCTTGGTGTCAATGTTTTAAAAGTCTGAGCAGTCCCAACACATTCAGAATGACTTGGAGCCAAACAATCAAGAGTCTGAGGAGTACCAACACATTCAGAATGACTTAGAGCCAAACAATCAAGAGTCTGAGCAGTCCCAACACATTCAGAATGACTTGGAGCCAAACAATCAAAAGTCTGAGCAGTACCAATTTATTCAGAATGCCTTGGTGTCAATGTTTCAAAAGTCTGAGCAGTCCCAACACATTCAGAATGACTTAGAGCCAAACAATCAAGAGTCTGAGGAATACCAACACATTCAGAATGACTTGGAGCCAAACAATCAAGAGTCTGAGCAGTCCCAACACATTCAGAATGACTTGGAGCCAAACAATCAAAAGTCTGAGCAGTACCAATTTATTCAGAATGCCTTGGTGTCAATGTTTCAAAAGTCTGAGCAGTTCCAACACATTCAGAATGACTTGGAGCCAAACAATCTATAGTCTGAGGAGTACCAACACATTCAGAATGACTTGGAGCCAAACAATCAAGAGTCTGAGCAGTCCCAACACATTTAGAATGACTTGGAGCCAAACAATCAAAAGTCTGAGCAGTACCAATTTATTCAGAATGCCTTGGTGTCAATGTTTCAAAAGTCTGAGCAGTCCCAACACATTCAGAATGACTTGGAGCCAAACAATCAAGAGTCTGAGGAGTACCAACACATTCAGAATGACTTGGAGCCAAACAATCAAGAGTCTGAGCAGTCCCAACACATTCAGAATGACTTGGAGCCAAACAATCAAAAGTCTGAGCAGTACCAATTTATTCAGAATGCCTTGGTGTCAATGTTTCAAAAGTCTGAGCAGTCCCAACACATTCAGAATGACTTGGAGCCAAACAATCAAGAGTCTGAGCAGTCCCAACACATTTAGAATGATTTGGAGCCAAACAATCAAAAGTCTGAGCAGTATCAACTTATTCAGAATGCCTTGGTGTCAATGTTTCAAAAGTCTGAGCAGTCCCAACACATTCAGAATGACTTGGAGCCAAACAATCAAGAGTCTGAGGAGTACCAACACATTCAGAATGACTTGGAGCCAAACAATCAAGAGTCTGAGGAGTACCAACACATTCAGAATGACTTGGAGCCAAACAATCAAGAGTCTGAGCAGTCCCAACACATTCAGAATGACTTGGAGCCAAACAATCAAAAGTCTGAGCAGTACCAATTTATTCAGAATGCCTTGGTGTCAATGTTTCAAAAGTCTGAGCAGTCCTAACACATTCAGAATGACTTGGAGCCAAACAATCAAAAGTCTTAGCAGTCCCAACATATTCAGAATGACTTGGTGCCAATGTTTCAAAAGTGAGCAGTCCCAACACATTCAGAATGACTTGGAGCCAAACAATCAAGAGTCTGAGCAGTACCAACACATTCAGAATGACTTGATGCCAAACAATTAAAATTCTGAGCAGTCTCAACATATTCAGAATGACTTGAAGCCAAACAATCAAAAGCTATCTCAACTTCTTTCTAAGTGCCAGTTGGATGACTCATGGATGAGAAATAGGAGGGTCGTGAGTTTGTAACTAGGACCAACCCAAGACTGTAGTGTGTAGACGATGACTGGTGCGCTTGAAAATTGTCGTGGCTTCAAATATCCTCACGCTATCACGATGTGGAAGCTTGGAGAATGAGTTCCAGGTCAAGTATTGACGTGGCCATCTGAATCGTGGTTCAAAATTACTTGGTGTTGTCCTCGAATCTTTTCTTACGGAATTGTTCCCGGATCATCTCCAATAGATCGTCGTGTTGTGGCAGAGGCATGGAATTTCAACCACTCCTTTAATGGTATCCATCAATGTATTTTAACTACCATTTACTATATTCATGTTGATGATGACGGCCTATTTTTATTTCAGTTTCACTCTTACGAAACGTATGATTAAAATATTAACTGCGATATACTATTACTATTGTAGTTTTTATTGAAATAAATAAAAATGATTGAATTCCCTCGTCTTTCACGTAGTACGAAATGAGGCTTGTCAGTAAGAATAGAAAGAATCCAGTGCTGATATAAACAAAATAACCTGCAAGTAAGGACGAGAGAAAAAGTTTTAAAATATCTACTCATACAAAATTTCTATAACATGTTCAAACTTGTCATTATCGCACAATTTAGAAATTAGCGAACACTAGCAAGAAGTTCATGACGAAGCCTCAATTGACCCTACTTACGCAGAATATCTGGAGATCAAACAGTTAAAAGCTGTCTCAAGTTCTTTCGAAGTATCATCTTCCCATTCTGAGACTCCCGCGATCAAATATTATGTGACTAACATTTGCATCGACCATGTTCTATGCTTATATCAGTTTTAATTGGTTGTCTATTATTGGATCTTGTACCATAAAGTCCAAACAATGTCCTCTAATTGGGTTGCTTTATTAAATATTAGCATCGAGTTACAATTCCCTCAGAATATCACCGTAGAAAATAAATTTTCATCTTTTGAATAAATTAATTTAACTTTCAATACATTTTTGTTGTTTAAAATTTTCATTTACAATACTTTAATTAAAGAACTTGGAGAATAGTAGTAGTCACAGTTATATGATCCGTAATGACAGAAAGATAAAATCAAAATATTCAATAGGCTTAAGAGAATTTCCGATTCTTTGAATGCTTGTTTAACACTTGAAAGTTGCCGTCCAAGCGGTATAGTGGATAAAGCACTATGCTCCCACGCTTTGGGTTCGTGGTTCGATTCCCGACTAGGTTGCCCTAGAGCTGGTTGTATGTGATGTTCGAGGAAGAAGTCAGACTCCCGCCCAAGTGGTTCCTCACCAAAAAGTGGATAGCTGCACCCCCTATGTCTTTGCCAGTGATCAATAATTTGTGTGTTTGTAAAATAAAAACCTGTGTATTCTTCTTCTGTGTCTGTCTTACTTCAGATCACTGGGCCTGATCTTGTGTTTCACACTTCCGGAGACACACGTCTACAACAAACGACACTTGAAAGTTAAGATAACATGACATCTTAAATAATAAATAAACCATCAAAATTTTAAAATAAAAAAAAATTAAAAATTGCTGAAATGAAAATTTTGAAAATGGCTTTTTATTATGTTGCTCAAAGTTTAATTAATAAAAATATCAAAATTGATTTAGATTTTTTTTTTACTACCCACTTTATTTTGTAGGGATAAAGAACTATAAATAATCAAAATTAGAAAGATTATCACTTCATATCTGTACTTGATTGTGTTTCATGCTATTCGATGAAGTCCTCATCCGTAATACAATTACGTTTAATTTACATAGAAAATCATATAGCTGTATTAAACAATTGTGAACAAAATAATCATAATAAACTAAAGTACTATAAACTATTAAATATTGGCTTTAATTAAACCTAAATTTATACGCAAATATGTAATTCTTTTCACACAATGTTTTACCTCAAACTGAAAACAAAGTACTAGAAGTGCATGTTTAATTCAAGAGATCCAAGAATTATAATGTTATAATTCAAAGCATTGCATTACCCGAGAATTATACAACGCATGATTGATGAATTGTTTCAAAGGAAACTCCAAGCAAACAGTTTAAAAAGGCATAATAAATGCAGACTTTCCTCGTCAATGTTTTGATAATAGTTTCTTATACCTTATAATTTATATGGAATATTTTTGTACGTACTATTTATAAATGTTTATATAGCACATGATGAAATAGATGCTGCCTTTTTATGTCTTTAATGTTAGAATGTGTCCTTTTATGTAGAATCCATTTTACGTAGGAATAAAACTTGATAAATATCAATCACACAAGTTCCTTTTAAAATGAAGACATATATATATATATATATATATATATATATATATATATATATATATATATATATATATATATATATATATATATATATATATATATATATATATTTCACATACATTTAACCTTTAAAGTACGCTTACTAATTCACAGTTTAGATACAAACTTCTAACTAGAAGCGCAATAAAAGATACACGGTACAAAAAATTCTTAATTTATGCTGCAGTTTCAATTTAAGTTTCAAAGAATTTAATTTAATTGATACTTTATTCGTTTTCACTTCAGCCTAAAAACTAGATAATTAAGAATATTTTTATCCAACCGAGTTCTGCTTGAGTGCTTTAATGAATTATTCAAGTACATCAATATTTCTTTCAGGGAATTGAAGGGAACTTGGTATTTTTCATCGTCTTATAATTAATATTTAATTATAATTACTTCATGTAGGAATTTTAATTGAATATAAAACTTCAGAGCATCTCTAAGATCTTTTTTACTAAGCGGGGTGATTTTGTTTCTTCAAATACTAAGTTGAGACGAATGTTTTAACGATATACTTAATCCATTCAGACGGTGTCAATTGTATGAAGATTTTTATACAAGATTCTGGGATGAAATAAACTTTTTTCTTTAAACTTGGTATTCATATGAGAGGAGTTTTAAGTGTGAGCGAGCAAACCCAATAAGGACGAGTAAGATTTTTTTTTGTTTCCCAAATGTTCTATATCACACGATTAATGTGACCATACGTCCAGTTTATAATTCGGCTGTCCCGTTGTTGTCCCCAAGCGCAGATTTGGGGCGCCAAAATGTCCCGTTTTCAGAAAGTGATCAACCCACGGTAACAATTTAAAGAAGAGGTTCGAAAATTTTAAAAAATCCGACGAACCTCATCTTTTGTAAGTACTTATATAAGTTGATTCCGGAAAATCCAAAGCGCAAAAAATTATTGTCATTGTTTTTGCGGTCAACGATTTTTTTAGGGGAAGTTCGGGAAGACTTTTTTTTCTCTTGTTTTGACCGAAAAAACGAGATGATACTGGACTGAATGTTTCAATTTAGTACCTGTAATCACTTTAGGCGTCTAGAATTTTGAAATTTCCAATGTAAAAGAACAGATTATTATTTTACCCCCATCCCTAGTCAGAAGCCTGCTAGCTCTGACTCATCGAATGAGAATACGCGTAGGCAACTCTCGTGCATCTTTCTTGACGATTGATTATTTTTTTTTTATCTACGTGTTTTACTATAGTCAATTTAAATTTCTTGTACGTGAAACCTTCATTTCAACAATGTCTAAACGTAAGTGCACTTTTAATGTTAACTTATAAACCAAGTACCCGTTTATAAAACACGAAAGAAAATTTTAAGAAATCCTGCCAAGAAAATTTCATTCTTTTTTAAAATTAACACCAAATATACTTAAGCAAATTTGTTCTGTAGAAAATATAACACCACATAAATTATTCATTTTCACGTGTTCATTCCGTTCTTTTCATTAATAAATATAAAAATTGTAAACAAATACGTGTTTTCTTGAATACTTATATTATTACCTACAAATTATTACATTTCCCGTTTTGAAGGAAAAGCAATTAATGGTAACGTTAAGCATACACCATACCAAACAATGATTCTCTGTCAGCATCTGGTTGTTAGGGGTAACCTTCGCAAATGCTTTCCTTGCCCCATAAAACCCAAAACCAGCGGTCAATTTAATGAGTATTAATGTGCAAGAGGAATGTTTGTGCATCGCTGCTTCCTTGGCTAATGGGTCGGCCCTTACATTTCCGATAACGCCAATATGGGCTTTAACCCAGTTGTTGAACGTGTTAAAGTTATCCTTAAGAAAACAGTAGAGTTTCAAAATTTTTTTCAATTTTCAAGAGATTATTTTGAAATTTGGATATGTTGCTAGTAATAAGCGCGAATAATTACCATAGAAATTTGGTGTCAAAATAATGAGAATACTTTAAGCTATTGACATTTTTATTTTTAAATAGTGCGAACAAATTGCACCGTTCAAAATGCTCCAGGCGTATTTCTATGGCTCGGAATACACAAATACTTATTTACAATATACGTTACATACTCTAGAACAGTGCTCCCCAACCTTTTCATCGCTGCGGACCGAATCAACGTTTGACAATTTTAACGCGGCCCGCTGGGGGGGGGGACGTTTATTGTTTGTATTTTAGATTGTTTTGATTTAATCATTTTAATTTAATTGTATTTAAACATGCCTTCAAAATAAAATACAGTTACACCAAAAAATGAATATAAGGTGTTTTAACATTTTAACTCACTAGAACGCTAAATCAATGAGAACCCTGAGCTTGTTTCTTTGCAACTACACGGTTTTATCTGGAGGTAAAGGAGACAATGACACCCGAAGTGTGTTGCTTATGTCCAGTTTATTCCGTTGTTTTGTTTTGGTTGCTGTCACTGCTGAAAACCCCACTTCACACAGATAGATTGTAGGAAATGGCAATAGGGATTTAAGTGCTGTGGTGGCAATCTCAGGGTATTCTGCCATGACTTTAATTCAGAACACCGTCAGAGTTGTTGTCTCGAAAGTAGTTTTAAGGCCGCCTTCATTTGCAATTTCCAGCTGCTGTGCTTCTTCTTGCACAGACATGCTAGATTCGCCTGATTTGTTGACAAATGGGTCGCGGATCCATTCCTTACCACTTCGTGGGTCTTTTGTGGTTGGGAAGTAGCGATCGAACTCTTTTAATAGCAAATACAGGTGATCGTGCACCAACTGGGAGAATGAATGTTTAGGCTCAGTCTTGCCTAAAATCCCTGCTAATGTCTGAAACATATCCAAAATGCCTCTGTTCACGCATCGTCCCCATAACTTCAGTTTTGCTTTAAGTGCAGCTACTTTGTCTGCCAACTTGAAAACAGTTGTCACAGTTGTCAAAATTGGAAAATAGAGACATACAGAATTCAGAAATCATAATTGAAGCTCTAGTAACAGAACAAATTTCAAGTTCTGATTTACCGCCTCCTAATTTGAGTGGACATTTCATAGATAAAAACCGCACAAACGCGAGAGAAATACACCACAGTAAATAAAATGGAAATAATTTAATGTTCCTTGGGCGGCCCGGTGCCATTTGATCCACGGACCAGTACCGGTCCGCGGCCCGGGGGTTGGGGACCACTGCTCTAGAATGAAACAAACCTGGTATCATTAAGGTAGCATTCTTTATTTTAACTATATTATTTTCCTAGCAAGACATAAATATTTGAATATAGGATTGAAAAATTATTCAATGGTCTGATCAAAATTCACATAAATGTACAGATATAACATTCATTTTGGGTAATTTTTTTTTTTTGCCGACCAACCGGTATAGTGGTTAAGGTGTTAGACTCTAGATCGGAAAGTTCCTGGTTCGAATATCCGGGTCCGGGCATGAATGTTTGTATACGTATGGTGTAGAGGCGGCTGGTGCACTTTAAATCTGTCGTGGCCGAAAGTCCTCACGTTGGGTTGGCGTGGAAGTTTGGAGCGTGGGGTGCCAGCTCAGGTGTTGCTTCGTCATCTGACCGTGGTTCAAAATTACGAGGTGTTGTCCTCGGTTCTTTCCCTTGAGGGACTGATCCCGGACCGTCGTCAATAGCCCGTTGTGTTGCTCTAGTACGACGTTAACTAAAATTACCATTACCATTGGGTAACTTTTGTTTTTAACTTAACTAAGAATGAACATGCAGATTTTCAGTTGAATACGATGATTAGAATTGCGCGTAGAACATTTCAAATACCTAAAATCCATGAACATTTCAAATGCGAGAAAACGCAATTTGGGACAAACAAATGTCTTTAACAAAACAATAGAATGAACCACAACTCATTTGAAAAGTGTCAAAAGTGAAACATTATTTTTCAGTTGCAGCTGTTAGTGTCTAGTTATATAATATAGCAAATTCAAAAATTCGATATTTTGGTGGAATTTGAGGGTTTTCAAAGTCTAATGCCCCCTTAAGGACCGGTGCACACATCCTGTTTTTCAACGTGCGGCGACACTTAGCACCGAAGTCGAAGTATGCACACATAACCGTGAAATGACACACGTACTCATTTCGCGCCATTTGCGATAAATATTCTATCGAAGAAAACGTGTTTATTTCGCTTATTTGGTGTAAAAAAAGTATATTTTGAAACAAAATAGGCGTTACTGGACACAATCATTTATTTATTATTTATATTCAATTTGTTTCTGAAAACAAGGTACTTCAAAACGGAGACTCATGTGCGGCGCCGTGGGTAATGGTAATTTTAGTTACGTCGTACTAGAGCAACACAACGGGCTATTGACGACAGTCCGGGATCAGTCCCTTAAGGGAAAGATTCGAGGACAACACCTCGTAATTTTGAACCACGGTCAGATGACGAAGCAACACCTGAGCTGGCACCCCACTTTCGAAACTTCCTCACCAACCCAACGGGAGGACTTTCGGCCACTACAGATTTAAGGTGCACCAGCTTCACCATACGCTTACAAACATACATGCCCGGACCCGGATTCGAACCAGGAACCTTCCGCTCTAGAGGCTAACACCTTAAACACTATACCGGTTGGTCGGCGCGCATGGGGAACTTCGGTACAAATTGCACGCAAGTTGGACGTGCGTCGCTCCAGCGGCGCTGGAGGCATGTGTTGAAAACAATACTTATTAGGAAAGGTAATTAATCTACCTTACCTTCTTTTTCACTTGTCTTGCTTCAACTTCTACTTTAACCCGGGTCGTTGAATGAGAATAACTTCTGTTTTATACTTTACAGCAATCTATACTCACCAATTAGCAATGAAAGCAAAAGGCCTTTTTATATTTACAAACTTAAAACATTTATTGCTATCATTAAATATTTAAACAAGAATATGTACATGTTTAAGCATTATCATGTTGGCAAGCATCAGCTCTCGTGACATAACACAATCTGCCGCCAAAAGGGAGTTCAAAAACAAAGGTTAGTTTTCGTAGCAGTGCCGCCACCTACATTCAGCAAAATAATTAGTCTAGTTCGCAGTTGTACGCGACATTCTCCCACCTTGAGTTTCTCGAAGGAATATGAAACTCAAAGTCACAAGTTCATTCTTTTAGGTCTCTTGAGGAGTCTCCCGAAACGAGAATGACGATCGTCACATTGGGCACGGTGTTGATAGTGTGTTGCATCTGGCGAATCCTTTTCGCGAACCTCTAAAGGGTACAGTCTCTGTACAGGTCTCAAGAGAGATCCACCCCTGGTCTTTACTTCAGCAACTCTCACTTTACCATCTTTTCCAGGATAAAGATGAAGTACCTTTGCCAATGGCCAATTTACTCTTTTGATATTTGTATCTCCAATGAGCACGATGTCTCCTTCTTTAATATTTAATTACTTTCGAGTTTTAAAGGCTTCTCTAAGTGGGCCGAGGTATTCATTCCTAAATCGGGTGCGTAAATTTTAACGCTGTCGTTGCTTGTAATTGAATCTTTTGTTTAATTTCCTTCAATCGATATTGTCCAGGTCAGGAACGCCCACTTCCGCGATCTCTTGAATAAACATTGCAGGTGTCAAAGCTATGAGGTCCTCTACGTCCTCAGAAAGATAAGTCAGTGGTCTGGAGTTGATTATAGCTTCAGCGTCGCAAATGATGGAATATAATTCTTCATAATGTAAGAGGGCATTGCCAAGAATTTTCCTTAATATTCGCTTGAGCAATCCAATTAATCTTTCCCAGAATCCACCCCACCAAGGAGCAGAAGGAGGATTGAACTTCCATTTAATACCTTTTATGGAAGCAAATTTCTGAATTTCTTCCCATTGAATATTTTTCAATTCATTATATAATCCGACAAAATTCGTTCCGTTATCAGAATAAATCGTGGATGGTCGTCCTCGGCGAGAAATAAATCTTCGCAAAGCCAAGGTGAAACATTCAGTCGATAATGAAGTTATTAACTCGATGTGGACAGCGCGGTACACCGCACAAGTAAATAATACTGCCCAACACTTTGTTTTGTTTTTTAAGTAAAATGGACAACACAGGTCAATTCCGGTTATTTCGAAAGTCAAAGCTTCTCGAATCCTGTCCTCGGGTAGGGGCGCACTTGATATTTCGATCGGCTTACAATTAAATTTTTGACATTTAATGCACTTTCTTATTACTTGGCGTATCGTTTTCCTACTTTTGATAATCCAGAATTGTTCCCGTAAAGTTGACATTAAGGTTTGTATTCCTGCATGGCACACAGTTCAACATGTTTCTCAAATATAAGTTTATTTACCATATGATGTTTAGAAGGTAATAATAGAGGGTGACGGAAAGCTTCCTCATCTTTTCTGAGTGAGATTCTTGTTTTAACACGTAACAGTCCATCAGAGTCCACGTATGTCTGTAATTTGATATTTATGTCCCTACTGAAGCATTGTTTCTGAATATCTTTCAGAATTACTTTTTCAGCAGCACATATTTCTTCGATCCTACAAATTTGTCACTTCTTTTGTTCTTGATATTTCTAATAAATCGGAGTATCCAAGCCATGATTCTCACAATTTTTCTATAAGAAGAAAATTTTGAAAAATCAAATTTTTCAACAACTGTGTCAGTGGCAGAAATGACAATTTTTCGCTTTTCAGCATTTACTACCTCTAAATTTGGACAAGCCTCAGAAACAGGCCATTCTTCTTTTGAGCATTTTAGCCAATTTGGGCCTTCCCACCATCTAGATTTTACTAATATTGTCGCATTGCAACCTCTGGATGGTAGATCAGCAGGATTCAAAATTCCTGCTATATGTCTCCAATCCTTTGGATCAGTCAAACGCCGGATCTCTTGTACTCTGTTGTGAACAAACGAAGCCCAATTTTCTTCTTTCGTGATCCAGTAAAGAGCATCTACTGAGTCTGACCAGTAATAGGTCGGGACATCTTCGAGACCCAAATCACCTTTAGTAGCACTAGCCAATCTGGCTCCTATCAAACAGGCTAAAAGTTCCAATCGTGGGATGGAAATCGGCTTTAATGGAGAAACTCTGCTTCTAGCTTGTATCAATTCGCACTCTATTCTTCTCTCACTTTCAGTTCGTAGAAATATGCAAGTCGCATAGGCCTACTTACTGGCATCGCAAAATACATGCACAGATAATGCAGAATCTAATGAAGAGTCTTTAAACAAACATCGAGGAATTTCTAATTCTTTCAAGTTAATTAATTCATGTAAGAAGTTCGATAATATTTGGTCCTTTCTCAAGACAATCATTAATAGAAGGAGCATTCTTCTCTTTCACTGAGCCATCAAACACTGGTCTAACACTAGTCGTTGAATTTGTCTTGAAAACGGGATGATGAGGTAAAAAATGTTCCTCTGTTTCAGATTTCTGGTTCAAGGAAATGTCTTCAATAATATCTTCCTTCCTCCAGTCTCTAAAGACATCTTCATAATCATTCAACCTCCCTTTTCTTTCTAATGCTTGGACACAGCTACTTAGACGTTTCTCGGCTATCTTACGACCATCTGGTAAAGTTGGATCATCTTTGATCCATGGCAAGCAGACACTATACCTACCTTCTTCGTTTCTCATAACTGTACGGAGAAAATGTTCCTTTGCAGCATCTTCAAGTTCTTTTCTTGTGACCTTTTCACCCGGATCAGTAATTCCAAGAGTGTCAAGTTTCCATAAATTAGCTATGCTAGAATCATTAACGTGTAACGTTAATAGAGTATTTAAAGAGCTCGTTTCCGTTTCTTGAGTTTTCCCCATAATCGTCCATCCTAGACGTGTGTTCATCGCTATAAGATCCGTTGATAAATCTTTGATTTCCCCAGTAAATAATTTCCCACAAAGGTCAGCTCCGATCAAAATATGAGTTTCGTTTGGATCCTTTTCGTATGAACAAACTTCTTCATTAACGGAAACATCACTCAAAAGTATTCCCGATAATTTTAATTTATTTATGATATCATTATTTTCCAATTTAGGAATGGAAGCACAAATCCTTTTTTGATCCATAACTTCTAATTTACAAGTGAAAGTTTTATTTATGTTACATAATTCAATAGAATATCTTTTATGTTTAACCTTTCTTTCTATCCCGCCAAAAAGTCCATGAGTAACAGTTTCTTCCCCTAAGCATTTTAATTTCATTTTACCTGCAAGAAATTTAGTTATATATGATCGTTGACTTCCAGTATCATAGATAACCCTCACAAAATGGTTGCTATTATTTTCTGAAACGCAGACAATTAATGTTTGTAAATACACTTCCTTAGAACAAGAACTATTTGCCAAGGCTTTATTTTTAATTGATTTATCATTTTCAGTTTCATTTCTGTCGGAATAAGTTTTAGAATAACACATTATAGATAAATGTCTTTTTCCACACATAGAACAAATAATCTTAACCTTACAAATGCGAGATACATGACCTATTTTCAGGCACTTAAAACAACCTCCCCGTTTAATTAAAATATCTCTTTTCTCATTGAAAGATAAATTAGAGGCATATACGCATTCGTTTGGATTATGTGTTGATTCATTACAAAAAACACACATCGCAGAATTCTTCTTTTCAGTATTTATTTCCGAGCTCAAAAGCTCTGCAGCTGTAGATGAAAAGCCTTTATTATTTTCGAATTTAGTTTTTTCTTTACTTTCCGCGTTATGTCTACGATGAAACACCTCGTCAGTGTGTCGGCGGTGAGGTAGGGGGGAAAGTTCATTTCTTCTACTCAATGGTATATTTTGATTACGAAATGATTCGGAAATGCTAGCGTCAGCTCTTTCCAAAGCATTTAAATGCTTACCCAAAAATTCTATTAAATTGTTAATGGTAAATTCTTCGCATACATATTCTTTGTTAAATGCGAAAACCAAATCATGTGGGAGTAATTACAGAATCATAGGGCACATTAAATTTTCGAATATTTGCGTTGAAACACCTAAGGTTTCTAAGCTTCTTATTTGGGTTTGACAGTTGTCAAAAAGTATTCGAAAACCTTTAACATCATTAGTACGCTTAAGAGGGGACATATGCATCAAATTACTCATATGACTGTTTATCAAAATGTCTTTTCGGGCAAAACGATCTTTCAAAACATCAACAGCTTTCACATAATTTTCTGCTGAAATAGCAAATCCTTCAACAGTATTTAGAGCTGTTCCAGCTAAATGTGCTTTCAAATAATTGAATTTGTCTACTTGATCTAAGTTTTTATTTTTTTGTATTGCTGTCTCAAATGAATTCCAAAAAGTAAGCCATTGGCTTACATTGCCAGAGAATCTAGGAATAGTAATTTTAGGCAATTTAACACTTATCGATTGTCGTTGTTTAACGTTCACTTCATCACTATGAACATACGATGATTGTGAAAGTGAAACATCACGAACTAAAGCCAATTTTTGTAGACACTTCTTTGCTTTAAATTTACAAGTGATTACTCTTTCACTATATTCTTCGGCAGATTCAATTTCTTTTTCACACACACACAAGATCATCTATATTTAAAACCTTTTGTAACGTCGTGATGAAAGAAAAAGTCTTTTTTTAAAGAATTAAAGAAAAATTTATTTACAATTTGGTAGCGACATCACCGTTACAACTACCTCTCATCATATGTTTTAAACATAACCGCTGAAACATGCCATTCGAACTCCGCACTCAGTCCACTAGAGATGGGCGATCCGCTCAGGAGCTGACTCAAAGAGTCGACTCTTTTGACGGAGTGAGCGAGCGCTGATTCGTCAAAAAAGAGCTATAGCTCTTTTTTAACCAATCAGGGCTGCAGAGCGGTAACTCTTTTTTAACGAATCAGCGCTTCCACTCTCGAAGAGTCATTTCCGCATGCGATCACCAGCTCAGTGATTCTTTTGGGAGTTGATTCTTTGGGAGTTGATTCTTTTCGAGAGTTGGCTCTTTCGAAGAATCATTTCCGCATTCGATCGTTTGCGCTCACTGATTCTTTTGGGAGTTGATTCTTTTGAGATTTAACTCTTTGGCTCTTTTCGATAACTATCGCTCTCGAAGAGTCAATTCCGCATTCGTTCTTTTGCGCTCCCTAGCTTTTTGTTACTTTTTTGAAGTTTCAAATTTTTAAATATCTATGTATTATCATAAATGTTATTTTTTTAAATTTTATTCAATTTTAGATTGAAAGGGTGTTTTTACGGCTTAAGTCATATCACGCCTTTTAGCACTAATTAAAACTAGTCTTAAGGTTGTTATTAAAACATATTCTAACAGTTATAATGTTATTCACTTAACATTAATATAATAATAACCTTGATTTCTCGGGAGTGATATCATTTTAATAAAGCTACACAAAATTAAATTAAACGTAACTCGTTTTTATTGCATTGCCTTCACAAAACAAGGCATTTTGAAAATATTTTATTAAAAGACAGGGAGGGGACTTGGATTTTGAAAATCTTTGGGACAACGAGTATTCGAGGGTATTATATACCTATATCTTAAAATAAATAGTTAAAAATCTTAAGTACTTCAATAAATTATTAATATTTTAATTATATGATTTTAAAATATCATTTAAATTATTAGGAAGTCTCATTTGGTAACTAAGTGGTTTTAGAAAGAAATCTTAATGTATCCAAACACGTCCAAGACACTTTTTTTAAATGTGGTATAGAAACATTTTAATGATATTTTTATGTTTTGTGTTTTAAACAATAGCAATGGGCTATAAATATTAAAATTATAGATTAATAATTTTGTAAAAATATGATAATTATGTATGAAATTTTAAAGAAACGTGTCAAAAACTTCAAATGTGCTACATGAAAATCTATTCAACCAATTTGAAAAATGATGCTACCAAAATAAACTACATGCATATTTCTAGGGAATGAACTAGAATAAAAGGATATTTAAATAAACAACAATTTTACAAGTGATTGAAAAATGAATAGAAGATTTTTTATAGTTTTACAGTCCTACTTCTTAAATAAATAGTAATAATTTAGAAACTTTTGAACTCAGCATAATTATTCTAGTTCATTCACTTGACAACATTATAAATAACAAACTCTCAAAAGTTTACTAGAATCCAGTTATAAGTTTTTGTATTATAACATTTGAAGTGAAGAAATAATGCAAAAATATTAATTTAGAGTTAAAGGTAGTTTCAAGTGCATCGCTTGCTCCCTTGCGTTTGCTCTTTGTGTAAACAATTTTGTTCTTCCTTCTCTTTAAAAAAGTTCACTCCATTTCCAAGAGAGAAACCATTTAAATATTTGAAAAAACTTTCTAAAATTATATTTGCAAAAAAAAAAGTCAGGTTTAAATTTAGATTTTGCCATGTTTTTGGCCTTTTAATGGCCATTTCCAGTGTTTTCCATTCTTACTTCTTGTTTTCCCGCCTTGATTAAAATCTTAATACTTCTTCAAGTAATTAACAGAGAAAAAATTAAATATGTTTTGGAAAGTCAAATAAATACTCTATCCAATAAAATCGAAAACTTTTTTAGAATTCTTGGTCAAAAATGAGATTTTTAACGTGTTTGGATATTTTAATTGCTACTTCTGTAATCTCAACGGGTTCATGACGGGAATTACAAAAGTAGAAGTGTCCTCAAAGTAATTTATTCTTTATGGACAATTTCAAAGTTTTTGAATTGACATGGTTTTGGGCCATCTTATGCCTTAGCAATTAAATTTTACAGCTTAGCAGCCCTATGCTGCAATGCCTATCGTCCTCGTGCCCCGTCTCCCTCCTTTAGTTGATTTTAGAGGTAAACTGCGCAATTGCTGGATGAGTGAGTGTTTCAGGTGTTGTGTGCGTGGGTGTTTCAAGCACGCTTGGCGCCTCTTTGTCTGGACACATGCGCTCACGTGACAACGAGGGATGTTCGATGGCCCAAACATATTGTATACATTTCGATATGTTATATACATTATTATATATCTCAAAGAAGCGGTGAGTCATCAAAAAGAGCTAGCTCTTTTTAGTGAGTGAGCGGTTCCGATCCGATCCCTGAAAAGAGAGTCATTTTCCCCATCACTACAGTCCACACTTCAACGAAGCATCCAATCGACTCAAAAAGCCGTTACAAAAAAAATATCTTTTCACCAACGTTATACACATAAAAGAAAAAATGAACTTCCGGGAAAACCATTTAAGCTCACATAAATATGTCAAAAGAAAAGATATCCTTTCCAAGAGTATTAAGAAGTAAAAATAAACACCGGAAGTATCACAAAATATCTTGTGTGTGGGGGGAATATAAGGAAAAAGAAATACTATAGAAATACATTTAAAAGATATTCCGGAAGTGTACGTTACACTTTTCTAAATCACTATCAACTAATTTGAGAGCTTCGAATTTATTATGCAACTGTTCTAATAATAACTCAATATCATTCTCGTCCGTTTCTGATTTATTAATTTCATCATCTAATCTAGTAAGAAATTTACTAACGGATGATCTCAAAACAGTTCGCTTTTTCTTAAAAGCATTTATTAAAGCTTGTGTTTGTTCATTGGCCATCGTTATTGCACGTTTCAATTGCTAATAATTTACTGTAAGTATTTAACGTTACTATCAATTTCAGATTCACAACTAATTCTGATCAATGTATGCAGTTATAAATTCAACTATCCCGGCAGGGATGCCATTTTAATGTTGAAAACAATACTTATTAGGACAGGCAATTAATCTACCTTACCTTCTTTTTCACTTGTCTTGCTTCAACTTCTACTTTAACCCGGGTCGTTGAATGAGAATAACTTCTGTTTTATACTTTACAGCAATCTATACTCACAAATTAGCAATGAAAGCAAAAGGCCTTTTTATATTTACAAACTTTTAACATTTATTGCTATTATTAAATATTTACACAAGAATATGTACATGTTTAAGCATTATCATGTTGGCAATCATCAGCTCTCGTGACATAACACAATCTGCCGCCAAAAGGGAGTTCAAAAATAAAGGTTAGTTTTCGCAGCAGTGCCGCCACCTACAGTCAGCAAAATAATTAGTCTAGTTCGCAGTTGTTCGCGACAGCATGTGTGCACTGCTCCATTGGATCTAATGCATATCAGACCGCACTTGGGTTGCGGCATCGGGCCTTATTAATGCTCTGATGTGTTGCGCAATTGAATCTTTAGTCTGGAACTGTTGTAAGGTTTTATGGTTGATAGGCAATCTGTTCGGTAATGGTAATGGTAATTTTTAGTTAACGTCGTACTAGAGCAACACAACGGGCTATTGACGACGGTCCGGGATCAGTCCCTTAAGGGAAAGATCCGAGGACAGCACCTCGTAATTTTGAACCACGGTCAGATGACGAAGCAACACCTGAGCTGGCACCCCACTCTCCAAACTTCCACGCCAACCCAACGTGAGGACTTTCGGCCACGACAGATTTAAGGTGCACCAGCCGCCTCTACACCATACGCTTACAAACATCCATGCCCGGACCCGGATTCGAACCAGGAACCTTTCGATCTAGAGGCTAACACCTTAACCACTATACCGGTTGGTCGGCGCAATCTGTTCGGATATTGCACGTTGTGTAAGTTTATGTTTGTGCCCAAGCAACGTTCGAAGGGGATTACCAGTTTTCTGCTTGCGCCACTGTGTTGTTGTTATTAAGTGCTATTTTTGTGTAAATTTCCATGTTATTTTTGTAAGCCACGAAGGCCGCTCCTACTGTGGGATCTTTGACCCGTCCGTGTATATTGCAAGGTCTGTTTCTATTTCGCCTTGTGTGCCTATTGTGCTGAGTCCGTGGTTCAGGGCCGACCAACCGACATAGTGGTTAAGGCCTCTAGATCGAAAGGTTCCTGGTTCAAATCCGGGTCCGGGTATGAATATTTGTAAGCGTGTGAAGTAGAGGCGGCTGGTGCACCTTAAATATGTCATGGCCGAGAGTCCTCACGTTGGGTTGGTGTGGAAGTTTGGAGAGTGGTGTTCTAGCTCAGGTGTTGCTTCGTCATCTGACCGTGGTTCAAAATTACGAGATGTTGTTCTCGGATCTTTCCCTTAAGAGACTGATCCCGGACCTTTATCAATAGCCTGTTGTGTTGCTCTAGTATGACGTTAACTAAAAATTACCATTACCGTGGTCCAGGGGTCTTTGATTTGAAAGTCTGCTTCTTTTTCATAGTCACTTGTTTGTTAAATTGTTCCCAAAAAGTGTATAGTCTTGTGAGTTTAGTATATTTGGCACAGCTTGGCCAAATACGTAATCCATCTGAACTGAATGGGAAAATGTACTTATTTTGTGCAGGATAGGTAATGGTAATTTTTGTTAACGTCATACTAGAGCAACACAACGGGCTATTAACAACGGTCCGGGATCAATCCCTTAGGGGAAAGATCCATGAACAACACCTCATAATTTTGAACCACAGTCAGATGACGAGGCAACATCCGAGCTGGCACCCCACTCTCCAAACTTGCACACCAACCCAACTGATTTCTTGCGGCCACGAGATATTTAAGGTGCACCAGCCGCCTCTACACCATTTGCTTACTAATATCCATGCCCGCACCCGGATTCGAACCAGGAACCTTCAGCTCTAGAGGCTTTGTGCAGGATAGAGACGGGCCTCTGGGCAGAAGGCGAGACCTGGATTGCGGAAGTGGCATTGGACAAATCACCAAGCACTTCCTGGCCACATTCTTCAGACGTGTGGATATGGCGGACCAGAACCGAGATTTCTTGTTCTCTTCTATCGACTACCTCAAGGATTTCTCGAATGTGGTGGGAGGAAGATACAGCGGTAGTAATCTGTCACCTGCGGCGACGTGTTTCAACGCCAATGATGTATATCTATAGTACAGGGTGTCCATAAAAGAATGTCCCAGTTTCAATGGTATATTATAACAGTTTAATTTAGACTATTTACAGCAAATCATATATCAAATTGAAGGTAGACTCACCTAGATTTTCTTACAAATGTTCAATGTGTGCACCTTTAGTTATACGGCACACATCCAACCAAAAGTCCAATTCTTCCCACACTTTGGTTAACAAGTCCGGAGCAATAGCATCTTCAGTTCTGTGTCTCAACTCTGGCAAATCATTAGAAAGCGGCTGAACGTAGACACGTAGATCTTTTATAAATTCCCAAAAGAAAAATTCGCATGGCGTTATGTCAAGTGAATGTGGAGGCCAGCGAAAAAGAGCTCTGTCGTCTCGACCATTACGGCCCATCCAACGGTCAGGGACTTCAACGTTCAACCACTCTCGTATAAAGAGATTCCAATGGGGAGGGGATCCATCCTGTTGACAAATAGAGTTTACAGCTTCACCCTCCACTAATTGGGGAAAGAGCCATTCTTTCAACATATCCAGATAAGCCACACCTGTTACGGTAAGGCGTTACTAAAATTACGATAGGTAACGACGTTGACTAAAATTATCAAATTACCTTACGTGGCATGAAAAAAAGACGTTATTTGTTATCGCGTTTTGCCAACACTTTGCGATTGTTTAACACGAAGTCTGGCGCCTCAATTGAATTTTAGCGTAATTTTATTGAAAAAAAATTGAATAATTCCAGTTTATTGCACTACTTTCTTTCAAAATGTCAAAAACAAGGGCACTTTTCAGGGCCATTTAAGAAAACGGCCATTTCTAGTGCCAGTAATTATAGTTCAACAAGACGTTTGCACTACAACTTTCGACAACAAACTCAATGAAAAAGTATATAGTTGATCGAGTGCTGAGGAAATGTACACAAAAACAAAATGCTGTGTATTCGACTTTCAAAGCAGCGCTCCCATTTGGAGACGCCGACCAACCGGTATAGTGGTTAAGGTGTTAGCCTCTAGATCTGAAGGTTCCTGGTTCGAATCCGGTACGGGCATGGATGTTTGTAAACGTATGGTATAGAGGCGGCTGGTGCACCTTAAATCTGTCGTGGCCGAAAGTCCTCACGTTGGGTTGGCGTGGAAGTTTGGAGAGTGGGGGTGCCAGCTCAGGTGTTGCTTCGTCATCTGACCGCGGTTCAAAATTACGAGGTGTTGTCCTCGGATCTTTCCCTTAAGGGACTGATCCCGGACCGTCGTCAATAGCCCGTTGTGTTGCTCTAGTACGACGTTAACTAAAATTACCATTACCCATTTGGAGACAAAATTTGCCTCAAAGTTTTCAACTGAATTCCAAATGTAAGAGTTTTCATTCCAGATGTAATGTATTACTTTACATTTTACAAATTTACACGACAAATATTTTTTAGAATATCATATTTTGTAAGCAATCCCTCCTGCTAGGTCACATGTCTTCATTGATGCGAGCAAAGCGAACAAATCAGAATTACAAAGCAATCCTCCGAGGGTTGGCAAGCGTTTGCGAGCAAGGGGCTGGCCCCCTAGTCTACGCTGGACAACGTCGTGGTTTCTTCTGACACGCAAGTCAACTAATTGAGGTGTACGTATACACAAGAAGAGTTTTTTAATTTTGACTTTAAAAATCCAGTGTTTTTACCACATGTAATTGATGTTTTCTTAAAATCATTTGAGTTAGAAAAAATCAGATTATCAAATAATTATCTAATTAAGATATAATTGGCTAATTAGCGTGTTCCTTGAAACGTGATACCTCGAATTCTAATTTGTTCAGATAGATGATTCCTGTTGGAAATTATTTGAAGCATTATTCTTCATGTTTCGAACCTCTATCAAGTTGCTAGAACAAATAGTTTTTTGTTACAATTTTTTAATGAAGGAAGCTTAAAAAAGTCAACTTTTTTCTGAGGAATATCAACATTTAGAAATCAATTAAAAATCCTTTTCTAGACTAAATACTCTGAGGTTCAAAGCATCCACTGTATTATAATGATCATAGTGCTGCAAAATGATTAAAAGGGTGAATTCATTGTGAAGTTATCACATTGCAAAAACACAGTTTTTCAGAAATCGAGTTTAAAGTTTAGGATGGTAATTTTAGTTAACGTCGTACTAGAGCAACACAACGGGCTATTGACGACGGTCCGGGATCAGTCCCTCGAGGGAAAGATCCGAGGACAGCACCTCGTAATTTTGAACCACGGTCAGATGACGAAGCAACACCTGAGCTGGCAACCCACTCTCCAAACTTCCACGCCAACCCAACGTGAGGACTTTCGGCCACGACAGATTTAAGGTGCACCAGCCGCCCCTACACCATACGCTTACAAACATCCATGCCCGGACCCGGATTCGAACCAGGAACCTTCCGATCTAGAGGCTAACACCTTAACCACTATACCGGTTGGTCAGCTTAAAGTTTAGGAAACGTGTATGTTCATGACGACAGTACTTAACGAAAACCCTTGTAAAACTGGAAAATTATTTCGAATGTTTGCAAGAACTTGGCATCGTTTGAAAGCTAAGATATAGGAAATTATTTAGGATCAATAAAACAAATATTGATAATACATTTCGTGTTTTCAAGTGTATACATGAACCTTAAGAAATACACTCATGCCTTTGATCGTTTGTGTAATCTGCAAGGTATCTGGTTTCTTTAATCATGGTAGCAGGCACCTTATGCTAATCTACAATTGGTAATTGGTAATTTTTTAATTAACGTCGTACTAGAGCAACACAACGGGGTATTGATGACGGTCCGGAATCAGTCCCTTAAGGGAAAGATTCGAGGACAACACCTCGTAATTTTGAACCACGGTCAGATGACGTAGCAACACCTGAACTGGCACCCCACTCTCCAAACTTCCACACCAACCCAACGTGAGGACTTCGGAGGGCCACGACACTTTGAAGGTGCACCAGCCGGCTCTACACCCTACGCTTACAAACATCCATGCAGTGACCCGATTCGAACCAGGAACCTTTCGATTTAGAGGCTAACACCTTAACCACTGTCCGGTTGGTCCTCTAAAAGGTCCTCGAAAATGGTAATTTTTTAATTAACGTCATACTAGAGCAACATAACGGGCTATTGACGATTGTCCGGGATCAATCTTTAAGGGAGTAAAAGTAACTGACTATCATTCGTAGAGTTGGGTGTTCGAATCCAACCCAAGAACGTCGTGTTCAAACGGGGCAGGTGCACGTTAAACCTGTCGGTCTCAAATGTCCTCACGTTGGCGTGGTGTGCAAGTTTGAAGAATGGTGACACAACTCACAAGTGACCTCGTCATCCGACCGTGTTTCAAAATTAAGTGGTGTTGTCCTCGGATCGTTCCTTGTCAATAGCCCGTTGTGTTACTTCAGTATGATGCTAATTAAATACCTACTCACGCGAATGAAATATGCCAATCATCATCGTTAATGTTTAGTTTGATCGAAAAGGGTGTTTGTCTCAGGGAGTCCTGAGGTTTTATTATTTTAACGCGCGTTTTTAAAAGTTTGAGGTTTCTCGCAAGTCTTGTATTCTTTAAAATAAGAGGAAAGTATGGAAGGAATACCGAGCAAACAATTTTATGAAAAAATGAAAGACTTCTGGGAAAAAGTTCCTCCTACTGTAGACGGTGTTTTGGAAGGCCACGCGTACGTTCATGAAGCTGATATTCAAGCATCCTCGGATTTTATCACGGAGTTCATCCACGTATGTAGAAACTACAAAATTTTATTTTATGTACATTATATTACACTTTGTATTGCAAAATTTTAACAGCATTGCACTACTTATCTGGTCCCTATAAAAATATATATGTACTGCATTTTTATAATCACTACTATTTGGAAACTCTTAGTTTCCATAAATTTAGAGAGTGGTTCTCTGGTTCAAGTAAGATCTCATCATTTGACCGTGGTTCAAAATTACGTGGTCTTCGGATCTTTTCCTTCGGGTTTTATTCCAGACCTTCGCCAATAACCAGTCGGGTTTCTCCAGTGCGATGTCAACTAAATTGAATACCTACCTATGTGTTCATAGATCAATTATCTTAGTGACTGGAGATCAACAGTAGATGTGACTGATCTTCCCTTCATGTTTTAAATTGGTAATTTTTAATAAAGTTCATACTAGAGCAACACAACGGGCTATTGACGACGGTCCGGGATCAATACCGTAAGTGAAAGTACCGAGGACAATTTAAACCTCGGTATGATGACGAGGCAACACCTGAGCTGGTACCCCACTCTTCATACTTCCACACCAACCCCAACGTGAGGACTTTCCGCCACGACCGATTAAGGGGGTCCGGGACACAAAAATCGTCACATTTTCGAAATTTTTTTTATTATTTCAAGAAAATCTCTGTGCTTTTCTGCTTAAAATTACGTCTAAATCATGTTTCTATCTTAATTAGAACTAGAGATATAATAATTTTTGTGGTGCGTTGTTTTGAAAATCTAACACTCTTGACAGTTGTTGTCATGGCAACAACATCTGTCTTTAAAACTTTAAATGCGTTTTTCTCCATGATACATTTTTTCAAGATTTCCTGTATTCAAATTGCTATAAGTCGAAAACCGATAACGTTTAAGGGTTGAAATTTGGAATATATCTTTTTCAAACATTATACTTTAATTTTGATTCAGCAAATTTAAAACAAATATTTACTTTTTTAAATATGACTATTTTTTTTAAAAGTATCTTAAAATTTTCAAACATTTTTATTGAAATATTTTTTATTTTTTTACTAAATTAATATTTTTTAAATTGCTGAATCAAAATTAAAATTTATAAATTTGTGAATAATTTTGTGCAAGAATTTTGAAAATGGATCAAGAATATTTTGAGTTTTAGCAATTTAAAATGACTCCTCTTTTATTCAAAAAATTTAATTTAAAATTTTTAAAAAAGTTTTGGAAAAATTTTGTGTTATTTTGTTTATTAGTTAGATTTGTAATCAGTACAAAAAAATTCAAAATTCAAAATTAATTATTAAAAAAAAATTTCAATGTGTCCCGGACCCCCTTAAAGGTGGTCCAGCCACCTCTATAGCATGCGCTTACCAACATCCATGCACTGACCCGGATTCCGATCTAGAGGCTAACACCCGAACCACCATACCGGTTGGTTGGCTTCATGTCTTAAAGCCGACCAACCGGTATGGTGGTTCATGTGTTATCCTCTAGATCAGAAGGTTCTTGGTTCTAATCCAGGTCAGTACATTGTAACGTAGTGGGCCGAGTGGTGTGCCTTTCAACAAAATGAAACAGCCAAGTTAACGAATAGCTTGCATTTATTTTGCAAAGAATTGTATGTGCACTAATTACACTAGAGATTTGCATCCCTATGTCATAGGTGGTTTGAAACAGGTAAAAACTCAACAGCCGCGGCCTCATGAACGAGCAAAACAAAACAAAAACCCTCCGCACTTCTGGAGTTCTGCAACCGATCTCCCTGTGACGCTAGACCCCCCTCCCCCCATTCAGCCAGCCACAAATCACTGGCACCCCAAAACAAACGGGACAGCTTTTGCAACATGCATCAGTAGGGCACGGGCATATGTTTCAGAAATCCTCGTTCAAAAGTCAGTGACTATGTTTGCGACGTCACAACATGGATTTTAGTAAGCGCATGGTGCAGAGGCGGCTGGTTCACCTTCAATCGATCGTTGTCGAAAGTCCTCACGTTGGTGTTGGAGTGGAAGTTTGGAGAGTAGGGTGCCACCTCAGGTGTTGCCTCGTCATCTGACCGTGGTTCAAAATGACGTGATGTTGTCCTCGGATCTTTATCTTAAGGGATTGATCTCAGACCGTCCGTCGTCAATAGCCCGTTGTGTTGCTCTTGTACGACGCTTATTAAAAAAATTACCAAACTAAATTCCGTTTGTATTGTGTTTGACGCAGCTTGGCTAAGTATGGCCTCTTCGCTCCACAAGACACGCAACAATTCAATTAAAAATTGAATTCATTTCTACAGGATGAAGTGAACCCTCTTGGCACAGAACAAGCCCTGGACTGTGGAAGTGGCATTGGACGAGCCACGAAGCATTTGCTGCTGAAGTTCTTTGAAAGTGTGGATATGGTGGAACAGAATACGAACTTTTTGGACGCTTCTCACGCCTACCTCGGGGAAGATTCGAATCGCATATCAGGAAGATACAACTGTGGTGAGTACTTCGGGATTGATAGGTTGGAGTACTCGTATCTAGAACGTTAACGAGAAATTAGTAAAATGATTCAGAAAATTTTGGGTTGGTTTTCATTGTGGTAAGGGATGGGTTACAGCAGGGCTCGAAATAAGATTTCGAAGCTGGCAGCAAATATTGCTGTGAGTTTTTATACGAGTATGCTGGCAGTGAGAACTATTCAGCTCATGGCGAAACCTAAAGTTTCTGTTAAAAGGGTAAATTGCAGTTGCAAATTTTTCACTAAACTGCAATTGAATTAATAACGCAATGAGAAGAATAAAAATATACTTCACTTTTCTTGTAAGCTTTCTGCGATTTCATACAAAACCCTAAAATACATCTGATATTAAACGAAACACTCAAATACTAGTGTAGACACACGTTTATTTCCTTAATTATCGAGGTTTGGAAGGCATGTATATAATTAGGCTAGAGAAAATTGTAGTTGTTTCATAAGTACATAGCTAAAAGAAAGGTCTGCGATCACATGCACGAAACCATTTCTGAACTGCTCGATCAGCTTTCAAATCTGAAAGCGAAGAACCATCCGCATTTATCTTCATTGAGGCACCCTAGTTTTTTCTTTTTAAATTTATTTTAATAGCTAGTAATGAAGCATAAGGAATAATTAATAATGAAGCATGAAGACATAATGAAGCACTCACAGAAGTTTCAAAGACCTCGCGCAGCAAAACTTGCCGTGACAACGGTTGACCGTCGCGATTTATTTAAGGTAAGCTCACGGCATTTGCCTTGGTTTCCGCGACTTAATTCGAGCAATGGGTTACAGCAGTGCTCCCCAACCTTTCTATTGCCGCGGACCGGATCAACGTTTGGTAATTTTAACGCGGCCCGCTGGGGGGGGGGGATGATTATTTATATTTTAGATTGTTTTGATTTAAATTTTTAATTTGATTGTGTATTTAAACATGCCTTCAAAATAAAATACAGTTACACCAAAAAATGAATATAAAGTGATTTAACATTTTAACTCACTAGAACGCTAAATCAATGAGAACCCTGAGCTTGTTTCTTTGCAACGAGACGGTTCCATCTGGGGGTAATAGGAGACAATGACACCCGAAATGTGTTGCTTATGTCCAGTTTATACCGTTGTTTTGTTTTGGTTGCGGTCACTGCAGAAAACCCCGCTTTAGATAGGTTGTCGGAAATGGAAATAGGGATTTAAGTGCTGTGGTGGCAATCTCAGGGTATTCCGCCATGACTTTAATCCAGAACACCAGCAGAGTTGTTGTCTCGAACGTAATTTTAAGGCCGCCTGCATTTGCAATCTACACAGTTGATCTTCTTCTTGCACAGACATGCTAGATTCGCCTGATTTGTTGACAAATGGATCGCTGATTCATTCCTTACTAGTCCGTGGGTCGTTGGTGGTTGGGTCTGTTGTGCTCTTTAAAAAGCAAAGACAGGTGATCGTGCACCAACTGGGAGAATGAATGTTTAGGCTCAGTCTCGCATAAAAGCCCCTCTAATGTCTGAAACATGTCCAAAATGCCTCTGTTCACGCGCCGTCCCCACAACTTCAGTTTTGCTTTAAATGCAGCTACTTTGTCTGACAACTTGAAAACAGCTGTCATATTTGTCAAAATTGGAAAATAGAGACACAGAATTCAGAAATCATAATTGAAGCTCTAGTAACAGAACAAATTTCAAGTTCTGATTTACCGCCTCCTAATTTGAGTGGACATTTTATAGATAAGAACCGCACAAACCCGAGAGAAATACACCACAGTAAATAAAATAGAAATAATTTAATTTTCCTTGGGCGGCCCGGTACCATTTGATCCACGGACCGGTACCGGTCCGCGGCCCGGGGGTTGGGGACCACTGGGTTAGAGCATACATAATGTGACCATACGTTCCGTTTCTAAGTAGGCTGTCCCGTTGTCCTCAAGCACAGCTTTGGTGCGCCGAATTGTCACGTTTTTAGAAAGTGATCAACCCACGGTAACAATTTCAAAAAGAGGCGCGAAAATTAAAAAAAAAAATCCGACGGACCTCATTTCTTTTATAAGTACTTATTGTATATAATTCCGGATAATCTAAAGCACAAAAAATTATTGCCATTGTTTTCACGGTCAACGATTTTTTTATAGGGGAAGTTCGAAAAGACTTTGTTTCTCTTGTTTTGACAGAAGAAAACGATATGATACTGGACTGAATGTTTCAATTTAGTACTTGTAATCACTAGGCGTCTAGAATTTTGGAATTCACATTGTAAAAGAATAGATTGTTATTTTCCACCCATCCCTAATCAGAAGCCTATCTGGCTCGTCGTTTAAGAATACGCGTAGACAACTCGTGCATCTTTCTTGACGATTGATTATTGCTTTTTTATCGACGTGTTTTACTATAGTCAATTTAAATGTCTTGTATGTGAAACATTCATTTCATCAATGTCTAAACGTACTTTTAATGTTAACTTATGAACCAAGTACCCGTTTATAAAACACAAAATAATTTCCAACGTCAAGAATTTCATTCTTATTTAAAATCAACACCAAACATACTTAGGCAAATTTGTTCTTTAGAGATTATAACACCACATAAATTATTAACTTTCACGTGTTCCTTTTCCTGTTCTTTTCATAAATAAATATAAAAACTGTAAAGAAATGTGTTTTCTGGAATACTCATTCTATTATTTAGAAATTAGTAGATGTCCCGTATTGAGAAAAAAAATAAATGGCCATGTTCAGCATACACCATGCTAAACAGTGATTCTCCGTCAGCATCTGGTTGTTTGGATCTGGTCGCTTCACAAATGCGTTCAATGCCCCATAAAGCCCAGAACTAGCAGTCAATTTAATGAGTATTAACGTGCAAGAGAGGAATGTTGTTTGTGTAATACTCAAGAAAAATACATCCAGGTTAGTTACAATAGAAATCCGGGATGAATGTGCGTCTCTATTGATTTGTTATTCAAGGTATCCGGACAAGTTAAAAATGTCATTTTTGACCAAAAATCCAAAAAAATCGTTTTTAATCTTATTCGATAGTGTTTATTTGACTTTACAAAATACATTTGATTTTTTTTCTCGAAGTTAATTAGTTTCAGAGAGATTAAGATTTCTCAATCAAAGCGGGAAAACCGGAAGTAGGTATCGAAAACACCGGATGTTGCTGATAAAAATTAAAAATCTATTTAAATTTAAATATTTTTTTTTGGCAACTATAATTTTAAAAAGTTTTTTCAAATGTTTAAATAATTTCTCTTTTGGAAATAGTGTGAACATTTTTAAAGAGCCAACGGGGAAGTGTGCCCTGCGAGGTAAAACTTTTAAAGACTGCAGAGTTGAAAATAAAGTGTGTTACAGTTCACACCTATGTCTTTTTCTGAGCTAGTTGTAAACAAGTACGAATGAAACTTATTTTGAGAGTAAATTAGGTTATTGCAATTTATGTCACCACCTTTCCAGAACTTAGCAAGTTGAACTGCGGGGATTCATTGAGTTTACCGGGGCCTTCGTGCCTCAGTGGTTATTCCCACTGCGCTAGCAACCATCGAATTGTAGGCAGCGCAGGTACGATTCCCCTGTCAGGTGCATTTATCTCTTCTGTGTCATTGAAATTTCCATCGTGTCAGTCTATTACTTGGTATTGTATGTCTTGTGCAGCATAATTGCAAACGCAAGCAGTTTGGCTCTGAAGTACATCCTATAGAAAGAGTGTTTTTGAGACTTCTTGCTAGATATGATATTTTCTGATCGCTTGGAAAGACCCCATTTTGAACATTATGTCCCTCTTAATTTTCTTTCTGGTCAGAGAACTATATGACGTTGATCAACGGTTTATTTGCTTCATGATTACAGAAAATTGTAAGAATATTTTTATTTCGTTGTCAAGTATCTGGAATGAAGTTGTGAAGAAATAAGGGATTTTAAAGACTTTCGTAGAATAAAGAAAATTGCAAAGAGGCCTATATTAATCAGCTTCGAAAATTCCATAACTCCGATTTTACAGGGTGTTCCGCTCAGAGCTAATAAAAGAAACTTATTTTTTCTTACAATATATTTCTAAACTTTCTCGCATTCATACATTAACTCGGAAAATTCGAATATAAAACTTGAACTTGCATCTAAAGTTTAATTATAAACTTATTTTTCCTTTCTAGAATTGCAATGCTTCAAGCCAATGAAGAAATACGATCTGATATGGGCACAGTGGATTATGGGATACCTCTTAGATCATGAATTCCGCATCTTTTTAACCTACCTCAAGAAGAGCATTCGTAAGAATGGACTTTTTATAGTAAAAGACAATGTGACACACAAGTCAGCAACCGTAATGCATAATGATGGCTCCATAATTCGCTCTCGTGACAACTTGGTACGGTTGTTTAGTGAAGCTGGTCTGACACTGATAGCCGAGAGAAAACAGCCCGACTTTCCAGAACATTTAGACGAAGTTAAAATGTTTGCATTCAGATGATATTGTTCTTACTTGTTTTAGCTTTTACTCTTTTAATAAAAATTAGCCGACCCGCGCACACCATGTGCGCTATAGTTCATAAATTGCTTATAGCTATTATGCTTAAATCTAATTATTATGTCTTTAAACACATTTCATATTTATTGTTAATTCCATTCAGCAAATTTTAATAGTTTGACCAGTTTTTAACTATCGCTACCGTTTTAACAGCTGTATTATAATTGTGGAATTTGATTGGAGAAAAATGCCAATAAAATATTTTAAACTTATTGTCATTGTTTGAATTTGTCCCACTCTCATACTATTTCATAATATCTACAACTATCCCGTGACAGTTCTTTTCGTGGGGTCAGGTGTGACCACTGCTCGCTAACCCCCGGTGATTGCTACGATTGCTTCGCCAACCAAATGGGAATTCGCGGCCTATTGGATAACGTATTGCGAAAAGATCCAATCGGCGTGACATCACAATCTCTTGCGGAAATATAAATATTTAATTGAAAAATTATTTATTATAAGAAAATCAAGCCGCCATTTTGAATTTCTGCCATTACTGCCATAGGTGAAATCTGAGATGGCCTCATATCCAAAATCAAATCATCATATATGTGGTATATTTGCCCAAAGTTGATGCTTCTATCATTAAAGGCACAATTCTTACAATTTATTTCACTTATCAGCCGTACTATTAGATTTTATGAATCCATCGACATTGAAATAATTTTATTAGTAATTCGTACATTAAAAAAATATTTTGTATTAATATGTATAAAGCGAACTGCAATTTTGATAAATATTTTTCTTCTAAACCAATATTTTTGTGTCAACTAGTATTTTCGTCCTAGGTCCCAATTAAATAAAATTTATATATATTTATATGTAAAGTTGTATACTTCGACATATTCATATCACTTAAATTCGTATTGTGAAAATACAAAAGTTTAAATTGAGAACTTATCTTAAATGCAAATTTCTGTTAATAAATATCTAATTGATGTAAAATTTTAAGCAGATTTCAAATCCGTTGAAATTTATAATCTAGCTTTTACGATCGCAAAGAGATAAACTTGGATTAGAGAATTAAAAAAGCCCTACTGCCGAAACGATTGATAATTGCGTAATTTAAACGATCCATCGGCACCGTCAATGACGCCCATCAATGTCCATCAATCAAGATTTCTATCATTGTGTGTTAATTGATTGACAATCGCCTCCTACATGATCAATTAGTTGCTTCAATGAAACTCATTGACAATAATATTGATAGTCTAGGGACCCACTAAGAAGAGGACTCACAAGACCGCAATTTCTAAGATTCCATCCGCAATTTCTAAGATTACACCTGATATTTTGGAAAAGGCTTTCCATGCTATTACTGAACATTGGAATTTGTGTGTTGTAAGACCTCCCCCGTAAAAAGATTTAATAAAATTATCCTTCATAGAAATGGATAGTCACTTTAGAACATCCTGTACTTGAAATTGAGTTTAAATATTTATACAGCAGTATTATTTTGCATTTCTGTGTATTGTCAGTTTAGTAACTATAGATGTATATAAAGAACTATTTATAGTAGTTTTCTTAAAGGTCATTGAGGTCAATTTTAAATTACAAATTTTGTTTTTAGGTTTAAGAGACCTTATTTATCCAAAGTCTCTAGTACTCTTCTAATCATTTTATAAGAATAGAGTAAATTACCGAGACCTATCAAATGCGTGAGTTTTGATAAGTTCTTTACAAAAGTAATATACCACACAAAGCCTCTTTTGTTTGTGTTAATAACCTTGAGTGTCAACGATTTATAGCGATCTCTCTAAGCAACAAAACAAGTTAATAATGGATATCATGTTCTTTACAAAAGAATTGTAACATGTAAAGCCCCTTTTGTCTACGCTAATAACCTTGAGTGTCAAAGATTTATAGCAATCTTCCTGAACAACAAAACAAGTAAATAATGGCCATCATGTAAATGAAGATCCTTTAAAGCCATTAGCCTTTACGTGCTCTCTGTTGATATTACGCTCTTTCCCTCCTAACAAATTTTATTGCCTCCATTTCCTCTCACTATGCATAGAATTCCTCTAAGTTAACGATCTCTTCCCCTTTCAGAATTGGTACCCCATAGACAGTAAACGGATTGTACCAGGAAACGTTAGGGATCGATGATTTTTATATTCGTCGATACATTTTAGAAATAACACCTTTTCAGTCTTGTGTGTTCAGTCATAAAGAGTTGCATATAGTCACGCATTGATCGAATGGGAAAGTTATGTTAGAGGTTATAAGATAGTGATTAAAGAGAAAATGCATGTTATTGAATTTCTGGGTCGTGTAGAAAAGAGCTATAAATGCCCCAAGGCCTCTTTTTCTCTCTGTCAAAAGGATCATTTTGCATGTTTCGTTATACATTAACGTACAAAACGAAGAATACCACTATTTTTAAAGGTTGCAACCTTAATATTGAACGAAACAGCGGAATTTCATAATGGAGGATATTCGGTACAAAGCTTTATGTTTATCTGTGAAAGCTGGATCATATTGAATTTTGGAATCATTACTTCAGAGGCTTTGACGGAGGAACGGATTCGGCTATTACAAGACTTCATCCGCTACATCTTTTTCAGTATTTAATTGCAGTGCAAAACCTACATAAGTGTTTGGGGTAGTTATACAGCTTACTAGAATGTAGGACTACTTCCTCTATATATTTAGGCCTTACTCTTCCATCTCATGCCATCCATCAGGGCATGGATGTTTGCAAGCGTATGATGTAGAGGTGGCTGGTGCACCTTAAATCTGTCGTGGCCGAAAGATCTCATGTTATGTTGGTGTGGAAGTTTGGAGAGTGGGGTGCCAGCACAGATGTTGCCTCGTCATCTGGTAATTGGTAATTTTTAGTTAATGACGTACTAGAGCAACACAACGGGCTGTTGACGACGGTCCTGGATCAATCCCTTAAGGGAAAGATCCGAGGACAACACCTCGTAATTTTGAACCACGGTCAGATGACGAAGTAACACCCGAGCTGGCACCCCACTCTCCAAACTTCCACACCAACCCAACGTAAGGACTTTTGGCCACGACAGATTTAAGGTGCACCAGTCACCTCTACGCCATACGCTTACAAACATCCATGCCCGGATTCGAACCATGAACCTTCCGATCTAGAGGCTAACACCTTAACCACTATACCGGTTGGTCGGCCCTCGTCATCTGACCGTGGTTCAAAATTACGTGGCAATACACCAAATGGCTTAGGCTGGGACGGTGGTAACTAGTTAAAATCTCATGACATCTAGAGCAGTGTTACCACTCGGTTCAAAATCTTTCACTGTTCGCTTGCTATACTGTTTGCACTTGCTGTTTTGTATTTACTCAAAGTTCAGTGACTTCGATGTACCTTTAACCTTTCGCTGCGGCGCTTAGATTATTTGAATTGTCTCACAGAACGGCTCTTTCGCCTTCATCTCCGACCCGTTACCTAATTACACAACTTGAGCAATAGAGCCATGAGTGACATTTACGACTGACGCTTTCCTTTCATAGTATTGTGTGGCGTGTCGTTTGGCGTGAGATATATATCACCGGAGCGAGACCATCTTCATTTCAAAGCCTTCGCACCTCACTGTCGATAGGGTAGGGTAGGGTAGTGTACCGAACAAAAGCAGGGATTCTCTAGAAGATCAGTCACTGACAGCTCATAAATGGTGATCGATGTCAGCGGTCATTTAAAAGGGGGATAACATCCACCGAACACAAATCTATCCCATGCCGCTGGTGTAATCGAAATTGTAAAGGTAAAAATTGTCTATCTGCCGCAGCGTATAGGTTAATATCATTTTTTCACATCCAGGTCACTTCACTATAAAGTAGCAAATGGAAACCTTAAGGCTGCTACATACTAGGCCAGTATTTTAGTCAAGTAGCGAGTGATTTATTAGCTCTACTAAATAGTTTTGTCCCAACACGTTTAGTTACTAAATCACTCGCTACTCGACTAAATTATTGGCCTAGTGTGTAACAGCCTTTACTGTTCCTTACGTTTTGCACCTCAGTGTATGGTTTCCAAAACATCTGCAATTTGGCTTGAAAGCCTTAGGCCCGGTACACACTTCCGGTTTTTCATTCAACGTGCGGCGCCGCTGCCGCAACGCAAGTGCGGTCTGAGATACATTAGATCCAATGGAGCAGTGCACACGTGCCTCCAGCGCCGCTGGGACGACGCACGTCCAACTTGCGTGCAATTTTTACCTCAGTTCCCCACGGCGCCGCACGGTTGCCTTACATGAGTCTCCGTTCTTAAGTACCTTGTTTTCACAAACAAATGGAATATAAATAATAATTAATCAATGTTTGTATCCAGTAACGTCTATTTTGTTTCAAAATATACACTTTTTACACAAAGCAAGCGAAATAAACACGTTTTCTTCGATGGAATATTTATCGCAAATGGCACGAAATGAGTTCGTGCTTCATTTCACGGTTATGTGTGCATAGTTGGGCTTCGGTGCCGCAGTGGCGCCGCACGTAGGAAAACCGGATTTGTGCACCGGGCCTTCAACTACATCATAGAATACCGTAACCCTTCTGGCGGTGAATTGTCACTAACGCTCTTGTCACTGGCAGCAACAAGGGGAAATTCAAGTATGATAATACATCTGAAGCACTCTAAAAGCCACCTAAAATCTCAGTTAAAGAATCTCACTTTAAGAGCCTGGCAGGAAGACTGGGATAATGGGGAAACAAGTCGTCGAGTCCACACGTATTTACGTAAAGTCAACAAAGAAAGACAGCCCTGTGGAGGAAACCTAACAGCATTCTACACTGGGCACGGCCCATTCCCCAGCTATCTATTCAGGTTCAAAATAAAGAACAGCGACCTATGCATCTGTGGGGAGGTTGGCACTCCAGACCATTACATATTTGAGTGTCCACTCACAGCTTGCCATCACCTCAAGAAACCTGCCATAACGCAATACCAAGCTTGGGCCACCAACACAATCAGCAACAATCAGGCTCAAATAAAAATTACGAATGTTATGAAATTCTTAGTGGAAAACATTAACATTATCACCAACTAACAATCAGAAGACTGTGTACATTTGTATTTTGTTGTTAATTTTTAGTTTCTGTCTTGTATCTGTACATATTTAATGCAATTAATCTTTACTATTTACTATTTAAATGTTAGTGTATTTTAGATTTAGTTAAAAAATAATTCTTACTTCGTTAAATCAACTTTGTGTACGTGAGGCTGGTGGGAAAAGCAGGACTGCACCTGATATTTTAATTAAAAATTGGGGAATCTTTTAACCTTACCAAAAGAGGAAAACTAATTTAAATTTAAGTCTCATGCAAAATAGCAAGGGAAAATCCTGCACACCCTACCAGCCCATGTTTTAAATGTACTATCAGAAGGTTTTTTTATCATTATTTTCAAAAGGATATAGAATCAGTAATATCTAAAGGATGTCTAACTCATGTATAATATGTTTCAAATGTATTTAAAGAAATTTCGTCACGGGGTTGACCGGATTAGTCCGGTTTTCTTTGACGGGTTCACTCGATTTTTCCGTGGGTGACTAGTAAACCCTTTAACCTGACTAAAGTCGGGAGGTGAGGGGGTCACCTGCGGTGACCAACCAACAAAACTGACTAGATCATAAGGGCCGGGATATCTTGACATTGGAAGAATATATTGGATCACGTTATCCTCAAAAACTGATCATTGATTTCGTTATCATGTAAAACTGAAACTTTCTCGTCACAAGGCATCTCGTCATTAGCAAAATCGGTTAGATCTTGATGGACGAGATATCTCGTCGAAACGACTTGAATGGTTAAGGAACTACCCTCTTCTAGCAATTTCTTGTGTTTGACTACTACTACCCTTCAGATACATCTATTGGTCTAAACTACGGAATCCAGCTTGCAAAAGATCTCAGAGACAAAAAAATATCGGTACTTTAGAAAAGAAGCATAGGTACTACGTTTCACTACTGCAAACAACCAAATTAGAATAAATAAGAGGAAAAGCATTCGGTTTGTACGTGAACACCGTCATTCTTTTTATAGAATTGGAATGGCAGTCTGGAAATGCCGTTGCTTTAAAAAAGTAGGGAAGCCGAAAGATTTCAGGTGGTCGGAGAAAAGACGACTTGTAAGTGGAATCGTGTATATGCGAGAAAGCAAAACTCTTAAGGAGGGAGGTATTCGTGAAAGATGAAAGCACTTTTTAACGCATTCCAGTCTAAAACACAAAATCCGTACGAGTTGGGAATTTTGAAGTACTTTTTGAAAATGAATACAAGACAAGGCTCACGCGCCCACGCATTCGGGAACAAATACTATCGATATCGTAATTCTCTTACGTGGCACGCAAAAAGGTGTTATTTGTTATCGAGTTTTGGCAACAGTGTACGATCGTTTGTTTATCGCGAAGTCTCGCGCCTCAATTGAATTTATAGCGTTATCGGATGAAATTTTATTGAAAAAAAAAGGGAATTTTAGTCGAGCTGTTGCAGTTTATAATAGAAATGAAAGAAAGCAGAGGATCTTTTCAGGGCACAATTATAGTTTTCCCCAACAATTATAGTTGAACAAGAAGCTTACACTACAACTTTCGACAACAAACTCAATGAAAAAGGGTAGGTGACTCGAATGCTGGGTATTCAATTTCCAAAGCAGCGCTCAGATTTCGAGTCAAAATTTACTCAAAGTTTTCATTTGAATTCTGATTCCAGAGGTACTGTGTATATCTTTACTGTAATACAGCAAATTTAGATTTGGAAAATCATATTTTGTAAACAATTCCTTCTACTAGGACACATGTCTTCATTGATGCGAGCGAAGAGAGCATAGGTTTGCGCAGCCAACCAATGAGGATTGCAAACCAATCCTCCGGGGGATGGTGAGCGTCAGCGAGCAGGGGGATGGCCCCCTAGACTATGTATAAAAACTTTGGATTAATCAAAAATAAGGAACCGAAAGAATTGTTTTTACTCATAGAAATTTGATTTTTGAATGAATTCTCAATCAGCTTCAAAAACTATCCTTAGTGCTCCGAGTGGTTTTAGTGAGGTATCTCATCCATCTAGATTCAAGCAAGTTTGCCAATGATGAGATATTTTATCCATAAAGACGTAGTTACGTTTTGTTACTGACGATACACCATGGAGGCAAAATTGCTCTATTACAGTAAAGGTAACTAGGGGGCCTGCCCCCTGCTCGCTAAGGATTGCTTCGCAATCCTCATTGGTTCGCTGCGCGAACCTATGCTCGCCTCGCTCGCCTCAATGAAGACATGTGTCCTAGCAGAAGGGATTGTTTGCAAAATATGTTAACAAAAAAATGTTTTTCAAATCTAAATTTGCTGTATTACAGAAAAAATATATACAGTATCTATAAAATCAGAATTCAAATGAAAACTTTGTGCAAATTTTGACTCGAAATGTGAGCGTTGCTTTGGAAATTGAATACCCAGCATGTTGTTTGTGTGTACATCTTCCCAGCACTCAAACGACCCACACTTTTTCATTGAGTTTGTTGCCGAAAGTTGTAGTGCAAGCGTCTTGTTGAACTATAATTGTTGGCCTGAAAAGGACCGTTTTTTAAATGACCCTGAAAAGATCCTCCGCTTTCTTTGATTTCTAATTATAAACTGCAACAACTCGACTAAAATTCATTTTTTTTCAATAAATTTCATCCGATAACGCTATAAATTCAATCGATGCTCGAGACTTCGCGATAAACAAACAATCGTACAGTGTTGCCAAAACGCGATTACAAATAACGTCTTTTTTGCGTGCCACGTAAGAGAATTATATATATAGATGCCGATTCAAATAAAAAAAGGTATTGTATGAAAGACTGGTCACTGAAAGGAAGTTTTCAACACAAAGATAACTCACCAGAAGGGTTAACAGCCGTTATTAATTCGGGTATTTCTGCGTTAGTCTTCCTGACGTGGAACAATGTCCAAATCGACGGATGGAACGGTAGGCAGCCTGTGACACTATATCCGAATTGAAATCATTATTCGTAAAATTCGTAAACACGTGCCGATTGCTATAGCATGTTAGCATATTCGTAGACAGCATGGAGTTCCTTAGACAAATACTGCACAATATATCGTGACGCTCCCCTCCCTTCCTCTCATTGGGCGGGGGAAATGACGTAATATTTCTGGGTGTGCCTGAGTTTGACTGGCTCAATCTCAGCAACCGTGAACGCAACACGACTGTGCATGTTATCATTTAAACTCTCGAAGTGGTTTCGACAAGATATTTCGTTCGTAGATATTTGACAAATTTCTAAATGACAAGATGTCTTGCCATCAAAATATTTCCATTATTTTTATTATGACGGAATCAAGACATGATCAGTTTTTCTAGTGAAAAGATATCTCGTCTATTAAGGTCTGATAATTTTAGAAGATATATTTCATCCATCAAGATCTGGTCAGTTCTGATCATGACAAGACACCTCGCCGAATCAACCAACAGGTGGGTTGTAGCTGTCGACGAAATCTATTAAAACATGCGAAGAACATTGCGTAGAACTGAATGCTTCAAAAATTCCTTTCTTCAAAACCGGTGAAGTGAACACTTTTTTAACGAACTAGTAGAATAACCCGGCGGTTTACTCGGGTTTCAAATATAAGCGCGACATTTCATTCATTCGTATTAAATCAACAGAATAATTTTTATTCTACGACGAATTTTATTTGTATCTGCCATGCTCGTTTTCTACCGTTCGCTCTCTCCGGCTTAGAGGACAGAGGTGGCGCCATCTATCCTTTCGCTAAGCTGCTTGTTTAAGATTACGCAGCTACCTTTATTTTCATTTTTCTTTTGAATTTCAATAAAATTATGTTTTAAATTTTCCATTTAAGCAATATTGTGATGAGGACATGAGCTGCTATGTAGAAGGTGCTCCGTAACGATACGTCCAATCCAGTGACCAGTCGTCGCAAGAATACTAGACTTTAGCATAGAATGTTGTGTCATCCATTTTGTTTTGCAGAATATCCTTCGCAAAAAGGTAGTACTGCGCATGCGTAACTATTACTCGCGAGTTAATTCGCCGATTTCGGAGGATCAAAATGTGACACCGAACCGGCTGTTTAAACCACGGATCAGGACTTGTGAATACGGTTTTTTCGATAACTCACGGTTTATTGTTGATTCTCGAGTTAACTTGGACTTGTGAATACGGCCGACCCAATTTGGTGAGGATTGGTCAAACGGTGTAGATCTGTATAGAGAACATACACATACACACATCCTGCTTTCTATACATAAATTAAATAAATAAAGGCTTTGAAACAATGATCGACTCACTCATTTCAACTCTCCGATTTACAAGTCATAGGTCTACGCTACAAAATGACAGCTCAATCAGAACTGTTGGTTCTTTCCCTTAGGGATTGATTCTAAACCGAAGCCAAAAGCCCGTTTGTTTTTCTCCTGTGTCACTGCAATTGACGACTTAACAATCAGAATTGAGAATACTCTTTATTGGTTTCAATATTTGAAATTTTCATACGTGAAACTTTAGTTAGTTTTTAGTTCTGGAGTTTTAATACACAAATAATATTTATTGTTGTCCTCAATTAATATAAATAAAATTATCTCGTATAAATGGATAATAGTATTAGTTAAGATTTTGGAACACATAGAGAAAGGACTTTTAATTTAGAAGATAATATCCCGGTCAAACGTTGTTTTTAAACTTAAACGACTTTACTTCAATAATGTACAAATTCAACACATTTTGCAATGCCGACGAGGGTATACCTTATACAGTTTTAAGTATAGGGTTTTAATTAAATAGAGAAGTTATTGCAAAGAGTAAACGTAAATGATAAATGGGTTATTTACTACAAAAAAGGGGGCGCTCCTCTAAAACTTTTATCAATGCCAAATTGCATTCCTTAACAGATTGGAAATCTATTAAATAATCAAACAGTACAGAGGAAACAGTTTTGTTTAACTATAAAAGGGTAACAGAAATGAGAAAACAAGATTTTTCAATAATGTCATAAACAAAAAATTATAAAAGAGTACACCATGCACCGATATTTCTGGATACATTTTCGAATTATCGTTCTTATATTTTTAACATTACTATTTCTTTTTCATTAAAAAAAGATATTGGAAATAACACCTATCCAGAAATCTTTAGTTATAATATTTTCATAAAACATGGTTGGGTATGCAAGTATTTGAATTAATGTCTCACTGGAGCAACACAACGTCTGTTGCTGACGGTTCTCGATCAATACCGAAGGGAAAGATCCAAGGACAACACCTCGTAACTTCGAACCAATGTCAGACGAGGCAAGCACAAATACTCTCCAAATAACCACATTAATCCAATGTGACGACATTTGAGGCAAAGGAAGGTTTAATGTGCATCAGTCCTCGTGTACTTTGGTTGAATTGAGTTTCAAAGAAGTAACCCTCTTGTTACTAATCCGCTACTCTTCTGTTAACTAACCGGTCTGGTGGTTAATGTGTTAAGCCTCTAGATTGGAAGCTTCCTAGTTTGAATCTGGGTCAGTGCATGGATTTGTAGTGATCTGGCAACACTGCTACCAGCAAGGTGACATCAGCAGTTGACGTCACTTTCCTCCAAGGCTCTCACACTCTGTAAAGCTTCGGTTTCCTAAGAAAGCGTAGCCGTGATCTAGCGGCCGTGATGTATCGGTGGGTGACGTCACTAAACGTTGTTTATACTAACACATGGTGTTGGTGAGCGTAACGAAAATGATCGGAGCCGCCATTTCCATGACTTTCGTCATAGCGGTCTCAAACAGTTGGGGAACGTTTTTTCTCTTGTAGCGGCAAGATTTCATTTCCTGCTCCGAACGAACAGGAGCGAAATAAATAAAAAATGTTGACTGCCACTGATTAATTCGTTTTTGTATAATCGGGATCGTTAAACACAGAATGAAAATTTCAACGGATTTGAAATCTGCGGAAAATTTGACACCAGATCGATACCTTAAATGTGATTTTCTTTAAATAAATAATTAATTATTTAATAAATAATTAAATAATCAAATGGTAAAAAAATTGAATAATAAAACTGTTTTTGATATCGATCTGGCGTAAAAATTTACGCTGATTTGAAATCTGTTGAAATTTTCACTCTACCTTCAACGATTCCGAAGTTTGAAACTTTGAACTAGATGATAAAAAACCACTTTGATTTGTTTCTCGAATAAAATAAACCACGACAGCTGTCTGTGTTGCCCATTCTCCAACGTATTCTGTCCGTCTAAGTTGACACTTCTGGATTGTTGTTTAGACGGCCGTGTAGTTATGCCCGCGGCATCATGACGTATCACGGCTGTAAGATAACGGCTCCACTTTCTTAGGAAACCGAAGCTTTAGCCAATGAGAGGACAGCGGAGGAATACGTTGTGGCAATAAAAGAGACTAGAATGTTCGCTCGCAGAGTCTCGCAGTTCACCCAGCATGTATGTCGTTGTGTCTTTGTTGTGTTGTTAAAGTTTGTTAAAGTTTTAATAAAATACTTATTTCATGAGATTGAATCGTTATAAGAATACGCACGCAACATCACCTTAATGGTGACCCGGACGTGATGTTCAAACTTCTAACAGTTCCAGCAGTTTCGTTTTGGCCAAGCAAGATGACCGATCCAAACGAAACAACTTCGGCGGTGAGAATACCTATTTACAACCCAATGGACCCTTCACTATGGTTGCACATGGTGGAAGCAACTTTCGAATTGGCCGCTCCAAAACCAATTACCTCTTCAAAAACGAAATTCAACCACGCGGTAGCAAATCTACCACCCGAAGTTGCAGCGATTGTCCGAGATGTCATCATTAAGCCATCCGACCAACCCTACGAGACACTCCGAGAAGCGATCCTTACTCGATGCGGCGAAACAAGGACCCAAGAAATTCGACGCTTACTCTCCGGTGAACAACTTGGAGATCGAGAGCCCAGTGAACTTCTTCGAGTGATGCAGCGACGCGCCGAGAATAACCACATCGAAGACAATTTTCTTTTGGAGCTATTCATGCAGCAAATGCCTCTCAACGTCCAAACCTTTCTCGCATCCATACTTCCTGTGCCTATTGAAAAGGCAGCTGAAGTAGCCGACAGAATCCTGGAGGTAACCACAACGACAAACATGTTGGGTGAACTGCGAGCGAACATTCTAGTCTCTTTTATTGCCACAACGTATTCCTCCGCTGCCCTCTCATTGGCTAACAGAGTGTGAGAGCATTGGAGGAAAGTGACGTCAACTGCTGATGTCACCTTGCTGGTAGCAGTGTTGCCAGATCACTACAGATGTTTGCAAACGTATGATGCAGAGGCAGCTTTGGCACCTTAAATCAGCTGCCGAAAGTCCTCACGTTGGGTTGGTGTGGAGGTTTTGAGAATAGGGTGCCTCGTAGGGTCAGGTGTTTCCTCGTCATCTGACCGTGGTTCAAAATCACGTGGTGTTGTCCATCTTTCTCTTAGGGGATTGATCCCGGACCGCCGTCAATAGCCGCTGTGTTGCTCTAGTACGACGTTAATTAAACATACCTTACCTTACCGCTACTCTTTTAACCTTTACGCTACGACAGATAGACAGTTGTTACCACTAAAATTTCGTTTACACCAGCGACATGGTATAGATCTGTGTTCTATGAATGTTATCCCCCTTTTAAGTGACAGCTGGCATCGATCGCCATTTACGAGCTGCCAGCGACTGACCTTCTAGAGGGTTCCTCATTTTGTTCGGTACCGTACCCTGTCGACCGTGAGGTGTGTACGCTTTGGGGGAAAGGTAGAAGGTCGTGCCGGTGATATCTATCCACATCAAACGATGCGCCACGCAATACTAAGAAAGGAAAGTGTCAGTCGTAAGTGCCACTCAAGGTTCTATCGCTCATGGTAAGTTTTAGGAAAGGGGGGGGGGGGTCGGACATGCTAGCGGAAAAAGCCTATATGTGAGACGCTTGAAGAACGCCGCTGCGTAAAGGTTAACTGAGCTACATCAACTCGAATAAAGTTTGGACGGCAGTTCCAGTCTAAATAATCATTATGAACTTTTTAGAACGTTCCAGTGATTTCACAGACTATACTTTTATGTCACTATTTTATTTCGTTTTTAGTGTTAAAAATTTAGCTTGTTAAAATTCTATGACAAGATTTTATGGGCCAATAAAGCTTTATTTTGCAAGAGAAGCAACTTCCTTATCTGAAACAGAAATAGAATCCCTTCAAAAATAAATAGGAAAAATGTGTCACTGAAATTTTGAGCGCCATCCGATAAATCACAGATTTTTTTTCAGATGACAGTGTAGAAAGAAAAATATATAATTCTCTTAAACCCTTTATCAAAACGCCATCAGACCATCAATATATTTCTCGAGAAGTCAATACAAAAAGTATCAAAATGAAACTTTCTTGCAATTTATCATCAACAAAATTATAGCTTTGCTCTTCCAATAGTAAATTTCTGTACAAGGTTCTTTGAAGTTTTTGGAAGTTATATCATAAAATGAATATGAAGTAGTTATAAGAAAAGAACGAATAAAAATGGTAAGTATAGAACAATATATTATGGAAGAAAGTGACCAAAACTTGGTTTTAAAAAATAGAACGATCGAAGTCTTGTTTTTTAAATTTACTATTTAGAAACAAAGCTCATTAAATTTATGTAGGCAAAGCTTTGTTTTAATATCATTCGTTGTAACATGCGAAGAAGTAATTAAAATTTTTATTTTTATAAAGATGAATGGAAAAGACAGCTGTATTAATTAATTGCCATGATTAAACAATGAAAATATTTATGCTTTTATTAAATGAAAGTAGTAATTTATTCCGACGTGATTATAAAATACTCTTATACTAAAAATGGCAGAAATGTAGACTAGCTGGCAGATTAGGAATAGACTAGTGTAGACGAGTTGCAAAATATTGCAGTGATGAAAAGTGATGCAAAATACAATAGTGATGCAAAATATTGGCAACACCACTTATGCATCATTGGCTGCGTCGGTCAGTGCATATACAGAGGCTGTTATCACATTATTTAGACGATTTTGGTTAGCGGTAATAAAAAATCGTTTGCTGCAAAAGAAATAACTGCAGTTGTACTATGGTTTTAAAAGTCAAAATTATTGTCTGCGGGTTGAGAGGTTTGTTTTTACTCAAAATGGCGTTTTAAACGAAGCAGTGGTTCGAAGGCTATATTTATGCTCTTTATAAAGATAAGTACTCATATTCCGTTATCCAAAAACGATGTGAGAGTCATGGTATTGTGTTATCTAAAGCGTCGATAGGTAATATCGTCAACAAGAAAGGAAAAAATATCAAATTGGAGTCTCAAGTGAGACAAATATTCTAAACAAGTATCCAAGGAAGAAACAGACATCTTCGACTATTGCAAAGGTACGTTATTTAATGTTAAAAAAATCCCCCTAGTCAAAGTACAGTTGCAAAATCATTAAAAATGCTCGGTGTCCACTGTAAAAAAAATGATAAACGTTGATTTAAATCTTAAGAAAGCGAAAAAAACGCAATGTGCATCGTCCTTCTCCAAAGCATATCGTTGAACGCAGGACACGCTGCCGAATTCTATATGAGAAACATTCAAAGAAAAATGGAAAAAAATTGTCACAATAGATGAATAATGGGTGTATTTAAATTATTGCAGCAAAAAAAAAAGAGCCATTTATTATCATAAAAGGGGAGAAAAAAATTTAAGTACATGGTTCACAGAATCGAAAGAAAGTTTTTCTAAGGGATTCATGATTGTTGCTGGTTTTTTTTCATATAATGACAAGTTAAAAATAAAGAGAGTGGAAAAAAATGTCAAGATTTACTCCAAATACTATTGGGAACATATTTTATCGCCAATTTTTCTGAATGAAATACCATCGCTTTACCCACAGTGCAATCAATCTGTGGAACTCCATCAAGACAAAGCTAGCAGTCACACATCAAAATCCACTGTAAATTTCCTAAAAGAAATGAAAAAAAAAAAAAAAACGGTATCAAGGTCATTGCCTTCACTGATATCCCTACTAAATCTCCCGATGTATCACCTATGGATATTTGTGCTTTCGGACTTTTAAAATCTGCATCATCCAAACGTCGTCCCACAACCCTTACAGGATTCTGGAAAGCTGTTCAGGAGGAATGGGATAGAATACCTCTTCTGACATTTCAAAAGGCATTATTATCCTAGAAATTACGGTGTCGAAAGATAGTTCAGAATAAGGGCTATCAAATAAAACATTTAAAACACAAGAATTTTATGTAATTTAATTTTGTGAATACAATATACATTGTCTAAAAATATGTGAATAGCCTCTGTATAATATACCTGTATATTCATCAAGAGCTGTTCCTGCTGTAAAAAAGGCGTTACGTCAAGATTTCAGCGAATTGCAACAAGGTTTAATAATTAGAGCTCAAGAGATGGATCATAGAATTTCGGAGGTAGAGAAGAAGCTTGGATTTCGACTGACTTCTATTTGAAGGGTGTACCGTAGCCAATAGAATTCTGGCAAAAACTATAACTTACGAGAGCAGTGAGGTCGTTAAAGGATTCTTGGTTAAATTGTTATTAAATTGTTACTAATTACATCAGTTCCATAATGTCCTTTCAATGGAAAATGTCCGAAAGATGCATCGGATCATGAATGTTCTGGATGACATTATAGTTCGTGGCCAGGAATTGCCATTCTTTTACCATGGGAGTTGTGACTGTCAGGGTAAATATTTTATCTTGCCACCTATTCATTACGTTCATTCTTTGTCAGTTCTCGCGCAAATGAACGACTTTTTCCTTATCAGTTATTAGATTGTTACTTGTTAGGTTAGTTCCATGGTGTCCTTCCAGGAAACAAATGTCAAAAACATACATGAGATCATCATGAATGTTAATGCATGACAGAATGAAACATTGTAATGTCATGATCAGAAATAGCCATGCTATAACCCTAACAGTTGCGACAGTCAGAGAAATATTTCATCCTGCCACATACATATTTCATTGTAACGTTCATTTGTTCAGTCCCTTTGTTTGATCTCGTTCAAATGAATAACTTTCCCTTATTAGTTATTAGATTGTTACTAATTAGATCAGGTTAATGAATTTCTTTCAACAAAAAGCGAAATCTGAAAACGCGCATGTGGGACGTAAATAAACTGGTAAACTATAAACAACCGTTAAAATATCGAGATGGGAAACAACATGTTTGGAATTGTGAAATGACACGGATGGAGGCATTTTGATATCAGAGGAATCTGGCGACACCGAGTCACGCATTTTTTCTGGCCATTTTATTTCTCTTACCACCGTCGTAATTTGTTCCGTCCTCCCGAGGGAAAAAACGGGAAGTAAATATTTTATTTCGGAAGCCTTTGAGAATTTTCGTCTGTTTTGGTGTATTCCCGATAAAAGCGGGAAAGCAAATATTGATTTGGCATGTGACGCTACGGTTTATCGGCAATCGAGGTCTCTGTCAAATGCAGTTACGTCCCCAGAGTAAGAAGTTGCATTCGAAGCGAAAAAACGAATTTGGAACTTTTTTAACGTAATGGAAACTTTTGTTGAAAATGTTTCAGATATATATGTATATAATTATACATATGTATATATATATATATATATATATATATATATATATATATATATATATATATATATATATATATATATATATATATATATATATATATATATATATATATATATATATATATATTTATTTATTTATTTATATATTTATATTTATATTTAAAACAAATAAAATTCTACACAATTTTCCATTATTTTCAATCTGAAACATTACGAAAAAGTGAGAATATGAATAAAACAAATGCCAGGCACTTTACGTCATTCACAATTCGACTGCCCAATACTTCTGTACATTGTTACAGAAATAATTAAGTTTTGTGCATGTGTTTAAGTGTTGAGCCGTTATAGGTTGTATACAGGGTAAGGCGGGGTAATTGTAAACAGCATTTGTATGTTAACTTTCAATCCCTATTTGCAAACTCTTGATAAAGTAATTGTTGTTTCTAATGCCTACACTGGCAGAACAGAGGAGTGCCAGGCCCGTCGAAGACGGCAAGAGGCGAGGGGGTGCGCCTTCCATGTTATTGAGCCCCATTGGGAGGAAGTCCGACTTTGCTCGGCATACATGACACATCCGTTTTACAGGAAGGTCCCTTTCATACATCCATTCACTCACACATATCGTAATTTAGATACCAATCAGAGGCCGATAACCTTCTGATCAGATACCCCCAGAGGTATTGATTTGGTATGGGAACATGGGGGACTTTGTGACCATGACCTATTTAACGTGCCCCAGTCACCATTAGTGAACACGACGGTCTTTAGCCAAGTCGAAGCGTCGATCTCACAATCATCAGAATTGCAGGCTCCGCCGAGGACAGAACCCACAACCCTTCTGATGCGAGCCCGACGCTCTACTGACTGAGCTACCGCGGCTCACGATAAAGTAATTAAACATTGTTAACGCAACTAAACTAACTTGTCACTATTCTACTTTGATATTTAATTAGTATGAAGATTCCAGAAAATAAATTTAATACCGTTCTCGGCTGTTTACAATTACCCCGCGTGTTTACAATTACCCATGAAAGTCGGAGTAATTGTAAACAACGATTTTCCTCGTGATATTGAATATTGAACAGGTGACAGCATGAGCAGTAGTCATGGCAGTAGAAGGAACACCAATTGTATTTTTACACTTCTAATACCATGTTTACAATAACCTCGTTTTGATCTTTACCTTTACCAAATAATCCCATTTCTTACCCCAGCAAAATATAGTGACACTTCAAAGTTGCATTCATCATGAGGAGAACTTCCAGGAATACATAATAATAAATGATTCAAACATTTACTGAACAAGGTAAGTATTTAGTGTTAAGAAGAAAAAATTACAAATTAAAAAAAAACTAAAAATTGAAAAATACAATCTTAGGTACAAAAAACAAACACAAATTACATTTCTTACACATTAACAGTGCTCACAAATTGGAAAAATTATTTACGGTTTTCTTTGCTACAGGTTGGAGTAGGTAAAATTGCTTTGAAATGGAACACAGAATTAATCTTTTTGAACACAGAATTAATTTGGTAACACAGAATTAATCTTTTTGAACCACAACGAATTTATTATATGAATTGTCAATGCATTTGAGTCCAATGATCTCAAACTCCTCTTCTGAAACATCCACCCTTCATACATACGAAAAATGGATTTTATATCTCCCCCCCCCCTCAACAAGTACAAATGTAGTCGTTTCAGGCCCGGTGCACTCATCCGGTTTTTCAACGTGCGGCGCCGCTGCAGTAACACAAGTGGGGTACGAGATACATTATCTCCAATGGAGTAGTGCAGTCATGTCTCCGGCGCCGCTGCGGCGAAGCATGTCCAAAGTGCGTAAAAATTGTACCGCAGTTCCCCAAGGCGCCGCAGCTCGCCGCGCATGCGTCTCCGTTCTGAAGTACCTTGTTTACATAAATAAACGGAATATAAATAAGAATTATTAATTGATTGTATCCAGTAACGTCTATTTTGTTTCAAAATATACTTTTTTTTTACACAAAGTAAGCAAAATAAACACGTTTTCTTCGATAGAATATTTATCGCAAATGGCGCGAAATGAGTATTAGCGTCATTTCACGGTTATGTGTGTATAGTTGGGCTTCGGTGCCGCACGTTGAAAAACCGGATGTTTTCACCAGGCCTCAATGTCTTCCAAGAATGGCTCCAAAATATTTATTTTCCCATGGAAGCTTGTCTTTTATATTTTGCTTGAATGTTTGGAGAATTTACAACTCTTCACCGTCAATGTTCGTCAATTCTTTCAATAGTTCGTCATCCTCGCTGTCCTCGAGTTCTGCTATCTTTTCCCTTTGCTTCTTTCTTGCTTACCTTCTGGCTCTTTCACTATCTTCTCACCAGGCTTCCTTTTGTTCTTTTTCTCTTCTTCTTCCTTCAAGCCTGACAGTACTTGGTCAGTTGTAAGAACTTCACCATATGTGTGAGGTTTTAGTAAATCAGCATTCCTGCTCCCCAAGAACACGAAAAAAGCAATTAAACGCAATTCAAACGTACTAAATACGATTAAATACAAAATTACAAGGGACAACCTATTGGTTTTCCATCCAAATTGTACGAAACTATTGACAAAGTTATGTTTACAATTACCCCGTCTCTTGAAAAATATGGGGTAGTTGTAAACATTCAACTGTAGGTGCATAAAATTTCCCTGAAGGAAAACTCAATGATTTTCTGTTATGTTCGATAGAAACATAACTGATGGTAATAAAGAATTGGAACAACATATCTTTCAATATACACAGTCCAGTCACATTAATGTGACCACCACCTACTTTCCACATCAAAGTGAAATAACCAATCATAAAGGCAGGTGGCAGCACATTGCAGCGGAGTGTATATAAAGGATGTCCTAGGGCATACGAAAGCATTTCAATCGTTGGCGTAATGCAGAAACGTAGCGATTTATCCGAGGTCCAAAAGGGCATGATTATTGGCTTTCGGGCCAAGGGTGGAGGCATTTCGGAAACGACTCATTTTGTGAACTGTTCGCGTGCCGCCGTGGTAAAAGTATACCGTGCATGGCAAAATGGCACTATTCAAAATCAGCGGCGTGGCAAATGTGGTGCACCACGGGCTATAGATGACAGAGGCACCGAAGGCTACGGAGATGAGTTCGGGCGAATAGACGAGCAACTGACCGCCCAGACGAACCAAAGGACTACCAAGAGTGTATCCTCAATAACGGTTCAGCAAACGTTGCTGCGCATGGGCCTCCGCAGCAGACGCCTGGTTAATGCACCTATGCTGACTACTGTTCATCGGCGACGAAGGCTGAAATTTTCACACCAGTGCCGCAAGTGGACGTCCACAGAGTGGCGACAGATGGCTTTTTCCGATGAATCACGTTTTATGCTCCATAGGACAGATGGACGTTGGCGTATGCGGCGTGAAACGTCTGAAAGCAAACACCCTGCAACAATTGCCATGGATCCTTAACAGCGGAATCTAGCGCAGATGGCCACGGCACTGGAGTCGGCATGGCTCAACATCCCATTGAACACCTTCAGAAACCTAATTGACACTCTTCCTGCACGTTTCGCAGCGGTCCGCTCTGCCAAAGGTGGTTATTCTGGCTTTTGACAGGTGGCCACATTAATAAGACTGGACTGTGTATTATGGAGGGCAGCAGAAAATGCAGCACACAAAAACTTTAAAACTAAATTTTTGTACCATAAATTTTTCAACTAAGCATAGTGCTATCAGCTGTGGGTCAAAGAAATACAGGATCCCCATATTGCATCCTCAAGGGTTGCCAGCTTTCATATTTCACAACTCTTTAGTTTCTCGGAATCCCATGTGGGCACTGGTATAGCTTGTTTACAATTACCCCGTGTTTACAATTACCTCGCCTGACCCTATTACATAAAATGAAGTCACTAGGAGTCAACAATACTACAATAAGTCATCATGCAGATAGCCATGCTCAGTGAGGAAACTGTACTCGGCAATTAAAGTCTTTTTAAGAGAATCTAGGACAACGTCACTGGTGTAAAGAATTTCAAAGATTTGCCCTTGGCAGAATTGACAAGACTTTCTTTTGGGTGGTATTTGAGCAACTCATTTATTCAGAGTTTCGAAGTCTGAAAGGTAGGTAGCAAATATTATTAAGTTTATGTCTCAATGTGGTAATACATCAGGCTATTGGCGACTGTCCTATATCAACCCGAAAGGAAAGATCCGATCGAAGTCTTATAGAAGATTTTAACCACTTTTATATGATGTTTGGTTCACTTTTGGCAAGATAGTCTGCTCAATAATTTCCAGGTACGCCACAATGAGTCGGGTTTAAAAATATTCTAATCTATTATCCTCTAAAAGCATATGTCTATTTATGTTAACTCACAATATGTATAAGACAAAAAAGTTTCAAAGTAATGTGTTCAGTAGATTCTGAGAAAAAGGTATATTTAAATGAAAAAACTGCATTTTGAGAAAACAGCGTTTAAAGTATAAAATTGTATTTATCTTACACTCAAATATATATTTTAAAAAATCCAGCACAATAAGAGGGATAGTCAGGTTCTTCAGCATCTAAAAAGTTATCTTCTAACTTTTTTTATTCTGTTTCTTTTTTGCCGGGCTTTTCTCTCAATGCCTGTCTGCTTTCTGAGTGCAATAGAAACCTCCAAATCGTCCAATGTTCTCATTGAGGTGACACAATGAAGTCTAGGTTCTATTCCCGCTGCTTTCAAAATTGAAAGTCGATACATTTCCATCATTGAAGGAAGAAATAGATTCATGAACTCCAAGCGTAAATAATTTTAACGTGACGAAAGTGTATTTAGGGACACGAGACCATATAATATTGTTTAACGACTGATTTGGATTATGAATCTGTTTTTTCCGTTTACAGTAAACAAAAAATATACTTAACAGTTTGTAAAAATAAATTTCTCATATATATATATATATATATATATGGGTCAGGCTCCTCCCTGATGACGCCCTGATCCATCAACACTTTCGTTTTCAATAAATTCCTTTTCGTTTTTATTTCTTGAATTTCCTCTTATTTAAGAAAAATATATTCCTTACCATGCTATGTCTGCAGCTTTTAGCGCGCTTGCATGGTTAGTTTTAACTTTTCTTCTAACTTTCGTTTTCTGGTTAAATACACATGCTTTTTATTTTTAATTTTTATTTTGATCTTTCATTAAATTACGTATTTGAATGAAATATATATATATATATATATATATATATATATATATATATATATATATATATAGCAAGAACCGAAAACGTGTCGTCGTCAATCGTTTTGCAGAAGATTTTTCAGTGAGGTTCTTTTTTGAAAAAATAATTAAAAATACTTCTAATGGGCACATGGACGAAAGGTATCCACCATTCTAAAGGCAGCATTTCAAATATTCAGAAACACTTAAAATTTTAAAATGGACTTTGAGGTCATTTTTTTGCCTTTGGTCCCCCTTAAGTCATTCCCAATGTTAATATTCTTATTTCTGATTATTTGCATTTTTTTCCCAAACGTTTTATCTTATATCAAGGGATATATCAACCTTTGTATAATTTAATGGACGTAAGAATTTGGTGATATTGAACTATTTAAGTTTGAGAAAGAGAGAGAGCACACATCATATATATTTTGAATTTCAAAACACAGCGTTAAGTATACTATTATGTGATCTTTTCTATCAGTTGTAATTGATACTCGAACGTTTATCTAGTTGTTTCAAGATGAAACGTCATTGGTCAGCTGTTAAATATACCAAAAAAGGCATTTAGATCGCCTTCTTCGTTCTCGTTGAAAGAAATAACGGATTTTCACTTCTCAGATGTCTATTTTGTATTTTCTTTACAACAATTTAAGGTATCCGAACACGTTGAAAATGTCATTTTTGACAAAATATTCAAAAAGCAGTTTTTGATCTTATTTGATAGAGTATTTATTTGACTTTAGAAAAATATTTTATTTTTTCTCCAAGTTTATTAGTTGAAGAGATATTACGATTTTAATCAAGGCGGGAAAACCGGAAGTAGTTTGGAAACCATCGGAAATGGACATAAAAAAACCCAAAAACCTTAAAATTTAAATTCAAAGCTTACTTTTTTTTTTGCAAATATAATTTTGGAAATGTTTCTTAAGTGTTTAAATGGTTTTTCTTTTGGAAATAGTGAGAACATTTTGAAAGAGAAGTGAAGAACAAAATTGTTTACGCAAACAGTAAAAGCAAGAAGAGAGCAAACGACACACTTCAAACTGCTTTTACTCTAAATTAATATTTTTGCAATATTTCTTCACTTCAAATGTTATAACACAAAATGTTATTGATGGATTCTCGTAAAAATTTGAGAACTTGTTTTTCATAATGTTGTCTAGTGAATGAACTATAATAATTATGATGAGTTGAAGAGTTTTTAAATTATGGCTCTTTATTTAAGAAATCTGACTGTAAAATTGTCAAAAATCTTGCATTCCTTTTTTGATCGCTTGTCGAATTTTTTTTTTTTTAAATATATTTTTGATTGTAGTTTATTTAGTAGACAGTTGCATGTAGTTTATTGTGGAAGCATTATTTTTCAAATTAATTGAATAGATTTTTCTGTAGCACAATTGAAGTTTTTCATAAATTTCCTTAAATTATCATACATATTTATCAGTTTTACAAAATTATTAATATATGATTTAAATATATATAGCCCAATGCTATTTTTTAATAACACTAAACATAAAAATATCATTAAAATGTTTCTAAATCACATTTAAAAAAAATAACGACCTCCAACGTGTCCGGATACCTAAGTGAGTCTTCATTTTTAATGTGAGGTCGGACTTTTCCTTAGGATGATATTCTATGGTGTTAATATGGAAAGTCACCACTTATTTCACCTGCTACTCCTGTTCTCTTCTCATTAACCATTCATTTCAGATGATGCTTTTGATCTTGAAGGCATTAAGTACTCTAAAATACTTACCTGTTTTGAAACGAAACTTCTTCTTATCCGGTTCCTCTTTTCCTATCACCATAAACTATATCCTGGCTGTGTTTCAAGAAATAATCTAGTTTTTGACAGTGAAGAATATCTATTAAAGAGGGGTTTTCGGTCATACCGGATGCAGGTGACTGTAGAGTTTTTCGACGGAAGTGTGCTGCCGGTTTGTATTTTGAAGGTGACGTCATTTGCCTTGCTTTTCCATTACGATTTCAGCACGTCCTCCATACAAATTTCAAAGAATAAATTTCAAATCGATGTTTGATAGTTGATTGGTCAACGCTAATCAGATTAAACGTCAAATATCGCCGAAACATCGATAAACTTTGTTTTAAAGTAACTCTGATAAGTACCATGCGAGAACGTTTGAGTGACATAAGTAAATCTCCGTTTTCCACTTTGTTTGTTCACGGTAAATCTCTCTCAAACAGAAGTTCTATGGCAGGTTGAATGTCCTTCCTTGTATAAGAAAACAACAACACTCTTTCGCATAGCTGTTAGTTGAATTTAACTTGCAATCATAACATCATTCGCGAAACGACTGAACTTGCTGATCAAGATTAACTACATAAGTGGTTTAGACAAGATATCGTCCATCTAGATCTACCCAATTTGACGAGGTACCTCGAATTGCCAATTCTCAAATCTTGTTAATCTCCATATCTTGCTAATCTCAAGTTGATTTGTTGATTTTATAATGATGACGATATACCTCGTCCATCAAGATCTAATGAATTTTCTTCTGATGACGAGACACCTAAGCCATCAAGATCTAATCAGTTTTCTTCTGATGACAAGATATCTCGTCCATGAAGATCTAATCAGTTTTCTTCTGATGACGAGATACTTCCGTCCATCAAGATCTAACGAGTTTTCTTCTGATGACGAGACACCTCGTCCATCAAGATCTAATCAGTTTCTTCTGATGACGTAATACTTCGTCCATCAAGATCCAATCAGTTTTTTTCTGATGACCAGTTACCTCGTCCATCAAGATCTAATCAGTTTCCTTCTGATGACGAGATATCTCGTCCATCAAGATCTAATCAGTTTTCTTCTGATGACGAGTTACCTCGTCCATCAAGATCTAATCAGTTTCCTTCTGATGACGAGATACCTCGTCCATCAAGATCTAACGAGTTTCCTTCTGATGACGAGATAGCTCGTCCATCACGATATGGTCAGTTTTCTTCTGATGACGAGATACTTCGTCCATGAAGATCTGGTCAGTTTTCTTCTGATGACGAGATACCGCGTTTATCAAGATCTAATGAGTTTCTTCTGATGACATGATACCTCGTCCATCAAGATCTAATCAGTTTTCTTCCTATGACGAGATACCTCGTCCTTCAAGATCTAATCAGTTTTCTTCCTATGACGAGATACCTCGTCTTTCAAGATCTAATCAGTTTTTTTCCTGATGACGAGATACCTCAACTGTCAAGATCGAATCAGTTTTCTTCTGATGACGAGATACTTCACTTCGTCCATCAAGACCTGATGAGTTTTGCCTCGATATCTCAGATACCTCATCGAAACAAACAACAAGAGCTTTGAATGGAAACCAGGTATACATTATGCAATCTCATACCATTAAATAGAATAGTGAAAAATACCACGTACACCTTTCATTCATTCCTGAGGCCCCCTCTCACAACTATAGTAATTTAAGTGTCTTAATTGTAAAACAATTGCATTACTAATAGATCATGCATTCACACCTCTGTGTTCACGTAACTTCAGTCATAGGACCACAGTGCTAAAAACGGAGGCATCACAACCGTAGAAGAAAAGGATGAAAATACTTTACCAGCCGGTCTTGCTAAACTCTCATAAAACCGCCAGGCATAAAAGCCTTCTCCGATTCTGCTGCACATGAAACGGCGAATATTATTTCTTCCAGATGGTGTTGCTCACTTCCATTTGCTTTATTTCGCACAAAGAAATTTTTTATACGAAAGAAACTATGAAAAGATTTATGGCGCAATAAAATGAATTAACCATGCGCACTTTTTGGAACAAACGAAAAGACATAAAGAGGCTTAATGCTTTGCATAAAAATAAACAAAGCATTTATCATTTGCACTATAAAATGTGATTAACTCTGAAAAGCGGATTTATGGCTCCTAAATTTTTGGAGAACTGAATGTTTTCTCAATGAGTAAAAACCCACTGAGTAGAAAATATTGACATCTGAGACTGGGTTAAATTTATTTCCTACCTTGATAATAATAACGATGATAATTTAAAGGCAGCTATACTATTCCTTACTCTTGAAATAAATTTTCATTTTGTAATTTTTTTCAGCTACTTTCTTTTAAGATATCGGTTAATAATTTGGCCTCATTTTTCAAAAAGTTTATTTTTTATTAAGAAGATATAATCTGAGATATTCTCAGTTGCTCGTTTCAATTAGATTTATGTTGAGTATATTATTTCAGTTGAGTATGAGCTATCGCGTTTAAATAATTCAATGTGCCTTTTGCTTTGTTTTTATTGTTCCTTCTCGTGAACAGATTCTTAAGAGTAATCACATGCTCAGTATTGGGTACTCAATATCTTGATCTCTATACATAAAACACTAACGTACGTGGACCCGAAATCGACGGTATTTGTGTATCGTCGAATGGCAACAATCAACATAAATAAAATAACCCAGATAAATTGAATTCTTTCTGTTTTCAAGTAGCCGAGGTCAATTTCTATGCAGAATAAACAATTAAATTGTAATATTTGTGTTTGAACTGACTTTTTATTTCTTCCTTTGATGTAAAAGTAATTTAAACGTAAATTTGCTACCCGGTATCTGGCCACGTCAGAATTATAGTTTACTTTTTTAATTTGATTTCGAATTCCGTGTTTGGGTATTTGAGTTGACTGCGAGATGTTGCGGACATATTTGAGGATTCCCAAGCATTATAAATATGTGTTCTTTTTGTTGATAAATCATTATTGTCTTTGTCAATATCGTTGAAAGTCTTTTGTCGCATTATTCTATTTCACAATATATTCAGGAAGTCGAAATTCAACACATTTGAATAGATACGTACGTGTTTTTTTTTTCTTCAGAATTTTGCATTTTTTCAAGGATTGGAATTTTATTTTCGTTTGCATTATGTGTTCCGGTATATTACCTATTCCAGAAATATTATTTAGGAGTTAGATTTTAATGATATGTCTATTTCTTGCAAAATATCACTAGACATGGGTAATTTTGTAGCGGTATATGTATATTTCGGCCGACTTTCCATAAATATTTGATTAAATACGCAATGATTTGAAGAATTGTTTCATAAAAATAAATAAAATATACAATTCAAAACATGTTTAATTACGGTGTGTAAAAAAGTTTAAAAAAAGCACTATTACACACCGCCGAGCGCTAGAATGCGCAGTCCGGCTAGTAATACTAATTTCATTGAGAATATAATAAAACTGATTTGAGTATCTAAACTATTAGCAGCAACAAAAACAGTTAGGACTTGGTTTCGTTTCCATGTGAGTACGAGGGCAGAAATATTCATTTTTTGAGTTTTGAAGCGTTTCATGGCAAAATCTTGTATAATAAATCTAGTTTTCGAAAATTGTGACGACTCATAATGTGGAAGTACGGAAAGTGACGTGCCAATTTGTCGATATATATTTTCTTGATTTCGTATCTCGTCATATGACCGCGGTTCAAAACTACAAGGCGTCTTCGGATCTTTCCCTTCGGATTGATCCCGGCCTGGCGATAACAGTCCGTTGTGTTTGTTGCTCCTATTCCACGACAGATTTAACGTGCACCACCTTCCTCGTATCCGGTTGTCTTTGATTGGATTCAGTTTGGGATTCCCAACTCTTCGGTTGTAGATAAGTTATTCTTGCAACATCGCGCATAACTTTGTATTGCGTGGAGTAACGTGTGCAAACGGTATTATCCGAAAGCTACTGGTACTACGCAACAAATAATGTCGGATATAGCAACACTCTGTCACCACCAACTGATGTCAAACTGCATTTTAAACTTTTGACAACTGCTATATATAGAACTAATACGATTCTTTCTTGGCGTAATTCTTATAACTTTCAAGGTACAACTACTGTAACGGCCGTAGTCTAAATTCTTTCTTGTCGCGAATCTGATAACTTCCAAAGTACAACTGCTGTACCGGCCGTAGTTTAAATTATTTCTTGTCGTGATGCTGATAACTTCCAAAGTACAACTGCTACCGGCCGTAGTCTAAATTCTTTTCCTTGGCGGGATTGAAATAACTTCCTAAGTACAACTGCTGTTCCGGCCGTAGTTTAAATTCTGTCCTGTCGCGATGCTGATAACTTCCAAAGAACAACTGCTGTACCGGCCGTAGTCTAAATTCTTTCTTGTCGCGATGCTGATAACTTCCAAAGTACAACTGCTGTACCGGCCGTAGCATAAATTCTTTCTTGTCGCGATGCTGATAACTTCCAAAGTACAACTGCGGTACCGGCCGTAGTCTAAATTCTTTCTTGTCGCGATGCTGATAATTTTCAAAGTACAACTGCTGTACCGGCCGTAGCCTAAATTATTTCTTGTCGTGATGCTGATAACTTCCAAAGTACAACTGCTGTACCGGCCGTAGCCTAAATTATTTCTTGTCGCGATGCTGATAACTTCCAAAGTACAACTGCGGTACCGGCCGTAGTCTAAATTCGTTCTTGTCGCGATGCTGATAACTTCCAAAGTACAACTGCTGTACCGGCCGTAGCCTAAATTATTTCTTGTCGCGATGCTGATAACTTCCAAAGTACAACTGCTGTACCGGCCGTAGCCTAAATTATTTCTTGTCGCGATGCTGATAACTTCCAAAGTATTATGGTTGGTTTAAGTATACTTACTCAGGTGTTTTAGCATGAAACTCAACTAAATATAACAATAAAGAAATGTTTAATATTTCATTTACTAAACTAATAGATAAAGTATAAAATAAAATAAAATTCAATCAAATATCTGGAATACAATTCATGTGATGTGTACACAAACACACAAACACAAAATCGAGCATAGAACAGAAAGACGGACAGACAGACTTTCGCAACCAATGCCACTCACTAAATGAAGATAAGTACTCACTGTATGCAAATTTTCATGAAAATATCTTAAACCGCGTGGACGTGTATAGGGCACAACATACAGACAGACAGACAGACACCAAACGAAAAAAAGGCGGATTCGGCATCAAAAGGGTCCAAAACGGATAGAAAACTTGAAATGGGTCGAAAATATTGAATGTACAAACAAACACTCCATTCTTATTTATATAGATAGAATCTATACTGAACATTACGTGTTTTCTTTGCATGTACGATTTCTAAGAAACAACCAAGTATTTTAAAATTAGCGGTGCTAGTAGTTCTATTAGCCACGATTTTGTCTTAATGCATCGAAGTAAGAAATGGGCTTTTTTCCATCTCTATATCTTTAGAAAGTTATTTAGAACTATAACAGCGAATAATGGTGAAAACGCTTCCTGGATTCTATCATCCATTCAAGCAGTGTGTTGACTTCCTCTCTTTTGGATTCTGACAGCGAATATTTTCTTCTTTGATGTAGTAATCCTATATTGATCAATTACGATAGTCTGTAGTAATTCTTATTTGTGTGTATATTTCCTAAGTTGACACTCAGGAAGAAATATATTCAGCTAATTCGTGAAGTCAATATTTTATAACAAAGTATTATCAAATGTTGAATCAATAATTTTTAAGAATTTTTATTGGCACCAACATTATGGAATCTCAACTCATTGTTGGTGTTCTTCCCAGTACGAACACATAACAGACGAACATTAAATAAAGACAAATGAATTAATTTAATTCTGAAATTTTTTTAATGAAAAACATAAAATGTTATCGGTTTTCTACGAGAGGCTTCTTCTGTTAAGCTAAACATAGATGGAAGTTTGGGTTGGCGGAACGTTCGTCCAGAATGCATTTCGGAAGTGACATCACCTGACATGTTTTCCAATTCGATTCCAGCTCGTTGCCAATAAAAATTCTAAATAATGAATTTCGATTTATGATAAGAAGATCAGTGCAAACAATCAAAAATGCGAAATTTCCAAGCCTTTTGTCTTGAAAGCTCTCCTATTCTACATATCTGTGTCACCTTAAAATGTAGTTTATCATCCTTTTCGCAACCTTGACGTTTAATCTTATTCATGATGGCCAATCAACTATCATGTATCCATTTGGAGTTTTCTATTAGCAATTTTATTGGTGAAATATTGAATTAAAAAAAAAAAAACAAGCCAAGAGAAGCCACATTCTGAACACATACAGGAAACGCTTATCACAGCAAAATCACTACAACCACCACTATTCAGTTTGACAGAAAATGCCTCTAAAATTGAAACATTTAGGATTAAACGCCAATCGCCAGCAAAAAGGCGATAAACTGCATTTTAAGATAACTCTTATATTTGTCATGGGAGAGGATTTGGATAACATGAAGTAAAATTTCTGTCTAACCCCTCCTCATTTAGTTTATTTCTTTGCAAATTCCTTTTATAATAATATAAATAATCGGTAATGATTGATAGATCGTTTTATAAAATATCTGAGACTTTTTCGATAAAACTAAACGTAGATAGCGTTAGTTTTTGAGGTAAAATTTCTTTCTGTACACAATCGAAAGAAAAATAACCGTTTTTGTTAGTTTGTTTACACTGAAAATTTCTCTCATTTCTCACTCTATTACCGGTATAGTGGTTAATGTGTTAGCCTCTATATCGGAAGGTTCCCGGTTCGAATCCGGGTCCGGGCATGGATGTTTGTAAAGGTATGGCATAGAGGCGGCTGGTGCACCTTAAATCTGTCGTGGCCGAAAGTCCTCACGTTGGGTTGGCGTGGAAGTTTGGAGAGTGGGGAGCCTGCTCAGGTGTTGCTTCGTCACCTGACTGTGGTTCAAAATTACGAAGTGTTGCCCTCGGATCTTTCCCTAAAGGGACTGATCCCCGACCGTCGTCAATAGCCCGTTGTGTTGCTCTAGTACGACGTTAACTAAAATTACCATTACCTTACTTCTCACTCTATCAGCTTCTTTACTTTTAAATAAAAAACGTTTGGTAAATTAATGAGACATTTTCTCTCACAATAGCTATACTATTTCAAAGTATAACGTTTTTTATACTCTCGATATCATATTAAAGTACATATATTTTTTTAAAGTGTTTACGCTCATATGCTACGAAAATGTCTCAGATCCTATAATTAATTGCTTCCGATTTGAAAATCATTAAAAAAATCGCCTGATGAAAAACGACAATAATTGCGATTAATTTTGCCTTTTTATTAATCCAATCCAAATCTTAATTTCTTAATACATTTTTATCTTCTTTCGAATCTTGTTGTTGACGATAAAGAAAATAGTTTTTCTTAGATAATTTCATTTTTTGAACATAAGCATTATCTCCTCGAATGCAAATTCCTAGCTTTGATTTTCATTTATTTTCAGTCCCTTGCGCATCACGATAAGCTTTATTTAACGCTTAAAAGATTAGTCTGAATATTCTTTTTTTTTGTCTCATTACTCGCTTACTTTTCTGAACCACTTTTATCGATTCTGTTTATCCCCATCACCTTTTTCTTTAATTTCGTTAACACTTCACTGGAAATCCTATTATAACTTGTTTGTCCTTTTCTTTTTATACCCGGATAAAGTAGCGACTTTGCAGACACGTTTTGTTTCAGTAATTACTTTCAGTGAGAATTTTTCAAAAAAAAGCATTGTCTAATACGTATAAATATTTTTTGCTGTGACATCAGACAAGTAACATTAAAACTTTTATTCAAGAGTAAAAAAACATAACAAGCATACAAGGGAAAACATTTCATGAGTAAGAAATAAAATTTTGCAAAAACGTAGTGTTTAAGATCCTTTCAAGTTAGTTACAGAACAAGTGATACTACATCAATTAGCAATTGACGTTGCTTTCTTTACTACACGCCAATTTATAAATAAGACACCGAGTCTAAAGCAATTATTTCTTAGTGGCTTGATTAAATTCTAAAATTATCCTAACGACTAAAAGTGGGTTTCTAATTTACCTATCTATTTTTTAAAATTAAGCTAGGTAAAAAAATATATGACATTTATCAAGTCTAAAAGTTTTTGAAGGTTTTTTTGTGTAAGTAAAAAAAAGTACGAAGTTGAGTAAATCGAACGTCGGTCGATTTCGATTAATATGTTAAAAATTGTAAACCTAGAGTGCATTACCAGAATAATTTGAGTTAATGAAGGAAATGAATGAGCGTCCATATTTTGATGTGTATACGAATATTATAATATTATAAGATGCATTTTTAAATAAATCGCTCATTTCAGGTTTAGTTAACACATTATGTTATTAAGACCAGCAAAAGATTATGAAAAGAAGTTTGGAGGAGGCTTTTTGAGAAATGTATACTATACTATAAGACTCATGCAGATCATTTGCGATAGTTATTATTTATGAGTATCGTTATTCACATTTCTTAATTTATTGAAATTCATACGTAATTAACACAAGCAATGATATGCCATATCATACCTTAAAATTAAATACAATTAATAAAAATGTACACAAGAAAATAAAATACGACCAATCAAAAATACAATTTATCAAAATAGACGGATCTTACTGGTGTTAATTCTGATTCCCACTACAGTGTAAAACTCAGTGGTATTATCACAAGTTTCTGGACATTCACTTCAGTTACATCCCATTCCGATGTTCAAAGGTGATCCAGTATTCTTTGACGCTTAACCAATTTTTGAAATTTAACTTCGATTTTCTTTTCTGTCCTTATTTCTATCTTCCAGACTTCTCATGACATTCTGTAAATAGGAAGCCGAGGTGTAACTTCGTTGGTTCCAGTTGGAGGCGTAACGTATTAGGAACTGGATGAATGCGAGTTCGAAACTCGGTTAAGCAAAGACCGTCGCGTATGCGGGGGCTGGTGTGGTGGGGAAGTTTTGACCATCATCATAAGTCCGTTGTGTTTCTCCAGTTCAACGCTAATTAAGAACCTATCTACTTGCCTTCTGTATACATACGTTGCAGAAATTCATCATAACGGCTTTCGAGTAGCTTTGGAAATATAGGGTGTCCATAAAGTCTCCTTACAATTTCAAAAATTTGTTACAAAGGCAAATGAAAAGACAGATAACCAAATCAATACCTCTGGGGGTACCTGATCAGGGGGTTATCGGCCTCTGATTGGGATCTAAATTATGATATGTGTGAGTGAATGGATGAGTGAAAGGGACCTTCCTGTAAAACGGATGTGTCATGTATGAAGAAGTCCAACCCTCCGGGGCAATGGCACCTTCAATTGGGCCATATATGGTCCACTCGACAACAACAACAAAAGACAGATAAGTGTGGATTATAATAAAATGAGACGTATATTTAAGTTTTTGTTGTCCCATTTAATATACTTCTATAACGGCACCGTTAGTTGTACGAATCACATCAAGACGGTATTCGAATTCTTGCCATTTTCGCTGTAGCGTACCCTCATCAGTGGTCATAATGGCATGCTAATGGCAATGACATACACGATATTCCATAGAAAGAAGTCGAGGGAAGTTATATCGGATAAACGAGGTGGCTAGGGAATTGGGACACCTCTTCCAATCCACCGAACTGGAAATGGACTCAATGTTTTGGAGTATCGAACAAATGTATGGGGCATCACTAATCTGAAGCAGAGGAGCACTGCTGCCGTTACCTCCATTGATCAGGGTATGGTTCATTGAAGGGGGGGTAGAGTCACACTTTTCGACCAAAAAACCCATTTTTCAATTTTTGCATTTTTGAAAACTATGTACTTTTGTGCTTCTAATGGTGTCAAAATAATTTCTCTCGCTATAACAGAAGTATTTTTAAATATTTTTTAAAAATTGTTTACGATCCGTCAAATACTGAGTGCCACGTCCACTCCTACCAAAACAAACATCTTACTGCTTTCTAAACCTCCCTATTTCTTTTTTAAACACTTATTTTTAAATTGTATGAGTGACAACGTCTAGAAAAAGAAATGAATTGAATTAACTCTCGTGTTTTTATTTTAAAGCATGCTGTTTTCATGCTAGTTTCAAGTATTTGCTTCTAACTTTGATTTTATTTCGGCGACTGTTGTTTGAATATCGTTTTAGTTTAGCTTATTGTGTTATTTTTTGTTTAATGCATAGTATTTTAAGTAAATAAACAATGCCACGTTTTAGTAATCGTTGTAGTGCCAACTATTTTGGAAATAGCGGTAGTATGGAAGTTTCTGGTGTGATTAAAATTTTTCAGCGCTCACAAATTTTGCATGGTTTGCGGTACTCGAAATTTTTACGTGACGGGGATTCTAGGGACTACAAAGCTTTAAAAGATTTGAAGCCGTACGGAGATTTGCAAGTTGAAAAGCTGAAATGTGTTGGGTACATTGAAAAGCGAATGGGAACACGACTAAGAAATTTAAAACTCAAGGTTAAAGGGAAACAAATTATGTGATAAAAATTCATTGGGTGGACATGGAAGGTTAACTGATGCCATAAGAAACAATTCCGATAGCAAAAGTCCATGAAACAAGTTGTATGGGTTTTCTTTCATAAGGCATCAACAGATGAAAACCCACAGCATAGTCTTTGCCCAACAAACGAAGACACTAGTTGTGGTAATAATCTAGTAACTGCATTAGGTGAAAATTATAACCATAAAAACAAATTACCAGCAGATGTTATAAATTACTTAAAATATATTTATAGAGACTTGGCAGATCCTGATCTGTTTGCCAAATGCTTACACGGCGAAACTCAAAACTGCAATGAGAGTGTAAGTAGCATTATCTGAACCCGGTTACCGAAAAATGTTTTTTTTTTTTTTTTTTTACAATTATAAACATTAAAAAGTGGGACTATAGAAGCTACTGCCTCATATAACCAGAGGAGCATTACAAAATATTATGTTATTTCGACATTAGGTATTTCTCCTGGACTACACAGTTCGGGCGATGAAGGCAGCGGATCAGAATAGATTACGTAAAGCAGAGCGTGACATTTAAAAAAATATTAAACATGCAAGAGTAAAAAAGAGGCAACATAATTGTAGATTGGAAGATAACCTATAAGATGAAACAAAAAATCTAAGTTATAGTGCTGGTATTAATTAAATACAAATAAGTGTTTCTTTTAAAACTGTTTTTCTCAAAACCATGTTTTTCGACATATAAGGGACATTTTCTCTAAAACCACTGAACTGAGCAACTTAAAACTTTGCATACTTAATAAAGATACGTTGTTACATATTTTAACCTATGGGATTTCGAAAACATTAATTCAGAGTAAATTTATACGATTAAATATGTTGAAATTTCAGTTATATAGAGAAAAAACATACATAGTTCCAGATATACAGTAAAAAATTTAGAGATATATAATCAATAGAAATTTTTTAAATGTTCCTTAAAAATGTCGTCTCTTTTTAACATTACTGAGATAGGGACTCTGGTTCGTGACACTACCCCCTGAACATGGCAAGAAATCGGGTACCGTCTTGATGATGTGCTTCATTCTAATGGTGCCCATATAGAGGTGTATTAAATGAGGCAAAACAAACATGTATATACCTCTCATTTTGTAATAATTTCCACTTATATGTCTTTACATTTGCCTTTGCAATAAAATTTTGAAATAAAAAAAAAACTTTCTGGACAATCTGTATATGCAGATCCATAGCTGAAATCTCAATTTTGTCGATGGCCATCAGTGACGCAGTGGCAAAAGAGTCTGTCTTGCAAAATTGGTGTTCTGAAAGCGCTTGGTAACGAGTTCGTATGTGCCATAGTTTGTCGACTGCTTGAAGTTTTCTGTCTCCTTCTAGATACGTAAATGCGGACCAGTTTCACCATATCCTTTCAGGAAGATATGCTCTGCGATGTTGCCCTGAAGCAGGGGTGGCCAACTTTTTACATACCATGCGCCAATTTTTTTTCACGTACGAGTTCAGATGCGCCATAAAACTCAAGCACCTATTCCACCTTCTTGCGTTTATGATTGAGGTTGGAAAATAGAGATATGGGTAGGATCTGCTTCATTCAGGGAAAATTAAATTAATTAATGTACGCCAGTTCAAAAGACACGCGTTTATTGGAGCACCAACAAACAACAGTGAGAGATGATCTCTTGGACGAGAGGGGGATCGCAGTCGTAGATCCTGCTGATGGTGCTTTTGAGCCTGTTTCTATTTTGCTAAACTTTCAATGTTTGGTGTTGAATTTGTTACCGAGAGCAGCATATAATTCTACAAATTTGAATATTCACGAAATCATTTTGCTTTTAATAAATTTCATGAATGAAAATGTTTGTTCATATCTGTATATCGTTCCCAAACGACATATATATATATATTTTGCAAACGTTCTTAGTTGTGGTAAATGTTCATAGGGTAATGAACGCTAGAAATTAATCAGGTCAAAAGCATTTAGATCTGAAAAAAGTCAAAGAAATTTCATTTTCAATAATGGATTTGCTTTTTAAAAATTGCGACGAACTGATAAGTAAGAAGTTAGTACGAATTGTTCTTAGAGCACTCTAGTGTTAAAAATATGAAAACGGATTCGGTTATGACGCCTACTTTAAAAGATTAAGTATGCAAAAGGATGCAAATGCGTCACTTGTACTCATCCAATGCGCCATGTTTGGCGCATGCGCTACAGGTTGGCCACCCCTGCCCTGAAGTAACGAAATATCCTTAACGTTCTCCTGTAATAGTTCCTTGACATTTTACCATTCTTTCAAGCTGGCACTGGAAAAAATACAAATTTGTTATCATTCATTAATATGCAAATAATGTATATTTCTCTGATAAGCCTATTTGTGAAACACAAAGGTTTATGTATACATTTTTAATTGAACATGAGAATGCATTATCCCTTTAATGCATTACCATGAAATTGTTTATATCTTATGACATAAAATGGGAAAATTGCGACTCTTCGGATCACTTTTATCCTCTTTCGTTGTTTAAGTTAAATAAAATATTTAACATATTCACGAGAAAACGCACAATAAATATATATTTAATTACGGTATAAATTAAAAGAGTGTAATTTAATTAAAGGGATAATATTTATGTTAAAATAGTGGAAAATGTAATCGATATTTATTCAGAAACAGTGAAAACGCTCCTGCAATGGTATAAATAATTATTACTAAGCACGTAAGTTACGATATTATGCGACAACTGTTATCGTAATCGGTTTAATTTTTTAGTTAAATTCAGAATTATTAATTGAGATGTAATTTTGAGCTGTGAGCCTAGTTGAGTTATTAAGCTCTGTATTATTGAGTTTGGGGTGAGATTATTACTAAGACCTACATGTGTTCTTGGGTTTTGAGATTTATTAATCGGCTTATTATTCTAAATATTTTTAGTTGTAAATATTTAATGAACAGTGAAGGTACAAGAATACTATGTTTTAATGCGTTCCCTTTACTTAAGTTTACTCCATAAAAGACAATAACAAGCACTTGAATAGTAATATGTGATATTTACTATTATATATACGTATATACGACTTTTAAAAAAAATTCTGTACTTTTCAACTTTGCTGTCATAGTTGCGCTACCATTATTTTCAAGCAACATATTCCCCGTAGTGTATACAAAAAAGCTGTTACTCACTCTCATCAACAAGCTAAATTATGCAAGGATAAAGCTTGTTTATGCTTTATTTAAATTTACTCTCAGGTAACTCGATTATGTAGATGCTCAAATGGTGGTGTTATGCTTACATAGAATTCACTACAAATACAATTGCTGCATTAGCATACATTCGGTGAGTCCCGAGCCTTCACAGAGACGAATTTGTAAGCAAGCAAAACAAGCAAGAGCGAACTTGACTTAATTTAATAACGTTTGAAGGCTTTGGAAGCTCTGGTATCAAAGAAGTGTTGATGTTTATACAAAGCAGCTTTCCTGAAACACATCACAGATGGAGCTTTGAATTTCTCAGGGCAGTAAATGTATTCTTAAGAGCAACTAGTCAAACATGTGCATACATTTGTTCTGGAATTTTTTTTTGGCAAGGATTGTTTTAAAAATTACATTTTTGTCTAATATTTCTCAAGATATGAGTAGATAGATACTTGAATAAACGTCGCGCTGGAGTAAAGAAACGTAAGACAGGTCCGGGAACAGTAACAGAGGAAAATATCAGACAACAGCTCGGAATTTTGAACCAAGGTCAGATGACGAGGTCAGACTTGAGCTCGTATCCTACAAGATATAAGAGGTACATCAATATAGGTAGTCTAGTTGAAAGAGCAGCGATTAGTATTTGGAGGGTTGCTAGTTTGAAACAAGGTCCATCTATAGGTCCGGTTACAGCTGTAGTCTACGTTTATAGCGGTGGATCAGTCAGTAGAGCGTCGGGCTCGCATCAGAAGGGTTGTGGGTTCTGTCCTCGGCGGAGCCTGCAGTTATGATGATTGCGAGATCGGCGCTTCGACCTGGCTAAAGACCGTCGTGTTCACTAATGGTGACTGGCGCACGTTAAATAGGTCGTGGTCCCCATGTTCCCATACCAAATCAATACCTCTGGGGGTACCTGATCAGGGGTTTATCGGCCTCTGATTGGGATCTAAATTACGATATGTGTGAGTGAATGGATGTATGAAAGGGGCCTTCCTGTAAAACGGATGTGCCATGTATGTCGAGCAAAGTCGGACTTCCTCCCAATGGGGCTCTAAACATGGAAGGCGCACCCCCTCGCCTCTTGCCGTCTTCGACGGGTCTGGCACTCCTCCGGTCTGCCAGTGTAGGCATAAGAAACAACAACACCGCCTTGGCGATTTTTTCGCGCACTTCTAAAATCGCCAAGGAAAGAATTATTTAAATAATTTTTTCTTTCACAAATATTTTTCTCTTTATAACGGAAAATGAAAACTTCAAAATACATTTTGGAACGGTTTGAAAAAAAAATTTTTTTTTAATACGTCAGAAAAAGTAATAAGTAATTAGGTTTTAACGGAATGGGTTGGGCTTACAGCCATTAATTTTTTAAGTGTTGAAACTATGGTGAATCACCAAATTATAAAATCTACCAAACGTTTGCCTACCAGCAGAAAAACTAAGCTGCGAATGTTGGGTAAGAATATATAACCTTAAACTTACCAATTACATTATATACATTGGGCATGTTGAAAAAGAAAAAGATTTATAAAAGAAAAAAAAAACTGGTAAATAATACAACCTGATACAACAGAACTATTCCGTGAAAAAATTTATAAGAAAAGAAAATTAAATGTCCGAACTGTAACATGAAAAGAATTATAATAAAAGAAAATTCCACAACTGCCTAAAAACTATTAAAAGAACCAAATAATCACTTAAAAAATGTAAAAGAACCAATGCTAAGTCAATAAAATGATTGGTTTTTAAAGGTTCGAATATGATTATCTCACTGCAGACAAGTGAAATATGTTTGCATTCAATTAAATTTAATTTTTAGTTCTATCTGACTGATAAAATAAGCCAAATATGATTTATTTTATCTACTGTTTAAAAAGATAACAATAAATTATCTTCGGGTAAATTATAAAGATTTACATCTTAATTAAATAATTGAAGTCATTCAAGTTTGTTTTTCCTCTAAATAACTATGAAATAATTATAAGAAATTATAAGAAAGGGACTTTTTCAAAAAAAAAAGACGGAATTTTAACATTTTACATGATACATTACAGTAATAACTTAAAATGTAGTTTATTGCTTTTATGTCGATGTGTTTGGCAATTATTCCAACTGGCCTTCTCTAATTAGGTATTCATCGCAGAAATCGTACTAAAAATCAAGCCAAATGACACCAAATTCGGAATACTTACTGGAAACATACCACTCTCATATTACATAACTTGACAAAATTTGCCTCCTATGCATATCAGAATAATGTTCAAAGTAAACATCGATAAACTACCTGAAAGAAAAACAAACTTTGATAAAGTATTAATTTCATTTTTCTTGCCTACATGATAAAGTTGAGATAAAGTTTTTTATGCGAAAGACATGCTGAAATTGCATTGAACTAAAATGCTAAAATGAGTCACAAGCTCCGAAACAGATTTATTTATAAACCACTATAGCGTCCTCTGTATTAATCTTCAATAATCTAAATACTATCACTAGAAGTTATTTAAAAAATTGGTCACACACACATCAGCGACAATAAAAAGAAAATCCGTTTCAAGTTTTCGCGCTAAATTTAGCAACACCTATATATATATATATGATAAGCTGGTAAACCTTGGTGAGAAATGCATGAAAAGGCTCCTTATTAGCCAAATAACAGTTTGTACATAGTATTACATATTTGGCGCTAAATTTAGCAACAAATATGATAGGTTGGTAAACTTTTGTGGGAAACGCATGAAAGGCTCCATACAAGCTAACTAACAGTACCAGAATAGAGTTTATTTCAGTGCATGGGGGGAGAAGAGTTTTAATGTAGACAAATGTACCCCCAGAAGATAATTTTACTTGCTATTATCCACAATTTGCGCTTAGTAGATATCAGAGTTACTATAAAATGTAGCCAGTTGATGTCAACACTATAATGTCACTCCAAAATACATACAGAAAACAAGTACTCCTCGGATTATTTCTACCAATGTATGCCGACCAACCGGTATAGTGTTTAAGGTGTTAGCCTCTAGATCGGAAGGGCCGACCAACCGGTATAGTGTTTAAGGTGTTAGCCTCTAGATCGGAAGGGCCGACCAACCCGTATAGCGTTTAAGGTGTTAGCCTCTAGATCGGAAGGGCCGACCAACCGGTATAGTGTTTAAGGTGTTAGCCTCGAGATCGGAAGGGCCGACCAACCCGTATAGCGTTTAAGGTGTTAGCCTCTAGATCGGAAGGGCCGACCAACCCGTATAGCGTTTAAGGGGTTAGCCTCTAGATCGGAAAAGCCGACCAACCGGTATAGTGTTTAAGGTGTTAGCCTCTAGATCGGAAGGGCCGACCAACCCGTATAGCGTTTAAGGTGTTAGCCTCTAGATCGGAAGGGCCGACCAACCGGTATAGTGTTTAAGGTGTTAGCCTCTAGATCGAAAGGGCCGACCAACCCGTATAGCGTTTAAGGTGTTAGCTCTAGATCGGAAGGGCCGACCAACCGGTACAGTGTTTAAGGTGTTAGCCTCTAGATCAGAAGGGCCGACCAACCGGTATAGTGTTTAAGGTGTTAGCCTCTAGATCGGAAGGGCCGACCAACCCGTATAGCGTTTAAGGTGTTAGCCTCTAGATCGGAAGGGCCGACCAACCGGTATAGTGTTTAAGGTGTTAGCCTCTAGATCGGAAGGGCCGACCAACCGGTATAGTGTTTAAGGTGTTAGCTTCTAGATCGGAAGGGCCGACCAACCGGTATAGTGTTTCAGGTGTTAGCCTCTAGATCCGAAAGGCCGATCAACAGGTATAGTGTTTAAGGTGTTAGCTCTAGATCGGAAGGGCCGACCAACCCGTATAGTGTTTAAGGTGTTAGCCTCTAGATCGGAAGGGCCGACCAACCCGTATAGCGTTTAAGGTGTTAGCCTCTAGATCGGAAGGGCCGACCAACCGGTATAGTGTTTAAGGTGTTAGCCTCGAGATCGGAAGGGCCGACCAACCCGTATAGCGTTTAAGGTGTTAGCCTCTAGATCGGAAGGGCCGACCAACCCGTATAGCGTTTAAGGGGTTAGCCTCTAGATCGGAAGGGCCGACCAACCGGTATAGTGTTTAAGGTGTTAGCCTCTAGATCGGAAGGGCCGACCAACCCGTATAGCGTTTAAGGTGTTAGCCTCTAGATCGGAAGAGCCGACCAACCGGTATAGTGTTTAAGGTGTTAGCCTCTAGATCGAAAGGGCCGACCAACCCGTATAGCGTTTAAGGTGTTAGCTCTAGATCGGAAGGGCCGACGAACCCGTATAGCGTTTAAGGTGATAGCCTCTAGATCGGAAGGGCCGACCAACCGGTATAGTGTTTAAGGTGTTAGCCTCTAGATCGGAAGGGCCGACCAACCGGTATAGTGTTTAAGGTGTTAGCTTCTAGATCGGAAGGGCCGACCAACCGGTATAGTGTTTCAGGTGTTAGCCTCTAGATCCGAAAGGCCGATCGACAGGTATAGTGTTTAAGGTGTTAGCTCTAGATCGGAAGGGCCGACCAACCCGTATAGTGTTTAAGGTGTTAGCCTCTTGATCGGAAGGGCCGACCAACCCGTATAGCGTTTAAGGTGTTAGCCTCTATATCGGAAGGGCCGACCAACCGGTATAGTGTTTAAGGTGTTAGCCTCTAGATCGAAAGGGCCGACCAACCCGTATAGCGTTTAAGGTGTTAGCTCTAGATCGGAAGGGCCGACGAACCCGTATAGCGTTTAAGGTGTTAGCCTCTAGATCGGAAGGGCCGACCAACCGGTATAGTGTTTAAGGTGTTAGCCTCTAGATCGGAAGGGCCGACCAACCGGTATAGTGTTTAAGGTGTTAGCTTCTAGATCGGAAGGGCCGACCAACCGGTATAGTGTTTCAGGTGTTAGCCTCTAGATCCGAAAGGCCGATCGACAGGTATAGTGTTTAAGGTGTTAGCTCTAGATCGGAAGGGCCGACCAACCCGTATAGTGTTTAAGGTGTTAGCCTCTTGATCGGAAGGGCCGACCAACCCGTATAGCGTTTAAGGTGTTAGCCTCTAGATCCGAAAGGCCGATCAACCGGTATAGTGTTTAAGGTGTTAGCCTCTAGATCGGAAGGGCCGACCAACCCGTATAGCGTTTAAGGTGTTAGCCTCTAGATCGGAAGGGCCGACCAACCGGTATAGTGTTTAAGGTGTTAGCCTCTAGATCCGAAAGGCCGATCAACCGGTATAGCGTTTAAGGTGTTAGCTCTAGATCGGAAGGGCCGACCAACCCGTATAGCGTTTAAGGTGTTAGCCTCTAGATCGGAAGGGCCGATCAACCGGTATAGCGTTTAAGGTGTTAGCTCTAGATCGGAAGGGCCGACCAACCCGTATAGCGTTTAAGGTGTTAGCCTCTAGATCGGAAGGGCCGACCAACCGGTATAGTGTTTAAGGTGTTAGCCTCTAGATCGGAAGGGCCGACCAACCCGTATAGCGTTTAAGGTGTTAGCTCTAGATCGGAAGGGCCGACCAACCGGTATAGTGTTTAAGGTGTTAGCCTCTAGATCGGAAGGGCCGACCAACCGGTATAGTGTTTCAGGTGTTAGCCTCTAGATCGGAAGGGCCGACCAACCGGTATAGTGTTTAAGGTGTTAGCCTCTAGATCGCAAGGGCCGACCAACCGGTATAGTGTTTAAGGTGTTAGCATCTAGATCCGAAAGGCCGATCGACAGGTATAGTGTTTAAGGTGTTAGCTCTAGATCGGAAGGGCCGACCAACCCGTATAGTGTTTAAGGTGTTAGCCTCTAGATCGGAAGGGCCGACCAACCGGTATAGTGTTTAAGGTGTTAGCCTCTAGATCGAAAGGGCCGACCAACCCGTATAGCGTTTAAGGTGTTAGCTCTAGATCGGAAGGGCCGACGAACCCGTATAGCGTTTAAGGTGTTAGCCTCTAGATCGGAAGGGCCGACCAACCGGTATAGTGTTTAAGGTGTTAGCCTCTAGATCGGAAGGGCCGACCAACCGGTATAGTGTTTAAGGTGTTAGCTTCTAGATCGGAAGGGCCGACCAACCGGTATAGTGTTTCAGGTGTTAGCCTCTAGATCCGAAAGGCCGATCGACAGGTATAGTGTTTAAGGTGTTAGCTCTAGATCGGAAGGGCCGACCAACCCGTATAGTGTTTAAGGTGTTAGCCTCTTGATCGGAAGGGCCGACCAACCCGTATAGTGTTTAAGGTGTTAGCCTCTAGATCCGAAAGGCCGATCAACCGGTATAGTGTTTAAGGTGTTAGCCTCTAGATCGGAAGGGCCGACCAACCCGTATAGCGTTTAAGGTGTTAGCCTCTAGATCGGAAGGGCCGACCAACCGGTATAGTGTTTAAGGTGTTAGCCTCTAGATCCGAAAGGCCGATCAACCGGTATAGCGTTTAAGGTGTTAGCTCTAGATCGGAAGGGCCGACCAACCCGTATAGCGTTTAAGGTGTTAGCCTCTAGATCGGAAGGGCCGATCAACCGGTATAGCGTTTAAGGTGTTAGCTCTAGATCGGAAGGGCCGACCAACCCGTATAGCGTTTAAGGTGTTAGCCTCTAGATCGGAAGGGCCGACCAACCGGTATAGTGTTTAAGGTGTTAGCCTCTAGATCCGAAAGGCCGATCAACCGGTATAGTGTTTAAGGTGTTAGCCTCTAGATCGGAAGGGCCGACCAACCCGTATAGCGTTTAAGGTGTTAGCCTCTAGATCGGAAGGGCCGACCAACCGGTATAGTGTTTAAGGTGTTAGCCTCTAGATCGGAAGGGCCGACCAACCCGTATAGCGTTTAAGGTGTTAGCTCTAGATCGGAAGGGCCGACCAACCGGTATAGTGTTTAAGGTGTTAGCCTCTAGATCGGAAGGGCCGACCAACCGGTATAGTGTTTCAGGTGTTAGCCTCTAGATCGGAAGGGCCGACCAACCGGTATAGTGTTTAAGGTGTTAGCCTCTAGATCGCAAGGGCCGACCAACCGGTATAGTGTTTCAGGTGTTAGCCTCTAGATCCGAAAGGCCGATCGACAGGTATAGTGTTTAAGGTGTTAGCTCTAGATCGGAAGGGCCGACCAACCCGTATAGTGTTTAAGGTGTTAGCCTCTAGATCGGAAGGGCCGACCAACCGGTATAGTGTTTAAGGTGTTAGCCTCTAGATCGAAAGGGCCGACCAACCCGTATAGCGTTTAAGGTGTTAGCTCTAGATCGGAAGGGCCGACGAACCCGTACAGCGTTTAAGGTGTTAGCCTCTAGATCGGAAGGGCCGACCAACCGGTATAGTGTTTAAGGTGTTAGCCTCTAGATCGGAAGGGCCGACCAACCGGTATAGTGTTTAAGGTGTTAGCTTCTAGATCGGAAGGGCCGACCAACCGGTATAGTGTTTCAGGTGTTAGCCTCTAGATCCGAAAGGCCGATCGACAGGTATAGTGTTTAAGGTGTTAGCTCTAGATCGGAAGGGCCGACCAACCCGTATAGTGTTTAAGGTGTTAGCCTCTTGATCGGAAGGCCCGACCAACCCGTATAGCGTTTAAGGTGTTAGCCTCTAGATCCGAAAGGCCGATCAACCGGTATAGTGTTTAAGGTGTTAGCCTCTAGATCGGAAGGGCCGACCAACCCGTATAGCGTTTAAGGTGTTAGCCTCTAGATCGGAAAGGCCGACCAACCGGTATAGTGTTTAAGGTGTTAGCCTCTAGATCCGAAAGGCCGATCAACCGGTATAGCGTTTAAGGTGTTAGCTCTAGATCGGAAGGGCCGACCAACCCGTATAGCGTTTAAGGTGTTAGCCTCTAGATCGGAAGGGCCGATCAACCGGTATAGAGTTTAAGGTGTTAGCTCTAGATCGGAAGGGCCGACCAACCCGTATAGCGTTTAAGGTGTTAGCCTCTAGATCGGAAGGGCCGACCAACCGGTATAGTGTTTAAGGTGTTAGCCTCTAGATCCGAAAGGCCGATCAACCGGTATAGTGTTTAAGGTGTTAGCCTCTAGATCGGAAGGGCCGACCAACCCGTATAGCGTTTAAGGTGTTAGCCTCTAGATCGGAAGGGCCGACCAACCGGTATAGTGTTTAAGGTGTTAGCCTCTAGATCGGAAGGGCCGACCAACCCGTATAGCGTTTAAGGTGTTAGCTCTAGATCGGAAGGGCCGACCAACCGGTATAGTGTTTAAGGTGTTAGCCTCTAGATCGGAAGGGCCGACCAACCGGTATAGTGTTTCAGGTGTTAGCCTCTAGATCGGAAGGGCCGACCAACCGGTATAGTGTTTAAGGTGTTAGCCTCTAGATCGCAAGGGCCGACCAACCGGTATAGTGTTTAAGGTGTTAGCCTCTAGATCGGAAGGTTCCTGGTTCGAATCCGGGTCCAGGCATGGATGTTTGTAAATGTATGGTGTAGAGGCGGCTGGTGCACCTTAAATCTGTCGTGGCCGAAAGTCCTCACGTTGGGCTGGCGTGGAAGTTTGGAGAGTGGGGTGCCAGCTCAGGTGTTGCTTCGTCATCTGACCGTGGTTCAAAATTACGAGGTGTTGTCCTCGGATCTTTCCCTTAAGGGACTGATCCCGGACCGTCGTCAATAGCCCGTTGTGTTGCTCTAGTACGACGTTAACTAAAAAAATTACCAAATTACCCGGACCGTCGTCGATAGCCCTTTGTGTCGCTCTTGTACGACGTAAACTAAAATTACCATTACCATTACCTCACCCAATGTATGTGGTAATTTAGTCATTTAATTTGACTTCACAAACTGTGTACCTTGTCATCTGACCGTGGTTCAAAATTAGGTGGTAATGTTCTCGGATCTTTTATTCGGGTTCGATCACCTATAGCCCGTTGCGTGTCTTTAGTACCATGTTAATTAAATACCTACCTACCAAACTGTGCGTCATAACATAATTCCAGTCCTGGTCTGGGTTTAAACTTTATACTACGGCAGGTACAACAGTTGTACCATGATCGCGCCAAGAAAGAATTTAGACAAGGGCCATTACAGCAGTTGGACCTTAAAAGCTATAAAAATCGCGACAAGAAATAATCGGGCTTGTTATATCTATAGATGTAGTCACGAAGATACCGTCGCACTAAAGCTTCACACCGGGGTATTGACGACGGTCTTTGATCAAACCCGAAGGAAAAGATCCTAGGAGAGCATACATAATTTTGAAACACGGTCAGATGACGAGGTCACACCTGAGCTGAATTGCGACAAGAATTCAGACTACGGCTGTTATACCTTGAAAGCTATAAGAATCGCGCTTGTAATTTCTACAGCCGTAGTCAAAAGGTTAAGAAAAAACTGAAACTCACAATGGTATAATGCAATAAAAAAAAGAGAGATCGGATGAGAGAACAACCCCTACAGTCTGAAATGGACTGATCCGAGGTTAAGTAAATAATTTGCAAGATGTTTATATTCAATATCTTTGTTGCCATCAACCCTCCTGGTGGCTGTATCAACGTTGTATCACGTAATTTGCTAAACTCTTGACATATTGATGGACGAGATACCACTTCATTCAAAGAAAACTGATCAGATCTTGATCTCTTCATCTTCACATAAATCGGCAATATCTTGATCCACAGAAATCTCGTCATTAGCAATATTTACCAAGTCTTAATGAGCGAGATATCTCATCGAAATAACTTGGAGGGTTAAGGTCAAATTTACTCCCATGAGATTATGTGTACCAAAATATTGTCGTGTAGATTTATTATAGGTAAGCTAACCTCTTCGTGTATATTTGCAAAAGGCAAGCGTGGACAAAGATTACTGATCTCAACTCGAGACTTTATTATTCACTTGAACTGAGTGATACATCTCCTTTTATACCTTTTCCGAAAATGAATCCAACATTCGAGAATTCGAAAGTTCTAGAAATTAACATAAGTATATTACTGAAGAAGTGAGAAATAAACAGAAAGGAAACTTTAAAATGAAATCTACTTTTAGGCCACTTGCCTCTAGTGGGATTGGAACTCCGTACCTTCCGATTCGCAGTAAGGTGCAATACCGACTGAGCCTCGATTTTCAGACGAAGTGAATAAGTTTCGCTACAATATCTACTTCTCCATCATCAGTATCTTCTTGTAACTTTTACGTTTCAGTTCTGTAGTATTTAAATTATGCAATTTTATATTTAAAATATAACGGTTAAGTAAAATATAAATGACTTGTTAATGTTTTCAAAATGACCACCAAACCGAATTTGGGCAATTTAACAAAATGGGTACAGGGTAAAGTTGCCAACTTTTTCTGAAACAATTCCGGAACATATTGCGAAAAACTGAAATACTGATATTGTCACTCCTAAGTGCACAAAAGGTAGTATGTCTAAAAGCTGCATTTTTCAGGAGGGGGAAAAATGAATTATTTCCTTATGATTTTATTCTATTATATACTTTGATTTTTTTTATTTGTTTATTGGATCAGCTGATGACTTAAGAGATTTTACCAACTGATGGAAATCACAAAATGCCACAATTCGCAATAATAAAAGAAAAAATAGAATTTTTAAACATACGACCTTTTGCAGTCGGAGTGACGATAGATAGTATTGACTTGGAATAGTAGGGGACGTTTGATGGACACGAAGTCATTTGTAAAAGAAATAGTTATTTTGAAGTGTAGGTGATATTTTCGATAACTTTCTTTGAAATTCCAGGACAGTTTAACATTCAACCGGGATTCTGGACAGCAACTTCAATTCCGGGACAATTCGGAACGGTTGGTAGCCCTAGTACAGTGGCGTCGCATATAAAATATGACTTACAAGTGATTGGTGGGATGGATGGATTTCTATGGCGAAATGATCCATACTTGGTCAGGCTACAACATATGATGTAAATGGACATAGACACAAAAGGATAGCTTTACTGACACAGGAGTGAGAAATACTCCAAGAAGGAATCAAACCTGTTCCACTTGCATCCCTCAGGTTGCCAGCGCACTCGCAGTTGGCAGTGGACAACCCCACTGAGCCATGACGATATGTGAAGTCCTGGGGGACACGGTAGACTTGTTAGAAGCGTAAGCAATTAGCAATCGGAGGGTTGCGAGTTCGAGCCCAACCAAAGACCGTCGGGCTGGTTCACTTTACAAATACAAATATTGACGACCAGCTACAGGCTCAAGCCCAACAAGGCTGGTCCTTTGTTTATGAATTCCCCAATTCCCACTGACTATCCAAGTGTGTCTTAAATTCGTACACTCCCTTTGAATTAACTATATTTTCAGGCAACGCGTTCCAACTGTCTATTACCCTATTAAAGTAGTAGTTTTTCCTTAAATCCCGATTAAAATGTGTCCTATTCAATTTATACCCATGACCCCTTGTTCTGTTATCCCTATTGAAATTTAAGCCCTCTGTGTCCCCTTGTTTTACAAACTTGAAAAGCTGAATCAAATCCCCCCTCCTTCTTCTTCTTTCCAGTGTATACATGTTTAGCTTACTTAAACGTTCATTATAGTCGAAATTTGCTAGCCCCTTTATTATTTTTGTAGCTCTGTGCTGAACCCTTTCAATTGATTCTATGTCCTTTCTCATATATGGAGCCCAGAATTGTACAGCATATTCTAGATGTGGTCTTAATAAACACATCTGTCATGACCTCAAATGTCCGCTCGTTGGAGCTGTATGAAAGTTTTGAGAGGGCGTGCCATCTCAAACCTCGTCGTCTGACCACTGTTCAAAGTTACGTAGTGTTGTCCTCGCAGGTTTCCGTTTGGGGTTTGATCCCGAACCGTTTCCCATAGCCCATTGTGTTTCTACAGAACGACGTCAATTAAAACACCTACCATATGAAGTGCTGAGATGACTTGGACAGCTTGGGAACCTCTGCTATAAGCATTACTGCACTGCTCAGATAGCTCACGACGCTAATGGGTTTAAGTTAACACCACGGTATTTTAACCCGTCATCAGAAATTAAATGTTCAAGGTATTACTCCTGTTATATATAAGCGCCATGAATACGCATGCCTAAACACACGTCTGAGGCGATTAAGCAAGTGTTATTTAACAGTAGTGAACTCATGAGTAGGTATTAAAGAGGTTATGTCATATAAATCCTTTTAAGGATTAATCATTAAGGTATAATCATGAATGGAAACACAGTAGCGTGAGTTGAAAACTTTATGTCTAACTAGTAGCTGAATAACCGGCGCTGTTCGAGTTGAAATGGTTAAATGTTAAATTGAAAAGTGAATAACTTTCCTGTAGAACTGGATTCCTTGTCAATATTCAATTATTGCAAAAAAACAAACTTTAGATTTTAAAATTGGGTTTCGACGCGGGCACTTCTTGTGTGCCAACATGGTCGTCACTATTTTTTAAACATATTTATTTCCCCCGGTGTCCTGTAAAATTAGTAATTCAAACTACTTCACTTCTAGATTTGGGTTATTAGTTTGAAATGTACAATAATCCTATGATATTCAGTGATAATTAGATTTTCATTTTTTTATTGACTATGGACACATGGTAGCTACTATTTTTACCCTTTTATGCAACTATTTAATAGTTTATAAACACATCCATGCGTCATGGTAATGAACTCAAGTGGTTTGCTGTTTGTGTATCATATTTTGTTACTTGAGGGCAAATTAGACAGGGACCTAAAAGGTATGACGCGAAACACGCTTTTGGAAAATGAACAAATTTTCTAGAAAAAATTCATAGCACTCTCTAAAATGCTTCTAAGGGTAGAGATGACATACGAGCCACATGAATAATGCCCGTAATTTTTGTTCGTCTGCTGGATATTCTCCGGAGTAATATAAATAAGAGACTTTTTGCAATATAATGCTTGGCCAGTTTCCTATTTTACAAAGAACTCAAATATCCATGCATAACATTCAAAAAACACAATTTTGTTCTTAAAGAACCGAGTACAAAGCTTTAAAAATAAAAATATATGAATCATGACTATTTTCCTAATAAGCCAAAATAAATAAGATCATGGTCTTATTTTTTTACCAAAGTCTATCATGACTAAACTAACCCTTGGATCTCATAACTTTGAAATTTTATTTTCCTTTATCACTCACTTTTAATATATTTTATAAATTTTTGCGAAGTAGACTACATTGGAATCTATGTGATTAAGGGTGTGCGACAACTAAATCGAAACACTCTTTTTAACGACCTGTACTCGTTTAAAAGAAAACTGGTAGAAAATAAATAACTTTATGTAAATATTAAAAAAAAATAGTGTAGAACTTTTATGCAATTTAGTGTAACTTTTTGTGGTCCGAATTTGTAATTTATTCGAATAACTAACTTTCTTTCTGAAGGTATGAGATACATTTTCTGTAATGAGGGTATGTCTACTTTACAAATCTGTTCCATTGAATACATTTTTAAATATTTTGTTATAAATTGAATTATATAGTGTTAGACAAATAGTAATTTTCTTCAGAAAGATAATATATTTGATTAAAAGTTTAATAGCATTCTACTATATAATACTTCAGAAATCAATTCGCCCTATCCAATTATAGAAAAATTGTTGAAAGAGGATTATAATATTTGCAAGTTGTAAACGTGTAGTTTATTTTTATATTGTTTTCCGTCCTTATAAGTTTCATTAAAAGCAACTATATACTGCATAACACTACATAATATTTCCTGTTTTAGGTGTCACAAATATCACACATGTTTGAAACAAAACGACGCAAATAAAAACTTATTTTAATTTATTTCCACCAAAATATAAAATATTTACAAAAAATAATCAATATATCAGGATAATTAAATGATAACTGAATCCGGATAACATTATTTTAAGTATGTAAAACTCTACTACAGGAACTAGCTAATATATGAGGATAATGAACTTATTTTTACTGCGTTAAGTTAACTCCAAGGTCACGAGCTATATAAGGTCATATCAATAAAGGTAAAATCAAGTACTGACTGTTTCTGAATCTTACATTTTTTCAATAAATACCTTTAGTATTTGCGTAAAGAGTAATCTTGAACTGAAAAGTCCACCTGTGGTAAAACGATCAATGACGTCACTCTTATCAACTGGTAAGCATGATTACGAGCGCGAATCTCGTAAGTGCTCAGTTCGGATTGGCTGCTTGAGGGTTCCTGGTTTCTTCTAGACGATACCTAAATGCGTACCAGCTTCCTCAAAGTCCTCCAAGAAGGTATGTCTTGTGACATGGTGAGTGCAATGAGGTGGCACCTCTTATGGTACCCCAGGGAAATTTAGTCTGCCATGTTCTAGCTACCATCATGAGCATATCTCCCTTAGGTGTGCACGGACTTCACGGACCCTAGATACTCTAGTAATCTTTCTTTTCAAATGAGGTTTACTCTCTTTAGTAAACGAGGGGACCGCGCTCACGAAATGAACAAGCTATATTTTTCTGCTTTCATCGTACTCCTCCCCCACTCCTCTTTTATTCCCTTTCCCATCATTTTTTACTTAACCCTTATGATACGGCAGATTGACTTTAGTTACGACTAAAATATTGCTTACACCAGCGGCATGGTAACGGTGGTTGTTATTCCCCTTTAACCTACCGCTGGCATCGATCACCATTTACGAGCTGTCAGCGACTGGAGAGGACCTAGAGGATATCTTCTTTTGTTCGTTGTTCCCTTTCCCTGCGGTGTGAACGCTTTGGTGGAAAGCAGAAAGTCGTCAGGTGATATCTCTTCACACGACAAACGATACTTTGAGAGGAAAGCGTCAGTTGTAAATGCCACTCACGGCCCTGTCGTTCAAGTTAGGTAATTAGGTATGGGGGATCGGAGAATCAGAAGAAAAGCCGTTCCTGGAGACGATTGAAAAAATTTAAGCGCCGCAGCTTAAAGGTTACGCTTTCTTGTGAGTGGCGTAGCCTGACCAAAAATGCGCCATAAAACGCCAAAACAACCAGAAAGATTCTCGACAATCGGAGGTCTATTCAAACATAAGGTTACGATCCATTCAAACTAGCATTGGTGAAACAGCTTTCAATGAATAGCTGCTACAGTGCATCATTGCTGTATCTAAACTATGTAAATTGTTCACTAAAAGATTCTATGGCACAAAATAAATTTTCATCAATTTCGCTCGAGCAAATGTTTAACAAACCAACTATACCATTGATTCCCGTCCTTCAAAAACTGCTACACCAAAAATAATCCGACCCTATCTATTTAGCCCTCAAAATGACTGTACTGTACAACTAAACCAAGCAAGTAATCGCGAAAAATTCCCATCATCATTACAAAAGTATATTTTGTAAAAGTTCTGTTCTCGACAATTAGTGGTATATTTAGTTGTTAAGGTTATGATCCATCCAAACTATCTTTGAGGGAAATAAATAAACACTGCAATATTGTTGGATCTTAACACCATAAGTAGTTCAATTATGATAAATGGTTGCATGCCACAAAATAAATTTCATCAATTTCGCTCAATCGAATTTCTAACAGACCAACTATACCATTCATTTCGTTCATCAAAACTGCTAAACCAAAAAAATACGACCCTATTCTATTGAGCCCTCAAAATGACTGTAATGTTCAGTGGCAAAATAAACCAAGCAAGTAATCGCGAAAAATTCCCATCATCAATACAAAAAGCGTATTTTGTAAAGTTATGTTCTCGGCAATTAGGATCCAAACTAATAATGGGGAAACAACTTTCTATGAAAAGCACCTGAAGTGGTATATTTTTGGATCTAAACTATAGATAGTTCACTAAAAAATTCCGTGGCACAAAATAAATTTCATCAATTTCACTCAATCGAAGTTCCATCAAACCAAACCATTCATTTTCTGCTTTGAAAACAGCTCAAATCAAAAACATGACCCGATCTATTTACCCCTCAAAATGACCCCAGAACGATGAACCAAATCAAGCAAGTATGCAGTCGCGAAAATTTCCCATCATCAGTACAGCAAGCAAAGCGTGTAAAGTTGTCTTTTGGTAACGCCCACCGGTTAGAAGAGAGAGCAGAATCATTCCACTAATGCTCCCAAAGCGAGCGAATGGCACTTTGTAAGAGTTCGCTCTCTGTAGAAGTACTTTCCCAGCACACGCCATTAGAATGCAGAGAAGCCCTACACCTCGAGTGCGTTCATATAAATACTTTATGATCTCCTCCACACACAAGGGACATTTCTATTGACTGTTGGGCGGCATCTCGCTAGGTGAACACCGCTAATGTTACTTTGTAAAATATGTAGAATAATACCAGATGTAATTAATGAAATAATTCGTAAATAAATCTAGAATGCTATGCAAATATATTGTATCCAAATATTTTTTATTACTATTTCATTATGCAATGGGAAATTAAAATAGAAAATGGTTCAATTTTAAGTGGTTATTTTAGCTACGTTTACATAAAATGCTCGTAGAATTACCCACCGTTGCTTGGGTAGAATTGGTTAAATATTGATTGAAAAGTGATAAGATTACACCCTTTCATAATAAAATGTAAATATCACTTAAGCGAGCGGAAAATAAATCGTTGAACACCGTATTGATATTTTTATATCTTCTATAAATTACTTTGAACCATTTGGAGCTTTGGTACATGCTATAACCATCCATAAATTTCATATACATCACACGACTATTGTAAGACAAGCCTACTAACTGTTAACTAAGGTTTGATAGTAAGGTAACAACTAAAGAAGTCGATTTTTAATTTTGGTAATGAATCTACCTGAACCATTTTCTTTAAGAATACTAACTAAAGGCAAATACTCATTTTTACTATCTATGTTGTTTAATTGTGTCACTCTTGAGCTATAGATATGCACCAAATTTCACCATTATTATGAAAAAAATGACAAATTAAATTTATACGATATTCATGATTAATTTCTTTTAAAGCAAAGTACATTTTCGTTTCTTGGTAATTCCATTCGTGGTACACGAAGTAAAGAATCTTATTTTTAAATTATATGTCAATACAAAGCAAAGTTAAGCGAATATAATTTTCCCTGAATTCATTGAGTTCATTAATACGAAAATCACTGTTTTCAACTAATTTTTCACGGGAAGCTAAGTTGCATTATATGTTCACTTCGTAAAGCACTTGCTGTCACTAAAGACCAAAAATACTCAAATTTTCATACGTCCTAGGTTCTAATATTTTCCAACCGTGATATTCTAAAATCGGTAAAACTTTATTTTAAATACACTTAATTCCAACTAACAAGCAGTTTTCAGTAGAATCCTCATGCCATTTATTCAATTCAGAGATTCTGCTTCTAAATAGAAATCATATATCTTTTAGAATGATTGTTACTTGATTATGGAAGCATAGCTTTTGATAAAACCCAATAACATAATTTGAAACATGAAAAAGAAATGCAAGTTTATATATATATATATATATATATATATATATATATATATATATATATATATATATATATATATATATATATATATATATATATAATCTTACTCTCGTAAACAAATGATTTACATAATATCAAATAATGAAGACAGAAATACTGTAATTCTATACAGACCGCAAAAATGAAGTTCCGTTCATAGAAAAAATACAGAATTCCTGAAAATAGGAAAGATGAGCAAACGTGTCGGATTTCGACTTCCCGGAATGCAGCAATCGAAAAAGACCTTGGAACACCATTGTGAGGCTGTAACAATTTATTTACGAAAAGAATACAATCATGAAACTGAGAAATAATATTATAAGACAGCAAGGTTTCGGAATCTTAACACGGATGCCATAAACTCAGAATTTAAATCGAATTTAAGAGAAAGTTAAACAAATTATGCCGTTTCCAGATGCCCATGTAGCAAATTAAACTTTTATTATCTGTGGGTTTTTCCGTGCGCTTTTAGCATTAAATAGATTGATTTCCTTCCAAATTGCAAGCTAAATACGAGATTAAATATTTTAAATATTGTTTTTTGAATCATCAATCAACTATATTTTTATTTTAGTTCAAACCAAGAAAGAAATTCAGACAGTAAAAGTTCAGCAAAACATTTCATTACCCGAGGCACGAAAAATTGTAAATGATCGCACCCCAAAACCTGGAATTTCTTACTCTTCAATAGTAAAAAAAACTTTCAAAACTAACGGAACTCAAACCGATGTAACTGTGTTTAAGCCATCTGAACAACATAAAACTTTAACGAACCAACCTATACCGCTTTCTTTCTCTAAAGCATCAGCTACAACCTCATCGAATACAAAAATCATAAACCAACCAAATCGATCAACAAATACTTCTTTAAAAAGAGCCATATCATCTAAACAAAATAATATTAAAATAGCAAAAAGTTCTTCTCAAACCTCTCTTCAACCTGACGTTTCATCCAGAAATATGATAACTAATCCTTCTACCAGTGACCTCATTAATCTTTATAACTCAGAAAGCGATATCTCATCGGTAGAAGATGAGGACTTGGAGACTTCGCCACTGAAGCCCAAGAAAGATCCACGACAAGACAAACATCGTCCTAGGACGAGAAATCACAAGTAGTTTTCCTTTTCCTTTATATTTTATTTTTATGGCTTCCTTTCTTTCCTAGAACTGCCGGGGTTTTCGTAACAGATTTGATGATGTTAAAGACATCATAAACAAACACAAGCCAGCTGTAATCGCCCTCCAGGAGACCTATCTAAGAAACAATGACAACACTAACATTCGTTATTTCACAACATTCCGAAAAGATTACGATGATGGCCAAAGAGCATGTGGAGGTGTTGCATTGCTTACCTCCCATGACTTACCAGTAACCCAAATTAACCTTACAACAAATCTCCAAGCTGTTGCGGTAAGACTTCATGTCAATATTTTAATTACAATATGCAATTTATACCTTCCTCCTAATACCAATATCGCCACTTTTGACTTAAATAATTTGATAGATCAGCTTCCTCAACCATTCATTCTACTTGGTGACCTAAACGGCCATCATATCCTCTGTGGCTATTCAGACATTAATCGTAGAGGCAAACAAATTGAGAAACTAATAACGGACAATGATTTATGTATTATGAATAACGGCCAACCTACTTACTTTCACTCACCTTCACTTACTTACCATTCAATAGATATGGCAATTTGCACACCTTCAATTTTACCATTTTGGACTTTTTCTGTGGATTCTTACCTTTACAATAGCGACCATTATCCAATTAAACTAAAATATGCAGGCCAATACCAACCTCACACTGACAGCCAGTCCAACTATATTTTTGAAACTGCCAACTGGCCACTTTTTATCAGCCTTGCAGACATTTCTAACATGGTAGAAAATGATAACATCGATGAAGTCACTGAAAAAATAACAGACATTATTATAGCAAGTGCTGACGCTTCCATTAAAAAAGTTACTAATAAGCCTAAAAAACAAAAGAATGGGGATTGTAGCTGTGCTTATCGGAAACAGAGGAAAGCTTGGAATATCTTTAATAGATATCCAACAAATGAAAACTATATTATTTATAAAAAAACAAAAGCTGCATTTCGAAAAATACAACGACGTAGTCAGAGGGATTCTTGGATGAATTATATCAATAGTATTAATAGTAAAACCACAAGCAAACAATCATGGAACAGAATTAAAAGAATTTCCGGTGTTTACCCCAATAGACAAATACAAAATCTAGATTACAATAACCAAGTACTATCAGCACCCAAAGATATAGCAAACGCAATTGCTTCATGTCTTTCCGAAATATCCAGCTCCTGTAACTACTCTGAAAGTTAAAAAAAAATTAAAATTGCATCTGAAAAGAATAAAGTTAATTTTACTTCAAACCGTATATTATCGTATAATTGTGATTTTACTTTTTCGGAATTGACAAAAGCTTTATCCTTAGTCCACAAATCAACTCCTGGCCCAGATAATATTAGTTATTTCATGCTCAAACATCTTTCAAATAGTTCTCTAAATAATCTCCTGAAATTTTATAACAGAATTTGGAACGAGCACACTTTTCCGCAGTCATGGAGATATGCTACCATAATACCCATATTGAAACCGAATAAAGATCCCAAGAACCCTTCGAACTACCGTCCAATAGCCCTGACAAGCTGCCTATGCAAAACTTTAGAAAAGATGGTCAACGCTAGGTTAATATATATTTTAGAAAAGGATAAATGTCTCTCTCCTTTTCAAAGTGGTTTCAGGAAAAATCGTGCCACTATTGATAATCTTGTCGCTCTCGAGACTGATATCAGAAACGCTTTTGTGCAAAATAAACATCTCGTCTCGATTTTTTTCGATATCGAAAAAGCATACGATAGAACATGGAGACATGGAATTTTAAGGGACATTTTTAAAAACGATATAAGAGGTAATTTGCCTATTTTTATTCAAAAAATTTTTAGAGAAAAGATATTTTAAAGTAAGAATTGGACCAATATTCTCGGATGTTTTTATTCAAGAGGAGGGAGTACCACAGGGCAGTGTTTTGAGCGTGACTATATTTATTTTAAAAATTAATGATATTGTTTCTCAATTGCCTCCATCAGTTAAGGGTCTTATTTACGTTGACGATCTGCAAATTTCATGCGCAGCTAAAGACATTTGTTTAATAGAGAGACAACTTCAACAGGCAGTCAATAAAATCACACATTGGACAAATGAAAATGGTTTCAGTTTTTCACCATCTAAAACCGCTTGTGTTCATTTTTGCAAAAAGCGAAATCTTCATCTTGACCCTGAAATATTTTTCAAATATATTTTAATTAATGTTGTGGACAATTTAAAATTTTTAGGTATCATATTTGACAAGAAGTTGGCTTTTCAACCGCATATTTTAAATCTACGCAAACGTTGCGAAAAGGCTCTTAACATCTTACGAGTTTTATCAAAATTATCATGGGGATCTGATCGAGATTGTCTTTTAAAAATATATAGAGCCCTAGTACGATCAAAATTAGATTACGGCTGCGTGGTGTATGGGTCAGCAAGAAAATCTGCTCTTCAAACTCTGAACACCGTCCACCACACAGCTTTGCGTTTATGTTCTGGTGCCTTCAGAACTTCACCCATAAGCAGCTTATATGTAGACTCGTCTGAACCTTCCCTGGACTTAAGACGACAGTTATTATCATTGGAATACTATTTTAGAATTACCTCAACCCCTCATCACCCATTGCATACCATTCATCACAGTCCTTATTTAAAACGCCTATATCAAGCTAAAACATCCTTCATCACTACATTCCACTTAAGAATGCTGGATGCGATGAACGGATCTGAACTTTCTTCACTTGACGTCACCCAGAAAAAACTGTATTATTTCTCTCCTTGGTTTAATCATGATTTTGAATTTCAAATCCCGTTCCAAAATTTTAATAAAGCAGATACCTCTGATATTATATATAAACAACTATTTCATAAGCATTTAGAAAATTACTCAAATTTTATACAAGTTTACACGGACGGATCTAAAAGGGAAAACTACGTTGGAGCTGCGTTCACTATTAATCACTCTGTTCACAGTTTTAAACTTCATTCTTCATGTTCTGTTTTTACTTCTGAAATCATGGCCATATATAAAGCACTAGAATATATATCTGATCATTGTCATAAAAACTGTATCATTTTCACTGATTCATTAAGCGTTTTACAGTCATTGAAACATCCTGATCATGACAGTCATCCCGTTGTTTTAGACTCATTAAAAAGAATTTATCATCTTTCATCCAGAAATTTTAACTTAATATTTTGTTGGATCCCATCTCATGTTGGGATATCTGGTAATGAAATAGTTGACAAAGCCGCCAAATCGGCCGTAAATAATATTAACCATACCATCCCTTATCGTGACATAAAATCTTGCATTTATAAATTTTTAGAGGAAAAATGGCAGTACGATTGGAATGAACAAACCCAGAACAAACTTCATGCTATTAAACCAATTATATCTGAATGGAAATCGCTACCTATAAGAAGACAAAATGTTATATTGACACGCCTCCGTATTGGACATACTCGTATAACCCACAGACACCTCCTCCTCGGAGAAGATAATCCTATTTGTAATCATTGTATTTGTCCACTAACGGTAAAACATATTGTAATAGAATGTTCTCATTTTAATAGTCAACGACTTAAACATTTTAATTCGTATACTTTGGTTTTAGAAGACATGGTTGGAAAGAATCCTCATCCAAATATTTTTAGCTTTTTATATGACATTGGTTTCATTCATCACATATAATATATATAGTATTCATTTTATTACATCAGTTCTTATTTCATTTTATTGCTATATTATGTAGTTGATTTTTTATCTTCAGTTTGGCATAATATGTCCCGAGAGGACTCAATGCCACAAAATCATATCCAATCCCCTTATTTCCTGTTATAAAATTTCCCTTATTCTAATTGATTAATGTAACAAAATCGCGTAAAAGTTCTAAAACAGTCTTTTTCATTATTCTTATTAAAAATACAAAATGTTATTGATGTTATACATAATAACAGTTAATATAGCTTTTCTAAAACAAAAGTTTGTATAATTGTAACCCAAAATGTTCCATTGCGTCGTGAAAATTAAATTATTTTCAAAATGATTAGAGCGATTGCATTTTGAAGCTTATAAATATATTTTGTTGATATCTCTTTTATAGGTTATGTATATTTTTATAATTTATTACTATTATAAAGTTATAATTAATTCTTATTTTACACAACTACCCGTGATGGGAACATTAATATTACTGCATTAGCAAATATCTTTGCACATAATGTGTTCAATTTATTTTACTTAATACTTGCAAGAGCTCCAAGGGGAAAAAATTGTGTTTACTAGTTCCTAGTTGATCTAACTTTTAAGAATATTTCAGCTACCTAAAAATATTTTAACTTCTGTAAAGTTACTGTCAATGAAGTTTATATTAATGTATTGTATGCATATTTTTTAAAAGCTCATATAATAATTTTGTACCTAGGTACGATTTTCTAAATCTTCATCAATCAATATCTCTCAATTTTTCTACCCTTAGATATTTCAATATAGCTGTCCTTTTTTTTTATTTATAAACACCTCTATATCTATTATTCTACAATCGTACAATATCTTACCGTTCCTCTTCAAGGTAAACCTTTTGTGACAGAATTAATCTCTTTCAGTCTAAATGTTGTTCTCAATATACCTTCTCTAAATTTCTTTCTAGCTCTCAAATGTTTCAATAGCATTCAATATATCACTGCAGATATAACAGATCTTGATTTAGAATCCGTTGTGACTTGGATGGCCGTAGTATTCAAAACTATAATTAAAAAAGTATATCCAGATCTAAGTTCTCGTATAACAAAAGTGACCTGAAGAGAAAAATTAAACTATCTCAAACTGTTTTACATAATCTCTCACTAATAGTTCTTCGTGAATAAACATTCAACAACAATAGTGGTTAGGAATATAAACCTTAGATCTCGGTCGAATTAACCCTCGTGTAGGAAAAAAACTGACAATGGGGTAACAAACCAAAATTAATATTTATTTCTCTTAAGTATTATATAAATGAAGACAGGGGATAGTTGGTCAAGTTTTTATTTTTCTTTCTTTTTCAGTAACACTTTCAGCTAATTTAACCAATGCTGCTGATATTGAAACTCCTTGGCTACAAATTGATGAATAAAACGTCACTAAAAATAGTATATTTTAATCGTTGAATATTGTTTACGAAAGTGTTCAAACTATCCCAACTTACCCCTGATGTGGGATAGGTTGGCATGACGCCTGGGGTAAGTTGGCGTTGAATGTCATTGCGATAGGATCTAAACAATAATGCGAGTTCAACACTTTAAACTTATATTTTAATACAAAATAAAAAAGGACATCTAAGAAAATAAAACAAAAAGATCAAGGAAATCCTAACGCTTTGTGTCCACTAAAAAAAGTAGGGCGTAATCCACTTGGATTGGTGGCTTTAATTTTTGCAAAGTTTTGTTGCGGTTGTACCAGATTGTGTCCACGACTTCCAGCCATCTCCGAAGTATGTTTGGTTTCACCATTGTGGAAATATAGAATTCATCACCGTCGATGTCCACTATCTTTCCTATACCAGCATGCCCCACAACTTAAATTCCAACTAACCCAAACAGGACCTTTGGGACTAGATGGCTGTCTTATAGTCATAGTCATAGTCATATCGAGTGGGGAGGTCAGGAAAGCCCTAGGTTCTGATTCCACTAGGGAATATTGCACCAAACCCCATTGTTTTTCGATACTCCTGTCAGAGAAAGCCAGATTCCTTGAGAAAGGCCAAAAGGCTTTTGACAGGTTCTTCGTGAATTGTATCAAGTTCTGTTCCAAGACCTAGACTTGAGTGCCTTATGTGAAGCAGAGCTTCGCATTCAAAAAGTATGTGGTGGGCAGTTTCCTCCACCATATTGCATTTTCTGCATAGAGGTTCTTCTTTAAAGATTCCCATCCTATGAAGGTGTTTTCTTAGGTGATAATGGCCTGTGAGAAATCCAACTATCACCCTCATCTTACCCCTGCTAAGACGAAGGATCTGAGAAGATGTTTTCATAGAAGGTTCTTGAATCATAAGCCTTGCATGTTTTTGATCGGTGGTTTGCTTCCACTTTTTTGTAGTTTCTTTAAGCATTCTTTCTCCTATCACCCTTTTTGCGGTAGTCTTAGAGATCCCGCAAAAAGGCTCAGGGCTTAAAGGTAGGTCTGCAGTCCCCAGTTTGGCTAACTTATCTGCATTTTCGTTTCCTTCTACACCAGTATGCCCTGGTACCCAAGTAAGAAAGATCCTATTATGGGTCCCCAAGTCATGTAGAAGGTTCCTACATTCCCAAACAAGTTTGGAGCTTATTTGGAATGAGTTTATTGCCTTTAAGGCTGCTTGACTGTCACTGAATATGTAGATTTTCATATTTGAGTAGGAACTTCTAGAACATTCTTGTAGACAGTAGATGATAGCAAGCAGTTCCGCTTGAAATACTGTGGCATGTTTTCCTAATTTTCGGGAAATCCTTGCCTTAGGTCTGATCCCACATATTCCAGCACCTGCCTTTTCGTTTTGTCAGATGGTGCCTTACTCTTCTACATACGTTTTACAGGCAATTCCGGTACATGAATACAATCGTTATTGCTCCCTCTAGCCAACACAACCTCAACATAATCTAGGGCTTCATAAAACTCCAAAACCTTCACTTAAGAAAAAACCGTACTGGGCAAATAAACACAAATCCAATTTCTCTCTCTCTTCTCTCTCTCTCTCTCTCTCTCTCTCTGGAAGCTTCTATCACACCTGAAACTTGAGTGGATGAAGCAACATACCCGCGTGGTTAAATAGTGGCGATATCATTGCTCTGAAATAACTGTGGTAAAAATACAAGGTGAATGCCAACAAGCACTGGTCTCCCCTACCTCAAGTCAATACATACTTTTAGTATTTGCATCATTTGACTCTTTGATCTCTGTTTCAGCGTGCTCCTGTTCCTATTGTGTTCCTGTTCTAGTGTCTTTGTTCCGTTGTTTATTTGATCTCTATATGGCGTTAGGATAATCTCCATTACCGCCTGCTGCATTGGAAATAGAAAGTATTTGTAAAAATAACACCCATCTGGTGAAATGTTGTGTCAATGCAGCATTGCATTTTTATCCTACCCCAGACCACAGCCCATTTACCAAAAGTCTTTGCCTGACATACCAAATATAGTCTAGAAACAAAATTAAAATATGTAACTCTATGAACAGGTGTTACTGCGACTTCGGTTAGGTCAGGGCAACTATTGAGACAGGCTCCAAGTCATGCCTGGAAGACAATACAAGGAACAGGTGTTGAAAAGTCGATTCGATTAGATTTTGTACTTAGTCTTATCCAATAAGAACAAGAAAACCAATCACTTCGAAAGTTCTCAGTAGATCCTGTGGAAATTGAGATTTCGTAAATGTTAGGTAGGTATTTTATATTATCCGGAATCAATCTCAACTTGAAAGATCCTAGGACAACACTAATGCATCAGCCCCCTTTGAACACGATGGTATTTGGTTGGATTCGAACGCACAACCTTTCGGTAGGTAATCCGTTAGAGTGCTAGTCTTTCTCTTCAGCTAAATCTTTATGCGTTATTCTGTTAGCATTAAGTCAATAATATAGCTTATTTTATGTTCTTTCACCCTCTAAATATATGTAGAATGGTACTGTTCTTCCCCCCTGTTGCTATATATAGATGTTATAACACAAATCTCCCACCCTTATTCTTTATTTAAAAAAACATTTTCTCCTTATGATATAGATGAGTTGTTTTGCAGCGGGTACTCCGAAATATATACACTACCCTACAATAATGGACCGGACAGCAAGATGTGATGGTAAAAATGAAATAATACATGCTTTAATAGGGGGATGGTCCCCCATGTGCTGCAATGACACTAGCAGCCCCTCTGGGAATACCTTCAACAAGGTTTTGATTCACAGCAATGGGTATTTTGTGTCCATTCCTGCTGCAAGAATGTCGCCAGTTCAGCTGTAGATTGCGGACAAAGTTCCCTGGACCGTAAGCGTTATTCTAACTCGTCCCACGTATGTTGTATGGGGTTTAGGTAGAGACTCTGAGAAGGACAGGGAAAACGTTTAACATCCATATATTGATACCACTGCTTGACAGAGGCTGAAATATGACATAGAGCATTGTCGTCCTAGAAGTAACATTCGTCCATTCCATAAAATTGTCAGAGTGTAGGAAGAACCTGATTGTCCAAAATGTTCATGTAGGCGTCGGCGTTCAATTATTCAGGAACAACATGCAAAGGTTCCAGACCATATCACGAAAAACTCCCCCAAACAAGTAGTCGTATTTTATGCAAATCCTCTGGCGTCGGGTTTATTATTATAGGGTAGTATAGGTCCAGTCCTGAGTTGTCAGGGTCAGTAATAGCCCAGTTTGAAGAATAATGAATTAGAAATCGGAAGGTTGCTAGGTCGTATACATCCGACCAAAGACCGTCTGTGCAAAGGGGGCTGCTACAAGTCAAATCTGTCGTGGCCTCAAATATCCTAATGTTGGCGAGGTGTAGAAGTTTGTAGAGTGGAGTATCAGCTCAAGTGTGACTTCCTCATCTAACCGTGATTCAAAATTACACGGTCTTGTCCCCGGATATTATCTATTCGGGTTTGATCCCGGACCGTCTCCAATAACCGTTGTGTTGCTCTAGTGTGAAGCAAATTAAATATCTATCTATATGCCCATCCTAAGTAGAGAATATTTTGTTTTTGAACTTTTCAACAAATTTAACTTTTAACTAATTTAACTTTAGAACTAATTTAACTTTTAACTTTTTTAACTTTAGAACTAATGTAACTTTAGGACAAATTTAACTTTAGAGCAAATTTAACTTTAGAACAAATTTAACGTTAGAACAAATTTAACTTTTAACTAATTTAACTTTAGAACAAATTTAGCTTTAGAACAAATTTAGCTTTTAACTAATTTAACTTTAGAACAAATTTAGCTTTAGAACAAATTTAGCTTTTAACTAATTTAACTTTAGAACAAATTTAGCTTTAGAACAAATTTAGCTTTAGAACAAATTTAACTTAAGAACAAATTTAACTTTTCCTAATTTAACTTTAGAACAAATTTAACTTTTAACTAATTAACTTTAGAAATAATTCAACTTTTAACTAATTTAACTTTAGAACAAATTTAACTTTTCCTAATTTAACTTTAGAACAAATTTAACTTTTAACTAATTAACTTTAGAAATAATTTAACTTTTAACTATATATATATATATTTAACTTTAGAACAAATTTAACTTTTTACTGTATGGTATTCAAAATTGCAAGATCTAATCTGGTTGAACGAGGAATAAATGGTTGGCACACTATACATCTATATATATATTTCTCTTACGTGGCACGCAAAAAAGACTGTATTTGTTACCGCGTTTTGGCAACATTGTGCGATTGTTTGTTTACTAGGAGCCTCGCGCCTCATTTGAATCTATACCGTTATCGGATGAAATTTTATTGAAAAAAATGAATTTTAGACGAGCTGTGTTGCGGTTTGTAATAGAAATCTAAGAAAGCGGAGGATCTTTTCAGGGCTATTTAAAAAACAGTCCTTTTCAAGGCTAACAATTATAGTACAACAAGACGCGTGCACTACAACTTTCGACAACAAACTCAGTCAAAAAGTGTATGAGTGGCTCGAGTACTGGGGAAATGTACACACAAACAACATGCTGGGTATTCAATTTCCAAAACAGCGTTCACATTGCGAATAAAAATTTGCTCAAAGTTTTCATTTAAATTCTGATTTCAGAGGTACTGTATATATCTTTTATGTAATACAGCAAATTTAGATTTGAAAAATATTTTTTTAGAATATCTTATTTTGTAATCAATCCCTTCTGCTAGGACACGTGTCTTCATTGATGCGAGCGAAGCGAGCATAGGTTCGCGCAGCGAACCAATGAGAATTGCGAAGCAATCCTCCGGGGGTTGGCGAGCGTTAGCGAGCAGGGGGCAGGCCCCCTAGTTTTATCTATTTCCCTTAACCGACGTTGCATGAACCGAAACTAACACCGCACCATTTTCGTCCTCCAAAATTGATGATTCCAAAAAAAAGTCCGAGATACGAGCCCCCGAAATCCCCTGCGAGTCTTCATCTTGTTTACTTTATACGCAGTCTTTTCTCTCCCAGACTTCCTCATGTGTGTTCTTTCAACGTCAAATAATCCGGTTATCCAGTCCATGGAAGGAGCTTATTAAAAGAGAAAGGCGAAAGAAGCCGTGGCATTGCGTAATCTGGCTAAACCGTGGTCCATCTCGTTTATTTGAACAAAGACGGGTGGGCGGGGCCTTGGCGAGATCCCCTCCGCGCATGCGCGGAGGGTTAACGCCGAAGAGCTCTCTTTTAAAGGAGCCATTGACTCGGTCTATCCGGACTTTTATCGTCCGGCAGATGTTATGCGCTGCTTCTTTCACGAAATAGGTTTCGCGGAGCGTCGTTATATGAGCGTTAGAAAAATGTGAGTCGTTCTTTATTTCCCTCTGTGTGTTTGCGATTTTTTCTTCTTTGTCTCTCTTGTGGAAATGTGATTTGGTTTGATAGTCCTTTTGGAGTGTTGTGTTTAAATATGCTGATAACAACTTTTTCATTGTTTTAGCGCGTTGTCAAATTTGTGTAAATGTTTAGATGACATTCCCCTAGAAGCATTGGAATTTTTAATATAAAATTATGTTATTGATTCTTTTTCATACAGAGATCCAGGTGCTAAGCTTCGAGGAATTTAACTTATTTTTATACGTTTAGCTTATATTTTGAGATTTAAAAGAACCTGTTGATATCTCTCTCCTTAAATGTCATTAGATATTTATTTATTATCAACTACATTATTTTAGGTTATTGAATTTGAAAAACTGATATGTTAATTATTCTACACATCTTCCGTATGGAAGTTAAAAATAACTTTACTTTTTATTGATAGTATTTTGTTTCAAGCTTCTTATTTACAGCTCTACTTTTTAAAATGATCTGATATATTTGACGTTAAAAACACGAGATTCTGTATTATATTGAATGAGCTTCTTTAAATTTTCATGAATATGAATAGAAGTCTAATTTTATGTTTAGAATTATACTGTTCTTTTTAAACAATATTACGATTTCATATTGAAAAAAAACATCTATTTATCAAGATCTCGGGAATTGTTCTTTACATTCATAAACTAATATACGGTGTTATTGCTGACTTTTGAGAGAATAAGAACACAAATGTTTCAAAATGCTAGCTCTAAAGTATTAAAGAACGTTTCCAGACATACTGTACTTTTTTTATCTTTTGGAAGCCCCAAAGAAGAAAAACGAATAAATATATTTAAGACCGAGAAAATAAAAGAAAATGGCTCTTACATGTGAGGTATGCAGTGTGGGTATGAAGTCATTTTGAAATAATCTTGGAGCAGAAAAAATTTTGTAGTAGAAGATTAAGGTTTAAACTTATGTTAACAGACAAAAGTATTTGGGTTGATACTGAATATTTGCCTGAAAATTATTTTTATTACAATAAATTTTAGTCCTGTGAAATATTTTGAGGTCTACTTATAAAAAGAACAGAAAAATATTATCATATAACCTTTTTAATTAAATCTTAAACGATTAAATACAGTCAATCATAACACACATAAATTCGAGACCTAGAACCTTAAGATTGTTAACTGTCTAACAATTTATAACAAAATATCTTTAGCTACCTTTTTTATTAAATAAATTTTAGACTTAAAGTCTAAAATAAAAGAACACTTATTTATGCGTCTGTCAAAAAAGTCATGGAATTAATAAAAATAGATAAATTTAATTTTATAAATTTGTAATTTAATTCACAAAGTGCAATTGGGTTTATCGAAATATATCTCTTAAACATATTCATGAAACTTCCCCTAAAAATAACTTTAAAACATTTAAAAATGTATTGTAATAGAAAAAGCATCCTGAGGCATGTATTGAATATCAACTTGAAAATTTTTCTGTCAGCTTAAGTTTAGACTTGAATCTTTAACAAAAACTTTTTTGCTCAAGGCTAAACCTTCTTTTTCAAAATGGCTTCTACTCAAACCTACAGACCTCAGCTGTCAAGAGTCATTTTCGTTTATTTTCTCTTGGTCTTAAATATGTATTCACTTTTTCCCCTAGAGCTTTCAAAAGGAAAACAAATTATAGAGTTACTGGAAATGTTTTTTTATTCTTTTAAAGGATGCAAGTTATATTTCTAAGCTTTGCTATTCGAATAATCTAAGTATTGTATTAACAACCAGTTTAAGAATCTCTTAAAATAAAAGTTTAAGAATAAAAAATTATCAAAATGTTAAGGAAATATATAAATAATTAATATATAAAATATATAATTAAATATATAAAATAATAAATAATTATAACATATATCGGAACAAAATTTTGAAGCACGTATAAAAAAACACCATAAATAAAGAGGATAACTTTTTTAAATTTCGTTTCATTTTTGGTAAATTGCTCTATGATAAGCAACCTTTCACAATTATAATAAATAGACAATTTTTTCAGGTCAAGGGGCAACTCGCAAAATCTAATAACATTAACAAGATATAACAGTTCTACGTTTATTTTAAATAATTGTATGTGAATTAAAGAAACACAATACAATATAAATCAAAAAACATTCCTTGTATTTGCTATGACTTCGAACTATATGTGAGACAGATTCAAATGTACTAAAACAAATTATTACTAACACTGGTCTGTAATTTTTGAATCTACAATATTTGATTTCTTAACTTTGTATGCCCATATCTTGCAGTATACCACAAGTCCTAAATTGATTTAATTACAACCAATTATATAATACAAATATGATTACTTTTTCATGCGTCATGTCCCAAAACATTTTTCAAATCGTTATTGTTGTCGACTTATAGATTAAGAATTTAAGGTGGCATATCGGTTTGGTTTATGATAATATCTATCTCAACAAACTCTCTTTATCAACAAACCAGTACATTGTAAAGTGTACTTAAACAATTTCTTTTCTACGCGACGTTTGAACTGTTTTGAAATCTTATACCGTAAAATAACATAATGACATAAGTTTTTTTAAACAAGAATAATGTAAAGATGCATGGTAAACTTAGTGATTCCGAAGGAGTTGCATTTAAATGCAATTCCTGTATAATTAACTTGAAAAAGTAACTTTAACTTAAGGTGTCGTGGAGTAGTAATTAAAGTGTCTAGAATGTGTATACAGTGGAAGACAATATCGTACGTGAAAAGCCAATTAAAAATGCAGTGGCCTAAAGTGGAGAAATAGAGATTTCTGAAAAATACTTCAGCTAATTAACTTTTCGGGCGTTAGGTTACTTATCCAAATTTAAGAGTTCTACAACACTTATACCACTTTATAGTAAAGAAAATTTCTAAGGTAAAAAAGACACTTTCTTTCAACTGTTCTGATTAAAACGTATTTGTGGTGATAGAAGATATACGTTATTTTCAACATTAAAGTTAATAAAACTATAACAAATTCCATTTAATTTTAAGCGATTTAATTGATAACTTTATAGATTTTAAGATTCGATAAATGTTAGGAAATACAAGATTCCAAAAAGCAGAGCAAAATTTTAGCATTATTCCCATAGATAAAAGTATAAATTTAGATTAAAAATCGTAATCGTAATTTTATGAAAAAGCTTAATCTTATCTAGATCTTTAAAACTCAGTTACAAAAAAGCTGCTTTTGAGAATTTTTATAAAAATGAATATACAGGAAAAGTTTTGTAGCTTCCACTTTAAAATGCCCTGATTTCAGCAACTCAGGTGTTGCCTCGTCATCTGATCGTGGTTCAAAATTACGTGGTGTTGTCTTCGGATATTTCCCTTAAGGGATTAATTCCGGAACGTCGTCAATAGCACGTTGTGTTGCTCTAGTACGACGTTAATTAATATTACCTTACCTGCCCGGATTTCAGAGGTTTCTTTGCAATTAAGAATTATACGTCAATAAATTTATTGATTTGAATATCTATTATTGATTCCTGTGATATTTTAGGGCTGGTTTAGATAAATTTTAAATCTATCTCACTACAAACAAAGGAACGGTTTTAATGGGAAATGGTGAAACACTTCAATGAGGAAAATATATTTAACCTCGTTCAAGTCCACTGAAACGTGATATTATCGCTTAAAAAAAGAGTAAACTATAACAAAATTATTTAGACTACTACTTGTTATTGTTTCCTTCGAGTATTTCAAAATTCATTACACATAAATGTGTGATGTGCTTTTCAAATGACGTACCCTGGTATAGTCAGAATGCAAGCAAAGTTCGAATTACGAGAAAGAACTTGTGAACCCGATGTATAGTGTTGATCAGACGAGATGGCAGTCGACCCTGGTTCAGTCGATGCTTGAAAAGGTATGAAACTCGTGAGAAGCAAAAACATGAATGGCGATTGTCGGGAATGGTTTTTATTCTCTAACTCCACAGATATAGCTTTCGCCACCGAAGGATAAACTTAGAACCAGAATTCGCACCATACACGCCAGTTGTGAAATCTCTTTGTTTACAGTCTAACATATCACCTAATTCAAAGAATAGACTCGTTCAAAATCACGTGACTCGACTGACTACTCCCGGGAGACAGACTAGCAGATAATTTTTTATGACTATAAATATTTTCCGTCTACTATTATTTTGTATCTTAAACCAAAATCTATTATTCTTGCTTCATGTATTTATTAATTCTTACTCTTAACGGTTCACGTCTGATGATAATCACTCAGAACCATCTATCAACCAGACAACAACACTTTCATTTTTAGGCTTTTCATTAACGGAATCTTAAAGGATTTAATGTGCTAATTTTTAAAGTATATTGTTGTAAACAACAGATTAATTCATTTTCAAAGGATAAAGTTGTCAAGTAAAATATGGGGCAGTTTTTTACTTCATATTTTGATCGATGATAACACTAATCGCCTTTTAGCTGCGAATTTTTAAATCCTGGGTAGTATCAAACGATAATTTAATTTATTTTTCAATTATTGTTTTTCTTTATTTCGAAGCGTATAATGTGTTTATGAGAACACTTTGGCTATTTCCTGACTTTAGACGGAAAAACCGCATAATTATAACCAAAAGAAACCCGATCGAAGCCTAAAGTAAAATCTGGGTTTCAGATTACATTATTTTTTCTACTTATTATGTACAATTTTAATCCTTCAATATAAAAATACAGTTTTAAGATTTATAAGTTCTTAAAATTAATTACCAATACTGGCAATGCTGTTGTTGTTGTTGTCGTGCGGGCCATGTATGGCCCAATTGGGGGTGCCATTGCCCCGGAGGGTTGGACTTCTTCATACATGACACATCCGTTTTACAGGAAGGTCCCTTTCACACATCCATTCACTCACACATATCGTAATTTAGAACCCAATCAGAGGCCGATAACCCCCTGATCAGGTACCCCCAGAGGTATTGATTTGGTATGGGAACAGGGGGGACTTTGTGACCACGACCTATTTAACGTGCCCCAGCCACCATTAGTGAACACGACGGTCTTTAGACAGGTCTAAGCGCCGATCTCGCAACCATCAGAATTGCATGCTCCGCTGATGGCAATGCTGTAGTGGACATGAATAGTTTACGCAATTAACTTTTATATATTGATATCATACCTCACAAATATTCAAATTATATTCAGATTTCGGAACGGAATAAAATATAACTTCGAACATAAAATAGTATAATTAAAATTGCTTATAAATAATTAGAAAAAAATGAATGCTTTACTTAAAAAAATTCTCCATCGCAATACTGTGAGAGAAATTTGAGTATTTCAACCGCAATATTATAACAATGCTCCATATTAATCCTGTAGTTTTTTTTTTTAACTTTTCTCCTCTCTTTACACCCAGTACCACCACCAAATCGGACAGGGTTTAATCTGCATCTTTTTCCACAAGGTTCTATTGAGGAAGTGTACCAAATCTGGTCCAAATCAGACTAACAGTGAGGATTTGTATTGAGGTTAGACAGATTGTAGGGGAATAGGTCCAATCCCTGATACTTGCCCATGGTTTATTTCTCTCTTCTACTTTCCACATATCAACTGAATTTATCTGGTGCATCTTAATCAAATATGGTTCTAGCATCATAAAGTTCAACTAAAAGTTTTACAAAGGGCAGCAACCAACTCTTTTTACACAGCGAACGGTGAAGTTAATTTTCATCATTCCATAATTACATTATTTAAGATAAATGTCATTCAAAATCCCCTCGTCTGGTAAAATTATTGGTAGAATTCTTAGCACAATAAATACATATAAACTTTAAAGTTCTGAGGATGAAAAAGTTCACATACAATAAAAACAAAAGCATACTTTCCCGTACAATTTTCTGCAGAACCAAATATTTAATTTTTTAATTACATGAACTGTATTAAAGTAGTTTTAAAATAATTGGAATCGGGGAAAATAATTTAAAAGAACACTAAGCATTTTTTTTACTAACACCGGAGGTCGCTAGCAACAATTGGCAAGCACTTCAATAAATGGTTCACGATGAACAGTAGAATTGTCAAAGCAAGCTCTCAACAAATATCTGAAGCCCTGTGATAACAAACACTGATTCTATTCCTCTGAGAGCTTCACAGTCAGTTGCTGATCAGTCTCATTTCAACAAACTGCGCTACACACAACTTCTAAAAACAACAAATGCCAATCTACTGTCTCAATCTCTCATTCAACCATACGTACGTTAGTACAATCATAATCTTAATACTGCACTCACGTTATCACGCAACTGCCAACTTATCAACAAGTGATAACATCTATCTGCATTACATTCTGGATGATAGTAGTATAGTGAACTTAATCACAACTAAAATTAACTTATACAAAAGAATAAACACAGTAATGTAATCCAACAAACACATCAATGGACTACTTTGTGGTGTAAAAAGTTGCACTGTTTTTCACACAACTTTCCAAAAACACGAGTACATCACTTGAAGCGTAACTGTTTTTAAAGTTATTTGCTGTTTTTAAAGTTATTTAATAAGTAATTTAACTGTATTTAAAGTTATTTAATAAGTATTTTAAATGTATTTAAAGTTATTTAATAAGTAATTTAACTGTATTTAAAGTTATTTAATAAGTATTTTAACTGCATTTAAAGTTATTTAATAAGTAATTTAACTGTATTTAAAGGTATTTAATAAGTAATTTAACTGTATTTAAAATAATTTAACTGTATTTTAAGTAATTTAACTGTATTTAAAGCTATTTAATAAGTAATTTAACTGTATTTAAAGTTATTTAATAAGTAATTTAACTGTATTTAAAGTTATTTGCATTGTAAATAACGAAAAAGAATTCATAAACGACTGAGCAAACAATATTCGTCGAACTACTTTAAGTGAAAGATGGTTTCTACAAAGCTTCTCTGTCTAAAAGTCAAAGAGCTTATAACTTTCTCCCAAAAACGGAAAGCCTAGACATGTTGTACGGTCTTCTAGATACAATATATTTCCTTCATCCGCTTAGGACGGTTAATTGATATTTTTATTTCTGCCCAGCTATTGGAACAGATGGCGAATTTCTATTAGCGGAAGTATTCCTTTTTTCCGTATCGGACGTCTAATCGAAGTATTGTTGCGGGAGTTGGGATCTTTCATTAGTACAGCGAAAAAGGCTGTCCGAAGCATACTGTGTTGTATTCGTTTGCCCTTTTATTTTAGTGATACCCTAGAACATATTGGTCAAAGCTTTCCGAGTTTTGAGACTAGATGACCCCTTTCTTAAAGCAATATTTTTATTTTTCATAAGATTCTGTAAAATAGGCATTTTATGGAGTGGATTCGCGCGATGGACAATAGACAATTTAGACAATAAGAATTTTAAAATGTTTTAATTCTTCAAACACTGCCTTTATTACAGAGATGCACTTTTGAGTTTTTTAATTTCGCTTAAATATTTCGTTAACAATATCAATCGTATGGGATTCAGAGTTAATTCTTCATAAGCTATTTATCCTTTTGACTACGGCTATAGATGTCACAAAACTGCGACTCTTTCTTAGCGTAATCCTTATAAATTTCAAATTACAAATGATGTACTGGCCGTTGTCGAAATTCTTTCTTGGCGCGATCATAGTACAACTGCTGTACTGGCTGTTGTCTAAAGGTTAATAACAAAGCTTTGAGACGCCTTGTTTAAGCAGGCAAAGGTGATTAACTCTCTAAAAGCCATGATATTTACTAGTATTTAGAAGTGTAGCATTCATTTATTCTCACAACGCATAATGATTAATGACCTCATCGATTGACTGAAAGAATTCTAACTCCTTCTATTGGTCAACAAGGTTCAAATTCATTAGAAGTCATGTGTGGGAAGAACTGAAGGTTGCAGAATTTTTTTTGGGTGAGAAACTTTTATGGGCAGCTTTTAGGAATTTAGCATGCTTCTTTTGAATTTTTATGTAGTATCTTTTCGAGAATGCATTTTTAACTAAAGCTATTTTTAATCAAAAACTTGGAATTTCTTTGCTCCAGCAAACATTTACAGAAATGTCTTGATGCAAATTGGTTTCATTTCATTTTGAATTCTGCGAATAAATGCTTCTCAATTCTACACACACCAATACTGTTTCCTATATATATATAATATTGTTATTACCTTAAATAAATTTTAATTATTATAAAAGTTCAAATCTGTATGAAATATCCATGCTTCATTCTGTAGGCTTGATAATCAATTAGATTGTGTTTCGACTGCTAATACTTTAATTATTATAAATTATCTGTAAAACTCGATGCGATAAGAATATAGTGGGCTCTAAAAATCAATTAGTTGCTATTCAAGTGCTTATTATTTTCTGCGGAGATAAATCGTATATAGTGAGTGCTCATTGAAACATATCTCAATATGCTTCATTGTTCACTCAAAACTCATTTAATTAAATTCAAAATGCTTAGATTGTGAGTCAAAAAAATTCACTACTTAAAAGTACATCTGTCTCTGTATTAGGGGGGTATCATATTATAAAAGGGACACGGTCGCTAGGTTTAAGTTGTAGAATACGTCAGTAAGACCATATGGGGAATTGAGAGTGAAATAAATTAGTAGTAAACTGTTTTAATTTCACGCATCAAATGTTCATCGCTCCGCACATATATCACAATTGGTGCACTCGCTGTTGATATTGAAGACTGTGGCTCATTTTTGATCTCTATGGGTTGAACTCCAACATTCGGTTATAAGACGTTTGTCCCATCAGATATACTTGTTTCGTAGAACTGATCGTTGGAGGTACTTGGCGCACTCGTATCAGGCATTTTTTCACCTTGAAAATGCGACAGCTATATTTTCAAGAACTTCCTCCGAGCCCGTCGACACTCAGCATCGGATGTCCGGATTTTCTAGGATTCTCTATCTCTCTATCTTTCATCCTGTTGACGCTTTATATAATTATCCTGGTGTTTATTATGCATGTATTTAGACATTATGCAATTTTTGCGATTTTCCACACATTGAAATCCGATATCTAAACAAATATTAAAAATTGAGTTTTATTTCTATTATTATTTATAAAGCGCAAAGGGACGTAACAAATTGACACCTAAAATGTCGTGATCGTACAAAGGAAGCCGGAGCTAGATTATATTAATGTAAACAGCAGTGCGCATTTTCGTGACTCAACTTTGCGCTGCGATTGCATCATTCGATGACGTTAGAGCAAGATCTGAACATTTATAAGATTATTTGTTCAATGCTTTTTTAACGCAATATTGTTCATTTAATTATAATTTATATATTTCAAATTATTAAATTTTTCGCAATTACGCTTTCTTGTGACACTTGAAAATTAAGCGTGGTACCCCTGTTTGGAAAAGTAAAACGTATTATACGTTCAAAATGAGTCATATATGGTCAGTGGATGGTCATTCTTAAAAGATTTCTATATCCCTCTTTATCCTCTAATGCTAGTTCCTTCAGCAAGGTTTCTGAAGCTGCCAATTAATTTCTTCTTAAAATCCATTGTCTCACCCCAAAACGACGTTTCATACGATTTCTTCTCATGTTAAAAAAATTGTTTTCAGATCTTCTAACAAAATTGTTACTATTTGTACAACTTCACGCACAGCTGCTTTCGACGCCATGCTAAAAATGAAACTGTTGATCAGTTTCTATTGAAATGCTGTTAACAAAACCGGATACAAAACATATTCAACTTTTATTGCTCAACTATAATCGGCTAAAAGCGGGTTCCTACGATTCAAGTTTAATTGACCGATTATAGTTGTTCGATAAAAGTACTTTAATTTATTATGAGAAGGTTTTTCAAGAGTTTCAATCGCATTTGACTTATTGCAGTTTGAATTTTATCCTAGCAATTTGCATCGTAAAGAGCAATTTGTTTTAGCAGGACAGCGACATTTTTAGCAAATGTGTCGAATTCATCACTGTCGCATTTTTATTACTTTGCACTAATTTATCAAATTTATCAATTGCAACCCTAGGGGAACAAGATTTTTATTTCAACGAAAATTTCATTAAAACCCACTACCAAACGTGATAATTATGCTAAACTAAAAACAATCTAAGACCAAAAAGCATTTTATGCTAAAAACCGGAAGACCGCAAAGATAATTTCTGTCTATATAGTATAAAAATTTCGATAAAAATAGTAATAACACTACAAAAGACGATTTTGAAGGAGACTTGGAATTTCTTAAGTTCTTTTCATGTTCAATTCAATTAATAAAAAAATAGTTAACTCATAGTACACAAAACACTATATTTTTTTTACTTGTGGCACTATTGCATCCGGCATGCGACATTGTGGAATTTGACTATATTCTCCTGTCATTATGACAAAGAATTTTTTAATATTTGAAAAGTTCTAGTTTGAATTTTTAAAACATTATTATTCTTCCACTAACGGCATTATTCTTTCAATAATGGCATAATTACACGTAAATTTTGCTTGATTCTGTCTTACCTGCCTTTTAAGTCGAATACTTTGTGGTGGTGCTGCGTGTGATGAAAAAGAAACAATTTATTAAAATAGTAAATATTTAAAACATAAAACAAAAGAAAACAGCGGAATAAAACAAAAAAAAAAGTGTCGTGAAAAGTTGTTTGAAAGATATTAATTTGCGAATCCTTTTTATCTCGTGATCTCGCAGTTGCCACAACTTACAACTAAAAAGTGCACCAAATTTAGAAAAACAGAATTAATTTAGAGCAAAAAAAACAGAAAATATTATTGCATGTGATCAACTAACAAGAGTTTCTGTTTTATTCCCGTTCGTTGAAAAATATCGTCTGTCCCAAATATTCGGAAATCGTTTACATTGCGCAAAGAACAAAAATAAGATTCGAAATAAATGAAATATCAAAACTAAAATTCCATGAAAAAAATAATTTGTTGAAAAATAATTGCTTTTTCAGCAACACTAACAATCAATAGCAGTAAAACGATCAAAGTAATCGCAATGCTCAATATACAATCCAATTTTTCCGAAACTACCAACTATGGTTGGTTTAAGTATAGTTAAACCGGTGTTTTAGCATGAAACTTATCTAAATATAAAAATAAAAAAATGCTTTGTGAATATGCTTTTGAAATATATTGTACGCATTAAACTAATAGATAATGTATGAAATAAAACACAATGCAATTAAATATCTGGAATAAAATTTATGTGATGCCTGTCAAAAACACACAAAACAAAATCGAACATAGAACAGAATGACGGACAGACAGACTTTCGCAACCAAGTTCACTCACTGAATGAAGATAAGTACTCACTGTATGCAAATTTGCATGAAAATATATTAAACCGTGTGGACGTGTTTAGGGCACATACAGACAGACAGACACCAAACGCGGAAGAGGCGGATTTGGCATCAGTAGGGTCCAAAACGAATAAACAACTTGAAATGGATTGAAAATATTCAATCTACAAACAAACACTCCATTCTTATTTATATAGACTAATTCATTCGTAAAATTTGAGAGCACAATGTTTGCAATGTTTTCAGAAGAACCGGCTAATCCGGTCGCCGTTTCCATAGTAACAGTCGAATATTAAAATCTTAAAATGTACTATTACAACAAACAACACGGATCAACTAAAACATTTAAAATTATGATGAGATTTCCTCTCAATTTTAATAATGTTATGCTAAAATATTTCCTTTTTAATGTGGAATTGAGATGTTTTGTTCATGACATTTAAAAAACATTTTGTTTTTATTTACCTTATATTTCCGTGTATAAGCCGAGAATCTTTGGAACGTTTTCTAAAGCTGAAGCACGGGAGTCGGCTTAAATACGGATCAGCTAATCTCGCAATGGGAAGGGAAAGGAACCTTCAATTAACGTCGTACTAGAGGTTCGGTATCAATTCAGCAGCGATCCAAATGGGGATGGATTGTGAAGCGATCCCCTCCCCCTCATTGTTGAAAAGTATAATTCGCGAAGCGAATTTAATCTGATAGCGTAGCAATCATCGGGGGCTGGGGAGCGATATCGAGCAGGGGCCGTAGCCCCGTAGTCTCAGAAATAAAACCACCTTCTATCCCATTGTTGTAAACTCTTCAAAACATCGAATACGATTAAATATTCATTCTATTTTAATTGCTATTTATAGTAAGCAGTAAATTAAGGCAACTAAGTATTCCATTCAAGTTATATTTTCTATAAAACGAGATAAATAACACTTTTTGTGTTCGTAATCAATATCTCCGTCAAACGCGGCTACATTCGTATTGCTAAAGTACAAAAGTTACAATTAAAAAATTATTTATTGAAAGAAATTACATTTAAGGTATCGATATGGTGTAAAATGTTCCGCAAATTTCAAATCCGTTGATATTTTCTCTCCATCTTTAACGATCGCGAAGATAGAAACTTGAACTAGAGAATAAAAAAAGCACTTTTGTCTTGTTTCTCGAATAAAATAAACCACGACAGATCGTGTGTGTGGAAATAACTTGAAAGCAGGTTGCGAATGACTCATCATTTGAAAGGCAAAGTTTGAATGGGTCAAACTTTTCTTGATCCACTAAAAAGTAAATCAACTCTATTGAAACAAAGGTTCTCACTATAGTTTTCATTCAACTTTTGTTGATCGACTATAATCGGTCAATTAAACTTTATTCGTGCGAACGCGCCTTTACTCACACCACACTTTTCTTTTTATTCTATAAAATCGAAGCTATTACAATGAATGCAAATGATAAATTTATTAAAGCGGTAAAAGTACAAGTTTTATAAAAAAAATCTTTGTCAGAGAACTTTTATAGTGTGGTACCGACTGTATGATTAAATAGAACACATTTTATAAAATAAATTTGAATAAAAGTTTTATAAAAAAATCTTTGTCAAAGAACTTTTATAGTGTAATACCGGTCAAAGTCACACAAAACTTACCAATCCAAATCTCAAGTACAATTCAATTTAACTGACAGCTTAAATTACAGCTTAATTAATAATTCTAAATGGAACTAAAAAAATTAAACACTTATTGGGGTTGCCAAATATAGAAGTTCATATACTTATTAACAATTTAATATTATAATATCGCATGAGCGTTTCCACTAAGTTTTTGGAAAATATCGCTTTAGTTTACTACTTTTTTTTATCATTATTTAATATTTATCTACTGCATGCAATCAATTCCTCAGGAAAGTATATAAATATAATTTGAACCAATTATTGGGCTAGGATTAAAAGGGATCCACGTCGTCTCAAATCTGTCCTTTTTAAGTATTTTTAATAAACGTTTCTTTTCTTATTTTCTAGCCAACGCATTGAAGAACAAATGCATATTAAGATATCATCTGCCGTAGTAATACTTAGTATAATTCCCAATACGTTTAGTAAAATAAAATTATATAATATTCTAAGTTACCAAAATGTCACACGTGTAAAGCCAATCAACCGAAAATAACTGCCACCAATTAAAATAAAATAATGAACCCGTAACAAAACGACTGCGCATTTTCACAATGGCCGATCGGTGGCGTTAATCTTCATGCATAGTTTCAGATAATGACTTGTAACGGCAACAGAACCAATTATAAGATACCCGGAGGAGGTCCAATTACTTCATTTTTCCGGGATCCTGTAATGGAGTCGCCGTAGCGTAATATCCTGCATTATCTTATCAGGAGACGACGTCATCCGAAGTCAAATTTCCATATCGGAATGCCAATTATGCGACATTTTAAAGGCAGGGAATCCTATCACCTAGTAATGCACATGACATCGAAAAAATAAATTAAAAGTATAACCTGGCTAGTTTCAGGATGAGAAGGAGCGTTAATTTTTGCAATTTTGTTTTTATTTGAAGCCCCCCAATTATAATTTCGTCCATTATATTTGACCAAGAACTCAAAATGAGTAATAAGGTGTTCTGAAATAATGTTTAAGTAACACATATTTTTATTTAAATACTAGGTATGAGACAGTTATATATTTATCTAAAAGCTTTTGGAGTCGTTAGCAATACTCGTTATGATCATATTCTTGTGTACCCAGAAGAAAGTGAAAACTAATATGTTTGCACAGGCAGTAGAGTTTTTATCAAATGTTCTAACACTATTCAAATCAACTAATAAAATTCATATATACTTGTACCTTCTTGATCAAAGATACGTCTGAACTTATGACCATCGAAGAAGTGGATTCCATAAAATCTTTAAATAATTGTATCATATGGATGCCTACTGACGGCCGTAAATACATCCAATATTTAACCCTCCAAGTGGTTCCAACAATGTATCTGGTCCTCAAGATCTGGTCCGTTTTACTAAAGACAAGATATCTGGTCCACAAGATTTGGTCCGTTTTGCAAAAGACCAGATATCTTGTCTGTTTTGCTAATGACAAAATATCCGGTCCGTTTTTCTAATGACAAGATATCCGGTTCACACGATCTGGTCCGTTTTACTAATGACGAAATATCCGGCCCGTTTTGCTAATGACAAGATATCTGGTCCACAAGATTCGGTCCGGTTTGCTAAAGACCAGATATCTGGTCTGTTTTGCTACTGACGAAATATCTGGTCCGTTTTGCTAATGACAAAATATCCGGTCCTTTTTTCTAATGACAAGATATCCGGTTCACACGATCTGGTCCGTTTTTCTTAATGACAAGATATCTGGTCCGTTTTACTAATGACGAAATATCCGGCCCGTTTTGCTAATGACAAGATATCTGGTTCACAAGATGTGGTCTGTTTTGCTAATGACAAGGTATCTGGTCCATTTTACTAATTATAAGAAATCTGGTCCACAAGATTTGGTTCGTTTTGCTAGTGACCAGAAATCTGGTCCGTTTTGCTACAGACGAAATATCTGGTCCGTTTTACTAATGACGAAATATCCGGCCCGTTTTGCTAATGACAAGATATCTGGTCCACAGGATTCGGTCCGGTTTGCTAAAGACCAGATATCTGGTCTGTTTTGCTACTGACGAAATATCTGGTCCGTTTTGCTACTGACGAAATATCCGGTCCGTTTTGCTAATGTCTAGATATCCGGTTCACAAGATCTGGTCCGTTTTGCTAATGACGAAATATCCGGTCCGTTTAGGTAATGACAAGATATCCCGTTCACAAGATCTGGTCCGTTTTACTAATGACGAAATATCCGGCCCGTTTTGCTAATGACAAGATATCTGGTTCACAAGATCTGGTCCGTTTTGCTAATGACAAGGTATCTGGTCCATTTTACTAATTATAAGAAATCTGGTCCACAAGATTTGGTTCGTTTTGCTAGTGACCAGAAATCTGGTCCGCTTTGCAACAGACGAAATATCTGGTCCGCTTTGCTAATGACGAAATATCCGGTCTGTTTTGCTAATGACAAGATATATGGTCCACAAGATCTGGTCCATTTTGCTACTAATGACGAGATATCTGGTCCGTTTTCCTAATTACAAGAAACCTCGTCCACAAGATTTGGTCCATTTTGCTAATGACGAGATATATTGTCGAATCAAAACTTCCCTATTATACAAAAGCGAATGAAGATCAAAGTAGGAAAAAAATAGTCCCTTGCTTAGAACTGGTTGCAATTTGGAATACATTTTTGCATCAGAAGTGACCACTACGGAGAAAACTTCAGAGCGAAAATAAACCGTAGGATGAGGTACACCTAAAACGAAACCGAATCGGAATAGAATTAATGTTCTATATAAACTTAGACAGTTGTCAGTGCTTCTTAAGATACATTAATAGTCAATTTTTTCGCAAGCAAACCTTAACGAAAATGACATTGCAGTTAGTTTTACAAAAGAGGGCATCTCAGAGTCGTTGTAAAAAATCAATTATTTCTCTTGCATATCTCTAATATTATGAAAGGAAGTGTTTGTCTGTTTTCCTGCACGCAAAGTCCTGACGAAACTATGGCACTTACAGTAATGGGATTTGGCACACAGGTAGTCCGAAGTGTTCGCAATTGCGGGATTGAGGCGAATTTTAAAATTCAATCTAAAACATTTTTAAATGAATTTAATAGTTTTTTCAGCGTTCTTCTTCTTCCGCGGAATGTGAAGGAACATCAGAATTTAGACTTTTCGCCCTCACGTCACCTTGTCGTCAGCTTATGGAACCATGCAAAGTTTTTTTCATCTTCAGTCTGGAAGGGGAGAGACTCTTTTATATTTTCGCAAGAGATTGTGATGTCACTTGAACTTTCGCTTTCCGAAAATAAACAAATTGTTTTTTTAGCGTTCTTCTTCTTCCGCGGAATGAAGGAACATCGCGGTATGAAAAACATCAGAAGGAACATTGAACTTTCGCTTCCCAAAAATAAACAGATTGTTTTTTTGCGTTCTTTTTCTTCCGCGTAATGAAGGAACATCAGAACAATAAACAGATCGTTTTTTAGCGTTCTTCTTCTTCCGCGGAATGAAGGAACATCAGAATTTAGACTTTTCGCACTCACGTCGCCTTGTCGTCAGCTTATGGAACCATGCAAAGTTTTTTTCATCTTCAGTCTGGAAGGGGAGAGACTCTTTTATATTTTCGCAAGAGATTGTGATGTCACTTGAACTTTCGCTTTCCGAAAATAAACAAATTGTTTTTTTAGCGTTCTTCTTCTTCCGCGGAATGAAGGAACATCGCGGTATGAAGAACATCAGAAGGAACATTGAACTTTCGCTTCCCAAAAATAAACAGATTGTATTTTTGCGTTCTTTTTCTTCCGCGTAATGAAGGAACATCAGAACAATAAACAGATCGTTTTTTAGCGTTCTTCTTCTTCCGCGGAATGAAGATACATCGCGGAATGAAGAACATCAGAAGGAACATTGAACTTTCGCTTTCCAAAAATAAACAGATTGTTTTTTTAGCGTTCTTCTTCTTCCGCGGAATGAAGGAACATCAGAACAACAAACAGATCGTTTTTTAGCGTTCTTCTTCTTCCGCGGAATGAAGGAACATCAGAATTTAGACTTTTCGCACTCACGTCGCCTTGTCGTCAGCTTATGGAACCATACAAAGTTTTTTTCATCTTCAGTCTGGAATGGGAGAGACTCTTTTATATTTTCGCAAGAGATTGTGACGTCACTTGAACTTTCGCTTTCCAAAAAAAAAAACAGATTGCATTTCTTGCCCTTTGTGTTAAAAAAAAATACATAACATTCCCTGCCCTCTTCAATTTTAGCGTAGAGCAAAAAAAAAATATAAAAACATTTTGACTGACATTGATTAGTTCTTTTTCGTAAATTCGGAATCGTTAAAGATTGATTAAAAATTTTAACCGATTTGAAATCTGCGGAAAATTTTACATCAGATTACTATCTTACATCACGGCGTTATGAAGCAAGCCGCCTCATTGCTTGTTTGAGGCTGTCAAGGATGGATCTGTATTTTAAGTCTCTAAGTGGTTTATATCAGTGGTTTCTCGTACATCAACATCCTACCAGTATTACAAATGACGAACTACCCTACCCTACAATAATGGACCGGACATCAAGATGTAATGGTATAAGGGAAATAATACATGCATTAATAGCGGGATGGTCCCCACCTGCTGCAATGACACTAGCAACCCTTCTGGACATACTTTCAACAAGGTTTTGATACACAGCTATGGGTATTGGTGTCCATTACTGATACAAGAATGTCACCAGCTCAGCTGTAGATTTCGGACGTGGTTCCCTGGTCCGTAAGCTTCGTTTTAACTCGAAATGTTCTGTGGGGTTTAGATTGGGACTCTGAGCAGGCCAGGGAAGACGTGTTTTACATCTATATCTCGATAGCACTGCTTGACAGAGGCTGAAACATGACATGGAGGGTTGTCGTCTTGGAAGTAACATGCGTCCATTCCATAAAATTCCCAGAGAGTAGGAAGAACCTGATTGTCCAAAATGCTCATGTAGGCGTCCGCGTTCATATTGACCAGGTATAACATACAAAAGTCCCAGGCCATTCCACGAAAAACACCCCCAAACAAGTAGTCGGACTTTATACAAATCCGCTGGCGTCCGGTCCATTATTGTAGGGTAGTGTATCTCATTTGCAAAATTGGTAGGACCATCAAAATATTTGCTCTATGTCATCAAGATTTTATCGATATATCTATGATAACGAGATCAAGATCTGGTCAGTATAGCTAATGACGAGATCAAGATCTGGTCAGTATAGCTAATGATGAGATCAAGATCTGGTCAGTATAGCTAATAATGAAATCAATATCTGGTCAGTGTAGCTAATGATTAGATCAAGATCTGGTCAGTATAGCTAATGATGAGATCAAGATCTGGTCAGTATAGCTGATGATGAGATCAAGATCTGGTCAGTATAGCTGATGATGAGATCAAGATCTGGTCAGTATAGCTGATGATGAGATCAAGATCTGGTCAGTATAGCTGATGATGAGATCAAGATCTGGTCAGTATAGCTGATGATGAGATCAAGATCTGGTCAGTATAGCTAATGATGAGATCAAGATCTGGTCAGTATAGCTGATGATGAGATCAAGATCTGGTCAGTATAGCTAATGATTAGATCAAGATCTGGTCAGTATAGCTGATGATGAGATCAAGATCTGGTCAGTATAGCTGATGATGAGATCAAGATCTGGTCAGTATAGCTGATGATGAGATCAAGATCTGGTCAGTATAGCTGATGATGAGATCAAGATCTGGTCAGCATAGATGGTGACGAGATAACACGTCTAGACAACTACCTGACAGTGAATCTTATGCTCTTTTTGAAGATTCGAGAACCCACGGACCCTATCTAGCTTGTCTAGTCCGTGGGGGACAAAATAAGAACAAAATAGACTAATAAGTAAAACTTTTCACGAGTTGAAAATCAAAATTATAACACTCCTAACCGTTTGAAACAATGGTAGATTTGCTACTTTCCTTTTTTTTACGCATAATGTGTATTGCCGTTAAAAAAAACTGTTTCTAAAGAAGAGAAAATAGTCCATATTACTTAATTACTTAATGTAAATTTTAACTCCTAACTGTATTTTGAACTACCTTAAATCAAGCTCCCGTTGTCCGGTAAGCATATACACCGATTTCTGTTGAATTTGGACCAATAATTATTTACACGGAACTCAAACACCATCCCTCTAATTACAACTCTGTTTTATTTAAACTTGCTCAAGGGCGGCGTAAAATACGATTAGTATTTAAAACACACTTCCCTCAAAATTATTTAGCTTCAACTAAGTATTGGATCGAGCTAACAATATTGCGGATTTAAATTCCATCGTTAATAAATATCTTAAATGAATGTGTATAATGTATACGAATGACCAGTGCATTGTCAATAACTACATACTCCAACTAGATTTGAAAGGAAATTTAATAAATGATTTTTCATTAAGTGTAACGCATTCTCCATAATTTAACTTCCTGGTACAATTACTAGATTCCATAGCATATGGATTTTCATTAATTAACTATGAAGTTAAAACGTTTATCATTATTCTCCTTTAACATATAGTAAATAGTTAAATTAGTGTGTGTACATATATATATTATTTGATAAATGTTCTACATATTTATGCGCATGATCAATAATTAGCTATTATATATTATGTGGTTAATATATTTTTCGTCGTCAGATTTTATAAACAAATCACTGGCTTTTGTCGAAACTCATTTGCTGACAAAACATGTGCAGTTCAACCGCTTGAAGGCTAACTATCAGTTTTAGATAAGAAATAAATTTTATATGCACTTTGACAGTAAGATATTTTTGTTCCAAAGACTACAGAAGATAAATGTGTTTCTCATCATCATGAGAATAAGCATCTAGTGTCAAAAACTGAAATCCGAAATGTATCAGTGAATGCGTTTCCACTCTACGATAACGATATATACATGGTAGTCAAAATACTATTATCGATGATAATCCTTTGTCAACTTGAACAAAAAAATTACAATCTCAAATGTACTACACGTGCCGGATGCTTTAGTTTGGAAATGAAAGTGGAAGGAAGTAAAATAAAAATATGAAAGATATGTATCTCTAATAAAAGATAAGAATACGCATAAAGAAACACTAGTAGAGTGGAGAATTTTTCTCTGACGAGGAGAGAACAATTTTTTGCATATAAATATTAAAAACATACAACTATTCAGATGCAAATGCAAAACTTCACGAAAGCTATATTTTTTTCTATATCGATTCTTAGAATAATGATTCTGAAGTTTATTAGAAATTCTAGTACTACTTTAGAATACTTGAGAAAATGAGACAGTTAAATGTACCCACAGAAGTTTTATTCTAGAAAAAAAACGGGTTTTTTATAGCTTTGAAAGAATATTTGTTCAAATATATTATTCCCTGAGCTTGTTAAATTTTTACTTTTAGTAACATCCAAAGAAACAGAGCTGGAATACTTATACACCAAATTCATATATACAGATATGGAAGGATATAGAAACTTTAAAAATTCTTAATAAAAACCAAAGATGCAAAAAAAAAAAAAAAAAGCAAAGAGAAGGGCATTGCATTATTAGAAGAGAAGAAAAGCATTATTAACCAAACAGATTATTAACATCTCTATTTTTGTGTACTAAAGCCGCTAGACATAATATGGTGGCTAAGAAAATAATAATTCCACAGAAGAAAATTTGAAAGGTATTTTTAAAAACGAGTGTTGGTGGATCACGGGTCGTCAGGGAGGAACCTGACCAGGGCCTGACCCTGACAAAACAAAATGGCGTTTTCTACGTATGAGCTGCAGAATGCACAAAAATGCTCAAGCACTCACGTTATTACATATTACAGCGAACTGTACTAGTGAAAGATATCGTTGAAATTTCAGAAGTAATAGAATGTTAAAAAATTGGAATGCATTTTTTTAGAAACGCTACATATATAATGAACTTTAAATAGTACTTACGTTGAGTTCTATACACAAAGGACTGAATTATATAAAATCAAGCAATAATAACATATGGATACTTATTATTGAAAGAATAATATCCCTTCTATGTTTTAAGAGCTGTAGTAAAACCGTTGATAGGATTGTAAGGGATATACTAAATAAACTAAGACAATCCTCAGTATTATATGAGATTCATTTACATTGGATTCCTTCTCATGTGGCAAATATCTTCAGATATCTTAGAAAAGAAGACTATATCAGATTCATTGCAACCAATTACTTATTGTGAAATGTTCTGGCAAAAAGAAACTTCAGAACAATATCTTTTGAACGATTCCTTAAGAAGAACCATAAAAACATCCCGGAGGTGAGTTCAGATAGATAGAAGTCAGCAGACTTCCATCTATAAACTGGCCTTTATACATTTGAGATCAATTTCATTTGATCATGTTATTAATGTTTTCAGGACGTGTTGTAAATAAAGTATGTAGCAAGGCTCTCCCTATTCACCTTCTTGCTAGTCTGGAGTTGTACAAGGAGAATTTTTATGTTAATCCTATGCATTTTTAAAAATAATAAAAGTATGTTTTCGGTAATGAAAATGCACAAAAACACATAAAAATGCTTAAAAACTTTGAAAAAGTTATTTTAAAGACATATAAATGCAGTTTAAAGTACTTACAATATATATTTTGCTTCAGGTATAAAGCTTTATCGATCGTTACGTTTTGATATCGCGAAACATGCTAGATGGCTTAATACTATTTCTTTGTTAATACTTCAAAATTTTAAACCAATGATACCATCTACTGATCAAAATATTAAAAAAATAATCGTTATACTCTATTCATTTTTTTTTTCTGCAATTCTGGAAAACACATTAGAATTTATTTTCTAGGTGATGTACTTGTATCAGTTAACATTACAGCTGTCAAAAATCGAGAAATATTTTACTAAAGAATTTTATTTTAAGGATATTTACACCAAACTGTTGTAATAAATCATACTAATTCTTGTCTCTTAACAGAACTAAAAATCCATTCAGATAAAAAAAAACTTATTTAAGAATTAAATTTACTTGCTGTCAAAATTAAAGTAATGAAATGTGTCCTGTTCCCACCTATTGAGAATTACCCCTTTGCGTTTTGTTTCCGACCATGCATTCTTTGACACGAAAGTTGATTGTTTGAATGTGTACTATCACCTCTTAAAGTTTTGCCCATATATATATATATATATATATATATATATATATATATATATATATATATATATATATATATATATATATATATATATATATATATATATATATATATATATACATACATATATACATGAAGATCAACTAAAAACTCTACGGAAGAAATGATTTCGTTAACACTCCTATTGGTTGGCTCGACGAGGTATCTCGTCATTAGCAGAACTGACCAGGTCTTGATGGACGAGTTATTTCGTCGTTAGAAGAAAACTGACCAGATCATGATCTCGTGGTCATGGAATAAACATTTTAATGACAAGGCATCTCGTCCTTAGCAAACAAAATGGGTTACATCTTGATGGATGTCTATCTAATGTTGGTATTTTCGACTCAAAATTACTCGGAGGTTAAAAGGTAAAAAAATAAAAAAAAATTAATGTTGCACTGCTACTTAAATTATTTTAGAAAAGAAATTTAAAATATTTTATAAAAAAGTAAAGTTCATCGGCATTACGAAATTTGTTTTGAAAAATATGTTTTAATATATAAGCAAAGAAAAATTATTACTAGCTCATGTTCTCTTATAATACAAAATACCTAAAAAGTACGAGAATAAAACTTTGAAAGCACTGAGTACGCAAACTTTTCCAAGGATGTCTAAGTATAAAGAAAAATGTAGTTCGTATATTACTTATTAATGTATTAGAATTCATAACAAATTACCTTTTTTAGAAAAATAACGCAATATAAATGCCATACGAGAGACTACGGTTTATCTTAGATTACTTTCCCCTAAAGTGGATCAAGTTGTTTGTGGTCGAAAACACTGATAAATTTACTATTCTTCAAAGAAACCAAAGAATTTTCAAAATAAAATAATACATTTTTGAATAGCAAAACACCGATAAATGGATTTTTCGAAAACTGAAATAACTGCACGTAATATATTGGTTGTAATATATTTATTGATAAAAGAATATTTTTTATTTCTCTTATATTTGTATTGCCGACCAACCGGTCTGGTTGTTAAGGTGTTAGCCTCTAGATCGGAAGGTTTCTGGTTCGAATCCTGGTCAGGGCATTTATGTTTGCAAGTGTACTGTGTATAGGCGGCTGGTGCACCTTAAATATGCCCTGGCCGAAAGTCTTCACGTTGGGTTGGTGTGGAAGTTTGGAAAATGGTGTGCCAGCTCGGGTGTTACCTCGTCATCTGACCGTGGTTCACATATTACTCGGTTTTGTCCTCGGATCTTTTCCTTAGGGATTATTCCCCGGACCGTCGCAATAGCTTGTTGTGTTGCTCTAGTACGACGTAAATTAAAAATTACCAATATTACTTATTTTTGTATTCAGTTTATCATTCATGACCCATTTAAGGGTAATAATTTAATCACAATTTTCATCATCATATTAATACTTTTGGTCATATTAAATTCAAAAATAAAACTCAAAACCTGTCTCCGATTATACACTGCTGGCCACCGTAAATGCAACACCCTGAAGGAAGCATGCAAGTAATATGAAATTTACAACATGCATTAGCGAAGGTGAGATATGCCAATGATTAGAATTTCAACACAGACGCACATCACGCGCGCCTGTGGCGCCATTTCAAAGTGCTATTTAAGGCTTGGAGATTTCGACGATTTCAAGTACGGCATTTTTTTTTTTTTTTTAAATGATCAATTATGCCTTGCAGAAAACAGCGATCATCTTTTGATCAAGTATCCGAGTTCGACAGAGGAAGGATAGTGGCCTACCGAGATTGTGGATTATCTTTCAGGGAAATCGGTAGTCGTGTTGGACGAAACCAAACAACTGTAAGGCGGATTTGTGATCGTTGGATGCAGGAGGGTACGACGGACCGACGTGTTCGATCGCATCCACCTCAGTACACCACTTCACGTGATGACAGGGATATTGTGCGTATGGCAGTGACGGATCGCTCAGCAACATCACGAACCATAGCACAGCACATTCAGTCTGTAACGCATCATCCAGTGTCTGCGCGTACCATTCGACGCCGTTTACAGCAGAGTGGTCTGTCCGCATGACGTCCATTGCTTCGTCTACCCTCGACGCAGAACCACAGACGTCTCCGCCGCCAATGGTGCGATGAAAGAAGGATGTGGAAGCAGAATGGAATGAAATTGTCTTTACTGACGAGTCACGCTTCTGTCTGCAACACCACGATGGTCGGATTCGAGTCTGGAGACACCGTAGACAGGGGATGCTGAACAGCTGCGTTGTGCACCGCCGCACTGGTCCTGCACCGGGTATTATGGCAGGCCTCGAAATAGATTTTTTAATACAGGTGCACACTGTGCACCTAAGTTTTTAAATTAGGTGCACAGGTTATATGTTAAGTGCACATTAAAAATGTAATATAAGAGCATTAATGTAATGTAAACTACTGTATTAGGTATGTTTAAATAGGTACGTAGTAGATAGTAAATAAAAAGTATTTAAACATAACGAAATTCTACTGCGCAGGGCTATTACGACAGTCGCTTTAACAGAGCCCTCTGGAAAATGTTTCGATCATCGGAAAGTTCTGGCGGCAGTGACACAAGTAAACCTTCTTCCTGTATAAACCCGCTACGGCACAGCGATTTTGTTTTCACTTAGTGTGTATTTAGGAATTTTGATTACGTTCCGTTAGAGCGAGAATTGTCAATACTAATATTTTGTTCAAACATCAAAATAACATAAAACACGTTCCCCACTCCCTTTTTTTTAACGTTAGTTGCACTGTGTGCACCTAGCGGGAAAAAATTAGGTGCACAATTTTATTTTCATGTGCACAGTGCACCTGTGCACTCGGGTATTTCGAGCCCTGTATTATGGTATGGAGCGGTATTGTATATCATTCTCGCACTCCTCTAGTACGCATTGCCGGTACTTTAAACAGCCAGCGCTACATCTCCGAGGTGTTGGAGCCAGTTGTCCTTCCTTACTTTCAGGGCTTGCCCACAGCCATATTTCAACAGGATAATGCGCGACCACACGTGGCACGCATTGTCCAAGGGTTCTTCGTCAATCGCCAGAATGAATTGCTTCCCTGGCCAGCTCGCTCTCCGGATCTTTCGCCGATAGAAAACATGTGGTCCATGGTTGCTCAACGATTGACCCAGATTACATCCCCAGCTGCCACACCAGATCAACTTTGACAACGTATGGAAGCTGCTTGGTCTGTTGTACCCCAAGAACACATCCAAAGTATCTTTGAATCAATGCCGAAGCGTGTGGCAGCGGTGATCTCCAACAATGGCGGCTACTATGGCTACTGATTTTGGCAGGAACCACTCTTCACAGAAGTTTATAAGTTTAATCATTTGATACTTGGTCAACATGTTATCTACAAAATAAATTTTGTTGTGATATCTCTTATCTTTCTTGGTGTTGCAATTTGGGTGGCCAGCAGTGTATCTATATATATAATTCTCTTACGTGGCACGCAAAAAAGAGGTTATTTGTAATCGCGTTTTGGCAACACTGTACGATTCTTTGTTTATCGCGAAGTCTCGCGCATTGATTGAATTTATAGCGTTATCGGAAGAAATTTTATTGGAAAAAAAAAAGGAAATTTTAATGAGCTGTTGCAGTTAGTTTATAATAGAAATCAAAGAAAGCGCAGGATCTTTTCAGGCCATTTAAAAAACGGTCCTTTTCAGGGCCAACAATTATAGTTCAACAAGACGCTTGCACTACAACTTTCGGCAACAAACTCAATGAAAGAGTGTGGGTCGTTTGAGTGCTGGGAAAATGTACACACAAACAACATGCTGGGTATTCAATTTCCAAAGCAACGCTCACATTTCGAGTCAAAATTTGCTCAAAGTTTTCATTTGAATTCTGATTTTAGAGATACTGTATATATTTTTTCTGTAATACAGCAAATTTACATTTGAAAAATATTTTTTTGGTAACATATTTTGTAAACAATCCCTTCTGCTAGGACACATGTCTTCATTGAGGCGAGCGAAGCGAGCATAGGTTCGCGCAGCGAACCAATGAGGATTGCGAAGCAATCCTCCGGGGGTTGGCGAGCGTTAGCGAGCAGGGGGCAGGCCCCCTAGTATTGTATATTTTTCATATGCCGTGCATATTTACGCCTGTCATATTAATTGCTGTTCATTTGTTACTACTGTAGATAAATGTTGCCACAACTGTTAATTTTAAAAATTTTTAATGCTTTAATATAATATCAGCAACGTTGATGAGAATTAACGTCAACTTCTTTTTACTCACTTAGAAGTTATTACGTACGCGTGTGCACGTATGAATTAGAAAGAATGTATGAATATGAAACCCGTAAACACAGAAGCATAATTACTAAATTTGATAGCTCTAAAAATGCACTGTGCCATTTTATTAGCACAAAAAAAATATTACAGCTATGCATAACACCTGAGATGATACCCCGATCACCAGATGCTCATGCTAGGGGAAGCGAAATAGACAGCAAAACATCCATGTACAAAATTAAAACATCTATGTTGCTTTTTTCATTCAAAAATAAAACATCGACAACGTAAAAACATCGACAATGTTAAAACATGGTTGTTAAACAAACATCGCCTCCAATTCATCGATGGTAAATACACCGATGTTTTGAAAACATCGACATCGATGTCACATCCTACTTTTCACTCCCTTCACTCTTGGTCACTTTGGTCTAAAAGTATGTTCAATTTACTAATGGATGAAAGTTATGCTACTTGGTTATTTTTTTAATTTTTATTACGGTACTTTTTCATTTAAAAATAAAACATCGACAAGTGTAAACATCAGCTCCAATACATCGATGCTTTTTTTTATAAAACATCGATGTTGTGAAAACATCGACATCGCTGTCGCATCCCTATTCCAAAAAGCCAATGTGAGTACATATGAAGCAATGACAGATTTATCATGTATCAGCCCAAACGTACACTACGGTCTTTGGTCGTGGAGAGTTTTGAACTCAACCCTATCGAAAAAGAGATCTTGTGATGAAGTTAAACCTACAAGTGGTTTCGAAGAGATACTTCGTACATTAAGATCTGAGCAATTTTCTTAATGATGTGATACGAGGGTAGTCCCAGAAGAACCCGACCTGACAAAGAAAACACAAAATGTATTGGAGAAAATATCTTTATTTCAATACATAGTCTCCTTTTAGCTCTATACATTTCCCCTAACGATGTTCATTACCTTCAATACCCTGTTAATAGTGAGAATCGTCGAGCTCCTCAAAATAGCCATCAACTGGAGACTCAACCTCTTCATTGTTGGCAAATCTTTTACCACCAAGCCATTTTTTTAAGTTTGGAAACAGAAAATAATCTGAGGGGGCTAAATCAGACGAATAGGGTGCGTGAGGAAGCAATTCGAACTTTAATTCATTAATTTGGTCCATCTCGATAACGGATCTGTGAACTGGTGCATTGTCTTGATGAAACAATACTTTCTTTTTCGCTAGATGCGGCCGTTTTTTCTTGATTTCAACACTTAAACGCTGCTATAAGTTCGCATAATACTCGCCGTTGATTGTTTTTCATTTCTGAAGATAATCAATGAAAATTATCCCCCGCGCATCCCAAAAAACTGACGCCATGACCTTGCCTGCAGATGGAAACTGCCTTTGCCTTATTTGGAGCAGTTTCTCCCCTTTCAATCCATTGTTTTGACTGTTCATTCGTCTCAGGTGTGAAGTGAAGGACCCATGTTTCATCCATGGTTATAAATCTACGCAAAACTCGGCTTTATTGCTGTGAAACTTCGCCAAACACTCGATTGAAACATCCTCCTGATGCTGTTTTTGTTCCATTGTGATTAATCGCTGCAACCATCTTGCGCACTACTTTCTCATGTCCAAATTTTCAGTCAACATTCGATGTACAGCACTTTTTGAAATACCTACCATATTTGCAAGCTTGTGGACTTTCAGTCGACGGTCATCCAATACCATTTTGTGGATTTTCTGCACCGTTTCTGGCATGGTCACCTTATTGGGTCGACCACTGCGATGTTCGTCTCGGCAGCTGGTACGTCCTCGTTTAAACTCTGACACACAATATTTTACTGTTGTAAACGAAGGAGCAGTCTTTCCCAGAGTAGAATCAAGCTCCGCTTTGATATTGGTTGGACTGAGGCCTTTCAAATGAAAGTATTCTATCGCATAACGGTGACTAACTTTTTCCATGTTTGCAAATGCAAGCACTGTTGATGACTACCAAACGTATACTAAACAACGTAGCGTCACCAAACTTCAAACTTAAGCTTTATAAGGTTGGCACTTTCTACCATAGTCATTCTTTTCAAACAACAACCGCCATCTATACGTCATGTCGGGTACTTCTGGGACTACCCTCGTATTTCATCATTGAGATATTACCGATTTTTTAGTGATGATGTGATCATATTCATATCTATAGATCTATAAAAGGATTTGTGTTAGGAGTGTATGTATGTGTGTGTATATTCTTTAAGCAAATCTACACCGTTTGCCCAATCCACACGAAATTTGGCACACTTATACTTTAGAATACTTCGGAAAACATGGGCTATTTCTTTCATGTCTTCAAACCAATCTGTAGCCATGAAAATTGGCACGCAGGTAGTCCTAAAAGTGCCTCCCGAAAACCGAATTTTAAAATCTAAAGTTTTTTTTGCTGCAGTAAATGGACAAGGCTAAGGAAACACGTTCTACAGGATCTGTGTATGTGTTTACGCAGGGAAATGTAGCGGTCATATTTTATCTATCGCGGTAGGAAACACGTTCTACAGAGTTTGTGTATTTGAGTTTACACGGGGATATATCGCAATCATATTTTAGCTGTCGCGGTCATATTTGAAACCCGAGCAACGCCAGGTTATTCAGCTATTTTTTAATATAGTTCTTGTTGATAGTTTGAAAAAAGTAAAAACATCAGATGCATCCACACCTTATGAATAAAATTATCATTATATTAAAAAATACACATGAGCTCACAAGCAGATATCAAGCGAATACAACATCCCATTTGATAGTTAGGATGTAATTCTGTAAAGTGTTCTATCCCATTTTCATCAATCATTCACACGAAAGTGCTTTCTAAACAATCCCAATAAAGCCATCCCAGAACATTTCGGCAAAATATGAAAAAGAACACGTTCTTTATTTTTCTTTTTATAGAATTTTTCATTCTTCTCTTAAAAGGGGGGGGGAGGAATTTATCAGCAGAATATTAATTTGAAAAAATGAAAATCTCAGGAAGTCATTATGAATAAACCACTCAGGAAGGGTTAATAAAGGGTACAAAAAAAAGGCGAAAATAAGAAAGGAAATGCAGAACTTCGACTTGAGGATAAAAAGGGATGAGTGAAAATGAAAGAGAGGCTCGGATAATAAAATGAGATTTATACGGTATGAAAGAAATATGATAATGGGATTCATTATCATGATCTTCTGAAAAGGAATCCTTTGCGGATTTCCGAGATGAGATGGATATTTAAGTATCTGGGAGAAAATAAGCGTTATCATCTATCAACTAATAACTAAATGAAAGATCTCTTACAACGTGGTCAGAATTTAACAGTGCAAAATAATTTTAGCCTTATCTACATAAGAGAGCATATGGAATTTTCAGCTTTGAAGTAAGACAGATTTGAATAAAAAAAATCAGACGTGTTGAAGAGATTATTATTTTTATTTAATTACAGAAGTGTTTTTACAATCTTTTGTTAAGGTAATCCATATTTTTGGCATATTGATGGTGTACTTTTTGATGACTTTGATGTACCCTTTCTCTTCAAACGTTAAATTAACATACGATACTTGAGGCAGAATTTTAATATTTGAATACATATATTTTAATTGTGTTTTTCTTTACCACATTTTTCTTCATCTCTACATAGTTTCTTTTAGTGCAATTTTGAAAATTTCTCTTTTATGTGGCAGACAAATGGGCATTGTAAGGTTCGCCATCTCGCATCTTACAAGAAGTGAAACGCCAAGTTGGCAACCCTACATAGAAAACGCCAAGCTGGCAACCTAAGAACAAAGCTTTTTCAATTAAAAGAAACGTCCACAAGATTTCAAGCCGAGGAAGTGCGGCAAAAGCCAATTAAAAAAGTCAGAGCAATAAATAGTTATAGTTACCAAGACAACTAAAAGATAAAATCCATCTTTAGAACAGAAGAGAGAAGAAAAAAAGATTTTATACAGCGGTGGGAGGAAAGTTACAATTTTGAATGCCTATCCAAATGTAATTGCTACTTTATACTACATGTAACTTACGTGACGATCGATTAAATTTAGTAAAATATACTCCAAATACAGAATTTTGACTCTGTGTCTTTTGAGTTTTTTTTTACTAAACTTTCACGACGGAGTTCATCAACAACCATCGGCCTCGGACCACTACTGGCGCAGTCGACAGGATCGTCGAACCCTGGAAATGAAGGTGAGAGCTCATCCTGAGTTTTAATTTTTTTTTAATTCATGCAACTCCCACACAATTACGGAGCGAAAGTAGACTTTGTTGAAAGCTAATGCTATTCATTTTGTTTAGAACACTTACGTGTTATGTGCACCACAGTGCAAATTTTATTTAGCACACCATGTGTTAATTAGATTAATGGTTAATTGTGAAACAGTTCATCAGAACTAGATACTTTTTGTGTTATTGGGTTAGAGAATAACTATTTCGTTTTGGAAAACGGGGATTTCTGGGAATGCTTGTCGCTAAGGCGTAAAGTTAATATAAATCATAATTTTAGACTATTTAGAGTGAGGTTTCCAACCTTTTATTTTTTTTATTTCTGCATTCTGTGGCGTAAATTTAATTCCTGAGTTAAATTTGTTTGGGATGGCGTATCTCGCGAAAGCAAGGAAGGAGGATTTGAAGGTGTTGGCAGATGAATTGGGGTTAGATGTGTTGCCGCAACACAAAATCATCGATTTAAAGAACTCAATATTGAACAGCGAAGAATATGAACAGGAGTTTACCGAAAATCTTTTAAACAGTATCATAACAGATCGGAAAAATGCCGAGGAAAGGCGTTTCTTGGCTGAAAGTGAGGAAAAGCGCCTCGCTGCTGAGTCTGAAGAAAGACGTTTTGTGATGGAACTCGAGAAACGTTCTGTTTTCGAGTTAGAAAAGCTAAGGCTCGAAATGGAAGGCCGTCACAATACAGAAACATCAAATGAAGGGAATTCGAGCAACTCTAAGCACATATACGATCTACAAAGAGTGATGCAGAAGTTCGATCCTAAAGAAGGAGACATCAGTCTATATCTGGTTCTTTTCGAGAGGCAGGCAGAACATGCTCACATAAAAAGGGAGGACTGGGTGTCACAGCTTTTGGGTTTATTACCCTATGACATTACTCAGTTAATTGCTAGAGAAGAAGCGGCTGTCGCATATGACTACAGCCACGTGAAAGGGTTATTGCTAAAAAGGTTTAAACTAAGCCCAGAAACCTTCCGATTGAAATTTGTCCAGCTCAAGCGGACTGAAGATAAATCGTGGAAGGATTTTGCCTTTGAATTGACAAATTATTTTGAAGAATGGATTCAAGGTCTTGAGGTTGCGGATTTCGAAACGTTAAAGCATCTGGTAATTACGGATCAATTCAAACGTAAGGTACCTCCGGAAATGCGAGAGCATTTTGTCGATGAGTGGAGCACAATAAAATCTCCTACTACTCTAGCGGAACTCCTTGACAAATACGAAAGTGTTCGAGGGTTCAAGAAGAAATTCCAATCACCTGAAAACATAGTAAATAAGGAAAGAAATTCACATTTTCAAGAAAGAAGACGCTTTCAAGAAAGGAACTCCGATTTTCCTGCTAGATATGGACAGTTTCACGAGAGGAGTACTCATCAACGTAATACGAGTCCGAAAAATGAAGCGGGAAGGAAGAAGAAGATTCAGTGTTATTCTTGCGGATCATTTCAGCATCTTAGAAACGCATGTCCTAAGCTAGGAAGAAGACAAACTTCAGCAGTTGTGAGCAATATTGGAGCCCAAGACGCTACAACATCATGTGCAAGGGAAGACATGGTGGAGCCTCCATCGATGTTGACGGCAAAAGTGACCGTTCCAGTCACAAAGCCTGTAGAATACCAAAGAGGTATTGATGAACTCAAGATAGTGAGTTTAAAAAGCGGTAATAATATCTTCGACGGTATTATCGACTCTGGAGCGCAGATTTCAGTCATCCGGGCTGATCTGATTGAGGATTCTCAAAATGAAGGGGAAGGAAAAATTAAAATTGTATCCGCATTTGGTGAGACAGAAATGGCACCTCTCAAGATAATCCATGTGAAAATCAATGACGGACGACACGGAGAAATCCCAGTGACATGTGCAGTGTCTGAAAAATTAGTAAGCGACATGCTCGTAAGCGTTTCAACGTATGACGCTTTAAACTCGAAGGTGGAACTTTATGGCAATATTATTAGCCAAGAAGGGGTTTCTCGAGTTGGAGAAATTTATTCAGTTTCGTCCTTAAACGAACTTACCTTGGCCCGTAGTGACACCGCAAATCACCCTGGGGTTAATGAGAAACGGAACGAGTTCGTGCAATTTCAATTGGAAGATGAAAGTTTAAAGGATATTTGGGAATTAGCAAGAAATAGAAGAAATAAATTCGAAGTGCAAGATGGGTTATTGGTACACTCAGAAATCGTAGGAGGAGAGAAAATTCAGCAGGTAGTTTTGCCTAAATTTAAAAGGCCCTATGTCCTAAAAATGGCACACGAAATTCCATTGGCCGGTCATTTAGGAGAACAGAAAACCAAACAACGGATAAAGTATTCCTTTTACTGGCCGAATATCAAGATTGATGTCAAGCATTTTTGTGAAAGCTGCAAGGTCTGCCAGCTACGTAGAGGTACCACTTACAATGACAGAATTCCTATCCAACCTATTGTGAGACCTGAAAATCCTTTTGAAGTGTGGAGTGTAGATTGTATTGGTCCCCTAGAGCCACCATCCTCAAGAGGGCACAAGTTTATCGTTTGTGCTGTGGATTTGTGCACGAGATGGGCGGAAGCTATACCAGTCAAGAACATTACTGCGAAAACAACTTGCGACATCCTGATGAAGATTTTCTCCCAGACGGGGTTTCCTAAAACTATCTGTACCGATCAAGGGACAAATTTCACAGCACAGCTCACCAAGGGCTTCATGCAAGTCATCGGGGTGTCACCAAGATTTTCAACTCCGGGGCATCCAGAAAGCATGGGAGCCGTGGAGAGATGGAACAAAACCCTGAAGGATATGCTCAGTAAGAACATACAAGAAAATGGTCGACAATGGGATATTCATCTCCCTTTATTACTATTCGCATACAGAGAAGTACCTCACAGTACCACGGGAGTATCGCCATTTCAGTTGGTATATGGAAGGTTACCTCCAGGTCCATTAAAATTAATTAAGGAGAGTTGGTTAGGAGAAACCGAAATTCCAACAGGAGCATCTCCTTCTGTTGAAAAATACTTAGAAGACCTTCGTCAAAGGATGAAAACGGCACACGAGATTGCCGCAGGGAATGCCGAAAAGGCACAAGGCTATTACACATCTAAATATAATCTGAGAGCGAGAGAAAAGACTTTCAAGGTTGGTGATAAGGTACTGATCCTTATTCCTCTTCTAGTCACAAACTTCTGAAGAACTGGTCAGGACCTGCAACTATTATCCAGTTAACTCGACCTCATTCTGCGTTGGTCGAGATGGAGGATAAAAGCCGAAAAGAGCTGCATTTCAACAAACTACGACCTTATATAGCCCGAGTTGAACAGGTGGGGTTGATTTTCGAACAAGATAAGGACTTTGGGGAAATCTTTTATGCCCCTACTCGAAATAAGAGTCAATCTGCATACGATATTAAGGGTCATGTGTTCCAGACTACAGAGGCGTTGTGCGAAAAACATCGACACCAATTAGTTCAGACCTTGGAAGGGTTTCGAGAAGTTTTCAGTGCACGACCTGGCCGAGCCAGAGTTGATGGACATTCAATCAAACTAACTAAAGATTGTGTACCAAAGAAAATGCATCCCTATCGGGTTCCCATCGCCTTACAAACCGAGGTGGATCGCCAAATCCAAGAGTTACTTGAACAAGGACTGATTGAAGAGAGTGACAGTGAGTGGGCACACCCAGTCGTCTGTGTGGCCAAAAAGGACGGAAGTATAAGACTTTGCGTCGACTTTCGAGTTTTGAACAGTTTTACTGTCCCGGATGCTTATCCAATGCAACAGGCCACCGAGTTACTATTTGAAATTGGTAGTGCTCCTTTCATCAGCGTTCTAGATTTGACAAAGGGTTATTGGCAAATCCCTTTAGAAGAAGAAGCTAAACCATATTCGGCATTTGTGACACATTCTGGTCATTTTCAATGGAACGTTTTACCATTTGGACTTAAAAATGCTGGAAGTACGTTCCAAAAGTCCATAGACAAAGTACTTAAGACACACAGAAAGTACTGCCGTGCGTATATCGACGATCTGGCCATTTTTTCCAGCTCGTGGGAGAATCACTTGCGTCACATCAGAGACGTGCTGAGAACTCTACAGACCGTTGGATTAACAGTCAATCTTAAAAAGTGCGAGTTCGGTAAAAAACAAGTGAGGTTCCTGGGACACATTGTAGGTTCCGGAAGACATGCACCAGATCCCCAGAAAATCGAAGCCATGCAGAACTTAGCACGTCCAACTACTAAGAAAGAGTTAAGAGGCATAATTGGTCTGGCAAGCTACTATCGGGAGTACATTCAGGATTTCTCGTCCTTGGTTTTACCCTTGACAAACTTAACAAAGAAAAGGGTGCCCAACAAAATACCTTGGAGTGATGAAGAGGAAGCAAGCTTCCAACAATTGAAGCAAAGGCTGACGGAAATTCCATTCTTATATACTCCAGTGTTAGATCAGCCATACCAGTTGTACACCGATGTTTCTGCAACAGCGATTGGAGCGTGTCTAGCTCAGCAAGACGAAGACGGAAAAGAACGTCCTATCGCCTTTTACAGTAGAAAACTCACCCCATGCCAAACTCGTTGGGCTACTATCGAACGGGAGGCGTATGCTGTTCTAAGTGCGTTGAAAAAATTTGACACTTGGATATTTGGAGCACAAGTCCAAATTGTCTCCGATCATAACCCCCTTACTTATTTGACCCAGGGAATGCCACAGGGTGCAAAACTTGCACGTTGGGCTTTGGCATTGCAAAGATATAACATGAATATATTGTACAGAAAGGGTAGTAAGCATGGCAATGCAGATGCCTTATCGCGCATCAAAATTGATGAACCCTAGTTTTTATTCAGTTCATATAAATATGTATATATTTTTTTTTTCTTCTCAAAACTGTAATCTGATTTAGATAATTTTGATAACGTTCTTGTGTCTTGTATTATGTATTTTATGTGGGAGTTCATGAATGTTAGTGTAGATATTTTTTTTTGAGCTCTCACGCTTCTCTCGAAGGACTGGATATCGTAATGAAGACCAGCTAATTAATTATGACTTTTAGTTATGATTCTAGATGGCGATTGGCAGCAGCATCATCACTTATGACTTAAGTGATGGATGTGCTTCCCCGGAGGGACATGTAAGGTTCGCCATCTCGCATCTTACAAGAAGTGAAACGCCAAGTTGGCAACCCTACATAGAAAACGCCAAGCTGGCAACCTAAGAACAAAGCTTTTTCAATTAAAAGAAACGTCCACAAGATTTCAAGCCGAGGAAGTGCGGCAAAAGCCAATTAAAAAAGTCAGAGCAATAAATAGTTATAGTTACCAAGACAACTAAAAGATAAAATCCATCTTTAGAACAGAAGAGAGAAGAAAAAAAGATTTTATACAGCGGTGGGAGGAAAGTTACAATTTTGAATGCCTATCCAAATGTAATTGCTACTTTATACTACATGTAACTTACGTGACGATCGATTAAATTTAGTAAAATATACTCCAAATACAGAATTTTGACTCTGTGTCTTTTGAGTTTTTTTTTACTAAACTTTCACGACGGAGTTCATCAACAACCATCGGCCTCGGACCACTACTGGCATTATATATAGTGAAGAATAACAACAAACTCGTATGAACCATATAAAATAATCCATTAAATTCGATTCTGCAGTTTTACAATATAGTTTAAATTTTCTTGATTTAAGTGTTCAGATCCATAATATTCGGAAAAGCTCACCACCATAATACAATTCTTCAGCAGCCTGATGGTAAAAAGAATTAAGAAATCTGGAAGGTAGAAATCAGCTCAGAAAAGAAAATTTATAAATAGGATTAGCGTCAAAAATTGCCAAATCGTCGAAGTAGACTTTCAGAATATAACTGTGACTGACTAAGGCCCGGTGCATATCCGATTTTTCGATATGCGGCACCGCTGCGACAACGCAAGTGCGGTCTGAGATACACTAGATCCAATGGAGTAGTGCACACATGCATCCGGCTCCGCTGCGGCGACGCACGTCCAACGTGCATGCAATTTGTACCACAGTTCAACACGGCGCAGCAGTTTGCCGCACATGCGTCTCCGGTCTGAAGTACCTTGTTTTCATAAATAAATGAAACATAAATATAATTAATAAATGGTTGTATCCAGATACTGTTTTTCCCACACATCCTGTTTTTCAACGTGCGGCGAAGCTGCCGCAACGCAACTGCGTTCTGAGATACATTAGATCCAATGAGGTACTGCACACATGCCTCCAGCGCCGCTGGAGCGACGCACGTCCAACTTGCGTGCAATTTGTACCGCTGTTCCCCAAGGCGCCGCACGGTCGCCGCACATGAGTCTCCGTTCTGAAATACCTTGTTTTCATAAAAAAATGGAATATAAATAATAATTAATAAATGTTTGTATCCAGTAACGTCTATTTTGTTTCAAAATATACTTTTTGTACACCAAGTACGCGAAGTAAAGACGTTTTCTTCGATAGAATACTTATCGAAAATGGCGCGAAACGAGTATTTCACTGTTTTGTGTGCATAGTTGGGTTTCGGTGCCGCAGCGGCGCCGCACGTTGTAAAACCGGATGTGTGCACCGGGCCTATGTACCTTAATACATAATAACTGACAAAAGAATGAATTCTATATTGTAGTTTCTTATGTGTGTGGGTAGTTTATTTCCTATCACGCGCGAAATCCAATTACGAATATTGCTACTAGATAGTTGCATCAACGTAGAAACAAGACGGGCTTTTGATAACGCACTGTAGCAATACAACAGGCTATGTGGAGTCTGGGTTGAATGCCGAAGGTTTTTGAACGGGTACACCTTTTAATTTTGAACCACGTTCAGATGATGAGGTCAATTCCAGGCACACCACTATTGATATTTCCTCACGACACCAACGTGAGACCATTTGGTGCCACAACAGATTTAAAGTTCCCATGTACACAACGATTTATGGGTGGATCGAGTTTCGAACTCGTAACCCTCCGGTTGCTAATCCGTGACCAACCGGGCTTCCACGACCTCATAAATGGATTGAAATATGATATGAAATCTGAGTAACGACAATAAATAGATATTAGTTTACTGAAGATAAGTGCTAATACTAGACGTAGTTCTGGTAGTAATCGATGTATTTTCGTAGGTAAAACGTGAGTTATTTTAATTCTTCACTTCTACTGTAAACAACAAAGGCACTCTTTGTTGCATAAATTTGAAATTCTAGACTATGTATTCGTGCTTTTTCTCTCGTATCAACTGTCGATGTTACCATAAATGTATAAAGAGAGGAATATTAATAGTTTCTATTCTATTCAGAAATACAAATGCATAGAATATTAACGTATATTTTTTAGTTGTTTAATTTTCAAAAACTGTAAAATTTGTACAAAATAATGTTCTCTGGGGATATTTAATTTTCGTGTTGGCTCAAACCAAATATTTCACAAGATATATGTAAGTTAAAGGTGTGTGAAATATGAAGGGAAAACATAGAAAAGCCGAAAGTATTAGAACTTTATATTTTCATCAAACTTCTATTAACAAAAATGGCCTCTTAAACGAGAAATATTTATTGACTTGATTAAACAAAATTCCATTTGCCTAAGTTCGTCTTCAAACTAAATTATATTGCTTTGTAAATAAACACTCATATAATACCTATACAAAATAGTTCGCAAGCTTAATAAAACACTTGCGAATTGTTAAAATCATTTCTATACATACTCTAAGGGTTTACTTTCCAAGTGAATACAAATGCTAATTTTCTAAAACTCTTTCTGGATTTCATAATTCGTTACTGTGTTCGATATTATGAAAATAGAATGTATCTATGTTATAAACATATATTTGTTTACATATTTATGTTGCTATCGCATTTTACAATTGTAACTAATTTCTTAATTCTGCTTTCAAAACGCTGTATTATCTTAGGACACACGTAATTATAATTAAATTTCCAATTTACCAATTTTTAAAATATAAACTTACAATATTAATCTGAGTAATCTTAACTTCTAGAAGTAATTTTACTCATTGCAAAATTTATTATTTCATTTGGCTGTATTTACAAATTTTAATAATAATATTTGTCGTAACATTTTCCAAATGGTGAAACTGGAAATAAAAACATTTAATTCAGCTTAAAGATTTTAATTATTCATATTTATTGTACTTTAACATGTGTTTTAATCAAAAATGAAAAATTTGAAATACGAAGTTCTCCTTGAATCATGCATTATCTTTTATTAAACTTCTGGGCTCAAACTCGCATAAGGTTTTACCGAAGCTCTATGGTTTAAGGTAATATAATACTTTAGTTAAACACGCTGTATGTTGGAACACAATACTTCATTAATGCACAAAACCCAAGTCCTGCATCTCGAGTAAATATTATAATCTGAGCTGCTGGTGAACTTTATACTCCAAGGCCATTAATAATGATGGTAAAACGATTTGTGAGAACACACCATCCTGAAACTTGAGCAGAGATTTCGGAGAAACACAATCTACCCACGCAAACAATTTAGAGCTGATGGAGTATGATTTAGAGCATGAGTTATGACCGCCATTTTGTTTTTCGGTAAACTTCATTTCCTTTCAGAGGAAATGAGTCTTTTAGCTAAGCTTGTTTACAGAAGTATGAAAACTCTGCTGAACGTCTTAAAAATATTTTCTCAATTAACTGCTTGCCTCCCCTTTGTTGTGCAAATGTTTCTTTACAAATTGGTACGTTGTTTGTAGCATTAAAACAAATTGTGGGTATCATTTCATGAAACTCTATGTTCAAAACAAGTCGCTCAATAAATGATATTGTTATTCTCTCAATGATAGCACATGTATTAGCATTCACGAGAAGCATCTGAAAATTAATTAGCTTTTAGAACGAATCCTCTATTCAATAGTGTGTTTATATCCGAATCAGTGTGTTAATCTCAGAAAGACTGATGCCATAGCAACTATTAGAAACGTTGACTTCTAATCCTTAGTTACGATTTTTATTAAATATTTGTTGCGAACTAATTGATCATTGAACTTAAAAACATTTAATAGCTATTCATTATGAATACAGAGCAAAGGAATATACGAATTTTGTGATTGAATTTTCATACTGAAAATACTTAAAAATTGTTAGAAAAAAAAGTCACAAATATCCTGAAAAATAATTGAAAATTTTCAACTCATTCGCTATTTTAATAGTATCTTATAAAAGGACAACTGCATAATACACTTCAAATCTTAAAAAAAATCATAACCAGTTTCTTTAATATGACGTGTAACGTTTAGTTTGATTTTTCATTTTTATTAAATACTTTGCATCGATTAATGGAAATTTTTTATCCACTGTGTTCTTTTTATTTAGTCGTTATTTAAGTCGCATGAATAAAATTCTAAACAAAGATTTCAAATTAACTCCAACATATGATAAATTTAAAAAGAAAACTTTTAAAATATATTCTGGTGTTACTCATTACAAGTAACATGAGAATATATTCAAAATAAAGTTTGTTTTTAAATAGGCGTCAGAAGAAGCTCAGCTTAAATAACGATTTTTGGACCTGATTGCTAAGTAATAACGTCTTCTGGCTGTATGAAGATATCTTTTGAGAAGATAAACGATTTTCTTTCATGTTTTCCGGGATGAAATGATCATTTACTTTTTTGGATATTTTCCAAAGTCCTACTTAGTTTTTCTGAATCCAAGAAACTCCTTCAACAAATTAAATAAAGTTTGACGCGTTCATTTATATTAATAAAAAGAACATCAGAAATATTTCTCATTTATTAAGAATAGTTTTCGAAGAATATTTTTAGTATGGGGCATATGTCCCTAGGCTCTGAAGTAAAAGTATTAATGCACCACAGAAGGGAAGATACAAAATAATCTAACTGACTTAACTTCAAAAATAAAATGTACTTGATATAGTATTGTAGTAGTAATCCCGTCATTTCTGTCAGAAAATGAATATTTCCAAGTCGTATTCTCAATTTTATAAAAATGTTTTCTTTCATCACTTAAAATGTAATGACTAGAAGGAATTTTTTTTCTAATTGCGGGCACATTTGACCTAAGTCATTGGCCACTACAAGGCCGTAAGTGATGGCCACTTGTGAAGGAGCACCCAGTGGGAGGACCATCATTGCCCCTAACAATTTATACTTCGTAATTTTGAACCATGTTCAGATGACGAAGCAACACCTGAGCTGGATACGCTTACAAACATCCATGCCCGAACCCGGATTCGAACCGGGGACCTTCCGATCTAGAGGCTAAACTAGAAGGAAGTAATAAATAGAAATAATTTCTCTATAATAGAAAATGGAAAGGTACATAGGTTTTTAAATTAGTGTATATGGATATGTGGTTATTTTTCAAACTATAGATAAACGTTTTGAAAATACCGTGAATCCTGCTGCAAAATATTAAAAAAAAAAGTTATTTTCAAAATCGCCGGACGGAAAGCTGTGAAAATTATTTTAATGGCTGCTGTTGAATTTCAGCCATTGCTCCAACCAGTGTAGTAGTCAGGGTGATTGCTTCTGGATCGAACGTTCCTAGTTCGAATCTGTCATATAAGTCTTGAATTTCTATCTTTCTAAAGTAATGTGGCCTCTTTGCAATGGGTGACCTTGAATATGTGGAATGTATTTGAGTTGCAATGTGAATCTCCCTGCCTCACATGGTGCCCCGTAGTAACTCAAAGTGGTTTGACAAGTCGCCTTGTAGTGCAATAATGAATAATATTGAATTGGCTTGGAAATAACAGTGACCTAAACCTGGAAACAAAGATTATTTACATTGTATGTCCCATCAATTTGTAATATGTTTAATTCCTCTCGTCTATACTAAATATATTTGATGCATCATTAGTACACACACAAACCTATTAGTGAGTTTTATATTTAATTTATTTTCACATTACCGACTTAATTCTCAAAATATTGGAAACATGTTTCCAAATTAAAACAAGCTCAGGTGTTTCTTGGTCATCTGACCGTGGTTCAAAATTACGAGGTACTGTCCTCGGATCTTTCCCTTAAGGTACTGATCCGGGACCGTCGTCAATATCGCGTTGTGTTGCTCTAGTACGACGTTAACTAAAATTACCATTACCAAATTAAAACAAAACAAAACGTTTTTATATAATCCATTTACAATTTAAATTCATAAATTACTCGTTTAACTGAAAACTAATGAGTATGTGTTTAACTTATTTTAGCAAAATATGGTTTGAATAAAACATTGACATTACATGGTTAACAATACCACTTTCTCTGAATGTACTTTTTTTGTATTCTATTTTTGTACAAAAGCATCTTCTTAATTTAGTTTGCACATAATATAATTTTTAGAAAAAATTTCCATCTATTTTAATAAAAAGAACTTTTATTTCGAGCGAGTAAAATAAAATCCTGGAACTTGAATTCACGTTTTAAGTTTCAGTACTGGAATAAAACACTGCACGATGAATTCACCCAACTGACTTGATTGACAACTGGATTGATTTATTTAACGATTTTCGTTGCTTTGGGCAACTGGATTGCTGCTACATTATTTTCTAAATAAGAAGCGAACTTTGAAAATCTTCTAAGTATCTCAAAGAATTATGAAAAAGGGCGTGCGTTGTGTATGGGGACACAACCATAATTGCTTACAGAGAAAGATAAAGATTTAAGGTTTTCAGATAGAAATGAATGAAGTCTAGGTTGTTATAAGCAAAGTATAATTTTATTTATCAAAAGATGATTGATACATATGGAAAAAAGGCATTTCAGTTGTTTTGGAGGATAATAAATGAATAACATAACAAAAAGCATGGGTAGATATTTGTTTATATGAAAGAATGTATAAATATATTTTAGCGGAGATAAAAAAACAGTAATCACATTATATATAATTGAACAACAGGATGGGCATATATTTTTTTAGATTGTCCCAAAACGCTCAAAAAGCCTAATTTAAAATTTCTTAAGATTGTGTAGCCTTTTTATGAAGTGCACTCAATTTTAAGTTTCAAACTTAGCATGTGCTTCAAGGAAAGATCTATTTTTACTAAGAGAAGTGGGAACGAATCCTGTAACAGCAGTTAAAAGAGCTGCATTAATAATCACATTTTTTTGGCCACTTCATTTGGTATTTTTAAACACAAATAAAAACAAATAAATGATGTCATAAGGGTAAACAAATCATGCTTATGACTTGGTTGAAAACCTTTTTTGCAAATGATAACCTTTTTCATAAACATGTCTTTGAACAGCGTTCAAATCGTTATCTTTGAACAATATATGGCAGACGTCTGTACATCAGCACAAAAGGTGTCGTGAAATCATTTAATTAGTTTAAAGTATTTGCTATGTGAAGCAATAAAAAACTTCATTTGGTAATGCAATAGTTTTATAAGAATAGTGTTAAAAATAAATAACCTTTTCGTGAAACGTTGGAGTAGTTGCTAAATATTACATAAATACCAATCTCTAAGCATAATAAACTCTTCTCAACAACACTTAAGGACGACAGCAGTACTATTTACAGAATATTTTAAGAGTTTGAGCTTTTGTACATACACTGATAATTATCAGATAATAGAGTCGGACACTATAAAATTACATTGTTTTATATTGGGACCTCGCATACACGACCGTCCGATATTATCGGATCCCAAAAAAATGATATCCGACATTTTGAATTGTCAGACGGTCTACTAAACCGGACAGACAAATATCTAGTGCGCCTGCGCTTCACAATCCAGAACTGCAGTTGATTATATATTCATCTGCATTTTGTCGCAGTAATCGGCTTCCCATGTTTTTAATTATTGGTACGATACAAAAATGAGTGTTTAAACCTATTACTTACTGAGCTTATAAAACACTAGCAAAATACCGGAACTTACTCGGTTTGAATTGATTAACTCTAGATTAAAGAGATGATCAAAATATATAAAAAAATATATCTTTCGTAGAATAATATAATACTTTAACTTTCGCCATTTTTATTATTTCTACAACTTATTTTGGACACAAGTCCTACATATGCATATGCATTCATCTAATACATTTCACATACATTACACTGCCACTTTAAAGTCGAATACTTTGTGGTGGTGTTGCGTGTGATATAAAGAAATACAATTTATTAAATTAAATTAATAAATATTTAAAACAAAAGAAAACAGCGAAATAATACAAAATACAAGTTGTCGGGTAAAAAAGTTGTTTTATTGATATTAATTCGTGATTTTTTTTTTGTTTATCTCTTGATCTTGCACAGTTGCCCTTACAACTAAAAAGTGCACAAAATTTATAAATGCAAAATTAATTCAGAGCGAAAGTAACATAGAATATCACTGCACGCGCGATCAACCAACAGGAGTTCCGTTTTATTCTCGTTCGTTGAAAAATATCGTCTGTCCCAAATGTTCCGAAATCGTTAACAGTGCGCAAAGAACAAAAATGAGGCTCGAAATAAATGAAGTATCAGAGCTAAATTTCCATTACAAAAATAATTGTTGAAAAAAATAATTTGTTTTTTTTCAGCAGTACCGGTAAGTAATCCAAGTAATCGTAATACTCAATATACATTCCAGTTCTTCCAAAACTACTTAATTATGGAATTGTTCTACAACTATTTGCTGTAATAAAGATTTCCGTAAAGAGCTTATGAAAACCTCATTTTTTTTTGGGGGGGGGGGGGAATGGTAGCCGTTAAATCGGTCGTGACCTCAAATGTTCACAATTTGGCATAGTGTGGAATTTCGCAGATAGGGTGTAAGATGTTGGCTTCGTCATCTGACCTTGGTTTAAAATTACGAGACAGGATCCTGTGAATTTTCCCTTCCAGATCAATCTTGGATCGTTGCCAATAGCCCGTTTTCTGGATCTAGTGTGACAAATCCAACTACCTACCTATCATATTAAATGAAAATATTTTCAACTCTTCTATACATAAAAGTATTTAAGCCCTTCTTTCAACCCTTAAGAGAGTCCGGGACACAAAAATTGTCACATTTTCGAATTTTTTTTTATTATTTTAAGAAATTCTCTGTGTTTTTCTGCTTAAAAGGACGTTTAAATCATGTCTCTATCTTAATTAGAACTAGAGATATAATAATTTTTGTGGTACGTTGTTTTGAAAATCTAACGCTCTTGACAGTTGTTGTCATGGCAACAACATCTGTCTTTAAAACTTTAAATGCGTTTTTCTCCATGATACTTTTTTTCAAGGTTTCCTGTATTCAAATTGCCATAAGTCGAAAACCGATAAAGTTTAAGGGTTGAAATTTGGAATATATCTTTTTCGAACATTATACTTTAATTTAGATTCAGCAAATTTGAAACAAATATTTACTTTTAAAAATATGACTTTAAAAAAAAAGTACCTTAAAATTTTCAAAAAAATTTTCATTCAAATATTTTTTTTAATTTTTGATTTTAAATTTTTTAAATTTAATATTTTTTTAAATTAAAAAAAAAAAAAACATTTTTATTAAATTAATATTTTTTTAATTGCTGAAACAAAATTAAAGTTTATAAAATTGTGAATAATTTACTGCAAGAATTTTGAAAATTGATCAAGAATATTTTGAGTTTTAACAATTTAAAATAACACCTCTTTTTTTCAAAAAAATTTTTAATTAAATTTTTTTTTAAACTTTTGGAAAATTTTGTGTTGTGATTTTGTTTATTAGTTAGATGGGTAATCAGTACAAAAAAATTCAAAATTAATTAATAAATTTTTTTTTCAATGTGTCCCGGACCCCCTGAAGATAATTATTTCTGATGGTTTGTTTTATAACTTATACAACACGCAAATTGAACTGCCACTACTGTCACATTCCATCCCAGTGAGAAATTTAGAAATTGTTGTATGCGACAAATCGATTTTCCTTAATCATGAAAGTATTCACAAGAAATTTGGAAGAATTGTGTTTAGCAGAACTGTAAACACCTTTTTAATTCTAACTTTGTAAATGGAAGTTGCACTATCGATTTTAAAATAGAAATGGTAGTTAATGAAAGATTAATAATTATTCGTAGATTCAACAGTAAAGTCGAAATATGCATGAAAAGTTAAAAGACATGCTCCCTTGATCTAACAAGAACCACAGAATTTCTTAAGCATTTCTGAGGAATGTCGTAACTAGTGCATCGCTAATGGCCACGTTCTTAATTTGTAATTAAGTGTGTTAAAGTGATTATCGCGTCCTTAATTAAACGCTCGATTCCTTCTTAATTAAACTCGACATAAATGAAACAATTTGCGTTCCAATTAAGGAGTAGAAAAATTTCATTTCAAATTACGCCAGCAAATTTAACAGTTGGGCCCGACTGCAGGCTGCTTGGGTGTAAATTCCTACAAAAGTGGCAACTCTGGGTTTCCGAGGTAACCAAGATTTATTTAGCACATAATAGTGAGTTTTGTGAAGGCAGTGGGTTACAGTTATTTAATTAGTCCTGTCTTGGTGAGCGAAAGTAGTGACTCTTAATCAAGAGCTGGATGAACATCAGATTCATGTACAAAATTGTCAACTCGACTCTTCTACATAGAGGTGAAATATAAGTGTTATGGGCATTGCTATTTAGAGGAGCTTCAAAAAGTGTGAATTGCATGTCGATTAGCATGTGAAATATTCACTTAGTTAGCTTATTTGTTTTCCTTTCACCTCGTTTGGCGATGTTACATGTTATGAAAGGGTAGGTGAGTGATTCGTATTGCTATTGATTGGCAACAAAAATGGTGAAATCGCCGGTCTGCTACTATCAGATGATCAACCAATGGACCAATCAGATCATTAATGAATGGACCAATAAGATGATGAATCAGCGGATAGGCGTCTTCTCCCATCTCATGGACCAATCATATAATGAATGTTAGGTTTCACTCAGCAGAGTAGTCTAAGGTCCGGTGCACACATTCAGTTTTTCAACTTGCGGCGCCGCTGCCGCAACGCAAGTGCGGTCTGAGATACATTAGATCCAATGGAGCAGTGCACACATGCCTCCATCGCCGCTGGGGCGACGCACGTCCAACTTGCGTTCAATTTGTACAGCAGTTCCCCACGGCGCAGCACATGAGTCTCCGTTCTGAAATACCTTGTTTTCATAAACAAATGGAATCTAAATAATAATTAATGAATGAATGTATCCAGTAAAGTCTATTTTGTTTCAAAATATACTTTTTTTTTACACCAAGTAAGCGAAATCAACACGTTTTCTTCGAAAGAATATTTATCGCAAATGGCGCGAAATGAGTTCGTGCGTCATTTTACGGTTATGTGTGCATAGTTGGACTTCGGTGCCGCAGTGGCTTCGCCCGTTGAAAAACCGTGTGCACCGGGCCTAAGGGTCACGTTACTACTAGTTTAGTCACATGACCCTGCGCACATTATCATGCTATAATTGCTCACTCTATTTTATATATCTCTAAGCTTTGCTGCAGAAGCTTAATCTTTTAAATGATTAATACACAAAAACGTGATACAAGATAAAATTCAGAAACTTTTTCATGTATTTACTATTTTAATACCCTTTCTTAGTTCCTTATCTTTCTTATCTATATATTTAAAGATAGACACCACTTTGCTGTGTACTTTCATTGTATTGTCCATTCTCCATATTCTATAGATTACTTTGCTTCGGAAGCTATTCTGCCACAAATAGCGACAAATTCATTAGTAGTCAGCTGTCAGTTACGAGGGGAACCGCAAATAGGGGACTGAGGTCACCCCTCTTTTGTTCTTTGTGAACTTGATAAAGTGACTGTAGACCACCTCAAAGAATGTCCTAAAATTATTGACAGTTGAATTAAAAATAATATTCTACATGGTACTGTCTTCAGTCATGTTGTTTTTAACTTCAAAACTCTATTGGACTGCTCTTCGATTGATGACCAAGTAGCCGAATACGGGCCTTGGATAAAAAACACTGACCATGGCAGGAAAATTCCCTAATTGTCTTCGAAAACGGGTCTAGTTCTTTTGCCCTGGAAGTCATTCTCAGAAAACCTAATTAAATTCGATTTTAGAAACAGTTGTTGTGACACTTGGAAAAAATACTGGAGAAAATACCATCTCCTTTGTTTCCTTTAGGAGCCTAATAATCATATCTGGCAAACGTACAAGCAGGATAAAAGCTGTATCCGCCATCTACCGTTCGTTGGGAAAGGTCTATCCTAACCACTGATGGGTCAGCGTAGGAGACATACCTAATAATTCAAACTAGAGGGGACTGCATTGGTATATTAAAAAAGGGGAGTAATGTGATGAGAACTTCGAGTCAATATTAACCATAATTTCTAGGTTGGTCATGATTTTTAAATTTCATGCGTATTTCCTTGAAGTATAATGTAGGTTTAGAGTGTAACTGAATACCGGTTTTATAGTGACTATTCCAGGTCGAATAGATACTGTATAGAGAACAAAAGGTGATCCAACTCATCATTCATCAAGAATGCAAAGTAATTTGTTTGTTGTAACATCTCACTTTGCATAAGCATAGGTAGTTAGTTAACGTCACACTGGAGCAACACAATGGGTTATTAACGATGGTCCGGGAACAATCACGGGAGCAAATATCCGAGGACAACTCCTAGTATTATTGAACCTTAGTCATATGACGAGGTCAACACCTGAACTGGCACTTCACTTACCAAAACTCCCCACACCAAGCCAATGTGAGGACAGCTGAGACCACGATATATTTAACTACACCAGCTCCCGTGCACACAATGGTCTACAGTTGGATAGAGATTCGAACTCGAACTCGCTTCCATCCGATTGCTAATCCGTTACTCTTCCAACTGGGTTATAGTGACCGCAACAAATTCTGGATAAATGTTGGCTGATGGAATAAAATAATATCTCGAAACATCTCAATCCAACCAACCGGTCTGGTGGTTAAGGTGTTAGTTTTTAGATCGGATGGTTCTTGGTTCAAATACGGGTCAGTCATGGATGTTTTTAAGCGTATGGTGTAGAGGAGGCTGGTGCACCTTAAATTTGTCGTGGCCGAAAGTCCTCACGTTGGGTTGGTGTCGAAGTTTGGCGTGTGGGGTGCCAGCTCAGATGTTGCCTCGTCATCTGACCGAGGTTCAAAATGACGAGGTGTTTTCTTCGGATGTTTCCCTTAGAGTATTGATCCCGGACCGTCGTCTTTAGCCCGTTGTGTTCCTCTAGTATGACGCTATTTAAAATTTACCAAATTACTAACTAAACACACATCTCAAATGGAGAATTAAATACCTAAAACATCTTCATTAATGAGTTTTGAAACAGTGATTAATAGAAGACTGTCGAATTTGCTTTTTAAGGTCTGCAAACCAATGTCTGCCTCCAGAACTCTATCCACGGTTGTGCCCCTGGTCTGTATGTTGTTGTTGGAATTGTACTAAGGTAATATTAAAATGAGCACAAGCCCTTCTTTCTATAATAAATTCCTGATACAACGCTGGCTATTAAGGTTTCTCTATTATTTATATCAGGCGTAGACAAAAATGTGATCCTATGTCACCAGAAACCATGACACCACGTTGGGTTAATGAGACGATGAAAAACGTCTTCTTATAACTACTATTTGGCATGACGTTTACTACTCGAGAGACCAATCTGCTTTCGAACTGCTAAACTGTACCTCCTTTACCAGACCACGTTTTCTAACTCATCTAAAAGGTGTCGCCGTGGCTCACTGGGTTTCATCACTGCGTTAGCAACGTGAGAATTGAAGGCGGCACAGGTAAAATTCCTAAAATTCCCTTTGTCTGTTAAACTTCCCTTGAACGTGTATGTCCATAACTTAATGCTGTCTTATGCAACTTGGCCAAGTATGGTTATCGATCATAAATCACTGCCAACCTAACACATTTGAGACTGGCTAAGAATTATTATTTCCTGGAGCACGCTAAAAGATTTCTGAAAATGATGCTCCTTGAGCTCACTTTGCTTTTGAAATACACAATTGTGGTACATTTTACATTATCGGTGCAGTGATATTCGATGTCATAAACTAGAATTACCCCTTTATTCAAAATATATTTTAAACTAAACTCTATAACAAAAAAAAAACGACGCACAAAGAAGGAGTTGTCCAGGACTTGTGCCGGGCTCGATCAACTTGGAAAGGAACTGACATAGTGTTTCGTGACGAGTCCCGTTTCTAACTGCGTCCTGACGTTTCTCACCTCCCCTCGCTGCCCTGGAGACGTCCAGGGCAGCGAGGGGATTCTTTACTATCGATTCCTTTACTATTGCACGCCACACATGCCCACGACAGGCCATCTGCTTCGATAGCCGGACCCCTTTGGTAGTCATTTCTGGCACACGTACAGCACAGTGGTACGTAGACGATATTTTACGACCGGTTGTGTTATCGTTTCTTTTCTCGACACCCCGAACTTACTTTTAACCAAGATAATGCCCGGCCTCCCACAGCACGTGTTGCTATGAATTGTCTTCAAGCTTTCCCAACACTTCCTTGGCAAGCTACGTCTCCTGATCTCTCTCCCATAGTGCACATTTCGGACGTTATGGTAAGGCGATTGTAACCATCCCAAAATGTTGTCCATTTAACCAGACAGTTGGAGACAATTTGACAAAAAATAACGCAGGATACCATCCCGGAACTTTTTCAGTCTATGCCACGCCGGGTTACAGCTTTCCTCCTGGTCAGAGGTGGATCAACGCCTTATTGCCTTCCTTCCTTTGTACCGTTCAAAATCTGAAATTTATCCTGCAATTGTTCTGAAATTTTAATCGTTTGAATTTCGATGTATATTCTTCACATACACCAATTTTTATCACAATCGGACAACTCCATCTTGGTGCGTGGATTATTTTTTTTTTGTTATAGAGTGTATTTGACCGCATAGCTTATATTGCTTTATATCCTTTCTATTTCAGCACTGGTTTCTATTCAAATGTCGGGGCTTCTGACTCCAGAGGGTTTTACCACTACTCTGATAACCCGCGAGATGTAGGCGGTATAGGTTCGGTTTTCATAACTTACCCTGGGTGTGCTCTTTTCTTCTGTAAAACTTTATTTTTGTCTGTGTTTAGCGTAGCTTTTCCAAATACAGCCTTTGCTTCAAAACAATGCATGCCACTAGATGAAAATCGTTTTCGAAATACATAAAATGCATTTATTTTGAAAGAATATCACATCAAACTTTTAGTGCTTCTTATTAGTGTAATAGCGCTAATTATATTACTATATTTTGGAAATATGTGGAATGGATCATAAATGGGGATAAGCAGCTCATACTAGAGTATATTCTGAGTCAAGAGTGAATTCTGGAAATAATTTAGAAATAAAAAATAATAAAAATAATCTTCCAGACAGGGGAGATAATTTTCTATGAAGAGAAAAACTAATTATTCTGATCACTTCAAATTAATATCTAATTGATTCAACCCGATCACAGCTATGTAATTCTATCTATAATATATGTATTTACGGAGTAGTCCTCTTTCCTCTTTCAGAGCCATTAGTGAAATGGATTCCTTGAACATTGGAGACTTCATAGTATTAAAAGCATAAACTTAGTAAGCTTAAGTATATAGTATATTCTAAAACTACTCAGAAGACTTAATAATCTAAATGCATTGTCTAAAAATTTGTAGAATTTATTTCTAATTCATTACTTTTTATCCAAGTTAGCTAATATCTCATGGAGGTAATGTTATAATAACTCACAAAAGGTTTAGAATCATTTATGTACAATATCACTTCCACTTTATATTGTATGTGAATTTAATCACAATATAGTGGAGCTTCTAAACATCTTTGGAAGGAGTTTCTTAAGGAGTTTAGATTTTTATCAATGCGTTTGATTACATAGATTAAATGAAAACTTTATTTTTATCTTATTTTCTTTTCTTTTTTTATTAAATCTTGGTTTTATTTTATTTTTGCAATCAAATAGTTCTTGAGATAACATTGATAACTACATTGTTCAGAGCATTTTGATGCTAAAAATGGAAAAAATATATAAATGAAGATTTAATCTTTTAACTACGGATATAGATATAACAAGTGCGATTATTTCTTGGCGCGATTCAAGGTACCACTACTGTACAGGCCGTTGTCTAAATTCTTTGGCGCGATCATGGTACAACTGCTGTACCGACCGTAGTCTAAAGGTTAAGGTAATGACTTATTTACTTGGCAAAGTTAATTTTGAATGATATAGCACCAATCATGTTCTAATTTAAATAAGATAATTTCTAATATGAGGTACACAAACTTATTAGAGAGGTGCACAAACTCTATTTTGGTTAAATATTACCTCGTAATATTTAACCACGGTCAGATGACAAGGTCAACATCTGAACTGGCACTTCCCTTTGTAGCAACAATATTAATGTATCACTCACTCATAGAGGGCAGCACAGTCAACGGTACATTGACATTGTTGACCTTTACTCATCAAGAATATTATCAAAAAACGTTAGCTAGCAAAGGTGTGTGCGTCTGCATAGGGAGTCAAGAGAGTTCGGGTATTTCAGATGTTTCTGAAAAAATGAGAAGTCCATGATGTAAATAGTAGGTAAAATGAAGAATTTGTTAATGTCAAGAAGTGTCGGTTATTTGTTCGCCAACTTCAAGGAGTAATTATCTAAAACCGATTACAACTTTTCAAATTTCCTACGCGACGCCAAAGTTAGGACATCCAAGGCCACTAGATATTTAACTTAAACGAATTTCCACGTACATGATGGTATTTGTTTTTCGAATAAAATTTCACCACTTCGTCAATCAAAACTCCAAGGAATAAATTAGAATTTGATTTGTGAATAGTTCATTGGTCAGCATCAATAAGATTAAATACCAAACATAGTAATCCCCGATATGAATCATATGATAGCATTCAAAGAGCAGACGCAAAATCTCCGCAGTCTAGTTTGTCTGTTTACACTGAAAATTCCTCTCACAATATTCCGAATTTCATTATATAACTTCAATCTAACGAAACCTATCATTTCATTATTCCTAAGGCTTAAAGATACTTGAATGTTAAGATTATCAGTAACAGAGGCAAAAAACTAGATAAAAACTTTCAAAATTATCTGAGATTTGTAAATAGAAATCTTGCTTATGAGTAATTCAGGTTTTAGATTTGAAAACAGAGAGAACAGATTTAAAACTTGGAGTAATCAAAAATAAACATCGCATTTCTCTCTTCTTTCATCATAAAATATCTTTCAGGAAAAGAAAGTTTTTTTTTTCATCCACAGACATAAATTGCCAGATACACATTCAGAAAAAAATGAATGGCACTGGATACATAATTTTATTTATAGATGCATTTGCTACATATTTTATTCACATTCCCTTCCACGTCAGCTTCGATTTAATAATCTAAAGTGCTCGTTTTTTATATGTAGTTATTTCTTTGCTTTTTAGCAATAAAAAAGTATTTTAAACTTTTGTCCTGCAGAAGTGCATGAAAAAAAAGACATTTCGTTAATTACATAAAACGTTTCTTATACAACAAAAGAATCTAATTATTTTAAAAATATCCTCAAAAAATAATCTATCTGCGATATTTGCATATCCTACGTATGTCTGAAAAATAATTAAGAAATCCTTTCGGAAGTGTAACGAAGTGTTCAACTTTGATAAAAAGATCGAAACACTCTAAAGATGATATTCGATTGAAATGAAAAATAGCATGCTTTATGCTCATCCCCCCCCCACAATGTTGATAAAAAAATATTATCACAAAATCAAGTCTATAATACTTTTTTTTATTAATGTAGAATTACACCAGAAAAATCATAAACTAGTACATTATCAAGCTAATAAATACGGCATGGCATAGTCAAATAGAGTTTTCTTATGCAATCCTGTTTGCAAATTATGCCACGAATTTTACAGCTGTTACTCCAGATCGCTCTTATTCCAATTATCTTTCCAGAAATTTCAGATTACTTACGCATTGTTAATTCCGGTTTCATTATCTACAAATATCTTTCACTGAAGTACACAGCACAGAAATCGACGTTAATTATTTACTGTCGAGTGGATTTACTGTCAACAACGGATATAATCAATATAAAATCGATTCCATCGTCAATTTTGCCACACGAATTTCATTAAAGTGTTAAGCACATCCATGTAGAATAGAACATCATTATAACGAACTACTAGGGGCTGAAGCTTAACCGACAAGCTTCATTAAAACTTACCATCTTTTCCAAACTACAGTTTATAACAAATAATTCTTATAGGGGTGTGATTCAACAAGGTGTACATCAATGAAAGTACAGTAGTTAACAACAAAAATTATTTAGTATACTATACCTATCTATATTAAAAAAAAGGTGTGGGTGTGTACACTACAATAATGAACCGGACAGCAAGATGTGATGGTATAAGGAAAATAATACATGCTTTAACAGGGGGTGGTCCCCCAAGTGCTGCAATTACACTAGCAATCCTTCTGGGTATACTTTTAACAAGGTTCTGATACATAGCTACGGGTATTTGTGTCCATTACTGCTCCAAGAATATCGCCAACTCAGTTGTAGATTTCGGACGTGGTTCCCTGGTCCGTAAGGGTCGCTCTAACTCGTCCTACAAATGCTCTATGGGGTTTAGGTCGGGAGTAATTAAACAAGCAAAAGTTGGACTTCTACGATGTAGAAGAGTTCTTGGTAAATCACGGGGTCTAAAGCCAAGGACCTATTGGCTTTACACTATGGCTATTAGACCCATTGTGACCTATGCGGCTGTGGTCTGGTGGAAAAAGACGGAACAATTGACTGTTAAGACCAAGCTAGACAGTCTTCAAAGAGCTGCCTGGCTGAGTATAACAGGTGCTATGTCCTCCACTCCCACCAGAGCCATGGAAATTATTCTATCTGTCATCCCACTTGATATCTTTATCAGTGGTGCTGCCAGAAGAAGTTCCTACAGACTGGAAAATGCTGGACTGTGGATGAATTTTACCAGCCAAAAGTCCCACACCAGTTATAACCAAAAAATTTTTGACCCTATACTTTTGATGCCCTCTGACATCATGGAGACAAGATTCCTCTTTCAAAGACCCTTTGAGATAATTATTGACCTAAGAGAGGAATGGAAAGAGGAAAACTACAAGCTCACAAATGGAGACATTGTGTGATACACAGATGGTTCCAGACAAAACGAAACGGCAGGTGCTGGAATCTGTGGGGTCAGACCTAAGGTAAGGCTTGCCCGAAAATTAGGATAACATGCCACAGTATTTCAAGCGGAACTGCTTGCTATCATCTACTGTCTACATGAATATTCTAGAAGATCCTACTCAAATAGGAAAATCTACATATTTAGTGACAGTCAAGCAGCCTTAAAGGCGATGAACTCATTTCAAATAAGCTCCAAACTTGTTTGGGAATGTAGGAACTTTCTACAAGATTTGGGGATCCATAATAGGATCTTTCTTACTTGGGTGCCAGTGCATACTGATGTAGAAGGAAACGAAAATGCAGGTAAGCTAGCCAAACTGGGGACTGCAGACCTACCTTTAAGCCCTGAGCCTTTTTGCGGGATCTCTAAGACTACCGCAAAAAAAAAAGGGTGATAGGAGAAAAATTGCTTAAAGAAACTACAAAAAAGTGGAAGCAAACCACCGAACAAAAGCATGCGAGGCTTATGATTCAAGAACCTTCCATGAAAATATCCTCTCAGATCCTTTAGCAGGGATAACATGAGTGTGATAGTTGGATTTCTCATAGGCCACTATCACCTAAGAAAACACCTTCATAGGGTGGGAATCTTTAAAGAAGAACCTCTATGAGCAGGAAATGCAATATGGTGGAGGAAACTGGCAACCACATGCTTTTTGAATGCGAAGCCCTGCTTCACATAAGGCACTCAAGTCTAGGTCTTGGAATAGAACTTGATACAATTCACGAAGAACCTGTCAAAAGCCTTTTGGCCTTTCTTAAGAAATCTGGCTTTCTTTGACAGGAGTATCGAAAAGCAATGGGGTTTGGTGCAATATTCCCTAGTGGAATCAGCACCTAGGGCTTTCCTGACCTCCCCACTCTCTATGACTATGACTATGACTAGGTCGGGACTCTGAGCAGGCCAGGGAAGACGTTTCACATCCATATCCTGATACCTCTGCTTGACAGAGGCTACAACATGACATGCAGCGTTATTGTAAAATTAAAATTGTCAGAGCATAGGAAGAACCTGACTGTCGAAAATGTTCATGTTAGCGTCGGAGTTCAATTTACCAGGAACAACATGCAAAGGTTCCAGGCTATACCACAAAAAACACCCCCAAAAAAGTAGTTGAATTTTATGTAAATCGCTGGAGTCCGGTCCATTATTGTAGGGTAATGTATATTCTCTTTTCAAATCTACACCGTTTGACCAATCTACATCAAATTTGGTACACAAACACTTTAGAACACTGCTGAAAACATAGGCTATTTCTCTCCTGTCTTCAGATCAATCTGTAGCCCTGAAAATCGGCACGCAGTGCCCCTCGAATCCCCAATTTTAAATGTAAAGTTTTTTTTCTGCAATAAATGGACATGTATAAGGAAACACGTTCTACAGGGTTTGTGTATTTGAGTTAACACAGGGAAATGTTGCGGTCATATTTGAAACCCGAGCAATGCCGGGTTATTAAGATAGTATTAAATAAAAAAACAGTCTTCAACATAGGTTGAATTGGAAAATAAGTGTACGTATACCCTGCATTGCTCTTTAGAACAAGAAGGTAGTTGATTGCTGTTGTTGATTACTGATCATGTTGATTGCTTATCTTCATTGTTTTGAAAAAATCATTTATTTTCTGCTGGTTTTTTTTACTGTTTATTTCTTCAGTTAATAACAGACGGAGGATGTCCGTACTATGCAAACACATTATCATTTGTCGATTGTTCAACGTATTGAGTAACAAAATTTAAATGGTCTTTCATTTCGCTCACTGTCTGTTATAAGCGACATCCTTATAATAATGTCCGCTATAATGAGGTTCTACTGTACTTAATTTTAGCAATGTCCTTGAACTCCAAATCAAACATATTTAAATAGAAAGAAGCAAAATTGGCGAATGACTCAATTTTATACTGTATATATCTGTTGTTGCCATTCGACAATAAACAAGAAACGTCTTTTTCTTTGCTACATACGTCAGTGAAATATATATGTAGATAGTTTAACCTGTATTAACAATGCAAAATACCATGAAACTACAGGAAAGATAATCGGAATAAGATATCTGTATTAGCAGTTGTAAATCACAGGTTTGATGACTGAAAACAATGACAAATCTGGAAGATAGAAAACAGCGCAGAAACCTAAATATGAGCAAAAATGGGTTTAGGAAATAAAAAAATGCCAAATCATCTTTGAACACGAGAATCGAATTAAATTGAAGACGTTCGGAATATAACTGTGCTAACATGACTGAGATGTGCATGAATTTGTTGTTGTTGTTTCTTATGCTTACACTGACAGACCAGGGGAGTGCCAGGCCCGTCGAAGACGGCAAGAGGCGAGGGGGGTGCGCCTTCCATGTTATTGAGCCCATTGGGAGGAAGTCCGACTTTGCTCGACATACATGACACATCCGTTTTATAGGAAGGTCCCTTTCATACATCCATTCACTCACACATATCGTAATTTAGATCCCAATAAGAGACCGATAACCCCCCTGATCAGGTACCCCCAGAGGTATTGATTTGGTATGGGAACATGGGGGACATTGTGACCACGACCTATTTAACGTGCCCCAGTCACCATTAGTGAACACGACGGTCTTTAGCCAGGTCGAAGCGCCGATCTCGCAATCATCAGAATTGCAGGCTCCGCCGAGGACGGAACCCACAATCCTTCTGATGCGAGCCCGACGCTCTACTGACTGAGCTACCGCGGCTCGCATGAATTTTATTACGAATTAACGCTAATAAAATAAAACGAAATGCTACTATGCAATTTTAGATACATTTATTTCATTTATAAGTAGGGAATCCGTTTATAATGAATACAGATGTTATAGTTATAATAAATAGCATTAAAATATACTCTACGCACTAAAAAAAATTGACGCACCAAGGAGTTGTCCGATTGCGATAGAAATGGGTGGATGTGAAGAACATACATCGAAAAACAAACGATTCAAGCTTCAGAACAATTCAATGATTTCTTTCAGTATTTGATCGTTACAAAGGGAGGAAGTCAATACGGTTTGGGTTCACCTCTGGCCAGGATACACGCTGCCACCCGGCGTGGCATAGACTAAAAAAGCTCCCGGATGGTGTCCTGAGGAATTTCTTGCCAAATTGTCTCCAATTGTCGGTGTAAATGGTCAACATTCCGGGATGGTTGCAATCGCCTTCCCATAGCAATCCCAAATCTGCTCTATGGGAGAAAGACCAAAAGACCTAGCTGGTCATGGAAGTGTTGGGAAAGCTTGAAGACAATTCATAGCAACACGAGCCGTATGCGGTCGGGTATTAACGTGTTGAAAAGTAAGTCCGGGGTATCACAAAAGGAACGCATCCGGTCATATAATGTCGTCTACGTACTAGGGATGCGACATCGATAGCAAAACATCGATGTTTTGAAAAATCGATGTTGTTAATACATCGGCTCAAAAACATCGATGTTTTTAAAATTCAGTGCATTTAAATTTTTCCCCCAATTTCTTAAAACTGGTTTAGCAAGTAGTTATGTGACATCGATAGCATAACATCGATGTTTTTAAAATTCAGTGTATTTGAACTTTTTCCCCCATTTCTTAAAAATGGTTTAGCAACTATTGATGCGACATCGACAGCAAAATATCGATGTTGATAATACATCGCCCCCAAACCATCGATGTTTTTTATAAAACATCAATGTTTTGAAAACAGACCCTTCACCCTTGGCCACTTTGGTCTAAAAGTATGTTCAATTTGCTAATTATAAAAATTATGCTACATGGTTATTTTTTAAATTTTTATAATGGTACTTTTTTCATTTACAAATAAAACATCGATAACGTAAAAACATCGACAGGTAAAAACATCGATGTTACAAAAACATCGACCCCAATACATCGATGTTAAAACAATCGATGTTTTTTAAAAAACATCGATGTTTTGAAAACATCGACATCGATGTTGCATCCCTACTACGTACCACTGTGCTGTAAGTGTGCCAGAAAAGACTACAAAAGAGGTCTGGTTATCAATGGAGATGGCACTCCAAACCATAACGCCATGTTGTGGGCATGTGTGGCGTACGATAGGAAGGGCAGGATCCCCACACTTCCCTGGACGTCTCCAGACACAATTGGAAACGGGACTCGTCACTACAGACTATTCTTCCCCAGTCAGTTCCGTTCTAAGTTGATCAAGCCCGGCACCACTGTATTTCTGCACCTTCTAGACGCGATATTTTGGTTATAGAGTGTATATTTAAGACTAGCTATTGCGTGGCTAGCCCGGCGTTGCCAGTGCCCGTGGTGTAAGGTAGTAATCTGGTGTGAAATTTTCCGTAGACTTCAAATCCGTTGAAGATATATTCAATTAAAAAGTTATTTATTTAAAGAAAACCATATTTTTAGGTATCAATTCTAAACTGAAATTTTCCGCAGATTTCAAATCCGTTGAAATTTTTACTCGATCTTTAACGGTCATGAGATAAAAAAAAAAGAACTGCCTTCAGTTAAAAGATTTATTGTCTGGCTGGAAATTTATTCGTCCGCGCAAAATCAAAGCCGAAATGAAAAAAAAAAATTTTTCTCCGCGTACTGCGGATGAAAAAAAACTTGGCATGATTCCAAACCCTGACTGCAAGGTCACACGGGTATAAAAAGTTCTCCGCGTTTGAAAAAGCGATGAAGAATAAAAATATTAAATTCATTTAAAAATCTTCCAGGTTCAATTTTAAAATTCGCTGCCACACAAAAATTGCAAATAAATTGGACTACCTGTGTGCCAAATCTCAATGCTGTAAGTGCCATAGAATCGTCAGGATTTTTCGTCCCCAAACAGACAAACAAATAAACAAACAAACAAACACTTCCTTTTATAATATTAGAGATTTTAATTAAATTTAACCTTTAATAAAAATTTGAATTTAATCTATAAAGGGATACAAAATGTGAGCTTCAAAATTTTTCTTTCGAAAGCAGTAAATAATTAAGAATGTTTAATGCACATGTTATGCGCAGGTCTGCTTGCTGGATTTATTATTAAAACTCAAGAACACAGTATTGTCCCATGCAAATTGTTGACTTTCGTTTCCCAAAAGTTATTTGGATAGGCTTACTATGGGTTAGCATACTGCAAAATTATCACCTTTATTCGTGATGGAAAATTGTCGCCAATTGGCGATGGGTTCTGTGTTCTTTAGTCAAATATCTAATTCATTTTCTCATGTAAGTATATTTAGGAATGTTTTGATAGTTCTATTTTGCTATCCACGAGTATTTTTAGTAGCGTAAGTTAAGCTGTGACGGCTGTAGTTGTTCTACTAACAAGGTATATTGGATTTTTCTCAAAAGAAAGTATAAATAGAATTGTGTAAGAAAACGACGAAAGGTGCAAAGCAAAATCTAGTATTCCAGAATTCGTTTATCTCATTTTCACTTGTTTAGAAGAAAACAACGCAAAATAACTCTTTTTTTTACCAAGCATTTCTATTTTGGAAACCGTTCTTGGTACTTATTTTTAAACCGCAATTTACTGAAATGGACTTTAGATAAAGGAAATAAAGTTTAGAGAAAAACGCTGATTGTATATTGACTGCTAGAAAGACACACACAAAAATGTCGCCAGTCCGATTCATCAATTTTCAGCACAGTTCCATTATTTTCGCATTACTGCTTGGAAGTAAAAGCCAAAGTTTCCAATCCTATTACTTCACCCATTGATTGAAATCCTGAACTCCCTGAAACTAGAAATAAATAGAGCGGAAAGCTCTAACTTTTATAGATGGACGGGATCTTCAATTTTGTACCGAAGATCAGAAAAACGAAGAAGAGAGACTTCAGGGTTTAGAAGTATAAGAGCTAATATTCGCTGCAAATTAAACTTTTGACTATTATTTCTGGGATATTTGAAAGAATGCAATAACGGTAGTTTATTTTGTAAATGTTTCATCAAAATAAGATCATACTTTCAGTGAAATATTTAAAATAAAGGAATTTGTCTTTTAAGTGTGTTGGTGACATTTTAGAATAAAATTTATTCCTTGCTTAAAATGTGTTAGTGATATGTTCGATGATGTCAAACATTTGAATGTAGGTCGATTTTAAGAGTATCTTTTTTTAGCCAGTTTGAATTTTTCACCTGTAATCAAATGTGAATGTAGAAAAAACTTGAAAACTCTTCATTTCGGGTAAAAATTGCTTGAGATTTTTGACACATATTTTTGCATCATATTACATTGATTTTATTTTCTATTTATTAAATTTTAGATCTGGTAATGTTTCTTAAAAGCTTTTTGTAAACTTTTTCATAAATCCAATTTCTCCCAAGTCTTGGTAATTAAACCTTTAAAAATAAGAAATATATCTATAAATGTTATCCCTTCTAATGTAGTAAGTTTAAATAAGTAGATTGTATAATTAAAAAACTTATTTATTTATAAAATTCTATATACTTTAACAGAAGTGGTTCTGAAATGAATGTGTGGAACACAGAGAGCTTCAGTGCGTCTGTATAGACTTGCTTTACCATAACCATTATCGTCATACAGCTAGTCGGAAAAAGTACAACACAAACAGTTCTAACGTTAACAGAAACACGATTTCTAAAAATATCTTTCAAAATGTTGCCACAACTGGAGTGTAAAGAATGAAAGCAAAAATAAAAACTGCAAACTATTTTTAATGACTCTCGAGCCAATATATCAAACGATAATTATCCAGCTCGCGCGCGTAAACAAATGAGATTGTTTAAGTTCCTCTCATTCTTGTAAAATTATGAATATATCACACCCCGGCAAGAAAAGTGACGCAAATAAAAAAAAATTGTGATGTTATGTCATTGAAAAATATGTATGACGTGCCCAAGCGTGTTCTATTACTATTCTATAGAATATAATAAAAGTTACGACCATAAATACCTAAAATTTAAAAGAGAAGCTTATACTATTTCAACATAAGTTTTATAGTATCTTTCAAGTTGATGTTTCTCAAATTCTGCAAGTTTGAGTTGTGTCACTATTCTTGCCGGGGTGCAATATAACTAACAATAGATATTTTTTCATCAACCTATCTTACAACGAGTTTAACATTGCTTTTCCTGTGCATACTTTAAATAAAAATTAAAAGTCAAGATGATATAAAATAAAACTTCACAAATAGGGTACATTACGTTTATTAAAATTGATATAAATAATTCCAATTAATTAGTTCAGACATGTTTTGAACAATATATTAGTGTAGACTGTTTGGAATTTTTTTAAATGTACAGATTAAAAGGTAAATGTGTTCGTAAAACTTACAGAGAATAATATGGATTATTTTACGTGCTTAGTCATATTTTTGCTTTTTTTTAAATCAATAACTCATGAGCTGTTGATACCAGAATTCCTGCGAGTATCAAGATCGAAAAAAGCATGCCTGACTAGGCCTAATCTAAATAACTTAGGGGAGAATTTTTTTGTTCAGTGATCGATTGAAGCGATATAAAATTTAACGATGCGTAAATCAGCCATTTCGCTTTGAGCTAAAGCTGGGAGTTTCCGTGAAATCAAGTCCAGCTGCTATTTTTTTGATAAATCTATTTTTTTATTATTCTGTGCTAATACTAAAGAGGGGGTTTATTTATCATGGAAATATGATCTAATGTTTTTTGGTAGCAAAGAACTCTAAGTATCGTGTGCACAACAGCTTAAAATCTAAAATACCAATATTTATTCGTGATAAATATATCCAGTTGCGGGTTTGGACAAGGACTCGGTCTTTTTATACTTCCTTCATAATGAAACCCGTGAAATATTAAGTACGTATTCGATAAAATATCGTCAATCAATCAACTAATCACTCACATTTTTATCAAAATGATCTTTTTAGATTTAGTACCCTTTGTATTTTTAGAAATCACTCGCTAAGCATTTAGTGCATTAGAAGGATAGTTGTATTAGCGTCGCTCTGGAGCAACACAAGTGGCTAATGGCAAAGGTCATGGATCAATCCCGGAAAGAGAGATATAATGACAAGACCTGGACTTTGAACCAATGTCAGATGACGAAGTCAACACCTAAGCTGTCTCCCTAATCTCCAAACTTCCACACCAAGTCAACGCGAGGAAATTTGAGGCCATGACAGATTTAGCATGCATCAGGCTAATGGTAACGGTCCGGGATCAATCCCTGAAGGAGAGATCTGATTACAAGATCTAGTGACTTTGAACCACGGTCAGATGACGAAGTCAACACCTGAGCTGTCTCCCCAATCTCCAAAACTTCCACATCACGCCAACGTGAGGAAATTTGAGGACATGACAGAATTAGCATGCACCAGGACCATGCGCTCTTTGATTCGATCGAATTCGTTGCCGATTCTCTACTCTTCCAGCCAGGCTACGGCGTCCCTTTTGTACATTAGAAGCATTGATTTCGTCACAAACTCAATTTTTTTAAGCAAGGGGGAAAAGTATAAAGAAACCGAGTACAAGTGAAGTGAAAGAACAAGACAGTACTGGGCGATGAGACGTTAAAAGGAAACTGATCAAAATCAACTCAATGATACGACTTGACCTTGAATGGTTGTTATCCTCCCATACACAATAACCACAATCTTAGTGTTTAAAGAGTCTTAGAACTGTAACGAAACATTTCGCACCTCGGAAAGCAAAGTGACACAAGTAAAAAATAAACATTTTTATGCACTGTCATTGAAAAATATGTATGAGGTGCCCCAGCTTGTTATATTACTATTCTATTGAATATAATAAAAGTTAAAATCATAAATACTTACCTAAAACTTAAAAGAAGCTTATACTATTTCAATAAAAGTTTAAAAGAATCCTTTACATTGATGTTTATCAAATTATTTTGAGTTGCGTCACTTTTCTAGCCGTAGTGCGATTTGATTAACGATTATATGTGTTTCCAACAAAAACGTTTTCCTGCAGTAGAACAGAGAAGCATTAAACCAATGGAGTTCTTGGACTTGATTGAAATACCATCACTGAGACGCTAACGTGCTTTACCAAAAGGATTAGTTAATCAAGACGAAAAAGTTACGAAAAGAAGCTTGCTTTCGGTAATCAACCTGATATGCGATCGTGTTGGGTTTACGAGTTTTGCGATACTCCTTACCCAAGTAGCCTCTACAAGAGACTTGGAGAAGAAATTTATGCTTGGAAGAGCAATTCCTAGAACTAGCGAAAATGTGTTACCAATACATTCACATATTACAACATATTCACCTTGCTTAGCAGTGTTCTATTTGTAGACGAGTTGTATAAGGAATAACGGAAAGAGTAACTTTCTACATCTTTTCTGACGCACGTACTTGTTAAGCTTTCCGAAAGTAGAATGAGCAATTTGAAATCTTGGTACAGTTAGTACTACATTGGTTCAGCCTACATTAGAAACCTGTTTGGTTGGGGTTTTTTTTATGGATCAAGAACCAAGCTGTGCTAAACACAAGACTGACAACAATAAATAATTGGCATGCGTTGGCAAAAATAGTTTTACTAACTCAGAAGAGAGAAAGATGCCCGGAGAGAAAACAAACCTACGCAAGCCACTTGGCCAAGCTGCCTCTATTAGAAACATTGAAAAACCCTTTAAAGGTTTAGTCTTGAATAGACTCAAAAGTAGTACTGATACAGATAGCAAAAATGTGTGAGAAATAATCAAAGAAGTTCACGAATTGGCTGGTGCATATAGATTGTGGCATGTTAGAACTCCAAGGTAAAATATACGTATCTAATTTATGAAAGGTAAATAATTTTATACGAGTTCTTTGATAAAAAAATAAATAAGACTAGAAAATTGTAATAGCTATTTATCATCAAATGCACTATAAATCAAGACCTTTAGTTATGGAATTCACATTTAATTCTAAACTTGTAACAGGTGAACTATAAGCGCAGCGTCAGCTGCAGAGCTATAAACCTCCAAACTAAAAGTGAGAACCAAAACTAAATCTCACCCCTGCTCCGATCAAGGACACACTCAGGATGCCAGGGAGTTATCGACGACTTGGAATAAAGACGCGTCGTAGTGTCCGTTATGCCAGGTAGTTATGAAATATTCTGTAAATAGTATCTATGTTATGTCCACGTAATGTAAATTAGATTAATAAATATTTGTCAGTGTAATGAGAGTTTGCCGTTTGTTCGCCCGCTTCAAGGAGGAATTTCTCAGCACACGGTCACAGAATTGATCCGAACGCGGTGCCCGCACCTGTCAAAGATAAGTAAATTCTTCTAGAATCCTTACTACCCCTACGTTCTTGCTAACCCTAGCTCTGAGCAATGTAAGCTCATCTTAAATATTGTAAATTAATTTCAAAACGTTAGGTCGTTCGATTTCAATAAGAAGTTTACAGTGATTCAATTCCTTTGTTTGAAAATTAATATCCAACCAGAATATTGTTCTTAAAGAGTTGCGTTTTAAACAAAACGAAAGAGTGAAATATTCCAGATACTATTTGCAGTTTGCAAAAATAGCGATTTTGTTGCGAGGAATTAATTTGTTTAGAAACAAGAAGTCAGGAAACGTTAATTGCATTTTGTATTTTATTTTTATCTGTGTCTGAAAAAGTGAATTCTTTTATTTTGCTTTTCTTGAATTCGAATACTTGCTTTTAAAATAAGATTTTATAGTTCATTTTCATCATTCGAGAAAGGTAATTGTAGGAATTATGGAAACGTTGTACCATGCATATTTGAATTATAACAGAAATATATACATTTGTCACTTTTCGAGCAATTAGTATTTCTTTTTATTTGAGGAAAATGGTGGGGTCTTTTTAAACTTTATTTTTATGCTAAAAACAAATTAAACATAATAAAGAGTTGGTTCTTAGAGATAAATGAATATGAAATCCCGAGAAACAAGAAAAAACATCTCGTTCAGTGAAATTTATTTCTATTTCTGTTTCAAGCGTGTAGAGATCGCAACCTTAGGTTTCACTCCAGTATAGAATCCTGTGATTCTAAATTTGGTGTTATTAATAAAAGTATTGCATTTGTCAAAAGGTAAGCGTTCAGCGATGAATGAATCTGAACTCGCAGAGGCAAGGAAAAGCATTTCTCGCTCGATGAAATTTATTTCGTTTTTCGTGTTAAGCATGTAGAGGCCAACAGCAATCATTTATCACACGGTAAAGTGTTCTCGCTTGGCAGCAGATCATTTCACCTAGCTCTAATGTTGAAAAGAAAAAATTGCTAAAGCAGCTCACGTTTGGCTGCTCTCTCGACATGGGAATGAAATAGTTACATGGGGTAAATAATTCTTTGGAAGGACGTATCGGACAAGCCTTAGGGGCGGTTAAGATAAAAATAATTAATAATTTTATCTAAATAAAAATGGTATGGAGGTATGTAGTTGAATTTTCGTCCCATTGGAGCAATTGGCGACTGTTTGGAATCAATCCCAAAGGGAAAGGTAATTTGACAACACCTCGCAATTTTCAACCACTAAATGAAAATAAATCTGAGAAAACTAACGTCTGTTATTAATTAGTTTGAACGAAAGTATTTTTTGTAAAAAGTAGAAGATGTCCTCAGGCTGTGCACAGCAAGTTCGAAACTCGCTCCAATCAAAGACTGTTGTGTCGCGTAGGACACAAGGATCTTTTTATAGCCGGATACCATCCGGGGCCAAGTACAATTAATTATACCCTAAATTGCTTTTTATCAAAATCTCGAGTGATCGCAGAGGCAACACTGCTTAAGAGAAGTATGCCCGAGTCACTTACCTCGGGATACAGGGTAGCTGTTTCTATCGTTGGTTTCTCCTCCAAATGCTTGTAAGGCTAAGATTATCAAAGGTAGATGTTCGGTATATATATTTATTTTCTGGACTAAATGTTTATATACAAGCATTATTTTGACGCCGCGAAAGGGGACACAACCTCTTACAACGCGGACGCACGTGAAACTACTCCTAAAACCAGTCCCCCTGACCCCCAAGGGAGAACGATAGGGATTGGGCGACTGATCCCTCGATGACCGCTCTGCTGCCATCTAGTGACCACCAACCCAAAACCCAACAACTGTCATGTACGGGGGGTTGGTACATATTAAATCTGTCGTGGCCTCAAATGTCCTGACGCTGATGCAAAAGTTCGGAGATTCAGACACGTCTTCCCTTATCATAAGGTCTTCACGAATGGAGTGCCATTTTATATTAACCATCCTGAATTTTCTTTATTTCATCACTAGAGGGCTCCACCCCCTGCTCGCTATCGCTCGTCAACCCCCGATGATTGCTACGCAATCATATTTAGTTCGCTTCGCGAGCAATACTTTTCAACAATGAGGGGGAGGGGGTTGCTTTACAATCCATCCCCATTTGGATCGCTGCTGGATTTATTCCGGACCTCTAATAGGACTTTAATTGAAGGTTCCCTTCCCTTACCATTGCGATATCTATCACATGCGCCCGAGTAACGGAAAATTACCTACTTTTTTTGAGAGATTAGCGGATCCGTATATAAGCCGACTCCCGTACATTAGCTTTAGAAAACGATCCAAAAATTCTCGGCTTATACACGGAAATATACGGTAAATAAAAACAAGCTGTTTTTTTATGTCAAGAATACACAAAACATCTCATCTCCACATAAAAAAGGAAATTGTTGAATAAATAAAAATTGTTACAATTCAGAGGAAATCTCACCATAATTTGAAATGTTTTAGCTCATCCGTGTTCTAAAGTACATTTAAGATATTCATATTCGACTGTTGCTATGGTAACGGGGACCGAATTTGCCGGTTCTTCTGAAAACATTGCAAACTTTCTAGCGCGAACTATCAAATTTTATGAATTAAGTAATTAAAAAATATGACTATGTTTATCGTATTCGCGTGCTCCAAATTCATTAACCCGTTGAACCACAAGACTCCCTACCACGTGACTCGCTATCTACCAATCACAAAACGAATAAAACTGAAAAAGACCGATTTTTTTTTATAATAGAAAGATGAGCGACTAAACACGTGGCGACGTTAATGGTAGGTAGTTGAATTGATATCGCAATGAAGCAACAGAAAGGGTCATTGGCTATAGTCATGGATCAACCCCTAAGGGAAAAATCTTGAGACCACACCTCGTCATTTCGAACCACGGTCACATGAGTGTCAATACCTGAACTGACACCCCACTCTCCGAATTTCATTACCACGCTACGACATATTTAACCTTTAAAGTTATCTGTGATGAAACCATAACGTATTTTCAATGTACAGGGTGTCCTAAAAGTTCCCGCTCTCTAACTTTAAAAAAAAATTATTGCCGATGTTTTTTTTTTTTTTTTTAATTATTGAATATTATAGTCTGCTTATAGTTTTATTAAGTCTTTAAAATTTATCGTTTTTTTTTTCGCGCTTAAGTTGAGCAATAATAAAGTTCCACGTCATTTTGTTCTTCAGTGCAAGATGAGTTTATCACGCATTCAGAGAATTGCACTGTTTGAGGCTTATTTTGACTGTAAATCATATGAAATATGTAAAGAATTTTGGCCACATAAAAATCCAAGTGATGCAATACCAAATAATGATACGCTATATCAACTCGTTCGGCTATTTTTTTGCATTTTCGTGCTTATCGTTTAAAATTGTTACAGGAACTAAAGCCATCGGATAATGAGAAGCAGCTTTATTACTGCCGATGGTATTGCGATCTTATTATTGCGATCTACTCGTCTCAAGAAACCTAAGGCCACCTCGTTCCCCTGATCTGAGCATCCCTGACATTTTTCTGTGGGGACATTTAAAGAACAAAGTTAATTAAGATAATCACCAAACAATAGGTGATCTGAAAATTGCTATTACTCAAAGGATACAAGAAGTCACTCCAAACAGCTTGAAACGCGTTTCTAAAAATATGCGCAAACGACTTCAGCTTTGCCTCCAAAAAAAAGGTGGAAATTTTGAACATTTATTATAAATGTAAGTTCAAATTTTTTTTTCTACGTTAGGTTAAAAGTGCTTTTCACCATTGGCATAAAAATATTTTTTTTAATTTGTTGTTTTTGTATAATAAATTCACGAATCGACAGTACGGGAACTTTTAGGATACCCTGTAGCAACTGTCGTGGGCATTTGAACTCGCACCTAATCATATATTCACCTGCCCATAAATAGTAGCTGCTCTTGAAGAATAGCTCTTAGAACCCTTGAAGAGACTAACGTTGTATACAATAATTATAAAACGTCATCGACATAACAGTTCTATCAATTTAGATACCTCTTACATAAGCCATATCAAAAATGTGATGTCATATGTCTTTTTTTCCCACCCTTGAAGAAGTTATAATTACAAAATTTCAGTGACATAGCAATTGTACTAATTATGGTACCTTATATTTACAACAAGCTTTAACCCTGTTAAACATGTTGCTATGGCAAACGCCTTAATACCCTTGGTGAAGCTAACTTTACATGCAATAATTATAAAATGTTGGCGACATAACAACTGTATTAGTTATGGAACTTAACATTTACATGATCCCTTTCAGAGACGTTGGAATGCTACACGTCTTAACACCATTGCAGAGGCTAATGCTATACCGTAAATCAGGGTAACTTTGGGACACTTTTACCGGCTCTTTTACTCCTGTCAACACGTATTAATATCAATCAATAGTATTAGTATCAAGCCTAGATTGCTGAGACTATGGTACTATATGAAGTTAGCCTTTCTCTTACCAAATATGAACATTATTTTACTCTACGACCAAGGACATCCTTATAAACGTCCTCGATCGTAGTCCTAATCTTACCCCATTAAGTCGGGTAAATTTGGAACAGTACTGTTTTTCGCTTAGAAACACTAGGTAAAATCAATCTGTCCCAACGATACACATAAGTGCTTTATTTCAGTCATCATACATAGTATTAAAATCATATTACAAGAGGTTTTAGATCGACTTTGTCTGATTATTTTGAAAATTAGAGTAATATTTTCAAAATAATTAGGTTTGAAAATAAGAGATTGTCAAGAAGGATAGAAACATTTCAAGTTAAATAAATTGCTTGCAAGAGAATTTAAAAGTTCTTCATAAACAATTAGTTCTTTAACTTTGAAAATTTCCCGTCGACCAATTTGTTGTGGCTGGTTGATATTTTGGATTATTTCTTCATTCGGATAATAAACTTAATCGGCCTTTGCTGGTCATTTCCAGTTCAAGGTGGACTTATTCATGTCAGATACGAGTACATTGTCAGTGTTTTATTATCTCGATGATCCATCGCGGGTCAAGTTCACATTCCTACCTCAACAAGAACGTAGTGTCCTACCGTCAGGTTCAGGAGGAAACTTGAAAGTTGTGGGATAGGCGTCGATGGAGCAAGCTGCTCCTCCAAGTCGCTGAATGTTTCGAGAGTCTTGTACGAGAAATTACCAACTTTTCCCCCAAATCCTCCAAGTTTTTTAACGTTGGGACTTGTAATCACATTTTGGGACAGTCCCAATGTTACCACACTAAGTGCAGAAAACTTACAATGTTGAGGCTATGAAACAAAATACAAGTATTAAAAATATTACTATCACAGGAAATACATGTCAAAGCATGTACTTCTGAAAATACATACCTGCCTGTAGCGAAGTATTTGCTGTTTTTAAAAGGCGTATGAAAGTTTACACAAAAACTAGAAATTTGACAACACGAGGTTGAAAACAAGTCGGGATGCCCTCGGACGTCAGTGCAATTACAGCTTCAAATAAGAACCACGAAGTAGTTAGACATACCGGCGGGTGTAGCGATGATTGCGTGCCAATTGGAAACGCATGACATTGGCTGGAAATTCAAAAGCCGAAAATTACGCGCTGTCCCAAAGATGCAACCCCAGTTCCAAAGTTACCCCGGCAACAATTGTAAAACGTCAGTAAAAAAACTATTCTTGTAGTGATGGAAGTTCTTGAATTTCGTAAATAAAGTGACAGTCCTCCAGGAACAATTGCAAGGGAGAGGCATCTAGAAACCATAACAGATCCCCATCCACCAAACCACATGTACTTCCAGAGCACCGAAAACAAAAAAGGCGGCCTTCACTCCCAGGTCTCGTTCAAGAGCGGGAGTGATTTGCATGTATAATTACTATACGCTTCGTTAGTCGCCGAGCAGACAGCGAACTGGAGTGGAAAAGTTCTGCCAAGTGCTGTCAGCGTGATTCTGTGTGTGGCTGCGTGAACGGACAAGCGGCACAGCTGAATGCCCTGCGATGCGATTACTGAAGAACGGGGCTCGCACAGCCGTCGAGTGCTTGGGGCTAAGTCGCTTTTCCGCTTCTGGTTGCAGCCGTGGATTAATATGCCGGAGTTGAGGGGTGCGAGTGCTGGCTCTCGCGAATTACGTTTTTTTTTTGTCCTTTGTGCTTAGATTGCTAATTCAGGCCTTGATGTGTTTCGCTTAAAATGAAAGAGTTTTAGCTCGTTTGGGTGTGAGAGGGATACTGTCCAATGGGTTTTTTGTGATTTAAGTCAAATTGTGAGGGTTAAGCTTTGGTTTCCTAAGAAAGTGGAGCCGTTATCTAACAGCCGTGATACGTCATGATGCCGCGGGCAAAACTAGACGGCCGTTTAAGGGGAGTTAGTACCTTTTAGACCTTGCGTTGCTCGCGAAAACATACTTTTTTCGATTCATCATAAATAATTGAGTTTTTTATATTGTAGTATAAAATTGATACAGTTTAAAGATAATTGTATAACTTTTAAAAAACAGCAGTCATATTTGTAATTAAAAATATATTTTTATATAAAACCTAGCAAAACTTATACATAATTTCTTCGTTTTGAAATTTACCCACTTAACTTTCCCTCAAGTTTAAAAAAAAACTAATAAACGTAGAGTTAAGAAATTTTGTATGGTTATTCTAAAAGAAGATCTTAGTTCTCTGAACTATGGATTTATGTATGAGAGCTATAGTTTTTTATTTATAGATCCATACATAACTAAAAAATTTTCAAAGTTGACTTATTTTAATACTATTAATTTTTATAAATATTTGTACTTCAAATATCACGAATTCCTTAGTTCACAGAATTAAGACATTCATTTGCTTCAATTTGGTGCAAACATTTGGGTTTTACAGTGCATCTTTCAAAAGTTATCTTGTGGGAAAGTTAAGTGGGTAAATTTCAAAACGAAGAAGTTGTGTATAATTTTTGCTAGGTTTTATATAAAAAAAATATTTTTAATTACAAATATGACTGCTGTTTTTTAAAAGCCATACAATTATCTTTAAACTGTATCAATTTTATACTACAATATACAAAACTCAATTATTTATGATGAATCGAAAAAAGTATGTTTTCGCGAGCAACGCAAGGTCTCAAAGGTACTAACTCCCCTTAAACAAAAATCCAGACGTGTCAACTTAGACGGACAGAATACGTTGGAGAATGGGCAACACAGACGGCTGTCGTGGTTTATTTTATTCGAGAAACAAAACAAAGTGGTTTTTTATTCTCTAGTTTAAACTTTCTAACTTCGGGATCGTTGAAGGTAGAGTGAAAATGTCAACAGATTTCAAATCAGCGTAAATTTCTACGTCAGATCGATATCAAAAACAGTTCTATTATTCAATTATTTACCATTTGATTATTTAATTATTTATTAAATAATTAATTATTTTTTTAAAGAAAATCACATTTAAGGTATCGATCTGGTGTCAAATTTTCCGCAGATTTCAAATCCGTTGAAATTTTCATTCTGTGTTTAACGATCCCGATTTTACAAAAACGAATTAATCAATGGCAGTTAAAAATGTTTATTTATTTCTCTCCTCTTCGTTCGAATCGCTTGGAGCAGGAAATGAAATGTGGCCGCTACAAGAGAAAAAACGTTCCCCAACTGTTTGAGACCGCTATGACGACAGTTATGGAAATGGCGGCTCCGATGCTTTTCGTTACGCTCACAAACACCGCTCTCTAGGAAACCAACACCATGTGTTAGTATAAACAACGTTTTAGTGACGTCACCCACCGTTACATCACGGCCGCTAGATCACGGCTACGCTTTCTTAGGAAACCTAAGCTTTAGGCCGGTCGACTTTTGTTTCTTAATTCGAGCTGTTTCAACGTTCTGTAAATTTTCGTTGGGCGTTTGGTTTGGATTCAGCTCTAGATTAAGCTACTCGCTCCAAGCCATCTACCTCGTATTGAGACAGACGGATCGTATATGTGTGTGCACAGCCTCATGTTATTTAATCCTATTAATTAGTGTGAAAATTTCTCATGTGTTTGTGGTAAAAAGCATGAATCCTAGTGTAAGACAAATTATTCATTGGTTAAAGGGATCATCCAGTGTGATTACAAACAATAGTTTACTCTTCAATAGTCAATTGGCTCTAGTCAATTATCATTGTCCATAGTAATTGACTTGGGCCAATTGGCTATTGAAGATTGAACTATTGTTTGTAATCAAGCTGGAATATACTATTTTACTGCTGAAACTACGACTGCTATATGCTGAGTAGTTATCATGACAATTATACATTTATGAAATATACAGAGGCTGTTCGTACATTTTTAGACGATTTTGGTTAGCGGTAGTAAAAAATCGTTTGCTGCAAAAGAAATAACTGCAGTTGTACTATGGTTTTAAAAGTCAAAATTATTGTCTGCGGGTTGAGAGGTTTGTTTTTACTCAAAATGGCGTTTTAAACGAAGCAGTGGTTCGAAGGCTATATTTATGCTCTTTCCGAAGAGAAATATTCATATTCTGTTATCCCAAAACGTTGTGAGAGTCATGGTTTTGTGATATCTAAAGCGTCCATAGCTAATATCGTCAACAAGAAAGGAAAAAAACGTCAAATTCAAGCCTCAAGTGGGACAAAAATTCCAAACAATTATCCAAGGAAGAAACGGACATCTTCGACTATTGCAAAGTTACGTTTTTTAATGTTAAAAGAAAATCTCCATAGACAAAGGACAGTTGCAAAATCATTAAAATGCTCTGTGTCCACTGAAAACAAAATGATAAACGTTGCTTTAAATCTTAAGAAAGCGAAAAAACGCAATGTGCATCGTTTTCTCCAAAGCATATCGCTGAACGCAGGACACGCTGCCGAATTCTATATGAGAAACACTTATCCAAAGAAAAATGTAAGAAGATTGTCACAATAGATAAATCATGGGCGTATTTAAATGATTGTAGCAAAAAAAAAAAGCCATTTATTATCATAAAAGGGGAGAAAAAAACTTAAGTACATGGTTCACAGAATCGAAAGAAAGTTTTTCTGAGGGATTCATGATTGTTACTGGTTTTTCATATAATGGCAAGTTAAAAATAAAGAGAGTGGAAAAAAATGTCAAGATTGACTCCAAATACAATCAGGAAAATATTTTATCGCAAATTTTTCTGAATGAAATACCATCGCTTTACCCACAGTGCCATCAATTTGTGGAACTCCATCAAGACAAAGCTAGCAGTCATACATCAAAATCCACTGTAAATTTCCTAAAAGAAATGGAACAAAAAACCGGTATCAAGGCCATACCCTTCACTGATATCCGTACTAAATCTCCCTATGGATTTTTGTGCTTTCGGACTTTTAAAATCTGCATTATCCAAACGTCGTCCCACAACCCTTACATGACTCTGGAAAGCTGTTCAGGAGGAATGGGATAGAATACCTCTTCTGACACTTCAAAAGGCATTATTATCCTGGAAATTACGGTGTCGAAAGATAGTTCAGAATAAGGGCTATCAGATAGAACATTTAAAACACAAGAATTTTATGTAATTGAGTTTTGTGAATACAATATACATTGTCTAAAAAATGTGTGAACAGCCTGTGTAGTTAACAACGCATAACAAGACAGAATGGTAATTGATATTTTTTAATAACGTCGTACTGGAGCAGCACAACGGGCTATGCAACACAAAATGAAAAAAAAGAAGACTGGTTTCCCACGAGTAAAAACTTATATAGTGTGATTTTAAAGAGGATTAAGCCAGAGGTTTCACGCCATATGACGTCGTATCTCTCCAAGTGTAATGAAACAAAGTTAACCGGGTTTCGTTGATGTTTACGAAATGAGAACAGAATTTTAGAACAATGAATAAATATTAATAATGTAATTTTAATATTACTCCCCTCAACCAGATTGCACTTGCCATAGCTGAAATTAAATCGAAAGTACATTATGGAACTATGGCTGCTCACGTTAAAATATTTCAAAAAAATTTTTAAATTACAAAACTGCAATAATAGTATTGGCTTACAATAAATATTACTATGTTAACAAAATTAAACATTGGATACAGTTTAAAAAATTACACTTTTCAAACACATTATAAACATTACATCACTTAAATTATATCAATACTAAACAATTAATAATACTTTTCCAATATGTATTAACGCTAATACATTGTTTATGAACATTTAAAAAAAATTTTATTCTCTTTTTAAAACAACACACTAAGCACAAAACATTAAACAAATTGCATTATACACATTTTTATACACAAAGCCTAAAACACAAAACGGTAGAAACTAAACATTTAACATCAAACCTTCAATATTAAGCATATCTTTTTTAGGGTTTCAGCCCTAGTAACTGGGAGGGGGGGGGTCAACAATGGGGGAAATAAGAAGGAAAGAAAGGGAAAGCAAATGTCATATTCGGTGTTGACAGGCTTTATTCATGAGTTAATTTTAAACTGTCAAGAGAATAATATTTCCTTAACTTTAACATACATACACTACTTCTGTTTTTTCTTTAAAATAAAAGTTTGGTTTTCTAATTTCATAATTTGCTTTTGACATTTTTTTAATAATCTTATATGGACCAGGGAAATGTGGCGAAGTTTTCTACTATGGGATATTTTAATTCTTTGAGTATAACTAAATCATCAGGGTTAAAAGTGATATTGACAAATCTGGCATAATAATCTATATATATAATTCTCCTACGTGGCACGCAAAAAAGACGTTATTTGTAATCGCGTTTGGGCAACACTGTACGATTGTTTGTTTATCGCAAAGTCTCGCGCATCGATTGAATTTATAGCGTTTTCGGATGAAATTTTATTGAAAAAAAAAGAGGAAATTTTAATGAGCTGTTGCAGTTAGTTTATAATAGAAATCAAAGAAGGCGGAGGATCTTTTCATGGCCATTTAAAAAAACGGTCCTTTTCAGGGCCAACAATTATAGTTCAACAAGACGCTTGCACTACAACTTTCGGCAACAAACTCAATGAAAAAGTGTGGGTCGTTTGAGTGCTGGGAAAATGTACACACAAACAACATGCTGGGTATTCAATTTTCAAAGCAACGCTCACATTTCGAGTCAAAATTTGCACAAAGTTTTCATTTGAATTCTGATTTTAGAGATACTGTTTTATTTTTTCTGTAATACAGCAAATTTAGATTTGAAAAACATTTTTTTGGTAACATATTTTGTAAACAATCCCTTCTGCTAGGACACATGTCTTCATTGAGGCGAGCGAAGCGACCATAGGTTCGCGCAGCGAACCAATGAGGATTGTGAAGCAATACTCCGGGGGTTGGCGAGCAGGGGGCAGGCCCCCTAGTGGACTTTATTTCTGTTAAGATATTGTTTAGTTCTTACAACAGCTTATTTCCTAGCCTCTTCTAGAGGTGGAAAAATATTTTCATTTAATGGTGACTTGTTCTAATAATTTAGGCCAGGGTATTTCAGTCGGATATTCATTAACTTTGCATCGTGAAAGGGCAATTATTGTTTGATTGAGTCTTTCGACCTTTCAATTCGTCTCTGGTCTATGGGCTGTTGTTAATAATTGTGTCTAAATGTATTAGATTTAATAATTTTTTTAAGTGAGAAGACATGAATGCTGGGTTTCTATCACTTAAGACACTCTTTGGAACTTGAATTTGGAAAATTGGTCTGAGAAACCTTTCATATGCTTCAATAGTAATGGATTTTGAAGCAAATGACCACACAAATCTAAAATGTTTATCAATAGTCAAAAAGTTAAGTATTTTTTAGCATAATTATAAAAGTTGAAACTACCCACACTATCAACTGCTATTAATTCAGATGGTTCATCAACTGGAGGCATTGCTTGTAAGAGTCCAAAACGTTTTTGTCTCGGTTTTTAATTTATTGGACAGGTTTTCTACAATGTTTATTAAAATTTAATATATCTACAGTAATATTTTACCAATAAACAGGGGTAAGCATATTTATAGCTTTTTGGATTTCTGGATGGCCAAATTTGTCATGAGTCCTTTTGACTCGCAATGTAAAAGGAACGACAATTCTAGTAAAACCTTTTTACGAAGGCATAAAACACTATTAATTTCAATAAATTTACCTGTTCGATCAGTTTTTTGAGTAAGTCAGTTTTTTACCCCTTCTATTTCGTCTAATTGCAGGAGATGTGATACATAATTTTTTACATTACGTTGAACATGTTCAAAATCTTCATAATTAATTTCTTCATTTTCATACGCATCTCTAGATAACATATCTGCCTCAATGTTTATAGTGCCTTTTGTATATTTAATACCATACTCATACCTACTTAATTGTAATCACCAGCAAAACAAATTACCTTTTAACTTCTTAACACTTTTGAGCCAAATTAAGGCGACATGGTCTGTATGTGTTGTAAATTTTTTAACGAAATGATAATGAAATTTACTTAAATCATCCACAATAGCAAGACACTTCAGTTCAGTGATTGCATAATTTTTCTCGTAATTTTTCAATGAGCGATAGTGGAATGCTACTGTATGTAAAACATGGCATACTGTGTTGTTTCAATATTACACCGACATCAATTTGTAAAATTAACAATTATTTTAAAGTTTTAAAAGCATTTATCAGTCTATTTTAATGGCTTATATTTTAAACAGGTGATTTAATGGATTTCTGATAAGAGAAAGAGATAGAGCATATTTATTAATAAATTTATGATGCACATTAATTGAACAAGGAAAACGTCGACTTTACATTGTTTGGTGGGTTTTAACTGTTTAATAACTTCGATATTATGAGCGTTACAATCTCACTCGAAATTTCATAACCCCAAAATTTCATTTTATTCTGCAAAAACAAACACTAAAGACTCCAAATTTTATTTGAAGATTTTCTAAGTGTTCGTTTTATGTCTCTGAAAAAATAACTATGTCATCAAAATAACTAGCTGCAAAAGTGACTTTATTTTTAGAAAGGATTCTACGATGGTTCTTTTAAAAATTCTGGGGAGTTCATCCACCCGAAAAGAAGACGTTGCCATTCATACAATACACTGTTAGTAAGAAAATCGAGCTTTACCACATCCTCTGGATGAAAGGGTATATTATAATATATCTAATTTTGAAAAATAATTAATTTGGGTCAGTTTATCAATGAGGGTCTAAATTAAGGGTAATGGTTCTGTCAGTTTTGGTAATTAAATTTAATTTCCAAAAATCTATACATAGTCTATTTTGCTTATTTTCATCTTTTTTGAATACTAGTGTCACTAGTGCAGAGTATGAAGATGAACTTTCTTTAATGATGTTAGATTTTAGAAATTCTGTGATTTGATTACCTATTTCCTCTTGTTGTTTTGGTGAGATCTTATAAGCTCTTAGAGACACTGGTAAGTCAGACGGTTATCTAATTCTTTGTGGTTCTATTCTTACAAGTCTTACATCATATAGTCTTATATATCGTAGCAAACATATCCATATGTTTCTATCATTTCTCTTATTTCGCAATTTCGTTGAACATCCTCAATTCTAGAGCTCTACCCGACAGGACTAACAGTGTGTGCATCCATCGCCAAAATCATTTGGAAATTTTGGAATACTTTTGTTCTTTTGCAAGTCTTACTGCTCTTTTTACTTTGACATTTGAACCGTTATTTTTGAAAGTGGTATACGTCCACTTTAAAAAAAGAGAGAGTTTATTTTCTTTAAAAATTTTAATAATTATTATTGCATAGTAAAATTTAATCGGTTTATAGTGTAAAAAACATTATTCGAATTGAGAGACGTTTGCCAATGTTATTAAATTAATTGAAACGCAAACCCTTAAATGTCTTGATGTATGAAAAAAGGGACTTATACTACTTTCAAAAATAACGGCTCATTTATTGTTTTTTCCACATTTTCTTTGAAATCTACCTTATTTTTAACATTATTTATTTTGGTATTTCTATTTTCCTCAAAAATTAATTTAAGCATAATTTTCGCAGCAACTATGTTAGTAGGTTCTTAACATTTATTCCATTTTTATTTCTCTAAGGATTTCATCTTTTATATCCTCAACATATGTATCTTTAAAACTAATTTCCTTCTTGCATTTTGTGACCCAAGTTTTCGATACAATGTGCAGACACATAGCTCTTTACAGGAGCAAAAAAGTTATCAGTTTTTTTTCCTACCCTGCGCAACAACCCGTTTCGCATAATCAATTAAAAAGCGGAAATCGCTGCAACTTTTTAATCCTAAAATGGCATATGGTAGATCGGTGTCGAAAACCAAAAATTATACCGGCCTGTGAATATATCCCTTCGTACACGACGTTCTTTGGTTGGATTCGAACTCGCAACCTTCCGGTTCCTAATCAGTTACACTTCCAACTGGGCTACCACGGCCTGAAATCTGATACAAATTACAATAGTTTCGATAACGTGGTGTTGTCTTCGCATCTTTCACTTCGGGATTGATCCAGGAACGTCGTCAATAGACTATTTTGTTGCTCTAGTACGACGTTTTAATTAAATATACCAATGCATCCATTTCGATTTATGTTTTGGAATTTTTTAGCGAATAGCTGAAAACGTTTTCGGAAAACAAACTCACAGACATCACTTTCAGAACACGTACAAGAAACACGTATCGCCCCTGAAGCTGCAGTACCTCTATTTTAAACTAAGGTTGACTGAAAAGGCTTCTTAATACCTTAGCCATTTTTTTAGTCCTTATTAGTTTAAAATTCTGTCACAAAAAGGTTTCTACTGAAACATACGAATATAGTTAAAATTCTAATTCACATATGAGGCTATCAGAGAAAAAGTAGCCTATAACCCACAAAAATGTGAATTTTATTTAATCTGACCGAATCCAACCAGCGGGTCTGGTGGTTAAGGTAATGTAATGGTAATGGTAATTTTAGTTAACGTCGTACTAGAGCAACACAACGGGCTATTGACGACGGTCCGGAATCAGTCCCTTAAGGGAAAGATTCGAGGACAACACCTCGTAATTTTGAACCACGGTCAGATGACGAAGCAACACCTGAGCTGGCACCCCACTCTCCAAACTTCCACGCCAACCCAACGTGAGGACTTTCGGCCACGACAGATTTAAGGTGCACCAGCCACCTCTACACCATACGTTTACAAACATCCATGCCCGGACCCGGATTCGAACCAGGAACCTTCCGATCTAGAGGCTAACACCTTAACCACTATACCGGTTGGTCGGCTGGTGGTTAAGGTGTTAGTCTTCCTAGATCGGAAGGTTCCCGGTTCGAATCCGGGTCAGTGCATGAATGCTTTAAGTGAATGGTGTAGAGGCGGTTGGTGCACCTTAAATCTGTCGTGGCCGAAAGTCCGCACGTGGGGTTGGTGTGCACGTTTGGAGAGTGGGGTGCCGGCTCAGTTGTTGTCTCGTCATCTGCGTCATCTGCTCGTGGTTCAAAATTACGTGATGGCGTACTCGAATCTTTCCCTTGAGGCAGTGGTCGGCAAACCACAACTCTTTAGTCACTTGAGTGCGGCTCTGCCACGAATCAATTTCGACTAAATGCTGGCAAAAAATATCTCAAGGTGATCCGAAGAAGAGCCGACCAACCGGTATAGTGGTTAAGGTATTAGCCTCTCTAGATCGGAAGGTTCCTGGTTCGAATCCGGGTACGGGCATGGATGTTTGTAAGCGTATGGTGTAGAGGCGGCTGGTGCACCTTAAATCTGTCGTGGCCGAAAGTCCTCACGTTGGGTTGGCGTGGAAGTTTGGAGAGTGGGGTGCCAGCTCAGGTGTTGCTTCGTCATCTGACCGTGGTTCAAAATTACGAGGTGTTGTCCTCGGATCTTTCCCTCAAGGGACTGATCCCGGACCGTCGTCAATAGCCCGTTGTGTTGCTCGAGAACGACGTTAACTAAAATTACCAAATTACCAGATCCGAGGAAGAAAGCAGTTGAGGAACTTCAGAAGAGTCAAGAAAAATTAAGTTCTGTATTTAATTATTGGGTGCAATCTTCCCACAATGCTAATATTGCAAGCTTTATCGTTAGTCAAGAGATTGTTAAGAGAGGCAAATCATACACAGACGGTGAATACGTTAAAAGTTATTTAATAAAAGTATCCGAAGAGCTATATATTCCGGAAATTTAAGAACAAGGGAGAAATTCTTTAAAAAATTAGAGTTACCACTGTTTGCTAAAACATTAAAAAACAGAACAGTCAAAATGACTTCGAATTTAACCAATCAGCAAATCGAAAATCTTAAATTGGTTTCAGCTTTACCAATAGCTGTTGACCTTTGTTTAAAAACTTCTCAATGCTGACGTAATATAATTGAATTTTTCTTCCTTTAATATTGACATTGGTACTTTTGAAAAGCAATTACTGGAGTTAAAAAACAAAGCATTGTGGATCTCCAAATTTGAACGCCTTAATGCTGATATGGAAAAATTGGAGAAAAGTAAATGTGATCTTAGTTCTGAGAAAAAGTGATCTGCTTTGAAAGACCTGGAGAAGGAAGACACACACAATAATTTTCAGCACCTGGAATAGTATTCCTGACTCATGATTAGTTAAAAAAAACTAGCATTAGCTGTTCTTTCACTCTCTCACTCTTCTCTCTAGAGAATTACATTAATTTCGAGTAGCGAATATGTAGAGGAAAAAGCTCTACATATTCATGCGAACGATCTTTGTCAAACATAAACCTTATCAAAAGTAAATTGAGAAATCGTCTTATTGATGAGAACCTGGAAAATCCTGCTTGAAATTGAAAACATTTGAATACATTAAAGTTATACTTATAAAACAAACATATTAAAATTATACATGTAAACAAACATTAAAATTATTAAAAAAACATATTAAATCTATACATGTAAAACAAACATTAAAATTATTAAAAAAACATCTATATATATAATTCTCTTACGTGGCACGCAAAAAAGACGTTATTTGTTTTACGCGTTTTGGCAACACTGTACGATTGTTTGTTTACCACGAAGTCTCGCGCATCAATTGAATTTATAGCGTTATCGAATGAAATTTTATTAAAAAAAAAAAAAAAAGAAGAAAAGCAGTTTATAATATAAATCAAAGAAGGCGGAGGATCTTTTCAGGGCCATTTAAAAAACGGTCCTTTTCAGGGCCAACAATTTTAGTTCAACAAAGCAGTGCTCACAATTCGAGTCAAAATTTTCTCAAGTTTTTCATTAGAATTCTGATTTTAGAGGTACTGTATACATCTATTCTGTAATACACCAAATTTAGATTTGAAAAACATTTTTTTTGGAATATCATATTTTGTAAACAATCCCTTCTGCTAGGACACGTGTCTTCATTGAGGCGAGCGAAGCGACCATATGCGCCAATGATGCTTGCGAAGCAATCCTCCGGGGGTTGGCGAGCGTTAGCGAGCAGGGGGCGGGCCCCCTAGTATTAAAATTATACATGTAAAAAAAAACATTAAAATTATTTAAAAAAATAATAAAATAATACATATAATACAAACACATTATGATTATGCCGCCCAAGAAGTATAGTGGATAAAGCACTCTGCTCCCACGCTTTGGGTTCGTGGTTCGATTCCCGACTAGGGCTACTGCCCTAGGGCTGGTTGTATGTGATGTCCGAGGAAGAAGTCAAACTCCCGCCCAAGTGGTTCCTCACCAAAAAGTGGATAGCTGCACCCCCTATGTCTTTATAAGTGATCAATTTGTGTGTTTGTAAAATAAAAACCTGTATTCTTCTTCTGTGTCTGTCTTACTTCAGATCACTGGGCCTGATCTTGCGTTTCACAGAGGAGACACACGTCAACAACAACAATATATTAAAATTATACAAAAAAAAAACATTAAAATTATACATATAAAACAAACGTATTAAAATTTAATGTCAATAAATAATAATATTATTATGATGATATCTGTTTTGTGTGTGTTAGTAGCTATTTTAAACCGACTCCTAAACACATGGTTCTTGAAAAGAAATTTGGCTCTCAACAGCAATCTTAATCGTTGTACTACTGTTCTTTGGCTTTGTTTTTTGGGTAAGGTAATTAAGGTAATTTTAGTTAACGTCGTACTAGAGCAACACAACGGGCTATTGACGACGGTCCGGGATCAGTCCCTTAAGGGAAAGATCCGAGGACAACACCTAGGTGCACCAGCCGCCTCTACACCATACGCTTACGAACATCCATGCACCGTACCCGGATTCGAACCAGGAACCTTCCGATCTAGAGGCTAACACCTTAACCACTATACCGGTTGGTCGGCTTGTTTTTTGGGAGGGACTAATGAGTTTGTCGATCACAACCTTAGGGGATTGATTCCGGACCGTCGTCAATATAGCCCGTTTTGTTGCTAGTACGATGTTAATTAAAAATTTACAATCAATTCAGCCATTTTGCAAGTTTGGTTAAATTACAACTAAAAAATTTATTTACTGCCCTTAATATCTCTCATTAGAATTTAAGTTATAAAATATCATTATTGCATTACTTACATGGTAATTTGGCAATCGTAAATTAACGTCGTACTAGAGCAACACAACGGGGTTTTTGACGACAGTCAAGGATCAATCCCCTAAAGGGAAGATTCAAGAACACCACCTCACGTTGGGTTGGCGTGGAAGTTTGGAGAGTGGGGAGCTCAGGTGGTGCTTCGTCATCCGACCGTGGTTCAAAATTACGAGATGTTGTCCTCTGATCTTTTCTTTAAGGGATTGATCCCGGACCCTCGTCAATAGCCCGTTGTGTTGCTCCAGTACGACGTTAACTAAAAATTACCATTACCAAGAACATCACCATGTAATTTTGAACTACGGTCAAATGACAGAATTGCTTAGGTAGATATGATAGGTGTAGTTAATTAACGTCGCACTGAGCTACACAACGGGCTATTAGCAACGGTCCGGTATCAATCCTGAAGAAAATATTCAAGGACATGGAATTTTGAACCACGGTCAGCTGACAAAAACAACACTATACTGGTATCCCTCTCGCTAAACTTCCTCACCACACCGATGTGAGGATATTTGAGGCCACTAAAGATATAACGTGTACCAGCTCCGTGTAGACAATCTTGGCAGGACCTAGTTACAAACTCGTAACACTCCGGCTGCTAATGCGTTGATCTTGCCACAGAAATACTCGTCATCTCACCGTTGTTGAAAATGACTGGTTGTCCTCATCGGAATTTGTTCCCGACCATCACATATTGCCCTTTCTGTTGCTCCAGTGCGACGGTTATTAAATACCTACCTACCAACTCAAATACGTTGACAATAGCCTTGCTTCAATGTGACGTTTATTAACTATCTATCAACCAACTGCAGACCAACCGGTATAGTGGTTAAGGTGTTAGCCTCTAGATAGGAAGGTTCCTGGTTCGAATCCGGGTTCGGGCATGGATGTTTGTAAACGTATGATGTAGAGGTGGCTGGTGCAACTTAAATCTGTCGTGGCCGAAAGTCCTCACGTTGGGTTTGAGGGGAATTTTGGATAGTAGGGTGCCAGCTCAGGTGTTGCTTCGTCATCTGACCGTGGTTCAAAATTACGAGGTGTTGTCCTCGAATCTTTCCCTTAAGGGACTGATTCCGGACCGTCGTCAATAGCCCGTTGTGTTGCTCTAGTACGACGTTAACTAAAATTACCAATTTACCTATCAACCAACTGGTTATTGGTAATTTTTCTATTAGCGTCGTACTAGAGAAATACAACGGGCTACTGACGACAGTCCGCGATGAATCCCCTAATCGAAACATCCGAGGACAACAACACGTCATTTTGAGCCACGGTCGGCACGGTCCACACTAACCCAACGTGCGGACTTTCGGTCACGACAGGTTTAAGGTGCACCAACCGCCTCTACATCATTCACTTATAAGCATCCATTCACTGACCCGGATTCGAACCGGGAACCTTCCGATTTAGAGGCTAACACCTTAATCACCAGACCGGCTGGTTTTTTTTAGAACTACGGTCAGATAAAATAAAATTCACATTTTTGTGGGTTATAGACTACTTTTTGTTCGATTGCCTCAAATGTGAATTAGAATTTCAACTATAGTCGTATATTTCTGAAGTTTAAAGGGCAAGATAAGGTACAAAACCTTTTTGTGACAGAATTTAAAAAAAAATGTTATACATCGAAATTCTATGACTAAATAATTATTCATATTACAATAATTTTTATGTAGTGCCCGATTATTGGTAGATTTTTCTGCGCATTTTAGATGCACGAGTAGTAAAAGTGCCTTTAGAACATCAGATTTAAAAACCAGTATTTGGAAAATTCACCGTCTTTCTAAAAATAGAGATATTTACCATTGCCATTCTGGTCAATGTTTTGTTTTTAACTGTCTAATAATTTGCAGGTATTTAAATTAACGTCGCACTGAAGCAACACGACGGGTTATTGTCTACGATCAGCACTCAGTTCCAAAAGAAAGATTCGAGGACAACACTTTAATTTTGAACCGCGGATGACGGGGATCAGATGACGAGGTCACACACGAGCAACTTGGCATGGTTTAGAAGTTTTGAGTGCCACATGTACAAAGGGGCGACGGTCTTTGGCTGAACCTAGTTTCGAACTCTCAGCCCTCCATTTGGTAATCATAGCTCTTACAACTGTACCACCGCCAACCATCATGACGAAATACGTTTTACTAACATAGAAATACACCCAAGTAGAAATTGAACGTGTCAAGGAATCGAACCAGAGTGTCCACAACTCGCAGTTTGCTAGTGCAATGGACTTACTTATGGAGCTGCCACAATGAACCCAAATAGCGTTATGGAAGTCCAACATTGGACAAGTTGGTAGATATTCTATTTAACATCGCACCAGAGTAATACTATAGGCTATAGACGATAGTTAGGGATCAAATAAGAGAAAGATCCGAGGACACCGTACTTTTGAACCAAGTAATATTGAACAGGAACTGATACCCAACTACCACAATGACAGGTTGAGAGTATATAACCATTGGCTATATTATTGCTTTTGTGTTAGAATTGACGTATGTGAAACTCAAATTTATGTATTTACCTTTCAGAAATAAAAGTGAAGATAATTAATTGCAACCCATCTTTAACTTAAAATTTACAATCGGAATTAAGATTTCAATTAATTATAGTTTAAAATTTAGAGAAGTACCTTCGGAGGAAAAAATGCAGACTTCATTCCTATCGATTGCATTAAATTCCTTGGGTTAGACAATCCGTAATTTCTACAGCTGAATGTTTAACATCCAAACTACAAACTTCACTCACAAAATGGTAATAAACCTTTCAATTCCAAGAAACGCTTCAGTATTTAGTAAAACAGTATCAAACCGTGTCTGTATTACGTTACAATTCCAACAAGGACACAAAATGGTAAAAGGTTATATATTTAATAAAACCCTTTTTGATAACATACAATACAAGCACAGTAGAAAAACGATAAAAACACTTAAAAGTATCACTCATTTAAAATGGCTGTTCCAGCTGCAGAATTTTTCACTGAAATCAGAATACAGCGATTAATTTCGATTCACTATACTTTATGATGGCTTTGCCACCTTCGGAAACTGCATGCTTCCCAAGTTCTCCAGGCATCACCAGTCGAACAGCAGTTTGAATTTCTCGTGCAGAGATGGTCACTCGTTTGTTGTTCTTGGCCACGTGAGAAGATTCCTGGGCGAGGCGTTCGAACATATCGTTGATGAAGCTGTCCATGACGGACATGGCTTTGCTTGAGATTCCGATGTCCGGATGAACTTGTTTCAAGACCTTGTAGATGAAGTAGCCGTAGGTCATTGTCCTTAACTTTCTACGCTTCCGGCCGCCACCAAGAATAACTTTCGCAGACTTCAGAGATTTACTCGCCATTTTTTTCTCGGCAGGAGCCATAACTGGAACGAGAAGCAATGGAATAATAAAAATAGACTCGATCTGTTCCCAGACACTTTTATGAGATGGATTTATGTACAGCTAGGTATAGAGGGCGCTAGTGATTCTGTAAGATTCCTCATCTTATTCTTGTACGTGGGGCTGATCAACCTATCTGGTAAATGGTAATTGATAATTTATATTAACATCCTTTTCGCCTCGCTACAGGCCACGACTGCTTTGCAAGGCATTTACATCGCACAGGCATCCTTGACGATCCACGCTGCAAACTCTGCAACCTTCAGATATATGGTAATTGTTAGTTCACGTCGTACTAGAGCAACACAACGGGCTATTGACGACGGTCCGGGTAATGGTAATTTTAGTTAACGTCGTACTAGAGCAACACAACGGGCTATTGACGACGGTCCGGGATCAGTCCCTTGAGGGAAAGATCCGAGGACAACACCTCGTAATTTTGAACCACGGTCAGATGACGAAGCAACACCTGAGCTGGCACCCCACTATCCAAACTTCCACGCCAACCCAACGTAAGGACTTTCGGCCACGACAGATTTAAGGTGCACTAGCCGCTTCTACACCATACGTTTACAAACATCCATGCCCGAACCAGGATTTGAACCAGGAACCTTCCTATCTAGAGGCTAACACCTTAACCACTACACCGGTTGGTCGGCTGCAACCTTCAGGAACTCATGGACTATACACACCTGCAAAACTCTCCTGCGATCTCCGCTACAACTTTGTGGGAACGATACTGGGAAGCGAGGGACCGAATGGGTCCATAGACTTTCTTCTGTTGCCTTTTTTTTACATTGCCTTAGTCCTGTTTTTCGTCTTTAGTTTTTCTTTTGTACCCGCCATTGGAAATCAAAAAATATATATTAACGTCCTACTAGAGCAGTTGGGTTGGCGTGGAAGTTTGGAGAGTGGGGTGCCAGTAGTTCAGGTGTTGCTTCGTCATCTGACCGTGGTTCAAAATCAGGAGGTGTGTTCCTCGGATTTTTCCCAAAAGGGATTGATCCCGGACCGTCGTCAAAAGCCCGTTGTGTTGCTCTAGTACGACGTTAACTAAAATGACCATTACCTACTAGAGCAACAGAGTGGTGTGCCAGCTCAAGTGTTGCTTCCTCATATGACCGTGGTTCAAAACTACGAGGTGTTGTCCTCGGATCTTTCACTTAAGGGATTGATCCCGGACCGTCGTCAATAGCCCGTTGTGTTGCTCTAGTACGACGTTAACTAGCAATTACCAATTACTAGAGCAACACTACGGGCTATTGACGACGGTCCGGGATCAATACAAGGACAACACCTCGTAATTTTGAACTACGGTCAGATGACGAAGCGACACCTGAACCGGCACCTCACTCTCCAAACTTCCACTCCAACCCAATGTGAGGAATTTCGGCCACGACAGATTTAAGGTGCACCATCCGGCCTCTACTTCATACGCTTACAAACATCCATGTAGTGACCCGGATTCGAACCAGGAATCTTCCGATCTAGAGGCTAACACCTTAACCACTGGTTGGTCGGCGAACTGTAAGTGTACAGCAATTGTCAAACTATAAAATTAGAGCTATTAAACGTGGTGTCTCACATTGTCTTATTCATAAAGGAAATGTAAACGTAGAGGGGGCAATGGTATATTTTTTATGTGCCTAGGATCATATGACCAAAGAAGTAGTCTTTGACTAGTTTTGTCTGGAGGGTGGGAAAAAAATGTTCGGAATCTGATCAATCTGAGAGATATAGTAGTACACTAGTGATTTCACCATTATCATTGCCCTTCCATAGAAATGCTCAGTTATTCATGACCTGTCATAAGGTGTTATATCTCCAATAGAGGCGATAAAATGGCATATATATCAAATCGGTTTTTCACAGAAATTTCAGATGACAACTGGTCGCCCAATTGTTCACATTTCTTGTAATTCCTCTCAATAGTGCCAAACAACCGGTCTGGTTGTTGGTTAAGGTGTATGCCTCTAGATCCGAAAGTTCCGGGTTCGAATCCGGATATATACATGGATGTTTATAAGCGTATGGTGTAGAGGCGGCTGGTGCACCTAAAATCTGTCGTGGCCAAATGTCCTCACGTTGGGTTGGTGTGGAAGTTTGGAGAGTGAAGTGGCAGCTCAGGTGTTGCTTCGTCATCTGACCGTGGATCAAAATTACGAGGTGTTGTCCTCGGATCTCTCCCTTAAGGGACTGATCCCGGACCGTTGTCAATAGCCCGCTGTGTTGCTCTAGTGCGACGTTAACTAAAATTCCCATTACCATTACCTAGATAGGAAGGATCCTGGTTCGAATCCGGATCTGTACATGGATGTTTGTAAGCGTATGGTGTAGAGGCGGCTGGTGCAATTTCAATCTGTCGTGGCCGAATGTCCTCACTTTGGGTAAGTGTGAGAGTTTGGAGAGTGGGGTGCCAGCTCAGGTGATGCCGCGTCATACGACCGTGATTCAAAATGACGTGTTGTCCTCGGTTCTTCCCCTTAGGGTATTGATCCCGACCGTCGCAATAGCCCGTTGTGTTGCCCTAGTACGACGTTGATTAAATATTACCAATTTCCCGGACCGTCGTCAATAGCCCGTCGTAGCTCTAGTATGACGTCATTTAAAAAAATTACCAAATAAATTACCTGTCAATAGCAATGCTCAGTCTACTTATATTTTGCTGTGTTGCCGTAGCACGGTTGAAAGATCATCGGAATAGCAACTTGAAGGTGTCGAGATCGAATCCGTCCGAAGACCGTCGTGTACAAAGTTGTCTGGTGCGTGTTAAATCCGTCGTGTCCTGAAGTGTCCTCACGTAGGCGTGATGCGGATGTTTCGCAAGTGGGGTGCCAGCTCAGGTGTTGCCTCTTCATCTGACTGTGGTTCAAAATTATGTGGTGTTGTCTTCGAAACTCTCCCTCTGGGATTGATCCCGGACCGTCGTCAATAGCCCTCTGTGTTGCTCCAGTTCGACGTTATAAAAATACCTACCTTACTTTTTACGTTATGATCTCATTTTTCGACCTTAGTTTGCTCTACCACATTTGGCAAGTGGTAATTTTTAATTAACGTCATACTGGAGGAACACAATGTGCTATTGACGACGGTCCGAGATCAGTCCCTTAAGAGAAACACCTCGTCTTTTTGAACCACGGTCAGATGACGAAGCAACACCTGAGCTGTCACTTCACTCTCCAAACTTCCACACCAACCCAACGTGAGGACTTTCGGCCCCGACAGATTTAAGGTGCACCAGCCGCCTCTACACCCTACGCTTACAAACATCCATTCCTTGACCCGGATTCGGACCAGGAACCTTCCGATCTAGAGGCTAACACCTTAACCACTATACCGGTTGGTCGGCGAAATATAAAAGGAGGTACGTATTTTCAATTAACGTCGTACTGGAAAACGAGCAGGTATGCAGAGATGCCAACCTGCGATAGAAGGTTTTAGTAGTACCAAAGGAAAAAAATCCTTCTTCTGAATTAATCCCGGGTTACGTTAATTCAATGACTAATTTACCCAGTTGATGACTTGTTATCGGACCGTTGTTAAAAATTACGAGGTGTTGTCCTCAGATATTTGTTCCTTTGTGATTGATCTTGGACAGTCACTGATAGTCCACTGTCTTGTTCCAGTGCAATATAAATTCAATTGCCATTACCCAGTTATAGGCGGGAGGTTTTCGATTCCTCCCTACAAGTGTTACACCTGTTCCTGCTATTAGAACTGACTGTCCTTTGCCAACAGTATAAGAAATCTTTGTTGACTACCAAGTTTAATGCAATAAAATTACCGGCACTCAGTTTCGCAAACAGAGGCCTGTGCTCCAGTTTAAGGGCAAAGTAATGAACACATCCAGACCGAATGTACAATCGATGCAATACATAATGAACTTCCAGCTTGAGCAGGCTGGTCACAAAAAAACAAACAAATTGCTTTTGAATTCACTGAAGTATTTACCACAACATTCAGACGGGTGAATTTCGTAGAACTATTTGCATTATCCGCAGGATTTATCTTCCATTTCTGAGTTCTTTGAATTTTTGTTTTATTGAACTGCAATCTACATGATTCGTGAAACTGAGCTTTATGTTGTACCAATGTTGCCTCGACACTTTCTGCATCCTCGAGACGTTCCAGATTTATTGTCCTTGGTAAACACACTGCAATACTAAACCCCACAAGTAAATCAGAAATTGTCTTATAACCAGTTCCCTTTTCTTCACGCTTACTGCTTTACTTACTGTCTGCTGCACACCGAAGAACTTCACAGACCTGTCTTCTTGACGGATAAAACACTTGTTCCACTATGTTTCTTTGAATTGTCCAGGTGTATTAGTATTGAATATATATATATATATATATATATATATATATATATGTGTAGGAATACTAAACAACGGTAGTTGTCTACTAGTCTGGAAAGAACTCATTATAAGAGCAACGAGACTGGTAGGAGTCAGTTGCATTGTAGTAGGAATGCAAGGCAAGACTGTCACGAGCCATTCACATTCTGGTATTCAGTTACGAGAAAATTAATAGAACAGACACTTTTTCCCCTGGACGCCATTGAGAGCTGACGTATTTTTTCCGAGCAGAGACGACTGCTGCCGATAATGACGGAACTTTTTTGAAATATAACTCAACTGTACATAATAATTGTATATATTTATTCATTAAATGTCAATGTGCTGTAAGATTCGAAGTCTTTAATATAGACCTTACCAAACAGAACAACACGAATCTTACCAAAAATTAGGGTTCGACCGCGATGTGAAAAACCGTTGACGACCGCGACGATTCTTCTCCTTCGTACGAGGGCTTGAACGACGGATTAGCAGACCCCGAAAGCAGTGACGATTGAACCGGCCGGCGGAATGTTTTGACTCCCTATGCAAACCTGGACTTGTGTTTTAATCATCTGCAAGAACAGTTTCATGACTTCTCCTGACGTGGTGCTGATGATAGACTGAAACGACAAAAAAGAAAACGCGTAGACGAAAAAACGCGTAGACGCAAAAGACGAGTTGACGGAAAAGACGGATAGAAGGAACTTTCGAAACTGTGAGTACAGAATTTTGTTTTAATTGATGACATGGCATATTTAACTAAGGCCCGAAAAGCAGATTTGCTAACATTGATTGACGAATTAGGCCTAATAGTGCCAGCGAATCCCAAAGTAGCGCAGTGCTCGAAACTTATAATAGATTCTGAAAATTATGACGAGGAGATAACAAAAATCTGTTGAGTGTTATTAGAACTGAACGCGAAGAGAAAATTGAAGCCGAAAAACGCGCAGAGAAAATTGAAGCCGAAAAACGCGAATTCGAATTAAGGAAACTCGAAATCGAAACTGCTAACAGACAAGGCAACAGTTATGGTAAAACTACCAGCCTATACAATAACGATTTATTGAAATTGATTAACCGTTACGAGACGAATAAGGATATTAGCTGTTATTTAACTTTATTTGAAAGACAGATTAGTCGTATCGAAATACCAAAAACGGAATGGGTTACACATTTGTTGGGGTTACTCCCATTGGATTTGGCTAATCTTATCACGCGTGAGCCTGACGAAAAGGCTAATGACTATGAAAATGTCAAGAGATTATTGTTGAAACGTTTTAAATTAAATCCGGAACAATTTAGGCAAAATTTCCTTTCGCATAGAAAAGAAGCGTCTTCTACTTGGAATGACTTTGCTCATGATCTGAAAAATTTCTTTGAAGAATGGACGAGTGGGTTGGAAGTATCAAATTACCAAGACCTTAAAGAACTCATGATTACCGATCAACTAAAACGAAAAATACCCAATGACGTTCGAGACCATTTTATAGACGAGCTACCGAAAATAACGAAAATAGACCAACTCGTCAATAAATTAGACGAATATGAAGCGGCTCGATGTCATTTAAAACCCAATAGAGATTCGAAAACATCAGACGATAAATATAAGAAGCGTTTCAATAGGGATTTTGACAAATTAAAGCCTCGATCTTTCGTGCGCCCTGAACAAACTAACACCAATCATATAAAATGTTACAACTGCAATGAATATGGACATAAGTCGATAAATTGTGAAAAGAAAACTGAGGGTGTGAGATGCTTTAAATGTAAAAATTATGGGCACAAGGCCGACGTGTGTCCCAAAAGAGATGTAAATAGAACTTTAATTAATAGCCCTTTTAATTCTCGTACTAAGCTTAGAAAATATGTTGAAATGTGCGGGAAAAGATCTAATGCGCTAATCGACACAGGAAGTGATGTGTCAATGATAAAATATGAATTTTATGTTGAAATTGGATCCCCAAAATTGAGTTTTGATAATGTGACTTTAATGGGTATAGGAGGAGAACACATTTCTCCTCTAGGTTTCTTTTCTACTGAAATTATTGTTGATGACTGCATTATTATTACTGATGTTTATGTTTAAAAAAATTTACCTGATCATATTGTTCTTGGGTTCGATTGCATAAATAAGTTAAATCTTACTTTATCAGAGAGCGGAATTCATGTTTTGAGCAGACGCGATAATTTTCGAGTGAATTACGCAAGAATTGTTAATTTAGCGAACACTTCAGATTCAACTAAAATTCAAACCGAAACTCATCTCGAAGTAACTAATCGTCTGGAACCAAACACTAAGTTGGAGACAAAACGAACCATAGCAGAGGATAACAAATTTCTAAATCCAATTCCTAAAGAGGACGTTCCATTATACACTTATCACATTGATTTCATAGGTCCGTTACCTTCAACATCTAAGAACTATCAGCATATCTTCACGGTAGTAGACGCATTCACAAAATTCACTTGGTTATATCCTACCAAATCTACGACATCAGATGACGCAATAAATAAACTCAAACAACAACAAAATAGTTTTGGAAATCCTGCGAGGATAATCTCGGATAGAGGATCCGCTTTTACATCTAAAGAATTTACAGATTTTTGTTGCGAAAACGGGATTGAACACCTAAAAATCACAACAGGAATCCCAAGAGGCAATGGACAAGTAGAAAGAATGCACAAAACCCTGATTCCAGTGTTATCCAAACTTTCAATTGAAGAACCGATCAAATGGTTCAAACACGTTGACGCCGTACAAAGAATACTCAATAGTACAACCTCCAGAAGCACAAGATGGACACCCTTCGAACTTTTGACAGGTGTGAAAATGCGAAACAAAGAAGATCTCAAGATAGTCCAGCTTTTAGAAGAAGAATATACTGAAGTTTTTCTAGAGAAGAGGAAGAAATTAAGAGACGATGCCAAAGAGAATATCCTAAAAATTCAGGAAGAGAATAAAAGAACGTATGATAAGAAGAGGAAGAAACCTCATCAATACAAAGAGGGCGATCTTATTGCTATTCAGCGGACTCAATTTGGTGTCGGAATGAAATTACGACCGAAATTCTTAAGACCATATCGAGTGAAGAAAGTGAAACCCCATGATCGCTATGACGTTGAGAAAGTTGGAAACCATGAAGGACCGAACTTGACGTCGACAGCAGCTGACCATATGAAGTCGTGGTTCAATAACTAATACTGAATCAATGTATTCCCAGATACTGTTTTGTGTTTTTTTTTAGGTTTGTCGTGTTCCTTTCGAGGACGAAAGATCATCAGGATGGCCGATTGTAGGAATACTAAACAACGGTAGTTGTCTACTAGTCTGGAAAGAACTCATTATAAGAGCAACGAGACTGGTAGGAGTCAGTTGCATTGTAGTAGGAATGCAAGGCAAGACTGTCACGAGCCATTCACATTCTGGTATTCAGTTACGAGAAAATTAATAGAACAGACACTTTTTCCCCTGGACGCCATTGAGAGCTGACGTATTTTTTCCGAGCAGAGACGACTGCTGCCGATAATGACGGAACTTTTTTGAAATATAACTCAACTGTACATAATAATTGTATATATTTATTCATTAAATGTCAATGTGCTGTAAGATTCGAAGTCTTTAATATAGACCTTACCAAACAGAACAACACGAATCTTACATATATATATATATATATATATATATATATATATATATATATATATATATATATATATATATATATATATATCATATCAATTCATGCAAAATCACATATAATACGCTATTAACATCACCAAATGACAATAAAAAAGGAACAAATAAAATATACTCAGAGGCTGCCATTTTGTTATTAATAGAATTTATATATATTTAAAATGTGGTATATATTATTTAAAATAGCAAAGTGAATGCACAAAACAACAATTACTTGCCATTACTTTAATAGCTGTCATTTAACATCATCAAATAACATTTAAAAGGAGCACAAAAGATATTCCGAAGCCGCCATTTTCAAAGGCCGCCATTACTGCCATAGGCGAAATCTGAGATGGCAAAATCCAAATTTAAATCTTCATATATGTGTAGTATATTTGCCCCAAGTTGTATGCTTCTGTCATTAAAGGCACAATTCATACAATTTTTATCACATATCAGCCGTACTACTGTACTTTTTTGCATCTGAAACAGTTTAAACTTTCAATGTGCGTCTAATAGAAAAAAAGTTAGGTCAATTTAAAATTTGAACGAAATTGTTAATTATACCGGAAATAGCATAATGAAACCGGAACTAATAATAAGAATATTTTATTTTTACCATAATTTCTACCTTTTATCTGCTATAGTAAGTTAAAACATTATTAATTATGTTTCTATAAATTGGACACTACAATCTATATAAATAAGAATGGAGTGTTTGTTTGTACATTCAATATTTTCGACCCATTTCAAGTTTTCTATCCGTTTTGGACCCTTCTGATGCCGAATCCGCCTTTTTCTCGTTTGGTGTCTGTCTGTCTGTCTGTATGTTGTGCCCTATACACGTCCACGCGGTTTAAGATATTTTCATGGAAATTTGCATACAGAGAGTACTTATCTTGATTTAGTGAGTGGAATTGGTTGCGAAAGTCTGTCTGTCCGTCTTTCTGTTCTATGCTCGATTTTGTGTTTGTGTGTTTGTGTAGACATCACATGAATTGTATTCCAGATATTTGATTGCACTCTATTTTATTTTATACACTATCTATTAATGTAGTGAATGCAATATTAAACATTTATTTATTGTTATATTTAGACGGGTTTCATGCTAAAACACCTGAGTAAGTATACTTAAATCAACCATAATTTGGTAGTTTTGGAAAAATTGGAATGTCTATTGAATATTACGATTAATTCGATTGCTTTACCAGTACTGCTAAAAAAGTAATTATTCTTCAAAAAAAAAAAATTTTTATGGAATTTCATTTTTGATACGTCATTTATTTCGAGTCTTATTTTTATTCTTTGCGCAATGAAAACGATTTCCGAAAATTTGGGACAGACGATATTTTTCAATGAAACGAGAATGAACACGATCGCGCGAGCAGTGATATTTTTTCTGGTTCTTTCGCTCTGAATTAATTTCACATTTCTAAATTTTGTTCACTTTTAGTTGTAAGTTGTGGCAACTGTGCGAGATCAAGAGATAAAATTGAATCACAAATTAATATCTTTGGAACAATTTTTTACGACATCTTTTATTTTGTTTTACTTCGCTGTTTCCTGTTTTAAATATTTATTATTTTAATAAATGTGTTTTCCTTCTCATCACACCCAACAGCACCACAAAGTATTAGACTTGAAAATGTTAGGTAAGTCAGTATAAATTTTCAGTAAATTTTAAGTGTAGTTATGCCGTTATTTAAAGAATAATTCCGTTATTGAAAGAATAATGCCGTTAATTAAAGAATAATGCCGTTATTGAAAGAATAATAATGTGTAAAAATCCAAACTAGAACTTTTTCCAACATTAAAAAATTCGTTGTAATAATGACAGGAGAAGATTGCAAAATTTCACAATGTCGCATACCGGAGGCAAGAGTGCCACAGGTAAAAAAATATTGTTTTGTTGACTATGAGTGCGAGAGCACTCGCCGTAAATCGTAATTTTAATTAATTGAGTTGCACATGAAAACAACTTAAGAAAGGGAATTCCAAATCTTCCTATAAATCGTCTTTTATAGTAGTAACCTTAGTATCACCTTTCGTCTTTTTGAGCTTTGTCATACAGCAATTGTGCGATGTATGTGAAATGTATTACATGAATGGATATGCATGTGTAGGATTTGTGTCCAAAGTAAGTTGTAGAAAATATAAAGATGGCGAAAGGTGTTAAAATAAATTTTTACTCTACAATAAACGTAAGTCATTATATATTTTGATTATCTCTTCAATCTAGAGTAAACGAATTCAAACCGAGTAAGGTCGGGTATTTTGCTAGTATTTTAATAAAACTCACTTATTTGTTAGAAGAATTTCGCATTATCTTTTTTTACTCTTTTGGATTTTGTTTACAAGCATTTTTCTCAGAATTACGTTTTAGGCATAAACATAGAATTCCAGAAATGATAACTAAAAAAGTTATTGATGTATATTTATAAAAAAATTTCTGCACATTCGGAATAGTGTTTTCTATTGCATGCACTAGAATCAAATTGATATTTTTATTGTTTTCTTATTTATGAGCTTACATTTGAATATCGATGTTGCAAAATGGTCAAAAATCCTTTAACAATTTTTCAATGAGTCATAAACCCTTTATTTCTTTAAATATCTTTCTACTTCTAGTAAAAGTACTAGATAACATTATGAAGTTTACTCTGATTATGTTATTTTGCTGCTGATTTAAATTGTATGCACTATATCATTTTTCAAAATTTTGAAAAAAAAAACTTAAAATATTCACACAAAATTTTACTTTTTGTTAAACTAAATTTTTCAATTTTAATTATTGATAGTACAAAATTAATTTTGAACGCAAATATTTACAAAAATAATATTAAATTCTTCAGCATAGCATTTTTTTTTAAAAAGTGAGCAAAAAAAAGTGAGGGGCCCATGTTAAAAAAGGGCTTCTTTATGCCCATGTTTCTCAGAATCTACTCACAGCATTGATTAAAAATTTGGCACAGTTAATATTCAAATACTTTTACATAGATATACATATGCTTTTGTAAAAAATTGTTGCGTTTATAATTTATGATGTTATAAAAATGTTTTATAAATTTTTTTACGAAAGGTATGACTAAGAATTTTAAAATCTTATCTATTATACTCTCAAAGCATATGTCTATTTATGTAAAATCCCAATATAAGAAAAAAAAGTTTCAAAGCAATATGTTCAGTAGATTCTGAGAAAATTGTATATTTGTATGTAAAAACAGCATTTTGAGAAAACAGCGTTTAAAGTATAAAATTGTATTTATCTTACCCTCAAATATATATGTATTTAAAAAAATCCAGAACAATAAGATGCACAATAACAACACAGGTCCTTTTCAGCATCTAAAAAGTTATCTTCTAAGTTTTTTCTTTTGTTTATTTTCTGCTGGGCACACACACACACACACACACATTTTTCTCGATACCTGTCTGCTTTCTGAGTGCAATAGAAACCAGAAAATCATCCAATACTCTCATTGAGGTGACAAAATTAGGTCCAGGTTCCATTCCGGATGCTTTCAAAAATAAAAGTCTTGATACTTTTCCATCATTGAAGGAAGAAACGGCATCATGGACTCAATGCGTGAGGGATTTCAACGTGACGAAAATGTGTTTCGTCACGCGAGACCAGATAATAGTGTTCAACGAATCATTTGGATTCTGAGTCTGTTTTTCAGTTTACAGTTAACAAAAAAATGTACTTAACAGTTTGTAAAATTGAAGAAAAATAAATTGCTTACAATATATAGCAGTGTAAGAACCGAAAACATCGTCGTCAATCGTTTTGCAGATGCTTTTTCAGTTAAGTTCTTATTTTGAAAAAATAATTAAAAATACTTCTAATGAGCGTATTGACAAAAGCTGCCCACCATTCTAAAAGTAACATTTCAAATATTCAGAAACACTTAATATCTCGAAGTGGACTTTGAGGTCATTTTTTGCCTTCCGGTCCCCCTTAATACAGTAATCTATATATATTTATAAAGAATATGTGCTTGTTATATTCTCTATACAAATCTATACCGTTTGACCAGTCCACAACAAATTTTGTGCACTTATACTTTAGAACACTGCGGAAAGTATAGGCCATTTCTTTCCTGTTGTCAGACCAATCTGTAGTCATGAAAATTGGCACAGGTAGTCCTAAAAATGCCCCTCGAAGCTAAAATTTTAAAATCTAAAGTTTGTTTTTCTGTAATAAATGGCCTTGAAAAAGGAAACACGTTTTATAGGGTTTGTGTATCAGTTAACGCAGGGAAATGTCGAGGTCTTATTTGAAGTTCTTCAGCTAGTTTTTCTTTAAAATAAGTACTTCAAATGGTTTAAAAAATTACACACAAAAATAAGAAATATTTTGAACTTAAGAACATTTCAATATCGTTACAGCTATGGTAAAGAATCTAAAAATGGCACAACAAATAAATCACCTCCTTATAAATCAATTCATTCGAGACAAATTGATCCCCAAAGTAAAAAATGCAACACCAGCTCTTCTCTCACCTATTGAAAAACGGACATTTTAAAAATCTCTCCGTACACCATAAAAATGAGCCCTAATGGTCGCTACACCTTAACAGGGTCCAAAAAGTTATGTTGTAAAAATGAAGGATAAAAAAGGAAAGTCTGTTCGTGCTTATTCCCCGCTGTACAAGCCTTTCGCCCAGAGCGCATCTTCTATTTGAGAAGCACGTACGGCTACTATCGCTGCGATAAGCTACCGACGCTTCTTTTGAAACCTTATCACTTCGCGAAGATGACTTCACGCTTTCTCCCAGATGGTCATGTACTTTCCAGAGAAATGTTGCTTGAAGAAAAAGTGCTTAAAAAGAGATAAATGATGTGTGTCATTTCTTAGGCGCAGGTATCTTTCAGTGTGAAAATGTAGTACAATATATACCACACTTCTCAAGAGAGGTGAGTATATTAATTCAAGAGTTGAAGTAGTTTTTAATTTACTTATATATAAAAAGTGGGGCCCCGCAGAAAAAGATTGCCTTGAAAGGGTTTAATTCCTTTGAGTGCTTTTTGGAAAATAGGCTTTCCTGACTAAAATATGTTATGGCGAGTTTATTTCTTTTCTGTTCTTTGATAATACTGAACTAGTAGTAAGAGGCGTTGATCTTTAAGGCTAGGCCTCCACTTGCGATTTCTAGTCGCGCGATTTTTCAGACGCTAAAATAAAACTCATTGTTTCAAATACAAGTACACACACTTGCGACTAAACAATCGCAGCGATTAAAAAGTTGCAACCAATCAACCCAATGAATCACACAGACAGGCATGGACATGCACCCACTTGTTTAGTCCCGCGTTTTCCACAGTCAGCTTTTCTTATACATCAAATAATGTTTCTTTATTCCCTTAACTCAAGTTTCTATCTTTGCGATCGTTGAAGATAGAGTAGAAATTGCAACGGATTTCAAATCTGCGGAAAATTTTACACCACATCGGTAACTTAAAAGTGGTTTTCTTTAAATAAATATTTTAATACGCTAATTTGAAATCTGTTGAAATTTACAATCTATCTTCAAAAATCGCAAAGATAGAAACTTGAATTAGGGGAATAAAAAACATAATTTAATGCATAAAAAAAGCTGACATTAGAAAACGCGCGTTAGAAAATTCTGGTTTGTTATTGGTTCAGCGTGAACATCAGATCCGTCGTTTATTATTTGGGCACAAAAAGTTCAGTTCAAAATCTAGTGTTTAAACATGCTCAAGACTGTAAAGACAGGGGCGGTAAAAGTACGATCGTATGCTTCGGAGTTTCCAAAGGAATTGAAGGTAACTCCCCAGAATGACCTATACTGCATCATATGTAAAGTAGTTGTGTTCCATGAGTGTCGATCTACTGTGAGCAAACATCGCAAAAGTGCTAAACACCAATCTATCTTTAAAAAAAAAGACACTCGGATGCAATCGTTTTGTGCCGCTGGTGAGAACAATAGTCAAACAGAGTTGTCTGTAAAAATTGTGGCGGCATTCCTCTCTGCGAACGTTCCCTTAAACAAAGTGCAACTCACAAATTAAAGCTCTCTTCAGTTTCATGGAACGCGTTTTGCCTTCTGAATCAACCCTTTGATCACGTGTGTCTGATCCTGCGAACTCTGAAGTATTGCGGATCAAACAAAAAGTTCATGGAAAGAAGGTGTTCGGCCTAACAGACGAAAGTGAAATAAACGACAAGAAGTACTTCAACATATTGCTTGGTACTCTTGATAATCCAGAGAAAACTTACGTAATCGACTGCAGAGTTTGAGAGGTGAGTGTCGATCATCAATATGTTGTTCGCCTTGTAGATAACGTTTTGAAATCTCTGAATGTTGAGCGAAAGGATTTTCCGCTTCTGCTATCCGATGCAGTACGTTATATGACTGCGGCTGCAAACACACTCCACTCAATGTGCTTTATCCGCGATTGCTCCAAGTTACTTACGAGGCACACTTGTTTCACAACTGTGCAGAAAAAGTACACGCATTTTACACAAATGCGGACAATCTCATCGCTCGTGTTAAGGCAGCTACAGTAAAAAACAAGCTTCGAAAAGCCGCTTTTCAGGCCATCGGCCAACCACCTGAGCCAGTACTCACACTGGGCTACGTGGCTTCGGCAAGCATTGTACTTCGCCGACCACCTTCCCACTGTAAAGGACATTTGTGAGCGGTTTCAGCCGCGAAGGCATTTTAGTGCAACGCGTAAAAGAAGCAGTGTGTGACCCAGAGTTGCCAAAACGCTTGCTGAAAAGCAAAAGCAGCTACGAATGTTTAATTCTCTCGTAGAAAAATCGAAAGCGCACGGCTTCGAGACAGTGTATGAAGATATCAGATTGATAGATTTTAAAGAAGATCCTTGCAACCTCAAAGCGTATCTTAAAAAACGGTTGGAAAAGAATAACGACCTGAATGTTATTGCTACACTTTCCCGAGACAATTTTTTTCTCCAACACATTACTTGCTACTGCAACAATGTCATGCAACATCAGTCTCTGTTAAGCGCAGTTTTTCAATGTTAACGAAATTACTGGCCAAGAATCAGCCATTCAACGACGTCAACGTTTTTCTGTATTTAATTATGTATTATCAAACTGTTGTATACGACTAAAATTGTCAATATATTTTGAATTTTTTCATTTTTTATAAAAAGTTGCCCTAGTTACAACATTTGAAGTAAGAAAATAATGCATAAGAATTAATTTAGAGTAAAAACTAGTTTGAAGTGTATCGTTTGCTCTCTCTTGTTTTTACCGTTTGTGTAAACAACTCTGTTCTTCACTTCTCTTTAAAAATGTTCGCAATATTTCCAAAATAGAAACCATTTAAGCATCTAAAAAAGCTTTCTAAAATTATATTTGCAAAAAAAAAATTTAATTTTGACAGGTTTTGGGTCTTTTAACAGCTATTTCCAGTGTTTTCCATACCTACTTCTGTTTTTTTTTCCGGCTTGATTAAAATCTTCAAATCTCTGCAACTAATTAACACAGAGAAAAATCAAATATATTTTGAAAAGTTAATTAAATACTCTATCAAATGAGATCAAAAACTTTTTTGGAAGTTTTGGTCTAAAATGGCATTTTTACGTGTTCGAATACCTTAACTTGAAAAGTTAGTGTGATAGGCATGACAAGAGCTGCATAACTATACAGTGTTTCAAAATTTCCAATACAATTTTAAGGGGAGGTAAATGAAAACAAATGTAAATCATTTGATAGAACTTCATAAGAACTAATGTCTGTAAGTGCAACCAGGATACACTATTCCACAATAATGGACCGTACAGCAAGATATGATGGTATAGGGAAAATAATACATGCTTTAATAGGGGGTGTTCCCCCACTTGCTGCAATTACACTAGCAACCCTTCTAGGCATACTTTTAACAAGGTTTTGATACACAGCTATGGGTATTTGTGTCCATTCCTGTTGCAAGAATGTCACCAGCTCAGCTGTAGATTTCGGACCTGGTTCCCTGATCCGTAAGCGTCTCTCTAACTCGTCCAATAAATGTTCTATGGGGTTTAGGTCGGGGCAGGCCAGACGTTTTACATCCATATCTTGATACCACTGCTTGATAGAGGCTGCAACAAAACATGGAGGATTGTCGTCTTGGAAGTAACATTAGTCAATTCCATAAAATTGCCAGAGCGTATGTAAAACCTGATAGTCCAACATGTTCATGTAGACGTCGGCGTTCAATTGACCAGTAACGACATGCAATGGTCCCAGGCCATACGATGAAAAACACCCCCAAATAAGATATCGGATTTTATCCAGATCCTCTGGTGTCCGGTCGATTAATGTAGCGTATTGTATGTTAATGGCAATGGCAATGGCTCTTTTGATAAGTCCACAACCTAGTCTTATCATTTTTAGTCGTAAATATCTTCTTAAAGTTTTAAATAATGTTTTTGTGTTAATATGTGTCGTGTAGGTCGAGTTGACTTCTTTGCCTAGGGAGAGGGAAGTAGTTAATTAACGTCACACTGGAGCAACAGAAGGGGTTATTGGTGAATGTCCAGAATCAACTCCGAAGGGAATGAATCAAGGACAACGCCTTGTAATTTTGAATCACGGTTTTATTACGAGAACAACACCTGAGCTGGTACCCCACTTTCCAAACTCCCACACCATGCAAACGCGAGGGCATTCTGAGGCCATAACAGATTTGACGTGCACCAGTCCTGAATATACCTAGTTTCGAACTCGCAACCCTCCAGTAGCTAATCCTTTTTTTCCTTCAACTGAGCTTCCGTGGATCACTCGTCACTTTGAAAGCGCAAGAAGCCTTCAATGATATATTTTCAAGGCCTAAATTAAACACAATCACTTGTTTCTTATTTAGATTAAATTTAATCCGTTAGCCTATTACTTCGAAAAATAACATCAGTCGGGTTTCTAAACAATCACTTACACTGCAATATGAACTTGCGAAGAAACAGTGTTCAATATTAATAGATTTGAGAACCGAATGCAGACTTCCTTGATCTTCAATTTGTCTTTATACATATATACATTCTTGCTAATTAGTCACTGACATTTGCTACACAACTTTACGACAAATTCACAAATCTTATTCTCCTTGTAATATTTCAACTTCAAAATATTCATTCATAAAATGCTTAGTAAACTAAAACTACATATTCCAGGAGAACTTCTCATCATTACCTGGTACAATTGATAGCAGGTCCCGGCGGTTGAAAAACACTGTGCTAGAGGATAATGTATCCTTTATCATCTCTCTTAAAAGTACTCTTGTGAGCCCTAACTTCAGTTTCCTCAAGAGGCGAGGACTGAAGAACAATTTGTTTTAGTATTAACAACAAACTCGACTTAAATAAATTAATATGATAGAAAAGATTGTGTTATTTGGATCACCTGACATTTAAACGTAATTAACTTCGTTTGGGCATTCAAACAATACTCTCTAATGCATTTTAAGGTTAATGTTGTAAGTACTTTCCAGATATTTTGGTTGAGTGGTAATATTTCCCTCTTTAGTAATTTAACCCTCTCTTAGTAACATAATAATATTACTAAGAGAGGGTTAGATATGAACCAGCATCTTTCCTGATGGTCAAAGGGTTTGACTATAAATCAAACCTGTAATTTGTGGAGACACCAGAAAATGTGTTACTTTCTAAGAACCTGGTAGTATATAATACGCAGAATTAATTTCTACCTTGGAGTTTTCTACCTTGGAAAGTACATATAGTTAACAAAGTTAGTATTTAACTAAATCGTCTTATTGAAACTTATCAGTTCAGCTATATAAAAATCAAATCAAGTCTCAGTATGAGGTACAACATTTATTTACAGACAAGAAAAACAAAAACGGTACACATCTCCAAACAGACAACAGAACTATTGCACTTTCAAACTGAGCCAAAGGAAGAATACGATGTCTATATATATATATATATATATATATATATATATATATATGTAAGATTCGTGTTGTTCTGTTTGGTAAGGTATATATTAAAGACTTCGAATCTTACAGCACATTGACATTTAATGAATAAATATCCACAATTATTATGTACAGTTGAGTTATATTTTAAAACAGTTCCGTCATTATCTGCAGCAGTCGTCTCTGCTCGGAAAAAATACGTCAGCTCTCAATGGCGTCCAGGGGAAAAAGTGTCTGTTCTCTTAATTTTCTCGTAACTGAATACCAGAATGTGAATGGCTCGTGACAGTCTTGCCTTGCATTCCTACTACAATGCAACTGACTCCTACCAGTCTCGTTGCTCTTATAATGAGTTCTTTCCAGACTAGTAGACAACTACCGTTGTCTAGTATTCCTACAACCGGCCATCCTGATGATCTTTCGTCCTCGAAAGGAACACGACAAACCTAAAAAAAAAACACAAAACAGTATCTGGGAATACATTGATTCAGTATTAGTTATTGAACCACGACTTCATATGGTCAGCTGCTGTCGACGTCAAGTTCGGTCCTTCTTGGTTTCCAACTTTCTCAACGTCATAGCGATCATGGGGTTTCACTTTCTTCACTCGATATGGTCCTAAGAATTTCGGTCGTAATTTCATTCCGACACCAAATTGAGTCCGCTGAATAGCAATAAGATCGCCCTCTTTGTATTGATGAGGTTTCTTCCTCTTCTTATCATACGTTCTTTTATTCTCTTCCTGAATTTTTAGGATATTCTCTTTGGCATCGTCTCTTAATTTCTTCCTCTTCTCTAGAAAAACTTCAGTATATTCTTCTTCTAAAAGCTGGACTATCTTGAGATCTTCTTTGTTTCGCATTTTCACACCTGTCAAAAGTTCGAAGGGTGTCCATCTTGTGCTTCTGGAGGTTGTACTATTGAGTATTCTTTGTACGGCGTCAACGTGTTTGAACCATTTGATCGGTTCTTCAATTGAAAGTTTGGATAACACTGGAATCAGGGTTTTGTGCATTCTTTCTACTTGTCCATTGCCTCTTGGGATTCCTGTTGTGATTTTTAGGTGTTCAATCCCGTTTTCGCAACAAAAATCTGTAAATTCTTTAGATGTAAAAGCGGATCCTCTATCCGAGATTATCCTCGCAGGATTTCCAAAACTATTTTGTTGTTGTTTGAGTTTATTTATTGCGTCACCTGATGTCGTAGATTTGGTAGGATATAACCAAGTGAATTTTGTGAATGCGTCTACTACCGTGAAGATATACTGATAGTTCTTAGATGTTGAAGGTAACGGACCTATGAAATCCATGTGATAAGTGTATAATGGAACGTCCTCTTTAGGAATTGGATTTAGAAATTTTTTATCCTCTGCTATGGTTCGTTTTGTCTCCAACTTAGTGTTTGGTTCCAGACGATTAGTTACTTCGAGATGAGGTTCGGTTTGAATTTTAGTTGAATCTGAAGTGTTCGCTAAATTAACAATTCTTGCGTAATTCACTCGAAAATTATCGCGTCTGCTCAAAACATGAATTCCGCTCTCTGATAAAGTAAGATTTAACTTATTTATGCAATCGAACCCAAGAACAATATGATCAGGTAAATTTTTTAAAACATAAACATCAGTAACAATAATGCAGTCATCAATAATAATTTCAGTAGAAAAGAAACCTAGAGGAGAAATGTGTTCTCCTATACCCATTAAAGTCACATTATCAAAACTCAATTTTGGGGATCCAATTTCAACATAAAATTCATATTTTATCATTGACACATCACTTCCTGTGTCGATTAGCGCATTAGATCTTTTTCCGCACATTTCAACATATTTTCTTAGCTTAGTACGAGAATTAAAAGGGCTATTAATTAAAGTTCTATTTACATCTCTTTTGGGACACACGTCGGCCTTGTGCCCATAATTTTTACATTTAAAGCATCTCACACCCTCAGTTTTCTTTTCACAATTTATCGACTTATGTCCATATTCATTGCAGTTGTAACATTTTATATGATTGGTGTTAGTTTGTTCAGGGCGCACGAAAGATCGAGGCTTTAATTTGTCAAAATCCCTATTGAAACGCTTCTTATATTTATCGTCTGATGTTTTCGAATCTCTATTGGGTTTTAAATGACATCGAGCCGCTTCATATTCGTCTAATTTATTGACGAGTTGGTCTATTTTCGTTATTTTCGGTAGCTCGTCTATAAAATGGTCTAGAACGTCATTGGGTATTTTTCGTTTTAGTTGATCGGTAATCATGAGTTCTTTAAGGTCTTGGTAATTTGATACTTCCAACCCACTCGTCCATTCTTCAAAGAAATTTTTCAGATCATGAGCAAAGTCATTCCAAGTAGAAGACGCTTCTTTTCTATGCGAAAGGAAATTTTGCCTAAATTGTTCCGGATTTAATTTAAAACGTTTCAACAATAATCTCTTGACATTTTCATAGTCATTAGCCTTTTCGTCAGGCTCACGCGTGATAAGATTAGCCAAATCCAATGGGAGTAAACCCAACAAATGTGTAACCCATTCCGTTTTTGGTATTTCGATACGACTAATCTGTCTTTCAAATAAAGTTAAATAACAGCTAATATCCTTATTCGTCTCGTAACGGTTAATCAATTTCAATAAATCGTTATTGTATAGGCTGGTAGTTTTACCATAACTGTTGCCTTGTCCGTTAGCAGTTTCGATTTCGAGTTTCCTTAATTCGAATTCGCGGGCTTGTTTTTCGGCTTCAATTTTCTCTGCGCGTTTTTCGGCTTCAATTTTCTCTGCGCGGGCTTGTTTTTCGGCTTCAATTTTCTCTGCGCGTTTTTCGGCTTCAATTTTCTCTGCGCGTTTTTCGGCTTCAATTTTCTCTTCGCGTTCAGTTCTAATAACACTCAACAGATTTTTTGTTATCTCCTCGTCATAATTTTCAGAATCTATTATAAGTTTCGAGCACTGCGCTACTTTGGGATTCGCTGGCACTATTAGGCCTAATTCGTCAATCAATGTTAGCAAATCTGCTTTTCGGGCCTTAGTTAAATATGCCATGTCATCAATTAAAACAAAATTCTGTACTCACAGTTTCGAAAGTTCCTTCTATCCGTCTTTTCCGTCAACTCGTCTTTTTCGTCTACGCGTTTTTTCGTCTACGCGTTTTCTTTTTTGTCGTTTCAGTCTATCATCAGCACCACGTCAGGAGAAGTCATGAAACTGTTCTTGCAGATGATTAAAACACAAGTCCAGGTTTGCATAGGTAGTCAAAACATTCCGCCGGCCGGTTCAATCGTCACTCCTTTCGGGGTCTGCTAATCCGTCGTTCAAGCCCTCGTACGAAGGAGGAGAATCGTCGCGGTCGTCAACGGTTTTTCAAATCCCGGCCGAGCCCCCATTTTTTGTAAGATTCGTGTTGTTCTGTTTGGTAAGGTCTATATTAAAGACTTCGAATCTTACAGCACATTGACATTTAATGAATAAATATCCACAATTATTATGTACAGTTGAGTTATATTTTAAAACAGTTCCGTCATTATCTGCAGCAGTCGTCTCTGCTCGGAAAAAATACGTCAGCTCTCAATGGCGTCCAGGGGAAAAAGTGTCTGTTCTCTTAATTTTCTCGTAACTGAATACCAGAATGTGAATGGCTCGTGACAGTCTTGCCTTGCATTCCTACTACAATGCAACTGACTCCTACCAGTCTCGTTGCTCTTATAATGAGTTATTTCCAGACTAGTAGACAACTACCGTTGTCTAGTATTCCTACATATATATATGAAATGATACCTAAAATAACCACCAGAGACCAGTCCCTTGATCACCCCACTTCCCTTTCAGTCCTTCGTCTTGTTTGTCCAATAGGTCATATATCTTGCCATCCCCTTTCACCTTTGACCTCCGGACCTCCCAGTCTGACTGACCACCCAAGACCGTTTTCCCTCTCAAATCGCCTGTGAGAAAATTACCTCTTCGCTTAACTCTCGACCTCTATCAATGAAATTTCTTGCTAGATTCCCTGTCCAATAGTCTTTCTTTTAATTCTCATCCCTCTGGCGAATTCATTGTGTACTATACACTTTTTCCATGAGCCCCTTAGAATAGGAAGCAACAGAACCGTTCAAGTCTCCGTCCCCTTAACAGAACCGTTCAAGTCTCAATCCCCTTAACAGAACCGTTCAAGTCTCCGTCCCCTTAACAGAACCGTTCAAGTCTCCATCCCCTTAACAGAACCGTTCAAGTCTCCGTCCCCTTAACAGAACCGTTCAAGTCTCCATCCCCTTAACAGAACCGTTCAAGTCTCAATCCCCTTAACAGAACCGTTCAAGTCTCCATCCCCTTAACAGAACCGTTCAAGTCTCCGTCCCCTTAACAGAACCGTTCAAGTCTCCATCCCCTTAACAGAACCGTTCAAGTCTCAATCCCCTTAACAGAACCGTTCAAGTCTCCATCCCCTTAACAGAACCGTTCAAGTCTCCGTCCCCTTAACAGAACCGTTCAAGTCTCCATCCCCTTAACAGAACCGTTCAAGTCTCAATCCCCTTAACAGAACCGTTCAAGTCTCCATCCCCTTAACAGAACCGTTCAAGTCTCCGTCCCCTCAACAACCTCCACGCCTGATAATATTACTAGGATGTTATTGGAATAATAAAGATTTTGTTAGAGAATTTATGTCTCTTTTATGGAACCAGCACTACACTTCCCTCCAATGGATCATCCTCATCCGGATGCCTAGACCACTCCGTGTCACGACTGCAGGCTTATAATTTCTGTTATTATGACATATATATATATATATAGAACCTATTATAAGAAGACAATGAATTTTAATGCAAACCTAAAGTTTTCATCCGATTGTTATCAAATTTGCGTAGACTGCTTTCCATTAAAAGGCGTAATATAAACTTTGGTCCAAAAAATCTTTTTTGTGTGGAAGTTCTTATATATAATATATATATTAAAAAATTATAACAAATTGCTAGGTCGATTACGAATTGATTTTTCGCATTTTGTCAAGATTTTAATTTACATAATAGTTAGCATGGTTTAAAAAAAATTAACTACACATGGAAAATGTATCGTTCAATTGTAAAGCAAAACAAAAATAATAATAATAAAACTATGGGAAAAAAAGAATAGGTCAAGCAATATTTTGAACCAAAATTGGAAGTGAGATTAATTTTTCTATCACATTTGCACTTGTATATTGCACAACAAACTTCATGGATTATCCAAAAAACTTCGTATGTAAATCAATTAAAAACAGATGTGCAGAGACCCTTATGAAATCAGAAGAATGTCAAAAAAATCTCAATCGCAGAAAAACGTATTTTTGTAGCACACTCGCTATACTTACCTAATACATCTTTGATGTTGTTAAATATGTAACTCCACTAAAAATGATCGTAATTTAAAAATTATTTTGTTTATACAGATAAATTCGATATCAATTAATTTTGACGTTAAAATTATGCAGTCAATTTTGTGATTTTTAACTTGTAATATGCTTTTAATACAGGAAGTGCATACATTGTGTCAGGATAAATGAGTTAAAGTTAAACTGACGAGTTAAATTTAATTGCGTACCTTTTTATGCAAAGACGTTTATTGTGCGGAGATCCTGCTCTTACAAGTTCCACTTGCAAGTGCATAACAGTGCGACATACTTTGATAGAATCTCCTAAGTTTAATCACCATTGATGAAACCTTCTTGGAGTTTATCATCACTTAAAAGACCCGAAAGAAAATCCAATTCACAAACTTATTTTATTCGTTACAAGCATTGAGTTTTTAACTTTGACTTTCTTCCCTCTTTAAAATACAGTAAATTTATTTTGCTTTATAGTAATTTTTCTTTATAAAATCTATGACATAGAATTTTAGTTCTATTATAAAATAATTTCTTGGAGAACTCGGACCCTTGGGTCATGAAAAAACACCGAATCTTTTATAAGAATTACCTATTCCTTTGTAGAGCAGTACTCTATAATACTCAACCAAACAACAATGTCCTTGTCTTATAATCTCAAATTATTTCATTATGTGAAAGCACGTAGATTCTTTAGCAGTGGTCAGCAAAGTAAAATAACGTTTACATATTTTATAATGTTTGCCATTTGCTAGGGTATCCTGGAACTAGCAAGTCACAGAAAGAATTTGCTGCAAAGATTATTTCCCACAAAAGGTAAATAGTGTTTACAAAACAAGATGTACCTTGTAAAACTCACCGCGACGCCGAGGAACGTGCCATATTTAATACTCAATCCATTAAAATCTTTCACTTTCAATCTCATTAAGTAATAAAATCCGTTAATAGCCACATCTCACTATTGAAATAATACTTGTTTTAGGAAAGATTTAATGCTTAATCTCTTAAAATATCTCACCTTCAATCTCATTAAAATAAGAAAATCCGTTAATGGCCCCTTTTTTGAAATAATGTTTTTACCTTTCTCGTGAATAGAAAATAAACCTTGCTTAGTGTCGTTTTATCTTCTTTTATATCTTTTTATGTCTTGAACGTTATATAATTAAAAATATAAATCCATCTTAAAGTGTAACGCTACCTTAAATTCATATTCATTCCACAGGTAAAAAAGGTAAATCAAAGTCTTATGTCCTTAAGGACAAAGGTTTATGTCTTATCAAATCAAAGCATTATCTTATGAAAGAATACATACCTATCCATTTCTGGCAATTCCTAACTGTGTGATGCCACGTTCTTTAGCGTATGCGAATGGTAATAAGAGGAGAATTTGGTGATTATTGAATTTAACAGCTTTGTACAATTAAGCAACAACTAAGCATTTTTAAAGCAATGATACAAAACAAATGAATACTATTAAATGGTAACTAAGAATATTAATACACTAAAGGTAGAGGTCATCCATCTGATAAAATCTAGTCCTTAGTATAACTAATAAATTTTAGAGATTTGTTTTATCTTTGTTTTCACTGGTTTAAACATACACAAATAGAGGAATACTTAAATGCAAAGCTCTTCCGAAAAAATATCGTGGTTGCCTTTAATTATATTTAGAGGTAGGTTGGTTGTTGAATTAACTACAACCCACCTCTGAAATAACAAATGAATACTATGGAATGGTAACTAAGAATATTGTTACACTAAAGGTAGAGGTCATCCATCTGATAAAATCTAGTCCTCTGTATAACTAATAAAACTTTAGAGATTTGTTTAAGCTTTATTTTCACTAGTTTAAACATACACAAATAGAGGAATACTTAAATGCAAAAGCTCTTCCGAAAAAATATCGTGGATGCTTTTAATTGTATTTAGAGGTAGGTTGGTAGTTGAATTGACGACACACTGGGGCAAAACAAAGGTCTATTGGTGATGATTCATAATCGATTCTAAAGGCAAAGATCTAAGGTCAACACTCGTAATTTTTAACCAAGGTCTGATGACGAGGTCAACCCTCACTAACCGGGCTACGGCGGCCTTAATAAATAAACACCTCAAATTTGTGTCTAATTATGATCAAAATATTTGGTATTAGGTACTCTCTTATCTTTTTTCAGTTTCTCTTCTCCAACTTTTGAAAAGTATAATTGAAATTACGACATTTCCGTTATCATTATGTTTACGATATTTGCTCTTTCATCAGATGTCCTTCGTAAAAATTAAAATAACCAATTTCCGTTCCTTTTTTAATTTTTATATATGTATGTTCCAATAACGTACGTGGAGCAGAAATCGACTGGATATGTTTATTATCGAATGGCAACATCGGATTTAAGCACTAATAGAATTAACCGTTACGAGACTGTCACTAATTCTAACGTTTAGTTTAAATTTGCTCGATTTCAGCGATGGATCAGCAGAATATTTCTAGAACCACACTAAAAGAACTCGTCGCTCTAATGAAAATCTTCGGCAGTCTGATTGCAGACATAAATGATAAATTTCGAAGATAAAAATCAGGGTAGAGAAAAGAAAATACGAGCGAATATAGATGTATTGTCAAAAAACGCTGCATCACCTTTGAACAAGGGAATGAGATGAAATTGGAGTTGACGTTTAAGATGTAATTGTGGTAACTAAACTGCAGTATCTTTTTGTTGCATACGATTGTAATACGATATGAAATGCAAGTAAAGACACTTTACCATCAGTAGATATAAGCAGTTAAAGGGGTCCAAGACACAAAAATCGTCAAATTTTCGCAATTTTTTTTATTATTTTAAGAAATTCTCTGTGTTTTTCTGCTTAAAATGACGTCTAAATCATGTTTCTATCTTAATTAGAACTGGAGATATAATTATTTTTGTGATTCGTTGTTTTGAAAATCTAACACTCTTGACAGTTGTTGTTATGACAACAACATCTGCGAAAGACGTTATTGAAGTCTACGGAGACCTTTAAACTATAAAAAAATGGAGAACTTGCGAAAATCAAATTAAACCAAAGATTTAAGAAGAAAGAAGGAGTTAGATACTCGTCTGGATGCTTTTAAAAGATATTTAAGCATTTTATTAATTGTAAATCGGGGGGTCTTTTAAACTCTAAATGCGTTTTTCTTCATGATACATTTTTTCAAGATTTCCTGTATTCAAATCGCTTTAAGTCAAAAACCGATTAAGTTTAAGGGTTGAAATTTGGAATATATCTTTTTCAAACATTATACTTTAATTTCGATTCAGCAAATTTGAAAAAAATATTTACTTTAAAAATATGACTTTAAGAAAAAGTATCTTAAAATTTTCAAAAATTTTCATTTAAATATTTTTCATTTTTTATTAAAGTAATACTTTTTAAATTGCTGAATCAAAATTAAAGTTTATAAATTTGTGAATAATTTACTGCAAGAATTTTGAAAATTGATCAAGAATATTTTGAGTTTTAGCAATTTAAAATAACCCCTCTTTTTTTCAAAAAATTATAATGTAAAATTTTTAAAATATTTTGGAAAACTTTTGTGTTGTGATTTCGTTTATTAGTTAGATGGGAAATCAGTACAAAAAACTTCAAAATTCTAAATTAATGAATAAAATTTTTTTTCAATGAGTCCCGGACCCCCTTAAGAAAGTTTAGCGCAGATACTATGCGTGTGTCCACTTTTCAAAATATTTTCCTACCAGATAAATCTGTTACAGTCAACAATGAGTAAATGGTATTGTGTGTCAAAATTTACGAAAATAACAGTATTCGCAGTTTCATTTTGGCTAACGCTCAACGGAGTCACGATCTGTACAAAGAGAAGCACTACACAGAAAACCTTTCAGACGACTTCTCTAGTCACTCTGGCTTTTCCTCCTTGGCTTAGAATCCAGACACAAGTCTATCGTGTGGATTTCAACAAAACACGTTAATACATCCAATTTTGAAGCTTTCGGCGGTGGCCATTAAAACTGACACAACTCGGGGAAAAAATGATAGGTGATTTATTTATAACCGTCGTGAAAGATGTGTTTACTGCTTACTTTGGCGTCTGGGCAAAGACATTTTCACCTCTTATATTTTATTACGATGAGAAAAACAAATAAAATGCCAATTTCTGATGGAAAAATCACAAGTTGACTTTTTTTATGACCCCACCCACCAAGCATACAAACAGAGGATTAAGGCCAGACAACATTATTTAAAAAACATTTCTTAAAACATTTTTTTCTTCACCGCTTTTGCTCTGAATCCAATTATAAATTTGAAATAATTGCCAATTTTTAATATATATGTTACCGCTAAAGTGCAGTAATCAGTTATTCTACAGATTATCTAGGTAATGTTCAGATTAACTAGGATGATCCGTTAAAGTGCCGAAAATTGTTTACATTTTTCAAATTACCTAGGTAATCTGCAAATTACCTAGATAATCTGCACATTACCTTCTAGGCAGTCGTTAAAGTGAAAATAAGATCTTTGCTGGAACATCAGGAACGTACAGTCAACACACATCATACCTTTGCATTAGTCAATAATCTCGAGAACTTTTATTCGCTTTACATCTTTAATTATGGAATTATTCTTTCGTTTTGTCCTTCAAACACTATTATATTTTAAATCTTCACTAAAGATGTTTGCTAAGAATCTTTTCTTCATTTTACTCACCAATTCGGTGCTTGCTTGCATACTAGGTAAATGGTAATTGGTAATTTTAGTTAACGTCATACTAGAGCAACACAACGGGCTATTGATGACGGTCCGGGATCAGTCCCTTAAGGGAAAGATCCGAGCTTGCATACTAGGAGTTAAATTTATCTGCTTAAAAAAAATTCATGCTCTAACAGGCAGAAACGAATTTGAAAACAGAATTAGCTATGCTACGCACTGGCAGCCGACGCAAATTATCTATATAAATAATCTATATAAATAAGAATGGATTGTTTGTTTGCACATTCAATATTTTCGACCCATTTCAAGTTTTCTATCCGTTTTTAACCCTTCTGATGACGAATCCGTCTCTTTGTCGTTTGGTGTCTGTCTGTCTGTATGTTGTGCCCCTATACACGTCCACGCGGTTTAAGATATTTTCATGGAAATTTGCATACAGTGAGTACTTATCTTCATTAAGTGAATGGAATTGGTTGCGAAAGTCTGTCTGTCCGTCTTTCTGTTCTATGCTCGATTTTGTGTTTGTGTAGGCATCACATGAATTGTATTCCAGATATTTGATTGCAGTGTATTTTATTTTATACATTATCTATTAGTTTAGTGAATGCAATATTAAACATTTCTTTATTGTTATATTTAGATGAGTTTCATGCTAAAACACCTGAGTAAGTATACTTAAATCAACCATAATTTGGTAGTTTTGGAAAAATTCGAATGTCTATTGAATATTACGATTACTTCGATTGCTTTACCAGTACTGCTAAAAAAGTAATTATTCTTCAAAAAATTATATTTTTTGATGGAATTTCAGCTCTGATACTTCACGTATTTCGAGTCTTATTTTTGTTCTTTGCGCAATGAAAACGATTTCGGAATATTTGAGACAGACCATATTTTTCAACGAAACGAGAATGAACAAGATCGCGTGAGCAGTGATATTTTCTGTTTCTTTCGCTCTGAATTAATTTCACGTTTCTAAATTTTGTGCACTTTTAGTTGTAAATTGTGGCAACTGTGCGAGATCAAGAGATAAAAATGAATCACAAATTAATATCTTTAGAACAATTTTTCCGACATCTTTTATTTTGTTCGATTTCACTGTTTTCTGTTTCAAATATTTATTATTTTAATAAATGTGTTTTCCTTCTCATCACACGCAACAGCACCACCAAGTATTAGACTTAAAAATGTTAGATAAGTCAGTATAAATTTTCAGTAAATTTTAAGTGTAGTTATGCCATTATTGAAAGAATAATGCCGTTATTTAAAGAATAATGCCGTTATTGAAAGAATAATAATGTGTAAAAATCCAAACTAGAACTTTTTCCAACATTAAAAAATTCGTTGTAATAATGACAGGAGAAGATTGCAAAATTTCACAATGTTGCATACCGGAGGCAAGAGTGCCACAAGTAAAAAAATATTGTTTTGTTGACTATTCGTGCGAGAGCACTCGCCGTAAATCGTAATTTTAATTAATTGAGTTTAACATGAAAATAACTTAAGAAAGGGAATTCCAATCTCCCTCAAAATCGTCTTTTATAGTAGTAACCTTAGTATCACCTTTCGTCATTTTGTAGCTTTGTCATACAGCAATTGTGCGATGTATGTGAAATGTATTACATGAATGGATATGCATGTGTAGGATTTGTGTCCAAAGTAAGTTGTAGAAAATATAAAGATGGCGAAAGGTGTTAAAATAAATTTTTATTCTACAAAAAACGTAAGTCTTTATATATTTTGATTATCTCTTCAATCTAGAGTAAACGAATTCAAACCGAGTAAGGTCGGGTATTTTGCTAGTAACTATAATAATTTTCGAATCGCTGAAAAATAAGTTTGAAATAGTGTTCAAATTTGAAATTTCTGTAGCTATAACAAGAAATAATCTGGACCTACAAATAGCGACTTTCTGTATCGTGATGACCCCTGAAATTGACACACATTTTAGGATTGAATATCTCTGGAATACAAAGGTAGTATATATATGAAATTTGATATTTAGACTGATTTAACGATGCAGAATCTGATTATGGCATCAAAACAGTGTGTTTATATAAGAAATTTCGTTGTTTGTACAAAATGGGATATGAAGAAGTCCCCTTATGTAATTTTTTGAACTGTAGAGGACATTATTCGCTATCTAATGCTACCTTTGAATTTGCTCTAGTATGAATAGTGCTCGAATTAATGGAGGTAGTGTTCGGTTTCTTTTCATGACTATACTCTACAAAGTGAGATTTTCAGTGAATTAATTGATAAACTGTATGAAGGACTTTCTGTTACTGTAGTTCCAAAAGCGATTGCAGTATAACTAACTACTCAAAATAGATACCTCCAGTGCAATATATGTTGTAATCATTATGCACGCACACATTGTGATTATAACAAAACGATATCATCAGAAAATGTGCAAGTATACTGGCAAATATTTCATTTAATAATAATAATTGCTGTAAAGCATTAAATGAACATGTCGCAAAATAACAAAGACTTGCAGACAGCATTAAAAAATTCAAAACATTGTATATAACCTTTAACGAAAGAAAATAGAAGTTAAATTTTAAGACGTGTAGAAAATCCGGAAGTGTCTTTTCTTGAATATTTTTTGAATTATTTTTTTGGCGAAATTAGTAGTGTGCTAAAATAATCAGACAAGGCCGTTGGCAAAGGTAATGGTAATTTCTAATTATCGTCATACAAGAGCAACACAACGGGCTATCTACGACGGCCCGGGATTAGTCCCTTAAGGGAAAGATCCGAGGACAACACTTCGTAATTTTAAACCACGGTCAAATGACGACGCAACACCTGAGCTGGCACCCCACTCTCCGCAAACTTCTACTTGAGCTGGCACCGCAAACTTCCACATCAACCCAACGTGAAGACTTTCGGACACAACAGATTTAAGGTGCACTAGCCGACTCTTCACCATGCGCTTACAAACATACATGCATTGACCCGGATTCGAACCAGGAAACTTCCGATAAAGAAATTGATTCGTGACTTTTAGCACGTAAATGCAAAATTTCCACTCGTTCTTCACAGTATTTTTTCACTAGAATAGTCATTTTTAATAACGTTTTGTAAAAGAGAACACGACTAATTTCTTCTAAGACGAGAATAGGAAGATTTTAAAGACAATATAAAAATCTGTTGACTCTCATGTAGGGGACAATGTATTTACAAAATATATTATAATATATAATATACACTATATAGACTAAAGTATTCTAAAAAAGTGCTTTATTATTATATTTAGTAGGTCAAATGCGATAAATGAATGAAATAAAAATCAAAAGTTCTAAAGATGCAAATTCTATTTCTTTACTTTCTATAACTTTAAGGTATCAAAAAATTATATTGAGACTAAAATTAACTAATTAGAAAGTCTTTGTGCACAATCTTCTATTAATTCCATGGTGGTAGTAAATAAGTAGTCCCTGCAAATGATGTATTCAATAATAATAGTCTTCAAACAGAAAAATATGATATTTTCTTCTTGAAGAGCTTCTGCTGCATTTTTCGGAATGGTTGATTTCATCCCAAAATCTATCCAATTGATTCCTTGATCGAAATGTTAAGTTCTCTGGACAAGATAATCGAGCCACTGCTGATTAGATCAGTTGCGAAATGAATATCTCATCATCTTCGTTTCTTTCATAAATAAATAAATAAGTCTTAAATTATGTTCGGATTGAATCTTTTTTCCCCAATTCACTCCAACTGAAACGATGCATGATGTAAGAGTAGTTATTGTTCAAGAGGACCATATAGTTTTCCTCAAAGCGACCCACACAAGGAATATTTCAAATATTTTGCTATAAGGTTTTTCTTCTTCCGAGCACAGGTGTATACTTTTCTGGTTTAATATTTGCTCTATCTTCGTATCTGGTTTCACAAAGCATTTGGGGGTACATTTATGCTTAAATTATGCTATTATTTTTTTATCATGTCCTTTGGAGGTATTCACAATCTCGGCACTTTTGTTTGATTTTGTTAAGGTATTCAGTGTATTTCTACAAGCGAAGTTCTATACTTCTACTCGTTCTTGGAATATGTCGATAATCTTGTCAATCTCTTTTATTTACGCTGAAATAGTCGGATTATAGTTCCAGGTACGAATTCTAGTTCTTTTGTTCTTTTTACAATCCTATTCATCAGTCCATTTATATGTCTTTGTTACCTCCCCAATCACATCCATCAAGTTATTCATCATTCTTTGCACTGTCCCCACAGTTTAACATCCATCAAAATTTCAGCAATCACCACAATCATGTACATATAATTTTCCATCGTGTCCATTATCTCTCCAATCGCATTTTCCACTAACCCCACAATCACATACATCAAATAATCCATCCTTTTCATTATTTCCACAGTCAAATTCTTCAAATTTTCCAGTAACCCCACAGTCATATACATCAAGTTTTCCATCATTTTCATTATCTCCTCAGTAAAATCCATCAATATTCTCATAATTTTTGGCACACCCACAATCACTACATCCATCAACTTTTCTATCATTTTAATTATCACCAGGATCATTTTCATCAACTGATCCATCCCTTTCATTACCACTACAATCAACATCACCAATTTTTCAATCATTTTGACTATCCCCACAATCAAATCCATCAACTTCTCCGTTATCTCCTCAATCATATCCAACAACTGATGCATTATAAAAAAAATCAAATTAATCAACTTTTTCATTGTCTGCACAATCATATACATCAATATATTCATAATTTTCATTGTCTTCACAGTCAAATTAATCAAATTTTTCACTGTCTTCACGATCCTATTTATCAACTTTTCAACGATTTTCGTTATCACCATAATCACTTTCATCAACTGATCCATCAAGTTCACTATGTCTAAAATCAAATTCAACGGCAGAATCAATATTCTCACAACTACATCCATTACCTTTTCCATAAATTTCATCATCCGCTTGATCCCATTCATCATTTTCTTCACAATCTTAGTCATCAACTTTACGGTGATTTCCATAATCCGGATCGTTTTCATTATCCCATGATCATAGTCATCAACGTTTCCAATATTTTCGCTTTGAATCAAGCCGATATCCAAATTTGTATCCTTCTCACCTTCGATAGTCAGAGCCAACATGAAATACACCATCAGCGGTACAATATATGTTGCATCTCCGATTACGATTAATCCAAACATTCCCCATAACCACGGGGTTAACAAAAGCCACGCCACAGCCGTTGTTTTATCCATATTTAAGTCACTAGAAAGTTGTCAAAGGAGTTATAATATTTGCCAACTCAAGTAAAGTAAATCGATTTCTTGTATGTTCTAATTCTCAAAAACAACGCCGAAAGAGAAACTACTGTTGCAAGCGCGCACATTGTTATACACTTTTATTCCACCTTTTGTTTAATTACCAACAATATAAGAAATTAAACTTATAGATATCTGGAAAACAATGGATACCAACAATTGACATTTGAATATAAAATCAATATTCCTTTCGATTAAAATTTTCTAAATGTAAACATTTATGAGAATACTCTCTACATGAAATAAAATAAACTTTAGAGACCGAAATCAATTTAAGAACGTAACTTTGTAATGCTTTCGGAGCATTCAAATTAAGGTTCGTAATTTGCGAAACGTTTCCTTGATGAAAGTTAAATTCATTGACCTGCTCGATACAGTCACGCCTTTTCATTGAATTTAAAGATAAAAATAATTATATTCATTCACACGAAAAAAGTGCCTTTTAACTGTCACATCTTTTTTTGTAAAGTCATTAGCAAAATCGGGTGGTTGTCTCTATACGATATACCGTCATTGGCAAAACTGACCAGCTCTTGAGGGATGACGTATCTCGTCCTTAGGGGTAAAAAAACTTATAATATCTTTATCTCGTTATCAGAAAAAATAGAGACTGTCCTGATGACGATATATCGCGACCAAAGCAAAATTGATTAGGTCTTCATTGACGAGATATCTTGTCAAAACCACTTGGTGGGTTAAGCTTCTTTAAAAAGAATTAGTGCGTGAACTAGGGGAAATAATTATTGATGAGTGCGGGGGATGGTGATAGAAGCTAGTGAGAAATAAAAACATCCAAAAACAAAAGGTGTAGGGAAAGGAAATGAGGGAAACAAACTTTTGAACTTTAACGATGCGGAAGTCGTTAATGTGCACATTACATATATTAAATGCGGGAAACTATTGATTACGGAGCAAATCAGTTAATCTGCAGATCAGCTACGTATTGTGCACATTAACGACTTTCCAGCTCTGGCGGTAATATATGTTATACTACAATGAGCCAGTTAAAATCGGACACCAGATCGAAATTAGTTAAAACAGTTAGGTCTTTGAGGTGTTCAGAAGCATGTATATCCGTTCTGCAACCTACTGTCTTCCTTGATTGACTTCTAACCTATTTTGATCTTTTTGACGCGTAGAATTTTTGCCTTGATTGTTTCAATCAATAAATCGAGTTATTTATTGACTGAATGTTGTGTGGTGTAAAATCAATACTACATCACTTGGAAATGTGGTTACATCCAGAGATTCAAACTTGGAATACTAAAAGATGCGTTAATTGCACTTTAAATGTCAATATTCATAATTTTATAAAAATTCATATTTTTGTGAAATTAAAAGAAAAACTACATAGTTTAATTTTTTTTTTAAACTGAGAACTCTATTTTATTTAATTAATTAGTTTTGAATGTAAGATTTGTTGCACAGTTAAATTTCCAGTTATTTTATTTATTAAATATTTAGACTCGTTTTAAGTGTTCTTCGTATACGCTAGGTCACCATGACAGTACTGATTTCAGTTACAAAACTTTTTATACGACTACCTAATGTATTCAAAGTCATTACACGTTTTATTAAGATCAATAAACATAGGAGACAGACGGAGTAAAGGCAAGTGGGCATTTTTCATCAATGCGAACGAACATTGAGTTGCAAAAGAATACGAGAAAAACAGTGTTTACTGTTCCAGAGCTTGGGGGTGGAGTTTTTAAGTTCTTATGAACGAAAACTATCCCGGAGAAACAATCAAGTTATTTTCAGAAAATACAGATTTAATATGAAACAACTGATGGACGCAACATTACATCAGCCCTTTTAACACGACACCTAACAACACTTAACATTAGCAAAATTTATTTAAAAAACATATTTGTCATTCTTCTAGTATAATTGCGTTTTACACAAACGGGGGAAATTAACTTGTCTCTATCTATCACAAAAGTCATAATCTGAAGAATGCTCAGTTTATGAGCTAGATTTTCAGAATTTAAATTCCAGTTTAATTAGTAGGCCACTAGTGTATCAGTAAACTATGCTTTATGGAAAGAAATATGGATCATAATATTTAATATTGATATTCTGAATAGAAATAAATAATAAAAAAAACTAGCCGGGCTGTGACGGCTAGCACTCGGCTGTTTGTAGTAAAGTTTTTTTTTTAACAATTTTACACACCTTAATTAAATATGTTTTGATTTGTATAGTTTATTTACTTTTATGGAATATATAATTCTACAAATCATTACATATTCAATCAAATATTTATGGAAAGTTGGTCGAAATATACATATACCGCTACAAAATTACACATGTCCTGTATTTTGAAGGAAATATACAAATCATTAAATCTAACTCCTTAATAATATTTCTGCAATAGGTAATATACGGAAACACATAATGCAAACAGAAAAAAAAATTTAATCCTTAAAAAAATACAGAATTTTATTAAAAAAACTTATACGTATCTATTCAAACGTGTTGAATTTCGACTTCCTGAAATTTTTTTTTATATACAGGGTCCCAAAAGTTTGATTTCATTGGTTCGTTTGAAATTTTTTTCTTTCCTTTATTTTAATTTTAAACTATCCTTTGATTGCACTGGTTCTTTTAAAAAACATTTCTGTGATATCAATGGCTCATTTAATTGTATTCCTTATGTTGGGGAATTTTATTTTATTATAATATTTTTCACGAAACATTTCTGAGTTTTAGCCATTTGTAGAATTTTCGTTTTTTCTCATTTTTTCCCGGAAAGATTTTAAAAAAATATTTTTTAAAGCGTTCTCAAATGTGTTTTTAAGCTTTCAATTCATTTTCCATTGTAAATAGAAAAATATTTTTGAAAGTAGCTGTACCAAATACCCAAACACAGAATTCACAGACAGACAGATACCGAGTAGCAAAATTACGCTCATATGATGTAAGAGTTTTTATTTTAGGCATTTCATGTGTCCATTACAAAATGTAAGTTATGTAAAATCAAATGTTTTAAATATTATTTCTTCAATCAATTATTTATAAATTGTTTACATCAAGGGAAGAAATAAAAAGTCAGTTCAAACATAAATATTATAATTTAATTCGTTTAAGAAAAATTGTTTTTCGGTCAATACTGGTAAAACAATCTGAGCTGCGTACCAGCAATCGTTTATACTTAATAAATAACGTCGATTTCGGGTCCACGTACTTACGTTAGTGTTTTATATAATAGATGCAATAAAATCGGGATTTAATCGACCTTTACTTTTATCTAGACAACAATCCCAAATATAATGTTTGGGTTGTGAGGTGTTGGTTGCCGTTTAACTGTCCCACGTCTTGAAACTACCTCTCCAGTCCTCCAAATTTCTTTGTTATTGAAAATTAAAGGAACCACTTATTGAAGAAAACGTTCGAGATTATCCCATTACCAACAAGCCCAATGTAAACATCTAGTTATAATGAAGGTGTGTGCGTGCTGAGTTATACTTACTTAGAGTAACATATTAGTTGAGTCACTACCAATATGACTTTTATGTGTCAATCAAAATATATATATAGAAGATAGCATTGCAAGTACTAAGAATGTATTTTATTACCCTCTTCGTACCGATTGACCAAACTTTCACTCATTTAGAGATTTTTTTTAAATGTACTTTTTCTTGTTTTTTAAGTAACATAAATTATAAAAATTGCAAACATTCGCATTAAAACATAAATTTAATTATTTTTTATTTAATGCATAATGTTTCTGAATATTATTTGTTCCAAGCTTACAACAGTTTTTTTAATCAATTTAACTCTGCTTTCTAATTTATATGTTTATTAAAATGAAAATTATATGTTACAAGGGAACAAATAACTAGAGCAATAACTATTAATCTTGCTTAATAAAAATAGCATTTAAAAAAATTTGAATTCCAAATGAGGTATATTACAATAGTAAAATCAAGCAAAAGTGCTTGCTAATATGCATTCTAAATTTTCTTTTTCACCTGAAAAGCATTGATAGCGATGTAAAGAAATAAATAACGTGCATATATAATAATTATGATCAATCAAAAATAAAATATGAAACTTATTTACTTTGGAGGAAGATAATAATAATAACCCTCGGATCTTTTATCCTCGGACAGCGAAGAGAAGTCATTAAAAATTGCATACATGAATCTCATCAAAACACGTGACACGTCTCATAAAAATTCTTTGATTAATTCAATAAAGTTCCGAAAAAACTCTGAATACAGCTTTTTTTTTTCATTGTTAGTTCTAAAGAAAATGAGTAAGGGCAAAAAAGAACAGGAAAAATGCGAAAACAAAAATAAATATGAGAAACGAAGTGAAGGGAAATGATGAAAATAGGAACTGGCTGATAATCACAAACGAGAGCAATTCTCGGGATTTTCTTTTTAAAAATGCATGTAAATAAATTACATTTTATTCTGGGAAGAAGAACAAAAAAAGAATGTCTGAGGTCTTTCCTGTCGATTTAGTAATTTGTCCTATGTTTTCCCGCCTAAAATAGCGACATGATGCATTGAGGCTTCAAACAGAATAAATGCTGGAGAAAAATTGCAAGCGACAGACAACTAAACTCGAAAAAATGTTTCTACGTAAAAACCTAAAACGCGGAATAGAACGGCGGAGTTCGCGTTTCAGAGGTTATGATAGAGAATGATTTTTATGAAGGCGGCAGATGTATTTTTGAGAGGGGTTTCGGAAATGGAAGATATATTTTTAGATGCTTTTCATATCGCTCGTGAACTGTCAAGTCTTTTGGTACCGAAAGCTTTTACGGTAAACATCCCCGAGAAAGAACGTTTTTTTTCTTGTTTGATGAAAAGAATCACTAATGGGATGGTATTGTATCTTCAGTTGAAGGTGGGCATTTTTTTTTCGCTCTCTTAGCACGCAAGAAATCGTGCTCGAGAAAATGCGTTGTTCTGTCACTGGAAAAGCAGGAAACTTTTTATTATAAACGCGTTTCTATTGTATAGGGTTGACTATTTACACCGGCGGTATTAGTTTGATTGAAATTCATCTCTTCTGGAGTTTTCTAGATGAAGTATATGGTCAGAAGAAAAAATAGACTTTTATTGATGGACAAGATATCTCGTAGTTAGAAGAAAACTGACCAGATCTTGATCTCGTCATCGTCAAAAACAAGTCAGTATATTGCTATGGTGATGTCTCGTTATTTTTAAAATTGGTCAGATCTTGATGAATAACATAGCTTGTTCAAACCATTTGAAAGGCTGAGTAAATTGAAACCCATAGAGTTGAGATTTTGAAATTGAGATTAAATAGTTATTTTATGGTGTTTTTCCAATTTGAGAGGCTTAGTTTTGTCAAGCTAAAAAATTAAATGGTGGTATAGAGTGGGGGAGTTAATGGACGCATTCGAAACGTGACGTCACTTGGATTGCTTTTCGATTTTTGTAGATTAAATTGTTCAAAGCGAATTGTATTTAACACATAACTTCACTACACTGGCGGTAAACTATATTTTAAAGTAACTCCGATATATATCATGCAAGAGTATTTGGGTAGATTAAATAAATTCTTCATTTCCCGTTTGATTTGTTTGCTTATACTGAAAATCCTTTTCATACATCGTGTGTATTTTTTTTCAATTCTATTATATTGTTGGTTGGTATTTTTGGCACAATTCCACATGCACTCTATAACAAAAAAATCGACGCACCAAGAAAAAGTATATGGATGGCTCGAGTGGTGAGAAAATGTGTCTACACACAAACAACATGCTGAATTTACAAAGTAGTGCTCACATTTCGAGTCAAAATTTGCTCAAAGTTTTCATTTGAATTCTGATTCCAGAGGTACTGCATATCTTTTCTGTAATAGAGCAAATTTAAGTTTGAATATATTATTTGGAATATCATATTTTGTAACTAATCCTTTCTGCTTTGACACATGTCTTCATTTGCCGATTTCGCTAATGACGAGAAATCTCGTCATCTCAAATACCGCTAAATTTCCCAAAGATGGAGATATTGCCAATGTTTTGATGATGATGATGACGATGAGATTAAGTTGAGATCAGCGTTTTCCAATGGCGAGATATTTCGTCTTTCGAGATCTTTTTTTGTCAGACGGTTTTGCCAATGACGAGATACCTATTCGAGGCAACCACCAGGACCATTACACCAAGGGTACAGCTGCAGTCTACGTTTATAGCGGCGGTAACGAACTTGCGGACTTTTTTTTTGTCGCACAACTAAAGTCGCCAAGGAAAGAATTACTTAAAAAATCATTTTCTTTCAAAAATAATTTTCTTTTTACAACGACAAATGAAAGCTTGAAAAAACATTTGTGAACGTTTTAAAAATCTTTTGCTTATCCAGACATAAACGAACATAAAACAAACGATTTGGCACTCCGTCACTTCCAAACACTTGCCTTCCAGCAGAAAAACTAAGCTGGGAATGTTGGGTAAGAATCACTCAAACTAATCAATTACAATACATATAGTGAGCACGTTAAAAAAGAAAAAGATTTTTAAAAGAAACACAAAAACATAAAATACAACCTGATACGTCAGAACTGTTCCGGAAAAAATTATTTAAAAAAAAAATTCACAAATGGTGAAAAACCAATGATGTCAGAACTCTATCATAAAAAAATTACAAAAAATAAAATTACGCAACTGAAAAAAAAACATTAAATGAACCAATGAAATAAAAGAAAAAAAATTTAATCAAAGGATATTCTAAAATTAAAATAACCAATGGAATCAAAGAAAAAATTTCAAACGAACCAATGAAATCAAACGACTTTAACGGATTTTGAAAGAACTTTCTAGAATAATCCAAATGAGAATTCAAACTTTCTGTTTGCCGAGGTTGTCATGACAACCAAAATAACCGTAAATTCAGATGACTTGCTTAAACCTACCGTAACTCGCTACTAGAAGTGCGCCAAAAAAAATCGCCAAGGCTTTTGCCACCGCTGTAACCGTAGACTGTAGCTGTACCAACCAAGCGATATAAAATTCGCAAATCGATCTCGCTGCAGTTTCTTATATTATTATTTTTGTTTAACTGTAACCATTTGGACAGTGGTTCAAAATTACATGGTGTTGTCCTCGGATCTTTTCCTTAGGAGATTGATCCCGTACCATCGCCAATAGCCCGTTGTGTTGGATCAGTGCGACGTTAATTTAAATACTTACTTACTCACTTACTAACTGCTACCATTCGCCACTGAAAAAACAATGCAGATTTCTGCTGTTAGGGAAATACATGTTGGGGAAATATATAAATAAATTTTATCATGATGAAAGTGGTAATTTGGTAATTTTTAATAAACATCGTACTAGAGCAACACAGCGGGCTATTGACGACGGACTGGGATCAATCCCCTGATGGAAAGATTCGAGGACAACACCACGTAATTTTGAACCACGGTCAGATGGCGATATAATGGCAGACAGAACCTCGGTCAAAAATAAAACTTCTTTAAAACTGCATTACGTACAGAAAAAAATAAATTTTCGGGCAGCAATGTGTAAAACTGTCTGTAACAGCACATTTGAGATTTCTTTAAATCGCATCAACTTATTCAATTGCATCAAATATTCTTTGCGTCAGCTGCCAATTCGCGCTTTTAGCGATCTGAATAATGCATGAATATGCGAATAAATGATTCATCAATGATGAAATGAATAATAAATTAAATGGATCACAGAAGAACTACAAACTACACCGAATAGAACGGTGATATTCTCTCTATTCGGTGCACTATCTTCAATTATCATTAAAAACCAAAAATAATTCGAAATTTATCAACAGATATACTTTGCAACAGGTCCCATAGGAAACATTAAAACAAATGCTATTCAAAGCATGTGAATTATTCAACGAATTTCACAAAGCGACAGAAAAATTCTAAACAGTTTGCTTCGGTAGCAGCTCTGATATAAAAGAGTCGTTACAATATTTCATTTTCTAGGATTGGTCACGATGTTTCGGAAAAACATTCATTGCAGAAATACTTCATTTGCAAATGAAATATAGTTGCAGTGTTTTCCAACTTAGTACCCTGGGGTGAAACATTCGATCAAGGCTATACATCACTGAGATTTCATTTGAAATCTCCTTTACGATAAACCGCTTTGAAGACCTCAGGGGAGATTCCTCCGATTGAAGGCTTTACGTTAAGCGAAATGAAGTCAAAATCGATATTCGTATTTAAGTTAATAATGGAGTATACTCTTTTCGTTTTTTTTTTTTTTTTTTTTTTTCAGTCTTAAATATTTTATTTTTCTGTCTTAAAACGTATTTCATAAACATGGTTTACAAAAGCAGCTTTGTTCATTTCTGGGTGATTTTATGCATAGAAAACTTTTATAATTCAAAGCGTTTTATGCATGGAAAACTTAAGTACTGCGAAGTTTACAGAATGATTCCCGTTGAGCTTGATTTTATTTTATTTACGTTCGTAAGTTGCCATTCCCGAAAATACAAATAATGCCCGATTTCTGTGATATATATGTAGATACACATACAGGGTGATTCATAAGTAAGTATACAATTTCAACGCACTACATGACAGTGACCATGTAAGATATTTTGTTGTTTGTTTGTTGTTTCTTATGCCTACACTGGCAGACCAGGGGAGTGCCAGGCCCGTCGAAGACGGCAAGAGGCGAAGGGGGTGCACCTTCCATGTTATTGAGCCCCATTGGGAGGAAGTCCGACTTTGCTCGACATACATGACACATCCGTTTTATAGGAAGGTCCCTTTCATACATCCATTCACTCATACATATCGTAATTTAGATCCCAATCAGAGACCGATAACCCCCTGATCAGGTACCCCCAGAGGTATTGATTTGGTATGGGAACATGGGGGACATTGTGACCACGACCTATTTAACGTGCCTCAGTCATCTTTAGTGAACACGACGGTCTTTGGCCAGGTCGAAGCGCCGATCTCGCAATCATCAGAATTGCAGGCTCCGCCGAGGACAGAACCCACAACCCTTCTAATGCGAGCCCGACGCTCTACTGACTGAGCTACCGCGGCTCAAGATATTTTATGGTACCTATAACAGAAGTGTAGGTGATCGTTTCCAAGTTTTTTTTTAGAGACAGTCACAGATATTCTATGTGTGCACCCTCAGTCACTCTACACATTGAACCGGTAACCCATTTCTGCCCAGACGCGTGTTAGGGTATCTGAAGCAAGTGCAGTGATAGTGGTTGCGATACGCTGTTTCAACTGCGCTTGATCAACAGGAAGAGGAGGGTTATCCTTTATGTTGCCCCAAAGAAAAAAGCTACATGGTGTTAAATCAGGACATTTGGGTGGCCATTGGGTTAGTGCAAGGGTTCTCAAAGTGTGTGCCTCGTAGAGAGATTAGGGGTGCCGCGAAACGCCCATGAAGCAGCTGCTATTAAATAAGGAGCAATTATCGTTCAAAAATTAATGTCGTAAAAGAAATGCGAGTAGCTGTATCACTAGCATATCGCGAGTAGCTGTATCTTAATTCCACGATTCGAACAATTGTAAAGAGAGAATCAGGCTCACCCGTTGCACTAAACACATATGTCTATCTCCAAGAGCATGTTGATTGAAATTTTATTTGTTTTGTTTAAATTTTCACCTACACATAAGTTTTTCTATTAAGTACAATTGAAGTGTCTATGTTCTTACCACTTGCCTCCCTAATTTCTTCTTCAAAAAGTTATGTATATATATATATATATATATATATATATATATATATATATATTTATTTATTTATTTATTTATTTATTTATATATATATATATATATATATATATATATATAAGGAGGGGGTGTTCAAATGAAAATATACGAAACGTCGTAACAACGTAACCGTTAACATATTTGACTATGCCGCTATTGAAGAACGTAGCGAGACATCTAAGGATGCGATTGGAATCTCCAGCGTGGATCGGAGCATGCGCGGGCGCCCGCATGCGCAGGATGGAGCAGAGGCTCTTATAAAGAGCGCCGTCCGATTGACGCGGCAGTGCGTGTGAGGACAGGATGGCGTTCTCATTGCGAAATTCGGCGTTTGAGGAGCAGCGAGGCGTTATCCGATTTGTCATAGCGGAAGGTGTTAAACCGGCCGTTAGTCATCGCCGGATGGTGATCGTATACAGTGAAGACTGTGTGTCCGACAAGTCAGTGAGAAAATGGAGTGCCCGTTTTCGTGCAGGCCGTGAGAGTTTGGTTGATGGCCCAAGACCAGGCCAGGCAAATACAGTCATCACGGCCGATCAAAAACCAACCGTAAATTAATTTTTCTGGTTGAAGGTTTCTTTTCCAAATCGCGATCGAAAATGCCGTTGCACAACTGTGACAGATTCCATTTTGCACATTTCTAGAACACAAAACGCCTTATCCTCTGCAGAAACAGCCATTTCCACTGACTAGTTCCGTGACACGCTCACAATCGCCTGATCTGGCACGCCATTCTCAAATTCAATGAAAAGATAGGAAAGGATATTAATCTATATAAATAAGAATGGAGTGTTTGTTTGTACATTCAATATTTTCGACGCATTTCAAGTTTTCTATCCGTTTTGGACCCTTCTGATGCCGAATCCGCCTTTTTCTCGTTTGGTGTCTGTCTGTCTGTCTGTCTGTCTGTCTGTCTGTATGTTGTGCCCTATACACGTCCACGCGGTTTAAGATATTTTCATGGAAATTTGCATACAGAGAGTACTTATCTTGATTTAGTGAGTGGAATTGGTTGCGAAAGTCTGTCTGTCCGTCTTTCTGTTCTATGCTCGATTTTGTGTTTGTGTGTTTGTGTAGGCATCACATAAATTGTATTCCAGATATTTAATTGCATTGTATTTTATTTTATACATTATTTAATAATTTAGTGAATGCAATATTAAACATTTCTTTATTGTTATATTTAGACGAGTTTCATGCTAAAACATCTGAGTAAGTATACTTAAATCAACCATAATTTGGTAGTTTTGGAAAAATTGGAATGTCTATTGAATACTACGATTAATTCGATTGCTTTACCAGTACTGCTGAAAAAGTAATTATTCTTCAAAAAAAAAATTTTTTTATGGAATTTCATTTCTGATACGTCATTTATTTCGAGTCTTATTTTTGTTCTTTGCGCAATGAAAACGATTTCGGAATATTTGAGACAGACGATATTTTTCAACGAATGGGAATAAAACGGAAACTCGTGTTTCTTTCGCTCTGAATTAATTTCGTTTTTCTAAATTTTATACACTTTTTAGTTGTAAGTTGTGGCAACTGCAAGATCAAGAGATAAAAAGGAATCACAAATTATGTCTTTCGAACAACTTTTACCCGACATCTTTTATTTTGTTTCATTTCGCAGTTTTCTTTTCAAATATTTATTATTTTAATCAATTGTGTTTATTTTTCATCACACGCATCACCACCACAAAGAATTCGACTAAAAGTAGCAGTTAGCAAAACTTATTTTTATTCTTTGCGCAATGAAAACGATTTCCGAAAATTTGGGACAGACGATATTTTTCAATGAAACGAGAATGAACACGATCGCGCGAGCAGTGATATTTTTCTGGTTCTTTCGCTCTGAATTAATTTCAAATTTCTAAATTTTGTACACTTTTAGTTGTAAGTTGTGGCAACTGTGCGAGATCAAGAGATAAAATTGAATCACAAATTAATATCTTTGGAACAATTTTTTACGACATCTTTTATTTTGTTTTACTTTGCTGTTTCCTGTTTTAAATATTTATTATTTTAATAAATGTGTTTTCCTTCTCATCACACCCAACAGCACCACAAAGTATTGGACTTGAAAATGTAAGGTAAGTCAGTATAAATTTTCAGTAAATTTTAAGTGTAGTTATGCCGTTATTTAAAGAATAATGCCGTTATTTAAAGAATAATGCCGTTATTTAAAGAATAATGCCGTTATTTAAAGAATAATGTCGTTATTGAAATAATAATAATGTTTAAAAATCCAAACTAGAACTTTTTCCAACATTAAAAAATTCGTTGTAGTAATGACAGGAGAAGATTGCAAAATTTCACAATGTCGCATACCGGAGGCAAGAGTGCCACAGGTAAAAAATTATTGTTTTGTTGACTATGAGTGCGAGAGCACTCGCCGTAAATCGTAATTTTAATTAATTGAGTTGCACATGAAAACAACTTAAGAAAGGGAATTCCAAATCTTCCTATAAATCGTCTTTTATAGTAGTAACCTTAGTATCACCTTTCGTCTTTTTGAGCTTTGTCATACAGCAATTGTGCGATGTATGTGAAATGTATTACATGAATGGATATGCATGTGTAGGATTTGTGTCCAAAGTAAGTTGTAGAAAATATAAAGATGGCGAAGATGTTAAAATAAATTTTTACTCTACAAAAAACGTAAGTCATTATATATTTTGATTATCTCTTCAATCTAGAGTAAACGAATTCAAACCGAGTGAGGTCGGGTATTTTGCTAGTACTGGTAATAAAAATGCGAAGACCCACTCAAAATAGAACAGAACTGTCAGCATCGTGTGGGATATGCTTGGTTTTTAAATCTAAGTTTAATTAAATTTCTATTCTACACTGGTATTTTTTTATTTGTTTTTCATGAGATGAGAGTGATGTCTATTTTTCTCATTGCTTTGGTTATCTTACGTTTTTTGGCCGACCAACAGGTCTGGTGGTTAAGTACAGTGTTAACCTCTAGATCGGAAGATTCCTGTTCCGAATTAGTGCATGGATGTTCGTAAGCGTATGGTGTAGAGGCCTGCCGGTTAAATCTCTCGTGGCCGAAAGTCCTCACGTTGGGTTGGTGTGGAAGTTTGGAGAGTGAGGTGCCAGCTCAGGTGTTGCTTCGTCATCTGACCGTGGTTCAAAATTACGAGGTGTTGTCCTCGGATCTTTCCCTCAAGGGACTGATCCCGGACCGTCGTCAATAGCCCGTTGTGTTGCTCTAGTACGATGTTAATTAAAGATTACCAAATTAATTATTACTTTTTTTATCGTTCATAATTGTGTTTGTGAGAGTATGAGCATTTTTTGGCACCCTTGCCGCTCATAAGTAGAAAACTACAGTGTGTTCCCTGGGTCAGGTTCCTTCCCGATGGCACCCTGAACCACCAGCTCGCAACATACACCACTTTAAAATAATGAACCGACGCCAGCGGATTTGCATAACATCCGACTACTTGTTTGGGGATAGTTTTCTTGATATGGACTGAGACCTTTGCATGTTGTTCCAGGTAAATTGAACGCCTAGGCTTACATGAACATTTTGGGTAATCAGGTTCTTCATACGCTCTGGCAATTTCATGGAATGGAATTACTTTAGGACGATCACGTTATGGTCACGTTACGTCATGTTACAGCCTCTGTCAAGCAGTGGTATCGAGATATGGATGTAAAATGTCTTCCCTGGCCCGCTTAGAGTCCCAACCTAAACCCCATTGAACATTTGTGGGACGAGTTAGAGAGACGCTTACGGACCAGGTAAATATGTCCGAAATCTACAGCTGAGCTGGCAACATTGTTGCAGCCGGAATGGACATAAATACCCATAGCTGTGTATCAAAGCCTTGTTGAAAGTATGCCCAGAAGGGTTGCTAATGTAAGTAGAACGTGGGGATCATCTCCCCATTAGAGCATGTATTATTTCTCTTATACCATCACATCTTGCTGTCCGGTCCATTATGGTATGGTTGTATATACACATCTAACACCAGACGCATCTATGTTTGTGTCATTTTTTATTTATTTTTTGAAACTATGTAAAAGTTTCCCATCATCCTATATCTCTAATATTATAAACGGAATATTGATTTTTTGTTTGTTTGGGGCCGCAAAATCCTAACGATTCTATGGCACTTACAGCAATGAGATTTGACACGCAGGTAGTCCAAATTATTTGCAATTTTTGGGTCGCGGCGAATTTTAAAATTCAATCTAGAAGTTTTTTAAATGAATTTAATAGTTTTATTCTCCATCTCTTTTTCAAACGCGTATAACTTTTTCTACCCGTGTGACCTTGCAGTCAGGGTTTGGAACCATGCCAAGTTTTTTTCATCCGCAGAACGCGAAGAAAATTTTTTTTGTTATTTCCGCTTTGATGTTACACGAACGAATAAATTTCCATCCACACGATAAATCTTTTAACTGAAGTCAGTTGTTTTACCAATCTCCAAGACTGTTAAAGATAGAGTAAAAATTTCAACGGATTTAAAATCTGCGGAAATTTTCAGTTTAGATTGATATCTAAAATTTTGATTTTCTTTAAATAAATATTTTTTTAATTGAATATATCTTCAACGGATTTGAAATATGCGGAAAATTTTACACCAGATTAATACTTACAACACGGGCACGGGGGTAAAGCAGTGGCTAGTACTCTATCAATCAAAGTAAAAGATCTCAGTCCATCAAATGTCCAAAGTCCAATGCAATTATTATTTCAAAAGACATTCCTCCCGTCGCATGACAAAAGCAGTGGAGAACGTCTAAAAAGTCTTCTCCCATAGACAAGCCGACTTCCCTTTGTTTCCTTGAAGAGGGGAACAGAGCTCTTGAGAACGCAATCCACCTTGCGAGGGCTTTTGTTCTCCAGGAAGGGGGTCGAGCATTACTCGTACACTTGGTGCCGGGCAACGTGATCCATCAGCATTTCCCCCAAGACACGGGGGATGAGGGATTAATGTACTCTGCGTCTTTGGAGACCGGGATACATGCATTTTGCTTGGCAGGAAGCATTAATTAGTTTTAAGGAAACTTCAGTCTGGGCTGCAATCAATCATTAGGCAGCCAGATATGGATTTTTGCCTTTGCCGTTATTTTGTTAGAGAGGTAGAAGAAATCCGGGATCGAATGGAGTGAATGGAAACAAAACGGAACTTTTCATCAATCTCTCGGTTTGACCACAATGCGACGAAAGAGTGAATGTTGAACGTGAAACAAATGAGCTCGTGAGATAATTTTGGTTTTACAGCGCGAGGTCCAAAATAGGATAGTCGTGCCAGACAAAATACAGAGCAATAAAAATTAATGTGGTGCTCATATGGTTACTTATCTCCAGAGCAATAGTAAAAAAGTAAAATAAATGTAAAAAAGTAAAATATATGTGGTTTTCAGATGGTTACTTATGTTTAAGATCATATAGGGTGCACTAAATAAAAGAGAACTAAAATTAAAATACTGTATAAGATAAGCAGTAGGGATAGGTACTAGATAGGATGAAGCAGTAGGAATACGTACTAGATAGGATGAGCAGTAGATAAAATAGGATAAACAGTGCAAACAAAAGACAAAATACAAAGCAATAAAATAAACGTGGTGTTCAGATAGTTACTTATCTCCAGGGCGATAGTAAAAAAGTAAAAAAAATGTAAAAAGTAAAAGAAATGTAAAAAAGTAAAATAAATGTAAAAAAGTAAAAAATAAATGTAAAAAAGTAAAATAAATGTTAAAAAGTAAAATAAATGTTAAAAAGTAAAAGAAATGTAAAAAAGTAAAATAAATGTAAAAAAGTAAATAAATGTAAAAAAGTAAAATAAATGTGGTTTTCAGATGGTTACTTATGTTTAAGATCATGTAGGGTGCACTAAATAAAAGAGAACTGAAATTTAAATACTGTATAGGATAAGCAGTAGGGACAGGTACTAGATAGGATAAGTAGTAGGGATACGTACTAGATAGGATGAGCAGTAGGGATACGTACTAGATAGGATAAGCAGTAGATGAAATAGGACAAGCAGTGCAAACAAAAGACAAAATACAAAGCAATAAAATAAACGTGGTGTTCAGATGGTTTCGTATCTCCAGGGCAACAGTAAAAAAGTAAAATAAATGTAAAAAGTAAAATAAATATAAAAAATGTAAAAAAAGTAAAATAAATGTAAGAAAGTAAAATAAATGTAAAAAAGTAAGATAAATGTAAAAAAGTAAAATAAATGTAAAAAATTTAAATAAATGCAGAAAAGTAAATAAATGTAAAAAAGTAAACCAAATGCAAAAAAGTAAAATAAATGTAAACAAGTAAAATAAATGTAAAAAAGTAAAATAAATGTGGTGTTCAAATGGTTACTTATCTCCAGAGCAAAAGTGAAAAAGTTAGGTTTAAGATCATGTAGGTTCGCCGTATAAAAGAAAAAGAAAATTGAATTACTTTTCCAAAAGGCTTTTTCCAACGCTCGGTAAACTGAACTTTACTCATCATGACACTGCAAGAATGGAAATGTGGCCTTCGTGGGGTTAACCTGGTGCATAACAGGCGGAGCACCAAGTGGTTCACATTAACACATTCTCATTGCACTTCACAAACATCCCGTATATTCTAGACACAAAATATTATAATAGAGACCATGTATTCACTCCAGACAAACATCCAGTATTACCTCTACTAACGTTCAGGCTTGATTGTTATTATGGTACTGTATCTTGAGGTACTTAGTGCCTACCATCCATACCTTCTTAGCTGTTAGTAATTCAAGTTAACATTCAGTTACCACAGAGCACACGTAAACACAAACAAATTCAGTTTGAATCTTTACTATCCTCTAGCCGAACCAACCCTCAGTGGCATATCTTCTTTTAAGTTTTCATGATTTCCATGGCACCGAGGTACTCAGTGGTCTTTTCTCTTTCCAGGGGTTTACTGTTTCTATAGTAAACACAAGTGTTGCGTTCCTGGGATAACCAACTAAACTTTTTCTGTTTTAATCCCATTCTTATATTTCCACACCCTCTGTTTTCTCTTTCACGACGTTATTTAACTTGAAGTTGTCTGTCTTGTGTTTGACTCAGCTTACCCAAATAGGGTTCTTGCGCGATGGAACCCTAACACAACCAACCAAACTCACGATGATCCAATGACAAAACGCTCTGCATCTCTCACTGATACCTTATTGTTATTATGCGTTCAAATTCGCAAGTATCTTAATTTATTCGTTAGTTCTAATTACATTTGATTCAGAACAAGCTAATCCCTAATTGAAACAATCAATTATGCAAATATTTCTCTCAGTTAATCCCATCACTAATTCCATGAATAATTCGCTATTCGTGGAAAAAAATAATGTACTTTTGATTTAAAATGAATGCTAATTAGCTCCACTTTACAACAAAAGTAAACGGAAGTACATACGAGAATTTGAGATAAACATTTCCCATAATCTTTGCTGACTGAGATCAAAGAGTTTTAAATTCCGAATTAGAATTCAATCACCATTTTAAATGAATGTTTTAATGAATGTTGGAGGCAAGGGATTAATCCTTCCGATGGTCCTTGCACATTGACAGTCCTGGTTGTGTGGTACCTCGTCATTAGCAAAACTGACCAGATCTTGAAGCACGAGATATCTCGTAAGTATAAGACATCTGCTATATCTTGATCCAGTCATAAAAAAATCGGCAATTTCTTGATAGCTAATCATTTTTTCATTAGAAGAAATCTGACCAGATCTTGATCTAGTAAAAAAATCGGCAATTTCTTGATGGCGAATCATTTTCTCATTAGAAAAAATCTGACCAGATCTTGATCTAGTCATTAAAAAGAATCTGCAATTTCTTGATGGCGAATCATCTCGTCATTAGAAGAAATCTGACCAGATCTTAATCAAGTTATTAAAAAATCGGCAATTTTTCGATGGCGAATCATCTTGTCATTAGAAGAAATCTGACCAGATCACATTATCTAGTCAAAAAAAAAATCGACAATTACTTGATGGCGAATCCTCTCATCATTATCAAAATTAGTCGTATCTCGATAGACGAGATATCATGTTAAAACCACTTCGAGTGTTAAATAAAAGAGCCTCCTCGGGTTAGCCTATTTGGGACCTGGAGCAAATGAGTCTAGTCTGGAAAACTAGCGAAATCTGTCAAAAAAAAATGCCTTTTTATTGATGAAGAGCATTATTGATTTAATAATTTTTTTAAATATACTAACTTGTTTAATGTGCACACAATAACAATTATAAATTTACAGATTGTAAAATTAATTTGTTGAATGCAATTTTTATCTGAATGTTATTGAAAATGCACAAAACTAGCAAAAGACTGATAGTTGAATCATGACTCCTGTTAATGAGTTTCAAAGAGTGATGTAGCCTCTTCCTTTGTTGTGTGCTCTCCAGACATTAGTGAGGAGAGAACATTAGTGATGTGTCTCTCCTCTATTTTCCCTACCTTTGTGGTGATTGTCTCGTCGAGATATCTCGTCATTTGAAAACCTGACCTGATATCGTACTTTTTATCGTTAAAAAAAAGGACAATTTTCAATTAGTTACAGCCGTTCCAGCCTAAGCCATTCGGTGTATCACCACGTAATGTTGAACCACGGTCAGATGACGAGGCAACATCAGAGCTGGAACCCACTCTCCAAACTTCCACGACAACCCAATGTGAGGACTTTCGGCCACGGCAGATTTAAGGTTCACCAGCCACCTCTACATCATGCGATTACAAACATCCATGCCCTGACCCGGATTCTAATCAGGAACCTTCTGATCTAGAGGCTAACACCTTAACCAAAATACCGGTTGGTAGGCTTCATCGATCGTAATACAATCGGTATTCTTCATGGCAAAGATACATGGCCGTTAGCAAAAGAGATCGTATATCACATCGAAACTACTTAGATGGTTAATGGCAATACCAGTGCTGTGGGCTATATGAAAAGCAATACACATACAAGGAGCAATTTGAAAGGAGGGTCATTCCACGTGAAATGAGCAAAAATCCTTGAAAAACCTGCGGCCGTATTGTAATGGATTTCCATGAAATTTGGTACAGGGGTTTAGTTTATGCATAAATAACGATATCCAAAATATTTAGGTTCAAAATTAAATGCTTTCGAAGTTTGAGGCATTTAAGTTCTTATAACTTTGAAGAGCAATTGTGAGATCGCTTAATGTTGCCTGTTTGAAGTTCTGTTTCTCAAAACCTACTTAGCGTTGGTAAATATGTTTTGCGTCTTTATAATCTGTACAAAATTTTCTTTTTTTCACTTTGGCCAACAACAATTTTAAACATCATATTTAATCTAAAATTTAGTCGCAAAAAATGAAAAATTGTCGTTTTTGACAGAAATAAAAACATTTCTATCGGCTAAAGAAATGTTAAGACTTTGTTGAATTTCATGCCAGTTACAGTACTAGGTATGATAATATTACTGATAGAGTTTGGAAGTCGCATTTTAATTCTTTCACCTTCAAAATAGCTAATGAGAGAGGGAGAGAAAATAACAAAGTTACAATTTTCCTCTCTAAATGGGCATAAGAAATCAAATGAAGGACCCCCCCCCCAACTCAATAATCAGAATACAATTTTTTATGTTTATTACTCGTAAAAAAATTTGGGATTGTAATCGGAGTCGAAAAGCAACAATAATAAAATCAAAATCACAACATTTGCTTCCCAGTCTATGTATATTACGAGAACTTCAATGATAACAGTAATATTAAGTACAGATGATGAAGCCCTTTATCAACAAAGAAGTGCCAAATCATTTTAAACTTAAAAGTGAATTATAAGAGCAGAAAAAATCAGTGGCAAAACATGCTTAAAAATTAGATATTAAGACTTTTAACTAATTACCTTTTTAAATTCATAAAGTAGTAAAACAATGTGTTAAATTTTTCTTCTTCTATAATTTAAACATGTTTTATTTTTTGCTACCGAATGCTTTTTAAACTTTTTATTTTTTTTTTGCTGGTGATTGTGGTAAATATTAAACACGAATTTGTGACGCACAATTGGGAATAGGAATATAGCAATGATAGTAACGCGTTCCCGTAATGGCTGCGGTCACTGATGGAACGCACTTCGGAGTTGAAACATTCGCCGGTATTCGAAAGCTTTCGGTTCAGCAAAACATTATCAATATAGCAAACCAAGCACATTTATAACCATAATTCATTTTATAGTGTTTATTTATTCTATTATCTGTCCTTGAATGTAAAAGCATCTCTTTCAATTGCGGAAATGGGTGTCTTACTGGCGTGTTCCCGCCTGTTTTGATTCATCATGCGATAAAATAAAACCATAATTTCCATTTAGTTAAAAAATGTTCCTGGGACGAAAACAAACAAATTACAATGATGAAAATTTCAGGACATATAATATACATCTTGACACATAATACTGAAAATTTATGAGTTTTTCGGAGTTGTCCTTCACAATAAAACTTGTATTTAAAAAAATAGAAAAATCGATGTTTTCAATTATTTTACTTTTTCATTATTTTTTTTCTTTGCTAAGGAATAGAGAAACACAGTCACTAAATAAAACCAAACTTTTAGATAGAAGTGCTTTGTTAAGAATTATTTTTGATATTGTGTTTCCATTTTTAAAGGTACTAGAGCAATTAGAAATTTGTATCATATTGGAGAAATCTCTATTTTCGCCGTTGACTCAGAACGAGAAGTGCCGAATATTAAACAATATTCTGACATTTCCTAAAAGAACTTCTGCTGAAGAGTCTAATAATATAAAAATATATAATTTGTGTCAAAAACTTTTTGAAATATAGGGTCTCAAACAGGCTACTTTTAATGCTAAAGAATCTACATTTGTCTTTGCTACCTTAAACTACCTTGAACTTTAAAATTCAATGAAAAATAAAATACATTTTGGACACCTATAATATAATAATTTCCTCCTTACTATATGTGATACATAAAAAACTAATTTTCATTAAAATTGGTGTTGTGTCGGCCACAGCCGATTTGCTCATTTTGCGTGGAATGACCAGGAACGACTGACATTTAGGCTCGGTGTACACATCCGGTTTTTCAACGTGCGGTACCACTGCGGCACCGAAGCCCAACTATGCACACATAACCGTGAAATGACGCACGAACTCATTTCGCGCCATTTGCGATAGATATGCTATCGAAGAAAACGTGTTTATTTCGATTACTTGGTGTAAAAAAGTATTTTTTGAAACAAAATAGATGTTATTGGATACAACCATTTATTAATTATTATTTATATTTCATTTGTTTATGAAAACAAGGTACTTCAGTACGGAGACTCACGTGCGACGCTGTGCGGAACTGTGGTATATATATTGCACGTGAGTTAGACGTGCGTCGCCCCAGCGGTGCTGGAGGTATGTGTGCACTGCTCCATTGGATCTAATGTATCTCAGACTGCACTTGCGTTGCGGTTGCGGCGCCACACGTTGAAACACCGGACGTGTGCACCGGGCCTTAAACGTTGTTGTGTCTGATCATAGAGTGCGTGGAAGCGTTCACTTCACGCGCACGACGCTGGAAAATATTTCTATGACAAGGCACGTATAAAGTTGAATTAATCTCACACTGGAGCGACTCACTTGGCTATTGTCGACAGCCCAGTATAGAACCCGGAGGGAAGTACCCGAGGACAACACCTCGCAATTTGTAACCAGATGACGAGGTCAACACCTGAGCTAGCAGCCCATTCTTATACACCGTTTCCCTCGTGAGGACACTTGAGTCCACGGAAGACTTAACTTGCACCAGCCCCCCACGTTACACTACGGTCTTCCGATGGATCGAGTTACTGCCCGGTTAGTAATCCGCTACTTTTGAAGCCGGACAATCACGGTCCGTTCTGAGACATAGACAAAACTGTGTTTAAAACTACAAAACATAACGAGAAAATATACAAAGCGGTTTATTTGATATACACTACCCTACAATAATGGACCGGACAGCAAGATGTGATGGTATAAGGGAAAGAATACATGCTTTAATAGGGGGATGGTCCCCCCCACGTGCTGCTATTACACCAGCAACCCTTCTGGGCATACTTTCAACAAGGTTTTGATACACAGCTATGGGTATTTGTGTCCATTACTACTGCAAGAATGTCGCCAGCTCAGCTGTCGATTTCGGACATGGTTTCCTGGTCCGGAAGCGTCACTCTAACGCATCCCACAAATGTTCTATGGGGTTTAGGTCCGGACTCTGAGAAGGCCAGGGAATACATTTTACATCCATATCTCGATACCACTGCTTGACAGAGGCTGCAACCCCGATCGTTGTCGTCCTGGAAGTAATATTCGTCCATTCCATAAAATTGCCAGAGCGTATGAAGAACCTGATTATCCAAAATGTTCCTGTAAGCGTCGGCGTTCAATTGTAGAACATTTACAACCTGCAAAGGTCCCAGGCCATTCCACGAAAAACACCCTCAAACAAGTTATCGAATTTTATGCAAATCCGCTGGTATCCGGTTCTTTATTGTAGGGTAGTGTTTTGCCCTTTTATTGTATACGCCTTACAAAACGTTTAAATATTTATACCGCCCCTTTAGAGGTTGGATCTCGCTCTTGCTAACCCTGTCGCCCTCCTATAACAACGCCGCTGGGATTACTTCCTTTAATTAAACCATGGCAGCACAACTCCTAGGTTCCCTAGTAATCTGCCGTTCGTACTCATCCTGCCCTTCTGCTTTTTGTCCACCCTCCAGTGGTAGTGGTTTTGTCATTTAAATAGTCACCTTATCTTGGTTGAAAGAGTAGCGGATTAGAAACTGGAAGTTACGAGTTCGATACTCGGTCTGACCAAAGACCGTCGTGTACGCGTCGGGCTGGTATATGTTAAATCTGTCGTTCCCCCAATGTCCTTAAGTTGGTGTAGTGTGGACGTTCAGAGAGTGGGGTTCCTGCTCAGGTGTTGACCATGTCATCTGACCCTGGTTCAAATTTACGAGGCCTTATCTCGGACCTCTACCTACGTGGTTGATCCCGGACAGTCGCCAATGCCCCGTTGTACTGATCCAGTGTGACGTTAACTACCTACCAACTTACTATTGTGTTTTAATGATGCAATGACAATATGTGGTCCTTGTACCTATAAAGTTTGATCAACCAAGCTAAACAAAAGAGATTTGACGTAAGCAATCAATAAAACTAAATGTCATAACGGTACTTTCTATATCGATGACTAGGGCAACTTTTTGCAACAAATGCAAGCCAGAAGTGATGGTCACTTGTGAAGGGGCACCCAGTGGGTGGACCATCATTGTCCCTAACAAAGGACAGCACAATTTACATCCATGCCCTAACCCGGATTCGAACCAGGAACCTTCCGATCCAGAGGCAAACACCTTGACCACTAGACCGGTTGGTCGGCTGCGTGTAAAGCACGAAAACCAAAATTCCTCCTACATGGGGTGTATTGTAAGTAAGTTATAACCGCAATATAAATGCAACTTTCTGCATAAATGCAACCACTTGCAACCTTTTTAAAATTTCGCTTAAAATTAATTAATATGAAATTATTATTTTATTTTTTTGTCCTCTGAACCAACTCTTCGATCACGTGTGTCTGATCTTGCGAACGCCGAAGTATTGCGGATCAAACAAGTTAATGGAAAGAAGCTGTTCGTCCTAACAGACGAAAGTGAAATGGCAAGTACTTTTAACACATTCTTTGGCACTCTTGATAATGCAGAGGATACTTGTGTAATCGACTGTAGAGTTTGCGAGGTGAGTGTCGATCGTAAATATGTTGTTCGCTTTGTAGATATGACGTTTTAAAATCTCTGAATGTTGAGCGAAGGGATTTGATGCTAAGCCGCATAAGCCGCATTCACATTATATGAATCCGGCTGGCGCAGTTTTTCTATGTTAAAGAAATTACTGGCCAAGGATCGGCTATTCAACGTTCTTCTGTATTTAAGAATGTATTATATCACTGTTATAAACGACTAAAATTGGAAATATTTTGAATTTGTTCTTTTTCTACGAATAATTTATTTTCGAATTAAGTGTATAAAAAATGCAACTTTTTTTCCATAAATGCAACTTTAGGGAATGATAAATGCAACTTTTCCCTATTTTGCTGCAACAAAAAGTTGCCCTATCGAGGACATTCAAATTCTCTTGAGCGTAATAGAGAAAATTAAAAATCCATGGGGGAAATGCCAAGTGCAAACTGTTACTGTAAGATACATGAAAGCTCAAACGCCAAGAAAATCAAAATGTCTACATCCCTATCGTATCCATGAAGCGGAGGGATAAAAAAATTACATAGTCATATGTGTCTTTGCGACTCGTATAATCCCTCGGTTACAATATTTACTAGTTTCATTTTGTTGAATTAGATGTAAAGCGAAAGATAATTTAATCCTCTTATTTATAGCAGTGGTATTATGAATGCATAGTGAAGACAATTTATGGAATAAATATTTATCACTGCTTTGGGATTGGTAAAGCACATAATTTTAGAAAGCGATAAGTGTCAACTCTAGAGACGTGCACAGTTAGTTCTGGAACAAAATATTTTCATTAAGGAACATATAGAACATAACATGTCGCCATCCAATTTCTCGATCTTTTTGATGTTCCTAATTCGTCGTAATCGCTGATTTTGTCGTCAAAGCACTCGTATTATTTTGTTACTCATTTTGTGGGTTAAATTATCAGAATAGACGACAAAGTTAGCATTTATTATGACTTAGGAATTCTGATGCTTGAATGAGAATTTCAGATCAAATTTGTCTCTCTTTCTTCACTTATTACATTACATTTCCATCGATAAGTAGCTCATATTATGCATCTCTATTACGACTGGTTGTTTAGGCTTTAATAGGACAAGGTTCAACAATATTTTCCTTGTAAAATTTTAAATTCAGACTGTTTACATTGCAAGCTGTACAAGCCACATGTGAGCCTTAAATTCCTTTTAAAAAACACTCATTAGCGCTTCATATGTCATTTGAATTCCTACCATTCAGCATTTTATTAAATAATACTACAGGTGACAATCTTATAATACAGTACTCTTACAACACGGTACTAAAATTGTGACGACCCTTATATAACACGATAAAAGTTTCTGTATAACACGGTTTAATTTTGACCTATTGTTGGTCAATTGGACGGTTAATTAGAGACCCGTTAGATTTTTTTCACCTGTCTGTTCAGTCTGTCTGTTGAATCTGTCGGTTCTGGTTGTCTGTCTGTCTGTTCTATCTGTCTGTTATGTCTGCCAGTTCAGTCGTGTCTGTTCTGTCTTGTCTGTTCTGTCTTGTCTGTTCTGTCTGTCTGTTTTGTCTGTATGTTCTGTCTGTCAGTCTGCCTGTCTTGTCTATTCTGTCTGCCTGTCTGTTCTGTCTGCATGTTCTGTCTACCTGTTCTGTTTGTCTGTTCTGTCTGTCTGTTCTTGTCTGTCTGTCTTGTCTGGTCTGTTTTGGTCGGTCCTATCTGTTCGTCTGTCTGCTCATATGTCTGTATGTCTGTTCATCTTTCCGTCTGTTATGTGTGCCTTATACACGTCCACACGTTTTAATGCATAGTTAAAATGTTTTTAAAACTTATATGAATTTTCTTATATTATTTAATTATCCTTTATGTAACTATTTAAAATACAAATAAATATGTTAACTTTTTCTATGTGTTTAGTGATCCGTGTAACGCGGTTTTAGTTTCCTTATTACACGGAAAGCAGTCTCTACTTTTATATAATTCCTAAGTTTCGCTTAACACGGTTTCTATACAACATGGACTATCTTATAGCATGGTTTCCATATAACACGGTACCAAATATACAAAACTGTATGATCCCAATGTTTCATATAGCAAGGTTTCCTTATAACACGGTACCATTTAACTGTGTTGTAAGAGAGTCACCTGTACTTGTAATGGTAGAACTTCTTTCATTAAAAGAATGGTAGTTTACTTCTTTCATTAAAATAATAAGATCGTAGTAAAATTTGATAACCAAAAATGTAATTTCCTGCTAATCTAGATATAAGCTATATCTTTCCCATAGAGAGGATATTAACCTCTGGGGAACATCTCCATATTACCATGGCTCCTATGTTTCAATAAGGATCTAAGTATCAAAATTTATGAGTCTTACTTTTAACTTGAAATTAGGTTGTGCTCTTTTACTATAAACTTTCGAAACGTTTCGATGTAATTTAGAGTTTAATGGCAGAGATAGGCTACTGCTGAGAGTGCTACAGGTGAGAGTTGTGTTAAGATCACGGGTTTGTTTCCAAGGTTGCACAATGTATGATTCTGGCTGTTCGACTTTCTTGTGTTGCCTGTAGCAACAAAGTCTGAGAGCAGCCAGTATAGTAGTTTATTAGCCAGTTTAGTAGTATAGCAGTATAGTAATGAGGCTCAGAGACAGCGAATAGTGAAGCTGTGATTGAAGTGGCAGTAATGTCCTTCCCAGGTATAGAATTATATTCAGTGTTCTACAACCGTTTGTCCGAACTGTGAAAACTGCAAAAAAATCAAAAGGAGACATAAAACACAATTATCGGCTAAATATGTTTTTTCATATTTATAATAAAACACATCAAAATTAATTAACTTCATTTAAAACCAAGGCATACTTTCAGAATTTGTAATTCTGTCGATAACTTTTGAAGTTGAATATTTTGTCATTGACATAGAAGATTGTGGTAATTTGGGACGGTGTAGGGAGGTTGTTATGTCGCTAGAAAAGAAAACAAGGCGTGGCAAGCAGCGCTGCAGAACATCGTAACTTATTATTGGAAAAAAATCGGCCAAAATTTTGATAAAATTAAGGAAAAATTGTTCTGCAAAGACTTAGTTTTGCGACATACGTCGCAGTTTTATGCAATTTCTGTTTCCGGAATGTCCGTTATCACGAAGCTTCAGACAGTTGTTGGAAATTATACTCACATACACATTTCATCATCATCACACACACATTACATTGTGTATTCAACTACTCATCGGGGACCATCCAGTTTTGTGTGAGCTGATTGAAGGAAGTGCCATCTGCTATTGGTTGGAAGCAGTATGCAGCTTTTTTTTTAAGTGCATGTTTTTGATTCTTACCTGTCATAAATTTAGCAAGACGTGAGAACAACCGCAATTTTTTCTATCAAAAAGTGCTCCATGTAAGAGTAGCGTTACACTGTTATGCATACTATTTTATGACAAGTTAACTTTTGCAATGATGGCTAAGGATCACAACAGTTCTAACAAAGAACTAAAAGTACAAAGTATATTCTGCTTTTAAATTTTAAACACGGTTGCGTTCTTTTACTGTGAAATTTAAACGCTTTTAAAAACAAGTTGTGAAGTTATTTATACAACCTTAACCCTTAAGTGCTGGGTCACAAACCGTCTCGTAACTAGTGTGGAGGGGTCTCTCAGACCTCGCTCGCTAAAGTGCGTATAAAGTTGATTAATATAATATATTAATGAAAGATTCTTTAGATAATTATTATTTATACATTTTAAATTTAGATAATTCAATTCTCAACATGAAATACATTTTATATTACTATATAAGTTATGTAGATTCCATGTCTCTTCAGGCTCAGCTTTCGGACCTAATTTTGCAGGACATTTCAACCCTGAAAACTGTAAAACTGAGTTGTGTTTTGGTGTTCTAACGGCACGATTAGGTTCCCCCGGCATTCCATTCGAAGTTATTTTTTCCGTGGAAATATTCTTCTTGTGAAGACGCACTTGAAATGTCTTAATCTTCATCTGCCTATATTTCCGAATCCGTGCCTAAATTTCCGAAATCCAGTACTCTATTTCCGACCAATTATCAACAATATCCTGAATATCTTTTTGTGTAAGATACACAAGTGGTTTTAAGGAAAGTTTGTTGCCATTTAAGCTTCCTTGCCGAAATTAACTACTCCAACTTAGACGATTTCATTCAACAAGAACGGTTACGCAAATGCTGTGAAGAGGTCTAAGAAACCACGCGCGAAATGCAAATAGTGTAAAACACGAAATAGATGGGGCGGCCAAACCAGTCTTGATATTTTTGGCTTCTGTCGGATGTAGTAGGAAGGTACTGAGAAGGACAGGGAACAATATTCACTTTGAGGGGTGGAAAAGACCTGTCAAAAATGACTCGGGGTCTGTGAGACCCATGACAGCAGTTAAAGGTTAAAACGTTTTCACAAATTTATTAACATTAGCATGCTTTTAATAAATTTTTAATCCCTCAGAATAATTCTAATTTCTAATATTTGTATTTCATTTTTAGCAAAAACATTCTGAAAGCAGATCTATCCTTTCATAGACAAAACACAGCATTAAAGTGTAAAGAATCAATTTTAATTTGATTCTAAAAGACCAAAATGAAGAAGGTAAATGAAAAATGTTTAAAAGAGACGTAAATGTTCTTAAAAACAAAAATAATCTGCAATCAATTCAATTGTACTACCTAAAAATAAGAGACAAAATTACTTGGAGATTTTTCTTCGAATTCCTTGTTCCTGAAGATTCGAGCTACAGAAATTACTTTTAACAGCTCTCAGATTCATTAAGATTTCAAACGGACATCAAATTTAATTTATCACTTTTCTTATAACCTCGCATTACAAAAAAAAAAAAAAACGAGTTTGCAAAATAGGAAATGATTAAATGTTCTTTTTGAAACATTCGTGAAACAGAAATGCATTCCATATCCTCTCAATGTTTCTGGAAATGCAGTCGCAAAATTAAAAACGCACTTCCATTTTTAATTTTTTCTCTTTCTCATACAAAGAAATATTGTTTAATTTCAATTTATGTCAATGCTGTTGAAAGCTCGTGGAATCGAATATAACATAATGTAATGAAACAAAAGAAAGTACTGCTCAATTTACTTTTACGTCTCATACTTTAATAACATGAAACACAATAGTTTGTTCCGAGTCAAATTCAATTTACTTTGCTTTGAAGAAAAACAGTTTCATTAGAAAAGCGTCCATTATTTGATTAAAAGCAATTGGAGAAACAGCGACTTTTTTTGCTTTGCTACTTTTTACCAGCCGCTATTTGTTACTTTTAATATGTATGGGTCAACAGTTCGTGTACATAATAGGTTTTACTTTTCATAAAGCTTCAACGTGTTATCAAAGAACTAAAAAAAATCAGTTCTGTTGAATTTATTCGATTCAGATTTTTCAGCAATTTCTAAACTACGATAGTTTGTCAATAGCGTAGCCAGTTTCTTGCCTCTAAAACTCTGACTACAAAATTTTTCAAAAGAGCATCTGTGCGTTCATTAAATAACTCAGAAACTGTATCTAATGATGGAGTTGAGTTGAGTGATAACATGACTGAGGTATGAATTTTATGCCACGCACAGTATGAGAAATAAGAATTAACCTCAGCTAAAGTACACGAAATACTCTTTTATTTTTAATTAAAATCAATTCTAATTGATTGTATTTCGCTCACACTTTCTTTTCTGTGCTGATTTCTATCTTCCAGATTTTCCTCATTAATTTCTGTAAACAGACTATTAAAGCATTTTATTAGAATGGAGAGCTCCTCCGTAAGTTTTATCAATAATTGACAGCTCCATAACTCAAATTAAGCATAATAATAATCAAATAACTGATCAAATAACATAATCAAATAACTGATCAGATAACCTAATAAATAACTGATAGAAACAATATAAAATCAACCGTTACGGAATTCATTCGCTAATTTTGCCGCTTAGTCTAAATATGCTTAATTTGAGTTATGGAGCTGTAAATTATTGACAAAACTAACGGAGGAGCTCTCCATTATAATAAAATCCTTTAGTAGAAATTTAAAAAACCAAAACCAAAAGGAATTTATTGAAAATGAAAGTGTTGGTGGATCAGGGCGTCATCTGGGAGGAGCCTGACCCATACCCATACAACACAATATGGTGTTTTCTAGATATATACGAGTCGTAAAACGCTAAGAAATTGCACATGTACTCCCCCAAACACCAAAAAAAATGAAGAAATGTTGGTGGATCAGTGCGTTACCAGGGAAGAGGAATATATATATATATATATATATATATATATATATATATATATATATATATATATATATATATATATATATATATATATATATATATATATATATATATATATATATATATATATACCGACCAACCGGTATAGCGGTTAAGGTGTTAGCCTCTGGATCGGAAGGTCCCCGGTTCGATTCCGGGTTCGGGCATGGATGTTTGTAAGCGTATACCAGCTCAGGTGTTGCTTCGTCATCTGAACATGGTTCAAAATTACGAAGTATAAATTGTTATGGGCAATGATGGTCCTCCCACTGGGTGCTCCTTCACAAGTGGCCATCACTTCCGGCCTTGTAGTGGCCAATGACTTAGGTCAAATGTGCCCGCCATTAGAAAAAATATATATGTACAGTGAGTTAGTAAAATACATAAATTTTTCTGGTACAATATATTTTTTCGAGAATTTAATATCCATTGTGCAATATGAAAGCAATGCGATGAAGGAAACCTCTTTATTTCGCAGACTCCACCTCTCTCATGTACTCAAAAATAAAAAGCGAATTACTAGAAACATTGTGTTTGAATACATGTTTGATACAATTTTATGTCTTATTAATATAATATAACAAAATGTCTTTTGTTTGCCTTCGTGGAGTAAATATTTAAGATCTTCCATTACGTATATCAACTCTCTATGCGCTTCCAGTGATCCTTTTTGATTTCAGTCCAGTCCAAAAATATAAAAATACTTTTTTTAAATGACACTATCTTCACTTTTCTAAAGGAAAATATTCCGATTTTAACTTTGAACTCCACGGAAATAACGTTTTGGCAACACAATTGGTATTATCAGTCTATAATATTATGTGTAAAAATATTTTGGCCTCGAAAGAGCACACATTTTTAAATATTTACGCATTGTAGAAATGTCAAGTTATATGGTTGCAGTGATAAATTTAGATGCTTTATCTTAAGGGTTCTTTCAACGTTGTCTGGGTGTCGCTTGCTGGCCTGGATACATTGCAGCAGCAAAACACGTCTTTCTTGGGCGCTTACTTTTCCTGCTCTGTAACTTTACTAGAATGGATGTAATAGGTATCGAAGTTCGTATATGTTCCTAGAATGGATACACCTGTAAGCATAATGGGTACATTGGTGCCTAGAATCATATTGGGGACAGTTTTTCTGGTAGAATCTTTCTAAATTATCACATTCCAAGTCAATATTCAAAGGTTTAGGCTGCAGCTAACTTGAAATAGTGTTTGAGCCGGTGTTGAAGCGCTTCATACCCCCTCCATACAATCTGATCCATCAAAATTAGTCCATTTGGGCTTTTCTGATTCATTTTGAAGGTAACTATCCAATGATATGCATTTTTGTTCATATTTCTCTCATCGCCATTATGTGAATTTTATACAACTCATTACGCTTATCAGTTTATAATTTAACAAATTTTATTTCTTCGGGTATAATCGTAAATAATATTGCATATCGTAAATAATATTGCATATGTTCAAACACAAGCACTAACACTACTCACCACTGCACACTAGTGATGCGACATCGACAGCAAAACATCGATGTTAATAATACATTGCCCAAAAAACATCGATGTTCAAAATTAAAACATCTATGTTAATAATACATCGCCCAAAAAACATCGATGTTTTTAAATTTCAGTGTATTTAAACTCCCCCCCCCCCATTTCTTAAAACTGGTTTAGCAACTAGTGATGCCAAAGCGACAGCAAAACATCGATGTTTTGAAACTTCGATGTTCAAAATTAAAACTTCGATGTTGATAATACATCGCCTCTAAACCATCGATGTTTTTAAAATTCAGTGTAATTAAACTCTTTTCCCCATTTTTTAAAACTGGTTTAGCAACTAGTGATGCAACATCGGTTCCAATACATCGATGTTTTTTATAAAACATCGACATCGATGTCGCATCCCTACTTTTCAGACCCTTCATCCTTGGTCCCTTTGGTCTAAAAGTATGTTCAATTTGCTGATTATAAAAATTATGCTACTTGGTTATTTTTTAAATTTTTATAACGGTACTCTTTTCATTTAAAAATAAAACATCGACAAGTATAAACATCGATGTTACAAAAACATCGTCTCCAAATTGTTGTTTTTTAAAAAACATCAACATCGATGTCGCATCAATACTGCACAACCCTACTCGCCACTATTTTAGATGTGGACATAACCGTCTATCCAACAAAATTTTAATTAGATGGTTATTTATAGTTTACGAGACATTAGCTCGAGAAATCTGGCAATTTTTATAGACCCCTATATATAGACTCGAATTAACGACATATTCTCTTCAGAAATCAGGCTGTGGTAACCAGGATGAAAGACTAGCGCATCGGAGGGTTGTGAGTTCAAAACTCTGTCCACCCAAAGACTATCATGTACATCTGGACTGGTACACGTTAAATCTGGTCGTGGCCTCAAATGTCCTCACGTTAGTGTGGAAGTTAGGACAGCGATGTGTCTGCTCAGGTGTTGATCTCGTCATCTGACCGTTGCTCAAAATTACGCGGTGTTGTCCTCGGAACTTTGTCTTGGGTATTGATCCCAGACCGTTTATAAGTGTCGATTGTGTTGCTCCAGTGCGATATGTAAATTAATTACCATTGTTGGAGCACACGTTCAAATGCGATGTTCATATTTTCTTTGATTTATTTTGCTGGAATCATTAGCACGTGTTTTCTGTAGCTTGAAGCGAATAACATCTGATTCTGCTTAAAATCGGAATGTTCGTTCCCACCGCAAATAAGTTGTTAAAAAAAGAGGAATGCGTGGTTTTGCGCCGATGTTCTAATTCGATCTCGGAGTCAGAATACGAATGCCTCTCACCTCGGATGCAGCTGATATGTATTCCTTCCTTTTGAAAGTGGATTAAATTATTGTTGTTAATGTTGGACTTGAGTTTACCTTTTTCGCACCCGCTGAACAACCATTAACACTTCAATAGTTAGGGAAAATTTTTATTTGACACGAATTCATAAGGATAATGTTAAAAAATAAAAGTTCTTCGTGACCAGTTGAAACTCTTGATTTTTGGTTACTGCCCATTTGAATTCATGGCAATATTGTATTTAAATATATGATTAAACTCTAAAGAATTTTACAACAATGATATTTTTCCTGCAGATAAACCCTGTGATAGAATCAAAGAAATGTAGGCAATATCGATTACTTAAAGCATGTAGTTTTCAGTCACCCACAAATACATTGCTCATGATAGCTTTATAATTTGAATGTCAGATCGTTGGATTCTTAAACAATCTTTTTGAAATTCTTAAATTCCATACAGGTACATATTTTGGTCAAATTCAAAAATTAGCTATATTTTAGCACAGCTATACCTTCAATTTATTATGAGTTGAGATTTTCAGACGGGGCGCCAAAAAACATTGTCTTTGAAAAGAGGCGGTGAGCCAAAAAAGTTTGGAAAACTTTGCTATAAACCATCACATTTATCAAATTTTTTCCGGGAAAGACAGAATCAATGTCTTGAACTAAGTTTTTTCCCTTTGATTTGTTTGTTGCAATAACTCTAGGACCGTAGTAAAAGTATTATTTTGTTGTACATTAAAGTATTTTCTCAATAACATTACTAACGCTTGAAACTGGGCTGTAACTCTAAATAATTTATCTTAACTTTTATTTTGTAAACTATGGTGCTGTATATTGTAAATGTCTTGTTATTTTCTAATAAAATAATTAATTTATGCTTTAAATAACTATTATTTCACAGTTTAATTTATACTCAAAATAACTATTATTTCACAATTTAATTTATGCTTAAAATAACTATTATTTCACAGTTTATTTTATATGCTTAAAATAACTATTATTTCACAATTTAATTCCACATATACAACAGTTTAGTGGTTTAATATTTATTACGATACCAGTAGGCTTCCTCGGTTAATGATTTCACCACCTATCATTGTTTCATTGCACTGCTTACTAAGTTCTTGAACTAGGTTTTTCACTTCAATGTGTTTGTTGTAATAACGCTAAGACTATAATTTGTTGTACATTAATGTATTCACTCTATAAAACAACTAAAACTTGGTACCGGACTGTAACTCTAAATAATTTATCATAACTTTTATTTTATAAACTATGATACTGTATATTGTAAATGCCTTATTATTTTCAAATAAAATAGTTCATTTAGGCATAAAAAATTTTATTTCACAAATTAATCCCCCTTACAGTTTAGTGGTTTAATATTCATTACGATACCAGTTACTAATTTCTACCACGTACCATTGTTCCATTGGACTGCTTACTAAGTTCTTGAACTAAGTTTTTTTCACATTGAAGTGTTTGTTGTAACAACGCTAGGACTGTAGTAAAAGTATAATTGTGTTGTACATTAATGCATTTACTCTGTAAAACAACTCACTCTTGAAACCGGACTGCAACTCAAAATAATTTATCTTAACTTTGATTTTATAAACTATGATGCTGTATATTGTAAATGTCTTGTATTTTCAAATAAAATAGTTCAATTCTGCTTAAAAAATTTTAGTTCACAAATTAATTCCCCTTACAGTTTAGCGGTTTAATATTACGATACCATTTAATAATTTCTACCACGTACCATTGTTCCATTGGGCTGCTTACTAAGTTTTCTTCACTTTGAAGTGTTTGTTGTAACAACGCTAGGTCTGTAGTAAAAGTATAATTTTGTTGTACATTAATGTATTTACTCTGTAAAACAACTAACACTTAAAACCGGACTGTAACTCTAAATAATCTATCTTAACTTTTATTTTATAAACTATGATGCTGTACATTGTAGAAGTCTTGTATTTTCAACTAAAATAGTCAATTTATGCTTAAAAGAACTATTATTTCACACATTAATTCCCTTTATACAACAGTTTAGTGGTTATATTCATTACGTAAGATTCATTACGATACCTGTAAGCCTTTCCCGGTTAGTAATAATTTCCACTACGTACCGTTATTTCATTGGACTGATTACCAAATTAAGAGAAATGCCGTTATTGATAAATGGAATTCCCTTTTCAGGTTCTGAGTGACCATGGTTTATCCACACTAATCCGGATGGACCGCTCTTCATCGGAGTGCAGGAAGTCTCTAGACCAGCTGCTGGAGCAGGCCCTCTGCGAACGTAGTCGGGAAGAGGACCAGGTCGAAGTCACCTACGAGCTCACGGATGAATTCGCCTGTCAGCAACGTGGGGTGAGACTTAAGCCAGAAGATGCTTCTGCTTCGACAGGTTCCAATGACAGGGATGACAACGAGGGGAATGAAGGTGCGCAACTCTTATTGCATTTCTTCTGTCATCATTACTGCGAATCATTATTGAATAAGTGGTTGAGATGCATTTGATGTGAACATTCAGAAGCTAATTGTGGTAGCAGTTAATGTGTGCAGTTTTTTGTCATGCAGTTACTTTAAATGTGAATCAACACCAATGAGAATTATCAAATGTTGCTTTATATTTTCGACAAAATTTATTTCCTTGGAGGTATGAAATGGGCATATCGATGATGCTTGTATTCATTATCCAGTCGGAAGACAGGCGCCTCAATCCCATGATAGTACTTTACGCAAGTCCAACTTGATTGGCTAATCGGATCACATGACCTAGATACGTATGTCATGATAATTTTTCTGTTGGCAATTTATCTCTTCCTCTCTGCTTTCTTCTTTTCTTTTCACATCCATGGCTATGGGTGGGTAGAGGTGTTAGCCGAAAATTGTATCCTTTTATTATATAAGTTAATAATTATATAAGTTAGTGTTTTATGTATGCTTTTTGTTACATCAGAATGGTCCTAAGCCAGGGTTGGATACGACACCATCATCCTAAAGCAAAGGGGACGGCAGAGGGGCGGGAAAATATCAGCTGATAGTGAGTTCAGGAGTGGTTCTTAGATTATTTATGTAAAATCAACGGAAGCTTGGAAAAATATAAAAAGGGTATTAAAAATTAGGAAACGTAATTTAGACTCATAAGGAATTAAATTGGAATTTTTTTTAAATAATTTGGAGGATCTAAAATTTTTTCCGCCTGCTGGATTTGAACTCGTAAAGTCATCATCCGCTGCCGACGCCATTCTGAAGTTAGATGACTTTAGCCATTAGGCCATCTTTGCTTCACGGAAAATGAGATCTTTAAAAGTATAAGTACCCTTAGATAAGTTGGCAAGAAATATTACTAACAACCATACAACATATATATGAGGAGCCAATCAGAGTCAACTTGTCGGACACTTACACTGTACGCTGAGGTGCTAGTGTATGTATTGTATTTGTAATTCTACGAAACAACGTGCATATTCAAAATCAAATGGTTACTGCAACAATCAGATTGGCGAGATATCCAAGTGAAGCCAAGCCCGTGAAACTAGCCAATCAAGTTGGACTTGCGTAAAGTACTATCATGGGATTGAGCCGCTTCCGTCGGAAGTGGCCAAATCCCTCACAATAAACACAGGACATGAAAGAGTGCAACTCGTCACAAAGGATACACGCATAACATTAACCTATCACAGACATTTGTAGACACACCAGGGTTCCCACTGAAAGTAACTGAACACAAATCAACCTATCATTATAGAGTCACCACCAGTCTATTCAATTCCTGACATTCGGGATCAATGTTTTCATAAGGTTTTCTCCTCCTACGGATCATTCCATCTGCCCGAAACATTTGGAAATTAAATGTGACTCTCCAGACCAGATTACTGGTTTCAAGTCATCAAATGTCCAGTGGAGGCATTTCCGAGCCCAGGCGTGGTGCATAGCTATGTGTCGAGTATTCAATCAAGGATACTCGAGCAGGACGTCGGCTCCTGACGTCAATAACTTTGAGGGAACGTTGCACAATCCTGCTGTCGAAGTTACAGGTTTTGCCAGAATTCCTGCAGTTACGCTACAGCCTTGTAATGGTATAACCCATCTCACGAGCTCCAACTATTAAACCTGTTGAAAAAAGCTTAAATTGTGATGACTTGCAATTCTAAAGGCAGAAACCATTTTACAGCTGCTTGTGTATATGATTACCGCTTTACATTAAGGATGCGGCATCGACAGCAAAACATCGATGTTGATAATGCATCGCCCCAAAAACATCGATGTTTTTAAAATTCAGTGTATTTAAACTTTTTTTTCCCATTCGTTAAAACTGGTTTAGCATCTAGTGATACAACATCGACAGCAAAACATCGATGTTGATAATGCATCGCCCCAAAAACATCGATGTTTTTAAAATTCAGTGTATTTAAACTTTTTTTCCCATTCGTTAAAACTGGTTTAGCATCTAGTGATACAACATCGACAGCAAAACATCGATGTTGATAATGCATCGCCCCAAAAACATCGATGTTTTTAAAATTCAGTGTATTTAAACTTTTTTTTCCCATTCGTTAAAACTGGTTTAGCATCTAGTGATACAACATCGACAGAAAAACATCGATGTTCAAAATTAAAACATAGATGTTGATAATACATCGCACCCAAACCATCGATGTTCTTAAAATTCAGTTTATTTAAACTTTTTACTCCATTTCTTGAAACTAGTTTAGCAACTAGTGATGCGACATCGGCTCCAATACATCTATGTTTTTTTATAAAACATCAATGTTTTGAAAACATTTACCTCGATGTCGCATCCCTATTTTCCAGACCCTTCAGCCTTGGACACTTCGGTCTAATAGTATGTTCAGTTAGCCGATTAGAAAAATTATGCTACTAGGTTATTTTTAAAACCGTACTTTTCTCATTTAAAAGTAAAACATCGACAACGTAAAAACATCGACGAGTATAAACATCGATGTTACGAAAGCATCGACTCCAATACATCGATGTTTTGAAAACATCGACATCGATGTCGCATCCCTACTTTACATATGCATTGGCAGACGCAACCAATGACGAGGATAGGTGGTGTAGGTATATATTTTGCACACGATTGTATTTACCAGTTTTTCTGGCACATTGCTGTACATTTCAAAGTAATGGTTTAATTTTGTGGTCCCAACTGCTCCCTTCAAAATTTTTACAGGAAGCCATGAAATACCATGTAAAACGTGTCACTTCAAAACGGCCTACATCCGTTTTCGGAAGAAAATTAGTTGAACGGTGTTTTAACAGCTGCGCAACTCAACGCATATACTAATAAATTGTTGGTGTCATAGAAGTTTATATTATGAGTTCATAAGAATAATTCAAAAGTTTTGTATCTATTACCACTTATACAAATACAAATACAAATATTGACGACCAGCTACAGGCTCAAGCCCAACAAGGCTGGTCCTTTGTTTATGAATTCCCCAATTCCCACTGACTATCCAATTGTGTCTTAAATTCGTACACTCCCTTTGAATTAACTATATTTTCAGGCAACGCGTTCCAACTGTCTATTACCCTATTAAAGTAGTAGTTTTTCCTTAAATCCCGATTAAAATGTGTCTTATTCAATTTATACCCATGGCCCCTTGTTCTGTTATCCCTATTGAAATTTAAGCCCTATGTGTCCCCTTGTTTTACAAACTTGAAAAGCTGAATCAAATCCCCCCTCCTTCTTCTTCTTTCCAGTGTATACATGTTTAGCTCACTTAAACGTTCATTATAGTCGAAATTTGCTAGCCCCTTTATTATTTTTGTAGCTCTGTGCTGAACCCTTTCAATTGATTCTATGTCCTTTCTCATATATGGAGCCCAGAATTGTACAGCATATTCTAGATGTGGTCTTACGAAACCCTTATATAACGGCAAGATTATATTCTTATCCCTTGAAGTTACAGTCTTTTTAATATACCCCAATAACCTATTAGCCTTTTTACCCGCAGCTGAACATTGGTGACCCATTTTAAAATCCCTGTGAATTATCACCCCAAGATCCTTGACTGTTTCTCCCTCCTTTACCTTTACTCCCTGCAGACAGTACTCGGCTCCACTGTTCCTGTAACCCATATGCAGAACTTGACATTTCCCTACATTAAATGACATACCCCATTTTACAGCCCATTCGGATATCTTATCAAAATCCCCTTGTAAATTTTCTATCTGTAACTTGGTATCCACTGTCCCCCATATTTTTAAGTCATCTGCAAATATACTGATTATATTCTTTATCCCCTGACCTATATCATCTATGAAAATTATAAATAAAATTGGTCCCAAAACTGATCCCTGAGGCACCCCACATTACTTCTGTCCACTGTGAATAATTTCCTTTTACCTGCACTCTCTGCTTTCTACCCAATAACTAATTCTTTATCCATATTAATATTTTTCCCTGAATCCCCAGCCTTTCCAATTTAAACAGTAATGCCTCATGAGGTACTTTATCAAAAGCCTTTTGAAAATCTATGTACATGATATCCACACTGCTCTTATTATCCAGCTCCTCAGTAATTTTTTCGTAGAACTTCAAAAGGTTTGTAGAGCAGGATCTGCCATTCCTAAACCCATACTGATTCTCTGATAACAGTTCCCCCTCCTCCAAGTATAACATTATATGCTTTTTTAACATAGATTCAAATATTTTGCAAATTACTGATGTTGGACTTACTGGTCTGTAGTTGCCCGGATCACTTTGTATTCCCTTTTTGAAAATTGGAGTTATGTTGGCCAACTTCCAATCCATTGGTACCCAACCTGTGCTATATGTTGAATTAAATATCGTGTGAATTACTTCCCCCAGTTCTTCCGCGCATTCCACTAGTACTCTCGTATAAATATCGTCTGGTCCTGGTGCTTTAGATGGCTTAATTATTTTCAACTGATGTACTATTTCTTCCCTGTTTAATTTGCATTCTTTAATTATACCCCCTGCAAAGGCTCCATCCTTGGGATCCTTTTTTAAATTATAGTTAACATTGAAAACCCCCAGAAAAAAGTCATTTAACACATTTGCCATTCCCACCTCGTCTTGAATTAATTCACCTCCCTTCCCCTCCAACGGGCCCAGTGTAGTGCTAAATTTATTTTTACCACTTGCATATGAAAAAAAAATGTTTGGGTTTATATTTATTTCCCTTGCTAATTTTTCCTCCAAGGACACCTTTTGCTTCCGACTAATAGTTTTAAACTCCTTTCTGGCTTTCTGATATGCCTCCTTGTCCCTGTCGTTACCAGTGCTTTTATATACCCTGTATGTTCTTTATTTTAATTTTAAAGCTTTGTGTGTTTCCCCTGAAAACCACATAGGGAGCAATTTTCTAGATTTTCCTTTTTTCCTGAACGTTACATGTTTTTTTAACACCCTGTCTAACTTATTCTTGAATTCCTCCCATTGTTCAGAATGATGCGGTGCTAATAATCCCCCTTTGAATGTTTCCTTTAACTCTTCCCTTACCTTTCTGAAATTTGGAAATTTGGAATTATCCTACTATTGATTGTGTATGCTGACTGAAAATTTATACTTAATCTGATACTTCAATGATCACTTTCTCCCAGTGGCTCACCTATAACCAAATCCTGCACCCTATCCTCATCATTGCTGAAAATCAAATCCAATATTGCATTGTCCCTAGTATCCTCATACACCATGTGGTACAAAAAACAATCCTGTATCACTTCCAAATATTCTGCCCCTTTCCCATTTGTAGCTAGATTGTCCAGTCAATATTTGGATAGTTATAGTCCCCCATTAAAATTAATTCTCCTTTTTGACATGCTTCGTTTATCAGATTGCACATGCCCTTTTCCTGCTCTTCACTACAAACAGGAGGTCTATATATATTGCCCAGAATTAGTCATTTGCCTTTGTCTGTATTCAGTTTCGCCCAGACTGATTCTATACCCTCAGTTTTACTATTTAACTTTATTTCTGTACAGTTTAAGAATTCTCTCACATAAATCAAAACCCCACCCCCTTTCCTATTCACTCTGTCCTCCCTAAACATTGTGAATCCACTTAATTCTAAAATTTGTGCATCTTCACTGTTTGCCCAACTTTCAGTAATCCCAATGATATCTATATCCTCTGCTTGTGCAATTCCCTTGAGCTCATCCATTTTATTTCTCACACTGCGAGCATTACAATAAAATACTTTTAGCTTATTTTTCACCCTTATATTGCACTTTCCCCTTGTATTATTTGTCTTGGTATTGTTTTTCTCCCTTACATTGCACTTTCCCTTTGTATTGTTTGTCTCCTGCAATTTAGACCCTGTTAGTTTTCCTAAGCAATTACAGTGTACTGTCAACCCTCTATGTCCTTCCCATCCCTGCTTGTATTCTAGTTTTTTGACTCCAGAATATTCAAAACCCGCTTGCCAACCTTCCTATTACCTATCAGACTTAAATGCAAATTGTCCCTGCTTATCCAATCCCTCCTACACTCCTTCCAAACATCTAAAAATCTAACCTCCTCCCTCTCACACAAATCTCTTAACAGCCCGTTCATCTTATTGGCCCTTTGATTTAACCACCCATTACCTAACCCATACCTAGGTAGTAATTCTAATACTGTTACCTCTGCCCCATGAGACTTAATGCCTCTATCATATAATTTATTTGGAACATTTATTCTCTAAAACACTGTAAAATTACTGGGAGTAGATATAGGCCCTTTTGCGGTGACATGCCTCATGTATAAGTGAGTGTCAAATGATTGCATAGCAAAGAAACTATCATGCTTTAAACCGAATCCATCCTATTCGAAATAATAAAATATCTTACTTTTTCCCAAGCACAAAAAAGCATTTGCGTTTCCTTCCCACAGAGAACATGAATTTGCTGAACTAATATTAGCTTTCCAATGCAATCTTCCTGACATTTGAACAAAACACTTTAAGGCTTCCCATCTTCGATACATCAATAAAAACTTGTGTTTCCTCCCGCATAACAATTTTGAAAAAACGTTTCCATTGAAACACCGGCATTTCAATTTGGAATGAAATCCTTTTGTCTGTCGCATGTGTATGTTCCTGCATGAAATTCGAAGTTGAGCGCCCTGCCAGTCTTCTTTCATTTCGTTGATACATCTCTTTTCTCTGGGGGCCACAGACGGCTTCTGTTTCGCAATTCTGTGACATTTCTTTATGCGAGTCTGCCTTTCCGATGCAGTGTCGTGATGCAATGCCCTTTCACGATAAGGCCTTGAGCTTATATAAGGGGGTTTCCTGGTATTTCTTATTTAGTAACGTCTCCGATGCACAAAACAATCTGTACCAATTTAGTTTTTGATTTCATCTCATGTCAGTTCACATGCTAAATCATTAGATTTAGTTCCGCCTGGTCTTAGTAGACATTCTTATTGAAAGTAAATTTTAAATTCCCGTATCAAACACATTTTTTACACTCGCCTACGGTTTATGGGAACTACACTATATTGTTGAGTCCCTTTTTATTTCATTAATTAAGGATTATTATCCTTGTTAATAGCCAGCATTAACAGTAGAGCAATACCTCAACATTTTTGCAAAACGTGATCGATATTTATAGTGGTTACATTTATCTTGAATTAGATAAAAAGAAATTTAAATTTTGGTGACCAAGGCCTACGCTATCCCTGCTCAAAGCACGAGGTGATGACTCAGACATATAAGTGATACATTAAGCACTGATAGTGTATTTAAGGGAAAATGAGAAGAAAGCCTAATTTTAACAAATAAATACATTTTATATTTATTAAACAACTATAAAAACATCTAGGTTATACGCGCGCGCGTATATGTCAATTAAAAAAATACAATCCTAACACTCAGCTATACCTACAAAATAGAATCAATGGATTTAGTTACAACGCGAGTACTAATTAGAGCACATTACACACAACAGCACATTTTTCTCAAAAGAAATGTAGTAAAGCAAAATTCGAACAAGGGAATAGACTCGAACTAGTCGATGGAATAAAAATAAAATGAAGGTGAGCTCGCCGCGGACAAAATGAAAGTATCATCTAAAGCATGGCTTAACAAGGAAATTAGCCATTTTTTCACAGAGCACCAGTTAGCCGGGGTTCGGGTTTTTTTTTTTTTTTTTTTTTTTTGCTCTGCATTTACGAGAAAGTGTGTGCTTTCCCCTTTTGTCCAGGACCTTTATCACCTCCGATCGGGGTTTTGCTGAGGGACCATAGTTTCTTCCCATTCGTTAATCCAAGATGACCTGCATGCTCTTGATTAGCTTAAAGTCCAGGGAGGAAGTTGACGTCAGAGCGTCCCTTCGAACTTGCCTGGGGAACAAGCATTTCCACATTCCACTGGCGTAATACGATATCCTAAAGAGGAGGTAACACAAAAGTAGCCCTGAAAAGCACTCGTCTTTCCCGATACTTGAATCGAAGTGAATGGATGAGAAAAGAAAACATTTACCAAGTTTGCACGCGCATATTTAAATTTAGCACACTCGTACTCAAAACTTATACATATTATACTTATCATACTTATACATACTATGCTTATGATACTACCGAGTACATAACAATATGGACAAAAGTATTTGGACACTACTTTTTTCGTATATATATATATATATATATATATAAGCTGAGAGTAAAATCATAAAAATCAAGAAATATATATACAGAAAAAAATGCATCATTCTCTTTCAAAATACCTTCCCTCAGATGATATGCAAAGGTCCCATCGTTCAACCCACTTTTCAAAATAAGTAGAGAAGCCTTTTTCTGGAAGCTGCTTCAAAGAACCCGGCACTGCTGTAATAACTTTAGAGTCTGTATTAAATTTTCTTACACGGAACTTCTACTTCAACGTCGGAAACAGCCAGAAATCGCATGATGCGAGATCTGGACTGTAAGGGGGATGTGGCATGATTTTAATATTGCATTTACTAAGATATTGCTGAACAGAAATAGTGGCATGCGGGCGAAAATTATCGTGATGTAACATCCAATTCCCTACTAGTTCATGTCGCTTTCTCGATATGTGTTGTCGCAAAATTTTCAAATCTGAAGTATAATATTCCCCATTCACAGTAGGTTTTGGAGGTACAGCGTGCTGATAGATTACACCTTTATGATCAAGGAAAATAATCATCATGACCTTTCCAGCAGTTTGGTCTGTCGGATTTTTTTCGGAGGCGGTGAATCAGTGTATTTCTATACACATGTTGCGGAATTGGTAAGGGGATGAAAATGATGCCTACAAGTTTCATCACCTGTTATTAGTCTTTCGGAAATTCGGATCATTTTGAAGCATCGGTCTCCACTCACAACATTAGTGAATTCGTGTTTGCATTTGTTCTTTAGTAAGGTGATGATGGACCCATATGGAACAAACATGGCGAAGCTGTAAATTGTTACGAATAATGCGAAATATCGGTCTTTTTCGAAATGTTAGTTGATGCCACTATCTCTTCACATGTGATTCGCCGATTTTCTTGCAAGATTGCCCACACAGTGTTAACATTTCGATCATTCACAACACTTTCTGGTCGGCCAGGCTTAGGAGCCAGTTCTGCAGACAAACGTCCTTTCTTGAAATCACTATTACATCTAAAAATCGTAGACTCACCAAAACATATGTCTTTGTACGCTTCTTTCGTTAACTTAACTGTTTCTGGAGATGTTTTGTCCAAACGATAGCGAAATTTTATGGCAGAACGCATTTCGTTTTTTTAACTTTCAATCACTCACCTCCATTTCTGTAGGGCAAACAAAAACAGTTCTTTAAACAAGCACGAAACTAGGGAAATAAAATCGTCTGCTTCGTTTAGAATATTTATAATTGTACAGTTAACAGTTTAAAAAAATCGCCTGCACTTTTGTTTTTTAGTTACGCGGTGTTGCCACTACGTAAAAAAATCACATTCAGTTTTTATGGAACGCCCTTTGCGTGTGTGTATATATATAAACACACAAAGTGTTTAAAAAACAAAGAACCAAACAACCGGGGTGCAATTAACCAGAAAACGAAACTCGAAACTAACTATGCAAGCGCGCTGAAGCTGCAGACATGGCATGATAAGCAATATAATTTCAAGAACACAGAAAATTCAAAAGAAGTATAAAATGTATGTGGCAAGAAATGAAGATATGTTGGAGGATCTGGGCGTCATCAGGGAGAAGCCTGACTCAGACAACATAAAATGTTTTCTACATATGAGCAGCATTCGGCTGAAAATTGCTCATATACTCCCCCAAACACTATTAAAAAGAAGAAAAAAAAAACAATAAAATGGAGAAGTAAACGAAATCAAACCACCATTTTATGTTGTCTGGGTCCCTGCTGACACCCTAATCTACCAACATATCTTCTTTTCTTACCACTTACTTTTTGTAATTATTTTAAATTTTCTGTGTTCTTGAAATTATAAACAAAATATACTTTCTTTTACTTTACTCAACCCTTGTTTTGGAAAATCTTGTTTTTTTATTTGTAAGTATTTTGATCCTCGCTCCTACGTACGATAGAAGTTCAACATCACGGACCAAAGTAAAAATCAATCAATCAATGAACTCTCAGCCGTATTCGATTGATTACTATTTTTAGAAAGCACGGATCTCGCATTGGATACTGTTGAAAACAAGTCCATGATCCTTTTAGAATGTGTCAACACTTCATCGCCGAGAGAATTCCCAGAAATTCGATCCTCCGAGTTTCCAGCGAGAAAGTTTTGTCTTCGTGGGTGGCTTGATACACGCATCCGGATGCGATCGATGGAAAACGGCACCCCGCGCAATCCGATTCAAAGCATTTCATTTCTTACTTCGTATTCTACTTAGAGAGAAAGGAAATAAATAGGATCCCATATTTCCTTTACTAGGCATGAATTGAAAAGCTGATCACTGCAACGGCTCCACAAAACCATTTATCGCATGGGTGTGTTCGGAATTTTGACTTTTGAAAAGTCTGTGCCACCTGAATAAAGGGACGCTGTAATCCAGTTGGAAAAGTAACGTATTATCAACCGGAGGGCTGTGAGTTCCAATCCCGCCAAAGACCGTCGTATACAAAGGGGGCTTATGCAGGTTAAATCTGTTGGGGCCTCAAATTTCCTCACGTTGACGTTGCGTGCCAAGTCAGGTACAACCTCGTCATCTGACCGTGATTCAAAATTACGTGGTGGTGTCCTAGGTTCTGCCGACCAACCGGTATAGTGGTTAAGGTGTTAGCCTATAGAGCGTAGTTCCCTGGTTCGAATCCGGTTGTGGGCATGGATGTTTGTAAGAGTATGGTGTAGAGGCGGCTGGTGTACCTTGAATCTGTCGTGGCCGAAAATGGGTTGGTGTGGGAATTTGGAGAGTGGGGTGCCAGCTCAGGTGTTGCATCGTCATATGACCGTGGTTCAAAATTACGAGGTGTTGTCCTCAGATCTTTCCCTTAAGAGATTGATCCCGGACCGTCGTCAATAGCCCGTTGTGTTGCTCTAGTACGACGTTAACTAAAAATTACCGTTATTTTTTTTACTTTTCCAGATTTCTTAAGGGACTGATCCCGGACCGTCGTCAATAGCCCATTATGTTGCTCTAGTACGACGTTAACTAAAATTACCATTACCATTGCCATTTCCAGATTCCAATAGCCCGTTGTGTTGCTCCAGTGTAAAGCGAATTAAAATATACCAATGCCACCTGAACGAGTATCTACGAAGAGCTGTGGATATTTTATTCTTTTCCAGTTATTCTTTCGTGGGTAACCAAATGGATTTTCTTTAATTGGTCTCAGAAAAATTATATGGTTTACTAAATTCTTCACTCAATACATTACAAATTAGGTAGGTAGTTAATTAACGTCGTGCTAGAGCAACACATCGGGCTAATGGCAAGTAGAGATTAGAAGGGAGGGGAAATATTCGAGTAGTGTGAGCGTGTTCGGAATTTCGACTTTTGAGAAGTCTGCCACTTGAACGAAAGGCCGCGGTAGTCCGGTTGGACGAGTAACGGATTATCCACAGGCGGGTTGCGAGTTCGAATCCCGCCTAAGATCGTCGTGTGCAAAGGGGGCTTCTGCATGTTAAATCTGTTGTGGCCTCAAATTTCCACACGTTAGCGTGGCGTGTCATCTCAGGTGTGACCTTGTCATCCGACCGTGGTTGAAAATCACCTGATGTTGTCCTCGGATCTTTCAGATTGATCCCGGCTCTTCACCAATAGCCCTTTGTGGTGCTCCAGTGCAACGTTCACTAAAATACAAAATTGCCACCTGAACGAGTAGCTACAAAGAGCCGTGAATTTTTAATTTGTTTCCAGTATATTGACTCATGGATAACCAAAAGGATTTTTTTTTTAATTTCACTATGCAAAACTATCTGGTAATGGTAATGGTAATTTTAGTTAACGTCGTACTAGAGCAACACAACGGGCTATTGACGACGGTCCGGAATCAGTCCCTTAAGGGAAAGATTCGAGGACACACCTCGTAATTTTGAACCACGGTCAGATGACGAAGCAACACCTGAGCTGGCACCCCACTCTCCAAACTTCCACGCCAACCCAACGTGAGGACTTTCGGCCACGACAGATTTAAGGTGCACCAGCCGCCTCTACACCATACGTTTACAAACATCCATGCCCGGACCCGGATTCGAACCAGGAACCTTCCGATCTAGAGGCTAACACCTTAACCAATATACCGGTTGGTCGGCGCAAAACTATCTGGTTTACTATATTCTTCACTCAAAAGTTAACAGATCACAAAGTAGGTAGGTAGTTAATTAACGTCGTGTTGGAGCAACACATCGGGCTAATGGCAACGATTCGGGATCAATCCCTCAAAAAGATCCGAGAAAAGGGAAAAGATCTGAAAACAACACCTCGTAATTTTTTAACAATGGTCCGATGACGAGTCAACAACTGGGTAATTAGTCATTGAATTAACGTAACACTGGTAACGTTACCCGGGATCAATCCCGAAGGGAAAGATTAGAGGACAACACCTCGTACATTTGAACCACGGTAAGATGACGAGAACAACACCTCAACTGGCACCTCACTCTCCAAAATTTCCCGCCAGCCAACGTGAGGTCATTTGAGGCCATGACAGATTTAACATATACCAGCCTCCGTGTACACCAGTCTTCGTCCGGACCGAGTTTCGAAGTAACTACGGATGATAGCTTGACAGGTTCCAAAGCTCCAAATATCAAAATTATAATATTCCTTAGTGATTCGGTGGCAGCCTAAATACACATATCGCACCCCGGCAAGAAAAGTGACACAAGTCAAAAAATAAAAAGTTTGATTTTATGTCATTGAAAAATATGTACGAGGTGCCCCAGCGTGTTATATTAATATTCTATAGAATGTAATAGAGAGAAATTAACATCATAAATACTTACTTGAAAATTAAAAGAACCTTTTACTATTTCGATATAAGTTTTATAGTATCCTTTAAGTTCATTTTTTTCTCAAATGCTGCAATTTTGAGCTGTGTCACTTTTCTAGCCGGGGTACGATATATCCAAAAACTAAAGAAAGTTGGTAGTTGAATTAACATCCCATTGAAGCCACACGGGCTATTCGCAATGGTCCAGTATGAAACTAGAAGGAAAAAATCCGAGGACCGCATATTGAAGTTTTAATGCTCGGTCAGACGACGAGGTCAACACCTGAGCTGACAGCCCACTCTCCAAACCTCAACACCACGCCAACGGATTTTTGAGGCCACTAGAGATTCTAAGTGCATCAGCCACCATTTATACGAGGGTCTTGGGTTGAATCGAGTTTCAAACATGGAACTCTCCGTTTGCTAATACGCTTCTCTTCTAACCACATTATAGTTTCTCTGAAAATTTAAAGAGGATGCTGAATTAGCATCATGTCAAGTCACCTGATCTCAATCCCATTTACCATGCTTGGAATGTCATCGGACACTACATTGCAGCCACAATACCTCCAAGGACTGAACAAGAGCATAAAGTACGAGAATGGAATTACTGGAGATTCAAAAACGCGGGTGGGAATTTGATACGCGAATGGGATTTCTGGCCACGAAAACTATTGGAAAGCATGTCTGAACGTTTTGAGGCCTTCATTAGGATCACATGCCAGTACATTTGCTATCGGGTTGCTGTTAGCAAAGGATTTTTTTGCAATAACTAAAACATGTAAACTTAAACATTTTTTGTTTCATTTTTTTAGTTTCCAGCAGCACTACGAGGCATGTGGGTACTCTCTTATTTTATTCCACCTTGCTTATGTAATATTCTTTTGTCATTTGAGGTTCTTCGGTATATTTTTTTGACTCGATATTCGTCTCGTTATCCCGACTTTCGATATTGCCTTTAATTTTTGAACATGTTTGTATGTTGAGATACAGGGTGATTTTTTTTTTTAACTGACACTATTCAGAGCCACCTGTAGCTCTATCTAGTAACCAAAATGGCACCAAACTCGGTATGGAGACTAAAAATGACATGGGAAGTAGGATTCCGTGAGAAAAAAAATTTAGTTCCAAAAATCGGCGATAGGGGTATTTATCGCGCTGTTTAATGTAAAAAGTGTAACAAAAAAAGAAAATAATAACACATACAAAATTACAGGCAAATGTTTAGCTTAATTCACCACATTCACTTCTCCACATAGTAGAGGAGAGGACGCTGAAAGACTTTCCATACTGTGGAAAAATTATTGTCCAATTGTCGCACTACACCCCGGTAGCTGCTTCTACCAGCAATGGTTCCTTGTGATCTGTCGACGATTGCAGTTGCAACATATGTTATCACCTCTTCTGGCACAGGTTTAAGTCCCCCTGCCTGCACGAATTGTCAGTGACCCTGTTTCCTCGAAGTTCTTATTTATTCCCTTAAGGGGGTCCGGGACACAAAAATCGTCCAATTTTCGAAATATTTTTTTATTATTTTAAGAAATTCTCTGTGTTTTTCTGCTTAAAATGACGTCTAAATCATGTTTCTATCTTAATTAGAACTAAAGATATAATAATTTTTTTGGTGGGTTGTTTTGAAAATCTCACACTCTTGACAGTTGTTGTCATGGCAACAACATATGTCTTTAAAACTTTAAATGCGTTTTTCTCCATGATACTTTTTTTCAAGATTTCCTGCATTCAAATTGCTATAAGTCGAAAACCGATAAAGTTTAAGGGTTGAAATTAGGAATATATCTTTTTCAAACATTATACTTTAATTTTGATTCAGCAAATTTGTAACAAATATTTACTTTTAAAAATATGACTTTTTTAAAAGAAAGTACCTTAAAATTTTCAAAAATTTTCATTCAAATATTTTTTATTTTTTATTAAATTAATATTTTTTAAATTGCTGAATCAAAATTAAAGTTTATAAAGTTGTGAATAATTGACTGCAAGAATTTTGAAAATAGATCAAGAATATTTTGAGTTTTAGCAATTTAAAATGACCCCTCTTTTTTTCAAAAACTTTTAATTAAAATTTTTAAAAAACTTTTGGAAAATTTTTGTGTTGCGATTTTGCTTATTAGTTAGATGGGTAATCAGTACAAAAAAATTCAAAATTCAAAATTAATTATTAAAAAAAATTTTTCAATGTGTCCTGGACCCCCTTAAAAGCATTAAGTGATAAAGGCCTCTTACGTAGTTTCTGTGGGGTTCTAAACTCACGAAGAGCTGTGGATACATTGCACTGATTAAGATAAAATAGCTTCACAGGTAAAGCATGTTCTGTTAATGTGAGTCGCATATTCACTTGAGCTGGCTCACTTCAGCTGAGAATGTTTTTCGGAGCTGTCTGCATGTATTTATAGCCCAAATTACTGGCGTTGTTGTCACATACGAAAGAATAAATTTGCATTTTGCTTTGATACCCGTGTTTTATGCTAATTCTCGGTTTGGTAAGCTACAACAGCGTCATAAATACCCCTATCTGTGATTTTTGGAACTAATTTTTTTTTCATGGAATCTTACTTCCCATGTTATCATTAGTCTCTTTACCGAGTTTGGTGCCATTTCGGTTGTTAGATCGAGCTACAGGTGACTCTGAATAATGTCAGTTTAAAAAAAAAATCACCCTGTAGTTTCTCTAACAAGAACAACACGCCATTAATTCTGTAAGCTTGCAGCAAGAGATAAAAAAAGATGATAGTTGGTGAGTAAAATTTTGAATATCTCTAAAATCATATAGCATAGGTCTAAGTGTGTTAGTTCAATTTCTCATTGCTCTCATTTTATCTACTGTCATATAGATCAACATGTTTTAAATATTTAAAATTAGAAATTTATTGATTTTGTAGTCATTTTTATCATTGCCCTGGTTGCTTTATTATATTTGGCTTTGGTCGTTTATGGACCTTTGATACCATATAACCCACACATTCGTCCATCATCATCTTGCACCAATTTATTTTAGAGATATTTTATTGTGTTAAAATTTTAAAACTTAGGAGGCCAGCTCAATTTTTTTACCACGTGTTCTGGAAATCAGTCTTTTGGTGCCATTTCGGTTCACCACCGCGAAGTGCAGAAGGATTTTCTTTCCATCAGGTTGGAAGAAAAACGATCCCACAAAAGTGACACAACAGTTTTACTGCAACTTACAGATGCTGCTACAACAACTGGGATATCGAGGCAAAAATGTGTAGCATTTCCGAGCCATAGAAGAGCAAGTAACGGTGATTATTGTAGAATTGAATACTACAGAACATCATGCTCTAAAAATCCATGATGTTTAACAAGTAATAAGTCGTACGATTTATTGAATCTTCACTGTTGAAACAATGAAATATGACAACAATCGTTCACTAGGCCCACAATACCAAACACGTCCATCAGATTGGCTGAGTGGAAAGCATGGTTCACTATACCAAACAAGAGTTCTAAAGAACGATCTAGCCAAAAGAAGCTTTGAATTGACAGGAGTGATGTTCAACGTAACATTGCCTATCTTAATAACTCATACTGTAAAACTTTCCGTCGTATGGACCTTGTCGGTACCAAGACATCAATTTTTTTTTCAGTGGAAGCATATATTCCTCCTCAGAAGTTGCACATAACTCTCTTGGAGTTTGAGTAGGGCCTATACACTCCAAAATAGATACTGGTTGATAGCTTTCTCTGAAATTCCGGGACAGTTTAACTCAACCGGGATTCTGAATAGCAACTTGAATTCCGTTACAATCCCGGAAAATCCGGGAAGGTTGCAACCCTAGTGGTGTTCCGGCCCGCTTTTTACACTACGGTCTTTGGTTGTATTTGAACTCGCAACCCTCCGGTTGCTAATCTACCAGGTGGAACAACAAAGCATTTAAGTCCATAAATAATATTTTGCACGTTTTAACTGTGTGTGAGTTGAACTTTCAAACTTACTTACTTCCAGTGAGTGAAGCACCACATTATTCGAAACTGTGTAACGTGATACGTATGTTTTTCCACTTTGCAGATTCTCCGAGGCTGGGAGCTAAAAAGAAAGCATTCTTTATACATTAGCATTCGGATCGAAACAGAAAACTTTCGGAAACGCATTTTCGTTCAATGAATCTTGAATGAAATTCTTCGACTCGAATTCTTTTCCCCCAGAATTCCGGAGCGGATGTATTCGGCAATCAGCGTAGCCGGCGGCTCCGAGACTCGCAATCCAATCTGCCGAAGTTTCGGCTTCTTTCAGGCCAAGGCACTCATGTCTCAACTTGCTCAAGGGAATAGGATTCTCTTCTGATCACCTTTATCGGGGAAAATCTCAAAAACTTTGCTTTCCATAGTTGCACTCCTGGGTATTTTAGATTCCATGCGAAAGACCATGCTCTGATTTCGAAACTCATACCGAAAGTAATATTTTTTACTGGGTACACCCTTTTCTTTAATTCTGGGAGCAAATGAAACAGTATTCCGCATCCACCTTACTATATGTTCATCCTCGTAAAATTTGAAAGGCGGTGGTTTGGAAATTTCGGGGAAATGAGTGATGAAAGTAGCTTTTTTTTTTAAGAATGGAATATATATATTCAATAACATCAGTGTACTTTTAAATGTTGCTTTTATGAACCATAAAAATATGCGATGAATATTAAGTATGATAAATGTTATTAAAGTTCACTCTTTCGTTTTTTTAAACTAGAAATCGTTAGAGATTCTAACCTATCGAGATAGATAGAAGAGAACTCACGTAAACATTTCATTCCAGAATCCTGACAGCTCCAAATATGTATCGTATGTCGTCATGAACACTTTTAAAACCTAGAGGTGTAGTTAAATCAAAAAATAATTTTACAGTTGAATAACAGTTTTTAATATAACTTGGAAAGAATGATCTCTAAACATTCTATTTACCATTTTGTTCGTGAAAAAGAACAATTTCAACAATTTTGTTGGATTTGCTGTGAAAATATTTCAAGGCGTCTCGTGGAAGAAAAAAAAAAATTTTTGTCTGTATATTTTAAAAGAATAATTTTAACAACTGCTGTATTTCTTAAACGTATTGAGAAAAATTTCAATAATTCTTTGAAGGAAAAATATAAATTATTATTCTACACACACACATTTACCTTAGTAAAAAAAGTATTTCGACAAATTTGTTGCATTTCTGAGATTTACTGAGAAACATTTTCATTACGCGTTGGAAGGGAAAATGTCTACATCTTTCTATTTGCTTTGAAAAAAGAATAGTTCTAACAATTTTGTTGTTTCTTAGATTTAGCGATAAACATTTTTATTGCCTCTCTTGGAGGGAAGAATCTTTAAATTTTTCTATTTACTCCATAAGGATAATTCCAGCTGTTTTGTTATAGTTCTTACATTCACCGTGACCACCGTACTGCAACGGTCATATTCTTAACTAACTATCCTTGAGACATCTAATGATTTCTACCAACGAGAACAAGGTAGAATATCGACAAACACTGGACTTGACGTTGTCTTGAAGACAGACCAATGCCGGATGTGTTGGTCACCTTTCGACTTATAACTAGGCATGAATATCCTCCTACCCATTTGCATAGAATTGGAATGTATACGATCCTTTCTGCCCACTTTGTAAACTGTCTGACCCTATGGATGAATTTGAGTTTCATGGTGCAAGGTATATATTTGGCTAATCTCCTCCAAATGCAAAACAGACAATACCAAGTAATTGTGAAAAGAAGGATGTAGAGGAGAAAGATTACTTGGACATACAGGTTTTGTGACCATTATGTTTACCACAAACCGTTAGTCCCATGGAACCTGTCCACTTTGCACACAGTCTGACCCTATGGTTGAATTTGGGTTTCATGGTACAAGGGATATATTTGGCTGAGTTCTCAAATGCAAAACAGACAATGCCAAGTAATTGTGAAAAGAAGGATGTAGAGGAGAAAGATTACTTGGACATACAGGTTTTGTGACCATTATGTTTACCACAAACCGTTAGTCCCATGGAACCTGTCCACTTTGCACACAGTCTGACCCTATGGTTGAATTTGGGTTTCATGGTACAAGGGATATATTTGGCTGAGTTCTCAAATGCAAAACAGACAATGCCAAGTAATTGAGAAAAGAAGGATGTAGAGGAGAAAGATTGCTTGGGCATGCTAGGTTCGTCACCACAATGTTTACCAGAGACAGTTTGCCCCATAGAACCTGCCCACTTTGTAAAAAGTCTGGCCCTATGTATGAATTTGGGTTTCATGGTGCAGGGGATATATTTAGCTAAGCTCCGCCAAATGCAAAACAGACAATTCCAAGTAATTGGAAAAGAAGGATGTAGAGGAGAAAGATCAATTGGGCATTCTGGATTCGCGACCACAATGTTTACCAGAGGCAGTTAGCCCCACGGGAAAAGAATGTATCAATAAGGCTCCTCGGGTTCGTCTTCGGGCCTGACCACTTCACTACAAAAACAATTCATAGGGGAGACTTGAGATTTATCGATACTGGAGAGCGAGGGAGTTTTTATGGAGATAACTATGATTATACAGTCAAACCCCGTTATAGTTAACCGTCACCGTACCCAATAAAAAGTTCGCTTTTACCGATGGTTCACTATATCCAGTTTTATTGACACATAAAAATTTCTTAGCACTTGATGGTGGTTTTGTTGAAAGTTCATTAATTTGTTTATATGAACGATTACGAAACATTCCATAATTATTTTGACCACATTTTCCTTAGGAAAAAATAATAATAATTTAGAGTTACCTTTGAAAATCTGCAAAAATATCTGTGGAAGGGAAAATTTAGTTCCCTATAAGCGAATTTACATTTTCTCAGAAGTTCACCAAAATCGTTTAAAATAACATTAGTTAAATAGGAGTTCCGTCGGGACCAATGAAAAAGTTCACTATAACCGAGAGTTCACTATATACCGGGTTAAATAAAGGGGTTCGACTGTATTTGCTTTTTTTATACATGTCTGTGTTGTATTGTAGTTTTGAATGCATTAGTTTGTGTTATAAATCTTCTGTCTGAACCTTACCCTGACCATTGGAATAAAACGAGGATTAGGGTGTTATTGACAATATACCAATTCTTCTATGATGCATTTTATTTTTATTTTCAGGGACTCTTGGCTCCGTTTAAATGGAGAGAAAAGTAACGAAAAACACGATTCTGCAGAGCTTCGCCATAAGCGCTTAAAATAACATCTCTCTATATTTAAAAAAAGTTACCGCCGCAGCCGACGCCACCGCCGCAGGATTGAAAACTGTGCTGTTTAGCTCGATTCTTAAACGATTTCCCGAGAAAGTACTGATCGGAAAAAAACGAAATTAACATGATTTGTTCTTCATCGTATTCCCTGGACAATTATTAAGATTTTTTTCCGATGCGGCTATTAGTTTAGGGTTTATTAAGTGTCAAAATTAAAGAAGCGAAATTTCTTCCGCGAGTGAGCAAAACACATACAAATTTTCAGTCTTCAGCCGTGAGTTTTTTTTTAAGAGTACCTCTCAACGTAAATTTTTGCAGCTCGTCGAGTTTTTTTTTTTTTTTTGAAATTTCAATTTGGTTCTTGATAATATTTTTTTGAAAGTCGGGAAAAATCAGGACATTTTTGTCATTTTTTTTTAAACTGCCGTATCTATATTTTATTACTATTATTTTTTAATTTTTTAAATATCGCAGAATACCTCAGAATGTACTCTTTCTAACGGTACTATTATTTTTGAAATCGGTTAATAATTAAAATGGATGCGATCAAAAGTTGGTCATACAAAATTCAGAATCTTTGGATATTTTCGCAACTTTTTGTTACAGCCGTTAACTAAAACTGTCATATCAATATCGTATTACTATTAGTTTTTTATTTTGAAAATAGCGCAGTAATTGGCGCGAAAATGGCGAGCGCAAGCGAGCAGGGGGCGGAGCCCCCTAGTTAGTTAAATAATAGTTCAGTCGGGACCAATCAAAAAGTTCTCAGAAACCGAGAGTTCACTATATCCCGGGTTCACTATTGTGAGGTTCGACTGAATTTGCTTTTTTTGTACTTGTCTGTGCTGTATTGTAGTTTTTACTGCATTAGTTTTTGTTGTAAACCTTACCCTGATCTTACCTAGTGTCTGGACCTTAGCCTGACCATTGGAATAAAACGAGGATTAGGGTGTTATTGACAATATACCAATTCTTCTATGATGCATTTTATTTTTATTTTCAGGGACTCTTGGGTCCGTTCAAATGGAGAGAAAAGTAATGAAAAACACGATTCTGCAGAGCATCGCCATAGTATTCTACTCGAGTGGATTCGTGGCCCTGCAAAGTCTCCAAAGCTCCGTGTTCCCCGCCATCGGTCTGCAATCCCTGAGCGTCCTCTACCTCTTGGCCACACTCTCTCTCATCTGTGCCCCCGTCATCGTGCAAAAAATAGGCATCCAATGGACCATCACCATAGTATCAGTGCTAGAGATGTTCTACGTCCTCATGTTCCACTACTACCATCCCGCCGCTTGGATCACCAGCGCCATCCTCCTGGGAATCGGGTTCGGCCCGATGGTCCGAGCCCAGAAGACCTATCTCGCCAGAAACATATCCAGACTCTCGTACATGACGCAGGCCATGCGGAACAAGATCCAGCAGCGTTACCTAAGGTTTTTTTTCACCATTTCCAAGTCGCACTATTTTTGGGGACACTTCATAGCCACCTTCATTTTAGAGTTTTCTGGCGGAGGTGCCGATTCTGGCCAAGCGACGCCAAACACCACGGTCACTGTCGTCCGTCACGCAGAGCTGTGCTACGAGAGACTGTGCCAGAGTGGGATACACCCGATGGGACTGGACGACAGGGATCAGGTTTCTTTCTCCAGTACCATGTCGCCCAGCGTGACGAGACTGTTCGTGTACGTTTTCGTTCCGTGTGTCGCGGTCGGACTTTTCATCGCGGTAGTCTTCTTAGAGAAAATCGAAGTTCTTCAGGAGCAGGACCCTATGGAGAGGTCTTTGTTTCACCAGACGCTGAGGCAGATTAGACTCATTTTGGTGGATAAAAACGTGCGGCTGGTGTTACCGATGCTCATTTTCATTGGAATAGAGCAAGCTTTCCTGTTTGGGGACTTTTCACGAGTGAGTATTGTGGTTCTTGATCTTACGTTAAAAAAATTGTAATTTTCAATGCGAACTTCGATAAAGTAAAAGGTTGGTGAGATTGCGTCGATGACGCAATCCGTAGTTTCAACGTGAATACTCGGGTCTGAGTACTAGTCTAAAATACTACAGTGAATAAAGCAGTAATAGTAAATTTAAACGATTATTTATTTTGAATATTCAACAGTTGAGACTTTATTTTTGAAAGTGGTATAAGTCCATTTTTTCATACATCGTGATATTTAACCCTTAACTGCTGGGTCACAAACCGTCTCGTAATTAATGTGGAGGGATCTCTCATGTTTTGCGTAAAGTGCGTATAAAGTAGATTAATATAATATATTAATGAAAGATTCTTTAGATAATTATTATTTGTACACTTTAAATTTAGATAATTCAATTCTTAAAATGAAATATATTTTATGTTACTATATAAGTTAAGTAGATTCCATGTCTCTTCAGGCTCAGCTTTCGGACCTAATTTTGCAGGACGTTTCAACCCTGGAAACTGTAAAACTGAGTGTTTTGGTGTTCTAACGGCACGATTAGGTTGCCCCCCCCAGGCATCCTATCTGAAGTTATTTTTCCCGTAGAAATATTCTTCTTGTGAAGATGTCTTGAAATGTCTTTATCTGCATCTGCCTAAATTTCCGAATCCGTTTCGTGTTTGCTTTCAATAATAATATCCGAAATTTCACTGTCATAGTACTCTATTTCCGACTAATTATCAACAATATTCTGAATTTCTTTTTGTATAAGATACACTGGTCGTTTCTTAGTAAAGTTTGTTGCCATTTTAAGCTCTCTGCCGAAATTCCCTACTCAAACTTAGACAATTTCATTCAACAAGAATGGTAACGCAAATGCTGTGATGGGGTCTAAGAGACCACGCTGGAAATGCAAATAGTGTGAAAAACGAAATACTTCTGGCAGCCAAACAAGTCTTGGAATGTGGCTTCTGTTGGACGTAGTAGGAAGGTACTGAATAGGACAGGGACCAATATTCACTTTAAGGGGTGAAAACGACCTGTCAAAAATGACTCGAGGTCTCTGAGACCCATGACAGCAGTTAAGTGTTTGTGTTTGAAATAAATTTTAAATTTTTTGAATAAATTTTAAAATATTGGCAAACGTTACTCATTTGGGATGCTGTTTATAACACAATAAACCTGTTAAATTTTACTATGCAATTATAATTATTAAAGAAAATAAACACATTTTTTTCTAAGTGGACTTATACCACTTTCAAAAGTAACCGATCATTTAATTTACAGTTCCAACGATTAAAGTGCATTTTGATATTAAAATTAAAGGATATTTTGATTGATACCTGTGAGCGTAAATCCGTAGCTTTAGAATGAAAACCACCTATGCAGTCTTCAGGCCTGGCAATCCAAAGGTACACTAGAGGTCGTGGAAGCACAGTTGGAAAAGCAACGGATTAGCAACCGGATGGATGCGAGTTGAGAACTCGGTCCAGTGAAAGACCGTTTTGTACACGATGCCGGTGCACGTTAAATCTTCCATGGATTCAAATGTCCTCGAGTTGGCGTAGTGTGAGTGGGGCTCCAGCTCAGGTGTTCTCATCATCTGACCGTGATTCAAAATAACGAGATGTTGTCTTCGGTTCTTTTCTCTCCGGGATTACTATTCAATGTATTACTTGGTTATCATTCCAGGCGTGCAAGAGCGCTCAAACTAACCTCTCGTTTTGTTCTCTCGAAGGCTTACATCAGTTGTGCGTTAGGAGTGGAATCCGTCGCCTTCACTATGATGTACATGGGCGGCGCCCACACCATGGGCTCCATCGCCGTCTACCTCTTCTCCCATCACTTCCAGCGACCCATCATCATGGCCGGTGGTCTGGTGTGTCAATCCGGCCTCCTCATGGTCCTGTGGCTGTGGACGCCTGTCAGAGATGACGCGGCTGTCTTCTATGTCATCGCTGGAGGATGGGGACTCTGCAATGCCATATGGGAGACTCTGACGATAAGTAAGACAGCTACTTCATGATTCTAATGGCCTAGAAATAGTTCAAATATTCCTCAAAAGGACAAAATATTTTCACTAACCTTCCAAGTGTTTCGACTAGATATCTCGTCCGAGATCTGTATAATTTTGAAAATGACGAGATATCGAGTCCAAGAACTGGTCAATTCTGTTAATGACCATATATTTAGTCCATGATCTGATCAATTTTGCTAATGACGTGATATCCCGGCCAAGATCTGGCGAATTTCGATAATGACAAGATATCTCTGCAAGAAGTGGTCACTTTTGGTAATAACGAGATATATCGTCCAAGGTCTGATCAATTTTTATAATGACGAGATATCTCGTTGAAGAACTGGTCAATTTTGCTAATGACGAAATACCTCGTCCAAAAAGCTGGTCAATTTTGCTAATGATGAGACATATCGTTCAAAAATCTTGTCAATTTTGCTAATGACGAGACATATCGTTCAAAAATCTTGTCAATTTTGCTAATGACGAGACATCTTGTTCAAGTTCTGGTCAATTTTGCTAATGACGTGATATCGCGTCCACGATCTGGTCAATTTTGATAATGACGAGATATCTCGTTGAAGAACTGGTCAATTTTGCTAATGACGAAATACCTCGTCCAAAAAGCTGGTCAATTTTGCTAATGATGAGGCATGTCATTCAAAAATCTGGTCAATTTTACTAATGACGAGATATTCCGTCCAAGATCTGGTCGATTTTGCTAATGACGAGGTATCTCTCCAAGAACTGGTCAGTTTTGTTAATGGCGAGATATCTCGTCTAGACAAAACTGTCCCACGACTCCAAAGGTAACGATGGCACAGCTTGTTCTGTTTGGGATTGTAACGCTCTAAACGCGGCTTCTATGATCAAGCCGACACAAAGCAGACATTTTCAAGAATTCCTTAAAAGGAGATCATAAAACTCCTTTCAAGTAATGAACTGTCCATAACTAACCCTAGAAGTACTATTACAGCACTCCGCTTAACATTACATCGGTCATAAAGTTCTGGGCACTTGAAATAAACCCTCTTCATCTGACGTTACACTCACATTACTATCTAAAGGCCCTTTCCAACACTCAAGATTCCATCGACATGTGGTTTCACCTGAAGGCGACCTGGCTGTAAGAAGCCAGATACCCTTGAGAACAGAGAACGAGCGGACACGCTCGCTATTCTGTAGAACCCTTCTTGACCCAAAATATCTATAAATTTACTGTAAATATCTGCGCATAATATGTCCCAAGAGGACCCAATGCCACAAATCCAATCCAATCCAATCCGTAAATATCTGCTAAGCTGTAGAATGTTAGAATAAATGTTGTAGTGGTGAAACTCAAAGATCTTATTCTTTTACGCTACCAAATCATTTCTGTCACCACACCATTTTATCTGGTTTAGGATGTTGCGCCATAAAATTCCAAATCCAATTGAATTGAAAGGGAATGAAGATCCAAGTAGGAAAAACAAATTAATACCTTGCACGGGACTAGTGACAGTTTGGAACAAGTTTCTGCATCCGAATCTGACAACTACAGGGCAATTTTGAGGATAAACCATCAGGAGAGTTAAGGGATGTTCATGGTATCAGCAACAAAAGAATCTAAGCATTCCTAAAACTACAATAATACAACTTAAGGAGAGTTATTTTTTAATTTACTTTTAAAGCAAAATGTTTTACTGTACCTTACTCCTATATATATCTGAAATATAAATTACAAAATTGATTTTTGCATAGACAAAAATTTAAAAACTCTAATATTTAAAAATTCCTTCTGCAAATTTTGATTTGTTTCTCTTGAAGCGTTTCCTATGATTTTATGAATGTACTATTTAATATTTTGTTCTTACAAATATTTTTATAACAAAGATTTATAAAGAAATTTAATTTTTTATCCTTATCCCGTGTTTTTAGTTTGCTTTTTTCGAGTTCAGAATTTCCAGAACAAAAACAATAAGTTGGTGTTCAAAATAGAATGATTTTCCATGGTCTGTCAATAAAGTAACAAACACTGAAAAGCTCATCACGTTCAAGAACTGGTCGATTTTGTTAATGACGAGATTTATCGTCCAAGAACAATCGTCCAAGAACGTCCAGAACAAAAACAATAAGTTGGTGTTCAAAATAGAATGATTTTCCATGGTCTGTCAATAAAGTAACAAACACTGAAAAGCTCATCACGTTCAAGAACTGGTCGATTTTGTTAATGACGAGATTTATCGTACAAGATCTGATCAATTTTGCTAATGACGATATATGCCGTTCTCAATAACATTTAGCAGTGTTCTGAAGCAACAGACTCTAATCATCTAAGTGGCTTTTACGAGATATCTCCACCATCAAGATCTGACCTATTTCACTACTAACATAATATCTCGTCGTCAAGATATTGTTGAAGTTTTGATGATGATGAGATATCTCGTCAATAAAGATCTGGTCATTTTTTTAGAGGCGAGAAATCTCGTAGAGACAATCAACATTGGCTTTAAAGAAACCATTCTTTTTCAGTCTCCTAAAGCTTTCTTGACAAGGATAAAAAATGTTTTTTGGAAGTTCATCCAAAAATGCCTTCTGCTTTAAAACGTTAACAAAATGAACTAAACTAACGAAAAAAGACATTAAAATGACTGATAAAACTAAAAAATTGCCTGGTATAAAATTCCTACAAAATGCATACAAATGTCCTCAAAAAAGTACTTAAATCAGCTCAGGTGTAATACATTTTTAAATTACTCGAATACTCTTGCCCCAAAAGATGCAAAATCATCAAAATCCTAGTCTTATCCATATGCCACTGAAAAATTAATAAATAAATTATGTTACAACTCAACAAATGTTTTCCCGAAAAAAACTTTGATAAAGGTTGAAAGGTTTTTCCTTTCGGGAAAACCCCTTCCGATATCATCGAGATTTGTTCACACGCTTGAAGTGGGCGGAACACTCAGGTGACTTTCACTTTTCCATGTGCTCATTTCCAGGTAATGCGTAAGTATGGAAAATGTCACAAGCCGGTATGTCAGATAAGATAAAATTTGATATGCCTATCTCTGATATTTGATTCAAGAATAAATTATGAAAGTAGAACTATTTTTATCGCTTTTTAAATCAAAATGGGCAAAATGTTTTTATAACGTTGAGTAGTGTTAGATTTCTTTGTTTGTTTACGTTGTATATAGCTTATGTGTTATTGTAAATTGAAAACTTGCCATCAAATCTTGGAACAGTAAAACATTGTTTTGAATTACGCATTCTGTCATATGTATGAAACCCAATTTGGCTGTAAGAATGATGCAAGAATAAATATCGCTAGGTATGTAAAATACAACCAACAGCAAACGAAAAGTACCTTTTGACTTGGAAGAAAGTCAACCGTAAATAAATGTATATTTAATTCGCCAGGTTATCGAATCCATCACTCACCTTCACATTAATAATTTTTTATTTTGACTTTGTGATGTAAGTAAACAATTTAATTGCTCATTTATAAATCATATTTATCTCAAAATAAAGTTAGTTTGAATTCGATTGGTTTTCAGACGGTCAGACGTGTAAGTGCATTTATGTTAGTGATGATTCATATTCATACAAATAACTGTATATTCGTTGTAGATCGCTTGAAATGAAAATGAAATGGAAACAATCCCCTTTCAACTTCTCAAAATCATTTTCACACAAATGCAGGTTACATGAGTTTATACAACAGTACAGGTACACAAATACAGATTGCAGGAGACTGTTTCATGCTTTTTTTAGTTTTGATAATTCATCAATTTTAAACAGAGCGTGTGTGCCCGCGCGATAAAGCTGGTACATCTAAATTGAATGTACAAGGGGGCTCCGCTGGCCAACCCCCGGGTATGGCGAATCCTGTTTGTTTTGCTTCGCAAACCAACACTCCTCTAGCAGAGTCAATCTCCTACGACGGCGAAACCTCCGTCCACTGCTCGCCTCCGTTCATTGACGTCACAGCCATCGAGGCTTTCATTCCCGTGAGCCTCGGATTCATGCAGGCCTTTCGACGTTGGATCTCCGCGTGTCTGTGCAAGTAACAATTTGTACACTATCGCGAAATTATACTTTTTATCGCATCGAATTTATTTATGAGCCAATTTCGAAAATAATTGTACTGTAAGAAAGAGTATATTCTAAGGTTTCCTGCGATGTTTACAAATTTAAAAACTAATAGAAATGAGATATAGATATGACAGTTTTTAAAAAGAGGAACAAAAATGTCCCGATTTTTCCCCAAATTCAAAAAATATATATATTATCAGGAACCAAATTGAAATTTCTCAAAAAACTCAACGAGCTGGAAAAATTCACGTTTCGAGGTACTCTAAAAAACACTCACGACTGTAGACTAAAAAAAATGCATGTTTTGCTCACTCGCGGTAGAAATGTCGCTTTGTCGACTTTGACACTTAATGCACCCGAATCTAATAGCCGTATCGGAAAAAAAAATTCCGTTTTGTTCCCTGAAAATATTGAACCAACCATGTAAATTTCGTAATTTTCTGATCCGTACTTTCTCGGGAAACCGTCTAAGAACCGAACCAAAAAAGCGAGTTTTCAATCCTGCTAAAGCGGCGGCTATGGTAACTTTTTTTTTTATATAGAAATATAGTTAAACCTTGTTTCTAACAAATTTATGTACACTAAGAGATCTAAAATAATGCTTCCATGCGTCCGTATGAATAATTTGCGCTAAAGCACAAAGTTCGATGTAACGCTAGTCGAAGAATTCTAACACTGTACAGAAATTCTAAAGCGAGATAACAAAAAGTTCTACCGATATTTTTTAATTTTGCCCCAACTGGCGTCTAAAGAATTATACCTATAGTATAAGTTTAATCTTCAGACTAATGGTATGTTCGAGTGAACAATAGCAATCACACGATATGGATCATCTGCTTTTCAGTTGTCCTGCACTTGATAATTCAAGAATGTGTCTTCAAAATTATTTGAAAGATTCAGTAACACATGGCCATTGAAACAATATTTTTGTTGGATTTAATTTGCTGTTATTTTCATTTGTTACGTTCGTCAAATATTGTAATTTCAGTTACATTTTGTATTCCACTGTTTCTTTAGTAAATCAATTTACTTCTGTAATCGTCGTGATGCACCTTTGTGTTCCTGGGGGAATCTGTTTTTTATTCAATAAAAAAATACATGTGGTTATTTAGTCGTGTTTCGTGAGGGAAAGCAATGGTACACAGCTCGGGAAATCTTCTAAGGAATCATCAGAGGGATTATAAAAGGGGTATTTTACAATCACGAAATTGTGATGTTTTATGATTTCTTTTGAGACTAGGGGGCTCCGCCCCATGCTCGCTTACGCTCGCCTACCCCCGGGGATTGCTACGTAATCCTATTTGGTTTGCTTTGCAAACCAACACTCCTTTCATAGATACCATTTGGTTTGCTTCGCAAACCAACATTCCTTTCGCAGAGTGAAACTATCTGAATAATTCGTACTATCCTGATTTCACTTTCTGGTCCATTACGTCACAGCGAGGGCTTCGCTCCCTGCTCGCTTACGCTCGCCGACCCCTTTATTTACTAACCAATATAAAATATTATTATACCATAAGAAAGAGTACAATGTAAGGTATTCAGTGATATTCTCAAATTTAAAAAATAATGGTATTAAGCTGTAGATATAAAGATTTTAACAAAAAGTAGCGAAAATATCCAAAGATTCCGAATTTTGTCTGACCAACTTTTGATCGCATCGAACTTATTTATTAACCAATTTACTATACCGTAAGAAAGAGTACATTCTGAGGTATACTGCGATATTTTTAAAATTAAAAACTAATAGTAATAAGATATAGATATTACAGTTTTTTTAAAAAAAGTAACAAACATGTCCCGATTTTTCCCGAATTTCAAAAAAATATTATCAAGAACCAAATTGAAATTTGTAAAAACACTCGACGAGCTGCAAAAATTTACGTTGAGATGTACTCTTTAAAAAAAACTCATGGCCTTAGACTGAAAATTTGTATGTGTTTTGCTCTCTCGCGGAAGAAATTTCGCTTTTCAAATTTGACACTTAATAAACCCTAAACTAATAACCGCATCGGAAAAAGATCTTTACAGTTCTCCAGGGAACACGATGAAGAACAAACAATGTTAATTTCATATTTTTGTGATCCGAACTTTCTAGGGAAACCGTCAAGAATCGAGCTAAACAGCACAGTTTTCAATCCTGCAGTGGCGGTGGTAACTTTTTTTTAATATAGAGAGAAAATGAACACCAGTCTTGCTAAACTCTCCACACTATACGATTCCGTAACATTACCATAAATATATTCCTACTGCCTTTCTTCTCTAGTCCTACTTCCCCAGTCCATAGGAATAGAATAGAACCGTAGGAAGTCTGACGCACAATACGAAAGGAACAAAAAGGCAAAAGAAAAATAGTATTTATTTTATGAGTTTTTCATATCCGGAACAGTGATCAGAATGCATACGATTGAGATTTTTCATTTCCTAAGCCTTACAACAGCAGAGCATTCAATTCTTTTGCCAACAATTGGCTTGTTATTTCTCGTGTTCGGGTAGTGTGACGTTTTTCATTTCTCTCAAAGATCTGTCTGTTTGGTAACGGAATTCCTCATCAGGGAAGCATTACATTACCAGTAACAATGTGGTTCTCTCTCTGGGGTGTCTGGTCTTCGCTGTTTGATCCCGTGGCTGGTTTTTCCTTCATGAATAAAATATCCATCTTCTAACATTCCAGCGTTCTTGCCTTTGATAACTGTCGTAATTTTAGATACACCATCAGAGCTTTCAACGATTTCAAAAATTCATAGCGTGATATCAAGAAATGAAGTCAAAGTGGCATTTGCAATGCCGATATAAATTTGGTGTGTTGAATTCACTAATAAACTGATCACCATTTTACGAATCCGGAAATATTAAGAATTAGAAATATAATATTAGGTAAATATTCCAATTCATAAATCGGTATTTGATAAGTAGTAATTATTATATTAATTTTATAATGGGTATCTCTGCTATTATAAAAGTAAGTGTTTGTCTGTCTGTTTGTCGCAAAATAATTACGATTCTATGGCACTTACAGCAATGAGATTTGGCACATAGGTAGTCCAATTTTTTTGCAATTTTTGGGTCGCGGCGAATTATAAAATTTAATCTAGAAGATTTTTAAATGAATTTAATGAAATTTAATCATTATTGAATGCCACAGCATATAAGAGATCAAATATTCTTAATTTATTGCTTTCATTTCCGTTTTGATTTTGATGGGAGGACTAATTTTTCCAGCCGGACGATAAAAACAAACAATCTCTTAACTGGAGTCAATTAGTTCTTTTTTTTATCTCCTAGACCGTTAAAGACAGAGTAAAAATTTCAGCAGATTTGAAATCTGCGGAAAATTTCACATTAGATCCATTCCTAAAAATATGATTTTTTTTTTAATATAAATAACTTTTAAATTGAATATATCTTTTATATTTTCGAACGAGATTGTGAGGTCACGGTAATTTTCCCTTTCCAAAAATAAACACATTCATTTCGTGCCGTTCGCGTTAAAAAAAAAATTAATAATAATAATTAAAAAAAAAAAACAGATTACATTTCCTGTTTTATTTTCGCAAATGAGAGTAAGAAATTAAAAAAACTTATTGACTGGGATTGTTAAGCATTTTTACGTAAAATCGGAATCCTGAAGACAGATTAAAAATTTCAACGAATTTGAAATCTGGGGATAATTTTACTTTAGATTGATACCTAAAAATATGATTTTCTTTGAATAAATAATTGTAAAATTGAATATATCTTCACCGGATTTGAAATCTGCGGAAATTTTACACCAGTTTAATACCTTATAACGGGCACGGACAACGCCGGGCTAGCCACGTATTGGCTAGCCCGGCGTTTTGTGGTGCGTTGTTTGGAAAATAACACTCTTGACAGTTGTTGTCATGGCAACAACATCTGTCTTTAAAACTTTAAATGCGTTTTTCTCCATGATACATTTTTCAAGATTTCCTGTATTCAAGTAATAAGTCGAAATCCGATAAAGTTTATGGGTTGAAATTTGGAATATATCTTTTTCAAACATTATACTTTAATTTTGATTCAGCAAATTTAAAACAAATATTTACTTTAAAAAATATAACTTAAAAAAAAAAAATCTCAAAATTTTCATTCAAATATTTTTTAATTTTTATTAAATTAATATTTTTTAAATTGCTGAAACAAAATTAAAGCTTATAAATTTGTGAATAATTTACTGCAAGAATTTTGAAAATTGATCAAGAACATTTTAAGCCTTAGCAATTTAAAATGACCCCACTTTTTTTCAAAAAATTATAATTTTAAATTCTTAAAGAACTTTTGGAAAAATTTTGTGTTGTGATTTCGCTTATTAGTTAGATGGGTAATCAGTACAAAAAAATTCTAAATTAATTAATAAAAAAAAATTTTCAATGTGTCCCGGACCCCCTTAAGTGACTTTTGAATGAATATATTGGAAATAGTGAGCTTTGAAAGCGGTGGTATTATTTTCATTTCTTGTGTGGTAAGTAAAGTCTCCGTGGTTATGAAGTTTCTCAATGGCCCCGTGATACTCCGTAGCTCACTGCACTAGCAACCTGTGAGATGTAGGCGGTGCAGATTCGATTCCTCCTTTTCTCTTTCTATCACTACAAGCCGCTCCAACGCAGTTGTAGAACACTGAATATAATTCTGCACCTGGACCGGAGGGTAGCGAGTAGGGACGCGACATCGACAGTAAAACATCGATGTTCGAAATTAAAACATCGATGTTGATAAAACATCGTTCCAAAAACATCGATGTTTTTAAAATTCAGTGTACTTAAACTTTTTTCCCCATTTCTTAAAACTGGTTTAGAACCTAGTGATTGCGACGTAGACAGCAAAACATCGATGTTCAAAATTAAAACATCGATGTTGATAATGCGTCGCCCCCAAACTATCGATGTTTTTAAAATTCAGTGCATTTAAACTTTTTTCCCCATTTCTTATAACTGGTTTAGCAACTAGTGATGTGAACATCGGCTCCAATGCATCGATGTTTTTTATAAAACATCAATGTTTTGAAAACATCAACATCGATGTCGTATCCCTACTTTTCAGACCCTTCACCTTTGGTCACTTTGGTCTAAAAGTATGTTCAATTTGCTGATTAAAAAAATTATGCTACTTGGTTATTTTTAAAAATTTTATAACGGTACTTTTTTCATTTAAAATTAAAACATCGACAACGTAAAAACATCGACCCCAATACATCGTTGTTAAATACATCGATGTTTTTTTAAAAAAACATCGATGTTTTGAAAACATCGACATTGATGTCTTGTAAACATTGACATTGATGTCGCATCCCTAGTAGCGAGATCGAAACTAGGTCGAACCAGAGATCGTCGTGTAAACTGAGGCTTGTACATATTAAATCTGTCGTGTTGTCAAATTACCTCACGTTGGCGTGATGTGGAAGTTTGCAGACGTAGATATTTAATCAACGTTTCACTTGATCAATACAACGGGGTATTGGCGACGGTTTGGGATCATACCCGAAGGAAAAGAACCGGGGACAACACCAAGTAATTTCGAATCATAGTTATATGACGAGGAAGTTTGGGGAGTGGTGTGACACCTCAGGTGTTGTTCTCGTCATCTGGCCGTTGTTGAAAATCAAGAAGCGTTTTCCTTTTGGAGTCTTTCCCTTCTGGTTTGATTCCGGACCGGGGTATTGGCGACGGTTTGGGATCATACCCGAAGGAAAAGAACCGGGGACAACACCAAGTAATTTCGAATCATAGTTATATGACGAGGAAGTTTGGGGAGTGGTGTGACACCTCAGGTGTTGTTCTCGTCATCTGGCCGTTGTTGAAAATCAAGAAGCGTTTTCCTTTTGGAGTCTTTCCCTTCTGGTTTGATTCCGGACCGGGGTATTGGCGACGGTTTGGGATCATACCCGAAGGAAAAGAACCGGGGACAACACCAAGTAATTTCGAATCATAGTTATATGACGAGGAAGTTTGGGGAGTGGTGTGACACCTCAGGTGTTGTTCTCGTCATCTGGCCGTTGTTGAAAATCAAGAAGCGTTTTCCTTTTGGAGTCTTTCCCTTCTGGTTTGATTCCGGACCGTCGCCAATAGCCCGTTGTGTTGCTCAAGTGAAACATTAATTAAATGCCTAACTCTCGTAACGCCATGGAATGCACGCAGTAAACTTGTATTGCGTGTCCCTTTAACTCGAAACAGGGAATTTGAATTTTTTAGATATCATATTCGTAGTTTAAAAATTGACTGCACGTTTTAACCAACCCAAAAAGCGGTATACATCTACACAACCCTACAATAATGGACCGGACTGCAAGATGTGATGGTATAAGGGAGAGAATACGTGCTTTAATAGGGGGATGATCCCCCACGTGCTGCAATGACACTAGCAACCCTTCTGGGCATACTTTCAACCAGGTTTTCATACATAACTACGGGTATGTGTGTCCATTCCTGATGCATGAATGTCGCCAGCTCAGCTGTAGATATCGGACATGGTTGTCTGGTCCGTAAGCGTCGCTCTAACTCGTCGAATAAATGTTCTATGGGGTTTAGGTTGGGACTCTCAGCTGGGAAGAGATTTTACATCCATATCTTGATACCACTGCTTGACAGAGGTTGCGTAATGACATGGGGCATTGTCGTCCTGGAAGTAACATTCGTCCATTCCATAAAATTGCCAGAGCGTAGGAAAAACCTGATTGTCCAAAATGTTCTTGTAGGCGTCGGCGTTCAATTGACCAGGAACAACATGCAAAGGTCCCAGGCCGTACCACGAAAAACACATCCAAACAAGTAGTCAGATTTTATGCAAATCCACTGGCGTCCGGTCCATTATTGTTGGGTAGTGTATAAAAGTTGATATCTTCGAGTAAATTTTGTATCGACGCAGCTTTGCTCTAGTCAGGAACGAACCATTTCCAATTATTTTTAGTCTCCTTTCTAAAACATTAAACACAGCGCAAATTTTAGACGTAGTCTGATTCTGGGAGATTAGATGCACCGGGTTAATAAACGTCCTCAATCTGAAGTCTTGCAGCTTTAAGGAGACTATTTTAAGTCTCAGATAGCATCTTGAAAACGGACATTAATTCGCCACGTGTCGAGGAGGTTCCATCCAAGATTAAGATAGTGAACTCTTATTGTTTTAGAGAACGTTATCTGGATGCGATGTCTAGACTCAACATTGGAACTTTTCACAGTTTTTATTTGCAAGTCCTTGATGAGAACTAAGAATAGCTTCTTTAGTTGTAACTGAATAACTTTTTAAAATGACTTTCAAACGCCATTCGTTTCAATCGGTTGAGTTTTATTTCGCAAGGGCCAAAAAACTGAAACATCTCTGTCAAACTCAACCATTGGCTGTCTTGTATTTGACCAAGCCGTACCAGATACAAGACAGCCAATGCGAAGTAATGAAAATACACACACAAGGAAATTTTTACTGAAACTGAAGAGAGAAATACGCTCAAAGAAGAATCGAAACTACACCGTGTGGCGATTTGGGGCACCAAAGGAAATACAATTGGAGTTGGACTACGCAGATCCTTTTAAAGTTATGTATTTAACTTAAAAGGTTTTCAATAACAAGTTAATCAACAGTTTACAGAATTTACACTGGATAATCGATGAACTAACGTTCATGAAGAAACAACGAGTTTCTCTTCTCACAGTTTGTATTTTTGTTTCCCCGGGGTTTGACTTTCCTGTATAACTGTTCTGTCGAGAGCTATCTCATCCATCATCTTCCTCTGTGGCTTCTGTCGCTCGAATCCTTTGCCTTCCTTTTCGGGGAATCAACCTCTGCCCTGGAATACCCGTCGCTTCTTTTTCAAAATGATTCCTCCCACACTCAAGGGCTGTCAGACCCCACACGTGCGAAGGGTCGTGAAACCGTTAGCCGGCGGTCCGTCACAAACACCAGGTATCGGGAGGAAATCGGGGTGCACAATAACCGGACGAAATACAGCCAATAGAAATCTTTAATGCTTTTTTTTTCAATATAGAACATTTGGAGATTGGTTTTAAATATTTCATATAACACTGTGTGAATTATGAGTCATATATAATATTTAAGAAGTCGTAAACCATTCTTTCATACTTTGCATTCAGCCTCTCGTGTAATCCACTTTTATTACTTGATTTACTGTCAAAGCCGTCTCATTAAAGAGATTGCCACCAATATTTAACATCCGTATGAGCACCTAACACCGTATATTAAACGCCAAAATAAATGAAGTCTAAACATTATCCTCACAAGCCGAATTAAAATTATACTTTCACTACATTGATTCGTATTTGTTTCCCCTTAAATTGATTGCTGGGGATTTTGGTCCTTCCGCCAGTTTGTTGGTCACAAAGCACTTTATAAAATATAAGTCTGCGTTGTGGGCTTGATTCGAAAATAAAACAAATTTAATATTGAACGTGTGATGTAGTTGATACAAATAAATGGACATACACCAACATTATAATTGAAACTTATTTATAATGCTTATATTTATATAACTGTAAAATAATGCTTCCGTGCGGAACGCTTTCATTGGTGCGTACAAAATTAGCGTTAAAGCAAAGATTGACGTGAGATAGTTAAAAAAAATTCATAATTGACGAGACCTAACGATAATAAGAACGAAAATTCTAAAAATATATTTTTAAATGTCGCCACAACTGGCGTCTAAATAATAAAATAAAAGTAATTAAACTGCAAACGATTCTTAATTCTTCGCATCTAAGGTATCATTTGGCGAGTGCAGACGATAATTATTTGGCATGGGGCAAATGCTAATTATCCGACGCGCAAACAACTACGTTGAAATCTTTTAGGATACGAATTTTATCAGATTGGTTAGGAGGGTTAGGGGGTTGTAGGACACAATTTGGCCAAGCTGCGACAAACAGCGTCAAGTAAATGTATATACACACAAGGAAAGCATTACTGACACAAAAGTAAAATCATAATGAAGCTAAATTTATCGTCAGATGGTAATATGTTTAAAATATATGTAATGCTATTCCCAAAAAGCTTATGAATTCTTATTTGTATCTAAAAACCAATAGTTAGTCTTGAAAAAGCTGTACTGTAAAAAATTTGTTTCGTCAGTTAATGAGTTTGTGCTATACGCTCACGGATGTGAATGGAATAAAATGGTTTTATCAGCAAAGAAAAACCAATTTGTAATCTTCCTACTTTTCTATTTCTTGTGAAAGATTAATTTAATAAAATGTAAATTATTTTATCACTTTTATTTTATTTAAACTGCGTCGCTCATGTGTTTCTTGTTAAACACATTTATCCATTCCATAGCTAAAATCAAACATATTTACACTAAGAGACAAACTGACAAATGAAAATTTCGCGAAGCTTGGTTTTATATTGCTTACATCCGTCTGCTGCCATTTCCCAACGTACAAATAATGTCTATTTGTGTTTCATGCATGTTTAGTGAAATATGCAGGGTAGCCATTAAATAACTTTCACTCTTTGGAGCATCTATAACTAAGCCAAGTAAACGGAATTGAAACAAATGTGGTATTTAGACATTTGAAGACATATGTATTTCGCGAAAAAACATTCGAAGCCCAACAAACTTCTATTGGAGGAAATGTGGTGCTCTTGGAGTCGAAAACAGTGGAACTTTAGCATTCAACACATTAGCGTGGTGTGCATGTTTGAATACTAGGATCCCAGCTAAGATTTTGACCACGTTATCTGAACATGGTTTGAAATTACGGGTGCTGTCTTCGTATAATTCCCTTCCGGTCCGCCGCCAATAGTCCATTGTGTTGCTCAAGTGTGCAGCGTTAATATACCTACCCTTAGGCCCGGTGCACACATCCGGTTTTTCAACGTGCGGCGCCGCTGCCGCAACGCAAGTGCGGTCTGAGATACATTAGATCCAATGGAGCAGTGCACACATGCCTCCAGCGCCGCTGGGGCGACGCACGTCCATCTAGAGTGCAATTTGTACTGCAGTTAACTCACGGCGCCGCACGGTCGCCGCACATGAGTCTCCGTTCTGAAGTACCTTGTTTTCATAAACAAATGGAATACAAATAATAATTAATAAATGGTTGTATCCAGTAACGTCTATTTTGTTTCGAAATATACTTTTTTTACACCAAGTAAGCGAAATAAACACGTTTTCTTCGATTGAATATTTATCGTAAATGGCGCGAAATGAGTTCGTGCGTCATTTCACGGTTATGTGCATAGTTGGGCTTCGTTGCCGCAGTGGCACCGCACGTTGAAAAACAGAATATGCGCACCGGGCATTAAACGCAGATAAAACGGTTTATGCAAAGTTTCGACTTTATAACAAACCACGTCATTAATTCCAGCTTGTTATGTGGAGAGTTGCAATTAAAATACTAGCAATAGACACTCAAATAAGCAGATTCGACACCCATTAAACAATATTTTATTTCCCACAGTCATGTTCCGCCTTGACCCCATAGAAAATCAACTTCCCGATTAAATAACCGTCTTTAGGAATTGTTGGAGAACTGAAAGGAATTGAACATAGGGGCAGCAGCTTGCAAATATTAGTTCACACAATTGCTCCCGTTGCATTTACTCTTCTATGCCAAAGCAGACGCTCTCTCAAGTTCAGTCTGAGTAGGCATTATTGATCAAGGTGAACTGATTAAGGACGCTGGGAAGCTTCTCATTATAGCGCCGGCATTCTCTGCCGTTGGGTCATTAGTTTACGAAAGGAATGTCCGAGTTGAGTTCTTAAATGTCCCATGCACTTACCTCAAGACAAACAACTCTGAGAAAGCCTACAGAAATGGCTGTTTGCTTTTATGGTCTGTAGATTGAAAAGTTGGAACTGCTGCACGTAGACATCAATGTTCATAATTTAGTGTCGAATTTAGGATAGCTTTTCATGGAGTAGAGGTATTTCATTAACAGGTATTGTATTCTTTGATAATTTACGCGTTTAATATATTGTAACGCACTTGCTGAATCGTCCTTTTTCCTTGGATGAAAAGTCTGGTGGTTAAGGTCTTAGCCTCTAGATCGGAAGTTTCCTGATTCGAATCCGCGTCAGTGCATCGATATTTGTAAGCGTATGGTGTAGAAGCAGCTGGCGCACCTTAAATCTATCGTGGCCGAAAGTCGTCATGTTGGATTGGTGTGGAAGTTTAGAGAGTAGAGTGCCAGCTCAAGTGTTGCCTCGACATCAGACCGTGACTCAAAATTACGTTGTGTTGTCCTCGGATCTTTTCCTTAGGGGATTGATCCCGGACCGTCGTCAATAGCCCGTTGTGTTCCTCTTGTTCGACGTTAATTAAAATTACCTCACATTGGGTGAAATTTCTGTCTAATTTTATTTCAATTCAGCAAAACGATGAATCTGATTCTTACACTAATAAGCTTTTCTTGGTATTGATAGTGATTTTTTCACACACTGTTAAGAGTGTTTGAAGCTTAGAGAACTGTAACCAAATCCATACTAAAGAAAATTTCGTGTGTGTGTATATGTGAGTGTGTTGCAGTCTTTTAAAATACGTTCAAAATACCCGTATTCTTTCGTAGTACCACATGAGAAATTCAAATTTCTGCTTTTAAAGTTTTAGTAATACAGTAAGATCCCGTTACAACGAATACCGATACAACGAAAAATCCCGTTATTACGAAAGTCATGGAAGTCCCCTTCCGAAAAAAAATTAAAACAATGTTAAATGAATCTCAATATAACGAAGTGGTCGATTTTTAAAAATCCCGATACAACGAACCATTTGTACAAGCAAAAATATGTTTTCTTTTCATGGTTCACTCAACTGATAACAAGCATGCAGTTTCTTTAGATTCAATGAATTTCGTTTTAGTTGGGCTGAAACCAGCTGCCAAAATAAAGACTGGTTTTCTTAGAAACAAATAGAAATTTGTCAATGTCGTAACCGTATTACCCGCCTAATTGCACGGCAAAACTTCAGCCTCTTGACCAAGGCATCATCAGAGCTGTAAAATCACGCTACCGAACCTTTTTGTTACGTCAAATTCTATGCGATTTGGAGAAAAATATCGAAAGAAAATGCAACGTGAAGGAAAGCTATCGAATGGGTATGTGGATCTTGGGATGGCATCAGTCAATCAACAATAACAAACTGTTGGAAACATATGCAAACCACAGCCAAAGACACCAATTCAGTTTCAGAAGAAGCCGACTTGAAAGATGAATCAAATACGCACGACATTCAGCAATCTGAGTTGGAGAAAATTTGGAAAGCTACAAAAAATAAAACTTCGGTTGCTGACGACGTGAATTTGAAAAATTATCTCAGTGTAGATGTGGAGGGGGGGGGAGGACAACGCTTAAACATGTTATGTACTGACCGAAGCAGACATCATTCAATCCATTAAAGACAGATAAGATGAGGCCAATGAAAGTAGTGAAGATGAAGAGGCTGTGGTTGGAGATGATGTGCGCAATGTCACTTCTTCAGAATCTTTAGCACGTTTGGAGACAATGCGGGCATTTATTTCGTCACAAAGCAATGTGCCGGACTTTATCTTTACAAACATTCCCCAGCTGCAAATTTATTTACTCTTAAATACAACAGCAAACCTTGTTCAGAAGAAAATCGTAGATTTTCTGAAATAAAGTTTTGCTTCCTCGCATTTTGTTGTTGTTGTTGTTTCTAATGCCTACACTGGCAGACCAGAGGAGTGCCAGGCCCGTAGAAGACGGCAAGAGGCGAGGGGGTGCGCCTTCCATGTTATTGAGCCCCATTGGGAGGAAGTCCGACTTTGCTCGGCATACATGACACATCCGTTTTACAGGAAGGTCCCTTTCATACATCCATTCACTCACGCATATCGTAATTTAGATACCAATCAGAGGCCGATAACCCTCTGATCAGATACCCCCAGAGGTATTGATTTGGTATGGGAACATGGGGGACTTTGTGACCACGACCTATTTAACGTGCCCCAGTCACCATTAGTGAACACGACGGTCTTTAGCCAGGTCGAAGCGCCGATCTCACAATCATCAGAATTGCAGGCTCCGCCGAGGACAGAACCCACAACCCTTCTGATGCGAGCCCGACGCTCTACTGACTGAGCTACCGCGGCTCTCGCATTTTGTTCATTTAGGGATTAATGTTTCCCAAAAGAGGTAAGTTAATTTTTTTTTCAGGTTTCAGAAAATGCTATAACAATGTATTTATTTGAAAAAATTATATTTCTCTGACTGATTTCAATGAATTGCAATAAACTTTCTAATTGCTGTAGCTAACCATAGTATTATATATAGTCTTCTTTCGGAACAAAAGCCGAATTTACGTATTTAAAATGTTCTTTGTTATTCGAATCAGAGAAATTTCGTTACAGCGAAATATCTGTTATAACGAAAAAATTTTACGGTCCCGTGAAGTTCGTTGTAACGGGAACTTACTGTAGTAAGTTTGCAGCTAAAGTTTTAGTAACAGTAAGTCTGCAGTTAAAGTTTTAGTAATAGTATGTCTGCAGTTAAAGTTTTAGTATAAGTAAAGTCTATCATAGGGAATGTCACAAATAATACAGATTAAAAATTTTAATTCACACCTAGAAATCTAGATACATGATCTGAGTTGAAGGGTAGTTTTATAGAACATATTTTGTGTTTTCAAAATTTTAAACAATTTATGCTTTACAGAACAAGTCGTGTATGAAAGTTTTAGCATGACTTGTTAATAAACATGACTTGTTTTAAACTAGTTGTGCGTTACTAAACAAGTCATTTGAAAGTTCCAAATATCAAACATTTTGTATTGATGAAACTTTAAAATATATATTTTTTTAGGGAGAAAAATTCTCAAACCACATTAATTGCATCTCAATCGTTGCTGTTTTATCCCATATTTTCTCATATATTTATAAATACATATAACACTTTTTATGGCAATATTTAACTCTATTTATACAATAAAAGCTTCCATACTCAACAAAATTAAATGCCACAGAACAATTTTTGGAAAATTGGAAAAGCAACTGATCGGTTTCCTACCAGCCTTCTTGAAAGCTTGAGCGTAGGCAGCTAATACCAATATCCCTAAAATACATGTATTCTAGATACTCTACTTCTATGCGACATTTTTATGGATTACTAATGTCAAGTTTCGATCTTCTCAACTCGTATGTTTCTAAATGGACGGGTTGGTTGTGTTTTATGCCGTAAGAGCTTTGGCCAAGCCGCACCAAACACGAAACATACAACATGAAGTAAAGAATATACACACAAACAAGCGGAAGTGTTTACTTAATGCTTCAGCTTAGGATTTACAATGTTTTATTGGTTAAGTAAGAATATTCACTAAGCCTAATATGGCGTATCCTCTTCAAGAAACACACACACATGAAAGTAATATCTATCTACCACGAAAACTGTTCTAGACATAAAGTCTGCACTGGCTTGCCGTCTGAAGGGACCTTATGCTATTTTCCATAGGGAGATGCTTGATTGGTAATTTGGTAATTTTTTAGTTAACGTCGTACTAGAGCAACACAACGGGTTATTGACGGCGATCCGGGATAAGTCCCTTGAGGGAAAGATCCGAGGACAACACCTCGTAATTTTGAGGGAGATGCTTGAAGAAATGTATTCAAGTCTGTCAAATTGCCGCACTTAAATACAATTTGATTACATACGGGCTATTGACGACGGTCCGCGATCAACCCCCTAAGGGAAAGATCCGAAACAACAACACGTATTTTTGAACCACGGTCAGATGACGAGGCAACACCTGAGCTGGCACCCCACTCTCCAAACTTCCACACCAACCCAACGTGAGGACTTTCGGCCACGACAGATTTACAGTGCACCAGCCGCTTCTACACCATACGCTTACAAACATCCATGCTATGATCCGGATTTGAACCCGGAACCTTCCGATCAAGAGGCTAACACCTTAATCACCAGACCGGATGGTAGGCTGTTTGCTTTGGTGGCAAGGCCTCGATTTGGCCGAGCTGCGAAAAACACAAAACAACAAAGAGGGAAGGAAAGAAGCAGGGGTGCCAGATCAGAGGTTTTACCTTTACATCTAGAGGTTTCAATTCGCTTCAGAGGTAAAAACAGAGGTACAAAATGCTCAGTGGTAAAAACAGAGGTTTGGAAAAAATAACAGAGGTTTATGTAGAGGTCTGAAGTATAATTATAATACGCCGTTAATGCTGTCCGAGTGTTTTACACAATGACCATTTCTAATCCATGTTGCACAAAGGTTAAGAAGAAGGAAGATTTACAGAATAGAAGTAGGCTTAGCGGAATCCATATAAGTGAGATAGTCTCCACTATATAACGGCTTAGAGTTCCAATGTATTGAATGAATGAACATGGCGTCACAGTATAAACATTATCAAGTGAACAGTTGAATGTTGTCGCTGTAAAGAATTCACTGTTCAAAGCCAAAGAAGTACGTAGTAGGTTTACTCTTCATTTGTCAACACTACATCGCAATAATGTTGTCAGAAAAGTGAAGTGTAGCATTGTCCCACTTGCTGCACAATTCGTAGCTGTGTGTGAAAATGTGGATTAGTACCAGAGAGAGTGGGATCGGTTACCATTGATCTCAGAAGTGTCAGCTGAGGAATTAATCAAGCAGAACCCTGTCAAATTCTGGGCCTCTATAGATAAACTAACAGATGCTGCTGGAAAAAAATAATTTCCACAGCTCTGTAAGCTTGCATTGACCTTAATGAGTTGATCATTTTCTAATGGAACTGTCGAGAGAATGTTTTCTCAACTGAGTAATGTAAAAACTAAACTCGGAAACTCGCTACAACTGAAGACAACTGAGTCAAACATGATGGTTAGGTATGGAGTAAAATTTAAATGTGAAAGCTGTGTAGAGTTTAATCCTAGTAAAGAAATGCTGATAAAATTTAAATGTGAAAGCTGTGTAGAGTTTAATCCTAGTAAAGAAATGCTGATAAAATTTAATTCATATGCAATGTATGGCACTATGTCCAAAGAGGCAACCGAGCTTGAAAGAAGTGAAGATGAAGTATGGGAGATTTTTGAAGGATCTGGTGACTCGCTTTTCAGTATTCAGTAAATGTATGAATATTCACTGCACAATTGATCAAAGATAATAATAGTAAATAATGTACACAACAGTGAATAATTATTCATTAAATAACTGCTTTTGCTTAAAACGTATGTATGTTATTAAGAACAGAGCTGCATAGACGGAAGACTAATACTTGAAAAAAAAAGGTCGTTGCCCCTTTTTGGGCATATTTATCAAAAGCTTATTAAAGTTGAAAGAAACTATAAAGCATACACATGAATTTTAATTCAGCAGCACGCAGCAGTAAAAATAAAATAATAAATAAAAAAAAATATCGATATATATCGGCGTCGTTTAAAATATCGTCGATAATATCGTTCCACTAGATACGTCGATGTATCCCAGATTTCTAAATCAGAGGTTTTCTAGAGGTTTACGACTGCAAAACAAAGGTACTATGTTCTGAAAATCTGGCACCACTGGAAATAAGCAGAAGTGTAGGTGAGGGTATAAAAGATGGGAGGACAAACCTCGGGGTTGCGATGCCCCCCCCCCACCTAAATAATGACAATTTGGAAATATATTATTTTGATTTATAGAAATCTATATACTAGATAACTACTTCTCTCCGATTGCCAACATCCGCAGAAAATAAAATAATTTTATCCCCGAGAGTCACCTCTATTCAAAATGAACGAGCCCTGTTTCTATAGCGACCGCCAATTCCCAGACATGGTGTCGAAAGCAATTCTCGTGGCAGACAGACAGTAGCTCCTCTTATGAATGCTGTCTTTTATCATGTGTCAAATTTAACAATTTGTTCCCAGTGTGTCCATTTAAAAGCAAACATACCATTGCAGCAGCGCATCAATCCTTATGGGGCTGTATTGGTCGTTGAAGTACACAAACACAGTAGAACCTTGATTATCCGAGGTATTGTGGACCGAAGCCACCTCGGATAACCAGAAATTCAGGTAATATGGACACAACAGCCTATGCGAAATACAGGAAACATTTACTGTGGGTTGGCAGTTATTTTATAACTACCATAGTTGCTTGTAATTATCGTAGGTAGGTTAGAGTTTTTAATTAACGCACTGGAGCAACACAACGGTCTATTGGTGACGGTTCGGGCACGAACCCATGGAGAAAAATCCGAGGACAGCACCACGTAATTTCGAACAGCGGTCAGATGACGAGGTCACACTCGAGTTGGCACCCCTTTCTCCAAATTTCCACACCATGCTAGTGTGACAACATTTGAGGCCATGGTAGATTTAATGTGAATGAACTCCCCTTGCATGCTACAGTGAAACCTCCATTAACCGTTTTTCTTTAAAACGTCAGTTTCGGTTAACCGTCAGTCCGTTTTTTCGGAACATTGTCACTAAGAAAGCACGAGCTTAGAAGAAACAAAAGAAAGTGACGGCGTAATTAAAAATTTGAATATGTATGTACGTCGACAGAGCGTAAGTTCATGTAACAAAATGTACTATACTGTACTGAGTGTAAACGGTATATTGTTTGTTTACGTAAAATAAAATACGTGTATGTGTACAGTGTATTTCCAGTTCGTTACCGTGCATTTTTGATCATTCGTTCACATGCAATGGGACTGGGTTGTTGTTTAAATTTGTTCTGTTATTTGTCTATTCTATTAACCGTCATAGTCCCGGTCCCAACTTTGACGGTTAATCAAACAGGGTTCCCACGGGTGCTTAGAAAGTGCTTATTTTGACCTTCCATTTCTAAGAGCCCTTAGAAGTGATTATTTTTCACCAATAGTCCTTAGAAAGTACAAATTTTCCTTTCAAAACAAAATTCAGTTTTCAAATTACGGTATTTTTTTACATTTCCGACCTCTTTTAAGCGGCTGATCGGCGATAAAACTGCTTACAAGTACAGTTTTGGTGATGATTCGGGAACTGGCTTGCTTGAATGGGAACACTTGATACGCGATATATATAAATCGTCGATCGACTCTTGATGAGCACATAATACTCTTTTTCGAAAATGAAAGTGTTAGTCGAGCAGGGAGGAACCTGACCCAGATAACACAAACATGAGTAGCAATATGCTAAAAAATTGCTCATACCCTCCCTTAAAGACCATTAAAAAGTAAAAACAAAACGATATGAAAAGAATAAGAAAACAAAATCAAACTCGCAACAGCAGCTGGGAGACCGACAACACCAAGTCTGGTCCTCATCAAACTTGTCTCTTTCTTTCTAATTTTATTAAAGCAAATGCGTTGGCGAAGAGATGAAAGAAAAATATCCAAAGTTTTTTTTTCTTACTACTGTTTACATTCTACTGTTCTTATAAGATTAACTAATCTGTACGAGCATCCCCATTTGGTCAAAAGTCAGGTATTACATTGTATAATACGGTTTCCTTCAATGTTTTATTTCAGTCCTTATAAAGTCCTTATTTTGTCCTAGAAAGTGCTTAGAAAGTCCTTATTTTTAGTTAGAAAAAAAGAGTGGGAACCCTGTCAAAGTTTCACTGTACTATGATTTATAAAACTAGGGTTAAGCAACAACCTTCGAATAATGCAGCACGGAACACAGGTTCATGTTATTTCTACCGCAGGCTCGGTTTGAAGATGTGACGAGGTTGTTGGGAAAAGCTGAATCCTAAATAATTCATTGGTGAAAGTGATTATCCACCGCGATCAAAAACACTAATTTGCGCTTCGATAGCTAATCGGTTAAGTCGATTCGAAAATCCAAGCGATTTACCCTTAATAGATATTACGACAGCGACTCCGCCCACATATCTGTCTGTTTCATTAGATGGTCGATGGGATTAAAAGTAATCAATACTCGAACTTGTACAGCAGTCGTATTTCACGCTTAGGAGGGAGGAATGTGACATTCACGTCACGTGCGCTCCATTATGCGGAGGTGATTTCACGTGAAAACGAAGACTGGCGAAATGAAAACCTAATCTTCTATCTTTCTTTCTATTATAAAAAAAAATCTTTTCAGGTTTATTCGTTTTGTGATTGGTAATAGCGAGTCTCGTGATAGCGAATCTTGCGGTTCAACGTGCTAATGAATTTGGAGCACGCGCAGACGATAAACACCAGTTATATTTTTTAATTAATCTATATAAATAAGAATGGAGTGTTTGTTTGTACATTCAATATTTTCGACCCATTTCAAGTTTTCTATCCGTTTTGGACCCTTCTGATGCCGAATCCGCCTTTTTCTCGTTTGGTGTCTGTCTGTCCGTCTGTCTGTCTGTCTGTCTGTCTGTCTGTCTGTATGTTGTGCCCTATACACGTCCACGCGGTTTGAGATATTTTCATGAAAATTTGCATACAGTGAGTACTTATCTTCATTTAGTGAGTGGCATTGGTTGCGAAAGTCTGTCTGTCCGTCTTTGTGTTCTATGCTCGATTTTGTGTTTGTGTGTTTGTGTAGACATCACATAAATTGTATTCCAGATATTTGATTGCATTGTATTTTATTTTATACACTATCTATTAGTTTAGTGAATGCAATATTAAACATTTCTTTATTGTTATATTTAGTTGAGTTTCATGCTAAAACACCTGAGTAAGTATACTTAAATCAACCATAATTTGGTAGTTTTGGAAAAATTGGAATGTCTATTGAATATTACGATTACTTCGATTGCTTTACCAGTACTGCTGAAAAAGTAATTATTCTTCAAAAAATTATTATTTTTTTTTTATGGAATTTCATCTCTGATACTTCATTTATTTCGAGTCTTATTTTTATTCTTTGCGCAATGAAAACGATTTCCGAATATTTGGGACAGACGATATTTTTCAATGAAACGAGAATGAACAAGATCGCGCGAGCAGTGATATTTTTTCTATTTCTTTCGCTCTGAATTAATTTCACATATCTAAATTTTATACACTTTTAGTTGTAAGTTGTGGCAACTGTGCGAGATCAAGAGATAAAATTGAATCACAAATTAATATCTTTAGAACAATTTTTTGCGACATCTTTTATTTTGTTTTACTTCGCTGATTCCTGTTTTAAATATTTATTATTTTAATAAATGTGTTTTCCTTCTCATCACACGCAACAGCACCACAAAGTATTAGACTTAAAAATGTTAGGTAAGTCAGTATAAATTTTCAGTAAATTTTAAGTTTAGTTATGCCATTATTGAAAGAATAATGCCGTTATTTAAAGAATAATGCCGTTATTTAAAGAATGATACCGTTATTTAAACAATAATGCCGTTATTTAAAGAATAATGTCGTTATTGAAAGAATAATAATGTTTAAAATCCAAACTATAACTTTTTCCTACATTAAAAAATTTGTTGTAGTAATGACAGGAGAAGATTGCAAAATTTTACAATGTCGCATACCGGAGGCAAGAGTGCCACAAGTAAAAAAATATTGTTTTGTTGACTATGAGTGCGAGAGCACTCGCCGTAAATCGTAATTTTAATTAATTGAGTTGCACATGAAAAGAACTTAATAAAGGGAATTCCAAATCTTCCTATAAATCGTCTTTTATAGTAGTAACCTTAGTATCACCTTTCGTCTTTTTGTAGCTTTGTCATACAGCAATTGTGCGATGTATGTGAAATGTATTACATGAATGGATATGCATGTGTAGGATTTGTGTCCAAAGTAAGTTGTAGAAAATATAAAGATGGCGAAAGGTTTAAAAATAAATTTTTATTCTACAAAAAACGTAAGTCATTATATATTTTGATTATCTCTTCAATCTAGAGTAAACGAATTCAAACCGAGTAAGGTCGGGTATTTTGCTAGTTCATTCATAAAATTTGAGAGCACGCGCTAGAGAATTTGCAATGTTTTCAGAAGAACCGGCAACTTTGGTCGGCGTTTCCATAGCAACAGTCGAATATGAAAATATAAAGAAGTACTATTACAACATTTAACAGGGATTAGATAAAACATTTAAAATTATGATGAGATTTTCTCTGAATTTTAACACTATGTTATGCTAAAATATTTCCTTTTTTATGTGGAAATGAGATGTTTTGTTCTGGACATTTTTCAAAACATTTTGTTTTAGCTTACACTATATTTCCGTGTATGAGCCATGAATTTTTGTAACGTTTTCTAAAGCTAAAATACTGGGGTAGGCTTATACACGGATCCGCTAATCTCGCAAAAAAGTAGGCAATTTTCCGTTATTCGATAAATATCGGTATGGGAAGGGAACTTTCAATTAACGTCGTGCTAGATGTCCGAGATCAATCCAGCAGCGATGCATATGAAGATGGATTGTGAAGCAGTCCCCAACCCCTCATTGTTGAAAAGTATAGTTCGCAAAGCAAAATAAATATGATTGCGCAGCAATCATCGGGGGTCGACGAACGATAGAAAACCTGTGCACCTGGCACAAAACCTGTGCCAAACTGTCAGCAGATATAGACTAGATACAAACTGTTTTTCCTACTCAGATCTTCATTCCCCCTCGGAGTAATTGGGCAGTTTTGTCTCGACGAGATATCTCGTCCTGACCAGATGTCGGACAGGGTATGTTGTCAACACACTTGTTTGATTGGTTTGAGCGTTTTATGGGGCAAGGGCCATATATGGCCAAACACATGACAATGTAAAACAGAAAACATTAAAAGAAAAAAGAAGGGTTGGGTAATATATTAGTAAGTAGGTTGATTGGGTTTGGGTTTTACAGTGCAAGAGCCATATACAGGGGGATTCTACTGTAATGGGGACAAACTTTGAGGGGTGATATAGCTTTCTAAAACATACATTTTCGTATAGGAATGTATGGTTGGAACTGACGAGTGGAGGCACGGACACAAAAAATGATACATGGACAGAAAAACATTGTTTATTTACAACATCCTTGCAAAGTGCTTCTTTGCAGCAATGTTTACAATAAATGCTCAAAATTGCTACCACCAACAATAATACATGCCTGGTAGCGTCGAAGGAGTGATTGGCGAACAGTTCCAAAGATGCCAGGCATTTCGCGCACGCTTCCAGCCGCAATGGATAGTTGAACAACGAGGTCCTCCTTATGTTATTTTTATGTTTTACCTTAAATGTTATTTTTTTAATAAATAATTAATTATTTAATTAAATAATCAAATTGTAACTAATTGAATAATAAAACTGTTTTTGGTATCGATCAGGAGTAGAATTTTACGCTGATTTAAAATCCGTTGAAATTTTAACTCTATCTTCAACGATCTCAAAGTTAGAAACTTTGGACAAGAGAATAAAAAAAGCACTTTGTTTTGTTTCTCGAATAAAATAAACCACGACAGTCGTCTGTGTTGCCCATTCTCCAACGTATTCTGTCCGTCTAAGTTGACACCTCTGGAGTCTGTTTAGACGGCCGCCTAGTTATGTCCGCGGCATCATGACGTATCACGGCTGTTAGATAACGGCTCCACTTTCTTAGGAAACCGAAGCTTTACGGAAAGTCCGAAAGTCTTTTCTAAAGTGCGCCAAAAAAAAAACGGGCAAGGCCGTTGCCTACCGGAATAAACTTTACCAAACTCGGTAAGAATTTCAATTTGGTTCGGTTACTGTTAATCGGAGCACTGTTAATCAAGATTCTACTGCACGTGTGTTTAAAGATGTTAGCTACAAGCATCTGCGTTGCTTTATGAGTAGGGCAACTTTTTTGTTGCTGTAAAAATGGGAAAAGTTGCATTTATTTTTGATACTCTAAAATCTAAAATTAACTATTCGTAAAAAATAAAACACTTCAAAATATATTGACAATTTTAGTCGTGCACATACAGCATTATAATACATCATTAAATACAGAAGAACGTTGAATAGCCGATCCTTGGCCAGTAATTTCTTTAACATTGAAAAACTCAGTCAGCCGCAGTCATATAATGTGTTGTATCGGATAGGAGACGCTCAAAATCCTTTCGCTCAACATTCAGAGATTTTTAAACGTCATCTACAAGGCGAACAACATATTGATGATGGACACTGACCTCTCAAACTCTGCAGTCGATTACGCAAGTTTCCTCTGGATTATCAAGAGTGCCAACCAATGTGTTAAAGTACTTCTTGCCATTTATTTCACTTTCGTCTGTAAAGATGAACAGCTTCTTTCCATGAACTTCTTGTTTGATCCGCAATACTTCGACGTTCGCAAGATCAGACATACGTGATCGAAGGGTTGATTCAGAGGGCAAAAAAAAATGAAATAGTAATTTCATATTAATTAATTTTAAGCTAAATTTTAAAAAGTTGCAGTTGGTAGCATTTATGCATAAAGTTGCATTTATGGAGAAAGTTGCATTTATGTTGCTATTATACACCCCATGTAGGAGGAATTTCGGTTTAGTACTTTACATGTAACGCAGAACGTGTGAAAAAAAAGTTGCATTTATGTTGCGATTATACACCCCATGTAGGAGGAATTTCGGTTTAGTACTTTACATGTAACGCATTACGTGTGAAAAAAAGTTGCATTTGTTGCAAAAAGTTGCCCTATTTATGAGTAACATGTGTAAATTATATTTTAAAACATTTTCGGACCAATTTTAGAAATAATCCGTTTAGTCTCGAACTTCATTTGTTACTATCACCCTAGAGAAATGCAACACAAAGTTTTCAGAGCATTAGCATTTCTGAGAAAATGTACACTCCCTAACCAAAAATGCGTGCCCTTCTAGTTTCTGCTGTCGGCTCACTGAAAGCTGTTTACTTGGGAGTCGGGCACAATAACTTATTTATAAGCTTCTTTCTGAAAAGTGTTTCTTCGAAAAGCGACTTATGAGAAAATTCAATTGCTTTCGTGCAAGTACTGGGGTGAATAAACAAATCATATTAGCTTCGCATTCGACGAAGTTATTGAGTGGTAAGTTTCGTTTAATTTTAGGGAAGAAATTGCTTTGCTTCTGAATAAATAACAGTCGAGGACCTCTAAAAGATAAATCTTATACGTTTTGTTGAATGGTGTGTCGATTTATTTTTGATTTATGCAAGGACGTAACACTGTTATTTCAGTGAAAACATTTTAGAACTTTGATAGTATGAATGCTGTAGTTGAAAATTTAAAAGTTTCTGTCATTTATACTTTTACATTTATGAACAAAGAATTAATTTTCTTCGGGTATTATGTTTAGTTTAGTTAACTATTCTGTTTTTTGCAGTAATATTCTTATATATGTACAACAATTTTAACATTTCTAAAATCAGATCTTGAATGCTACTGATCGTTACAATTATAAGTTATTTTATAGGTAGTGGGTTTTTTGTAATAAGCGTGCAAAGTTATATTATGTATTGTAGTGAATAGTTCAAGGAAATTTTAAACTATTGACTTACTCATATTATAAGGGGACCTGTGCAGTCCTATCTCCGTAATGTTAAAATGGTGAAATTTTAAGGAATATTTACTCAGAATCTTTAATGTGTCTTGATTTGAATTCTTTTATACAGGTTTTGAAGACACTTTTAAATATTTTAACACAGGGATTTTTAAAAACTTGAAATTTGAAATTTTGAGATTTTTTTCAATTTATATTATTTTTTTGAAAAATGATTAATTTTAATCCTTTTTAACAATCAAAATAAACTTTTCTTAGCAGATAGGAAAAAAAATGCCTGTGTTAAAATATGTTATGGGGTATGTTACAACGTAAACCATTTCGTTTTCTATTTGCTTGAACGGACTTTGAAAAATGTTCTTTTTGTGGAAACAATGCGCATTTTGAGATATTGAAGTTTAAACACATAAAATTGTCCTTACTTCAGGTACGTACAGGTGTGAGTGTATTTTCAAAAAATTATAAAAATTACTTCTACTTAACGTATCTCCATTAATAACATGTCATTTTAAACATAATTGTGTAAACATTTATTTAAATTTATAAAATAAATAATCGAAATTTCGGAAGATTGTTGTGCACTGGTTCCCATAAGGTTGTCAACAAATTTCATATGAATAAGCATAAGAATAATATAACATACTCTATAATTTCAATGCGGCCTATGAGAAACCCAAACTTCTTATACAATTCCTACTAGAAAACAAAAATGGCCGTAGAATGACAAAGAAAACCAATCTGATATTACTTTTGAAACACTACGAGACGGATTTTACAGTGGCCCAATAGGAGCGCAAGGCGCAAAGTAACACGCACAGACCAATCATAGGGTATTCAACGCTCGCGCCGGACAACATTAAGTGGTGTTTTCTACATATGAGCAGCTTTAGGCTGAAAAAATTGCTCATATACACCCCAAAACGCCATTAAAATGCAAAAAAAAAAAACAACAAAAAAGAGTAGGAACAAAACGAAATCAAACCCGCAGTACCAGCCGGGAGATCGACAACACCAAGCCCGAAAATCGCTACCAAATGCCACTAATTACCCAGTTCAACTAAACGCTAACACCAAACCTCCGCTGCAACAAAACCATAAAAAAATATAAATAAATAAATAAATAAATAAAATCTCCAGCCCCTATTCAAAAAGAAATTTAGAAACAGTAAAATAAAAATGAAAGGCAACTCGCATAACATGAATGGAAATTACGAAATAGAATTATTCATCGGTTGCGTAGCTGTTGATGTTAATAAATCTTTGAGAATAGTATTAAAGAATGAAAAAGGGGTATTTATTATTGAGAAGTATGTTTTTTAGATATTTACATTGTAATAGAAAGTTGGAATCAGAGTTACAAATTTTTCTGAAACGTACCAATTAACCAGCATTCTTCTACAGCTTCTTTGAATACATAATCTTCTAAGCTAGATTCGTTTAGAAATATTGGAGTCCCAAATATTAATTTAATAACTGAAATGAATAACTAATACTACAAAATCCCTCTCGTATCAATAAATTGTTGTATAGTAGGAGTAATTTGTGTAATAGAAAGAATTGTATTAAAGATAACTAACACTGCAAAATCCCTCTCGTATCAATGAATATTAATATATTAATTGAAATATTTATAAAAATCAACAGCTACGCAACCGATGAATAATTTTATTCAGTAATTTCCTCAGGGTCATGTGAGTAGCCTTTCGTTTTTATTTTACTGTTTCTGAATTTCTTTTAGAATAGGGGCTGGGGATTTTATTTTTCTGCTTTTTATTTTTGTTTTTATGGTTTTGTTGCAGCGGAGGTTTGGTCTTAGCGTTTAGTTGGACTGGATAGTTAGTAGCATTTGGTGACGATTTTCGGGCTTGGTGTTGTTGATCTCCCGGCTGCTGCTGCGGGTTTGATTTCGTTATGTTCCTACTCTTTTTTTAGTGTTTTTTTTCTTTTGCTTTTTTAAGGTGTTTGGGGGAGTATATGAGCAATAATTTTTTCAGAATAATGCTGCTCATATGTAGAAAACACTATTTTATGTTGTCTGGGTCATGCTCCTCCCTGATGACGCCCTGATCCACCAACATTTCTTTATTTTTTGTCACTTTTTACCACTTTTGTTGTAATTTTTTTTAATTTCCTATGTTCTTGAAATTATATTCTTATCATGAAATGTCTGCAGCTTCAGCGCGCTTGCATGGTTAGTTTCGAATTTCGTTTTCTGGTCTGTTGCACCCCGGCTGTTTGGTTCTTTGTTTTTTAAACATTTTGTGTGTTTTATGTTACTATATATGTGTATATATATATATATACCCTCCTGTTCATACTCTCAATCAGCCGTTGTAACGGCTCACGGTATGTTCAGCCACTCTTGGAGAAGACAGGTTAGTTCCGTCACCGATGTCGGACGGTGGAGGCACCCCTTCAGTTGACGATCCAACTCGTCCCAGATTGCTCGATCGGATGAATGTCCGGGCTCTGCGTATGCCAGTCCACTCGATGGACCCCATTGTCACCATACCAAACCATGGTGGACCTCGCAGCATGACAGCTGGCATTGTCCTCCTGAAAGAAACATGGGTTCAGCCCGTAAAACTGCCACAACGTTATAATCGCATATTCATCCAAAATGGCGCACTGTCTCTGAATTGAGTCTACCTGGAATTGAGACCAAGGGTTCCGTGCCATACCAGGAAAAACATGTTCTATTGCAGAGGTGTCCAATTATTTGTTGGTAGATAGTGTATGTATAAGCTTGCCTTAAAATTTTGTTTATCATCGATTTGGTGAGGTTGGCGTTGACCTATGAACTATCTATCATATATCATTTCGGAATTTATTCTTTGGTAAGTCTACCGGCAATGCGCTGAAATCGTAATTAAAAAAAAAAAGCCAATTGGCTTCACGATCGGAATACTTACAAGAAATGTGTTTCCGGCGCAGAAACGCAATTGCAGCCTACTTTTAGCTATGGACACTCTTTTAAACTTAGCACTCTGATTATAGAAATAAATAAAAACCTGGTAATTAAAAATCACCGTAGAAAAGAAAATATGAACACAAAATTAGGCTTAGCTTCATCACAGCGCCCATTATCTTTGAACTAGGGATGCGATGTCGATGTTTTATAAATAACATCGATGTATTTACCATCGATTTATTGGAGCCGATGTTTGTTTAACATCCATGTTTTAATAGTGTCGATGTTTTATTTTTGAATAAAAAAAGTACCATGATAAAAATTAAGAAAAATAACCGGGCAACTAAATATTTGTCCGTGATGGCGACATCACTGCCATCAGAAAGAGAGTTTTAACTCTAACTGGTAGGGCAGTTAGTGAAAAAAGAAGTCGGCTTAAGGGGGATTAAGTTAACAAACTTCTTTTTTTACAAATTGTATATTTAAAATATTGGAGCATATAATAGTTACAGGCCTCAATATTGTTTATTTACAGTAAATAAAGAAATGAGTTTGTTATATCCCCTCCACATAAGTTGATAAATAATTAATAATAACTAACAATAATTATTGTTATGTACCTACCTAATTATACTTATAGTTGGTAGTACCCAAGTCAAATTGTTGTAAATATTACTTTCTTTTATATTATTCAATTTGAAAATAAAATATTTGTTAATTGTTCGTGTTAAATTTTTTTAACTTTGCTTTGACAGTTTAAAAAAAATCTTAGTTATAAATTAATTAACACAGCAAATGAAAAATTAAATCCCCCCGGGCGAACATTAATGTTTGAGGCTACTAAATGAGTTTTAAGAAATAGGGAAGGGGAAGAATAAATACACTGATGTTTAAAAACATTGATGTTTGTTGTCGATGTTTTATCCCTACTTTGAACAAGGGAATGCATACCTCAGTCATATTGGCACAATGATTCAGAAGGTCTTCTTCATTTTTATTCCACTCCCATTCGTTTTGAAGAACGGAATGGAATGCGAATAAAGTAGACATTGAATCCAATTGTGCTAATATGACTATGGCCCGGTGCACACATCCGGTTTTTCAACGTGCGGCGCCGCTACGGCAACGCAAGTGCGGTCTGAGATACATTAGATCCAATGGAGTAGTGCAGTGGTCCCCAACCCCCGGGCCGCGGACCGGTACCGGTCCGTGGATCAAATGGTACTGGGTCGTCCAAGAAATATTAAACTATTTCCATTTTATTTACTTTGGTGTATTTATCTCGGGTTTGTGCGGTTCTTATCTATGAAATGTCCACTCAAATTAGGAGGCGGTAAATCAGAACTTCAAATTTGTTTTGTTACTAGAGCTTCAATTATTATTTCTGAATTCTGTATGTCTCTATTTTCTAATTTTGACAAATGTGACAGCTGCTTTCAAGTTGGCAGACAAAGTAGCTGCATTTAAAACCAAACTGAAGTTGTGGGGACGGCGCGTGAACAGAGGCATTTTGGACATGTTTCAGATATTAGCGGGGATTTTAGGCAAGACTGATCCTAAACATTCATTCTCCTAATTGGTGCACGATCACCTGTCTTTGCTTTTAAAAGAGTTCGAGCGCTTCGTGGGTTTTTTGTCGTTGGGAAACTATTTTATTGATTTAGCGTTCTAGTGAGTTAAAATGTTAAATCACATTATATTCATTTTTTGGTGTAACTGTATTTTATTTTGAAGGCATGTTTAAATACAATTAAATTAAAATTATTAAATCAAAACAATCTAAAATATAAAGAATCAAGGAACCCCCCCCCCCCAGCGGCCCGCTTTAAAATTATCAAACGTTGATCCGGTCCGCGGCGATAAAAAGGTTGGGGAGCACTGGAGTAGTGCACACATGCCTGCGGTGCCGCTGCGGCGACGCCCGTCCAAATTGCGTGCAATTTGTACCTCAGTTTCCCACGGTGCCGCAGCTAGCCGCACACGCATCTCCGGTCTCAAGTACCATGTTTTCATAAATAAATGGAATATAAATAATAATTAATATATAGTTGTATCCAGTAACGTCTATTTTGTGTTTCAAAATATACTTTTTTTACTCCAAGTAAGCGAAATAAACACGTTTCCTTCTATAGAATATCTATCGCCAATGGCGCGAAATGAGTACTTGCGTCATTTCACGGTAATGTGTGCATAGTTGGGCTTTGGTGCCGCAGCGGCGCCGCACGTTGAAAAACTGGATGTGTGAACCTTGCCTTAGTTGTGCTTTTTGCCATGTATTTCGATATGGGCAAATATATTATAGGCTTACAGGAAATGAGGATTATCACCGATTTTAACACAAACGAAATGCCATGTACTTTTTCATAATTTTATTTCATTTAGATGCATGAAACCTATTTATAGTATTGATTCTGTTATTTATTAGAAATGAATTTAGATTGAAAATGAAATGGGACAATTACACTTTGCACCAATTGTTATAAGCAATTAAGTAAGTTCAGAGCGTATGCTATGTGTGGGTCTGTTATCTGCTCGTTAAAACGTAGTCTAGCAAACATCGCTGATTCTGTATTTCATAAAAATGATTGTGCTTCTCAATGTCTATGATTTTTCGCTTTCAGCTTTCCTGGCAACAACATACTCTGACGACTGGCAAGCTCCCTTCTGCACGTACTATCAGCTGCAGTGGTTTGGAATGGCGATAACGTTCTTCGTCAGCCCCTATCTTTGCGCAGAAATCAAGATCCTGATACTGGCATTGTTTCTCGCCATTGCCATCATACCTTACACTATACTGGAATTCCAACTCCATCATAGGAATCACGTGCAAAACAGAACTGATATGCTTTGAGAATCTCTGAACTTCGAAAAGAATGATCTTCCATAAGTAGTGGACCTGTTATATTTAAATTTCCTTAATTGTATTGTGTGTGTACAAACGTTTTACATATGATACTAATACAGGATGTGCTATAATTCACGAAGGGGTTTCAGTATTTGTAACTTTAGTTATTGTCATTATCATCTATTACTAGGATAGAACGTCCCCAATTGTAACCTATGCTCTATTCCTTTTTCTGCAAGTCATATTTTAATTGTCTGTCCTGGTATCATCGTAGTCTTAGTTATTTTTTAAAGTTTAATTTTGAATCTACGAAATTTGTTTGAGGAAAATCCTCATTCAAACCTTTTAGCATTTTTACATTCAGTTGGTTTTTAAGTGTCACCTAATTTTTATCCAAATTCAAAATGACTCATGAATTTAATTTTCAAATAATTTTATAGTTCGATCCGTCAAATTTCATACTTTCAAAATTCTACGAATGCTTAAATTAAATTCCTATACTTCTGTCTCAACTCTTGATTTCTTGTTCCTTGCCTTATACATAATACTGCTTCTTGTGGTTTAATTTTATAATCTTGAGTGTGGCACTACTACTCCTGCTAAAGACCTTAAGTCATAAAATTTAAATCCAATCCTTTCTTATTTTTTGTTTAAAATTTACAATACCGTAGAATTTTATGCAGTATCCATAGGAAATTATTGTGAGACACAAAACTATTTCCCGTTGCTAAGCAACTGCGCTTGCTCTGTTTTTATAATTTTTTTATCGGCAACAAGCTGAATAATAGGGAATATGCACTATGTCACAAAAGGTCCTAAAATGGTACTTTTTTTTACAAATTCGATCATGAACAATCCGAAAATCCACTTTAAAAATCTCAAAAAAGTTTAATTTAAGCGTAATAAGCGATTAAAAAACGCTTTGAAGTCACGTAACTGAAAACGGGGTGGAGCTTGGTGTGACGTCATAGTACATGAAATCTCTCGCTACATTCGCCGGCTGCATGTTATTTCAGGTTGCTTTCATTGATTTTACGCTAATTTTATTTTTTAAATAATTGTGTTGAATTATAGTCTTTACATTATTATAATTATACAGATTTCTTTAAAAATGACGACTGTAGAACAAGGCTTTGTAAAAGGCCAGTCGGATAATCTACCTAAATTGGATGCTGTATCCATGTTTTCTTTTTTGCGAAACCATCCAAATTTTATAGGAGTAAAAATGAAAGGCGTAAAAGCGAAGAGTATGATAATATTTTGTACACCATATATATTTTTTAAAAATATGTATTTTTATATAGCTTTTAAAGAGTAGTGCTATTATCAAAAAGTTGTATTTAAGAAAATAGAATATTAATAGTTGTTCTCTTTTCCTTAATAAGTAACACAATTCATTCTGAAACAGATTTTTTTGTATAGATAATTAGAATAGTTTATCAAATAAGAGCTTTATATTAGAAAAATAATTTCAAAGTAGATTAAAATTGTTGGGGTATTAAAATAGTGAATTTTGAAAGCTAACTTAAAATTAATTTTCTACATTAATTTTTTAGCAACATTATTTTTGTTAGTTAATGAACAATAATTTTTTTAATATATTTAAGCGATAAAACGTAATGCACTAAAAGGTGATCCAAAAATTATATGTGTAGAGAAACTTATTGCGAGAATTGCAACTGCATTAAATATTGAACACAACATTTGGTAGTCCAACATTTTGAACCATGAAGAAGGTAGTGTGATAATTTGATTAAAATTGCAAGAATTTGAATTCTATAATACTTATCATTCAGTTTAAAGAAGAAATATGACACAGTTTTACCAACTGCAAATTAATTATCATGAGTATAATAATTCAATGTTTATTGATGTTAGCTCTCTGTATATTTTTTTAACCATTTTTCTTTCTACATTTAAAAAATGTTACCGCCGCCGCAGGATTGAAAACTGTGTTGTTTAGCTCGATTCTTAGACGGTTTCCCAAGAAAGTACTGATCGGAAAAAAAAAAATTAACATGATTTGTTCTTCATCGTATTCCCTGGACAGTTATTAAGATTTTTTTTCTGATGCGGCTATTAGTTTAGGGTTTATTAAGTGTCAAAATTGAAGAAGCGAAATTTCTTCCGCGAGTGAGCAAAACACATACAAATTTTCAGTCTTCAACCGTGAGTTTTTTTTAAAGAGTACCTCTCAACGTAAATTTTTGCAGCTCGTCAAGTGTTTTTTTTTTTTTTTTTTTTTTTTTTTTTGAAATTACAATTTGGTTCTTGATAATATTTTTTTGAAATTCGGGAAAAATCAGGACATTTTTGTTACTTTTTTTTAAACTACTGTATCTATATCTTATTACTATTAGTTTTTAATTTTTAAAATATCGCAGTATACCTCAGAATATACTCTTTCTTATGGTACTATTATTTTTAAAATTGGTTCATAAATAAATTCGATGCAATCAAAAGTTGGTGACACAAATTTCGTATTTTTTATTTCGTGGAGCATATTTGTGGAGCTGATGAGGGTTGTATTTCTAACTATCGGGTTTGCCAGATATCATATTTATCGTAGCAACAATTGCCATGAAAACGATTTCTTTTTATTTGGCGAGGAAAAAGGCTCGCTTTTTTCTCTCTGTTCTCAGACGGTTTAACGAGAAAGTACAAAGTACAGATCGCAAAGTTTGGAGATTAACATCGTTTACTTAAAATTATACAGGGAACAAGATGCAGAAGATTTTTTACTGATGCGGCTATTAGTTTAGGGTGCATTAAGTGTTAAAGTAAAAAAAAAAGTGAAATCACTTGCCAAAGAGGTATTGGTTTGCGAAGCAAACCAAACGGGGTTGGTTTGCGAATCAAACCAAATGGGATTGCTTAGCAATCCCCGGGGGTTGGCGAGCGTAAGCGAGCAGGGGGCGAAGCCTCCTAGTGATTTATAAATATATAGTATTCCTATATTTATTTATTAAATTATTTTTCATGAAACAAGAAATTCTGCATTATGAGTGACTTGATACCGAAAGAATATATTTTCGTTTTGGGAAAAACACAAGTTGTTATCCACAAGATTAAATCACACAATTCTTAATTAAAAACAATTAAAAATACAAATAAATTTTGGTATTTCAAACTTACCAAAAATGATCTTCACAGCTATGCAAGCAAGAAGTAGAACACAACTTTTTGTTTTTCTTTTAATCTCTTTTCATAACGCTGCACCATCTTCTACGAACTTGTTCATATTTTGGTACAACAAAAAAATACTTTTTGGTGTTTTAATCGTTGAATTATGACACAAACGAAACAATACAATATTTGTAATTCTTCTTTTTAACTATTTTTGAACCTTCCATTGCTGAATTAATCAAAAATCTGTAAATATAAGACTAATAAAAAGATACCCATAGAGATAACACAGTTCAAGGAACGCTTAATGGGAAAATCATGTACTATGACGTCACGCAAAAATCGACAGTGACTGCAGTTTTTTGTTAAAAGTGACGTCACAGCAATTTTAAAAGTGTTTTAAATATAATTAATGTCGTCAGATTGCAGTTTAAGTGGCATTTTTCTACGTAGTTTTTCGTGGTCTTTCATTTTAAAATGAATTTGAAAATCATGCATATTGTCCATTCTTCTGTGGAATATTTTTGTATACTATATGCTTTTTTCTCAGAACTTGCTTGCCGTTACATTCGTAATCTTTGTCAGATAGCATTTTTCTAATTTTTGTTCTGATCGTTTATATTTCTTAATTTCAACTATTTTTTAGAATTCAATGCATCAGAAATAAAACGAGAAAATTTCAAATTGTAATTTTAATTTCACCTTCTTTTAAAGAATTTTAACGCATTGGAACAAAAACTAGGAAAATGCAAACTGCAAAAGATTTCGAATACCATGGCAGAGGAAGTTCTGAAAAAAAAAAAACCATTCGTAATAGGAAAGTTCCAAAGAAAAATTATTCAGTTTGATTTCGATAAAAAATGCAAGCGCACACAAGTCAGTAGCTTAGCAATGGAAAAGAGGCTTGTGTCTCATAACAGAAATAAATTTAAATTAGGTGTGAAAAATAAATTTTATCTGACGTGTATTCATTTTCTGCTTCTCACAATTGCGTCCTTTCCAATGCCTTTGTTTTCGTGACATTTTGTGTTTCAGGTTCCAGTGCTCTGATTTCAGCCCGAAAATTGTTTTTTCTTCAGCTGTTGAAATTTCCAAGACTTGTTGAATTAGTTGTATTAGCGTCGCACTGGAGCAACATAATGGGCTATTGGGGATCTTATTGCCCGAGGCTTGCCAACATTAACTTTGTCTTTGAGATAGCCTTTAGAACCGCCTTCGAGTTGAAGTACTCTGATATTCTGCAATACTCCCTAGCTTACTCATTTAACTACAACTTCGTCACTAACTAAGCGTGGTTTGCCTGCTCAGTCGGTAAAAGCCCAATCTCACGAATCAAGTTTAATTGACCGATTATAGTTGATCAATAAAAGTTGAATGAATACTATATTGAGAACCTCTATTTCAATAGAGTTGATGGTTCAAGAAAAGTTTGACCCATTCAAACTTTATCGTTCAAGTGATGAGTCATCCGCCATCTGCTTTCGAGGTTATTTCCACGCAAACGATCTGTCGTGGTTTATTTTATTCGAGAAACAAAACAAAAGTGCTTTTTTATTCTCTAGGCCAAGTTTCTATCTTCGCGATCGTTAAAGATAGAGCGCTTTTATATTTTCGCTTTTTAAACTGTTGATCATTTTCTATTGTAATATGTTGATATTTTAAACTTTTTACATGACATAGTGTTCATATATCACATATAATTTTATATAGCATTCATTTTATTATGACATGACTCATTTCCTTTATTTATTAGATTATAGATGAGAGGAGGGTATTATGGAATACCATTTACATTTCTATAAATAACTACTGGTTTGGAATAAAAATTCCCAAAATCATCAAGAGTACATACTATAAATAATTGGTATAAACTGTCACTTGTAAACAAAATACTATTTATTTTGTTGTTATAAAAAAATTTATTTAAAAAAAAGTTTCAAATGGAGGTTAATATTAAATAGTCGGGTAATATGGAATAGGTGGTTTACACCATTGAAAAACAGCTGTAGTAAGGGACCCACTTTGTCTCTTTCCTTTTAGGCCTACTACATGAAGAACTTTACTTTGAACCACAGACAAACCAGTTTCGTCTACATTAAATATGTTAGGAGGATAGTTGTTTTTTGAAAACAACATCGATCAGGTCAAAAAACTTGTCTACTTTATTAAAACCCCTGGCTCTGGCAAAAGATGTATCCATGGTTTTACGGACTGAAAGTTTCGGTTTTCTTTTCATAAAAGCGTAGAACCAGTCTTTGCCAGCAGTTTCGTCCTTAAATGGATGGCATGTGTTATTGCGAACCAGAATTGGCGTGTCGGGTATTATGGAATACCTAGTATTCCATAATACCCGACACGCCATCTTGAAAAATGAACCTTTAAACTGATGGACAAAACATTCTGTGCTAAAAATCGACCATAGTATTTCAAACTACAATTCTTGTAGTGTACATTATGCTTAAGATCAATGTTCAAGTAGCATGTGTACTAGTAGGTTAAAATGTTTGAAAATTTACCTACAAAAACTCTTGAAAATCACAAAACACACTTTGTTCTATAACGAGTGGTACGACAACAACATGTGGTCAACTCTCACTGCACTGCATTATGAGGGTCTTACTTGTGTAGTTCATGGTATTCCCACGTGATAACAGCACCAATCAGAGCCGTAACCTCGGTATTCCATAATAATTTCCTCTCCTCTATATATGATTCCTTATCTTGAGATTGGCATAATATGTCCCAGGAGGCCTTAATGCCACAAAACTAAATCCAATCCTATTGTAATGTGTGACCGAAAACTGATTCAAGTCCTATTCAACTTTCATCGATCAACTATAAACGATCAAACAAACTTGATTCGTGAGAACGCGCCTTAACTGTGTCCTGTTCATAGGGTTGCCAACTTTTTCTGAGACGATTATTGCGCAAAACGGAAATGTTGATAGTGTCACTCAAAGTGCAAAAGGTTGTAGGTCTAAAAGCTGCATTTTTCAGGAGAGCAAAAAAAAATTATTATTTCCTCGTAATTTGATTGTATCTATATATATAATTCTCTTACGTGGCACGCAAAAACGACGTTATTTGTAATCGCGTTTTGGCAACACTACGATTGTTTGTTTATCGCGAAGTCTCGCGCATCGATTGAATTTATAGCGTTATCGGATGAAATTTTATTGGAAAAAAAAAAGGAAATTTTAATGAGCTGTTGCAGTTAGTTTATAATAGAAATCAAAGAAGGCGGAGGATCTTTTCATGGCCATTTAAAAAACGGTCCTTTTCAGGGCCAACAATTATAGTTCAACAAGACGCTTGCACGGCAACTCAATGAAAAAGTGTGGGTCGTTTGAGTGCTGGGAAAATGTACACACAGACAACATGCTGGGTATTCAATTTCCAAAGCAACGCTCACATTTCGAGTCAAAATTTGCACAAAGTTTTCATCTGAATTCTTTTTTTAGAGATACTGTATATATTTTTTCTGTAATACAGCAAATTTAGATTTGAAAAACTTTTTTTTGGTAACATATTTTGTAAACAATCCCTTCTGCTAGGACACATGTCTTCATTGAGGCGAGCGAAACGAGCATAGGTTCGCGCAGCGAAGCAATCCTCCGGGGGTTGGCGAGCGTTAGCGAGCAGGGGGCAGGCCCCCTAGTTATTTTATACTTGTTTGGTTTTGTTATTAGGTTATTGGACCAGCTGATGACATAAGATATTTTTCACCTGACGGAAATCACAAAATGCCACATATAGCAATAGTAAAATAAAAAATAGAATTTTTAACATTCTACCTTTTGTACTTAGAGTGACGATGTATAGTATTGACTTGGGATAGTAGAGGAATGGACGTTTGGTAAACACGAAGTCATGTGCAATAGAAAGAATTATTTTGGAGTGTAGGTGATATTGGTCGATAACCTTCTCTGAAATTCCGGGGCAGTTTAACATTCAACCGGGATTCTGTACAGCAACTTCAATCCCGGCCAATCCTGGACGGTTGGCAACCCTACCAGTTCATCAAAACGACCAATCAAACATTTAATCATTGTTTTGCATAGAGAATCTTTCACGTCGTAATGGTAACGATATGCTCCTTGGGTCAGAACTATTGATCCTTGAGTTTGATAGTAAAATTTCACAACTTATATTCACTGAATTTTTCCATGGATAAACCCCTAGGTCTTCTTTATAAATATGAAAGAATTAATTTAAAAGTTACTAAAGCTTTGGACCCTTTCGTGACAAAATTCGAGAACAAAATTGAAGATAAATGTAGGATCTTTTAATGATATTTTGTTTGAAAAGAACTTTTTAATCACTGTTAATGAAATTTCTCGAATATTCAATTGTATGTTTTTGATGCTGGAAAATGACTTTATTCCTGTTATAGATTTTAACTTGTAATTGGAGTTACTTATTTTAAGGAGGAAATATTGTACAAAAGAAAACAAATACCTCGATGAATAAATATGTGTTGTAATTGTTTTTGTTTCTGTTAATTTAAGCTAGGCTTTAATCTGATATTCAAACTGAAGAGAACATCAAATATTATTTGCATCAATTAAATATGACATATATAAAAAAATGTAGCTGTCAATGAACACCTTGACAAAATGAATATGGAAGCGACAACATAAAAAGTAACACTAATTCATGATTTAATATACGTTGATCGATAAGACATACAATGTAAAAATATGAAATTTATGTATGTAAAAGATATGGATAAAAATCTATATATATAAAACACTAACGTACGTGGACCCGAAATCGACGTTATTTGTGTATCATCGAATGACAACAATCAACATATATAAAATAACCCAGATATTTTGAATTCTTGCTGTTTTCAAATAGCCGAGGTCAATTTCTATGAAAAATAAGGAATTAAATTGTAATATTTATGTTTGAACTTACTTTTTATTTCTTCCTTTGATGTAAAAGTAATTTAAACGTAATTTTACTACCCGATATCTGGCCACGCGTCAGAATTAATGTTTACTTTTTTAATTTGATTTAGAATTCCGTGTTTGGGTATTTGAGTTGATTGCGAGATGTTGCGGACCTATTTGAGGATTCCCAAGTATTATAAATACGTGTTATTTTTGTTAATAAATCATTATTGTCTGTGTCAATATCGTTGAAAAGTCTTTTGTCGCATTATTCTATTTCACAATAAATATAATCAGGAAGTCGAAATTCAACACGTTTGAATAGATACGTACGTGTTTTTTCAAGGATTGGAATTTTATTTTTGTTTGCATTATGTGTTCCGGTATATTACATGTTGCAGAAATATTATTTAGGAGTTAGATTTTAATGATATGTCTATTTCCTGCAAAATATCTCTAGACATGGGTAATTTTGTAGCGGTATATGTACATTTCGACCAACTTTGCTTAAATATTTGATTGAATATGCAATGATTTAAAGAATTGTTTCACAAAAATAAATAAAATATACAAATCAAAACATGTTTCATTACGGTGTGTAAAAAAGTTTAAAAAGCACTATTACACACCGCCGAGCGCTAGCTGGCGCAGCCCGACTAGTACTATAATATTTTTTTAATCAAAACCATTTAAAAATTTAAATATTTTTACATGAAATTGGTTCTATTATTAAATATTCATCATGAAATCTTTACATAAGTAATATATTGAACTAACTTCTCATTACAATTTTATTAAGAGCTAAGGCAATGTAGTTTTATCTTGGTTGGTTTGTCGCTGTTCGGTTAAACAATTTTATCTCTGTGTCCCACGCAATGAATGCGTTACATGCTCAGTAATTCTGCCCACCAGAAGCATTTCACTGATAGATCTAATGAGCGCACGAGGTATTCAACCTTGAAAATTAATCAGCGTAAGCTGCAGCTCTCCCAATTCCTCAACATAGAATATCTGGCGGTTCTATGGACTAGATAGCTCAGCATGGTAATGAACTTCACAGCCGAGCACTGTCATTGACAAGTTGGAACAGTATTGTACACATTCCCAAATCTGTATTCCACAGCGATTCATCCCAATTTTTTATTATACCTCAAGAATGTCCTGTTCGTGTTCATTTTCCTTAATCCGTAAAGTTTATTTTAGACTTTCGTAGAAACTCACAATCCTGTTTTACTTCACTGTTACACAACATACTAAATATATCAGAGAATTGCTCGTTTTGCATGCACTCTCAGTCATAAATCAATAAAATACACTGCCGTAAACTAAAATGACTTTACCCTGACTGCTCATTTTTCAAAATAGAAAAAGATTCAGAGGAAACAGTAGTTAATAAAACGACTGCTAGAAGCCATTAGTTGTCTCTTGCCAATTTTCTGGAATTACTGGCAACCTATTCGATCGGAAGGGGACGATTCAATTACGAAGTACCTTACTGAAATCAGCGTACACCACATCACAATTAATACCAAGTTTTATAATTAATTGAATAACGAAAGAAAAGAAGTTTTCGAAAGTGACGTTAAGCTCTTGAATAATAGAAAAGAATATAATTTAATATTATTGATACAATTAGGAGTGTCAACCTATTCCGAAAGCGATTACTTGCATCGTAATATGTCAGTCCTTAGATTCCTTTTTTTCACTACAGGTGGATAAAAGTACTGATGTTTCCAGTCTGTCAATTTTGCTTCTTATTGCAAGATATTTAAATGTTAACGTTGTTGAAGAAAATGTTTTACTTTTCTATTCTTTCCCTTCAGTGAGAGAATAGCAAAGATAAAATAAATCCAATGGACAAGGGAGAAGACATATTTAATGCCATTCAGTGTTACTTCCGTGAAATCGAAATTAATTAGATCAATTGCTATGGTGTTTGCACGGATGGTGGAAAATCTATACCAGCTGTTATACAGGTTTACGTGGTCACATCAAATAAGTTGCTCTCTGTGTATTTTGGAATCATTACAGTATTCACAGACAAAACCAGGCTCTTTGAAGGAAGTGCTTAATCAATCTGTCAAAGTTGTTAATTTTACTAAGGCCAATTCAACGAAATCCAGACTATTCAAATCCTTGTGTGAAGAGATGAACAGCCTCCATCGTACATTACTTTTACACACGGAAGTGAGATGGCTGTCCCGAGGAAAATTACTCACAAGATTGTTTGAAATGAAACATGAAGTTCAAGTTGTTTTTTTTAAGACCATCCCTTTAAGTTAGGTGTAAGTTTCATGAAGGGGAATGACTTCAGCAGTTTGCGTATTTTCTAAAATAAACGAATTAAACTTATGATTATAGAACAGATCTGTTACCACCTTTGCGGTGTCTGACAAAATCGAGTCTATGATCAAGAAATTGGATGTTTGGGAATCATGTATCCAAAAAGACCAGTGTGAAGTTTTAGAGATGCTGCATAGTTTCTTATGTGAGAACGAGCTGAAATTGTCAAATGAATGTAAAAGTAGTATACTAGCTCACTTAAAAGGACTTAGGGTCGTTTAAACAGTATTTTACGAAGCGAAATAGTGAAAACAACTGGTTTTTAAATCCTTTTAACGAATTATTTTTCCACCAGACCGAAAAACTATCAGTTTCTACATTACTTTTACACACGGAAGTGAGATGGCTGTCCCGAGGAAAATTACTCACAAGATTGTTTGAAATGAAACATGAAGTTCAAGTTTTTTTTTTTTTTAAGACCATCCCTTTAAGTTAGGTGTAAGTTTCATGAAGGGGAATGACTTCAGCAGTTTGCGTATTTTCTAAAATAAACGAATTAAACATGATTATAGAACAGATCTGTTACCACCTTTGCGGTGTCTGACAAAATCGAGTCTATGATCAAGAAATTGGATGTTTGGGAATCATGTATCCAAAAAGACCAGTGTGAAGTTTTAGAGATGCTGCATAGTTTCTTATGTGAGAACGAGCTGAAATTGTCAAATGAATGTAAAAGTAGTATACTAGCTCACTTAAAAGGACTTAGGGTCGTTTAAACAGTATTTTACGAAGCGAAATAGTGAAAACAACTGGTTTTTAAATCCTTTTAACGAATTATTTTTCCACCAGACCGAAAAACTATCAGTTTCTGAAAAAGAATTGATAGAAATTTCAACCAATTCTTCGTTAGACTGAGATTTAAAAAAAAAAAAAACGAAATCTCATTGACTTCTGGACAGCAGTGAAAGAAGTGTACCAAGAACTCAGTGACACAGCAATAAAATATTATATTACCTTTCGCTGACACAGAGGTTGTCGAAAGAGCATTCTCATCTCATGCTTACATTAAGAATAAATACCGCAATAAGCACACAGCTCCTGATTTGAGGCTATATCTATCTTCAGTTGAACCTGATCTTAACAAACTCGAATCCATGAAACAATCTCAAGGATCGCATTAAAATTTGATAGAATAATTATTGTACTTTGATCACAAGTTAATATTTGTAAATGCGTGTTATTTTAAATCTATTTTTAGTATTGTTTTGATCTTCCGTATTATAAAAAATTGAGGCGCGCTGCTTAAAATTTTCACCCCCCCCCCTCTCATAAATAATAAAACAATTATAATTTTATTTTGATATATTAAGCTTATCTAATATACAACATGGAGGGGGGGGGGCAAAAATTATTCCCCACTGCATGGAAGACTCCGATTTAAATGTGATGTAATTTAACCAAAACGTTACTTAAACATTTCATTTCTCCAAGATAGTTGAGGACTTATAACAATCGACGGCCGTATGGGTATTATATCACAGGGGTCATATTTGACCAAGATATACTAAATACAAGATAAGTAATGTACATAGTACATGCACAAGATAAGTAATGGACATAGTACATGCACAAGATAAGTAATGGACATAGTACATGCACAAGATAAGTAATGGACATAGTACATGCACAAGATAAGTAATGGACATAGTACATGCACAAGATAAGTAATGGACATAGTACATGCACAAGGAAAGTATTGTTGTCACAGAAGAGAGAAATATACCCAGGGTAAGCTTCAGAAATCGAATCTGCATCGCTTATAACAATCGAAGTGCTCAGGGTAGCATAGTGATACGATAAGGCCCAGGTGCAGTATTATATTCAGTGTTCTGCAATACAACTCCAAGCAATTGCAATTCTGTGCTCAGATGGCAAAATTTTTATCAGTCACTTTTCACAAAAAATTGACTAAGTCCCATCCCGGAGTCTTTTTTGTTAATGGATAGAAGGGGGCAATATATCATAAGTCTTTTTCTTTCAGTTTATGAGTAAAACAAAGGTTTGAATAGTGTAATAAATCAAAAACCACAGAACCACATGTTGAATCTTGAATCTTAAAATTGCTGTCACGAAAAATTAAAAAAGTGACTGATAACATTTTGCCATCTGAGCACAGAATTGTTCTGTAATCATCATGTCAGGATTTTGAAAACTGCATTCAAATCAAAAACAGACGTAAAACACAATTCTCGGCTAAATATGTATTACAGATTTATAATACAACACACACATAACTTACTTTATTTAAAACTAAGGCATACTTTCAGAATTTGCAATTCTGTCGATAACCTTTGAAGTTAAATATTTTGTCATTGACGTAGAAGATGTGTTATTTATAAAGTTTTGGTGGTAATTTGGGCGGTGTAGGGAGATTGTTCCGTAGCTAGAGAACAAATAATAGGTATGGCAAGTAGCGCGCTTTGCACTGCAGAACAGCGTAATTTATAATTTAAAAAAAAGAATCGGTCAAAATTTTAATAAAATTAAAGAAAAATTGTTCTGCAAAGACTTTGTTCTGCGACGTCGCAGTTTTAAGCACTTTCTGCCCCCTGGCAACACAGAATGGAAATTCCGTAATGAAAAATATTAAATAACAAACTGTTCAACAGGGTTAAAAAATATTTCTGATTGTTTGGAGGAGTTCTTGATACTCTTTGTTTTTCATTTCCAACAAAGCAGTCATTGCATACAAATATCCTCAGCCTATTTACAAAGTAGAAGCACACAACAGAAAAAGAAGAGCACAGTAAAAAAGAAGATTTAAAGCATCAAAATAAAAAGCAACTAAAACACTATTAGGACAAGACGTCTCCAGCCTCCCAATAACGAGGATAAATAGCTCTTCCAGTCAGGGCCGAGCAGACAATTCAGGAAGTGGTCAGCACTCATCAATTCACCACTGATGCAGTGGGGAGATGCAGAACTATTCAATGACTATAGCGTGTCTTTCCTGAAGTGACTTCGAATGAGATCAGAGCCAACGCATGTTCGTGGACGATTCTATTTTGGACCGCGGGTAGGTCTGTGTAGGTATTAAAATCGTGAAAAGTGAATCTTCAATTCGATTAACTTGCGTAACTAGTTTCTACAGTATTACAGTACTACAACCGTGATTTCTTATTCCCATTATACACTCATGTCCATAAATTAAGGATAATGTCAACTCCGGCAAATAAAGTTTCAAAAACAAAATCAACGTGACTTATTCATAAAGCCCATTTATTAAACAAAAGATAAAAAACAAAAAAGATGGTGTGTGTATGATATCATTCATAAAAACTACGATTTTTACTCCCTCTGGAGCAATTACAAAAAATATGGACCTTACAAAAACTTAACATGACATGGTTGGTATGACGGTTAATACATTGTATGTCTCCCAGGCGATGAAATACAGTCCGTACAACGCCTAGGCATGCTAAGGATCAAATTATCGAGCAGATCTTGGATAATATCACTCCACTCAGCAAACAATGCTCTCCGAAGTTCCGGTACACATGTAGGAAGTGGTTGACGGGCTGCAACTCGTCGGTTGGTTGGTTGGTTGGTTGGATTGGGTTTTATGGCGCAAGGTCCAAAATTGGACAAGCTGCGCCAAACGCCGGATAAAACAATAAAATTATTGTAGATGTAAAAATATTAAAAATCAATGCAAAAAGATTCCAGCGCAAAATTGTTTTTTTTTTTTTTTTTTTTTATGATAAAATATTTTGAAAAAAAAGTCAATAATTTGAGCTTTAAATGTACCTAAAATATGCTAACCTACAATACATATGGAAGATAATGAATAAAAATATGATGTAAAAGACCAAGAGTAAGAGTTATGTATTTAAAAGTATGATGGTAATATATTATATCGCATGTAAAAAGCCAATGGCATTTAAAAATGGGAAAAGATTTGGATGGGGATTTTCACCTACTAAGTCATCCAATTTTAAAAATGAATAACTAAAAAATCTATTACGATGAGAGTTAAAAACAGGGCATGTAATTAAAATGTGATGAACAGTAAAAGGTACGTCACACGCAGGGGCCCTCTCTCCTAAGAAAAGATGCCTGTGTGTAAAACGTGTGTGTCCGATTCGAAGGCGCGTTAAAATCACGTCTAATCGACGAATCGTTAGGCAGGGTCGGATGGCGATGATTGGTTGGATAGCATGAAGTTTATTATTAATTTGCATACCCCAATCTTGGTACCAATCGTTTAAAACAAGGTCTTTGGTAGTTAATTTAAGATCGTTATAAGGGATATCGATATTTATTAGAGTCGTCGCACTTTTAGCTGCAGCATCGGCTTGTTCGTTGCCAGCTATCCCGACGTGACCTGGGATCCAACAAAACAATACTTCGAAACCGCGTCGAGAGAGCTGACGATGAGCATTGAGTACATCTAATGCATAAGAGTGTCGAGGATTGTTCAATAACAAAGAATCCAAGACGCTTTTCGAGTCTGTATAAATAATAAATCGACCCCTTTTGAGCCCAGCTATGTATTTTAATGCCTTGTATACTGCGAACATTTCAGCTGTAAAGATCGAAATAAAAGAAGGTAAATGGAAGTTAACAATATAGTTCCCAGAAACGATGGCGCAACCAACGTAATCAGAAAGTTTGGATCCGTCTGTGTATACTGCTATATAATTTTTGTAAAAGTTTCTATGAGAAGTAAAAAGTTGACGATAGATAATATCATTTGTATTTAATTTTTTAAAACCATTAAAAATATCCAAGAGTTTCAATTTTTTTGTTTCCCAAGGTGGAGTAGGAAAAAATGGACGTTTGGCAACGTCAATGGTATTTAGAGGTGTATTACTCAGGGCATGCCGCATCCGTAGGCTAAAAGGTGGAATACAGGACGGGCGATTTTGGAAAAGGCGATCAAGTGAATTCTTAAGGAATAAATTTTTTAGTGGATGACAAGGATGACACATGATGCGGAAATAAAATTGAAGCGACAATATGAGACGAGTGGAATCTAATGGTGATTCGACACATGTAACGCATAGGCTTTTGATGGGTGAGGTGCGAAAGGCACCCGAACATATCCGAAGCGCAGAGTGATGCACAGGATCCAGCTTTCGCAAAACAGATAAACGAGCGGAACCATAGGCTGCACACGCGTAGTCCATCTTTGATCGAATGATTGATCGATAAATGCGAAGCATGGATGATCGTTCCGCACCCCAAGACGTGTTTGAGAGCATTTTTAGTAGGTTCAGCTTTTTTAGGCACGATGCACGTAATTGCTCGACGTGAGGAAGGAAGGTAAGTTTTGGGTCAAAAATAACTCCGAGAAATCTTACGCAATCCACAACTGCTATCCTGGTATCACCCAGGAGAATTTCTGGATCAGGATGCAGGCCTCGAAGTCGGCAAAAGTGCATACATGATGTTTTTTCTGCAGAGAAGCTGAAACCATTTTCAACACACCACCTCATCAGACGAGTTACAGTCGTCTGCAGTTGTCGTTCAATGAAACGCATGTCCTTTCCTTGGCAATATATAGTGAGGTCATCCACATAAAGATATCCTTGGACAGTTGGTGGTAGCTGAGATAGGATGTTATTTATTTTGATCGCAAATAACGTAACGCTAAGAACGCTACCCTGAGGTACGCCCTCTTCCTGGACAAAGGGGTCTGATAGGATGGATCCAATTCTTACTTGGAACTGTCTTAAAGTAAGAAATTTTTCGATGAATATTGGTAGGTGTCCTCGAAACCCAAGATTATGAAGATCTTTTAGTATTCCATGTCGCCAAGTGCGATCGTACGCCTTTTCAATGTCAAAGAAAATAGAAACCAAATGGTTTCGGCGTAGGAACGCACGGCGAACTTGGGTCTCAAGAGCAAGTATGTTGTCTACCGTAGAGCGGCCAACCCTGAAACCGCTCTGATAAGGTGACAGAGCCCGAGTCGTCTCAAGGATGTATACGAGACGAAAATTCACCATCCTTTCAAGAAGTTTACACATGCAGCTAGTAAGGGCAATGGGTCGATAGTTGTATGGATTGGTAGGGTCCTTTCCAGGTTTAGGGAAGGGTACAACTATAGCACGTGTCCAAGTCAAAGGGAATACATGTTCCTCCCAAATACGGTTGTAGAGTCGTAGGATGTTAAGTAAGGAGGGACGGGATAGATGTTTCAGCATGACATAAGTAATACCATCAGGACCAGGTGAAGTCATCCTGGTCTTCTGAAGGCATCTTGTCAGCTCTTCCTCAGTAAAACTACAGTTATAGGCGAGTTCTGAGGGAGTGTTAAAATTAATGCGTTGGGATTCTGCCTGACGTTTAATACGTTTAAATGTCTCTGAAAACGTGGTAGAGTTGGAGGCTGTAGAAAAAGCGCGTGCAATGGCATTTGCTATTTCAACAGCCTCGGAGACATAATTCCCATTTTCTTTCACGAACGAAATGGGCTGTTCGGAGTACAATCCCAACGCTTTTCGAACTCGGTCCCACAGTTGTTTTGAGGGTGTGACAGATGTTATGCTGGAAACATACCGTTGCCATGATTCCCTTTGGCTACGACGACGTGTTCGACGTGCACTGGCTTTGGCTTTTTTAAAGGCCATTAAATTAGCAGTAGTGGGGTATCGGCGAAATATGCCCCATGCCTTACGTTGAATCTTCAATGCTGCAGAGCACTCAGCGTTCCACCAAGGTCTACGGTGTTTGTGAAAGGATGAAGATTTCTTTGGTATTGTTGCATTAGCAGCTTTTATCAAAACATCAGTGACTGTTAAAACAGCTTCATGTATATTGCTCTCGACCATCTGTTCAGTAATAATGGCCCGAGATGTAAAACCTGGCCAGTCGGCTGCATCGTAAATGTAGCGTGATGGACGGCAAACAGGATCATTTCCACCAATATGGGTAAGGAAAATCGGGAAATGATCACTGTTAAGTAGATCACTGCCGACAAATAAAGAGAAAAAAGGTATAACAGAAGGAGAGCAGATGACGAGGTCAATGGTATGAAAGGTTCGGGTTGGCTCATGGAAGTAGGTAGCTTCACCGTTGTTAAGCAGACAGAGACAGTGATCAGTTATCAACTGTTCGATCTGTCGACCACGGGAATTAGTGTCCCTACTTCCCCAAAGTGTACTGTGAGCATTAAAGTCACCAATGATGATAAAGGGCTCGGGCAATTGTTTTACCAAGTGTTCAAGGCTCTGTTGCTGGATGGAATTATTGGGTGGTAAGTATATAGTACAGATAGTGATCATCCGTCGCACTTGTATTCTGACAGCCACTGTAATCGTGTGTCGAGAGAAACAATGAGAGGGATATGCATGGGAGGTGAAGATCGCAACACCTCCTGAAGCTCTTCCTTCATTGCTGATATTATTATCTCTTCGAATACAAGTATAATGACGGATCTTCGCCGTGTTAGCCGACTTCAGGTATGTTTCCTGAAGTGCAACACAGGCGGGATTGTACTCTGTAATGAGGGTTTTGATGTCATCCAGTTTATTTCGTAATCCTCGACAGTTCCAAGATATAAAGGAACCTACCATTTAAGGAGATGGAGTGTCTCCGTTTATGATCCCAATCATTTTGTTGTCGATGGGATCATCAATTTCTTCATCAGATGGATGAAGTTTAACAATTTCGGTATCTTTTTCAGTACTTAAAAGGTTAAAAGGGTTGGATGTTTTCTGTAAAGATGTATTTTCTCTTGCTGATCTTAGTTTTAAGGCTTGAAGTGCTTTTGAACGGGCAACAGTTTTTGTTGGCGAGATTGCTCTTTTTTTGCTAGGTTCTCTTGTTTTAGTAGGTTCTTTAGTATTTAATGTAGTTGGTAATGAATTTAATCCAGGTATTGTTGTTTGTGTTGCTATACTTTGAAAGGTTTTTTGTACTGTAGATGCATATGATGTTCCAGGTTTCGGAGTTCTTGACTCAACGATTTTACGTGCTTCAGGGTAGGACAAATTTTGATATACTTTCACGGATTGAATTTCTTTTTCGAACACCCATTTCATACAAGATCTTGAATATGATGGGTGGTTTTCTTGGCAATTTACGCAATGAGGTGGTCCAGTGCAATCATCACTGTTGTGTCCAACAATTCCACATCGAGCGCAGGTGTCGAGGCCACGACAGGAGATTTTTGTATGTCCGAACCTCTGGCATTTAAAACACCTTCGAGGATTCGGGACGAAAGCACGGACAGGGCAGCTTAAGTAAGCTGCTTTGATTCTATCGGGTAATTTCGGTGAATCAAAGGTTAAAATGAGGTGTTTAGTTGGCATTTTCACCCCATCTCGAAGTATAGATATTCGTTTAACAGAACATACGTTTTCGTTGCGTAAATTGTCAAGTATTTCATCTTCAGAAACGTATAGCAAATCCGGTTCAGACATAACGCCCTGGCACGTATTAAGAGTTCTATGGGAGGTAACAGAAACAGTAAAGGAACCAAGTGAACTAGTTTTAGATAGGATTTGTGCTTGCGTTTCTGATGATACCTCAATAAGTAGGTCACCAGAACGAAGTTTTTTTAGAGATTTTATAGTACCGATAAAAAGGATTGAACAGTTTTATGAATGAGAAAAGGAGATATTGATTGAAATGAAAGCTGAGGTGCAATAATTTGATTGTTGTATTCCAGTAATTTTACAATAAAGAAGCGAGCGTTGGAAAGAGTCATAACAGTTTGTTGCTCCCTCGGAGAGGGAGAAGAATTTAAAGAAATAGAAGTCATAATAAATTTGGAAAAAAGTTCAGACGCCGACAACACCACCCACCACGGAGTCCAACGAGGGGATACAGTATCCTGTATCAGTGTTAGTCGAGTCCATACGCTAACAGTTACCCCTGTGGCAGACACCACCTTTAACGCGTTGCTCAGTGGGTAACCGATCGCTTGATCCCTAGCCGATGACGAAGTTCAATCGACCAGCCGATTGGTGTACATGGGACCAGTGCACACCTCCCGTTTACCTGAAGCTAAGGCCGAAGCAGTGTGTTGGGACAGTATATCGCCCCTCAACTGCCAGGATCCCCTTTTCCAGGGACACGGGTTTCCACGCACGGCAAACACATGGGTGATATAATCCCCAAGAGGAGCTAAATGCACAGACCGGCGAAAAGCTTCTCAAGGGGAGCCCTCACCTCCGAAGAGGCAACCACAACGAGGGAGGAAGAAAAAGGGAAAAGCAGAAGGGTAGACGAGGAGAAGAACGAAAGGGAGAAAAGATCACTCGGGTACCCCGGGGTTGTGAAGCCCGTACAAACCTAAAGAAGAAATGCCCCTGGGGACTGCAACTCGTCGGACAAGCATGTCCCACACATGTTCAATCGGATTCAAGTCAGGTGAGAATGCTGGCTATTCCATACGGGTGATATTCTCAGATTCAAGGCATTCGTTTACAATGTTAGCACTGTGAGGACGGGATCTGTCATCCATAAACACAAATTCTGCTCCCATGGCACCCTTAAACAAACGTACATGTTGTTCCAGAATGACGTCCCGATAAATTTGGCCTCTCATTGTTCCGATTTGAACATGTAGATCTGTTCTGGAGCCCAGTATAATTCCGACCCAAACGAGCAATCCTGCAACACCATAACGGTGTGGTACAATGATGTTGTCTTGGTGGTAGCGGGTACCTGGCGTTCTCCATATGAACGTCCTCCGTGAATCAGACTGCAAGCAAAACCTGGACTAGTTGGAAAACATCACACAAGCCCACTGCGACGATGTCCACATTGCATGTTATCAACTCCAGGCTAACCGCTGGCGACAGTGAGTTGCCGTGAGCGGAACACATCTGACAGGCCTGCGAGCATATAGACCAATATGTACCAAACGTCTGTAAATGTTTGACTTTAAACTGTCGTACCCGTGGCTGAAGATAGCTGACGAGAAAGGTCGTATGCTGTGCTCCGTCGGCTTCTTTTTGCAGTTACTGACAAATACCGGTCGTCATTTGGCTTTGTAACTCGGGGGAGACCTGTACTGTTACGTCTACTGACATTTCCGTCATTTTGGAATCGTTTCTAAAGCCTAGAGATGACACTGGGCGATTCCAATTTCCACTGAATCTTTCGTCTGAGTACGACCACATTCCAGGTGGCCCATAATTCTACCACGTAAAAAATCATCGACATGCGTCCTCTGTACCATTCTTATTCGGTTGTGGCACTGAGCGGCTAACAGAACACTTGTGAAAAATTTTACTTCTTTGTTACCATTCCTTATATACACCTCTCTTACACTCTCGTCATTGTGACGCACTATCGGTGTCATCTGATGGCTTCCTTAATTTGGATATTATTCTTGAAGATGTGTGCGATAATTTTACAGATGAAATGTTTACTTTAGAGTTCGATTTCCGTGTGATTCTGAATTATCCTTAATTTATGGACATGAGTATAGTTCAAATTCTAAACACAAATTCAGAATGATATACCAAAAACACACCCAGTCTTCTCAGTCTACCATTCCTCTCGTGATTGAAATCGAACATCATTGAAGACTAGAAAAAAGAACAACCAGACCAAGTAACTAAATAATCATAATTGTAGTACTATAATACTTTAGAAACAAGTTACGAAAGTTAATCGAATTGAAGAATCGATTCACTTTTCACGAGTTTAATATCTACACCGACCAACCTGCAGTCCAAAATAGAATCGTCCAAGTGCATACGTTGGCTCTAATCCCATTCGGAGCCACTTCAGGAAAGACACGATATTTTCAATGACAGGTTGGTTGGCTGCATGTTTGGTTGGTTTTATGGACAGTGAGACTATTCAATATTCCAAATCTGTTTAAATGGACGGCTTGGTAATACTGTTCCATCGGTGCTGAAAGCTTGAATGCAAGTGGATCAACGAGATTTCATGTCCAAGATCTGGTCAATTTTGTATGGACGAGATAATTCGTCGAGACAAAACTTCCCTATTACTTCCAAGGGGAATGAAGATCCAGGTATGAAAAACAAAAAGCCCCTTGCCTGCAACTGGTGACAGTTTAGGACAGGTTTTTACACCAGAAACTGGACACAGCATGGCAGGTTTTGACACTATGATAAACCACTATGAGGTAGTAATGCGCCATCGACAGCAAAAAATCGATGTTCAAAGTTAAAACATCAATGTTGATAATATATCGCCCCAAAAACATCGATGTTTTTAAAATTCAGTGTATTTAAACTCCCCCCCCCATTTCTTAAAATTGGTTTAGCACTTAGAGATGCGAATTCGACAGCAAAACATCGATCTTCTAAATTAAAACATCGATGTTCAAAATTAAAACATCGATGTTGATAATGCATCGCCCCCAAACCATCGATGTTTAAAATTCAGTGTATTTAAACTTTTTCCCCCATGTCTTAAAACTGGTTTAGCAACTATTGATGCGACATCGACAGCAAAACATCGATGTTCAATATTAAAACATCGATGTTGATAATACATCGCCCCCAAACCATCGATGTTTAAAATTCAGTGTATTTAAATTTTTCCCCATTTCTTAAAACTGGTTTAGCAACTAGTGATGCAATATCGACTCCAATACATCGATGTTTTTTATAAAACATCAATATTTTAAAAACATCGCCATCGATTTCGTATCTCTACTTTTCAGACCCTTCACCCTTGGCCACTTGGTCTAAAAGTATGTTCAATTCCCTGATAATAAAAATTATGCTACCATGCTAAAAAGCCATGAAAATTGAAACACAGTTCTAGAAGGGTTCATCGAAGCCTCAAATTTAAAATCTAAAGTTTGTTTTCCTGCAATAAATGGACATGGACAAGAAACGTTTTATATATGGTATGTATATTTGAGTTAACCCCTTGGGTGCAGATTTATTTGAAAAAAAGTAGTTCGGATTATTTTTTTCACATTAGTTACTGTTATATTTTCGTTCAATTTCGTTTGATAAGAATGGCAACAGTATGACAGAGATCGCACAGCTTCTGATCTCCGCGTTCATTCCAAAAAAGAATGTCTGACAACGCAGGCGTGTAAATATTTCTATGTATGGAGTCAGATTAAGTAAAGTGCATTTTTGTAGTGAACGATTGAATAATTTAATTCAAGGAGTGTCTCGTAACACCAAACACTCTTGCCATGAACAAGAATGTACATGTTTAATTTTGTCCTAGTTTGAATGACGAATTAGAATCATCATCCGTAACTTAGGTAAAACAAGTGCATAACAAGTCTCAGTCGTCAAATGTACCCAAGGGATTAACACGGAAATGTCGCAGTCATATTTTTACCTGTCGCGGTAGAAAACACGTTCTACAGGGTTTGTGTATTAGAATTAACACAGGGAAATGTCGCGGTCATATTTTAAACTACGGATGCGACATCGATGTCGATGTTTTCAAAACATTGATGATTTATAAAAAAAAACATCGATGTTTTGCGGTCGATGTCGCATCAATAGTTGCTAAACCAGTTTTAAGAAATGGAGAAAAAGGTTTAAATACACTGAATTTTAAAAACATCGATAGTTTTGGGGCGATGCATTATCAACATCGATGTTTTAATTTTGACACCAAAGTTTCAAAACATCGATGTTTTGCTGTCAATGTGGCATCACAAGTTGCTAAACCAGTTTTAAGAAATTTGGGAAAGAGTTTAAATACACTTAATTTTAAAAACATCGATGTTTAAAAACTTCGATGTTTTTGGGTCGATGTATTATCAACATCAATGTTTTAATTTTGAACATCGATGTTTTGCTGTCGATGTCGCATCCCTATTTTAAACCCGAGCAAAGCCTGGTTATACAGCTAGTTATAGGTGAAACTTAAAAATTGTTCTTATCAAGCGACCCTTAGCATCATGTAGCTTCGAATCTCTGCAAACAATAAAAAAACATTGCTATACGAAAATTTCAAGAAGTTTAAATAGCAAACACTTGTTCATGCGCCTTGCAAAAAGCACTGCTTCTAAACCTATCTGAATACCCTCTGTTAAACTATGGTTTAAGCTACACTTCCCAGAGTAAGTCTGCACTATAACAAAATCTACAACAGCCTGTCTCTCTTTCTCATTAAACTGCGGCGTTAAATTTTAATTACCCTCGGGCCCATTAAGCTTAAAAGTAATCCCACGTGAGGGCTTGTCTTTACCTCTCATCATAACTTAATCACACGGGCGTTTGTGTCTGGCCGGCGGAACGTAAAAAAATCGTGTTTCAGCATCCCGCTAAAAACGGCTGCAACAGACGGATCGCGAAAAAATCGACTCAACCCAAATTAGATTAGGAGTCACGATCTCTGCCTTTGAAGTAAAATCGATTCATCCAGAAATTCGCGTTTGGAAAAGGATAGCAGTCGTCTTTTTATAGACTCGTAGTTACCGAGCACTAATTGCGTCAGCTTCAGTGGAATTTAATCGAATTATCGCTTGACATTTCCCAATTTAACATCGGATACAAATCAAATAATCGAGTTCGCTTTTTATTATTTCCGAGTGAAGTTTCTGTTTTTTATTGAAGTAAAAGGTGATGGGGGGAAAATTCGGACATACCTTAACACAAAATATTTTTTTCAAAGATGGAAATAGACATTAATAACGCTTGACTTGGTTTTATACTTTTGTGCTGAAGCATGGGGTTCCATGTCAGAATATTCTCTAAAAACTAAATGTAATTCAATTTTGGCGTCGGTAATTTAATATTGTAACGTTTCGCATTAAATTTCTGTTTTAGCTGGAATATCCTAATGCATTAAGCGTTCGTCTAAGTATAAATGAATTCTATGTAATTTATTTTAGGAGCACTGTTATTTGTAGTTTCTTGAAAGATAATTGGGTCGTTAAAAAAATTCAATTAATTGCAGTCTTTCAAATTTCTAATGTAAGGGATACCGGGGCGCATATTAACAACCTTTACCTGGAATAGAAGACATGGGGAAGCTTTAAGCCCGCTGATTCGTTGGTTTCAAACTGTCGACTATGACGTCACTACGTGACATTATCATTAATGGCGATGCTTCACGTGGACTCTGTCATTACTCATTACTCGGTAGTTTCTACTTGAACTGAAAGCCGGTGGCAAAACCTCTGCAACATAAATAACGAATCTGTACAACAGATCCCCAGTAATAACGAAAAACTCACCTGTTTCCGTCTTCTATTCTGTTCAAGGTCCCAAATGTCCTTTAAAGTTCGAAAATGGATTATTTTTTAATCATGCATGTAGAATCTATACTGGAATTAAAACTAAACACAAAACATTTACGATCAAATTAAAGTATATGGCACAAGCCGTTGAACTGTCGCTGTTGTTGTTGTTGTCGTGCGGGCCATATATGGCCCAATTTGGGAGTACCATTGCCCCGGAAGGTTGGACTTCTTCATGCATGACACATCCGTTTTACAGGAAGGTCCCTTTCACACATCCATTCACTCACACATACCGTAATTTAGATCCCAATCAGAGGCCGATAACCTCCTGATCAGGTACCCCCAGAGGTATTGATTTGGTAATGTCGCTTGTTAATCATCTAAAAGCTATCGCTTAAGTAAATAGTGATACTTTTCACACATGCGTCGTGCGCACTTTGGGTGAGTGACGTCATAGATCTCGAAGAGAGATAGCAACGAATCAGCGGGCTTAAAATTTCCCCATGTCTTCTATTCCAGGTAAAGGTTGGTATTATGCGTACTGGGGCTAGTTAGCGTTGTTTTAGTTTGTTTTTTTTGTTTTTTTTTAGCACTACTCCCAGGTAATATAACCAATGCTGATGATAGTAACTACAAATTAAGGAAGAAATCATCACTAAAATAGCATAGTTTACTCTTTAAATATTGTTTACGAAAGTGTTCAAACTATGCCAATTTACCTCTGATGCGGTGCAGGTTGGCATTACACCTGGGGGGACATTGGCATAGCCATGTCCTTGTGATCGGATCCAAGCAGTAATGCAAGTTAATCACTTTAAACCTGTATTTTAATACAAAATAAGGAAAACTAAGAAATTAAGTTAAATCTGACATCAAATAATCGATTTGTTTTATTTCATTTCAAAGTCCATTTTCAGTTTTCTAGTGAATTAAAAATGACTAGGGGGCCCGCCCCCTGCTCGCTAACGCTCGCCAACCCCCAGAGGATTCCTTCGCAATCCTCATTGGTTCGCTGCGCGAACCTATGCTCGCTTCGCTCGCATTAACGAAGACATGTGTCCTAGCAGAAGGAATTGTTAACAAAATATGATATTCCAAAAAAATATTTTTCAAATCTAAATTTTATGCTGTTTATCAGAAAAGATATTTACAGTACCTCTGGAATCAGAATTCAAATGGAAACTTTGAGCAAATTTTGACTCGAAATGTGAGCGTTGATATGGAAATTGAAAACCCAGCATGTTGGTTGTGTGTACATTTACCCAGTACTCGAGCCACCCACGCTTTTTCATTGAGTTTGTTGTCGAAAGTTGTAATGCAAGCGTCTTCTTGAACTATAATAGTTTGCCCCGAAACGGACTTTTTTTTTAAATAACCCTGAAAAGATCCTCCGTTTTCTTTGATTTCTAATATTTACTGCAACAGCTCGACTAAAATTCATTTTTTTTTCAATACAATTTCATCCGATAACGCTATAAATTCAATTGAAGCGCGTGGCTTTGGGATAAACAAAGAATCGTACAATGTTGCCAAAACGCGAAAACAAATAACGTCTTTTTTGAGTGCCACGTAAGAGAATTATATATATAGATTCGAAATTTGAACATACATGTTAACACAAAATATAGGTGCTTGTAATAAATTTTGTAACAAAAGGGTACACACATTTTAAGGATAGAAATAGAATTTTGCTCTATTTCATTTCATCCATTTGTGCTGAAACATGGTTCCATGGCAAAATATCCTTAAAATTGAATGCTATTCAATTGCCGTCACTAATTGAATGTTGTGACATTTCGCATTAAATTACTGTTTACATTTGAATGCATTAAGAATTCTTTCTCTTTCGTCAGAGTTTAAATGAATTTTAAATAAATTACTTTAGGCGCACTGCTACTTGTAGGTAGTTAGTTCCTTAAGATATAATTGAGTCTTTCTTAAAAATTCAATTAATTGCACCCTCACAAATTTCTAATGTATATTCGTTTCTATTCCAAGCAGTGCTACCCAGGCATTTTAATTGATCCACACACATATATTTCTTGAAATCGTTCGAGTGCGAAAAATGTACTATTTTGTGAGGAGTATATTTAAGTTAGTTTTGTTACCTAAAAATAAATAAATCGTTAAGTTGCATAAAGCAAATGAATAGATCGATTCATGTCACTTTTAATGCAAAAGCAGTACAATAAATTTAGATTTTAATATACTTTAATTAACTTTCCACGCCATATAAAATATTCTGGGATGTCCAGGTAGTGGGAGACAAAATAACTTTTATGGGCATTGACTCCGGTCACTTCTTTGTTGTTTCTCTGTGTGTTATATAAATTATTTTTAAAATTTTTAGTCAATAATTTATTATTTTATTATTTTTATTGTTTATTGTTATTGTATTTTTTATTATTGTTATATTATTTTTTATTGTTGTTTTGTTATTTTTTATTAGTGTTTTTGTTTATTTTTGTTATTATTGTTATTTTTTAATATTTTTATTATTAATATTATTTATTATTATTTATTATTATTATTATTATTATTATTATTTATTATTATTATTATTTCTTTTTTTGTTATTATTATTTTTTTTATTACTTTTATTATTATTATTTCTTTTTTTATTACATTTATTAAAATTATTTCTTGTTTTATAACTTTAATTATTATTATTTCTTTTTTATTACTTTTATTATTATTTCTTTTTTTATTACTTTTATTCTTATTATTTCTTTTTTATTACTTTTATTTTTATTATTTCTTTTTCTTATTACTTTTATTATTATTATTTCTTTTTTATTACTTTTATTTTTATTATTTATTTTTTTATTACTTTTATTATTATTATTACTTTTTTATTACTTTTATTTTTATTATTTATTTTTTTATTACTTTTATTATTATTATTTCTTTTTTATGTAGTTTTAGTCATTTTTCGTTGTCTCCCATTCTGTGTGAAACGTAATCTTTCTCTTGTATTATGATTGTGTTCTAACCATTGGAAATAAAAGAAAACTTTCAATTGAAACTTACCAGCCGAAAACATCTACTGAACAAGCTTTAAGAATGCCGTTTTTGTGAAATCCAATAATAAAATCGTTGAATAAATAACATTAAATAATATTTCTCAGTAAATCAAAATAGTACAATAACACTTTTCAGTAGCGTCTTTGGAGCTAAATTTTTCGTAACAAGTGTTGACATGGCAAATGTAACTTACCAGCCGAAAACATCTACTGAACAAGCTTTAAGAATGCCGTTTTTGTGAAATCCAATAATAAAATCGTTAAATAAATAACATTAAATAATATTTCTCAGTAAATCAAAATAGTGCAATAACACTTTTCAGTAGCGTCTTTGGAGCTAAATTTTTCGTAACAAGTGTTGACATGGCAAATGTAAAAAAATTGAACGGCATATTTATACTTTATGTCCTCATATACGTGTGGTTTTTATAAAAAAAATAATAAAAGCAAAATGCCGCTAGAATAAGTTTAAAACCCATGGTGTCTTACACAACTTCCTGTAAGCGTTAAGTAGAGATAGTAAGGTCCAAATTAAATCATACCTAAATAACACAATCACGGGATTAAGATGAGTTTTCAATATTCGATATATATCACAAGGTATGCGAATAAGACGTTCCCCCCAGATCTCAATTCCACACTACCTTTTTCTCTCTATCATATTCACGCTGTTTGTATCGCAAATTGAGAGTCACTTAAAAAGTACAATCCGTTCTCTCCGCGATTGCTCGGAAATGAAAAAACATGAAGGAATTGCATTTATTGTTGGATAAAGAAAGAAACAGTGCATTATCAAACAGATTAGTATCGTCTACTACCGATTGAGCTTGAGTGATCTGGCAACATCGCCAAAACACACGTCCACATTTGGCTTGTTATTGAGTTCAATCGCGTTTTTTCAGATGTCATCACGTTTGAACCACATCTCATAGAGTTGATGTCAACTTTATTTCCTTAGCTAGAAAACCTCTCAGTTGGACAAGTATCTCACCTGGTAAGAATATACAATCTATAAAAAAAAGAAGAAGAACACCAAGAATGAATCATCCGATTGCTTTGAAATTTCCTATGCAAAAATGTTTTGACCAAATATGCAAATGATTAAAATTTGGTGTCCAATGAATGAATAGTGCGATCTCCAGCGCATCGGAACTGCGCATCCAGCAGATCTATATAAGGAGTTGTTCTTGAAGTGTTGTTAAAATTTTCTGCTGCATTGCGATTTAGGATACCTTTCAACACTGAAAAAATGCCTCGCCGACGGGTTTGAGCTCATTACGAGCAACTTTCAGAGTTTGAAAGAGGTCGTATCATTGGATTGAAAGAGGCAGGTTGGGCAAATTGAGAATCGCTCGTCATGCGAGTCGAAGCGATGTGGCGATTAGAAGATGCTGGCAAGAGTGGGTGGACAATGGCAGATTTCAGCGTCATGATAGTAGCGGTAGCCACAACAGATCGCGAGGACAAAGTGATTGTCAGATCAGCTGTCACAGCGCCGGATTTATCGCTATCAACCATCAGTCGTGCGACCCACACACGAGTGTCCACCATGACCATTCACAGACGGCCGAGAGAGCGAAATCTACGCTCGTACCGACCGTTACGCCTCCTGCCACTCACGCCTGCACACTGTCGAGCCAGATTACAGTGGTGCTTGGCTCGATCAGGCTGGAATGATGCTGACTCGGACGTATAGTCTTTAGCGACGAATCCCGCTTCCAACTGTGTCCTGACGATCAGCTAAAACTTGTTTGGAGACGCCCAGGGCAGCGTGCCGATCCTGCTTTCACTATTGCACGCCACACGGCCCTCAACAAGGAGTTATGGTCTGGGGTGCCATTTCCCTTTGGTCGTCATTAGAGGTACACTTACTGCACAGCGGTACGTTGACGACATTCTGAGACCTGTTTTGCTACCGTTCCTTTCGCAGTACCTTGGGCTTATTTTTCAGCAGGACAATGCCAGACCACATACGGCACGTGTTGCTATGAACTGTCTTCAAGCTTGTCAAACACTTCCTTGGCCAGCCAGATCACCAGATCTCTCTCCCATCGAGCATGTCTGGGATATGATGGGAAGGCGATTGCATCCGGTAAGGAATGTGGATAACGTAGTTCGACAATTGGAGCAAATTTGTCAAGAAATACCGCAGGAGATCATCCGGGAGCTTTATGGGTCTATGCCACGCCGTGTGGCAGCTTACATCCAGGATGGAGGCGGGTCAACACCTTATTGAACTCGTTACTGTAACTCTGAAATAAATCATTCAACTGTTCTGAAATTTTAATCATTTTCTATTCTGTACATAATTTTCCTATCCACCAATTTTTGTCTCCATCGGACAACTCCTTCATGGTGCGTCGATTTTTTTTGTTATAGAGTGTATTTAAGACGAAGTAGAGGATGCAAAGACGAGTCAACGACAAAAACGTATTTTAGAAAAGCACAAGAAACAGGATGCAGAGTATTATTGCGACCTACAAGATGCACTTAGAGTATCACGAGGCCTCTGGCATTCGAAAGACACCAGACAAGACAAGCATTCGAGCGAAAACGTGAGCAGTGTGCACCGGAAAAGTCGGCATGCAATGCTACAAAATTGACAAAAGCGGCTTCGAAATCGCAACCATCGAATTCTCGCGCATTCTATAACCGTGCAGCTCGAGCCATCGACGTGGTGGAACAGCAACTGATCTGGCATCTGGACCGAATGGGTATTAGGGATGCGACATCGATAGCAAAACATCGATGTTTTGAAACATCGATGTTCAAAATTAAAACATCGATATCGAAAATACATCGCCCAAAAAACATCGATGTTTTTAAGCATCAGTGTGTATTTACACTTTTTTTCTCCCATTTATTAAAACTTGTTTAGCAACCTCAAACATTAATGTTCGCCCGGGTGGGGGGGGGATTTAATTTGTCATTTGCTGTGTTTATTAATTTATAACTGAGATTTTTTTTTAACTGTCAAAACAAAGTAAAAAAATTTCATAAGAACAATTAAAAATCTTTTATTTTCAAATTGAATAATATAAAAAAAATTATATTTACAACAATTTGACATAAGTGTTTAAACTATAATTAGGTAGGTACTAGGGATGCGACATCGACAGCAAAACATCGATGTTCAATACTAAAACATCGATGTTAATAATACATCGCCCAAAACCATCGAGGTGTGTTTAAACTTTTTTCCTATTTTTTTAACCTGGTTTAGTAATCTCTAACATTAATGTACACCCGGGGGGATTTAATTTGTTAGTGGCCGTGGTTATTAACTTATAGTTAAAAAAAATTTTAACTGTCACAAAACAAAGTAAAAAAAAAATTAATTCGAACAACTAACAAATCTTTTATTTTCAGATTGAATAATACAAAACAAAATAATATTTATAGTTTGAAATGGGTACAACTAATTTTAAGTGTAGGTGGGTTGGTACATAAAAATAATTATTGTTAGTTATTATTAATTATTTATCAACTGATGGGAAAAAACATAACAAACTTATATTTTGTTTCCTGTAAATAATAATTTTTTTGTAAATAAAAAACATTATAATATTTACCATAAATAGTTACTCCCTATAATTATTATAAGTCCCAATATTTCTTATTTACAGTTTGTAAAAAAAGAAGTTTGTTAACTTTCTCCCCCTTAAGTCGGCTACTTAGTTGCAACTTTAAACATTACAGAATTCTTGTAATTATAATTATCACAGTAAAATGTGAGTGGGTTATCCTTTAGTTTAAGAACAGGAGCCTTGAAGTAAACTGCAAGTTCGGGCACCAGACTACCTGTGTCAAGTTCCTCTAAAAGCTTCGACCTCTTTCTTACACTCCAGTTATCTTCTACCATCTTATGGTGATCTTCCCAAAAATCATGTTCTGCACAAATAAATATATATATAAATTTTATAATAAAAATTTTAAGTTTTAAATTCATTTGGCACAATCTTAATAAATATATTTACCTCGAGAAGAAGGTGGCTCTGGAGACAATCGTCCGCCCTCAGAATCCGACGATTCACTCTCTTCCTTGATCTCGTTGTTAAGCTTCCTGATCCAGATTCTTAATTCAGCCTTGTCTTGGAAGTGAAGGTTTTTGAAACGTGGATCCAATAAGGATGCCATTGCGAAAAATTGACTGTTCCCAATGCTACCAAATCTCATTGCATTGAGCTAGAACACGTCCCTTCAGCTTTATCCCTAGCTCTGAACAGCATGACACTGCATTTATTTTATTCTGCATCATTTTTACAATTGGTATGACACAGCTTGCTGTTACGAATTTTTCTCCTGATGCTTGTGTTGTTGCGAATTCTATACTTTTGAACAGTGTACAAAATTCTTGTAAAAACTCCATGTCCGTAGCTGAAAGCATTGGTGGAGCCGATTTGTTGAAGTTTACAATACTTGCAACAACCTCCCTCAACTGAAGGAATCTTTCCAACATGTAGAAAGAAGAATTCCATCTTGTTGTTACACTCTGAATCAGCTTAAGTTCTGTTTTCTGACGAAGTTCATTACTGCCTACCACGCTATGCTTGAACCATTTCACAATGCTTTTCACTTTATCTATAATTGAAGCAACATCTGGTAGGGATTCATACTATTTTTGTGCCATTAAATTCAGAAAGTGAGCAAAACAGAAGCTGTGCTTTTTTTTCCCAAACGCTTTTCCCACTGCACTGACGATGTTACTTCCCCCATCTGTAACAACAGCTGTAATTTTCTCTGGTGTCAACCCCCATTCAGAGCATGTTTTCGTAAGATGATCAGCCAGATTTTGAGCTGTTTGACTTTCATGCAACTCATGAACACCGAGAATAACAGACTCGAACACTCAATTTTCAATAAAATGAGCTGTTACACCAAGAAAGCTTCTGGTTTCAGTCCAAATATCCGTTGTGAGACACACATTTGACACATTACTCAATCGCTCTTTTAAAATCAGTGCCACTGTTTCGTATTTGTGATCGATCAATGTATCAATAGTTCTTCGTGTTGGAACACTATACAATGGCACAGTTACTTTCAACAAGTGTTTAAAACCCTCGTCTTCAATTATCGAAATAGGCTGCGAATCTCTGCAAATCATGTACAGAATAGCTTGTGAAACTCTGCTGTGCATATCACCACCATCTTTAAAAGAAGTTACGTCGGTGAAAGTATCTTTCAAGGTTTTTTGATGGAACCTAGGAATAGGAACATCATGGTCAACCACAACAGTAGAATATGAACTTAAAGTTTCTTCTTCATGCTCCTCTTCAATTAACGAAGTACTTGGAATGGCTGCAGCATCTGGATTGTGTAGTTTGCCTTTTACCTTGGAGTTCTTTGATGACAGCCGATACTGCGAATAAATATTACCATGTTTTGCTTTCAGATGTCCAGTCAAATTCTTAGTATTTCCAGATGTTTTCAGGGACTTCAGGCAAATAGTGCATTGCGCCAATTTGTCCGAGGTTTTGGAGAAATATTTCCAAATGGTACTTTTGGGAGGCATAACTGAATCGTCACTTGCACTCGAATCGTTATTTTACAAATCTAATAAAGACAGCACTGAAAACTTCACATCCCCAAGAGAAACATAAACATTAGAAACTTCAGCTCTAATCTCTATAATCAGCTCTATAAAAAGAAGACTCACGAGTCCACAACAAGAACAAAACACGAACTGAAACTAGGGATGCGATGTGTATGTTTTCAAAACATCGATGTTTTTTATAAGCCGCTCTCGTTAATAACACTTCTTCGGAACATTCCAAGCACTCGCATTGGTTGTTGGTTGTCATTTGTCTCGTTGCTAGGGGCACCGTTCACCCTTTTATCCCCGTTCTTTTCAGACTCTTGGCCACTTTGTTACTTAAAAACATCGAAAACGTAAAAACATCGACAGGTAAAAACATCGATGTTATAAAAACATCGACTCCAATACATCGATGTTTTTTGTAAAACATCGATGTTTTCAAAACATCGACATCGATGTCGCATCCCTAATGGGTATAGGCAGCAAGAGGCAGTGACCGAGTATATCAGGTACGCCGAATACCAAGCTTACTACTAGCGTAGTAGTGCCACATTTCGCTAGACTCATTCAATCCCATCATTAAGACTCAAAATCTCATCATTGAGTTGCTGATGTAACAGGCGACCGGTACAAGATAATCAGGAAAGTAATCAACGTGCCCTTCGATGTCGACACCAAAGTGAGGCAGCCGCCTCACCAGCTAGACAATAGTTAAATTATCTATGTGAGCACAAAGAATCATTTAATACTGCTCATATATTTGCTGTATGTATAACTCCATTCACTTTACACAGTCCAATCACATTAATGTGACCACCTGTCAAAAGCCAGAATAACCACCTTTGGCAGAGCGGACCGCTACGAGACGTGCTGGAAGAGAGTCAATTAGGTTTTTGAAGGTGTTCACTGGGATGTTGAGCCATGCCGACTCCAGTGACGTGGCCATCTGCGCTAGATTACGCGGTTGAGGATCCATGGCGCGAACAACCCGATCGAGGTGGTCCCACAGATTCTCGATTGTGTTTATATCCGGTGAGTTTGCTGGCCATGGGAGTACGGTAAACTCATCCTGGTGCTCTTCGAACCACGCACATACACTGCGAGCTGTATTACACCTCGCATTGTTATGCTGGTAGATGCCATCATTCTGAGAGAAAAACTTCTATTATATTCTATAGAATATTAATATAACACGCTGGGGCACGTCGTACATATCTTTCAATGACATGACATCCAAATTTTTATTTTTTGAGATGTGTCACTTTTCTTGCCACGGTGCGATATGATCTGTAGCATAGCAAGACTATGTACAGGTATTATTATTTTTATTATATTATTATTATCTAATACACAGTAATTCCATAAAAGTATTTTTTTTTTAAATAAGAAAAATCTTTCATATTCCCCATACAAATAAATATAACTGAGGTAGAAAAAATAGAGCTACATTCCCATTTCTAATCTAAAAAACCAGAAATAACAGATAGTAAATAAAACCTTCTTTTCTTTTGTAATAGCCTATTATCTGATAGCGTTAATGATACCCTTGCAGATATTGGTTAATGGTATTTTTATCGCTGTCAGGATGAGATCTGCGAAAAAGTCATTAGTAACGAGGGAAACATAAGCAGATTACCCGGTGTTACTAGAGTCTAATCAATTGGGTATGGATTGGAGTTGACTATCCAATAATGACTTTTCTCTCTCTTCTAGTTTTTAATGTCACTTAAATAACTGGAAATTTATTTTTACTATTCTAATTAACATTTATAGATTATTTCTGCAACTACTCTTGACGCAAGTACATAAAATGGCATATGCTCCTCATTGGTGTACGATGGCTCCGTGATTCAACTTTCCTTAGGGTCAACTGGAGGAACGACAAATGAGAAGATTTCCAGAACTCGAACTAGACAGGGATGCTTTTTTTAGGAGCTCGCTCACTGACCCTTTTGAGTTAAACCTTTTGAGTGGGAAAACAAGCCCAGTACGTCGATCGCAGGAAACGTTACCATGTTCATAGAGAACGGTATAAGAATGAGCATCGTCGCTGGTTGTGTTGAATTTTATGGCGCGAGGACCACATTTGGTCAAGTTGCGTCAAACAATGCCAAGTAAACTGTCTACACACTCATGGAAGGTTTTATTGACCCAGAAGAGAGAAATGCACCCAGGGAAAGCGTCGTCCTCGAAGCGCCTACTTAAAAGTAATGGAGTATAAGTCAAGTAAAAAGACAGTGACATTAATCTTCCGAGCTATCCATTTATTTATGCACTCGGACTTAAGCTTTGTATATCTTCCTTTTACGACTGAATAAAATTCTTATGCCTGTATAGAAATCGGTTCAATTGTGAGAAACAATGTCAGTGACAACTCGCTATGATGGACATCTTGATTTTAAAAAATTATTATTTTTGTATTGCTTGTTTGAAACTTGCACATATTTCTTATGCTCTTTCTACATCAACAGAAAAATTTTCTTTGCCAAAGCGATGTATAAGTAATGACTTCCAGTACTTTCTAAACAGTTTTATCTAATTAACGTTTCGGCCCATAGCCACATTCGAAGTCAAGTAGCTACGAAATTCTATCACAAGATTAGAATTCCAATGCATACGTCCTATTTCAAAGCGAAATGTCAAGTAATTTTATATTGACAAATTCCCCGAATTCAAATAAATACTCAGATTTACATTGAAATGTTATTGTCAAGTTTGTTGTGTTTGGTTGTTTGATTGTATGGTTGAATTTTATGTCTGAAAATCCAATAATTTGCTCTCATTAAACTCTACTGTTGGTTGTTAGGGCGTTCAATAGCACAGGGGCTATATTTGGACATACGGTGACAAATACAAGAGAAATTGTACTTTACGAAAATAGTACTTTAGAAATAAAATCGACTCAAGTTCAAAGGATTTTCTCATTTCTAATCAACACATAAATATTTAGACCAGGAGTTGGATGGGCAGTTGAGTATCTACAGGTATTTTTTGTTCTGAGGGCTGGTTGGTTTTGAGTTTCATGACGCAAGGGCCATATGTGACCAAGCAACGCCAAACACAGTGCAACAACGAGGGAGGGGAAACAAAGCAAAAAGCAGAAGGTATAGGCTCCAGGTGCAGAACTATCTATATATATAATTCTCTTACGTGGCACGCAAAAAAGACGTTATTTTTAATCGCGTTTTGGCAACGCTGTACGATTGTTTGTTTATCGCGAAGTCTCGCGCATCGATTGAATTTATAGCGTTATCGGATGAAATTTTATTGGGAAAAAAAAGGAAATTTTAATGAGCTGTTGCAGTTAGTTTATAATAGAAATCAAAGAAAGCGGAGGATCTTTTCAGGGCCATTTAAAAAACGGTCCTTTTCAGGGCCAACAATTATAGTTCAACAAGACGCTTGCATTACAAGACGCTTGCACGGCAACAAACTCAATGAAAAAGTGTGGGTCGTTTGAGTGCTGGGAAAATGTACACACAAACAACATGCTGGGTATTCAATTTCCAAAGCAACGCTCACATTTCGAGTCAAAATGTGCACAAAGTTTTCATTTGAATTCTGATTTTAGAGATACTGTATATATTTTTTCTGTTATACAGCAAATTTAGATTTGAAAAACATGTTTTTGGTAACATATTTTGTAAACAATCCCTTCTGCTAGGACACATGTCTTCATTGAGGCGAGCGAAGCGAGCATAGGTTCGCGCAACGAACCAATGAGGATTTCGAAGCAATCCTCCGGGGGTTGGCGAGAGTTAGCGAGCAGGGGGCAGGCCCCCTAGTATTCAATATTCTGCAACACAACTCCAAGCAATTTAATTGTTATGCAGCATTTTGTCCGAATTTTGAAAACTGCAGTCAAATCAAAAACAGACGTAAAACAAAACTATCGGCTAAATATGTATTGCATATTTATAACAAAACATCAATATTAGTTGACTTGCTTTATTTAAAACCAAGGCATACTTTCAGTATTCGCAATTCTGCCAATATCTTTTGAAATTAAATATTTTGTCATTGACATAGAAGATGTGTTAATTCTAAAATGTCTTTGGTGATTCGGGCGGTATAGGGAGATTGTTTCGTAACTAGAAAAGAAAAAAAGGTGTGGCGATGAGAGCGCTTTACACTGCAGAACATCTTATCTTATGATTGGAAAAAAAATCAGCCAAAATTTTGATAAAATTAAGGAAATGTTATTCTGCAAAGACTTTGTTCTACGACGTACAATGTAGTTTTAAGCACTTTCTGCTCCCGGGGTGTAGGCGAGGGTAAAACATATGGGGAATCATTCGGGTAGTAGTGATGCGCGCACACACCTAAAGATTGTCTCTGAGGGAGGAAGGATAACTTCCACGAGATACTCAATATAAGCCTCGTATAAAAGAGGGGTATGTACATGATAAATTCAGACCGGCAAACCCTCCGATTATTGAGTGCACGGAATATGGGAGCAAACGCGTCCACAGCTCTGCCCCTGTGAGTTCGATCCAATATTGGGTCTGCCTTTCTGCCACACCAATTACAAATCTCAATAAGATTTAGGCTCCTGAGAATGTAAGAGTAAAAGATCCAGAATTTCAAAAAACAAAGACACTTTGAAGCTGAATATTTTAAGGTTCGGTAACATGGAGCACACAATTGAATAATTTTTCATCTGTGTGTTAATAATTTTTTCCGAGGATTCATGTGTGTTGAAAAATATATGGTTTCCCATCTGCTCACATAAAACCAACTTTCGTTGACTTTGATATTATCACTTTTAGTTTCATTGACAGTTAAAAGATGGCAGCACTATTCATGTAAAAAATATGGAATTAGATTAGTTGTATGTTCTAGTACTTAGTATATTCCAGAGTGCATGTGAAAAAGTACCGTCTTTTATTGCTTTCACTGGAACGAAAGGTATAGTTCACGGGTGGAGACCCTATGACTAAGCCAATAAGTTGTCTCCTTAAGTGTCTCCCTAAATCTTCGAGCAGAATCTAATTTTTGCAGAAAAAATTTTTTGGTTTGATTTTTAATGAATTTTTGTTAGTCTTTATATTTATTTAAATTTTTTTTTGAATGAAAGTAATTGAATTAACAAAGAATAATATACTTCACCCAGATTGACCGGCACAATTAGATTATTATTAGTAAGTCATAAGTACTTGATCAGTGTGGTTCCCCAAACTTACTATGTCCATGGACCTCTTCTTATAGTAAACTAGCCACTGCGTGGCCAGCACTGCGCTGCCCGTGACACGTGACAGTTCTTATCGTGGGGTCAGGTGTGACCACTGCTCGCTAACCCCCAAGTGATTGATTTAACAGATATTAAAACAGATTTTTTCTCAAACGTTTCGAATTTTTCTTGATGTGTTTGAAGCACATCGGTAAAAATTCTCTCGATTCTGACTCTACCGCCTATGAGTGCTCATAATTTTAAAAAGTGTATTAACTATATACTTGTGAATAACTACATGCAACTATAATATTAATGATGATATTAAGACATGAAATCATTCATCAGTGTTGTTATAAATTTAAATTGAGATAGCTACGTCGTAATATCAACAAGAAAAAAAATAACTTATACATTTCACACAATAGTTTCCATTTAAATTTTTAAGTAAATAAAGTCATCTCCCGAAAGTATTATTCAAATTCTAACATAATTGCATAAAATATGTCTTACATTTAAACTACAACAACGCTTTCGCAGTGTTATTTTTAATGCTCAAACATGTGCAAAAACAAAAGTACAGATGTGCTGCGGACTCCTGTTTGTAACAAAATGAATCAAAAATTCTTGAGCTGACACAATGAAAGAAATAGCCCAGGAATACCATACTGCTTTTCAAACACGTTTAATAAAGTTGAATGACTTCAGAACTAAACGGCTTTTCTGATTGCGCTGTAATCAATCACGTCCGCTTTAAATAGCAACTTAAGGAATTTAGACTTCTAATAATATGTAAGCTGTTAAGAAACCGTGATTATAAAGTGAAACTAGTAGAAAATGAGAAATAAATAAATTTATGTCGAAAAGGAAATGAACCACCAAAGATCTCCCAATTTATTGACGAGTGTAAGTATGGAGAATTTGTTTGCGTGGACCCTTATTGTACTCAGAGGCATACATATGGACTGTCACCAATAAAAAGGCGAAGCATCTGGAGACCTCAGGGAAATGTTTGTATTTTTATGTTAAAAATAACATATGTTAATATATTTTTCGTAGTACATTGAAAACATTATTAAATATTTTGCGTCTAGCAAATGTTAGTCACTTTCATTTAAAATAAAGTAATTTTAGACAATGTTGTTTTATTGTATCATACATGACAAACACATTGTTTGGTTTGAAAACAAATTACTTAAGGACAGTCTTGAATTACACTTTAAAACTCTGCTAATAAAACTCCCCCCCCCCTTTTTTTTTTCCTTTTTCTTCAACATGCTCACTGTATTTAGTGTGATTGATAAGTTTCAGGGTATTCCTACACAACATTCGTAGCTCAGTTTCTCTGCTGGTTCACAAATGTGTTTTGATATGTGCTTAAGCTTACTACTTTTTTTGAAACTTTTTAAAATATACTTTTTTAAATGTTCTGAAATATGCTTAAAAAGTGTGTTACAATAAGAAAAAAAATTGTGACACTAAAATAGCTAGGAAATAATTCTTTCCTTAGTGACTTTAGAAGTGCGCCAAAAGAAATCGCCAAAGGCGTTACCATCACACATAAACGTAGAGTGTAGCTGTTCCGGTAAATATAAATGTTTCTAAGGTCTGAAACCTCTCCAACCATTTTTATCAAAAACCGTGCATTAATTGAAAAATGTACCATGAAAATATTTATCTGTAGCCCACTACTAATAGCTAAAGATAGAGTAAAACATATATTTAGCCCTTTCATTCACGAATGATCAAATGTGAATATTCTTGTTTTATTCAGTTTTGATAGCTATTACTAACAGCGGAGCGCTAGCCGGCGCAACCCGGCTAGTTGAATTAAAAAGAATAGAAAAATTGTCACTAGAACTTCATAAACTATTACAGTTGGACAAAATTAATCAGTTTTTGCTGTGGCAAATACATATAAACATTTTCCTAGTTGGTTCTTCAAAAAACATATTCTAAGTTAAACGTAAAAATCAAGTGAATAAAAATTTCTCTTATATGCTGTGCAATTATTTTTATTACAAGGGGGCTCCGCCCCCTGCTCGCTTACGCTCGCCAACCCCCGGGGATTGCTACGCAATCCCATTTGGTTTGCTTCGCAAACCAACACTCCTTTTACAAATGGCATTTGGTTTGCTTCGGAAACCGACATTCCTTTCGCAGAGTGAAACTATCTGAATAATTTGTATAATCCTGATTTCACTTTACGGCCCATCACGTCACAGCGAGGGCTTCGCCCCCAGCTCGCTTACGCTCGCCGACCCCCGGGGATTGTTACGCAATCCCGTTTGGTTTGCTTCGCAAACCAATACCTCTTACACAAGTGATTTCACTCTTTTTTGCTTTAACACTTAATGCACCCTAAACTAATAGCCGCATGAGTAAAAAATCTTCTGCATCTTGTTATCTGTACAATTTTAAGTAAACCCTGTTAATCTCCAAACTTCACGATGTGTACTTTGTACTTTCTCGGTAAACCGTCTGAGAACGGAGGGAAAAAAGCGAGTCTTTTTCCTCGCCAAATAAAAATAAATCGTTTTTATGGCAATTGTTGCTACGATAAATTTGATATCGGTCAAACCCGATAGTCAAAAATACAACCCTCCGCGAATACAATGCTCCGCAAATTTGCTCCGCGAAATAAAAAATACGAAATTTGTGTCACCAACTTTTGATTGCATCGAATTTATTTATGAACCAATTTTAAAAATAATGGTACCGTAAGAAAGAGTACAGTCTGAGGTATACTGCGCTATTTTCAAAATAAAAAAATAATAGTAATACGATATAATAATAGTATATAGATATGACCATGGCCGGATTTAAGAGTATGCGGCCTATAGGCTAAAGTCCATTTGCCGCCCCCTCTATAGTTCATATTTGCTTAAATACATTTATTTTATACAACAAAAGGATAGAGTTCATTGATGTTTTCATCTTTTTTAAACATAAAGTTCATTTAGTTTAGATAAAACTACAATTTTAATGGTTTACATATAATAAATTTTTTTATATAATCAAATTAGTTATCTACTTGGGTTTTTTTACTTGCTTCTTTTAAGATTCGTTAAAAAATTAAATGGGTTTCGAACTTAATTAATTAATTTGTTCTTGGAGATCAGTGATCACTATTTGAAACAAATTTTTATATTGTAATGCCAATGACTATCTTTTGCGTAATTGAAGAACTGTGTTCAATTTCAATTAAGTTGTCCTACACGGAAATGTAGTTACACAAAATATAGTTAATTACTGGTTTATTTGTTGAAAAATAAACCAGTAACCAAAACTTCTCTAAAACAACACACTACACGTAATCTTCATGTTCAAATTTACATAGCTTTCTTACGAGATTTCTTAATGGCAAACTCGTTAATAATGTCCTCATATGAAAGTGTTTTTGTTGTATTTGCCTCAATACAAAGTAATGAAAGTGAGTTTAACTGTATTTCAGAAATAATAGTTCGCAGATAGTTCTTAACTCTTCTAAGGCAGGAAAAACTGCGTTCTCCCGCGCAATTTGTAGCAGGTATGCACAAACTTATCCTTACAGCAATGTCCAAATTGGGGTAAACATCTTGTAAGGAATTACACCTCAGAAATTTCGAAATTCCTTCCAACGATTTATCAGATGGGTGATCATTACCCACAGCACAGTGATTTTTAAAGTGGATGCACTCTTCAGTGAAATCCGAATCCAAATCATTTGTGTAGACGTGGTTAAGGTTGGTGGCCTTTTTCCTCAGTTCCTCTTCCATATCTGTATTGTTATCACACAACTGAGTTAAGAAGTAGAAACGGTCTTGAAACTCGTCATAGGCCATTTGTCTTTTCTTGAATTTTCAAACAAAAGAGTCTATAATTGGTAAAAAGTATTTATTTTAAGATTATCCCTGCTAGTAAAGTTAACTTCTACACTTCGGTCTTCGTCAGGCCAAACTTTTCTTTTTGGCTGTCTTATAATATCTTTTTCATAAGATGTAGTTTTGGTTATATCCATGGCCAATTCCTCAAAGTAATCAAAGTTGTTTCTCTGTTCCGTAAAATATTCTACAAGAGAGCCATACAAATCTCTGACCAACAAAACATCCACAGTTCCACTTTCCATGGCTTTGCTAACTTTATCAATTCTGTGAAGTACTGTGGGCTTCAGAAACACACCATAAACGCAGTCTTAAAACGTTCTAATCTTCGAAGCATTCCTCGAGATTCACATCTAGTCTTTGCTTTTTCTGTTGTGTCATTTGAAATTCTTGTCACAGCAATGTACACTTCTTCCCAAGACTCTCTTAAACTTTGGCACGCGTCATCTCTAGTTTAGGTCAAAGCCATTTTTTGCTATTAGATCTCTAGTAGCATCATTTAAGATCCACAAAGCTAAATCCTTATTTAAAGAAATTGCTAATGTTGGCTCTTTATTTTTTGTTAAAGATTGACTTTTAACATCAAATCTATCGGGTACAATCTCATTGTGAGAACTTACTTGTATTTCAGTAGGTTCTGATAACAACATGGCTGTTTTGGAACAACTCGTTCCAGAGAAAGTATTATCGCTATTATATGAAGTATTATATGAATATTATCGAAAGTATTATATGAATATTATTATGACCCCAGAAATAAAAATCAAGACATGATAGGTCGGGTGACCGATCAGTCCAGCGCACGGGACCACCACGTCCGATCCACTGCTGACCAAATGGGACATCCAGGTAGTTACGAACATCTCCGCTATAATGGGCAGGGGCTCCATCGTGTTGGAACCACATTGTCTGTTGCGTCGATGGTGAAATCTGTTCCATCTCTCAAAAGTTGTGGCAATACTTGCTGCAGAAAGAGCAAGTAGTTAGGTCCGGTTAGACGAGAAGGTAACAGGTAAGGTACGATGAGGTGATCTCCCATAATACCGGCCCATACATTGACCGAAAATCGAATCTGTGCTGCACGACGTCGTATTGCATGCGGGTTCTCGACCGCCCAGATAGGGTCGTTATGCGTGTTGAAAATTCCTTCCCTTGTGAAGGATGCCTCATCGGAAAACAACACTTCAGCAGGAAAAAGGGGATTTGTAGCACATTTTCCAAGGTACCACTGTGCGAAAGCAATACGAGGTGCATAATCCTCCGGTTGCTGTGTCTGGACACGCTGCACGTGAAACGGATGCATGTCTTCTTCTCGGAGAATCCTCCAAACGCTGCAATGGGAAACCCCGACTGCGTTTGCTACACTTCGTGTACTCGTTCTTGGATTCCCCTGTACATGCTGCAGCACATTCTGTTCGACGTCTGCAGTCCGTGCTGTTCTTACCCTGTCCCTGTCAGCTCTTTCTAATGAACCTGTCTCAACTAACCTCTAATGCAGTCTTGCAAAGAAATTATGACTGGGGATACGCCTCGTCGGATATCGTTCCGCATACAAACGCTGTGCGGCTGGCCCACTACAATTTGCAGCCCCCCGTACGCCAAATGCATATCGGCTAACTCTGCGATCGTGTAATCATCCATCCTACTAACTTGGCGTTCTTGTGCGAAATGAAGATTCCCTACACGAAAGCTCGGGATTTTCGCACAACGTCATCTACCGCGTCAGGAAAGCATTTCTGACTGCCCATTGGTATATGATTTTGGTTCGTCAGGATGTACCCTACCCCTCTTAGAAGTTTTGAAACGGTTCACTGAAACACCCTGTATAGAGAGATCTAGTTTAAATAGCCAAAAAGCTTATTGCTCTGATTGCTAACAAATTTTTAAGTATCTTTTTCGACGAACTAAATTGGGGGTTGAAGCTTCAAACTCTCCCTGATTACTCTTTCAAACTTAATGTACCATGGTTTCATTTATTGCATTAATTTATAAGTAAAATATTAATCGAAATTAAATTAACTAAAGTAATTAAAAGGTGAAAAATAATTAAAAATTAAGGTAAATTAAAATTATATTAATTAAAATTATAGTACTTAAATAATCAAAGTTATATTAATTAGTTTAATTACAATTATAGTAATTAAATTAATTAAAATTAAATCACTTAGAGTACACTTAAATACAATTACGTCAATTAAAAATATATCAATTAAAATTAAATTAATTACAATTAAATTTATATTAATTAAACTCAAATTAATTGCAATTTGGTTAATTAAAATTTAGTTTTGAACAGTTTGAGTAGTTGTCAACAAAGAATTAATTTGTAAAAAACTCATTATATTTTTTGTTTGCAAAATTTTTTTCAACTCAATGGGGGGTTGAACTCCTCGGTTACGCCTACGCATGTGAATAATCCGAAGAAAAAAGGTTTTGAATTGCTATGGTAATATTTTAGTTTTTTTCTATTATCTGACAAATAAATACACGGAAAAGGGAATAAATCACAAAACTCAGACGACGTGTTTCTCTCTCTCTCTCTCTCTCTCAATGCTATGATTAGCCTTGTGTTCAGTTTCATAAGGTGCAAAAACAAAAACAAAACTGTATATCACCAGTTGCATTTGACAACTCTCCTCCAGTACGTTTCATCACGTGATACGCACGGAAGTGGCACGTTCCGCTTTACAGCTCTATCGTTTCAGCTTACAAAACGATTTCATCAACTTTGCTTCTACCTCTATCACCACGTGTATTACTTCTTCACGGTACTGTGAAACAGTTTTCTCTTGCATTCAAAGATATGTTTATTTACGTAGGTGATAAGGGCTCAGTTTCTTATTCGTGAAGCGTAGCATTTCAATTTCTCGTTCAGCTAAACCCAAGGCTGTAAATAGATACGCTTTTCATTTGGTTTCTCTTTCTGATTCAAGAAAAATTCAAGACTGTGTGCTTCGTTATCGTGAATGAGAAGGGATTGGAGAATATTCTGTCGTCGTCCGTCAGTCACGAGTTGCGGAATTCATCTTCATAAATTACAGCCGCTTTGAATGTCTGATAAACTCAAAGACGAGTTTGTTACGGATTTCATTTCCTTACATGTAAACAAAACTTTAAGATTCGGGTCAGCCTCGATGCGTTAAACCGAAGTTAGCCTTAATTTGAAATGTTCCGAATAGATAAAATTTTTCAGTCAAAATTCATAATCTTATAAATATTTATGTAGCAAGCATACGTTTTCTCTTCTGGTTACAATGCTGGTGGATTGGAGAAAAATCATTTCTACTGAATGACCCGAATAGCTGAGAAGCTTACAACGTTAATCGTTTCTCTTTCTGAAACATGACTTAATGCGTACCCCAATTTTTTTTTTTGAAGGGGTATTTTAAACTCTTTAACCCTCATGGTGGTTGTCTCGACGAGGTATCTCGTCATTTTCAAAACTAACCAGATCGTGAGACAAGATACACTACCCTACAATAATGGACCGGACGCCAGCGGATTTGCATAAAATCCGACTACTTGTTTGGGGGTGTTTTTCGTGGATGGCCTGGGACCTTTGCGTGTTGTTCCTGGTCATTTGAACGCCGACGCCCACATGAACATTTTGGGCAATCAAGTTCTTCCTACGCACAGGCAATTTTATGGAATGGACGCATGTTACTTCCAGGACGACCACGCTCTATGTCATGTTGCAGCCTCTGTCAAGCAGTGGTATCAAGATATGGATGTTAAACGTCTTCCCTGGCCTGCTCAGAGTCCCGACCTAAACCCCGTAGAACATTTGTGGGGCGCTTTAGAGCGACGTTTACGAACCAGGGAACCACGTCCGAAATCTACAGCTGAGCTGGCGACATTCTTGCAGCTTGAATGGACACAAATACCCATAGCTGTGTGTCAAAACCTTGTTGAAAGTATGCCCAGAAGGGTTGCTAGTGTAATTGCAGCACGTGGGGAACCATCCCCCTATTAAAGCATGCATGTTGACCTTTGCACGTTGTTCCTTGTCATTTGAACGCCGACGCCTGCATGAACATTTTGGACAATCAGGTTCTTCCTACGCTCTGGCAATTTTATGGAATGGACGAATGTTACTTCCAGGACGACAACGCCCCATGTCACTACGCAACCTCTGTCAAGCAGTGGTATCAAGATATGGATGTAAAATCTCTTCCCAGCTGAGAGTCCCAACATAAACCCCATAGAACATTTATTCGACGAGTTAGAGCGACGCTTACGGACCAGACAACCATGCCCGACATCTACAACTGAGCTGGCGACATTCTTGCATCAGGAATGGACACACATACCCGTAGCTATGTATCAAAACCTTGTTGAAAGTATGCCCAGAAGGGTTGCTAGTGTAATTGCTGCACTTGGGGAACCATCCCCCTATTAAAGCTTGTATTCTTTCGCTTATACCATCACATCTTGCTGTCCGGTCCATTATTGTAGCGTAGGGCAGTTGGTGAATTATAACAGTCGATGGCCGGATGGGTATTTTGTCACAGGGGTCATATTTGGCCAAGATGTGCCAACACAAGACAAGTAATGAACATAGTACATACAGGAAAGTATTGTTGTCAAATAAGAGAGAAATATATCCTGGGTAAGTTAGAGCGACGCTTACGGACCAGGGAACCTCTTCCGAAATCTACAGCTAAATTTGAAGTTAAATATATCATGATCAATAATAATTTTATTTGAAAAATAAATAGAATGATGGATGTTGAAATGTGAGGTTCATGGATATGAGGTAAATGATGAAATGTGTGAAATGTGTTATCTCAACGCTCGGATACTTTTTTCGTATAAGAAAGCCAGCTCCTGTTTTCTTCGTGATATTAAGAAGAGCAACATTAATGACAAATAAATTAGCTTAAATTCAATTACCGAAGGCTGAAAACTTCCATCTCAAGGACAGCTCGGGTCTGATTTACCCATTCTGAAAGAATATTTCCAAAAAGAAAACATTTCCACTTCGATTCTAAATTTAGATGAAGGCTATTCGAATTATATTCCTCGCACATTATGCTTTCACTTCATATTTAAAAATTCATCTAACAGACCATCATATTCTAATCGCTAGCGTCGATTCATTTAGAAAGACTCCTGATGTAAACCGGTTGTTACTGAATAACTTAGCTAGCCATTTCCTTATAGTTGGTATTCATCATGAAATTTCGAGAGACATGTGTAGGTTTTACCCGTTTAGAGCGATAGGACGGCTGTCGGTAGTTATCTAATGTCGCACTAAGTCCCGGCGGCAACGCAAGTGCGGTCTGAGATATAGTGGATCCAATTGTGTATTGCACACATACCTCCGGCGCCGCTTCGGCGACGAACGTCCAACTTGCATGCAATTTGTACCATAGTTTCCCACGGCGCCGTAGCTCGCCGCACACGCTTCTCCGGTCTCTAGTGCCTTGTTTTAATAAATAAATGGAACTAGGGGGCTAGCCCCCTGCTCGCTAGCGCTCGCCAACCCCCGGAGGATTGCTTTGCAATCCTCACTGGTTCGCTGCGCGAACCTATGCTCGCTTCGCTCGCATCAATGAAGACATGTGTCCTAGCAGAAGGGATTGTTTACAAAATATGATATTCCAAAAAAAAAAAAAAACTTTTTTTTTCCAATCTAAATTTGCTGTTTGCAGAAAAGATATATACAGTGCCTCTGAAATCAGAATTCAAATAAAAACTGTGCAAATTTTGACTCGAAATGTGATCGCTGCTTTGGAAATTGAATACCCAGCATGTTGTTTGTGTGTACATTTCCCCAGCACTCAAACGACCCACACTTTTTCATTGAGTTTGTTGTCCAAAGTTGAAGTTCAAGCGTATTGTTGAACTACAATTGTTGGCCCTGAAAATATACCCCGTTTTCTTTGATTTCTATTACAAACTACAACAGCTCGACTAAAATTATTTTTTTTTAATAAAATTTCATCCGATTACGCTATGAATTCAATTGAGGCGCGAGACTTCGTGATGGTAAACAAACAATCGCACAATGTTGCCAAAACGCAATAACAAATAACATCTTTTTTGCGTGCCGCGTAAGAGAATTATATATATAGATATAAATCAGGCCTCGAAATAGATTTTTTAATACAGGTGCACCTTGTGCACCTAAGTTTTTAAATTGGGTGCACAGGTTATATTTAAAGAACACATTTAAAAATAAAAAATAAAACGTAATATAAGAGCATTACTATAATGTAAACTACTTTATTAGTTGGATATGTTTAGATAGGTTAGTATAGTAGATAGTAAATAAAAATATTCAAACATCTAAATTCTCCCTTCTCCGGCGCACGGCTGTCGCTACCGTCGCTTTAACAGAGCCATCTGGAAAATGTTTCGATCACCGGAAAGTTCTGGTGGCATGGCACAAGTAAACCATCCTCCTGTATAAACTCGTTACGGCTCTGTGATTTTGTTTTCGCAGTGTGCATTTGGAAATTTTAATTACGTTCCTTTAGAGCGAGAGAAGTCGATACTAATATTTTGTTCAAATATCAAAATAACATTAAACACGTTCCCCCAACCCTTTTTTTTTCTAGCGTTAGGTGTAATGTGTGCACCTAGCGGGAAAAAATTAGGTGTACAATTTTACTTTCATGTGCACCGTGCACCCGGGTATTTCGAGCCCTGATATAAATAACAATAAATAAATGTATGTACCCAGTAACGTCTATTTTCTATCAAAATATATTTTTGTACACCAAGTAAGCGAAATAGACACGTTTTCTTCTATAGATATCCATCGCAAATGGATAGAAAGGATTATTTGCGTCATTTGCAGGGAATCTGTGCATAGTTTGGCTTCGGCGCCGCAACGTCAACGCAGCGGGGCCGCACGTTGAAAAATAGGATGTGTGCACCGGGCCTATAGCAATACAACGGACTATTGGTGACGGTTCTTGATTAAACCTGAAGGGAAAGATCGGAAGACGAAACCACGTAATTTTGAACCACGGTCAGATGTCGAGGCAATACCTGAGCTGGCACCGCACTTTTCAAACTTCCGCACCACGCCAACGTAATAATATTTGAGAAAACGACAAATTTAACGTGCACCAGCCTCGGTTGTACCGCTTTAAAAGCTGCTTCTCTGATCAAGCCGACACAAAGCATACATATTAAAGAATTCTTTAATTGGAGATCACAAAACTCCTTTCAAGAGATCAACTGTCCATTATTTGTCCATCAACTGTCCCCAACCCCAGAAGTACTATTATATCACACTTCTAGCGAAGTTCTACTCACTTGAAATAAACCCTCTTCATCTGCCGTTACACTGACATTACAATCTCATCAATTCCCAAGCCCCTTCAAAACACTCAAAATTCTCTCGACATGTGGCTTTCAACTGACGGTGGACTGGCTGGAATAGACCAGAGACCATACCCTTGAGAACTGAGAGCGAGAGGACACGCTCGCTACTCAGCCGAATCCTTCTTGTCCCATAATGTCTGAAAATTTGCTGTAAATATCTGCTAAGCTGTGGGATGTTAGAATAAATGTTGTAGAGGTGAAACCCAAAGATCTTGTTCTTTACGCTACCATTTGTCATCCCACCATTTCATCCGGTACACGGTGTACCTAGAGTGCCTATATAATAAGAGTGGCGACATACGGGAAACACTTTCTGATTGGCTTAGAGACCTTTTCTACCGCCCGAGGCGGTCGTTTCCTAGCTCCGGTAGACTTAACATGGGAACTTTTTGTGTGTTCGAGAAAAACGTGTGTATATTAAATTTAAAAGAAAATATTGCTTATTCATGTTCCATTTCGCGTTCTAGAATGTTTATTTGATATTATTTTAGTGTTTTGTCAGTATAAATTTGAAGACTTTTTAAGTAAATAGCTTTTTTTTGAGCAACATGGTGTTTCCCGCAATCTAAGTTAGCGCGTTGTGCAATCCATCTCATCAATTACGCATGTAATTGAGCGTTTATGATTCATTTTTACCAAATGTATTTTTTTTTTCACAATCATATGCTTTTTGTTCTCTTTGAAATGATATATTAATTCGCACAACAATCTTCTTTGAAACGATTCTGGTAGAAAAATGGCTGCCGCGCATGCGCATTGGGCCAAATTTGGTCCCTTGTCGCCACTCTTATTATATAGGCACTCTAGATGTACCCGACGGTCTTTCGCTGGACCTAGTTTCGAATTCGCAGCCCTCCGGTTGGTAATTCGTCGCTCTTCTAACAGGGCTATAGCGATCCTGTGAATAGAATAATGGGATGAAAGTGAAAAAGGATCATTTGGGCATCCTTGTAGAGCAACCTCCAGTTTAAAGTAAATGGGAAAGAAGGACCACTAGAGTACTTTGAGATCGATTTTTTAGTTTGAAAAGTCTACCTGCAATTTATAAGTTCCTTCAACCAATGCAAACTATTTTTTTCAAAATGGAATAAAATGAATAAACTAAATATTTCCAACGTGTATTTTCTGGAATGGATAGCGCCAATTTCAAAGGAAATCAAAACCAGCAAAGTTCATCCAATGAACAAACTTTCGTAATATTCCTGCACCTGCGAAAATATTTCGTTTCAACTGTCAATGGTAATTTTGTCCGGATTTCATAAATCTCTCCACTTTTCTTCATTTTGCGATTGTTCGTCTCGGATGCAACTTTTAGGAAACCTCGTTCGGCGAAATAGACGCGTCATTTTGAAATAAATGATGGCTATGAATCAAGTTCGAATTTGAACCTGAAATCAAGGTCGTTTGCAACAAGACTCGATGCAGTGCTTCTTGTTTTATACGAAATTAAATTCAGGAATTTGTCAGTATTATATCTAGACATGAAATAAGGCAAAGCGAAAGAAGATATTTCGTAAGAACTTTTCAGGAAATGGCTTTGCTCACCCTGGGTCGAGAATTTCAAGGACTGACCAATTACTTAATTTACATTGCTAAGCAAGCTTAAACATTCCAGACTGACTAGACTGTATCTTGATTGCATAGCCGGCGTATTTATCCTTATGCCCGGTAGCAGAAAGTGCTTAAAACTACGACGTACATCGCAGAACACTTTTTCCTTATTTTATCAAAATTTTGGCCTAGCTTTTGTCAATTATCAGTTACGATGTTCTGCAATGCAAAGCGAGCTCCTTGTCACGCCTTTTTTTTCCCTAGTTACACACAACCTCCCTACACCGCCCAAATTACCATAAACACTTTATAAATAACACATCTTCTATGTCAGTGACAAAATATTTAACACCAAAAGTTATCGACAGAATTACACATTCTGAAAGTATGCCTTGGTTATAAAAAAGTTAATTAATTTTGATGTTTTATTATAAATATGTAATATATATTTAGTCGATAATTGTGTTTTAGTCTATTCTTGATTGAACAGCAGTTTTCGAAATTCGGACAAAATGCCTGCAGAACAAGCTGCAGGTCAGTCGTTGTCGGATCACTGTTGTGTATAAGTTGTAATTGCATCATGTCAGTGCTAACAGACTTCGAACGTGGACAAATTGTTGGAGCTCGTCTGTTGGGTGCTTCCGTTAGCAAGATAGCCGAAGTGTTTAGTGTTTCAAGAGGTACTGTATCTAAGATTTATTCCGCATATTTGAAAAGCGGAAAAACATGATCCGCTAAATCACAGCGAGGACGAAAATGAGTGTGGTTTGATCGCGACAGACGATCATGATGGAGGATTGCGATTAAAAATAAGACCACAGCTGCAAAAGTTACTGCTGAAATTAATGTCGTGCTCACAAACCGTGCGAGTACCAAAACAATAAGAAGGAAGCACCATAAGCAGGGTATTTCTGGGCGAGCTGCAATTCAAAAACCATTCATCAGTGATGCTAATGCCTGTAACAGGAAAAAGTGGTGTTTAAGTCATAAATAAGGCAACTTTTTGCAACAAATGCAACTTTTTTTCACGCGTTCTACGCTGCAAGGTAAGTACTAAAACCAAAATTCCTTCTACATGGGGTGTACAGTAAGTGATAACCGCAACATAAATGCAACTTTCTGCATAAATGCAACTTTTTGCATAAATGCAACCACCTGCAACTTTTTAAAATATAGCTTAAAATTAATTAATATCAAATTACTATTTCATTTTTTGCTCTCTGAATCAACCCTTCGATCACGTGTCTGATCTTGCGAACGCCGAAGTATTGCGGATGAAACAAGTTCATGGTAAGAAGGTGTTCGTCCTAAGACGAAAGTGAAATAAATGGCAAGAAGTACTTTAACACATTGGTTGGCACTCTTGATAATCCAGAGGAAACTTGCGTAATCGACTGCAGAGTTTGCGAGGTGAGTGTCGATCATCAATATGTTTGTTGTTCGCCTTGTAGATGACGTTTTAAAATCTCTGAATGTTGAGCGAAAGGATTTTGCGCTTCCACATCCGATATAGCATATTATATGACTGTGGCTGGCGCAGGTTTTCAATGTTAAAGAAATTACTGGCCAAGGATTGGCCATTCATCGTTCTTCTGTATTTCAGTATGTATTATAATACTGTTATACACGACTAAAATTATCAATATATTTTGAATATTTTTCATTTTTTGCGAATATTTTATTTTAGAATTTAGTGTATCAAAAATAAATGCAACTTTATTTCCATTAAATGCAACTTTAGGGAATGATAAATGCAACTTTTCCTATTTTTACTGCAACAATAAAGTTGCCCTAGTCATAAAGCAATAGAAGACAACAATGCTATAATGACTATAGAGCAATAGAAGACAATAATTTGGTCGGATGAGTCTTGTTTCACACTCTTTCCCACTTCTGGCCGAGTTTACGTCAGGCGAACGCCACACCAAGCCTATAATATAGACTGCTTGTTGACAAGAGTGAAACATGGCGAGGTTTCTGTGATGGTTTGGGCAGCCATATCGTGGTTTTCCGTGGGCCCCATGACTACTCTGCAAAAGGCACATTAAGGCTAAGGATTATGTGAATATTTTGACCGATCACACAAGTCCATCCCATGGTACAAACTTTGTTCCCCATTGGTGATGGTGTCTTCCAAGACGACAAAACACCTGTTCACACAACTCACATCGTCCAGGACTGGTTTCCTGAGCACGAGGATGATTTGTCACATCTCCCCTGGCCACTAGTCGCCAGACCTCAATATCATTGAATATTTGTGGTTAACATTGGAGAGGAAAGTGTGATCGCTATCCACCGCCATCATCGTTATCTGAATTTGCTACCACTTTGCAGGAAGAATGAAGCAAAAATGGTATCCCTTGGCAATCATACAGGAACTGCATTTATCAATTCCGAGAAGACTGCAAGCTGTTTTGAATGCCAACTGTTTTTACACCATATTAGGCAAGTTTACATGAGTTTTTTTAGGTGTTTCAATATTTTCGTCCTAACCCTGTATGAAGTAAATTGATTTCGTTGAAAGCAGCAGTATACCAACTATAGCTTCAAAAAAATTTCAGAATTAAAATTGGCGTCTTGGCGAAAGTTGAGTCAAGAAAGAAAGAGCACACTTCAGTTATTATTTTAAAGTCTGCATTAACCGTCCTGGTGTTTGTCTCGACGAGGTATCCCGTCATTAGCAAAATTGACCAGATTTGATGGACGAGATATCTCGTCATCAGAAGAAAACAGGCCCGATCTTGATCACGTCATAGGCAATATCGTGATGACGAGATATCTCATGACCATCAGCAAAATTGGTCAAATATAGATGTTATAGATATGTGGAAGTTTGGAGAGTGGAATGCCAATTCAGGTGTTGCCTCGTCATCTGACCGTTGGTCAAAATTACGTGGTGTTGTCCTCGGATCTTTCCCTGAAGAGATTGATCCCGGACCGTCGTCAATGACCCGTTGTGTTGCTATGGTACAACGTTATTTAAAAATTACCAATTTACCTTTTGAAGTGAGGAGTTGGTAGATTGATGTGACCCCCCCCATTAGGTACTTCAGCAAACAAATTTATCGTCACACAACGTATGTTTGAAAACCTATCTACAAGCCTGTCTTTAATATCGTTCTTCTTTTTTCTTTTTTGAAAAATCGATGTTTTAAAATAGGTCACATGATTTATACTTCGTGTTACCGTGTTATCAATTCAAAGTTCACACATTTTTCAAATTTATTACACAGCAATAAAGCAATCTGCAGGACAACATTCCCGGAATCAAGCTCTACGGTCATTGCTTTTATGCACTATCCAATATGAAAAGAAAGTCTTCCAGTAACTGATAACCTAACCAGAACTGGAGCGAATTTCGATTTGTTTACTTTGTGATAGATATCTTTCCGCTGAAATTTTTGCTACAGGATAAGGTGACGTTGAAGTGTTCGAAGTCAGTTTTTTAACATCTTATCTCGTGAGCGGGATAGAAGATACAGCAGTCTCTTACAAAACGTTATTTGTGGAGGTATTCAACAAGAATGTGATGAAATTCGGAAAATGCGTGAGATCTAAATAAATATTATTCACTGCTTAATAACAGTTCTACGTAGAATTTCCCTTACCTATGTAGCCGAGTCCCTTACCCCGAAAGTGTTGGCTTCTTGTTTTTAATATCTCCTAGTCATAAAATTTTATAAATCTACATAAATCCCTGTTTAATATTCTTATTGAATGTTATTTTATTATAAAAATGATTATTTACTATCCTATTATGTAGTAGGTCAGATTTGCGATTATGTGGATCCTCTCTATCGTGATTCAAGTTTGATAAAATATTTAAATACTTTCATGGAGAAATTGCTTGTGTACATATTAAATCCTGACATAGATGTAAGGAAACGAGTAATGGCAAGCGATAATGTTTATGACAAAATAGTATAAAGCGCAAACGATACATAGAAACTTAGTGAAAACGGGCTTCGATAGTGATTAAAATCTATATCATTTCATAAACATTACATTTAAATAAGAATGGAGTGTTAGTGTTAGTTTGTACATTGGATATTTTTTCGTTCCATTTCAAGTTTTCTATTCGTTTTGGATTATTCGTTTGGAATATTCGTTTTCTATTCGTTTGGTGTGTGCACATCTGTCTGTTCGTCTGTATGTGTATGCCCGGGCTACGTCCAAACGGTTGAATATATTTTCACTAAATTTTGCATACTGTGAGTACTTTCATTCATTTAGAGACTGAACTTAGTTGCGCGTTTTAATTCTGTTTTCTGTTTAAAGTATTTAATATTTTAATAAATTGTTTTTCCTTTTCATTACACGCAACAACCCCGCAGAGTATTTTATTTAAAGCGGCATGTAAGTTAGAATAAAGCAATTTTGCCATTATTGAAAGAATGTTATATTTTTCCGAACTAGGATTTTGAAGTATAAAATTCTTTGTCATAGCGACAGAAGGTCAAGGTGGCTTATTTTACGATTCGATTTACCATTAAAAAATTATAATAGGTTACCTTTGATTAGTCTGTACATTCAATTTCAAAACAAGTTATTTTATTTTTGCATATGCCTCAAAACGGAATTTTTAAGAAAAGGTATTCGCTTTTAAAGACGGTTCCTAAAATCATAATCCTCCCTCAAAATCGTCTTTTGTAGTAGTTATCTTAGTCTCACCTTTCGTCAGTTTGTACCTTTATTAGCAGGGGTGTGAAAAACGTGAAATGTATTACATGGATGGACATGCATGTACAGAATATTTGTCCTAAGTAGGTTATAGATACAGTCGAGCCCACTAATTGCGAGCTCGGATACAGCGAAATATCGGTTATTACGACTTTTTTCTGTCCCCTTGGAATTGCAATATTAAATAGTGTTAAAAAGATCGCTTTTTGCGAAGTATAGGAGCGTGAATATCGGATACTGCGAAGTTTTGAGTTCTGGCAAAGAACCAACCTCCCACCCCACCCACCTACCCCTTTTTCCCCTTCAATTTCGACAAAAACAAGAGGGAAGAGAGGCAATGGAGAAATTTCCGAGAAACGTATGAGAAAAGGTTTTGCTTGTTGAAAAATTTACAGGAGAAAAGAATTATGTAAATTCAACTGTTCAAAAGAAAGTTTTGCAGACTTTTTCCCACCTATATGAAATAGCCTTCGTATGAAAATTCGTTTGCTTTAGAACATGCGGGTAAGTCTCTTTTTTATTATATCGGATACAACGAATAATTTTCAGTGTTTCGTGCGACTTCGCTATATGCAGGCTTGACTGAAAACATTAATCAGGCAAAGATTTACCGGAGTGATACGAATTTGACCTGAAAAATTTTATTTCTATAATTTGGCCCCATCGAAACAAAATCTGTTTGTTCTTTAAGCTTCGTTCAAGCGCTTTAAATAGAAATTCTAAATTTTTAAGAATCGTTTAAGCTTGCAGAATGGGATAAAAAATTAACTTTTTTTTATGTTGTTCCCCAAAATTACCTAAAATTTAATAACATAAATCTTTAATGATAAATAGTTTTGTAGTTCATATGTTTACGAAAAATCGAAAAAATGACTTTTCTCTTCGAATCAATTGTTTTCGAGGAATTCATTTTTTTCGACGAAATAATTTGTTTAAATATAGTTTGGAATGAAACATCAGAAAAAAATATAAGTAAAACAACTATCTTGGAATATAGAGATCTACTCACAAAAATGACCGATAAATAAGAATGAATTAACTATAGTTTTGAATTGCACACATCTCTGGAATTTAAACCTTATGTTCATTGAGTAAAAACGCAAATTGATTTATTTCTCTGAAACCAGTCGTTTTTTCTTGTCTTCCTGTCAAGTTAAGTGTGGAGGACTAAGTTCCTGAGAATCAGCCAAGTATTTTGAAAAATTAAACAAAATAAGCTAGTAAAACAGAGATAAACGGCAAACAAGTGGTCGTTAAAGAAAGATTGCGAACGGGTAGTTGAGGGACATGGAGACTTTGTGTTGTTGTCCTGTCCCTGTTTTTTTGGATCGAAAACAAAGATTTTTATTGAAAGAGAACAAAGGATTCACACAAGAGCATAGTGAAACTTTCGCTAAGCTGTGGCGAGTCGTCACCATGACGTCATAGTTGAAAAACTACTTTTCCAAAGTCATTTCCCGCGGTATGACTATTGGCACTGATCCAAACGCTGTTCAGCTGACTTTCCTAACGTCGTTGGTTTTGGAGCGGAGAAACCTTTCATACACAAAACAAAACAAAGCTCAAACAAGCTTTGTCCAAGAACGACGTACGGATGTACAGTCACGAGGCATGTCAACAAAGGCAATTTTGAGGAAGAAATGATGAGACATCACAAGCTCTGAAACGTATACCACAGAAAATTTGTTTTCGAATCCGGATATTTACATTGCGTTGTTGTTGTCGCTGTTTCGAGGTTTTTGTCAGTTGCTTCGACAGGATAAAGATATTGGTATGCCGAATGCAAGCAGTTGCAAATATAGTTTTTTCCGAAAATAGTTCCTTTGAGAACAAAATTAAGCTGCAAGACTTGTCATTAATATGATGGAAGAGGATGATTGTCTGTATTATGCAGATGAAATTGTGACTGAACCTTTAGTGAAAAGTAATTCAAGCATCAATTATACTTCTTCGGGGGCCTCCGATCTCTTACTGTCAGGAATGAAGCCCAGGGAGCCTGAGACAATGGTCAAAAGCCGAATCTTGAAAAATCTCATCATGATCAGTTCGTCCCTGTTCATATTTTTTCTCGGATTTCAATCACTGCAGAACCTTCAGAGCACAATGAACTCTGCCAAAGGGATTGGCATGGAATCTCAAGCAATGGTTTTTGCTACCTCCATGTTTTCCTCTTTGTTTTTACCTGATCTGTTGATTAAGACGTTTGGTGCCAAAAGAACACTGGTTTGCATGATCCTCTGTTGCATTCCCTTCTTCGCTGCTAACTTCAATCCTACGTTTTATATCATCATGCCAGCTTCTTTTACGATGGGACTGGCCATTGGACCTCTCAGCACAGTAAACGCGTTCTATGTCAATGAAATGGCACTGCGTTACCTCAAAGTGTGCCCGACTGAAACGTTGGAGGCAGTTTTGGCTAAGTTCTATGGGTTCTTGTCATTCTTTTTGGAGAACACACAAATATGGGGCAACCTGATATCTTACTTCATTCTACGACCAGGTATGGTGCCCATCATGAACGTCACCAACAACTCTTGTGGGATCGACTTTAAGAATCAGGACAATTCCAACCCCAATCTTCAACCTCCATCTGAAGATAAGCGTACCTTGCTGGTCAGTATATTTATATTAAGTACGGTGGTTTCTGCTGCTTTGATGGGACTTTTCATGGACAAACTAGAGAATGACATAGACAGCGTTCAAAGACTCGAAGGAAGAAGCAAATTTATACTTCATCGCCTTTTTGCTGCATTTAAACATGCTTTTCAACCCAATCAGATATTACTTCTACCTTTGACAATATTTGTTGGCATGGAGCTTGCTTTTTATACTGGAGATTTTACTCAGGTATGTAATGACTTTTTTAAACATTTATCTCGAACTAAAATTTACCAAATAGAGATGTTAGAGAATTTTCTATTTAAAACATCATTTTTTAGTAAATTGCAATTCATTTATAGAAATGAACTCTAAGTTTATTTCACTATCATTCTGCTTACCAACCGGTATAGTGGTTAAGGTGTTAGCCTCTAGATCGGAAGGTTCCTGGTTCGAATCTGGGTCCGGGCATGGATGTTTGTAAGCGTATGGTGTAGAGGCGGCTGGTGCACCTTAAATCTGTTATGGCCAAAAATCCTCGCATAGGGTTGGTGTGGAAGTTTGGAGAGTAAGGTGCCAGCTCAGGCATTGCTTCATCATCTGACCATGGTTCAAAATTAAGAAGTGTTGTCCTCAGATCTTTCCCTTAAGTAACTAATCCCGGACCGTCGTCAATAGTCCGTTGTGTTGCTCTAGTACCACGTCAACTAATAATTACCAATTACCACTATCATTCTGAGTATATACAAGCACTGTTTTATAGAAATGATTTTCATGTTTAGCTTTTATTAAAAACCATGATAAACTTTTATATACCTATTACTGATAACTCTGCTGTCAGGTTAAAGTCTAGAGATCTGATAAGCAACATCCATTCCCATGTTTAATGCATTTAATTGTGCAGCATACACATTAAACTTATTGGTCGGGGATTTATTAAAAACAAACTCTTTTAGTGCTATCAAAAATTACTGTTTGTCAAAGATGTAAATCACTCTTCAAGCAAAATTATTGAAAAGAGCAGAGTTCAAGTATAACTGAAATGTTTCCTTCTTTTTGTGTTTATTATTCAATTGTTAAAAAATATTTTGCATGGCATTTTAAAAAATGTGTTATGTTTGAGAAGAGAATTCTCGATTATTTTCCTCTAGTGTGTAAGGAATGCTCAAGAACATATTCCCCCCCTCAAAAGATTTTTAGAGAAGTTTACATCTTAGTACCCATTCTAATATACAATAGGCAATTGGATTGTGCATAAGCAAGAGACAGATGACATGACTTGATGAATCTTAAAATATGTTGAGACATTTCTTTTCAAATTAAAACCTGTCTACCATTTTAACTTGGGGCTTTTGTGGCTCAGTGGGTAGTCCAGTGCAGTAGCAACCTTCAAGATGTAGAAGGCCAGGTTCGATTCCTGTTGGGTACATTCCTCCCTGCTGTCTCTATTTCTCTCTTCCGTGTTGGAAAAAACTTTCATTGTGCTTGTCTGTCTATAACTATATATTATACGTTTTGAGTCAAATCTGATCCTTGTGTCATATAACCCATAAGCCGACCAACCGGTATAGTGGTTAAGGTGTTAGTCTCTAGATCGGAAGGTTCTTGGTTTGAATCCAGGTCCGGGCATGGATGTTTGTAAGCGTAATGTGTAGAGGTGGTTGGTGCACCTTAAATCTGTCGTGGCCGAAAGTCCCCACGTTGGGTTGGTGTGGAAGTTTGGAGAGTGGGGTGCCAGCTCTGGTGTTTATTTGTCATCTGACCATGGTTCAAAATTACGAGGTGTTGTCCTCGGATCTTTCCCTTAAGGGACTGATCCCGGACTGTTGCCAATAGACCGTTGTGTTGCTCTAATAGGACGTTAACTAAAATTACCACTACCATATACCTAACCCCTAAACCGAACAACCATTCTAACTTGCTTTCAACCTTGCGGTATGTGAGAGTAGGATTTATTTTGGTATGGGTCCCAAGTTACTCTCAAAATATATTTGATGCTATAAACTATTATATTTCAGTCAATATTGTGCTTATTTATCATTAATGCTAAATAAGATAATGGTTTGATTAGTATAGAGTTACGAAGAAATACATTTGTCATCCCTTGAAATTTTCTGTATACACTGGTGAGAATCAGCTAGTAGTATGACAATACTGTTGAAAAAGAGAATTGCTGAAAAAACATGCTGATAAGTAAAATTTTAAGATTATTTTTAAGTTGGCATTCAATCTTTGAAATACATTTTCGTGTGTGTGACATAATTGTTTTAGTTTTCAATTTTTAATAGACATAGGGAATAGTTTTCAACAATATGCATTTAATTGCAGTTTGCATTATTTATCTATGTCAGAAGTCTGATTCTTGCAGCACTATGCAATATAAATTTTCAAAAGTTATGTTCACTGAGGGTGAAACATTTTATTTTATTTTTGGTCATACCTTTTAGAGAATTCAAATTTTGCCTGATTCATCATCTCCAGATGAAAATTCATGTAAAAAAATGCTGCACAGTAAATTTCTTAGTTTGTTTCTGTATTTTTGTGACCAACATAAGTGACTGAAACTCAAGAAAACTTATCCCGATTTGCGTGAAGTTTCCAATCACATTTGGGGACATTAAATCTTAAGAAATGTGAGAATTAAATGTATGAAAGAAAATTTATATCTCATGTGTGAAATATTTTCTAATGATGTAAACCAGCAATAATTTATAGTTGAATTGTAAAGACAAAAACAATTTCCAAAATCTTTTGTAGAACAAAAGCCAACGAAAATGTAAAACAAAATTCATGAAAATAAAACACTTTGTATTACAATTTAAAAAAAAAATGACATCACTTATGAAAATAATTTCTTGATAATAGTAAAAAGCTACTAGTGAATAACAAAAACTTTTCTTGAAAGAACTATTTAGAATTGTTATAATATTAAAATGACTTTTTGCTACAAATTGTAATCGATCTTGTTTTAAGGTATCCCTTGACGATCAATAATATTGTCAATGACGCTCCTTAAAGCATCCAATCTATCGTGCAGCATGTGATTGACACGATTATCCATCATTGTTGGATGAACATTGATAGAAAATTCTATAAGGACATTGACAGAGCCAATTGGTCATGTAAAGTTCGAAATTGTCAATCATTTGGGTAGTTTCGTTCAAGACAGCAAACATAATGGAGGTATCGAGCCCAATGAAAAGGGATTCTGTCGGGATCTGGAGTTTGATGCTTTTAAGTACTCTGTATCCTTATTATCCTGAGTTGTGGAAAGTTAAGTCAAATGAATATTTAAATATAAAAATATGGGCGAACTAGCTGTAGTAAGGTGTCAAAAACTTCTTGGTGCATTCTAAGAAAAATTTTGTAGCCCTCTGGTTTAGTATCTCTCAGAAAATAAATGTTTTTGTGTTGTTGTTGTTTCTTATGCCTACACTGACAGACCGGAGGAGTGCCAGGCCCGTCGAAGACGGCAAGAGGCGAGGGGGGTGCACCTTCCATGTTATTGAGCCATATTGGGAGGGAGTCCATCTTTGCTCGACATACATGACAGGATGGTCTATTTACAGGATGGTCCCTTTCATACAGTCATTCACTCACACATATCGTAATTTAGATCCCAATCAGAGGCCGATAACCCTCTGATCAGGTACCCCCAGAGGTATTGATTTGGTATGGGAACATGGGGGACTTTGTGACCACGACCTATTTAACGTGCCCCAGTCACCATTAGTGAACACGACGGTCTTTAGCCAGGTCGAAGCGCCGATCTCGCAATCATCAGAATTGCAGGCTCCGCCGAGGACAGAACCCATAACCCTTCTGATGCAAGCCCGACGCTCTACTGACTGAGCTACAGTGGCTCTGTTTGTGTGTAAAGCAGCTAAATAGTTTATACCAGGGCTCGAAATACCCGGGTGCACTGTGCACATGAAAATAAAATTGTGCACCTAATTTTTTCCGGAATGGCGCACCTGTGCACCTAATTTAAAAACTTAAGTGCACCTTGTGCACCTGTATTAAAAAATATATTTCGAGGCCTGGTTTATAACATTCTTTGGCCCAGTGTCTTTTCTTGTTCTATTCTTCCAATTGCAGACAGCGAAAGTCAAAGCAAGAAAGCTCAAATTTGAATCTGAAACCATTTTGAAACTCTAAAAAGGAAACACATCACACCCCTCCGAAAAACACTGACTCAATGAGTTTGGCTGGTTGATTGAAACAGAAAGCGTCATTAATCAGAAAGCATCAATCACATTGACAGTAATATTGATTAATATTAATTTGTGCAACTTGACCAAATATGGTTCTTGTCCAAAATGCCAAAATTACCCTCTCACCCCTTTTCCCCTATTACTTGATGTTATCTTGAGTTTGAGCAGCTTGTTCAAGTATGTCCCTTGTGCCATAAACCCCAAAACAACCAGCCATCTATTGATGACATGTTTATTTCTCAGAAACAAGTCTAATGAATTAATTGCTTTATATAAAAAGAACTAAAGAAATTCTATACATTTTATTCATGTGTTGAATATATAATGCAATTTCTGAAATTTGTATGATTTTTGATTAAATTTATACAAAAACCTTATAATATGGCGTTATTGGAATCCGCAACCTTAAAAGGTGAAGGTGAAAATTAAGTAAAGGTGAGAAGTAAGTAACTAAGTAAGTACTAGTAAAGGTGAAAATTAAGAAATTTTGCAAGTGGCCAATGGCTACTGAACTTGTTTCATTCAGATATTTTATAAAATACACACACTTGCATTATATTTACTCGTATGTGTGTGTCCACACTTTTTTCATTCTTTAAAAAAAAAATTATGGTAAAGAAAAACTTAAAATTGGAAATTCCACCATATAAACTAATGTTTTTAAGAAAGTGTGGCGATGGTTGCTAAATTTTTCAGTCTCCACTTTCAAACATTCAGTCACCACGTGGCAACCGTTAATTTTCACCTTTATTATAAAGGTAAAAAAAAATTTCATGCCACAAGTCATGCGTTAAAAGCAAACTTATTTAAATGAGAACCAAATGTGAGATAATTGCTTATGCATGACATTTGTTGTGCTGTGTTAAATATTTACTCTATGATGTGATTAACTTAGCTAATTCCTAAATGCATTTTAATCTTTCAATAATTTACCCTGCTATACTTCCTAATACTACATTAATATTATTCATCATAAATGTTTAACATGAATCAAAACTATCTAGAAGCTAATGATTGCATGTCTGATGTCCGACAAGATTAAATTTGTACTGGTAAGGGATCAATGAAAAAATCTTAAAATCCAATTAAATAAAAAATCTGATTTAAATTAAATAAATCTGATTTAAAAAAAAAATCTATTTTTTCATAGTGGTTGCAAATAGAGATGCTCTCTAGTGCGCTTAACTTTCCAAGCTTTGTTTTGTAGGAATCAATGCAGCCAGTGCTCTGAATAGTTGATCTAGTGTAAATAACAAGTTGGCCATTATTCCAACGGGTGGGTTAGTTCGGTTTTTGTTTATGGCACAAGGATGACATATTTGGCAAAGCTGCTCTAAACAACTTCAGGTAAATACACATACACCCACAAGGACAGAGGAAATGTATCCAGGGAGGAATACTGAACTTGATAGGAATTATAGAACCGGCACCGCCAATAATTTGCAGGTTGCTAGTGCATCAGGCAAACACACAGAGCCAAGGTAGCCTTACCACAGCAGAAAATTAAGTGGGTTACGGTTTTCTTCATAAATTCAGCCCAAATATACCATAATAAATACAGCCCGAAACTCTGCTAACGAAAGCTTTTTCAACTCTAAGATTGAAACAGCTTTACTTTGCATCCGATTATACAAATAAGCGATGATTCTGTCATTAACCAAAGGATCAACATGTTAACTTGAGCATGCATTTCGATCAGCTGTTCACAAACTGTGAACATGCTATTTGTACAAGATGTAATGAGCATAGGTGCTGTGGCAGTCAGAAGATAAACTCTCCTTCTATGCACAGTGTCCATTAGGTTTTCTTTGGGGTTTGTGCAACACGAAATATGGCCCTTGCACTATAAAACCCCATCCAAACATATAACTTTGTGTGCCCCTTTGAAATTAATTCCTGGCTATGCAACTTTTGGGTTGTAGCACCTTGAGTTGACATTTAATTCTACAGCTTTGCCTGAGAGTTGCCCTATGTGCACTGTTCATTAACAATCTGTTTCATTTAATAGGATGTAAAAAGTAAGTATTAGAATTTTCCCATTTATATACAGTACAAGTTAAATTCAGACAGAATGCAATGTAACTATAAATGTAATGTAACTATATAAATATTATACTAAATACATAAATTTTGTACATTACTAAGAAGGAGAAAAAAGACTACTTGCACTGACTTGAATTTACACTCAGCTCACAGATGTTGCCTCATCATGAACATGGTTTCAAATTACTTGGTGCTGTACTTGGTAGGTATTTTAATTAACGTCGTACTTGAACGACACAATGGGCTATTAACCGTCGTCAACATCACGTAATTTTGAACCATGGTCAGATGACGAGGAAACACCTGAGCTGGCACTCCACTTTCCAAACTCCCACACCAATGCAACGGGAGGACGTTTGAGGCCGCGACAGATTTAACGTGCACCAGCCCTCTTTGTACATGGCGGTGTTTTTTTGGATTCGAACTCGCAACCCTCTGGTTTCTAATCCGTTATTCTTCCCACTGGGGTACATCGGATTACAGTATGTGTACATATTCACCTACATATTCCAACATTACTGAATAGCCCGACTCTAGCTCTAGTGCTATGTTCAATTTTATTTTCAATTTTATTTCAAATTTTGCCATACTATGTCGTCATCTGACCGTGGTTAAAAGTTACGTGGTGTCCTCGAATCTTTCCCTCAAGGGTAATGGTAATTTTAGTTAACGTCGTACTAGAGCAACACAACGGGCTATTGACGACGGTCCGGGATCAGTCCCTTAAGGGAAAGAGGCGAGGACAACACCTCGTAATTTTGAACCACGGTCAGGTGACGAAGCAACACCTGAGCTGGCACCCAACTCTCCAAACTTCCACGCCAACCCAACGTGAGGACTTTCGGCCACGACAGATTTAAGGTGCACCAGCCGCCTCTACACCATACGTTTACAAACATCCATGCCCGGATTCGAACCGGGTACCTTCCGATCTAGAGGCTAACACCTTAACCACTATACCGGTTCCCTCAAGGGATCACGTTGGGTTGGTGTGGAAGTTTGGAGAGTGGGGGTGCCAGCTCAAGTGTTGCCTCGTCATCTGACCGTGGTTCAAAATTACGAGGTGTCCTCGGATATTTCCCTGAAGGGATTGATTCCGTGCCGTCGTCAATAGCCCGTTGTGCTGCTCTAGTACGACGTTAACTAAAAATTACCAATTACCCTCAGGGGATATATCCCGAACTGTCGTCAATAGCCCGTTGTGTTGCTCTGGTACGACGTTAATTAAAAATTAACACTACCATTAAAAAAATTGGTGATAGTAATTTTTAAATAACGTCTTACTATAGAGCAACACAACGGGTTATTGACGACGGTTCGGATCAATTCTCTAAGGGGTTCGAGGACATCTCCACGTAATTTTGAACAGGTGACGAATAAAACTGTTGAGATTCCGTTACAACAACAGATTGCGGTGGCCCGGTTTGAAGAGAAACAAACACCGTCGTGTAAAAAAAGGGGGCTGGTGCATGTTAAATCTGTTGTGGTCTCAAATATCCTCACGTTGGTATGGTGTGGAAGTTTGGAGAGTGGGGTGCCAGCTCAGGTGTTGACTCGTCATCTGACCGTGGTTAAAAATTATGAGGTGTTGTCCTCTGATCTTTCCCTTAAGGGATTGATCCCGGACCGTCGTCAATAGCCCGTTGTGTTGCTCTAGTACGACGTTAATTAAAAATTACCTAGTACCACATGCTATTAGAGGCCGTGGTAGCTAGCAACCAGAAGGTTGCTATTGCGAATCCAATCCAAGACCGTTGTGTGCAAAGGGGTGGTGCATGTTAAAATTGTCGTGGCCTCCAATGTGTTGGCGTGGTGTGGACGTTTGGGTTGTGGGGTGCCAGCTCAGGTGTGACCTCGTCATCTGACCGTGGTTCAAAATTACGAAGTGTTCTCCTCGGTAATTGGTAATTTTTAATTAACGTCATACCAGAGCAACACGTCGGGGTATTAACGGCGGTCCGGGATCAATCACCAAAGGGAAAGAACCGAGGACAACACCACGTAATTTTAAACCACGGTCAGATGACGAGGAAACAACTTAGCTGGCACCCCAATCTTCCGCTCCGACCCAACGTGAGGACTTTCGGCCACGACAGAATTTAGGTGCACCAGCCGCCTCTACACCTTACTCTAACAAACATGTACGTCATCTGACCGTGGTTCAAAATTACGAGGTGTTGTCCTCGGATCTTTCCCTTAAGGGACTGATCCCGGACCGTCGTCAATAGCCCGTTGTGTTGCTCTAATACGACGTTAACTAAAATTACCATTACCTTACAAACATGTACTGACCCGGATTCGATCCCGGAACCTTCCGATCTAGAGGCTAATACGTAATCCAACAGGCCGGTTGGTCGGTGGTGTTGTCCTTGTCCACGATCTTTCCCTTCAGGTTTGATTCCGGACCGTGCCAATACCCCGTTGTGGTTTTGTTGCTCCAGTGCGACATTAATAAAAATACCCACCGTCCTATCACATACTATTAAGACGACCAACCGGTATGGTGGTTAAGGTGTTAGCCTCTAGATCGGAAGGTTACTGGCTCGAATCCGGGTATGGATGTTTGTAAGCGTATGATGTAGAGGCGGCTGGTGCACCTTAAATCTGTCGTGGCCGAAATTCCTCTCGTTGGGTTGGTGTGGAAGTTTGGAGAGTCGGATAGTTCAGGTGTTGCTTCGTCTTCTGATCGTGGTTCAAAAAATTACGAGGTATTGTCCTCGAATCTTTACCTTTAGGGATTGATCCCTGACCGTCGTCAATAGCCCGTTGTGATGGTCTTCTTCGACGTTAACTAATAATTACCATACTATTAAGGTAATTTGGTAATTTTTTAGTTAACGTCGTACTAGAGCAACACAACGGGCTATTGACGACGGTCCGGGATCAGTCCCTTAAGGGAAAGATTCGAGGACAACACTTCGTAATTTTGAACCACGGTCAGATGACGAAGCAACACCTGAGCTGGCACCCCACTCTCCAAACTTCCACGCCAACCCAACGTGAGGACTTTCGGCCACGACAGATTTAAGGTGCACCAGCCCCTCTACACCATGCGCTTACAAACATCCATGCCCGAACCCGGATTCGAACCAGGAACTTTCCGATTTAGAGGCTAACACCTTAACCACTATACCGGTTGGTCGGCGCCGAATATCCGGGATCCGGGATCTCCCGATTGGAGAGATCCCAGGACAACAACACCGTAATTTTTGAACCTTTGTCAGATGGCGTGGTAATAACATCACAGTTCGAGGAATGTTTATGTTTTGATCTAGTTTTAACGTTCTTTTAAGTTACACTACCTAACACACCCTCCTTCATTCAAGAAAAATGTGATTTAAACCAGTTCTTTCAGATTAAAAAGAGTGGGGTGCCAGCTCAGGTGTTGCTTCGTCATCTGACCGTGGTTCAAAATTACGAGGTGTCGTTCTCGGATCTTTCCCTTAAGGGACTGATCCCGGACCGTCGTCAATAGCCCGTTGTGTTGCTCTAGTACGACGTTAACTAAAATTACAAATTACCAATCTTTCAGATTAAGATTCGTGATTCTTTTTGTGTAAGAGAGATTTAAAATTCTGTTTTGAAAGAGATTTTCTTTTGAGTAAACTCGCGCGCGCGCGCGCGCGCGCGACAAATGTTCTTTGAAATTGATAGAGGTTTTGGACTCCACATTTCCAACGTCACTGCACTGTGACCAAGTGAAGTGTATCTCAATTCACATTTCATATCTATTGCATCCCGCGGTCGATTGCTCTAGTACGACGTAAACTAAAATTACCATTACCCGCGGTCGATTCATTTCCAAGGCAACTCATTTCCACATGTTCTCGAAAGGAAAGTTGGTACACATTGCGGGAATGTGTGGAAAAATTATGTATAGACTGACGGAAACGAGTTTCCTTTTCCGTCGTGATCACATGATGAAATAATGATAACGAGCAGGCCTACGCTGCTGAAGCCCGGCATCATTAGCCTTGAAGTCTGCCTTGAATTGACCACTTTCACAGCCTAGTCAAGGTTGAAACGGCAAGAAACGTGTTTCATTTGTTCTTTAATATCACCGTCAGCGTCAAGTGTTGCCCTGAAGTAATTAGAGCAGGATGAGTCGCATGGTTATGAGCGAGTCGTGGATTTTGGTTCCGGTACAGCTAGAGTCCACGTTCGAAGATTCCACAAATGTCAAAAAAACAAAACTCTTAAACGTCTCGTGAAGAATATCTCTCTATATTAAAAAAAAGTTACCGCAGCAGGATTGAAAACTGTGTTGTTTAGCTCGATTCTTAGACGATTTCCCGAGAAAGTACTGATCGGAAAAAAACGAAATTAACATGGTTTGTTCTTCATCGTATTCCCTGGACAATTATTAACATTTTTTTCCGATGCGGCTATTAGTTTAGGGTTTATTAAGTGTCAAAATTGAAGATGCGAAATTTCTTCCGCGAGTGAGCAAAACACATACAAATTTTCAGTCTTCAGCCGTGAGTTTTTTTAAGAGTACCTCTCAAAGTAAATTTTTGCAGCTCGTCGAGGTTTTTTTTTTTTTAATTTCAATTTGGTTCTTGATAATATTTTTTTGAAATTCGGGAAAAATCGGGACATTTTTGTTACTTTTTTTCAAAACTGCCGCATCTATATCTTATTACTATTAGTTTTTAATTTTTAAAATATCGCAGTATACCTCAGAATGTACTCTTTCTTACGGTACTATTATTTTTGAAATCGGTTAGTAAGTAAATTGGATGCGATCAAAAGTTGGTCATACAAAATTCGGAATATTTGTGGTAAAGATTCCTTTTTTTTTCCTTCCGAAAATATCCACTTTTTTTCCCCTGAAAATTTCCGCTTTTTCTACAATTTTTTTCTTCACAATTAAATTATATCTTAAAATGACCGCCAAAGAATAAATGTAAAAAAAATAATAAGGAAAGTGTGAATATGTCCTTACTTCAGGGATGAGATTCTTCCGACTTTTGTAGATATTTCCAACTTTTCTAAGATTTTGAAAAATGACCAATTTTTATCATTTTTTACGAAAAAATTCCGACTTTTGCCCTTTCTTGTCTTTTTTGAACGTAAAATGCGCCAAATGAGACATATTGCCAACGTTGCACTCTTAAATTTTGCAAGCTGATAAGTCTTGCAAATTCCTTTTTGAAAAGAATCCTTTGTGAGAAGCTTATTAGTATAACGGCAAACCTGGAGAACTTGGATTTTGAACTAGTTAGCATACGTAGTTTTATATTTGGAAGGTAAAGCTACGGTTTCCTAAAACAGCGGAGCTGTTATGTAGCGGCCGTGAAACGTCATGATGCGGCTGAAAAGGTTTAAATGAAATATTTTCAGTTGGTCAGCTTTTGATGTGATTTTTCTTTCAACTAGAAAATAAGATGCTCGTTTTTTTCGTCTTTTATCACAACCTCGGCAAGCGGGAAAGTTTAAATTTTCATATCTCTACTATTATAAAAAAAAAGTGTTTGTTTTGGGCAGCAAAATCCTGACGATTCTATGGCACTTACAGCAATGAGATTTGGCATACAGGTAGTCCGAATTATTTGCAATTTTTGGGTAGCGGCGAATTTTAAAATTCAATCTAGAAGATTTTTAAATGAATTTTATATTTTTATTCTCCATCGGTTTTTCAAACGCTGAGAACTTTTTCTACTCGTGCGACCTTGCAATCGGGGTTTGGAATCATGCAAAGTTTTTTTCATCCGCTGAACGCGGAGAAAATTATTTTTTTCGTTTCCGCTTTGATTTTGCGCGATTGATTTCCCAGTCAGACGATAAATTTTTAAACTGAAGTCGAAGTTCCTTTTTCTATCTCCAAGACCGTTAAAGAGAGTAAAAATTTCAACGATTTTGAAATCTGCGGAAAATTTCAGATTAGATTGATACCTAAAAATATGATTTTCTTTAACAAATAATTTTTTAATTGAATATATCTTCAACGGATTTAAAATCTGCGGAAAATTTTATCCACGGGCAACGCCAGGCTAGCCAAAGAAGTGGCTAGTTTTGAATATTTTAGAAAGTACTTTCAAAATCCGTACTTCTTTCTTTGGCGACTTTAGAAGTGCGCCAAGGCGGTGGCACCGTGTTAAACATAGACTGCAGCTATTTTTTGCAACGTAAGTTTTCAAGGATGCTTTTTTTAAGGGTAATATGTATGATTGTTTTAATAAGTTAAATTTTGTTTCTTGAATACGAGTTATTAATTTTAAGTTTTTTTTTATTTAAAGTTGATTTAATGAGAAAATAAGAATATTTACAAAAAATATATAGATGTTAGAGATTTTGAAAAAAAAAAAGTTAAAAATACTAGTTATAATAAAAGAAAAATTCCACAATAGTAAAAATACAAATAAATTAACCAATGGTATCACAGAAAAAAAATTTTCTAAGGATCAATGCAATCAAAGGATATTTTAAAATCAAAATAACCAATAAAGCAAATAAAAAAATTTCAAACGAACCAATGAAATAAAACGATGTTGACGGATTTTAGAAGAAAAGTTATTTTATTTTCGAAAATAGGTTGTAAATTCAAACTGAACTAAGCTTTATTTTTTTACCTCAGTGGTACAGCTTCAGTCTACGTCAAAGAGGTATTGGTTTGCGAAGCAAACCAAACGGGATTGCGTGGCAATTCCCCGTGATTCGGAGAGCGCTAGCGAGCAGGGGGCGAAGCCCTCGCTGTGACGTCATGGACCGTAAAGTGAAATGTGGATAATACAAATTATTCAGATAGTTTCACTCTGCGAAAGGAATGTTGGTTTGCGAAGCAAACCAAATGCCATTTATAAAAGGATGACATCTTGCCGAAATGTCATCTACAAATGGGATTTCGTATCAATCCCCGGGGGTTGGCGAGCGTGAGCGAGCAGGGGGCGCAGCCCCCTGGTTATAATAAAAGAAAAATTCCACAATAGTAAAAATACAAATAAATTAACCAATGGTATCACAGAAAAAAAAAATTCTAAGGATCAATGCAATCAAAGGATATTTTAAAATCAAAATAACCAATAAAGCAAATAAAAAAATTTCAAACGAACCAATGAAATAAAACGATGTTGACGGATTTTAGAAGAACTTTCTGGAATATTCAAAATGAAAATTGAAAACTTCCATTTGCAGAGGTTGCCATGAAAACCCTCTCTTCATGAGTTTCCCTCTCTTCATGAGTTTATAACAAGTTGGACTTCTAAAATTGATGCTGATACTCTGAAATGCACTTAGCATTTGGAGAGTGGGCTTGAAAAACTATTTCCCTGATTTAACCAAAAATATTGAATGGATAAGATATCAGTTTAACATTAACACAACATCCATGCCAGAAGATGTGTCGCATGCGAAAGAACAGCAATTGTTAGAATTGGCTTCAGACGGATTCTTGAAAAATAAACATAAGGAGAGTACTTTAACATCATTCTGGTTACAAATGCAACCGGTGTATCCGATTTTAACAGAAAAAGTTCTAAAATACATCTTGCCTTTTCCAACTTCATATTTATGTGAAGTTGCTTTTTCAGCTTTTGTAGACATTAAGTCGAAAAAAAGGAACAGACTATTGGACGTGGAACCACATCTCAGTTTAAAATTAACAACCAGTGAACCAAATTATGACGATGTGTTATCTCAGCACAAACAATTTCATCCTTCTCATTGACCCAAATAAACGTTATTTATAATATAACTTTTATTTATATTTTATTATGAATAATTTTATTTCTCTTTTTTTATAACTTTGTGTGTTTCACAAAAATGGAAAAAAAAACAAAAAAACATTTTGATTGTTATTAAAATATATCCATTTTTTTGACGAGGGGTACTCAGCGTTACGAAAATTATAGAAGGGGTACACATATGTCAAAAGTTTGGGAAACACTGCCTTAGGGGATTGATCCCGGACCGTGGTCAATAACCCGTTATGTTGTTCTAGTACGACGTTATTTAAAAATTACCAACTACAACTTGTGAACAGCTGATCGAATTGCATGCATTCAAGTTAACTTCTTGATTAATGGTTAATGACTGAATCATCGCTTCTTTGTGTAATCGGATGCAAAGGAAAGCTGTTTCAATCTTAGAGTTGAAAAAACTTTCATCAACAGAGTTTTGGAGCTGTAATTATGATAGTTAATTTTCAGTAATTTCTCTTAGTTTTCAGTTGTGGTAAGACCGCCGTGGTTCTGTGCACCTTAAATCTGTAGAGGCCGAAAGTCCTCACGTTGTATTGGTGTGGAAGTTTGGAGAATGGAATGCCAACTCAGGTGTTGCATTGTCATATGACCGTGCTTCAAAATTATCTGGTGTTGTCCTGGTATCTTTCCCTAAGGGGATTGATCCCGGACCATCGTCTATAGCCCGCTGTGTTGCTGCAGTGCGTCGTTAATTAAAATTACCTTACCTCTTTGGAAATTTTATATTTGCAAAGTGCTGAAATCGGAATTGAAAAACTAGCTAATTGATGTCACTTTCGGAATACTTACTGGAACAGGGTGTCTACTACAACCTAACACTACAGGGTGAACCCAAAGTCCCGAAAATATGCCGAAAACGAAAAACTGGTCCCGAAAGTCCCGAGAACATAAAAAAAAAAATTTGTCCTGAGAATTTATCTCTTTATTATCAGGAAAAAGTCCATTTATGGATGGAAGAAAAAAATTAAGGCGAAAACAAAAGGTGGCTGCAGCTGAACTTAAACAAATGAAAAAAAGAAAATTACAAAAGCATGAAATTGAACAATTAGACAAAGAAACTATGCAAACTGGAAAGATGAAAATGGTTACACCACCAATCCAACCACCATTCGGATATAGTTTTTTTAAATACAAAAATTGATAGATAATTTTTTTACCTACTTCATTTGATGCATAAAACAAAAAAAATGCATTACGAAATGTTTTTTAAGTAATTTTGTTGGGATTTCTTCAATTTTTATTAAAATTTCAAGTATTCAGAAACAAATATATTGATTATAATATGGAGTATTTGTTTAATATTCATCTACTTTGACATGATTTATGGTTTGTGTTTATTTTTTAAATTTTATTTCGAAAACAGTTTATATATACTAACCCTTCTTTGCATGATTTTTTCTTTATTGGTGAAATAAATCAAGGTGATATAATTCATGTTCAAAATTAAAGGAAAAATGGTTAAAAAAATCTTAGTTTATATTTATAGTATAAATTTAGCAAAAAACAATATGATGGTATCATGTGGTATTTTTTAAATTAAACTCAAACTTTTTTAGAAATTGCTCTAAAAATAACAGAAACACATGTTACAAACCTTTCTTCCGCTCATTTTCACTTTTCTAGCACAATAGAAACTCAAATATAATAAAACAAAATTAAAAACGAAATACGTTTATTGCAACTACAACAAACAGCGGAATGACAACTTCAAGCTCGTTTTACTGATAGTAACACTTGCTTATTTTTGACAGCTATGATTTTTTTTATGAAATAGGCATTAAAAAGGTATCCAGACACGATCAACTTAAAGTGAACTTGTTCTTTTTTATAATTTTTGGGCATTCAATGTTATGATGGAAATTTCCACCATTATGCAAAGAAGGGTTAAAGCTGAAATTTTGCACTAGAGTCCTCTTTTCTCGAGATTCGACTGTTCGCAATAAAAAAAAGTGTAATTTTAAAGTATAATTGCATTTAACTGACCCATAAATTTCATCCCGATTTCTCGATATCTTTTGCCTTCTCTAGGGGTTCAAACACTCTAAAAAGATCAAAATTCGGGCATTTTTTATAAAAAAATAAAAAAATTTACAATTATGTGCTAATAATGCTCAAAAGTAAGCTCTTACATTCAGTATTAACGGTAAAAAAATTGTTTAGATCAGTACATATCTTCAGTCTCCCCAACGGGGGCCAAATAGCAGAAAAAATGAAAAAATGACATTTTTGCAACTACGGTAAAAACTGGTGATCAGTTTTTCTGCTATTTGGACACCGTTGGGGAGACTGAAGATATGTACTGATCTAAACAATTTTTTTTGCCGTAAAAATTGAATGTATTAGCTTACTTTTGAGCACTATTAGAACGTAATTGTAAACATTTTTTTTAAATAAAAAATGCCTGTATTTTGATCTTTTTATAGGGTTTGAACCACTTGGAAAGGCAAAAGATATCGAGAAATCGGGATGAAATTTTTTACATATTAGTTTTACTGCATGAGCCAACTTTTCTGCACTATTAGAATGTGATAACATGAAAAGCCCTTTTTTCGGCCCACCCTAATAATCATGTAAAATCAGATCTCATGCATTTAATTTAGAAAGTCCCTAAAAGAACCTTAATGGACCTACAGAAATTTAGTAGACACCCTGGGGAAACACATTCCGACATCGAAACATTACCGCCATCGATATAACCACTACTAAATCACACACCTACCCTAAGGAATCTTAATACAAAAAATCGGATACGTAGTCATACTATGTACTCCATTCTTGTCTTCCTTTCACAAATGCAAATTTAGTGGACTTGTAGAAATATAGGAAACGGGAAGAACAACGAAGACTTTCTCGAGTATATATGAAATTTTCTAACTTTTTAAGAGCTATTTTATGTCGTCGCATATTTTAAACTTGCAGGATTCGCCAAAAGGAAATCCCCATCCATATATTAAAAAAAAAATTTATACAGGGTGGTCCCGAATTCATGGCACAAACTTTAATGGTAGGTACAGGACATTGTAACAATGATTTATTGTATAGGAATGTATAGTCGCAAGTGACGCGGTGAGGCGTAAACAGGGGAAATAAAAGGAAAGAGAAATGGAGTGATCGGTTGGTATCATTGCCGGTAGAGGGCAGTAGATGTCTAGCCGCTGTTGAACATGATGCATCGCAGTAGGGAAAAGCGCCATTCACAATTGTGCTGCCGTAGACGATGGGTGACTTTACGTATGCAGAAAAAGCAGACATGCATTACATGTACGGCCGTGCAAATGGTAACGGCAGAGCTGCGTTACGAATGTATCGCGCGGAGTATCCTGATCGACGAATGCCGGATCATAGAATTTTTCAACGGTTACATCGTCAACTTTGTGAAACAGGTGCGTTCGACGTCAACAGACATGGCGCTGGTCGAGTAAGAGGTGTACGCACTCCAAGGCTGGAAGAAAGCATCTTGAACATTGTGGCTGATAGACCCGAGTCAAGCACAAGAACTGTTGCGCATGACGTAGGTGTGAGTCATCAGACTGTATGCAGAGTGTTAAACGAAAATCGCTTACACCCCTTCCATTTTCAGAAAGTACAAGCATTGAATCCGGCAGATTATCCTCGCCGCGTGAACTTCTGCCTGTGGGTGATGCAGCAATGTGCGTTGCAGCCGGATTTCGTAGATTATGTGCTATTTACAGATGAAGCTACATTTTCACGCGAGGGTGTCTTTAATGCGCACAATTCCCATGTGTGGGCAACCGATAATCCACATGCAACGCGTCGACATGCGTTTCAACAACGTTTCAGTATTAATGTGTGGGCTGGTATTGTGAACGACTTTTTGATTGGCCCATACTTACTACCCACGCGGCTCACTGGCGGAAGCTATCTTATTTTTCTGAAAGAAGTGTTACCACAACTGCTGCATGATGTTCCGATCGCCATTCGTAACCGCATGTGGTTTCAGCACGATGGGGCGCCAGCACACTTCAGCATTGATGTACGGAATTACCTGAATGCCACGTTTGGTACTCGATGGATTGGGCGTGGTGGACCAGTCCCTTGGCCACCCCGATCTCCCGATTTATCGAGCCTCGATTACTTTTTATGGGGACATCTAAAGCATCTTGTTTATGAGACTCCAGTTGACTCAGATGAGGATCTCGTCGCTCGCTTATCTGTAGCTGCTGCAGGTGTGCGTGAAATACCAGGCATCTTTGAACGTGTACGCCAATCGCTCCACCGACGCTGTCAAGCATGTATCGATACTGGTGGACGCAATTTTGAACAATTACTGTAAACATGACACTTGTCAACAACGCTTTCAATAAAATCTTTGTTTTTCCTTTCGGCCGTTATTTCCCCTGTTTTCGCCTCACCGCGTCACTTGCGACTATACATTCCTATACAATAAATCATTGTTACAATGTCCTGTACCTACCATTAAAGTTTGTACCATGAATTCGGGACCACCCTGTATAGTACTGGATTTTTAAACTTTATTTCGAGCGTTTTTATGTGTCGTGTCTTTTGAAACGGAATTACTTTCTATCTGCCTAAAATAAAATTTCCAAAAATTTTACTATTTTTTTTATTGATTACGTAATATTTTAGGATTGATTTTACGGTTTCCATATATCTAATTTAATTTTCTTTTATCGTCATATAATGTGCCCTCTTTTAAAATAACGTATAATTCGTTTTATCTGCTTGTTTGAATGCGTTACCTGTTTTATTGGATGCGTTCTATTGCTTCGCCGCAGCTTGTACATTATTGGATCTTGCGCCATAAAACCCAAACCACTCAACCATGACTTCACAGTTGAAAAGCTAAGCTATCCGAATGCATTTCCCTTAGTCAAGACCGTGTCACTCACCATAACATCGTTCTGATGTGAATTTTTGGAATGTTTTTTTAAGTTCGGTATATTCACACACACACACACACACACACACACACACATTGGAGGGAAGAAGTTAAAAACAGAACTCGCATTATTTAAATGACATGGCATTGATGTGTGATTACCAAATATTTGGAAGAATACTGATGAGACAGAAATACTGAGACATCCAAACTTCTGGAAATATACTGTCACGAAGGAGGAGGGATTTTCGAAATTTTCGGTTGTTATTACAAGTATTCTTCCTTTTCTCGACGTGCATTTCAAAATGAGCTAGTTTTCCAGCGAAAATATCAAGGACATTTTAAACCGGTTAATCTGAGATCAGAATCGTCTTCAGTATCAACAAAATGAGCGAGGAAACTAGTGTGTATTGTAGTGCTCATGAAAATTTACATCAACCTTCACTGGAAAGTAACTCAATCATCAATCATAGTTCTTCGAGTGCCTCGAATCTCATACAATCCGGCATGAGACCCAGAGAGCCTGAGACGATGGTCAAAAGCCGAATCTTGAAAAATTTCATCATTATCAGCTCGTCCCTTTTCATATTTGCCCTTGGCGATACTTCGTTAAAGAATCTTCAGAGCACGATGAACTCTGCCAAGGGAATTGGCGTGGAGTCCCAAGCAATGATCTATGCGACGTCGATGGTTTCGTCTCTGCTTCTACCCGATCTGTTGATCAAGACGTACGGTGCCAAAAGGACCCTGGTCTGCATGATCCTCTGCAACATTCCCTTTTACGTTGCAAACTTCAATCCTACGTACGGCTTCATCACACCAACTTCTGTTTTGGCGGGACTGGCCAGAGGCCCTTTCTGTACAGTGAGTGCGTTCTACGTCTACGAGATGGCTCTGCGTTACCTCAAAATGTGCCCGACTGAATCCTGGGAGATCGTGTTGGCTAAGTTTTATGGCGTCACCTTATTCTTTTCTCAGAGTACAAAGATATGGGGCAGCCTGATATCCTACTTTATTCTACGGCCAGGTATGATGCCCATCATGAACACCACCAACAACGCATGTGGGATTGACTTTAAAAACCAGGATGAATCCAATCCCGCTTTTCAGCCTCCTTCAGAGGACAAACGCGACTTGCTGATCAGTATTTTTATACTGACTGCTGTGATTGCTGCAGTTTTGATGGGACTTTTCATGGACAAACTGGAAAATGATGTAAGCAACGCCGAAATGCTAGGAGCGAGAAACAAGTTCATAATCAATCGTCTATTAACCACTGTTAAACAAGCGTGTAGGCCTAACCAGATCTTACTGCTACCTCTGGCAGTATTTATTGGCATGCATAGTGCTTTTTACGCTGGGGTTTTTACTGAGGTAAGTGATAATTTTAATCTTCTTTTAGTTTCAAATTATATTTATAGTGGGTGACACCTTATACGCATTTGAATATCATTTAAGATTATCAGAATTACATTTACATACTTGCCAACTTTTACGGCTTACCCGTAATTTGTACGGATTTCCACTTAATTTTTACTGGATTACGGATGGGTCTGCATTTTTTACGGATTTTTAATATTTCGATCGAGCATTCAAAATAATTCATTCTCTTCAACCATCCACTAAAATTTTCTATCGGACTTGATGAGTGCAAAGACGAAGCAATGGATGAGTTGCAAAAGGAGTTTTGTCATCAGCTGGAAGATTTATCTGATAATAGGACATGACCATGTTGATGTGCAGTGAGTTGAAGTATGTTTAATAAGAGGGGCTGATAGACTTCTAAAATTCGTTAGATTGGCCAAAATTAGACTTTCTATTCTGCTCATCCCCATTCCAATTCAGTGTGAGAGAATTTCTGTAACCCCCTCTTCTGGATAAAACACTAAATGAAACAACTTTGTAAATAGAACATTGTTTTTTTTTCATCTACTTGTAAATAAGCTTTATGAACATCTCTGATCTGTACTCCTGACACAGGCTTAAATGGTATGTAACATACGGTTTCGAATGCAATGTATAGGTATAAAGTGAATGTGTTTTTTTACAGGGATGTGTTCAGTTTGGTATTAAAACTCTTCTGCTTTGCAAAGTTTCTGCAGTTGATAAAAATGTGAAATTTTACTTATGCCTTTTTAAATACTAATAATACTAGTTATTGTGACATATACGGATATTTCTAACACACATTAATTCATGTATTTATGTTGTGTTTTATGGCAAGGGCGTTCGGCGCAAAAGTTTTACTGATACACAGTTTTCAAAGTTGGCAAGTATGCATTTACAGAAGTGTGAAAATTTCTTAATCCTCAAGTGGTTTTAACTCGATATCCCCTCCAAGATCTGATCAATTTTGCTAATGAAAAGATATCTCGTCTATAAAGATTTAGTTAGTTTTTCCAATGATGAGATTCCGTAACAAAACTGTCCCATTTTCTCCAATTGGTAAAACAAGTTGTCCCTTACCAAGAACTGGCGACAGTTCAAAATAGGTTTTTGACTCAGTGGCTGGCCACTTAAGGATCTAAAGATAAACCTCCACAGGAGAATTAGTTCATTTGCAGAATTGGAAAGAAAATTTCTTAGAAAATTATAACCTGTCAATCGCTCTATTTTGCTTTGTTCGTATTAGATTTATGATCTAAAGCATTGGTGTTTATGAAAAGCAACTATGAAAATGATAGTATTTTCGCAATTAATTATCAAACATACGTAATGCGTACATTTTTTCAAATTTCAATAGAAAAACACGTCATGCAACCAGTGAAAGATAATTAATGTTAAACTGAATAGCTCTTACTTTTGAATTTTTCAAAGGTAGTAAATAATTGTTATCGCCTTCGAAGACCTAATCTTTTTTCCTCACTCATTTCATTTTATGTGTTTATTGAATCTTACAAACCTGGAAGCAAAAGAATATAAATCTCACCCACCTTTCACGAACGTGAATTCAAAAGATTAGTTGATATAAAACTACGATGCAATGTATGTGTAGCCATTTCGGCTTATATCATGAAACAAACTTTCGAAATGTTGCAGAAAAATTTGCTGATCTAAGAAACAAGTTTGTCTATAATCGGCATTTGGTTTTGTCATCGTAAAGAATAATACACTCAATGAGTATGAATTTATTTTAATGCGTAAGAAAATAATAAGCTCGCGTTTGACTTGAATTTAAACAACTTCATTTGAAAAGACTTTCTAAATTAATGAAAAATGTATGTTATGTATTAGTTATCCCCTTAAAATGGGATTAATGCAACCTCTGCTAAAAGGTTGGAATATGTATTCTCTACTGGCTGATCATACCCATATTATGGATATAAAAGTGGACTCGGAACTATTCTGAGCCGGAAAATCTAGTGTCATAAAACGTTTTCTATACAGGGTGGTCCCGAATTCATGGTACAAACTTTAATGGTAGGTACAGGACATTGTAACAATGATTTATTGTATAGGAATGTATAGTCGCAAGTGACGCGGTGAGGCGAAAACAGGGGAAATAACGGCCGAAAGGAAAAACAAAGATTTTATTGAAAGCGTTGTTGACAAGTGTCATGTTTACAGTAATTGTTCAAAATTGCGTCCACCAGTATCGATACATGCTTGACAGCGTCGGTGGAGCGATTGGCGTCTCGGGTCTATCAGCCACAATGTTCAAGATGCTTTCTTCCAGCCTTGGAGTGCGTACAGCTCTTACTCGACCAGCGCCATGTCTGTTGACGTCGAACGCACCTGTTTCACAAAGTTGACGATGTAACCGTTGAAAAATTCTATGATCCGGCATTCGTCGATCAGGATACTCCGCGCGATACATTCGTAACGCAGCTCTGCCGTTACCATTTGCACGGCCGTACATGTAATACATGTCTGCTTTTTCTGCATACGTAAAGTCACCCATCGTCTACGGCAGCACAATTGTGAATGGCGCTTTTCCCTACTGCGATGCATCATGTTCAACAGCGGCTAGACATCTACTGCCCTCTACCGGCAATGATACCAACCGATCACTCCATTTCTCTTTCCTTTTATTTCCCCTGTTTTCGCCTCACCGCGTCACTTGCGACTATACATTCCTATACAATAAATCATTGTTACAATGTCCTGTACCTACCATTAAAGTTTGTACCATGAATTCGGGACCACCCTGTATAGCCGTAGTGTTTTTTCGCAAGTCCTATCACAAAGATATAAACTTCGTACACGTTACTTATAGGTTTTCATCTTTCTGTCCAGCGAAAAGTTGCCAATCAGAGGAACTCGTGAGCAAGTCCCACTTTGAAGATCGAAAAATCGTTTTAACCGATTATAAAAGTGAAAGGAAATCTAAGGAGCAAAGTTGACTACTTTATCTCAGGAAGCGTTTTCTTCTTATCAAAACAAATAGTGTTAGGTTTTCTAATTGTATACGTCCACGTGGAAACTTAGGTCGACTGAAATGTTATATCCAATTTGCTGCAAATGTACCTGACACATGATACTGGATGTGAAATTCTGAAACGCTGCAATCAAGAACAAAGAAGTGTTCCGCTTGTTCTTACATTGAGTGTTTGTTCTGTGCTTTAATATGGTTCCCCCCGACGCGGGATACAGAGAGTGTATCACAACAGACGTGGGCCTAGGTAATGTTTCTCATGGAGGTGAAGAGGCGGAGCCCACGCACTTCGCAACTGTGGAAGAGGAGATGGTGCACAGAAAATCGCCCGAGCTGAACATGTTCATCTTGTGCTTGTGGTACCTGCTCTTATACTCGGGATTCTGGTCCATGACAAATCTCCAAAGCACGATGAATGCTTCAGGTGGCCTCGGTCCGACTTCCCAGGCGGTCATTTACGTTTGTTCCATGCTTTCTGCTTTGCTGTTGTCCCAACCGCTCATCCAGAAGTGTGGTTGCAAAACCGTGCTGATTATTGGAAGTATCACATGCTGTGGCTACATCGCTGCCAATGTGTGCGTCCGCGTTGATACCCTGATGCTGGCATCCTGTGTTTTCGGATTGGCCAATGGTCCCTTTATTGCCGCACAGGTGGTCTACATCAATGAGATGGCGAACCAATTCCATTCAACCTGTGCAACAAGTGTGGAGTTTGTCATGGCTACTTTCTTCGGGGCGTACGGAGTGTCCATCGAGTGCGCTTCGGTTGTAGGAAATGTTCTATCGTATTATATCCTGCGACCAGTGAACGGTTCTGACCCGGCTGAATCTCCCTCCCAGAACGTGTCGCGGAACTGTGGCATTCATTTCCCTGTGGGAGATCCGGACGGTGGGATGAACCCAAACCTTGTGCCTCCTTCAGATGACGAGAGACAGCTGTTGGTAACCATCATGTTTAGCATGGGTATTCTAGCTGTTGTTTTGATCGCGCTTAACTTAGATTCCCTGACAAACCGCATTACTACCGGAAGTGATGTACGTGCTAAGTGTGGCCATTTTTTGGCGTCATTGAAGCATTCGAAAAATGTTAAACAGTTATTATTGATTCCGGTCAGCGTGTTCATCGGAATGGAAACATCATTTTATTCTAATGAATTCACCCAGGTAAGTCAAATGTGTAATATAGAACTCTCACGGGCTTAAAAAGCTTTGATATTTCGTTTCGGTTTTTAAGTTCAGTTTATATTTGTTCCAAGTTCGTACAGTTTTTTTTAAAGGATTTAGGTTTAGCAAGAACACTGCGCATTTTATTTCACCTGAATTCAAAAATTATTGTACTTTCCTGAAGTCAAGTTTCATCAATAAGCAAGGTATAATGATTATTGGTTTGGTAAAAATTGTTTTAAAACTGAGTTCGTGAGACCCAAATAGAACTCATGAAATCGACTTCACGAATGCTTGCTAGTTAATTTATTGGGGTCTGTGAAAGCCTTTAAAAATAAATAATAATTTTGAAAAGCCCTAATCTTTATTTTGCTTGAAGAGTGGAATGGGGGGGGGTATTTTTCTCGTCTTGTTTCAGTAAAGTTATCCTTGTGTGTCTGGCAATTTAATTGACGTTGTTTAGAGCAGTTTGGCCAAATATGACCCTTCCATGCCCGCCATAAAAAACCAACCAAACCAGACTCGCCTCTGCATTACACATAGGCATCTTTTGGTAATGGTAATGGTAATTTTAGTTAACGTCGTACTAGAGCTACACAACGGGCTATTGACGACGGTCCGGGATCAGTCCCTTAAGGGAAAGATCAGAGGACAACACCTCGTAATTTTGAGCCACGGTCAGATGACGAAGCAACACCTGAGCTGGCACCCCACTCTCCAAACTTCCACACCAACCCAACGTAAGGACTTTCGGCCCCGACAGATTTAAGGTGCACCAGCCGCCTCTACACCATACGCTTACAAACACCCATGCCCGGTTCGAACCAGGAACCTTCCTATCTAGAGGCTAACGCCTTAACCACTTTACCGGTTGGTCTGCTGGCATATTTTGGACGGAGTGTGGAACATGTGTTCAACTTACCATTCATCACATTTTAACTGTTTGTCCTGCTTTTAATAGCCCTCTAGGACACCTCAGGATCAATTATCTTTCTTGCCTTTCATTTTTACCATTACCTACCCTTCTGCTATTTGATTTTCTTCTCTCATTATGCTGTTTGTCTTGTGTTTGACGCAGCTTGTATAAATACAGCCCTTACGCCATAAAACTTGAAACCAACCAACCTGTTTTTTTTATCAGCATCTCATCTTAAAGAGTATTTACAAACCTACAAGATTTAATTGCAAAACCCCATCGAAATCCCTTTTTCACATTTCATTGATGTTTTACACTGAAAAGTAATTGAATTAGGGATGCCTGTCTAGTAGCGTGTAGCTCCACCTTTCGCCTTGCTGACAGCGGCGATTCATCTTGGCAAGGACTCCACAAGACACTGGATGCCGTGGGAAGCTATACGTATCCACGACTCCTGAACAATCTCCCACAATTCACAATTAGATGGAAGGTGGTCCGAGGCTTGCATATCTTTCTCAATTGTATCCCAGATATGCTCGATTAGATTGAGGTCAGGTGACCTCGATGGCCAGGAAAGCACGCGCAGGCCTGTGTTCATCCACCCACTCGGATACAATTCGGGAGCGATGGCACGGTGCATTGTCTTGCTAAAAGACAATCTATGAAATGGGCTGTCGAAAACGAACATACGGGAGCAGATAATCGTCAAGGATATCCTGGTAACGTTTTCCTGTGAGAGACAATGCCACACGTACCAGGGGTCCCATTTCAGTGCATGAGTACAGTCCCCGGACGAGAGTGCCACCTCCTCCAGCCTGAAGAGTCCCCTGCTGGCAGGAAGGATCCATCGCCCTTCATGTGGTTTACGCCGTGCACGTACTCTGCCATCGGCATGTAATCAAACTGAATCTCGACTCGAATCATTCCAGGCAACATTTTTCCACTTCTCGGTCGATTGGCGATGTTCCCGTGCCCATGCTAATCGCTGCGCCGTGTGTTGTGCAGTCAACAGAGGGACTCTCGTGGGACGATGGCTTCTGTAGAGGAGATGGTTTTGGATGGTGTGGCAGCTTACTCGTTGTTGTGCACCAGCGTTAAATCGACCGGTGATATGTTGCACTGAGACCCGTCTATCTGCTGTTACTATGCGGGCTAGCCGACGACGACCTTGCTCATCCACATACTGTTGTCCGTGGCAGTTGACCCTGGCAGGGATGATTTTACCGGAATCGACGTACTCACGGTACACCCTTTACACTGCACTACTTCCGAGATGGAGGGACCCATTCGTCTGCCTCCGACTATTCGCCCACGATCAAATGCGCTTAGATCCGCAAACCTGCCCATACTGCTTTTGACTATGAAGGCGCGTTTACGATTCTCCGTATGCGTAGGCTCCGCCTTAACGCATACTAAGCTTCAGATAGAGTCCGCGTAATCCCGCCCATCTGTCAATTACGTGGTTCTTCTCTATCATTGGTTCGACGCATTCGTACATACGGAGAATCGTAAACGGCCCATTACTGATACCATGCGCAGCACTTCTTTTCTTGTAAAACAGCTGCTTACGTCATTTGCAGGCCGCTTCCAGGCATGCCCACAGCTCGAAATTTGCATAATGCCAGCTAGTCCTAATTCAATTGCTCTTGAGTGTATATTACGTCACGAGACTTCCGAATAGCGTAATATTAATTGTACCTTTCCTTACATTTCATATCTAACTAGCCTCATCGATTGATTGAGAGAATCCTTCGAACTATCTATTGGAAAAGGTCAAAATTGATTCGAAGTTATGCTGGTTGTACAAATGGCGTGTGCGCCCCCCTCAGAGATTTATAATGTTTTTATTTCTCGTCTTTTCATAAAATATATTTATTGTAAATACCTACCACTCACGGTTATTGATTAACTTGATTTTAAATCTCCTCTCAGTACTGTTTTTGTCATTTCTATCACCAGTTATTAAGAACTAGCTGAATAACCCGGCGTTGCTCGGGTTTCAAATATGACCGCAACATTTTCCTGTGTTAACTCATACACAAACCCTGTAGAACGTGTTTTTTTAACTTCCCTGTGTTAGCACAACTCTGTAGAATGTGTTTCCTACCGCGACAGCTAAAGTATGAACGCGACATTTACTTGTGTAACTCGCACACAAACCCTGTATATCGTGTTTTTTTTTTGTCCATGTCCATTTATTGCGGAAAAACAAACTTTAAATTTTAAAATGGGACTTCTAGGGGTGCTTTTAGGACTACCTGTACCAATTTTCATGGCTACAGATTGGTCTGAAGAAAGGAAAGAAATAGCATATGTTTTTCGCACTGTTCTAAGGTATAAGTTTACCAAATTTGATGTGGATTGTTCAAACGGTGTAGATTTGTATAGAGAATATTTAGTAAACACATACATCCTTTTATATACACTACCCCAGGGCTCGAAATACCCGGGTGCACTGTGCACATGAAAATAAATTTGTGCACCTAATTTTTTTCCCGCTAGGCTCACCTGTGCACCTAATTCAAAAACTTAGGTGCACCTGTATTAAAAAAATATATTTCGAGGCCTGCACTACCCTACAATAATGGACCGAACGCCAGCGGATTTGCATAAAATCCGACTGATTGTTTGGGGCGTGTTTCGTGATATGGCCTGAGACCTTTGCATGTCGTTCCTGGTAAATAGAACGCCGACGCTTACATGGATATTTTGGACAATAAGGTTCTTTCCTACTTTCTGGTAATTTTATGGAATGGATAAATGTTGCTTCAAGGACGAAAACGCTCCATGTCATTTTGCAGCTTCTGTCAAGCAGTAGTATCAAGATATGGATATAAAACGTCTTCCTCTGCCTGTTCAGAGTCCCAACCTAAACCCCATAGAATATTTGTGGGACGAGTGAGAGCGACGCTTAATGACCAAGGAACCATGTCCGAAATCTACAGCTGAGCTGGCGACATTCTTGTAGCAGGAATGGACAGAAATACTCATAGCCGGGTATCAAAATCTTGTTGAAAGTATGCCCAGAAGGGTTGCTTGCTAGTGTACTTGCAGCACGTGGGGGGCCATCCACTTGTTAAAGCATGTATTATTTTCCTTATACCATCACATCTTGCTGTCCGGTCCATTATTGTAGGGTAGTGTGTATATAGATATATGTATCTCTATTTCACATTTTTATTCTTTTAATAATGTAAGATAATTTTAAATACTTTTCTGTACTTCTCATCTGTCATGTCTTTTATACTCCTATTTATTTAATATTTTCTAAACTTAATTTTACGTCCTTGTTTGGATCTGAATGGCAATTTACCAACAAATCCTTACTCTCTGAAAATAAAGTGTCTTTCGCCAATCTGTTGATCAGCAGTGGTCAAGTTTCATGCATATGGGGCAAGTTTATACATTGCGCAAAGCAGTTTCTGTTGATTTTGAACTACGCATTTTTCACCACGGACTGGTTGAACATACTTGAACTGATGCCCTTTTTAGAGGGAATTTGGAAAATGAATCTGCACTGTTCAACATTTGTTTTCAGTTTGTTGAATCCAGCTAGTTGCCCCTCACTCCCTAGCTTATTTAATAAACCTTCCTGAAAAAATGACGCAAAAGCATAATATCCATCTATTGCAATGCCTATCATTTTGAATGGCACAACGTGTCAGCTTTTGGACCTTGCGCCATAAAACCCTAACATCCAATCCAACCCTATCATTTTGAATTGAAAAAGTTCTAGTGAAAGTAGATAATTGTTTTATGGTCTTTCCTCTTTGAAAAAACATTGTTTCCCAGATGTTTCTTTCGGAATGGAAGCGGTTTGTTTAGATCTTAGTTGTTTGTATAGAGAGAGAGAGAGAGAGAGAGAGAGAGAAAACAAGGAAGCTCTTTAGGTTCTCACCATCTTGAATATTTCTGTATTTGTAGACAGAATATTTTTAATTTACAGTTACACTTGGAACTTTAAAACAAGTTGGGCAACGAAAAGGTAGGAAAATTAATATTTATTTAATTATTTTTATTTATTATATGTATAAAATTTAATTTATCACCCTTATTTAATTGCTTTTTTATCTAGAATTTCAAATATCATGGATTTGTATCACGAAATAGAATTAGAACAAAAGAATATTAAGTGATAATACCCAGTATTAATTTTTTTTTTAACTAGGGGGCTCCGCCCCCTGCTCGCTTACGCTCGCCAACCCCCGGGGATTGCTACGCAATCCCATTTGGTTTGCTTCGCAAACCAACATTCCTTTCGCAGAATGAAACTATCTGAATAATTTGTATTATCCTGATTTCACTTTACGGGTCCATGACGTCACAACGAGGGCTTCGCCCCATGCTCGCTTACGCAAGTGATTTCACTTTTTTTTACTTTAACACTTAATGCACCCCAAAACTAATAGCCGCATGAGTAAAAAATCTTCTGCATCTTGTTCCCTGAACAATTTTAAGTAAACCCTGTTAATCTCCAAACTTTACGATGTGTACTTTGTACTTTCTAGGTAAACCGTCTGAGAAAAGAGGGAAAAAAGGGAGCCTTTTTCCTTGCCAAATAAAAATAAATCGTTTTTATGGCAATTGTTACAACGATAAATTTGATATCTGGCAAACCCGACAGTCAAAAATACAACCCTGATTAGCTCCGCGAAATAAAAAATACGAAATTTGTGTCACCAACTTTTGATTACATCGAATTTATTTATGAACCAATTTAAAAAATAATGGTACCGTAAGAAAGAGTACATTCTGAGGTATACTGCGCTATTTTCAAAATAAAAAACTAATAGTAATACGATATAGATATGACAGTTTAAAAAAAAAAATAACAAAAATGTCCCGGTTTTTTCCGAATTTCAAAAAAATATTATCAAGAACCAAATTGAAATTAAAAAAAAAAGTTTGAAATAATTTTAAACGAATCAGCTCATTTTCAATGAATTAGCAGGTTCTTCATTCTCAAAAAATCATTAACCTTTACTTTTATATAAGCATACGCGCAATTTTTTTTATCATACCAGATAGGATCTCTTTCGAATAACTAATCAGACTGTTATCTCTCGAAATGATTAACAGATTCGAGTTACAGAATGAAACACAATCGTATCTTTCAATATTTCTTAATTTCATATCGAATCGAACGCAAACCCTTTCCTGACTTTGTGTCATCATTACGTAAGTGCGTGAGGAAGAAACAAATGACTCTTTGTGCGACCACCACAACCTCTACCTCAACTATCATTGGGAGAAAGAAACTCGTGAAAGCCCTCATCTGCGCTCGCTTCGCTGGTGAAAGGAAAATAAAACCATCACAAGTCTGCGTTTTAACCTTCTCGCCGTATTTTAAAAACAATGAAAGTTTTCATTTCGATTCGGAACGCTGGATGAACAATTTCCCGTCGAACTTCAATCAGTGTTGTTGAGGTATTTGAATGAGTGCGTCGCAAACAATAAAGGAAATAAAAATGGCGAAAGAGTATAATGTTGGAAATGTAACAGCAGATGACCTGAGATTGATCCCATCGATCAACGATGGTACGGATAGACTAGCAGCGAAAAGAACAAGAAGAAGATCACTATGGAACTTGTTCATTTTCAATCTCTGCTATTTTCTTGTGTACACCGGCTTCTGGTCTCTGGCCAACCTCGAAAGCACCATGAACTCTGCTGGAGGTCTTGGCGATTATTCGCAGGCTGCTATTTACATCGTCTCCATGGCGTCGTCTCTGTTCCTGCCCAAACTCTTGATCGAAAAATTCGGCTGCAAGAAGATTATAATCGTGTCCACTTTCGTCTGTTGTCTGTTCATGGCCTCGAACTTGTACCTTCAAGCGGAAATACTGTTGTCCGCCTCTGTTCTGTTCGGCCTTGTGAATGGACCTTTCGTGGCTGCGCAGACTTTCTACGTCGACGAAATGGCGACGCGGTTTCAGTCCACCATCGAAGGGAACGTAGAAGTCGTGATGGCCACCTGCTTCGGCTTGTTCATGTTCTTCTCAGAGAGCACTCAAATCTGGGGCAATGTTATATCGTACTACGCGCTCAGTTCGGGAAAGCAAGGTCCGACGAACTTCACTGTTCATTCCAACTGCGGCATTAATTTCCGTCCATCGGACAATGACACTAACTCCAATCTGGATCCACCTTCCGAAACCGAAAGATTTATTTTGGTGGGCTCGTATACAGCCTTGGGACTACTAGCTGTCTTCATACAAATATTATTTCTGGAACCCTTGAATAATGATAAGAAAGATAGTCATGGCTGTGGTCATGTTTTCAATCGCTTTCTCTCTGCTCTGACACACTTGAAAAAGCCTCAGCAGTTTTTGTTAGTGCCCCTGAGCATTTTTATTGGAATGGAAGGACCTTTTTATTCAAATGAAATCACTCAGGTAAACTATTTATATTGATCTAAATGTTTAATTTGCCTAAAACACATTTTGTAAAATGTGGAAGAATCGGGAAATATTTCAGTCATTTCCGATTTATTGTAACCCTAGTTAAGCTGTTGATTAAGGGAAGATAAATTAAACGTTATTTTCATAAATACCGATTATTTTGCTCTTGTACCTAATACAAGCTTAAAAATATTGTGTTAATGAATATTTTTTTTCCAGGTGAATATGCACCGTATAAAATTGCTCTGTATGTTACGTTATAATTTTGGGCCTCAAATTTCGATTATGAGAGGGTTTTTCAATGTCGAAACAAACTTCTGATGAAGATATTTTTTTGATCGCCGTTTTGACGATGTTTCGCTATATTAAAATCGTTATTCAAATAACAAATAAAGCTACCTACAAAATACGAACGGTTACTAAAACACTAGCTCCTCTATAATCAGTTTTACAGGAAACCCATTTGAAGTAATGACAAAATTCTTGGGTCAATGTGCTTTGATTAGCAACCATTTTCGAAAGAGTACTCAGCTTCTGACAAAACAGTTGCTAGTTAAAAATTTAAACCAGGGGTTGGCAAACCTTTTTTGGAAAGGACTATATGGTAAACATTTTAGGCTCGGTGCGCCAGGTAGTAAAGATATCTGCATGGGTAGTTCTACTCATAGAAAAACAAAAACAGGTTAAAAAATTTTTTTATTACGAAGTGATATTTTTACATAATATTTATACGTATTTTGCTGACGCTACCAAAAAAACCCGAATAAAATACTTCTATTTATCAATAAATGTATTATAGAACAGGTTAAATTTTGTACTAATGCGATGAGTGGCATTGTTTTTTTTTTTTTTTTTTTTTTTTTTGAGAATATTTCAACATACTGGAGTCCGAAGTTAGTACTTTCTATCATTAAAGTTGCTTGCAAGTTGTCATCTGTTTATAATGATCTGTATTGCGACTTTACATACTTCATTTTCGAAAATGTCTTTTCACATTGATAAGTATACTTAAATATAGATATAAATCCCCGTGCATATCAATTTAATTGACCGAAAGATATATTTATAGAACTAGGTTAGATCCACATTTCTTTAGACATCATTTTTAGTGTATCATTTTGCAGACATCAATCAGCAGATAATCCTCAGTTGTAAAGTCAAATGGATTTTTAAATATGGAAATGTCTTTTGCGCTTGCATCAAGATCCGGAAAACGCTGTTGTATATCTGGGATAAGTTTAAAAAAAATACATCCGCCACGAATTTTTTTGGGAATGGGGATTTTGCCAATCTGTCTGTCTATTTATAAAAGAAAAAATTTCGGTCTTTTTCAGGTTTATTCGCTTTGTGATTAGTAAATAGCGCGTCACGTGACAGTGAGTCTTGTGGTTCAACGGGCTGATGAATGTTGAGTACGCGCACAAGCGATAAACACAGTTATATTTTTAATTCATTCATTTATACACACACAAATTTGAGAGCCCGCGCTATAAAGTTTGCAATGTTTTAGAAGAACCGGCATATTTGGTTGCCGTTTCCATAGCAACAGTCTGATATGAAAATCTTTTAACGCACTACTACAACAAACAACACGGATCAGCTAAAACATTTACAATTATGATATTTCCTCTGTATTTTAACAATATGTTATGCTAAAATATTTCATTTTTTTTATGTGGAAATAAGATGTTTGGTTTTGACATTAAAAAAAAAAAAAACATTTTGTTTTTATTTACACTATATTTCCGTGTATAAGCGGATAATTTTTGGAACGTTTTCTAAAGCTAAAGCACTGGAGTCGGCTCATATACGGATCCGCTAATCTCGCAAAAAAAAGTAGGCACTTTTCCGTTACTCTGGCGCATGCGATAAATATCGCAATGAGTCCGGGATCAATCTAGCAGCGATCCAAATGGGGATGGATTAAGAAGCAATCCCCTCCCCCTCACTGTTGAAAAGTATAGTTCGCTAAGCGAACTAAATATGATTGCTTAGCAATCATCGGGGATTGACGCGCGATATCGAGCTGGGGGCGGAGTAACCTAGTATTTAAAATTTTTATAGCATGGAAAATGGTTAAACTTGTTTAATGTTATTTTTGTTTCAAACAATGCAAATTTTCGTCGATGACTTTACGATAGAATGCGTTTTACATACGAGCACTGTTTTTCCCTGTAATTTTAAATTAAGTTCGTTAAGATATTCCACAATGTCTGCAGCAAATGCTGATTTCCATCGCCATTCATTGTTGATAGTAGTGGTTGTGGGCAGTTTTTCTCATTTAGAAAATTTTCTATCATGTCTCATTTAGAAAATTGTTTGTCATTTCTCAGTTAAAAAAAACCTTTAATAAAACTTTTCCATTGTTGAGCCATCAAACTGATGTTATGGTAGGTCGTCAGGATATTCGGCTTCGATCTCTTTTGAAAAAATCACGAAACTGACGATGGTTAAGTCCATACGAGCGAATAAAAGTTAACCTTTGACACAACTGGTTCAATAACACATGATAGATTGAGGTGTTTCCTACAAAGAGCCTCCTTCTGAATAGTACAATGAATTACCAGAGGTTTTGAACATTTAACCAACTAATCATTTCCCTATTTCACACATATTTTTACCACCATCAATTGTGACACATTTTTACTGATTCCATTACAAATTGTACTGTGTTAGTGTTTTCTCGACTTCCTTGAAGACATCTTTGTAGTTCCATACAGACTATTCACAGGAACCAATTCTTCAGTCAACTCAGTATTGACCCTTCGAATAAACAGCAGCAATTGGGTAGAATCAATAAGATCAACGCCATCATTAACAACAACGTCAACAAAAACCACTTGAAATTTTTTGCCTCGTCTTTTAATTGACTCTTGATGTGGGTCCCGATGTCTTAAACTCTTCTAACATTTGTTCTAGACGATAGACTGACATATCCAAACAAATCCATTTTCTCTGGGCACATTTCTTCGGCTGCCACAATCAAGCATGATTTATTTAATTCACCATCGGTAAATAGTTTCCCTTTCGTGGCTAATAAATTAGCTATTTGTAAGCTGACTTTAGTTACTGCTTCATAATCATTTTTTTTTTACGAATAAATTGCGTTGTGTCTTTTCAAAATTTCCAATTTTAGCGATCGTTGATTTTCTATGAGTTTTGAATATTGTGTCGCGTGCTTGGTTTAGTAATGATAACGTATATTGTACTCTTTTCGCACGTAGCCTTTTATGTCATTACAAAAAAACATACTTTGTCATTTAATTCTATGACAAAATAATTAATACTTAATTCTGCTTTAAAAGAACAACAAAGTCCACTTTTCTCTTATCTGGTCTTGAGAGATACACGGCAACGTTGGATAATAAGGAAACAAAAATGAAATTAACAAAATATCGGTAGAGCACCGTGACAGACAATACCGTATACACCACTAAAGCAAAAATTCAATATATTTATGCAAATATACGACGCCTGTAGCGGTTATTATTCACAACTTATCAACTTGACTATTGGTCGTTACGTTACATTGCGTAATTTGATTTCATTTTTTTTTTAATGTAGAAAACAATATTAACCCGCGGGCCGGATTAAAAACAGACGGTGGGCCGTAGTTTGCCGACCCTTGATTGAAACTGATACGTTTTTTTTTTTTTTTTTTTTTTGAGACTTTCTGCAGAAATGTGTTACCTTGAAACATTATTTGGTACAACTTACAAAGATTTTTAGTGGCAATGTGTCCCCAAAGACGAATTTCTTAGTAAAAACACCGTTGTAGACTTTTTAGAAATAGTTAAAAAATTAACGAATGTATATTTTTTAATTTTAAAAAAGTTTACACAACTGATTATTATTACTACCCTAGATTATATTTACTTTCATGAAAAAATCTTTATCATTTCTGAAATATTGTTATAGAAGTTTGTTCTTGTAATATCTATATATATATAATTCTCTTACGTGGCACGCAAAAAAGACGTTATTTGTTTTCGCGTTTTGGCAACATTGTACGATTCTTTGTTTATCCCAAAGCCTCGCGCTTCAATTGAATTTATAGCGTTATCGGATGAAATTTTATTGAAAAAAATGAATTTTAGTCGAGCTGTTGCAGTAAATAATAGAAATCAAAGAAAACGAATGATCTTTTCAGGGTCATTTAAAAAAAAGGTCCGTTTCGGGGCAAACTATTATAGTTCAACAAGACGCTTGCATTACAACTTTCGACAAACTCAATAAAAAAGCGTGGGTGGCTCGAGTGCTGGGTAAATGTACACACAACCAACATACTGGGTTTTCAATTTCCAAATCAACGCTCACATTTCGAGTCAAAATTTGCTCAAAGTTTCCATTTGAATTCTGATTCCAGAGGTACTGTAAATATCTTTTCTGAAAAACAGCATAAAATTTAGATTTGAAAAATATTTTTTTGGAATATCATATTTTGTTAACAATTCCTTCTGCTAGGACACATGTCTTCATTGATGCGAGCGAAGCGAGCATAGGTTCGCGCAGCGAACCAATGAGGATTGCGAAGCAATCCTCTGGGGGTTGGCGAGCGTTAGCGAGCAGGGGGCGGGCCCCCTAGTTAGATTTAAGTCTTAAGTAATGGAATCATCTCTACTATTATAAAAGGAAGTGTTTGTCTGTTTGTTTCTTGCCGCAAAATCCTGACGATTCTATGGCAGCAATGAGATTTGGCACACAGGTAGTCCGAATTTTTCGAAATTTTTGGGTCGAATTTTAAAATTTAATCTAGAAGATTTTTAAATGAATTTGATAGTTTTATTCTCCATCGGTTTTTCAACGCGTTTCTTCCGGAGAAAAGAAGAAACACCCGAATCTGGACTTTCCTACCCACGTGATGCCGTCAGCCTTGGAACCATGACAATTTTCTTCATCGCGGAGAACGCTCGGAAAATTATTTTTTTTCGTTTCCGCTTTGACGGGCACGGGCAACGCCGAATTAGCCATGCAGTGGCTAGTACGGTATATAATATGAATGTTTCAAAGATCACACATTAATTATGGACTGAGCTATTTAGGCTTGAAAATATCAAAAAGTGATCTACAAAAGTTAATAAAGAGATTCGAGTACACGGGAGGCTGCGATGAACCTAATGAATTTGGCTGCCACAATTCGATACAAAAGCACGCCAAACAACGCGCCAAAGCGTTGCCACAAAAACTGTATCTTTTACTGTCCTTGCTGAGTTCTTGTCCATTGGAGTATAATCAATTTCAAAATAAAATGGAACTATTTTAAGATTATTTCTGTTGAATAATTTTTGATATTTTTCTTAACATAATGAGAGGATAATGTCTTAAAATTTCGAGAACATTTATTCAAAGGTGACCATTTTTATAGGTGTGGCTGTGTATAATAGTACAATTCCTTTTAATTACCATCTGACGGTAGCATGTGTCATAATTTTGCCTTTGCTGTGTCATGCTATTCGAAGATTTTAAAGAGGAAATTAAAATTACACATATATTTTACAATGCGAAGACAAATATCTTTGTTCCTTCAAAAAAATCGCATCACCTTTCACCATGGGATGTGAAACATTTTAGTTAGTTTTTTCTTCGATGTAATCATACGTTGAACTAGAAGTTTCTATTTATTTCTTTGCCAAAATAAAGCGCTCCGCAACTAGATATAAAGGTTATCATTAAACATTTTTCAATTCCCATTCTTTTATGTTGCCTAATATCAGTAATGATAATCGTCACGATTTTTATTCGCACGTAAGCAAATCTTTGTGAGATGACTTGTGCTATTTTCCTTTCACTTTATCGAAAACTATTCCTGGAAGTAACTTCAAAGGAACAAGTGTTGATCTTTCCATATTTGTCTTGACTTCAACTCAAGACAGTACGTCAGCGTCATGTGCGTCATTTACATAATTTTTTGGTGAAAGAGCATTGATTCGGCGATATTTAGAAATTCTCTGGATTCTTTTTCCCAAGGTGTTCACTGGAGTAGTGCCAAATCAAGGTGTAAATAATTTTCTTTAACGATATAAATGCTGGTATGGTGATGTGTGCCCCATTTTTAATGTCTTCAAAATAAGGACTGTTAAAAGAAAAACCATTGTATTACTTTTGATGATTCCTTTGGTACAAGGGAGCCACTGGACTATATAAGTTGACTTGAAATAAACTGCAAAAACCTTCGTGTTGGTATATTAACCTATTTGTGTTTAAGCTTGCTTTTTAGTCTCCACTTTTATGAAATGGAACATCCTAAGAATGAGTACCACTGCGGGATTGTTCCGGAGTTGGATATAAAAACTTATGAAAGTCCTTCCACTGGTAAAAAGGCTAATCCGTCTAAGAGAGAGCTGAAAAAATTGGTCCAGTTGGATGGAATAATACCATCCATGAACATGGCTGTCTTCACCGTGTGGTACATTCTCTTATACTCCGGTTTCTGGGGACTGTCCACTCTTCAAAGCACGATGAATGCTGCTGGTGGATTGGGTTCGAATTCCCAAGCGGTGCTGTACGCCTGTTCGGTGCTGTCCTCGCTGTTTCTGCCTCAACTACTAATTGAAAAGTGGGGCTGCAAAATGGTCCTGATCATTGGCTCTCTTGCGTGCTGTTCTTACGTAGCAGCCAATGCGAAGCTTCGCGTCGATACCATCATGCTGACGTCAGCGCTGTTCGGATTACTCAACGGTCCATTCTCAGCTGCTCAGGTCCTTTACGTGGACGAAATGGTCAGGGGATTCCTCAAGTCGAGCGTCACCAAGAACGTGGAGGTCACAATGGCCGTCTTTTTCGGCGTGCTCGCGCTGTCCATAGAAGCTTCCACGGCACTGGGGAATCTGGTGTCATTTCTTGTTCTGAGCTCTGATGTGAGGATGGCCTCAATTCCTCGAGTTGCAAATATTTCTTTCCACCTAACATGTGGTGTTCATTTCTATCCAGAAGACAAAGAAAACGAGTTCAATTCGTATCTCACGCCGCCAACTGAACTGGAAAGGGTCCACCTTGTGAGCATTTTGCTGGTCATGGGACTTACGGCGACGGTTTTAATACTTTTCTTTTTGGATCCTTTGAAAAGTGACGCAAAGTGTGGAGATGGAAGTAAAAGAACTTTTTGCGACGGTGTTTTGTCTTCTTTGATACTCTTGAAGAATCCTGATCAAATTGTCCTCATACCTATCACCATGTACATGGGTGTGGAATCCGTTTTTTATGCGAATGAATTCACTGAGGTAAGTACAATTGAATTTTTGTTATAAACTAGGCTGTGATGTAAATTATGGAAAACGCTCTCAAATGCAAGTGTCTACATCTTATAGATTTTGCATCTGTTGTCGCTCCACCCTATAAAAACAGTTAACAGTGCCCTCGTGCAACAAAATAGGGCCCCCACCGTAAAGCTCAACCAGATAACAATGACTACCATCCCATAAAGACAACCTACTTCACATAATGTTCAGGTATAGGGTAATTTACTTAAAAAGAATGCAGAATTTTGCGGGTTTTTTTCTTCAAAATTATAAAGTAAATTCGAGTAAAAACAATCGTAACTGTCAAAAGGTGTACCGGGATCCCATATCACCAGTACTGTAGTCGTAAATAAATCAGCGGGTATACTATGGGGGCCCCTGCACTTGTTTAGGCAGGGGCCCCATGGTATACCCTCTGTTGGTACACTCTTTTATATATATATATATATATATAAATTACGCGTCACGTTGTTTGTCCGCTATGGACTCCTAAACTACTTAACCGATTTCAATCAAATTTGCGCACCGTGTGCAGTTTGATCTAACTTAAAAGATAGGATAGCCTTCATCTCAATTTATAGCCGCGATATTATTTTATTGCAAATTATTGCGGTATCTGTTGACTGGATTGAGTAAGTATTCTAACAGATGGCGCTGTGTTGAAAGTACCAACGTTTCACATAAGCTACAATTTAATGGCATAACCACCACGTGTTGCTGAGTCTAAAGTATAAGTTCAATTTATTTCGTAGTAAACGCAATACAGTGATTAGCATAGCCGGCCACGTGTTATTTAGACTGAATTATAAACTGAATTCATATTATAGTAAAAGTAATCTATATATATAAAACACTAACGTACGTGGACCCGAAATCGACGTTATTTGTGTATCGTCGAATGGCAACAATCAACATATATAAAATAACCCAGATATTTTGAATTATTGCTGTTTTCAAATAGCCGAGGTCAATTTCTATTAAAAATAAGGAATTAAATTGTAATATTTATGTTTGAACTTACTTTTTATTTGCTACCCGGTATCGGGCCACGCGTCAGAATTAATGTTTACTTTTTTAATTTGATTTAGAATTCCGTGTTTGGGTATTTGAGTTGACTGTGAGATGTTGCCGACATATTTGAGGATTCCCAAGTATTATAAATGTGTTATTTTTGTTAATAAATCATTATTGTCTTTGTCAATATCGTTGAAAAGTCTTTTGTCGCATTATTCTATTTCACAATAAATATAATCAGGAAGTCGAAATTCAACACGTTTGAATTGATACGTACGTGTTTTTTTTATTCAGAATTTAGCATTTTTTCAAGGATTGGAATTTTATTTTTGTTTGCATTATGTGTTCCGGTATATTACATGTTGCAGAAATATTATTTAGGAGTTAGATTTTAATGATATGTCTATTTCCTGCAAAATATCTCTAGACGCGGGTAATTTTGTAGCGGTATATGTACATTTCGGCCAACTTTGCTTAAATATTTGATTGAATATGCAATGATTTAAAGAATTGTTTCACAAAAATGAATAAAATATACAAATCAAAACATGTTTAATTACGGTGTGTAAAAAAGTTTAAAAAGCACTATTACACACCGCCGAGCGCTAGCTGGCGCAGCCCGACTAGTACAGTGGAATTCTTCTTGCTTTTTAATTATTAGTGCTTCATTATTCAACAATCTTTAATTAAAATATATACATGATATATACATACAGGGTGGTCCCGAATTCATGGTACAAACTTTAATGGTAGGTACAGGACATTGTAACAATGATTTATTGTATAGGAATGTATAGTCGCAAGTGACGCGGTGAGGCGAAAACAGGGGAAATAACGGCCGAAAGGAAAAACAAAGATTTTATTGAAAGCGTTGTTGACAAGTGTCATGTTTACAGTAATTGTTCAAAATTGCGTCCACCAGTATCGATACATGCTTGACAGCGTCGGTGGAGCGATTGGCGTACACGTTCAAAGATGCCTGGTATTTCACGCACACCTGCAGCAGCTACAGATAAGCGAGCGACGAGATCCTCATCTGAGTCAACTGGAGTCTCATAAACAAGATGCTTTAGATGTCCCCATAAAAAGTAATCGAGGCTCGATAAATCGGGAGATCGGGGTGGCCAAGGGACTGGTCCACCACGCCCATTCCATCGAGTACCAAACGTGGCATTCAGGTAATTCCGTACATCAATGCTGAAGTGTGCTGGCGCCCCATCGTGCTGAAACCACATGCGGTTACGAATGGCGATCGGAACATCATGCAGCAGTTGTGGTAACACTTCTTTCAGAAAAATAAGATAGCTTCCGCCAGTGAGCCGCGTGGGTAGTAAGTATGGGCCAATCAAAAAGTCGTTCACAATACCAGCCCACACATTAATACTGAAACGTTGTTGAAACGCATGTCGACGCGTTGCATGTGGATTATCGGTTGCCCACACATGGGAATTGTGCGCATTAAAGACACCCTCGCGTGAAAATGTCGCTTCATCTGTAAATAGCACATAATCTACGAAATCCGGCTGCAACGCACATTGCTGCATCACCCACAGGCAGAAGTTCACGCGGCGAGGATAATCTGCCGGATTCAATGCTTGTACTTTCTGAAAATGGAAGGGGTGTAAGCGATTTTCGTTTAACACTCTGCATACAGTCTGATGACTCACACCTACGTCACGCGCAACAGTTCTTGTGCTTGACTCGGGTCTATCAGCCACAATGTTCAAGATGCTTTCTTCCAGCCTTGGAGTGCGTACAGCTCTTACTCGACCAGCGCCATGTCTGTTGACGTCGAACGCACCTGTTTCACAAAGTTGACGATGTAACCGTTGAAAAATTCTATGATCCGGCATTCGTCGATCAGGATACTCCGCGCGATACATTCGTAACGCAGCTCTGCCGTTACCATTTGCACGGCCGTACATGTAATGCATGTCTGCTTTTTCTGCATACGTAAAGTCACCCATCGTCTACGGCAGCACAATTGTGAATGGCGCTTTTCCCTACTGCGATGCATCATGTTCAACAGCGGCTAGACATCTACTGCCCTCTACCGGCAATGATACCAACCGATCACTCCATTTCTCTTTCCTTTTATTTCCCCTGTTTACGCCTCACCGCGTCACTTGCGACTATACATTCCTATACAATAAATCATTGTTACAATGTCCTGTACCTACCATTAAAGTTTGTACCATGAATTCGGGACCACCCTGTATATGAAATCCTTTCTAAGGAAAGGGTAGGTATTCATTAAACTAAACATGCTCTCGTAAACGGCCGTGAAACATGGTAATATTTCAATTGTTCTTAAAAGAGGCTTTAATTTTTCTGGAACAACTTTGGCGTTTTCATTGGTCCCTCAAACCCTGAATAGTGCGCATTTCATCTATACCAAAACGTCAACAGATCCTTCTTACCTCCTTTTTTACATGGCGAATATCCCCTGAATTTATATTTTCTGGATAAAACTTGGATATATCTTTCAAAAGTTGACAGTTTTCTTCATTAACATCAGAACAAAGTCTGAATTTCATTCTATCGACAATACTTTGAATGAATTGCTTTTGATTAAAATGTACAATTTGGAATTATGTACCAAGGTGATATCTTGAAACATAATTATTTCTTCTTGAATTCTTTTGCTTCTACAGTTATCTGCGTTTCACACGTGATGTTTCGCGCGATGTTTTCTAGGGAAAAACAAAGCGGTGTTCGTAGTTTTTAATAAAAAGCAGAGGGTATACGGAATTTGTTGGAAAAACCAGAGGGTATACGGCGTATACCGCCGTATACCCTCCACTACAGCCCTGCTTATCACTCTTTAAATGGGGTCAGGAGAAGATTTACGATTCGTGCCTACGTACTTTAACAAAATATGAGCGTCAAATTTTTTAATGAAATCAAAATTTCGATTTACCGAAACTTTTTGGAGTAGCATCTATGAAAGATAGATATTTGTGTTCTTTGCATCATTTGGCTTTACATATGATGAATTGCTAATCTTATCTTTCCAAAACTAGATGTTTTTGTAAAACCCGCGTGGAAAAATTTTAAATGGTTAAAACATATTGTTAAGACTAAGACTGATGTTTATGGAATTCCTCTTACCTTCATAAGCGTGTGTGTGCTAGTGTTCTGAATTATTATTTAAGTTTCTTTAGAGATCGCGTAAGCCCCGAAGAAACATGCCGTGACTGTCTCCACATTCCCTGAAAACTCATCATGGAACTGAGTCGCCATATCGCTGACGTAGAAGACCTGCGCAGAAATCAATGGCTCGGTTCAGAATAATTATTATTAGATACCTTTTATTACAATACCTTTCTTGACCAACATTCCATAATTACACTCCCATTAAACCCGTATTAGTATGCACTAAATACATATTGACAAGATTCCTGCAACTAAGGAAACAAAATAAGCTTCGTGACATCTAACCATTAATTATTGGATTTACTAAAGAAGATTACCAATAATTATTGGATTCGAAATAAGAAAATTCATGTACATCGACGAAACGCGTAGGTCATACGTATTTTACACAAAGGCATTTATTACTCGAACCTGCTCCTTTTGTGCTCAACTTGTCATGAAAATTCGATATGTGCCATTTTGACGGCATGTCCAGTTCACAACCGTTGACAAACTCGATTTGTAGTTCCTAACCCTTCTTCCTGGTGGTGGTTGCCTCGTGGAGATATCTTGTCATTAAGGAAAAAACGGACCAGATCTTGATCACGTCATCATCAAAAAATCTGCATTATCTTGATGGACGAAGAATTACAAAAAAAGGTCAGATCTTGATGGAAGAGATATCTCGTTAAAACCACTTGGAGGGTAAAAGACCTATTGAATGATCTTTACCACAAAAATTTATTTTATTTATCACTTGGACCTTATATTTTGACTGATTTCAGTTGCGAATCATAAATTACTGAATTTATAGTAGTCAGTTTTCTTTATTTTTCTGTCTTGCGTGTGGCGCAACGTAGCCAAATGTGGCCCTTGTGTCTTAAAAACCAGCCAAACCTAATTCCCTCTTTTAATCAGGGCAAATTTGGATCCCAGTATTCATTTACTTACCTCGCTATCTTGGTATAATATTTACTTTTTCTGGCATGGTTCCTCGCGTGTATCGTGTAAGATTAATAATTAATTACTTTTAAATACTTTAATCTTCAAATAAAATCTCTCTATATTAAAAAAATTTACCGCAGCCGCAGGATTGAAAACTCGTTTTTTTTGCTCGATTCTTAGACTGTTCCCGAGAAAGTACGGATCAGAAAATTACGAAATTAACATGGTTTGTTCAAAATTGTACAGGGAACAATTGTAACAGGGAGAATATTTTTTCCGATGCGGCTATTCGTTTAGGGTGCATTAAGTGTCAAAGTCGAAAAAAGCGAAATTTCTAACGCGAGTGAGCAAAACACGTACAAGTTTGCAGTCTTCAGCCGTGAAGTTTTTTTAGATTACCTCTATACGTGAATTTTTGCACCTCGCTATCTTAATTATTTATATAATTTTTATACCTCGACAAGTTTTTTTAGAAATTTCAATTTGGTTCCTGGTAATATATTTTTGAAATTCGGGAAATATTCGTTACTTTTTTGTTAAAACTATAATATCTATAGCATATATTACTATTAGTTTTTAAATTTTAAAACATCACAGGAAACTTTAGAATGTACTTTTTCTTATGGTGCAATTATTTTTGAAAAAAATGGTTAATAAATAAATTCGATGCGATTAAAATTTTGTCATAATTTTCGGAACTTTTAGATCGTAATTTTCGATACAAAACTAAAGCTGTCATATCTATAGCTTGATACTATTAGTTTTTAAAATTCGAAAGTACCACGTTAAAGTTTAGAATGCACTCTTTCTTATGGTTTAATTATTTTTAAAATTGGTTCTTAAATTTTTCGTCGCGGAGATGAAACGTTAGATCCTTCTGACTGGCCTTGGAGTCGAACTCGCTGTGACGTCATGGCTCGTAAAAACGCTTGCGAAAGGAGTGTTGGTTTGCGAAACAAACCTGATGGGATTGCATAGCAACCACCGGGGGTTGGCGAGCAAGGGATGGAGCCCCATAGAATTTAAAAAATTACGAGTATTAATAAGAGTTAAGGTGATTTTTTTCATAATTAATTAGTTTAAAGTTGTAGCGAAAGACTGCTATGGAACATAAAACATGAGCGAATCTGTGCTTTAGTCTGCATAATCTATGCTAGCATGTTGCCACGTTGTTCCTGGATGCCAGCATGGTTTTTCTTACTTCAGGAAAGACCTGTGACTAATTAACGCAAAGAATTTCAAAATAATTTCTCACATTTTCCATATTTAAAAAAAGGCATGATGCAGACATGAGCCACTTTGTTAATTACTGCCGTAAAATCTTAAATCAGTGTCGGCAAAATTCATTTTTATCAAAAATTAATTAATCAGCATAAAATGTGAAGCTCGTTAATGGAGAACGATGGAAGTTAATAAGATAAAAAATATAAAGGGTACACTGAGAAACTTAAAAAGTGATAGTTGACGCCTTAAACCTACGTTTTATTTCTTGAGAACCAAACGGGAGCCATGTGCATTTGTAGCAGGCGGTAAAATATTTAATAATCTGAGGCTGGTTGTTCCTCTCAAATTTCGTAACAACGGTACACAAAATTATATGTGCAGGGTTGCCAACGGGCGACTTTTTCCTACAATTTTTCAAGCTTGGCGACTAGAGATCTTTTTAACAAATTTGACTCAGATACTTAGATTTTCAAAATTTTGGCGACTTTTTTAAAAACATATCAGGTTAACGAAAATTCAATCTACACAGCTGACGGAAAAAGTATTTTTCGGATTTTTCTTTTTGGAGAAAATGTCCAAGGGACGTCAATTCCGAAGTTTTGACGCCAAACCTTGGTGGCGATCGTGAAAGCATCAGAATCTGGGGTTACTAGAATTGTTATGAAAACCTTATAAAGAAAATATTTTTTGTTCTTTAGTTGGAAATTTAAATTGGTTTCAACCTTTGCTTCATTATTTAATTAGCAATTTTTATGCTTCAACCTATTCATTTTTTATCTGAGCAACTAAAATTGTTACTAAAAATAAGTCTTTAGGCCCTGTTAACATGAGGCGTTTCCCAAGGTCAGCTTTTCTTATACATTAAATATGATTTTATTCCCCTAATTTAATTTATTTATTTAAAGAAAATCAAATTTTTAGGTATCAATCTAAACTAAAATTTTCCGCAGATTTTAAATCCGTTGAAATTTTTACTCTATCTTTAACGGTCCAGGAGATAGAAAAAATAACTTTGACTTCAATTAAAACATTTATCGTCTGGCTGGGAAATCAATCGCGCAAAATCAAAGCGGAAATTAAAAAAATAATTTTCTCCGCGTTCAGCGGATGAAAAAAACTTGGCATGATTGCAAAATCTGACTGCAAGGTAGTATGTGTAGAAAAAGTTCTCCGCGTTTGAAAAAGCGATGGAGAATAAAACTATGAAATTCTTTTTAAAATCTTCTAGATTGAATTTTTAAATTTCGCCGCGACCCAAAAATTGCAATTAATTTAAACTACCTAAGTGCCATAGAATCGTCAGGATTTTGGGGCCCCAGTCAGACAAACAAACAAACACTTTCTTTTATAATAGTAGAGATTACCTATCAATGAAAAAATGTGTATCATCAGTTATATCTGGATATATTTAGCATTATTTTATTATATTTAGAACGCAATATATTCAAAGAGGACAAGAATCGCTATAAGAGAGGTATTTTCTGGGTGGGAGGAATTCTCCCAGAGACATTGTTCTGAAGTTTCTTTTTGGCATACATTTCCTGATAAGTTATAGTTTGAGAAAGCATGGTTTCGGTATAGAAGAGTGAAACGGAGCTTTTTAATGTTTCAAACTTCGTTTCCAGACCGTAGAAAATTATTCTCTTTTGAAACTGTGCATATGGTTTTTGTTCTGTTTTGCAATGCTGGACTGGGATGAAATTAAAATTTTCACTTTTTGCCAGGAAAACAAACTAAAACGTTCAAATAAATGTTAGTTGAATTCAAATTTGTTATTTGGCACTAGAGTTGTCAGAAAATATTTGTTGCATTTGTATTTTTTTCCTTGTAATCTTAAATGAGAAATTTGTGTGCAATAGATCTAGATTTTTTTTTGTAGGTGCCTATTTTTTCATTACCAAATTTTTCAAACCAAATGAAATGCAAAAAAAAAAAAAAATTAATTGATGATAAAAGCATTTTATTAAGCATTTTCTAAAACTTTTTAGGTCATCGTAATTTTTTCCCTTGATTTTTAGCCACTCAAACATGCAGTACTCATACGAATAACTGAAATAGTTTTTTAATTGAATTCTCTTATTATATACGTTATCTAATTATTATCAGCTCTTATGTCATCTCAAAAATAAATTTTGTACATTAATCCATATTTAGATATGATTGCTCCTTCGGGATGCCTACTCAATACTGTAATTTTTATCTAAATTTTGGAAAGCATTTTTCAAACATTGACCGATTTATTTTTAGTTCCGTTTATTGACTTCGTTTCAACCTAAACAAATCTGTGTACGCTCTACATCATTAACTACAGATAACACATTTTGAAAGTTTTGTCTTCATTGAAACATCAACACCGCTTTGATAAAACTCATTCGACTCTGCAAGTGATTGACTGAATAAATAAGGTAGCAGTCAGTTAGTTGTAGTGAGAGCTGTGGGAAGATTTAAGCTCTCTTTTGTGTGTGTGAAAGGAAACAGTGGAAAAGGTTTCATGTTTGTAGTGTTAGACGTGGTGTGATTTTGCAACTTCGTGGTTATCTGGTGTCCAGATTCTGAAGTACGATTGATGATTCATCGGTTTGAATACAAGTGGCACATAGTGAAGCAAGGCTCGAAAGATAAGATAAAGAAATCGGATAACCTCAATGCTGACCATGTAACCTGCACAACTTGGAATAACTACATAAGAAGCTGAAAATGCCCAAAAAATCACCTCTTGCCAATCTGCTGGTTTTGTGCCTATGGTACATTCTTCTTTACGCAGGATTTTGGTCAGTGACTAGCCTCCAAAGTACCATGAATGCTGAGGATGGAATAGGTCCCAATTCCCAAGCAGTTTTCTATGCATGTTCTATGCTATCCTCTTTGCTTCTACCTGAACTGTCCATCCAGAAGTTGGGCTGCAAGACCGTGTTGTTGATTGGTACCTTTGCGAGCTGTGGCTACATAGCAGCAAACATGTACCTTCACGTCGGAATTTTAATGGCCGCATCTGTCTTGTTCGGATTGGTTACGGGGCCATTCATTTCTGCGCAAGTCTTCTACGTCAGCGAAATGGCGACTCGGTTCCATGATGAGTTTCCAGGGAATTTGGAGACAGTCCTGGCATGTTTCTTCGGGGCTTACGCGATCTCTATAGAAACTTCAACAGCCTTGGGCAACATCATATCGTACGCCGTTTTGCGACCCATGGACGGATTTGACAGTAGTCGCGAGTTTTCTGTGAATAGTTCACACCAGCTCAACTGTGGCGTTGACTTTCAACCCGAAGAGGGAGACTTCGTCAACACGAATCTCGCCCCTCCGTCGGATTTTAAAAGAATGGTTTTCATTTGCATCTTGCTAAGCATGGGTGTTTTGGCTGCCGTTTTCATGGGTTTCTTTTTGGATTCCGTAAGAGGTAACGTAACATCTGAAGATGAGGGGAACCGTCCGTTTCTCACCCACATTCTGGCGTCTCTGAGACTTATGAAACAGTGTGATCAAATCTTACTTCTACCTCTCACTATTTTCATGGGTTTGGAAAGTGCGTTTTATTCCAACGAATTCACTCAGGTAAATATGTCTTGTGACCAACCTGTATGTATTCTTTTACGTTTCTGTGTTTAAAAGTTATCCATTGAAACTCAATTCTCAAGCAGATAGAGTATTTCATTGTAAGCAAGCAATTCCAATTTCATGTATTTAAAAATATGAGTTGAGTTGTTGATGTGTTCAAATTTTAAATCAGATTTCTAAAATTTCATTAGTAAACAAGGAATTCCAATTTAATTTGTTTAAAAATATGATTTATTGATGGTCAGATTTTAGGTTAGATTTCTAGAATTCCATTAATAAACAAGCAATTTTGATTTAATATATTCAAAAATGTAAATTTAGATTTTGGATTAAATTTCTAAAATTTAATTTTGTAATTCTTTTTACTATATTATTGAGTATCCTTTACTTAAAATAAACAGTTGTGTCGCCCTTTACCATGTCAAAAGTCTCACAGTTGTTCTGTAAACCGAGCCTGAGAATAGCACATTTCACTGAATAAGTGTCAAATTCAGCATTGTATTCCAGCCTACCTCTGCATTAGGGTTCAGAATACGCTAGTGAAGTAAAAATATTCGTTAAAACTAGTGAGAATCCGACAAGATGTCGATTTCGTGAAAAAATATAACTTTCATCTTTGGCTTTAGGGGAGCATCTTCTTTAGGTGTGTTCGGGCTTCAGACCAGAGGTACTCTGGTGGTCTTTTTCTTTCCCCATGGTAAAGGTGAAAATTAAGTTATTTTGTAAGTGGCCAGTGGCTCATTCAGTGGCCACTTACGAGCATTCAAAATAGATTTTATCACCCCGCGAAATACCGACACTCCGGAAATACCCCGTTGGGTAGGTGTGGAAGTTTGGAGAGTGTGGTGCCAGCTTTAGGTGTTGCCTCGTCATCTGATCGTGGTTCAAAATTACGAGATGTTGTCCTCGTATCTTTCCCTTAGATAAATCATTCCGGACCGTCGTCAACAGTCCGTTGTGTTGCTGTAGTACGACGTTCGTTAAAAATTATCTTATTTTATAGGACATACTCCAGGTCACGTGCACACGCAGGTATTAATCTTCAGCCTTCTTTTCCTCAATTGCTTTGCGTTTTCCCGCTTCAAGTGTCTGCATTTTTTTTCTCTCAATTCCAAATTTAAGAAAGTGTGGAGACTGTATTAAAATGTTTCAGTCTCCACTTACAAACATTTAGTTGCCATGTGGCGAGTGGTGACCGTTAATTTTCACCTTTACCCCATGGCCACCTTTACACCATCACCTTTACCCCGTACGCGATTTTCCAAACCCCCACAGATACTGCACCGCCAGGTGACAGGCCGGTCGCTGGGAGGAGCGTTAAGGAATTGTGGGAAGGTTGATCCAACTTCTTGGCGACTTAACGCTCCGTCGTCGCGCTTTTAGCAAGAAGTTTCAATGGATAACAGTTTGGGCGATTTGATTTTTTTTTAAACGGGGGTTTCATTGGTTTAAACCAGGTTTTTTTTTAGAAACTTAGTTTAACAAAGCAATGAACATTAAATGCAAAGTAGTAATTATCTGTAATATCTGCTCAAATTGATTAATCCAATGGATTATCTTAATTAATTCATCATTATTTAGGATTAATTAATTATATGATTAGTTTTTATTAAATAATTAATATTACGGTGTGATCGTTTTTAGATTTTCTTTAATAAGTCGATGGGATCTTTAAATAAGCAGTAACTTTAAATGCTAATATATTTAAATTGGGATTTATCTTTTGCAATCCAATGAGAGAGAGAGAGAGAGTATCCGTTATCTTCGAAAATTCCTCCAAAAACCTTAGAGCGTCATTTTCATTTGCCAAAGAACTTCGAAGAATAATGAAATTTTCCATATGTAAAACTACGTTGAAATCTTTTAATATTAATTCTATTTCCATTATGCGCTCCACACGTGTAACACAGTCAAGATAACACTAACAACAATATGTGTGACGACAGAATGTGAACAGAACGTGCGGCGAGATTTCTTCAGCGCCAAGTCGTCCTAGTGCAACCAGATAACCGGTCAATTTAATTGGTTCAGCAACAAATCGTCATCCAGCGCGTCCGGCCTGTCACCTGGCGGTGCAGTATATGTGAGGGTTTGGAAAATTGCACCCCGTACTGTCTTTAGTTAGCACCATGGGAAGAGATGTTGCACTCAAGAGATACCCAAGCTATCTTTTTTCTGCTTTCATCCCATTATCCTAGTCCACAAATCCCCCTTTTTTTTCTCTTTCCACGACATTTTTTCTTGAAGTTTTCTGTCTTGTTTTGTTGCAGCTTGACCCAATATGGCCCTTGTGTCATTAAATCCCAAAACAACCGACCTTTTAACTTCGACTTACTGTGGGTATATTGGTCTTTTCTGTGTCAGGAAAACTGAAAAACAAGGAAAGATTCGGAAACTTCGGATAGCAGTATTTGAAACACAGTAACTCTTCCACCTTATCCTTCTTTTGTGACAGTTAAAAAGAGCTCTGCAGCAAGGGTCACAAAGATCTACTTATAGGATAAGAATTAATAAATTACACATTACATTGCGTTTTTTATGGAATACTAGATGAATAACCCGTCGTTGCTCGGGTTTCAAATATGACGCGATATATTTTAGCGTTGTAGTTAACTCAAGTACACAAATTCTGTAGAACGTGTTTCCTACCGCGACCTATCCCTGTGTTAACTGATACTCAAACCCTGTACAACGTGTTTCCTTATCCATGTCCATTTATTGTAGGAAAACAAACTTTAGATTTTAAAATTAGGGCTTCGAGGGGAACTTTTAGGACTACCTGTGTACCAATTTTTATGATTACAGATTGGTCTGAAGACAGGAAAAAAATAGCTCATGTATTCCGCAGTGTTCTAAAGCAGTGGTCCCCAACCCCCGGGCCGCGGACCCGTGCCGGTCCGTGGATCATATGGTACCGGGCCGCCCAAGGAACATTAAATTATTTCCATTTTATTTACTGTGGTGTATTTCTCTCGGGTTTGTGCGGTTCTTATCTATGAAATGTCCACTCAAATTAGGAGACGGTAAATCAGAACTTGAAATTTGTTCTGTTACTAGAGCTTCAATTATGATTTCTGAATTCTGTATGTCTCTATTTTCCAATTTTGACAAATGTGACAACTGTTTGCGAGTTGGCAGACAAAGTAGCTGCATTTAAAGCAAAACTCAAGTTGTGGGGACGGCGTGTGAACAGAGGCATTTTGGACATGTTTTAGACATTAGTGCGGATTTTAGGCCAGACTGAGCCTAAACATTGATTTTTCCAGTTGGTGCGCGATCACCTTTTTAGTAAGACCACATCTAGAATATGCTGTACAATTCTGGGCTCCATATATGAGAAAGGACATAGAATCAATTGAAAGGGTTCAGCACAGAGCTACAAAAATAATAAAGGGGCTAGCAAATTTCGACTATAATGAACGTTTAAGTAAGCTAAACATGTATACACTGGAAAGAAGAAGAAGAAGGAGGGGGGGATTTGATTCAGCTTTTCAAGTTTGTAAAACAAGGGGACACAGAGGGCTTAAATTTCAATAGGGATAACAGAACAAGGGGCCATGGGTATAAATTGAATAAGACACATTTTAATTGGGATTTAAGGAAAAACTACTACTTTAATAGGGTAATAGACAGTTGGAACGCGTTGCCAGAAAATATAGTTAATTCAAAGGGAGTGTACGAATTTAAGACACAATTGGATAGTCAGTGGGAATTGGAGAATTCATAAACAAAGGACCAGCCTTGTTGGGCTTGAGCCTGTAGCTGGTCGTCAATATTTGTATTTGTATTTGTAAAAGAGTTTGAGCGCTACTTCCCAACTACAAAAGACCCACGAACTAGTAAGGAATGGATCCGCAACCCATTTGTCAACAAATCAGGTGAATCTAGCATGTCTGTGCAAGACGAAGATCAACTGCTGGAGATTGTAAATGAAGGCGGCCTTAAAACTACGTTCGATACAACAACTTTGCTGGTGTTCTGGATTAAAGTCATGGCGGAATACCCTGAGTTTGCCACTATAGCACTTAAATCTCTATTGCCATTTCCGACAACCTATCTGTGTGAATCGGGGTTTTCTGCAGTGACAGCAACCCAAACAACATAATTAACTGGACGTAAGCAACAGACTTCGGGTGTCATTGTCTAAAATTACCCCCAGAGGAAACCTTCTCGTTGCAAAGAAATAAACTCAGGTTTCTCATTGATTTAGCGTTCTAGTGAGTTAAAATGTTAAATCACTTTATATTCCTTTTTTGGTGTAACTGTATTTTATTTTGAAGGCATGTTTAAATACAATTAAATTAAAATTATCAAATCAAAACAATCTAAAATATAAACAGTCAACGTCCCCCCCCCAGTGGGCCGCGTTAAAATTATGAAACGTTGATCCGGTCCGCGGCGATAGAAAGGTTGGGGAGCACTGTTCTAAAGTATTAGTGTTCTAAAGTTGGTGTGGAGTCAAACTGTGTAGATTTGTATAGAAAATGTACACACACATATCCTTTTTTTTTTAATGTTAGGTTTTATGGCGCGAGGGTCTTATTTGTCTATGCCTAACGAGAATGGGATACAACCTGGATACATTACTTATCTACCCTAACTCACACAAAATATTTCACTTTCCCTGATTACCAAATCCTGAATGAACTCCATGCCATACAGGCCGTCAACAAAACCATTTCATAAAGCAAATCTAAATAGGAATCATGTAAAATTTACAACGCTGTTAATCATGTAGGTTTTTAAAACATAAGCATTTGTTTTGATAAGAAAATACTCATCTTCTAACGCCATTTTATCTTTATCATATCTTGACTGGATGGTCAATATTCAACAATCATAGACCAAACTCATTTGGAGTTTATTATCCTGCCCTGAAGGACCTATTAATGGATACGTAGCAGAAAAATTTGATTTTTATTGATAAATGATATTGTTTTGAGGAATTACATTTAGTTTTTCAGTTTGACTTAAATCAAATTTATACTCGAGATTTGATGTATTTCATTTTTCTTAAGATTTATGTATAGTTTAATATAGAATGTTAAATGTACTTTATTTGCCACAGCTTGGCTAAATATGGCCTATGTGCTATAAAAACCAACCTGATTATCATATGAACTACAATGCGCAATCATTTTGACGTAAGAGTATGAGATATCTTATCAATTCTCGGTTTGAATTTATCATTTTTTCCGATCACGGATTGCTTAAGTTGTCGGCTTTATTCTGGATTTTTAACTCTAACTCGTCTTCTGAACTGCGTTGATAATATTCTTTTCGCTGTGTTGTGAAATAACGGTACGCGAATTTATCTCTTATGCATGAACGATTGCAGAAAAGAAATCTCATCCATCGCTGCAGACTCTTTGGCACTTTTATTTCTGTCTGAGTCGCAGGGGTTGCTACCTTGTTTCTTTTCCTCTTATTCGTCGTCTGTGTTTCTGCATTACTGGTTGAATCAGGCAACCTGTTCCCCCAATAAGTATCATTGAAGCACTCACCCGGTCAATGTGAAAATTTGAGTGAAAAGGAATAATACGGGTCAATGCGATAAACGTACGACCTTGTAGAACGTTGTTAGTCAATGAGCTTGCAATAGAGAACTCAGCCTGTTAAACTTGTTGGTTGCGGCTGCTTCAGACAATGGTGATCCCTTCAGTTAGCGATTGCCCTCTGCCAAACGTGACTGTGGAACAAAACCAGAGTGTTCATGAAGATTCGGTATGCCTGGAGCCAACAGACAAAGATGGGCCGGTCATGAGCAAGAGAAGAATCCTGTGGAACTTATTCGTCCTAAGTGTCTGCTACTGCCTTTTTTACACTGGATTCTGGGCCCTGACGAACCTCCAGAGTACCATGAACGCTGCTTCGGGAATGGGTCCCGACTCGCAAGCAGTCATCTACGGCTTCGCAATGATCTCCTCGCTGTTCCTACCTGAGCTCTCAATCGAAAGGTTTGGTTGCAAGAAGGTTATGATAGTCACCACTATACTATCCTTGCCGTACATTGCCGCCAACATCCACCTGCGCTGGGACATTATGATGTCTGCATCGGCCCTGTTTGGCCTAGTAAGCGGCCCTTACGGGTCGGCCCAGTATGTGTACATAGACGAAATCGCCCTCCGCTACCAATCGACCGTCACGGAAAACGTGGAGTTCGTCATGGCCTGCTTTTTCGGTGTCTTCACCTTCTTCATGGAAAACACCCAGGTCTGGGGAAATGCCATATCCTTCTTCGTGCTCAAATCTGGCCGCCATCATCATCATAATGTCTCTCGACTGGCTCGGTGTGGGATCCATTTCGATCCTTCGGACATTTCTAACGATACGAAATCCAATCTGGCCCCACCCCCTGACGAAGAGCGATTTCTTTTGGTTGGAATTTTCGTCGGAATGGGCATCTTATCGGTAGTGTTGCAGACCTTGTTGTTGGATCCTCTGCACAACGACGTGAAAAGAGGCATTGGATGTAGCCAAGTGGTTCCCCGCTTTAAGGCTTCCATTTCTCATTTCTTGACTCCTCACCAACTTTTATTGATACCGATCACCATATTCATCGGTATCGAAAGTGCCCTGTATTCCAATGAATTCACCGAGGTATGTTTTTGAATGATTTTTTTTTTACTTTTTAATTTAAATCACATACTTTTTAAAAATACTCATATATACTTTTACATACTTAAAATTACATATTTTTTAGGTTTAGTCTATTCCCTTCATTCTACTGAATTCACCGAGGTATTTTTTAAGGAGCAATTTTTTTCACGTTCTGAATTTAAATAATGATTTTTAACCTGAATTTTGTGCCTTCTCTTGTGAAGATTTTCATTTGTACTCAAAACATTAAGCCCGTTTTCATGAAAAATTACTGCGTTTACGCATTTGTCCCTCATTTCTGTAATCATATTTTGAATATCAATGTACATCTCGGTGTATCCCATCATTTTATTTCCAGTTATTTTTACTACCTCAGTGTGATTTTAAATCGTTAGAAAGTATACCTTTCTCCTTTAGCGCATTTGTTTATGCACTTCTACACTATTACTTTACGCAATAGTCTTCTGTGATTCCAGCTGAGTCACAATATTTTTCCTTTTACTAGTTTGCTCAAGCGGCAATAAAATTATTTCCGAGACGCCATTATGATTTTATTCTTCCAGTTATGAAAAAATAAATGACGTTCTAAATAGGGATGCGACATGGACAACGAAACATCGATGTATTTAAACTGTTTTTTCCCATTTTTTAAACCTGGTTTAGTAACCTCTAACATTAATGTTAGCCCGATTCGTCAATTGCCGTGTTTATTAATTTATAACTAATATTTTTTAACTGTCAAAACAAAGTCAAAAAAATTAATAAGAACAATTTAACATTATTTGTACAATTTGAAAACAAATCTTTTGTTTTCAAATTGTACAAATAATACAAAAGAAAATAATATTTACTGCAATTTGAAATAGATACTACTAACTATAAGTATAATTAGGTAGGTAAATATAAACTTATTTTTTATTTACAGTAAATAGAACACATTGGGGCCTATAATTATTTTATGCAACAATATTTGTTATTTACAGTTTGTAAAAAAAGATTGTTAACTTTGTATAAGCCGACTTCTTTTTTACTAACTATCCAACGAGTTAAGGAAAAAGCTATTTCTAATGGAACGTGACAAATACTTAATTGTATGGTTATTTTTAAAATTTTTACTCTCTCATCTTCTTTTTCATTCAAAAATAAAACATCGACAACGTAAAAACATCGACAGTGTAAAAACATCGATTTTAAACAAACATTGATGTCGCATCGATAGTTTCAAACAGCACACACGCATCATACTTCGTCCTGAATACCACATACATAACTTTTGTAGCTTGTACCATTAGGATTTTTTCTCTTACTAGGGGGCTCCGCCCCCTGCTCGCTTACGCTCGCCAACCCCCGGGGATTGCTGCGCAATCCCATTTGGTTTGCTTCGCAAACCAACACTCCTGTCACAGATACCATTTGGTTTGCTTCGCAAACCAACATTACTTTCACAGAGTGAAACTATCTGAATAATTCGTATTATGCTGATTTCACTTTCCGGTTCATGACGTCACAGCGAGGGCTTCGCTGCGTCTCGCTTACGCTCGCCGACCCCGGGGATTGCTAGGCAATCCGTTTGGTTTGCTTTCTCAAACCAATACTTCTTTCGCAAGTGATTTAACTTTTTTTTGCTTTAACACTTAATGCACCCTAAACTAATAGCCGCATCAGTAAAAAATCTTCTGCATCTTGTTCCCTGTACAATTTTAACTAAACATTGTTAATATCCAAACTTTACGATCTGTACTTTGTCGGTAAACTGTCTTGAAAACAGAGGGAAAAAAGCGAGCCTTTTTCCTCGCCAAATAAAAAGAAATCGTTTTTATGGCAATTGTTGCTACGATAAATTTGATATCTGGCAAACCCGATAGTCAAAAGTGTAACCCACTACTGCTTTCGGAAGCAGCTATGCGAACTGAAAAATACGAAATTTGTGTCACCAACTTTTGATTGCATCGAATTTATTTATGAACCAATTTTAAAAATAATTGTACCGTAAGAAAGAGTATATTCTGAGGTATACTGCAATATTTAATAAAATTAAAAATTAACAGTAATACTATACAGATATGACCATTTTAGTTTTGTATCAAAAGTTACGATCTGAAAGTTCCGAAAATTGTATGACCCACTTTTATTTGCATCGATTTTATTTATTAACCAATTTGAAAAATAATTATACCATAAGAAAGAGTGTAATGTAATGTATTCAGTGATGTTTTCAAATTTAAAAAATAATGGCTTTTGCCGTAGACAAAACGGTTTTAACAATAAGTAGCGAAAATATCCAAAGATTCCGAATTTTGTATGACGAACTTTTGATCGCATCCAATTTAATTATTAACCGATTTCAAAAATAATAGTACCGTAAGAAAGAGTATATTCTGAGGTATACTGCTATATTTTAAAAATTAAAAACTAATAGTAATTAGATATAGATATGGCAGTTTTAAAAAAAAGTAACAAAAATGTCCCGATTTTTCCTGAATTTCAAAAAAATATTATCAAGAACCAAATTTAAATTAAAAAAAAAACTCGACGAGCTGCAAAAATTTACGTTGAGAGGTACTCTTAAAAAAAAACTCCCGACTGAAGACTGAAAATTTGAATGTGTTTTGCTCACTCGCGGAAGAAATTTCACTTCTTCAACTTTAACACTTAATAAAACCTAAACTAATAGCCACATCGGAAAAAAATCTTAATAATTATCCAGGGAATACGATGAAGAACAAAGCATGTTAATTTCATTTTTTTCCGATCAGTACTTTCTCGGGAAACCGTCTAAGAATCGAGCTAAACAACACAGTTTTCAATTCTGCGGCGGCGGCGGCGGTAACATTTTTTTAATATAGAGAGATATAGTTCACAGTACTTTAAGATCCATTTTAGTCTACTTTTGTCGACATCCTAGGGTGGTCAAACGAAAAGTTTTTCACAATTGGTTGGTTGCTATGACGTTTAATGGCGCAAGGGCATTATTTGGACTAGCTGCGCTAAACACAAGACAACGTCAAGAAAAAACCTGTCGTAAAAGGGTGAAAAGTGGTATTGGGGAACAGGTAGAAGGAAGGAATGAAAGCAGACAAAAATCGTTTGGGTACTCCGGGATCGCAACTAGGGATGCGACATCAATGTTGATGTTTTCAAAACAACATCGATTTATTGGAGCCGATGTTTGTTTAACATCGGTGTTTTTACACTGTCGATGTTTTTTCCCGAACTGGTGGGACAGTTAGTGAAAAAAGGAGTCGGCTTAAAGGGTAGAAAGTTAACAAACTTCTTTTTTTTTACTAACTGTAAATAACAAATATTGGGGCAAATAATATTTGTTCGCCCCAATATTTTTTATTTGTAGGACTTAAAAAATAAGTTTGTTTCCTGCCCAATAAGTTGATAATAATTAATAATAACTAACAATAATTATTTTTATGTACCTACCTATATATACTTATAGTTAGTAGTACCTATTTCAAATTGTTGTAAATATTATTTTCTTTTGCATTGTTCAATTTAAAAACAAAAGATTTGTTAATTGTTCTTAAATTTTTTTTACTTTGTTTTAACAGAGTTTTAAAAAATCTTAGTTCTAAATTAATAAACACGGCAACTGACAAATCAAAACTTTCCCATCCCTCGGTCTAACATTAATGTTAGAGGTTACTAAACCAGTTTTAAAAAACAGGAAAAAAAGTTTAAATACATATTGATGTTGTAAAACATTGATGGTTTTGGGGTCAATGTATTATTAACATCGATGTTTTAATATTGAACATCGATGTTTTGTTGTCGATGTCGCATCCCTAAACGCGACCATTCCCCCCGCGTCAACTAAAGACGTTAAACTCCACGTGAAAGTACGAGTCCGTGAAGCCCGTGCATACCTATAGTAGGCCCGGAGGGTTTTGCCCTACTGGGAAAACCTTTCCTAGGAAATTTCAACGCGGGAGTGGTGTGGAAGTTCGGAGAGTGAAGTGCCAGCTCAGGTGTTACCTCGTCATCCGACCGTGGCTTAAAATTACGTGGTGTTGTCCTCGGATATTTCCCTCAGGGGATTGAACCCTGATCGTTGTCAATACCCTATCGTGTTGCTCTAGTACGATGTTAATTAAAATACCTCAAATAACTACCCCCGGGAGCTAAACGTGCTTAAAACTCCGACGTACGTCGCTGAAAAACAAAGTCTTTGCAGAACAGTTTTCCGTAATAAAAAAAAATTTTAGCCAGTTTTTTTTTTTTTTTTTTAATCGTAAGTTACGATGTTTTGCAGTGCAAAGCGCGCTCCTTTTTTTCTTCTCTGACTACGGATAAACCTCCCTACACCGCCCCAAATGACCACAAACACTTTATTAATAACACATCATCTATGTCAATGACAAACTATTTAACTTCAAAAGTGATCGACAGAATTACAAATTCTAAAAGTATGCCTTGGTTTTAAATAAAGTAAGTCAATTAATTTTGATGTGTTTTATAAATATGTAATACATATTCAGCCGATAATTGTGTTTTACCTCCGTTTTTGATTTTACTGCAGTTTTCAAAATTCGGACAAAATGCCTGCAGAACAATTGCAATTACTTGGATTTGTGTTCCAAAACACTAAATATAATTCTGCACCTGGATACCACCTATGTAGGAAATTTCAAGATATTGCTTTCCTTAATTTCCGAATTTAAAAAAGAAGCAGCATAATTTTTTAATCGTGATTGTTTTGTGATATATTTTTATAAAAAAAATCCGTTCTTAGAAACTGGTTTGAAATTTTTAATAACGGTGCGATTTTTTTAACGTTAATTTTTTACTACGGTTCTTATTGCAGCTAAACCGGCAAAGTAATCTTTATATCGATACCTCTGTTCCAAAGGGTAACGAGTCAAAAATTTTGTGATTTGAAGTTCAGTGTTCGAAATGATTAATTACTAGTTCCGAAGAGAAGCAACTCGATATTTGAATACTATGCAGTTGTTACACCAAAATGTGTGTGTGTGTGTGTTCGATCAATCTCGAAATATCAATCAGAGGAGCATAGAAATAAAAATTTAGAAATATTCGATATCTTATCGCTTATTTGTAACAGCATGTTGGAAAGATGGAAAGAGTTGTTTTACGGGTGTTAAAAATATTTTAAGTGATAACTTGAAGAATTTGTTTTGTTTCACAAAACCAATTTAGCTCAATAACATTTACTACCATTTTTGAAGCAGCAAAATGTATCAGTAACTTGTTCCACCATTTGTTTCCATCTTTCGGTGAAGTTCACAGTATCAGCAAGGCCAGTGTGAAATGCAATATATATTATGTCTCCTTGGCCCGCAAACTGATTGTAACTAGATAAGATAACGTCGCACTGTGCGTGCATTCCTACATTTTTCAAAATTAAACAATAGCACAAACCTATGCTGCGTATTTTGGCGAATAATTGTCAAATTTTTAAGGGGACCAGCGCACAAAAATCTTTCAAAATATCGATTATTTTTTTATAAATTTAAATAAATGTTTATACTATTCTGTTTAAAATGATATATTATTTAAATGATATATAATGATATATTGTTTATAAAGATACGTTGCTTGTGAATATTTTGAATCATTTTTTGAAAAATACCTGTGTGTATCTGAAGTAATATCAATTTATTTTTTCACTCGATACCTGAAAATGTGTATTTTTTTCCACAAAAGGAACATTTTTTTCAAAATCTATTCAAGCAAATGGAAAAAGAATTGGTTTACAAGTGTACAATACCTTATACTCCTATACCTAACCTGGGCATTTTTTCTACCTTTTCAAAAAAGTTCATTTTGACTGTTGAAAAGGATAAAAATTTATCTTTTTTTTTTTTTTTTTTAAATTTTAAAAAATCTCAAAACTTTTCAAAATTTGAGTTTTTTAAAATCTCTGTGTTAAAGTGTTTGAAAGTGTCTTCATAACCTGTATAAAAAAATTCTAATTACTATCTATAAAAGATTCTGAGAAAATGTTTCTTAAAATTTGACCATTTTAGTAGTACGGATATACTGCCATTGGTCCACATAAAAGCTAAAAAAAAAAAAAATTTCTTCTTTCTTTGACTCATTTTACCGCTAGAATATTTTCCCTGACAAAACAAACCGTAATACAACCAAAAGATAATAAACGTGCCCAATAAAACGGTTGTGTTTTTTTGAAGTTATTAGACTGAAAATTGCTCTATCCCTCTTTCTAATTTTTTTTATTCGATTAAATGCATCAAGTGGTTTTCTGGATAAGTGGTTCTTGATAAAGGGGCTCTCCACTTGATGAACTCATTAATTTCTAACTCAATAACAGCTAATATATTCTTCCAAAAAACCCTGTTTATTTTTGCTATTAAAAATGACCTTCGTTTCAACAGGATGACCGCACTTTCCGATCAGAACCATTTCTCTTCAAGGAGACTGTCTCCGTGTCATAATCTGCGTATTTCCAGGCTTGGTGAACAAAAAGTGAAAGCTAGATGTCAGATCGAAATTCTAAAGGATCTTTGAGTCTAATTCAGCAGTCACAGACGCAGTCCCTTGGGAGGGTCACTTTTCATTTTTGAAGGAACTTAGGGCGCCGTGAATATTAATAAATTTCTAATAAATAAAGGCCAACTGTACAAATTGTTGTACAAAAAGTATATTTTGTAACAAAATAGACGTTACTGGATACAACTATTTATAAATTATTATTTATATTTCATTTATATATGAAAACAAGGTACTTCAGAACGGAGAAGCGTGTGTGGCGACCGTGGGGAACTGCGGTACAAATTGTACGGAAGTTGGACGTGCGTCGCCCCAGCGGCGCTGGAGGCATGTGTGCACTACTCCATTGGATCTAATGTATCTCAGACCGCACTTGCGTTGCAGCAGCGGCGCCGCACGTTGAAAAAGCGGATTTGTGCACCGGGCCTAAATTATCTTTCCTTTGCATTACAGTTAGATTTCTTAAGAAGCACACTTAAAAAACTTGAAAAATGCACTTATAAATTGCTATAGCAATACAGGGTGATGAAATTACTCTTTGAATAATGATAAATTGAGTAAATGCAACGTGTAATAAATAATTGTTAAAATGACACAATTTCAGTTTTCGTATTTTGCTTTAAAAATTATTATTTTCCCTTTTTTTTCTGACAACTATATTTTTTGATAGTATGTGTCACTTGTAAGCCGATGGAATGATGGCTTGTTTCATTAAACCAGAGGTAAAATGGATAGCTTGCTTACTTAATTCAATGTCCTCGTTAAGTCCATTAATAACAATATCTCTCAACCAAGTACTGATTACGTGAAATAAATGCAAGTTTCTCCTCTCAACGTAGATAATTTTTGGATCTTGCCCCATCAAACGCAACCAGCCAACCTTTCATCTAGCACCTTCGAATCTTTTGGGTGTGTGAAATACATGTCCCAATGTCTCTTTCTGAACAAATGTTTTAATGATTGCAACTCTGCAAAAATCAATCGTGGGCCAATGTACGTTCAAATTATGAAAAATATTCTCGACTCTTGTAAAAGCGAATGAAGACGAAAAAAGAGCGATCAAACTTGTCAAAAGATTTTATATCAGTTGGACATCGTTTAATATTTGCATTTCACGTCGTTTTCCAGCTATTAATGAAGCTGAGTTTAAAACGTGTATGAGCCGCACGATCAAGCCTTTAAACTTCGTTTACACTTTCGTTACTTTTTCAGTGTTCTGTCAAGAACAAAAATTGTTGCAGATGGCACACTTATCTATATTAATGAAGTCAAAAACATTGAAATCAATTAAAATCTCTACAACTTTTTATAACTTATTTATTCCACTAGTAAACAAAACAGGGCTCGGTTAACTTCAGATAAAAATGAGTTCTGTTTCTTTTTACGCTGCATGTCACATATTGATTAATGTTCCGCTAATATATCACTCATATCTACTTTAGCTCTCCGATTGGTATGCGAGTTATGAAGTGCAGACATGACGTAATAGGAAGGGTCAGCATCTCGGTTTCAATGCATCATTTTGTTTTCCCCGAAAAAAATGTTTGAACAGTTGATCGCCTTACGCCTGATTTCCAACTCTGTAGACAGCCTGTTGAACTAACAACTTCTCTGCGTTATGACGGAACGTTACGCGAATTTAGCTCCGCGTGAAGAATTACGTATAAACCAACCGAGGTCCGTAAAATCCCATCATTGTTTCGAATGGTTTTACTTCACGCTCAGCTGCTGGTGTTGCGTCATTCGTTCACTTCATTCTGCTTTACCTCGACGTTATCTCCGTAGCTGTTTTCACGCGTATCTACACTTAGCTACGGATTGAATCAAACAAATAATGCAGAATGTTAAATCATTCACAGCTGAAGGAAAAAAATATCGCCAGATAATGAAAGAACAGCACCGCCTTCTATTGTGTCTGCAGTGAAATTCTGCTCGTGACTAGTTCTAATGTCCTAGGTTCACTAGAGTCTGTTTCCTAATCGAGGTCTACTAGGTGCTCGCAATGGTTGCGGATCTACTATGAACCACGTGTCCTGTTAGCGATCAAGCAAACCAATTGTGACCGTTTTGTACCGCCACCGAACCGAGAACTTTGACGACAAGCGACGACTAGATTTTCACAGATACAATTCACTTCCTATTGCAAAGGAACGAATGATGAAGGAAATGGCAGGACATCGGTCTTCTGATGTTGTGTAAACACGATTGCTTCGTGTGTTAGTTGTTAAATTAAAGCTTTCATGTCCAATAAGTTGAATTTATTCTGTTCAATCGATACCACGGTCTGCTAGAAGCTTCCTGTTCCCGCTTCAACGTCACGGTGATCACTATGGAAAGCAATTGCCCTCTGCCTAACGTAGTTGGGGACCAAGTGGAACATAATCCTTGTATTAATGGAGAATCTACTGTATGCCTGGAATCCTCGGATAAAGATGGGCCGGTCATGAGCAAAAGAAGAATCCTGTGGAATTTATTCGTCGTGAGTTTCTGCTACTGTCTTTTTTACACTGGATTCTGGGCCCTGACGAACCTCCAGAGCACCATGAACGCTGCTTCGGGAATGGGCCCGGACTCGCAAGCTGTCATCTACGGCTTCTCGATGGTCTCCTCTCTGTTCCTACCTGAGCTGTCGATCGAAAGGTTTGGTTGCAAGAATGTTATGATAGTCACCACTATACTGTGCGTGCCTTACATTGCGGCCAACATGCACCTGCGCTGGGACACTATGATGTCTACATCGGTTCTGCTTGGCCTTGCAGCCGGTCCTTTCGGAACGGCGCTGTATATGTACGTAGACGAAATCGCCCTCCGCTACCAATCGACCGTCACGGAAAACGTGGAGTTCGTCATGGCCTGCTTTTTCGGCGTCTTCACCTTCTTCATGGAGAACACTCAGGTCTGGGGAAATGCCATATCCTTCTTCGTGCTCAAGTCTAGTAGCCACCATCCTCATAATGGCACTCGACCGGCACGCTGTGGGATCCATTTCGATCCTGCGGACATTTCTAACGATACGAACTCCAATCTCGCCCCACCCCCCGACGAGGAGCGATATCTTTTGGTAGGAATTTTCGTCGTAATGGGCATCTTATCGGTAGTGTTGCAGATCTTCTTCTTGGATCCTCTGCATAACGACGTGAAGAGAGACGTTGGTTGTAGTCGAATGGTTCCCCGCTTTAAGGCTTCCATTTCTCATTTCTTGACACCTCACCAACTTTTATTGATACCGATCACCATATTCATAGGAATTGAAAGTGCCCTTTATTCGAATGAATTTACAGAGGTACGTTTTTGAATAACTTTTTTGAATATTTTAAGGGGTCCGGGACTCAAAATTCTAAAATCTTTAATTTTAAAGTTTTGTTCTGAAATTTTTTTTTTTGTAAGTATGTGTGTGATTGTATTTTGCAGTTATAATAACTATTTAAAATTTTCAAAACTTTAAAAAAAAAATCGTCATAATTTTGACGTTGGGCAAAATTGATATATTTTAAAATATTTCGTAACAAATCACTTCATTTTTGCATTAATTAACTTCTACGAGTTCCTACTTTAAATTGCCTTAGTAACTTTTAATTAAAACAATTTTAAAAAATGTAAAAAAAATATTTTGTTTAAAAACTACATAAAACACATAGTATACAAAGTTCGAAAAATTGTAGAAAAAAACTAATATATATAAACACATTTGCTGAAGACAAATTGAAGAAATATATTTTAAAAGTAAATGTTGAAAATTTCGTTCATTTATGACAAGTAGTTCTTAAATTATATCCATTTTTACTATTGAAATCCCATTCAACACAAAAGGAGAAAAAGAGCGTTTAAAATTATGAAGGCTCTTTGGATTTGCAGCTGTCATGTAAATAAAAAGGTGAATATTTCCGGTTCTACTTGTGTTAGAAACAAAATTTATGTGTCATTTTGTTCAAAAATTTCAATATTATTTTTTAAGGTAAAAAAAAATGATTTTTTTTTTTCATATTTTGAGTCTCAGACCTCCTTAATTTAAATCACTTACTTTCTTTTAGATTTAGTTTATACTCTTTGCATTCCAATGAATTTACTGGAGGGTATGTTTTATAGAAACCATTCGATTCTTTTCACAATTTGAATGAAATCATATCCTTTTATGCTTTATTTTGTGCAACTGTGGATTGAATTTTTTCTTAAAAACTTAACTTTCTGTTATTTAAGAATCATTTAGACTTTCAGTAATCTGGTTTCGCACCCCTTTCGTTATTCATCAATCTTATTTGCTTAAAATTATTGCATTAACCTTTATCCGGAATTTGTATTTTGTACGTGAATATGACTAAACTCTCGACACTTTATCATCGTCAATTTTCGAAACAAAACCGTGGCTAATTCGCGATAATTTTGATAACACGTTGTAGAGCTATACAATTAGCCGTTTGGCGACCTACATTTTAGTCACCAATTTGGCGAGGGGTCGATACTCATATTGTCCTTTATCGTGATTTGTTTCGATATATTCCCGGAAGTTAGCTGGATTTAAGGGTTTTTTTCACTAAACAAATCATAATCTTATATTTTTAATATTTCGTAGTCTTCCAAATGTCTAATTTTTTCTAGTCTCTTGAAAGTGAGTGCTCATCAGCTGAAAAGAAGTCCTTGAAAATTGATATCAGTACCGACATCTTAAGAAAATACTTTCAAATTAAGTAACATTCTAGCTAATGAGGACCTTGATATATTTTCCAGTTGGAAATTTTAGGTATTAAACGTAACTCCCTTATGGGATACCGATCCTACGATTGGGTTCACGGTAAACAAATTTTCACATAACGTGAAAGAGGACCAAATGAGAAGAGGGGGGAAATATTTTGTGTGATGCAAGCAGAAATGCACACGCAGGTGCTGCTCTAAAAAATCTATGAGGTCAAAGAGACAATTACAGTGTCGTAGTCAAAAAGTGAATTTAAACCGCTTGCCTGAGTTCAATCTCCCTGGAGGCCACATATCCAGTTGTATGATTTTCCTTTGTAGCAAGGGATGAAGAGCCAGGCGTTGTAGTACCTACTGAGTTGCTGGTTCCTTGATGTGTAGATGAGATGTGATATGGTAGGTGTGGTATCATAGTGGTCCTGTTCTTCTTTCATGCCACAGATGCAGTGGTCACTACAATGGATATTCATCCGAAATAAATACTGTCATGGCCCGTCTAAGAGTGTAAGCTCTGGGGTGGTGATGAGGCGCTTCGTAAAGACCTTGGGGGAAAAACCCGAATGTTCTACGACCTTTGATGGAGTTTATTTATCTCTCTTGCCAGCTGTTAATTGATGCAAGCTTGAGGGACCTCTTCAGTTCGATGTCTTTTACATAGGATTCGCACGGTTCTGAAAAGTCTGACCCTCTGAGGGCTTCACATGATATATCCGTTCTGCACCGCAATTTTCACTGCATGATTTCTGACAAGTTCTTGGTCAATGTAATCTTTCCAATGATTTTTTTCAGCCGATAGATATAGTTATTTAGGCGTTATATGTGAGGGGAAGCAATACTACTCTACTATGTAGTCCCATGACGAACAGAGAGTAAAAAAGTAGCTCTTTAATAGTTCATCCCTTGGTATGCGAAACATACCAACTTTTCACTTTGTCCTTTAATTTTAGCTCTGTCGTTTGAAAAACAAATTGCCTGCAACACGTCTGATTGTGTTATTTGATTTCATAAATTTTATACGGTTAAATTGTCTTAATTTTTTATACAAATAATCTATGTAACCTTTGAGTATTGCATGTTCCTTTTTGATTGTCCAGTAATTTAAAATGAATTTCTGTTGATTATATTCAGGGTTCCCACGGGTCAGGGAAAAACCTGGAATTGTCGAAGAATTTAATTTTGTCTAAGAAAATCAGGGAAAAGTCGTGGAAAATTACGAATTTTCTTCTAAAACCTGGAAAATTGCCTCAATGACCTGGAAAATGATTGACCTTTGCTTCTCATACGTTTTGGAGAAAAGAGACCAATAAGATTCGTTCAGTTTTGTATCACTTTATTTTATGAATTGAATTTTTCAACCGATTTTTAAAGAAACAGCTAATATTTAACAGGTATAAAGAATTTTGTTTCGTTCACTAGTTTATATTGAAAAATTTCCTGCCTATGATACCTAAAATCACAAATTGATGTAAAGTCACAACTTGATGTTAAATCACAAATTGATGTTGGAATATTTGAAAAAGTTATTTTAATGAAAATTATTTGTGCTTTGTGTATTAATTTGTACAGTGTATAATTCTTAAAATGGTTTTTATTATTGGTTATTGAATGCTAAATTATTTCTTGGTTTTTCACCTTAAAATTGTCGTGAATGGCTTAAGTATGATCTGGAATTTTGTAAAAATGTGTCTGGAAAACTAGAGAGTTTTATTTCTGAAATACTGTGGTAACCCTGTATATTTTAGTTTTTTGCATTTAATTACCTTTAAAACGTCACTTTGTTTAGTCCTTGGAAATTAATGCCTGCTCATAACAGAATGAGGTCGATAAACAGATGAAACCCGTAGTCATATTGGTAGTACATTAAAATCTTTAAAAACAGCGACAAATAAAGTTTAAAAACAGTCAATTACGTTCATTTACGCTCGACTTGGAAAGGCTTAGTTTAAAGAGAAGTTGTGGCAACACTATTCTAGGACAACAATATTTAAATTCGTGTTTTTCTTCTGTTGTTTACTTTTGTCCTGATCATGGAGGACATCTTGTTCCGCCAATACGGACTTCTTTTCAAGGTTTTTAACTTTATGTGTCGTTGTTTGGAAGGTTTTCCATCTTTTACAAGAATGAGGTTCTTGGCATTGTCGCCGACCAACCGGTATAGAGGTTAAGGTGTTATATAGCCTCTAGATCGGAAGGTTCCTGGTTCGAATCAGGGTCCGGGCATGGATGTTTGTAAACGTATGGTGTAGAGGCGGCTGGTGCGCCTTAAATCTGTCGTGGCCAAAAGTCCTCGTGTTGGGTTGGCGTGGAAGTTTGGAGAGTGGGGTGTCAGCTCTCAGGTGTTGCTTCGTCATCTGACCGTGGTTCAAAATTACGAGGTGTTGTCCTCGAATCTTTCCCTTAAGGGACTGATTCCGGACCGTCGTCAATAGCCCGTTGTGTTGCTCTAGTACGACGTTAACTAAAAATTACCATTACCATCTTGGCATTGTCCTAATTTTTACGCAAAGGGGTGAAAACTATCAATATTATCTAATGATTGTATCGATATCGAAAACTAACATTATTATCTGTTGGCGATCGGCCCTCATTTATACGATTGACAACATTTCATTATGTTTTACACTTCTGTTCTTCCGAAACAACAAATAAACACCTAATCAACAACAGCAAACCATCGTTTTGTCGCCTCAACTCAAAAGCTAACCTTGAAAGTGTGTATTTTTAGTCGCATACTGCAATCAAAGAGTTATCGGTCGCTTGCGTCGGTAGTAATATTACGTGAGTCGGAAATTGCCGGGGGGAAAGGTTCAAAACTTGATTGCCTCATATTTATTTGTGCTACGTAGAGGATGAAAAAGGCGACTTCACGTGCTTCTGCTGTCTAGGCGACGTTGATATGGATGAATAAAAACTGAGTCATGTAGACAAGGAACGCATTTGCTATTAGTCATGAGTCAAATATTTGCTGATGCCGGAGTTCTGAAAAATTCATGCTGTATCATATTGATCAGAAAAGGAAAACAAAACTTATGCAATGTCAGTGAGCAACGGTGAGTTCCTGTGTGACCTTTCAGACCAGACAGGAACCCATCTCAATAGTTGCCTTGATATTACTGAACTCGGAGTAAATAATACTACTGACAGTTTCATACTAGGGATTTCAATAACAGTCCGGTTAAACCGATAAGTCGTTTTTTTTCATTTCGGTTAAACGGTTTTTTTGGTTTTTTCTTGACACGGTTATAACCGCGTTTGTTATTTTAAAAACTAATAACCGGAGAAAAAAAACCTGCCCGAAAATTCAAGAAAATTATATTTGTGACCTGTGCAAATGGTTCTTTTCTCGTAACTAGGGCAACTTTTTTGTTGCAGTAAAAATGGGAAAAGTTGCATTTATGTAAATAAAGTTGCATTTATTTTTGATACACTAAATTCTAAAATAAATTATTCATAAAAATGGGAAAAAAATCAAAATATATTGACAATTTTAGTCGTGTTTAGTATTATAATACATACTGGAATACAGAAGAACGTTGAATGGCCGATCCTTGGCAAGTAATTTCTTTAACATTGAAAACCTGCGCCAGACACAGTCATATAATGTGCTGTATCGGATAGTAGAAGCGCAAAATCCTTTCGCTCAACATTCAGAGATTTTAAAGCGTCATCTACAAGGCGAACAACATATTGATGATCGACACTCCCATCGCAAACTCTGCAGTCGATTACGCAAGTTTCCTCTGGATTATCAAGAGTGCCAACCAATGTGTTAAAGTACTTCTTGCCATTTATTTCACTTTCGTCTTAGGACGAACACCTTCTTACCATGAACTTGTTTGATCCGCAATGTTTCCGTGTTCGCAAGATCAGACACACGTGATCGAAGGGTTGATTCAGAGAGGAAAAAATTAAATAGTAATTTGATATTAATTAATTTTAAGCTATATTTTAAAAAGTTGCATTTATGCAAAAAGTTGCATTTATGTTGCGGTTATAACTCACTTACAATACACCCCATCTAGGAGGAATTTTGTGTTTAGTACTTTACATGCAGCGTAGAACGCGTGAAAAAAAAAGTTGCATTTGTTGCAAAAAGTTGCCCTACTCATTACTGATTTTTCAAGATCCGCATAGTTTATATCCCTTTTCAACCATTCCCGTGACATAGCTCGTCATCATTCTCTGAGTTTGCATTGTTTAGTCTATGCGGGTTGCTGTATAAACAAAAGGTGAGAGATGATCTAAAGTACATTTATACCAAACAACGCTTAGTTACGACTTTATATGTCTTCCACAATTGCTAGTCAAGCAGTTTCCCAAGTCAGCAAAGAGTTAACGCACTGCCTGAATCAATTAAAAAAATCGCATCCTTTAGCAATACCAGCGAGTTCCGATTCAACATACCCAAGCCTTCTTTGGGCAACACATGACAAAATTTGACAAAATCCATGTTTCCAAAATCGCACGGTGCAGATGCTTACTTTCCCAATGAGCTCAAACTATATTTGCAGCAGCTTCTGTTGTTAAGAGATAGTAGTCCACTTGAATTTTGGGGTCGAAGAAAGACATGTTTGCCTGCATTAGCATTGCTAGCTTTTAAGTATTTGACAGTTGTTGGAAGTTCAGTGCCATCTAAAAGGTTAGTATCTGCTCTGAATTCTGTGATTTCGGATGACAGAAGTCGATTAACTAACCAGCATATAACTAAGCGAGTATTTATGAGCCGAGTAAATAAAAAGTATTGCGTTGAATAGATAAAGCAATATTAACAAGGTAACTAATGTTTTAATTATTTTATTAGTTTGTATACCTTTATTTTGAAACAATTAAGTTTTGGTATATTAATGTGAAATTTTGCAACAGTTGTGATGTGTAAAAACAGTTTTAACGACATTTAGCATCTTTTAAAACAACTAATTAGAAACACCTTAAAGTTTTTTAAAATCAATTTTTTTTTTTTAAACTTGGTTAAACCGGGGCAGTTATAACCGGTCGAGAAAAAAAACGGATATTTTCTGAGAGTTGACGTCTCTATTTCATACTCGACTTTGGCTGCCAAACATACTTACGGCGAAAAGGCTGAGGTCTGGCGTAAGGTTAAAAAACGATCTGTAACCGAGAACAAATCATTTCTATGCAAAGATTATATATATTTTTTCACTTGGCATTGAATTGGTCGTCATGTCCAATGCAGCCTTTTTTGTTCGACTCGCATGTCAAATATTCTGTCTTGCATTTTTCATCTCAGACAGTGAAAAATGGTCTACTAATTACAATTACTAGCTGAATATGCCTGTGTTCCTTGGGTTTTAAATGTAACCTCAACATTTCCTTGTGTTAACTAAACTACACAAAGTCTGTTCAACGTGTTTCATTGTCCATTTCCATTTATTGCAGGAAAACGAACTTTTGGTTTTAGAATTGGGGCTTCGAGGAGCACTTTTAGGACTGTGTGCCAATTTGCATGGCTACATATTGATCTGTAAATAGGAAAGAAATAGCCTATGTTTTCCTCAGTGTTCTGAAGTATAAGTGTACCAAATTTGGTGTGTATTGGTCAAACGGTGTATATTTGTATAGAGAATATACAGACGCAGACCCACGTCCTTTTTTTTTATATAGATTGATGTAGAACGTATTAAGAATGTTTAGATGATATGAAAGGTGCAGGTTTTAAAAGATGTGTTGCATGTAAGTCACCACATGTACAAAAAATTATGATGGCTAAAATTATAATTGAAGAAAAATGTGATAAGATTGGTTAACTTCATCTCAGTCAACTATTCTATTCTAATTTAACTAAAAAAAAAAATTAATTAAAAAATGATGAATTATAGCAATGGTAAAATGCCGATGAGGAAGGCAAACAGGGATGTGGAGGATAATCCGAGAAGGTCATAAAATTGGTAATGAAATATTTAAAAATCATTGATAAAAAAAAATGTCTACGAATTGTACACAAGTTAAGATATGATTGGTTGAGAGAGGTGAGAAGAAGATTGGGGAAAGAGAGATGAAGAAATTTGTCTGGTCTATTCGCCTAGACATGAGGAACAAAGCACGTTTTTAGAGGATCAAGTCGTCGCTGCCATATTGTCCAATGCATGCTTTAGTATATTTATATTTATTGCTTTATTCGAGCAAAATGAGATTTGAATACTAAGTATTGCACTTAGTATTCAAATTTCATCTTGGAAATGTTTTCCCATTTCAGTTGTAGCGTTCAAAGGGAAGTAAAGTACCGACTAAATTATCCATCTTGTAGAAAACGTGCCAATTGAAAAAATTAACCTTGAATTTTAAATCACACTGCCTGGAGCAGTTGTTTATTTACCTGATATATCTATGTGACGTTTCTACCGTTTTTATTAGTATATTCTAGACGAACCTTAAGATAGCTGGCATAACTAAAAAACTATTGAAGCTTCTGCACAATCGTTTGTGATATGTGAATCATTTGTATGTAAATATTTTATAATATTAATATTTGAAACGTGATCGTTCATCTTTATTGTTAGGTAGCAAATTAATATGCAACATGAAATTAATATAGCTTTGATCGTTTGTCATTTTCATCAAACATTATCAAGTTTATCACATGCTTTCGTCGTTTTTCTGTATATCTTGTTTTTCAAACAAGTTTGAAATGAAGATACCACTTTGATTAGACTATGGAACACGATACCATCGCCAATTGACGATAATTTTGCATTACGATAACCCGTCATAAGTTTCCTTCTTCGACTTTCACTTGTACAGGGGACACAGTTCCCTAAAAATGACCAAATTGTCGAAAACCAAAAGCCATTTAAAACTTTAACCCTTCTTTGCATAATGGTAGAAATTTCCATCATAACATTGAATGCCCAAAAATTATATAAAAGAACAAGTTCACTTTAAGTTGATCGTGTCTGGATACCTTTTTAATGTCCATTGCATAAAAAAAAACATAGCTGTCAAAAATAAGCAAGTGTCACTATCAGTAAAACGAGCTTGAAGTTGTCATTCCGCTGTTTGTTGTAGTTGCAATAAACGTATGATTTCGTTTTTTATTTTGTTTTATTATATTTGAGTTTCTATCGCTAAAAAAGTGAAAATGAGTGGAAGAAAGCTTTGTAACATGTGTTTCTGTTATTTTTAGAGCAATTTCTGAAAAAGTTTGCGTTTAATTTAAAAAATACCACATGATACCATCCTATTGTTTTTTGCTAAATTTATACTATAAATATATACTAAGATTTTTTAACCATTTTTCCTTTAATTTTGAACATGAATTATATCACCTTGATTTATTTCACCAATAAAGAAAAAATCATGCAAAGAAGGGTTAAAGTCCTTTTTCTTAACTTTCTATTTTTCATGACTACAGAGTATTTAAAATGCTAAAGCTTTTTTTCTAATTAAAGTAGAGATTTTAAATCTTTTTGATTATATTTGATAATTTGGTGCATGAAATAAAGATTTGAAAGAATAGTTATTTTTCAAAAATTAATGAAAACTTTTTTTTAGTTAGGCCAAACAAAAAGATGGTTTGTTTCCTGTAACCCCCGACCGACCTTAAAATTACAAAACCAAAATTCCGACCCTAAAGTTTTTTGAAGACTTCTTAAAAAAATTAATTTTATTTAATTAAAAAAAGCACGTTCGTTAAAACGATTAATTGATTACGATGTCACAGCGATCGTCATCGATTAATAATTGTTTATTATATATTCAGTTCCGACATTATATGTCATAAATAAACTCGGTGTGAATAAGCAGTTAAACCTGAAGAAAAATTATAAATACACAATTTGGGTAAATACCTGATTATATACCCATGATATTGACCCGCAAAAATAAATATACCCAAGTATTATAAATATACCCAAGCAAAAATAAATATACCAAGCAAAAATAAATATACCAAGCAAAAATAAATATACCCAAGCAAAAATATTAGGGTAGGTAGGAAAAAGTTTTTTTTTTTTTGCTAAATATTTTTAGTAAATACCCAAAAGGAAATACCAGAGTATTAATGTTAGATTTAAAATTGATCAGAAGTGTGACCAAGTATTTTACATCTTTGGTCACACTTCTGATCAATTTTAAATCTAACATTAATACTCTGGTATTTCCTTTTGGGTATTTACTAAAAATATTTAGCAAAAAAAAAAACTTTTTCCTACCTACCCTAATATTTTTGCTCGTGTTACAGGAAACAAACTTTTTTTTAAGCCTTAGTTACAAAATTATTTGCAAAAAAAAAATCTGTGGTTCATGTAATACGATAAAAAAATTGCGGGGACTACCTGCAGAAAGGTAAATAAAAAATATTTTTAAAAAAATTTAATTTGCAGACGGAGTAGGAATTTTTAAATTTTTTAATTGAATTTTTAATTTGTGAATGTAAAATGATTTATTTTCTTATGTAATAAATAATGTACTTTTAATATGTATTTTAATGAGGCACACAAAAGCGATTTATTATGAATATGAGAACAAAAAAATGTTCATAGGGTACGGTGTACCCTTAAATTAAAAAAACGTCTGATCTTGAAATTTTAAATTGATCATGGATAACCCGTGAGATTACTCTAGGACAAGTTTGCCAAAAAGACTTGTTCATAAAAAATTGTACCATCATTGCATTTGTATTGTTTTTAAAGTCTGTTATCTCTTCTGTAGGCCTACATTGCCTGCTCCTGGGGCGTCCATCATGTGGGCTTCGTGACCGTGTGCTTCGGCGTATGTGGGGCCATCATGGCCCTCCTGGTGGGACCCTTGGTGAAGTGCATATCTCAAATGGCGGTGCTCATCTTGGCTGCCTGCGCCAACGTTGCCACCTGCATCCTCCTGTTCCTGTGGACACCATCGCCGGACTCCGTGACAGAGTACTTCCTGTTTGCGGGTGTCTGGGGCATGGGCGACGCCATTTGGTGGTCACAAGTCACAGGTACGGATTGATCTTTCATTACGTCTTTCCCTGAGTGTAGCGATTGCGATGGAAATCGACATTATCCGTGTGTGCTCGATGACCGTCATTGGATTTCGGATTAAATTCAGGGGATGTTGCTTATAATGCTGCCGATAGCAACGCAATTACTAGAACATAGTGAGTTTCCACAGTGACCTTGCAACATTCTAGTTTCATAGATGTGAAATACAAGTAGGCAGAGCATTGCTATTGAGAGGAGCTAAAAAAAGTTCGATCAACATGTCGACTAGTACTCACTAGAGTGCCTATATAATAAGAGTGGCGACATACGGGAAACACTTTCTGATTGGCTTAGAGACCTTTTCTACCGCCCGAGGCGGTCTTTTCCTAGCTCCCGTAGACTTAACATGGGAACTTTTTGTGTGTTCGAGAAAAACGTACATTAAATTTTAAAAAAATATATAGCTTATTAATGTTCCATTTCGTGTTCTAGAGTGTTTATTTATTATTATTTTAGTGTTTTGTCAGTATAAATTTGAAGACTTTTTAAGTAAATAGCTTTTTTTGAACAACGTGGTGTTTCCCGCAGTCAAACTTAGCGCGTTGTGTAATCCATCTCATCAATTACGCATGTAATTGTGCGTTTATATGATTCATTTATACCGAATGTATACATATTATAACAATCATATGCTTTTTGTTCTCCCTAAAATGATATATTAATTCACCCAGCAACCTTCTTTAAGTCGATTCTGGTAGAAAAATGGCTGCCGCGCATGCGCATTGGGCCAAATTTGGTCCCTTGTCGCCACTCTTATTATATAAGCACTCTAGTACTCACGGAACTGAAAAACTGACTTGATTGGCCCATTTGGCATCATATCGCTTCGTTTGGAGATTTTACCTCTTACGACAGAGTAAATGTGTGAATGCATATTTATATAGAGTGGCGACGAAAGTGACGAAATCTCCCAAGTCTTACTCTTTCACGTGAACTAATCGGATGATAAATGTTCGAAGACGAAAGTAGTCTAAAGGCTGATACACACTAGGCCAGTAATTTAGTCGAGTAGTGAGTGATTTAGTAGACTAAACGAGAAAACGGCAAGTGGGGGAGTGGTTGTTCACACACGGTTTAGTTGGTGTTCGAGTGTCGACTGATGATGCGGAGAGCGAAGCTGAATCGCGATGAAAAAGATATGAAATAGAGTATATAGATGGATGTACCATGCATACATATTTGCGTCCGAAGTAATAGAAGCGATGAAAAAGTTAAAACGGTATTAAAAATTATTTTGCGTACACTTAAATGAAGCTAGCATTCTTTTACAAAAGAAGTGATTAGTCATATCAATTTTGAATCGACATTAATTCATTCAATCCGAACAACGCCGGGTAATTAATTCTGCTAGTTTAAAAATAAATACAATATATTTTCATAATGATTTTAATTTTTCGTTTGATTTTCTTCTCGTGAAACTCCGGTATTCTCATCGTTTTTTTAACTCATCGATAAACGTTACTCATCGATACTCGTCGATTACTCATCGATAAACGTTACTCATCGATACTCGTCGATGCTCGCCTTGCATGCTTTATTTTTGTATAGGGAAGACTTCAGATTCCATAAGCACTCCAATTGTAACAAATGTGACCGTAGTATCATCACTTCAACGAATTATGTAGCCGATAAAAATGTAATTTTATGAGAATAAAAAACGTTAAACATTTAAACAGAACCGATTTATTGACTAAAGAAAAAAGAATGGATTTAAATTACAGCAATGAAAACGATCCCCGAGACAAGAAACTTGCCAAAATTTAAAACTAATATGTGTGTGTACTATGCATATTTTAACAAAAAACACACACAAGAAAGAGACCTCGAGCAATGAAAACGAATAACTTATGAATAGGGCAACTTTTTTGTTGCAGTAAAAATGGAAAAAGTTGAATTTATCATTCTCTAAAGTTTTATTGATAAAATAAAGTTCCATTTATTTCAAATACACTAAGTTCTAAAATAAATTATTCGTAAAAATTCAAAATATATTGACAATTTTAGTCGTATACAACAGTATTATAATACATTCTTAAATACAGAAGAACGTTTAATGGTCGATCCTTGGCCAGTAATTCCTTTAACATTAAAAAACTGCGCCAGCCGCAGTCATATGTGCTGTATAGGATAGCAGAAGCGCTAAATCTTTTCGCTCAACCATTCAGAGATTTTAAAACGTCATCTACAAGGTGAACAACATATTGATGATCGACACTCACCTCGCAAACTCTGCAGTCGATTACGCAAGTTTACTCTGGATTATCAAGAGTGCCAACCAATGTATTAAAAGTTACTTCTTGCCATTTATTTCATTTTCGTCTGTTAGGACGAACACCTTCTTTCCACGAACTTATTGTTTGATCTGCAATACTTCGGCGTTCTCAAGATCAGACACACGCGATCGAATGGTTGGTTCAGAGAGCAAAAAATGAAATAGTAATTTCATATTAATTCATTTTAAGCTACATTTTAAAAAGTTGCAGGTGGTTGCATTTATGCAGAAAGTTGCATTTATGTTCCGGTTATAACTCACTTACAATACGCCCCATGTAGGAGGAATTTTGGTTTTAGTACTTTACATGCAGCGTAGAACGTGTGAAAAAAAAGTTGCATTTTTTTGCAAAAAGTTGCTCTACTAAGCAGATGTGTTCACACCTGTTTAGTGTCCCGATAGTGGTGAGAGGAGTAGGGTAGGAGCCACTACTCGACCGCATACTATCATTTAACTGGATCGAGTCCACTAAATCGTTTTACTAAACTACTCTACTAAATAGTTTTGCCCCAACTCGTTTAGTTACTAAATCACTCGCTACTCGACTAAATTACTGGCCTAGTGTGTAGTAGCCCTTAGGGTTACTATACTAGTTTGGGTCTCTTGGTCTAGGGCTCGTTAAATGGTTACAAGAGCTCAGTATACTTTTATATTTCCTATCTTATTCAGGCAGCGCTGGTTCGATTCCTGTAACTTCTTAATCGATTCGATGACCCACTGTAAGCCCTGGTCTTCACGATGATTTAGTTCCATCTTGACCTGTTATTGGCATTAGTTCTCCAGTTCTTTGTTTTGAAAATGCCAAAGTCATAGTCTATAACTATACTGTCAGTCCCTATAAGCTTTGGTCCTCCTGTAGGTGGCCTTTGCGCCATAGAAACCCAACCAACCAACCTCCTGTAGGCCTCGCCCCAATTGACCCGGTCAGAATTACTTTTTTCTTCTTATTTCATCGGGCTTTCGAATGATATGTCCAGCCCATCTCATTATCTGAATATTTATACTGTACCGTCATGTAAGAATTAGACGGACAGCTGGTTTAAAGTTAAACTATTTATTTAGATAAATTAAATATTTACATGTAAATTTACAAGATTAATTAAGGGCACAGCCATCGACAATCGATATCCTGCCTGGAGCCAAAGTAACAATGGCAAACAGAGACGTCTGTCTCTCGTCGAATCTAGAATCCGTCTCTTGCTAAAATCCACGTTCTCTTGGTTCCGCAGAACCACAGCTGCGAACGGGAGGGGGGAATTCCCAGCCCTGGCAAGAGATGTTTATGTCCTCCACGGACCTCATGACACCCCCACACAGATGCAAAAACGGTTTGTAACCAACTTGGGTTCCCAACAGCAAACCTTCATCCCAGACATGGGATTAGGGAACCGACGGAAACTCCAGCTGTGTCGATGGATCAAACGGAACGCCGGGCCGCCGATGAGAAAATACTCTCTTTCGGTATTTTGTCAAAACCCGCACGTGCAAAGTCTGAAGTTGTTTTTGTCACCGTCTGGCTGTTGAGCACATTCCAGCGTCCACGTGTTAGAGAAAAGGGTCGGCTAGTACCATATCGTACCATATATTTAGTTGTTTGTATAGATATCTACTTCTTTATATAGATGGTATAACAATTCATGCTACTATCCTAGGATTATTTCTATCTTCTGTGTTAGTAAAAACTTCCCTTGTGTGTTTATGTCCATTTGTTCGACGGAAGAAACATGCTTGGTCCGATTTAGCTGTAGCATCTTAGAAAACTAACCAACCATATCACTCTAGAGAACCAGACCTGAAAAATGTGTGCTACTGTTGAGCCCTTTTAAGATCACAGTCCAGTTGTACTTTTTTTTTACCTTTGAATTGTTAATTAATAAGAACGCTAGATTAAAAAGATATAACATAAAAGCAGCTGTCCTTAAAATGTAACTTTTTCAAATGACGTTAGCCTAAGACGTGCTGTGCGTCATTAAACCCATCAGACCTAAGACGATGCGTACCTGATCAGAAATTTAAATCAGGTGTGCTAAAACAGCCACTCTCACACTTATACGTCAATTCAACTACCTCCGCACATTTACGTTCATCATGGTCACTTATTTGCAAGCGTATATTTTTAAAGTAAGCGCTAGTGTTGTTATCGATGTTATAGTCTGTAAAATTTAGTGTTATATACCAATAACACTAAACTAGTGTTAGTAAAAGCACTTAATTGAACGTAATAATATTTAGCCTCTCCAAATTATCACTTTTAATTTCACTCCAATGAAATTGTTTTATTTTGTTCTCTTCGCCAAATGGGTATAACCGCATAACTGCCGTACACAGAGCCGTATGGTAATAACCGATCCAAAATATGTCTCAAAAGTTTCAATATGTTATGTACACTATATGGACCAAAGTATTTGGACACTGCAGAAATTTGGAGAAGGATCCATCTTAGTGTGGGGTTGTTTTTCGTGGTTAGCACTCGGCCCATTGCTTTATGTGCCTGGTACCATGAACGCTGACGTGTACCTCGACGCACTGGATGATTCGGACTAGCCTACTCTATGGCAATACTACGGCGATGAGGGTTGTTTCTTCCAACAGGATCGAGCTCCATGTCATACTGCAAAACGTGTGCTGGACTGGTTCTCTGAAAATGAGGTGAAATTGATTGACTTTCCTGCTCAGAGCCCCTATCTCAATCCGATCGAGCAATTGTGGGACGAACTGGAGCGACGAGTACGACACCGCCGCGCACGCCCATCTTCACAACAATCTCTTCTCACAGCCTTGCAAAGAGGCATGGCGAGCTATTCCTGCCTAGACTTGCAGAGAAAGTATGCATCGACGTGCTGCAGCTGTAATACCAGCAAAAGAAGGGTTTACACGTTACTAAATAGAATAATAAAGCACTTTTTCTGAAAAAACTGCAGAGTCCATATACATTTGTCAATATGGTGACATACATATGACCATATATTCAATCTAAATTATCACTTGTTGCATATTAATGTCTCCCTACAGTTACAAACATTTCATTTTTGAGATAATTTCGGACAGGGCAGCATCAGCCTTCTTTGCCCCAGGTTTCCAAAAGGTCTTGATTAGCTTCTGTTCCCTGAATCCATTTTTTCAAACCGACTCCATTGATTTTAAAATATAAATGTCCGTGGATGAACATTCAACATATACTATAACTTTAAAGAATTAAGTATTCAGAAGCATTCTCTCAAGCTACTGGATTTGCATTCGTCCTTTAAAACTTTATTTATTCTCCTTGCTGTTATCTCCAAATGTGTTATTCACTTCCATAAAAGTATCATGTGATTCTTTATTTTTCAAAATTGAATAACTGGTTATTGTCGAATAGCTGTCTTCTAACTGACTTCTAATTAGTCGATGACTTCAGTTAACGGGTGCTTGCGTTTGAGATTAAAATTTCAATGCAGATCACGACTTTACTCATATGCGTATTGTTGCAGAATTTTTTCAGTGTCTGTGCTCAAATCTTTCGGGTATTTACAGCAGATGTTTCACAATCAAGTTCGTAGTTAAGCGCAAGGTTTAAGAAGGAAAAAATTTAATCCGTCTATTAAATTCTTTCCCTTTTGAATTTTAAATAAGATATGAAATAGTACTCATGTGATATATTTAAATAAATCAGTTTTTATCACCTCGTTAATTAACTTCCTACCATCAATGCTAAATTCTTTCCCTTTGGAATTTAAATAGGTTAAGAAATTGTACACATACGATGCCCTTGAATAAAGAAGCCTCATCAGCTTGAAATACATTTTGAAATTCCACACTAAAAACTCAGAAATTTACGTTTTTAAGATAATTACGATAAAAAAAATCCATGTGACTTCCATTCTTGTATATTAAAAGAAATTTTTCCTTTGTTTCTCTTTATCAGTTTCAAGTGGAAGTTGTAACACCGATTATTTGAGTCTGATAAACCTATCTGATCTTTCGGAGATTGATGTCAGGTGTTGGTCGTTGTACTTTTTCGGTTAACGTTTTATTTTAAATTCTTAAAGGTTTTTACAAACCTTTGTCCTTAATTGTACCTATTCATTGATCAGCCATAATTTAAATCCAAAACATCTTTTGACCTTAATTGTTCGTATTGATCAACCATAAGTTGGATCCAAGACCTTTCTAACAAATTATTTGGTAGGTTTTTATGTTACTAATTGGCTTAAAGATACTTATTTTGCCTGCATATGTACTTCTAGCCAGTCGCAACAAACCACTTTTATTATAATTTGTAACGTTTTTCATAGTATGCTTTATTGTAAAACAGTTCTGAAAAGCAGAAACCAAAAATAAACACAACCACATGTAATTTATTTACTGACACGATAGTGCCAAGCAGAAGCAATGTGTTTCGCTTTTCTTCTCGAACTTTTATCAATTCTTAAGAACTGGGGCAACAACCCGATATTTAAATTTTGAAAGCGAAAATTTACTACGCGAAATAAAATCAAACAGTTAAAATCATCGATTGTGCAGAATTCTTGCACAAAAGTTATTTCGGTCAATGTTTGCACTTGTGTACTACTAGCTCGTAGAACGTAGGAAGGTGAAAATCGCCTGGCTTCGTGAGGGGTTGCTGAATTTCCTACTACATGTTTTTATCTTGTGGTTGGTACAGTTCGTATTTTATCCTTTGGACTACGGCCGGTACAGCAGTTGTACCATGATCGCGCCAAGGAAGAATTTAGACCACAGGAAGTACATCAGTTGTACCTTGAAAGTTATACTAATCGCGCTCAGAAAGAATTTAGACAACGGCCGTTTCAACAGTTGTACCTTGAAAGTTATACTAATCGCGCTCAGAAAGAATTTAGACAACGGCCGTTTCAACAGTTGTATCTTGAAAGTTATAAGAATCGCGCCGAGAAATAAACATGCTTGTTATTATATGTATAGCCGTAGTCAAAGGTTAATTGGGTTAATGAATCATTCCCTAAAACGAAACAGTGCCTTTCTCTCACTGCCGCATTCTTTTTAATTAACCGCACGTTATTCGTTTCAGCTCTTTACGGCTTGATGTTTCCTAACGACCGGGAGGCGGCCTTCTCCAACTTGTACTTCTGGAGCTTCTTGGGCTTCTTCCTCAGTTACTCGTACGCCAACTACTTCTCGGTGGCCGTCAAGATCAACATCTTGCTCTGCTTCCTCGTCACCGGGATGCTGGGCTACCTCATAGGCCAGCTCAAGATCAAATGCTCGACGAGAAGGGAGTATGTCATCATCACGGATGAGTAGGGTCTCAATCCCACAAGACCACTTGTGCGATTTCTTTCACATCATTCCTCATCTCATCACATCTGTATATATGCTCGTGATTCTGGTTTTGCTTGTAGAGCTTTACATTTGAGGCTTCGATTTGTTTCGAACTGTTGCAAAAGTGATATTTTTATTAGACACCATTTTTGACAATTCGTGACGCCTGGAGATTGTAGATATCTCGTGGTTTGAGGATCCCTTTCGGTTGTGAACCTACTGTTTGTCTACTACGAGAACTGCTCCAGAGCTTTCCTGTTTTGCATAGGAGATGCTTGAAGAAATGCATAGTATTTTAAGGCCTCACCATCCAGCTTACCCAGAGGGTGTACAGCAGGCCATCGTTTGAGGTTTCGATTTGTTTTGACCGAAACGACGCTGTTCCAAAATCATTACATAGCATTAGAAATTTGTATGAAGTATTGAAGAAATAGTGATACCTAGGAATACGTCCTTAATCTGTTCCATATCCTTGGAGTTATACCAAACAGACATATAGCAAACAAATTTGTCCCGTAAGAAATCAACGGGAAATAATTAATCCGTTCCCATGGGAAAAAAATCCTTTTATTGCGATATTATACATTGATGGGGATGAATTAAATAGTGTAAGCGTTGCTTACTACTAAAATACATAAATACAAAAGCAATTAGATGAACCCCCCCCCCAATGAAAATTTAACAAACTTTAATTTTCTCTTTAATGTCTTTTCCCCCACTTTGACCTGGTTGAGGATCATCGGGTTTTACGTTAACTAGAAATCTATCCCAAGAACTTTGCTTCTGCCTTCTCAGGATGTTTCGGAAATGTGACATTGTCTGGTCATGCCAGACAATGTGTGGACATTGTTATGGTGGTACTTCTCTGCAAAGTTTTCGACACCCATCCATTTGGTGGAACCACGGTGGCTCGGTTGTAGGAGTAAAAAGCTTCGGTTTCCTAAGAAAGTGGAGCCGTTATCTAACAGCCGTGATACGTCATGATGCCGCGGGCATAACTAGACGGCCGACTAAACAAAAATCCTGAGGTGTCAACTTAGACGGACAGAATACGTTGGAAAATGGGCAACACAGACGGCTGTCGTGGTTTATTTTATTCGGGAAACAAAACAAAGTGGTTTTTTATTCTTTATTCCAAAGTTTCTAACTTCGGGATCGTTGAAGGTAGAGTGAAAATTTCAACAGATTTCAAATCAGCGTCAATTTCTACGCCAGATCGATATCAAAAACAGTTTTACTATTCAATTATTTACCATTTGATTATTTAATTATTTATTAAATAATTAATTATTTATTCAAAGAAAATCACATTTAAGGTATCGATCTGATGTCAAATTTTCCGCAGATTTCGAATCAGTTGAAATTTTTATTCTGTGTTTAACGATCCCGATTTTACAAATACGAATTATTCAATGACAGTCGAAAATGTTTATTTATATTGCTCCTCTTGGCTCGAATCGCTTGGAGCAGGAAATGAAATGTGGCCGCTACAAGAGAAAAAACGTTCTCCAACTGTTTGAGACCGCTATGACGACAGTCATGGAAATGGCGGCTCCGATCATTTTCGTTACGCTCACAAACAACGCTCTCTAGGAAACAGAAGCGGCTCAATCCCATGATAGTACTTTACGCAAGTCCAACTTGATTGGCTAGTTTCACGGGCTTGGCTTCACTTGGATATCTCGCCAATCTGATTGTTGCAGTAACCATTTTATTTTGAATATGCGCGTTGTTTCGTAGAAATACAATACATACACTAGCGCCTCAGCGTACAGCGTAAGTGTCCGACAAATTGACTCTGATTTGCTCCTCATATATATGTTGTATGGTGGTTGTTAGTATTTCTTGCCAACTTATATTAAGGGTACTTATACTTTAAAGAGCATCCTTTCGTGAAGCAACGATGTCCTAATGGCTAAAGTCACCCACCTTCAGATTAGCATCGGCAGCGGAGAATGACTTCTCGCGTTCGAACCCAGCTGTCGAAAAAATTTTTAGATCCTCCAAATTATTTTTTTCAAATTCCAATTTAATTCCTTTTTATTCTAATTTACTTTTCCTAATTTTTAATACCCTTTTCATATTTTTCCAAGCTTCCGTTGATTTTACATAAATAATCTAAGAACCACTCCTGAACTCACTACCAGCTGATATTTTCCCGCCCCTCTGCCGTCCCCTTTGCTTTAGGATGATGGTGTCGTATCCACCCTTGGCTTAGGACCATTCTGATGTAACAAAAAGCATACATAAAACACTAACTTATATAATTATTAACTTATATAATAAAATGATACAATTTTCGGCTCCCACCTCTACCCACCCATAGCCATGGATCTGAAAAGAAAAGATGAAAGCAGAAAAATTATTCCTTTATTTAAGTTTTAAATTATGACTTATAAAGTAGTTTTCACTTAAAATACATAATTGATACCATTGTTCTAAGTAAAAACCAGGAAAGATGGGACTTGGTGTTGAAAAACACATTTTTTTAATACCATAATAGAAATTCAAGCACTAAAATTGGGTTACCATACCAGAATTACTATTTTAAATATGCATAAATAAATGCCTTATTAAATATGTTTTTTTTTTTTTTTTTTTTGCGGTATGAAAAACGACCGCTCTCCACAGTAAAAATAAAGCAAAATGTTAAAACCTTTCGAAAACCGTTCCTATCAGTCAACGAGATCTGCGCCAAAACGTAGATAAATAGCCAAATGAAACACCTTTACGTCTCAGATGTCACATGATCATACCAGCCAATCAGAGTCAACTTGTCGGACACTTACGCTGTACGCTGAGGCGCCTGTCTTTGAGATCATACTCCTTTCCCATAATGCAACGCGGGTAATCTTCGGAAATCCCTTTCACCCTCGCATTACCCGGGTCGATTGGTTTGGTCATGTAAACGATAGTGAAGACGGTTTACGACCCACTCCGTTGTAAACGCATTGTCGACTTCTATCGGCAACGCGAAGGGGTGAGCACTCTCTCTCTCTTCTCACCCCTTTGGAGTGATCACCATTCATCAAGATGTGGAGGATGGTGAGCTTGCAGCAGCCGTAATTGTGTCGAAACAACGGGCACCCCGGAGGTACTGGGTGAGACCGTCGTTAAAAGCGAAAAGCAAGTGATATGGGGGGAAATGTTACAGATAGCTGACAAAAGACGGCGTCAGCGACCAGGGGGAGGAGGGAACGGTGATCGTTTGCAATACCGAAAGGGGATCAAATAGGGGAGCAGTTACATCCCAAATTTCGTCCCGGATAAATGTCCTCCCAAAAGTTGCAGTCCTTTGATCTTTACCGACTCCTGGTGGGAAAACAAAGTTGGGGTTGCAAACTCGCCACCCAGAGATCTTGACGATACCACTGTGTTTGTCCTTACGACGTTAATTAAAAATTACCGAGGTATCACTGTACATCGAACTAGATTATTGATTGAAAAGAATCATTAAACTCCTACAAATTTACCTTGTTCTTTGCTATCATTTCTGTTGATTTTTGCAAACTTGCCAACTCCTAATCTTAATCGTGGTTTAAATTTTGAACTACAAATTATTAGGAATGTTTATTAAGTATTGAAGAAATGCATCGGACTAGAAGATATATTGTGATTGAAAAGAATCATTAAACTCCTGCAAATTTACCTTGTTCTTTGCTATCGTTTCTATTAATTTTAACAAACTTACCAACTCCTAATCTTAATCGTGGTTTAAATTTTGAACTACAATTACTAGGAATATTTATTAAGTATTGAAGAAATGCATCGGACTAGAATATATATTGTGATTGGAAAATATTAGTTAACTATATACTACCAAAGCGCCTTATTCTTTGCTATCTTTTCTATTGATCATATATGTACTATTGATTTCAGTATACCAACAATTTTATGTCTGACTTTTAAGTCAATTTGTAATATATTTATGCGCATTGTTACTCATATTGTAAATCCACCCTTCTGTTTGTAAAGTAACTTAAGTTTAAAGTTTGTAATTTTAGAAAGTTTGATTTTTTTTTTCTTTTTTGAAATTGTATGTATTTTTAGGAATGTAATTTATTGGTGTTAATGTTTGGTTTTATTTGTTACATATATGTATTGAATTTCTGCTTCGTACGCTACTCTGCAGTTCATAAACCAACATTTTATACTATGTTGGTCGTATTTATTACAGTTTTATTTAATCTTATTAACATTAATCGAGAACAAAGTTATATTTTTATTACAATTTTATACACGAATTGACGCATGTGATTTAGTCTCACCTATGAGGAATTGTAAATATCAAATACAATAATCGTATAAATGAACTGTACATGCTTCATGTTATAAATTGTTTTTTACAAAAATCTGTTTGCTTACTTATTGACATTTATCACTGTGATGACTCTGGTTCTCTTCAAAAAGAAAAGCTCACCTTGCCCAGACCTGCCCTTGTGTGTAACAAAATCCATCAAATCGTTGACTCACAAGGGAACACTGAAACACACCAAGTCAAAAACATGGGTCTGAAAAATCGAAGACGGAGGATTCTGATTACCAGCCCGGGAGCAGAAAGTGCTTAAAACTGCGAAGTACGTCGCAGAACAAAGTCATTGCAAAACAATTTTTCCTTCATTTTTTTTTTCAAAACTAGGGGACTCCGCCCCCTGCGCTCGCCAACTAACAGTAATACTATACAGATATGACCATTTTAGTTTTGTATAGGAAGTTACGATCTGAAAGTTCCGAAAATTGTATGACCAACTTTTAATTGCATCGATTTTATTTATTAACCAATTTGAAAAATAATTGTACCATAAGAAATGTAATGTAATGTATTCAGTGATGTTTTCAAATTTAAAAAATAATGGTTTTTGCCGTAGACAAAACGGTTTTAACAATAAGTAGCGAAAATATCCAAAGATTCCGAATTTTGTATGACGAACTTTTGATCGCATCCAATTTAATTATTAACCGATTTCAAAAATAATAGTACCGTAAGAAAGAGTATATTCTGAGGTATACTGCGATATTTTAAAAATTAAAAACTAATAGTAATTAGATATAGATATGGCAGTTTAAAAAAAAAAATAACAAAAATGTCCCGATTTTTCCTGAATTTCAAAAAAATATTATCAAGAACCAAATTTAAATTTCAAAAAAAAACTCGACGAGCTGCAAAAATTTACGTTGAGAGGTACTCTTAAAAAAAAAACTCACGACTGAAGACTGAAAATTTGAATGTGTTTTGCTCACTCGCGGAAGAAATTTCAATTCTTCAACTTTAACACTTAATAAAACCTAAACTAATAGCCGCATCGGAAAAAAATCTTAATAATTATGCAGGAAATACGATGAAGAACAAAGCATGTTAATTTCATTTTTTTCCGATCAGTACTTTCTCGGGAAACCGTCTAAGAATCGAGCTAAACAACACAATTTTCAATCCTGCGTCGGCGGTAACATTTTTTTAATATAGAGAGATTTGGGCCGGTTTTTATTCAATTATAAGTTACGCTACTCTGCAGTGCAAAGCGCGCTCCTCGCTACACCTTTTTCTTCTCTAGCTACAAAACAACCTCCCAACACCGCCCAAATTACCACAAACACTTTATAAATAACACATCTTCTATGTTAATCACAAAATATTGAACTTCAAACGTTATCGACAGAATTGCACATTCTGAAAGTATGCCTTGGTTTTAAATAAAGTCAGTTAATTAATTTTGATGTGTGGTTTTATTACTTATATACACTACCATACAATAATGGACCGGACTTAGCGGATTTGCGTGAAATCTGACTACTTGTTTGAAGGTGTTTTTCGTGGTATGGCCTTTGCCACCACGTGCCACATGCGACCTTTGCATGTGGTTCCTGGTCAATTGAACGCCTACATGAAAATTTTAGACAATCTGGTTCTTCCTACGCTCTGGCAATTTGATGGAATGGAAGAATGACGCTCCATGTCTAATTGCAGCCTCTGCCAAGCAGTGGTATCGAGATATGGATGTAAAACGTCTTCCCTGGACTACTCAGAGTCCCGACTTATACCCCATAGAACATTTGTGGGACCAGTTAGAGCGACGCTTACGGACCAGGGAACCACGTCCTAAATCTACAGCTGAGCTGGCGACATTCTTGCAGCAGGAATGAACACAAATACCCATACCTGTGTATCAAAACCTTGTTGAAAGTATTCCAAGAAAGGTTGCTAGTGTAATTGCAGCACGTGTGGGACCATCCCCCTATTAAAGCATGTATTATTTCCCTTATACCATCACATATGGCTGTCCGGTCCATTATTATAAGGTAGTGTAGCTCGGTATGTTGTTCCAATGCGAAGTTAAGTGATTTCCAACTAATGAATGCCACAGATTGTTGTTCCACATAAGGCAACATTCTCTAAAAATGTATTATTTTATCAGGATATACATAAATGTATTATATTCTTACCAAAACATGTAAAAGGTCGCTGCTGACACAAAATTACATACAGATAAAGTTCAAATATGTCTTAAACATATAACGATCAAAGAAATGCACAAAAAATGGAGGGTAATTAAAATTTTTATTGATTTCAAAATCCCCAAATTTTATGAATTGGGCGATTAATTTTTTTTTTTTTTTTTTCAAAAACAAAATTTAAAAGGCATGATTGTATACGGTTATCGATCAGCCAAATCAGATTTTCAAAAGTCAGTTCTTAAGGTTTCGTAAGAAAGTTTGTAAATCGGTTTCGGTGAAACATTTCGTGCTTTTGTTGATTCTTATTAATGAATATATGGAGTGCTGAAGCAACGTTGAATCTGGTTGTTTCCAAAGAAAGCATTGTCCTCCCATGGTTTGTATAAATCTTTATCTGTTTTGACTTCTAGTCCCTTGAAAGTGTCGTAAAGAATGATGTATCCCATGCTGGCGTTGTTGACTACGATGGCATCATTTCGTCCAAAAATGAGAAGTCCACGCTTGATACGATTCAAAATCATATCCTGGTCGGAGTCTCCTCTTGTGAGACGGACAGGAGCACTGCGCTTCATCTGGACAGTATTTGGTGTATTATTGAAGTAAGCCTTTTGACTTGAGCAGGATGTCTCAGTATCTGGTGCTCCGGTGGTCTCATTCAACAGTTGGAGAGGTTGGATTGACGTTCCGTAACTTTCGATGGTACAGCTACACTCTACGTTTATGACTGATGGCAACGGCTTGGCGATTTTTTTTGGCGCACTTCTAAAGTCGCCAAGGAAAGAATTATTTCTTAACTCTTTTCCTGTCACAATTTTTTTTCTTTTTACAACACACTTTTTAAGCACATTTCAGAACGTTTTAAAAAGTATATTTTAAAAAAACTTTCACAAAAAATAGTGAGCTTAATCACATATCAAAACACATTTGTGAACCAGCAGAGAAACTAAGCTACGAATGGTAAGAAAACCCTGAAACTTATCAATTACACTAAATACAGTGAGCATGTTGAAAAAGAAAAAGATTTACAAAAGAAAAAAAAGCAAGTAATAATACCTGATAACGTCAGAATTCTCTCGTAAAAAAATAATGAAAACGAAAATGGTCAAAAAAAAACAACCTCTTAATCCTGTCGTGAAAAAACTATTATAACAAAATAAAAATTCCACAACTGTCAAAATACAAATAAATGGACCAATGGCATCACAGAAAATGATTTAAAAGGACCAATGCAATAAAAGGATATTTTTAAAACAAAATAACCAATGGGAGGAAATAAAAAATTTCAAACGAATCAATGAAATCAAACGATTTTAACGGATTTTGGAAGAACTTTCTAAAATATTCAAAATGAAAATTGAAAGTTTCCGTTTGCCGAGGTTGCCGTGAAAACCACAACAACAGCAACGAAAGATGGGTTGCCTTAATTTATCGTAACTCGCTACTAGAAGTGCGCCAAAAAAAATCGCCACGCCGTTGCCATCACTCATAAACGTAGAGTGTAGCTGTACCCTTTCGGTACCTTCTGAAGTCTTGTTTCCAGATGCTATATATTCAAGATCATCCAATTCCATCTGCAGGTCAATTTAGATCGCCGGTGATTCTGCATTTTAAGATCGTGTCAAACGTCGTTGTCTTCTCCATTGTGAACTGTGGTAGGTTTTTCCAACTCCAGCTTCGTTGGTTTTGTCAACGGAATTCTTTACACCTCCATGGTTCCCACACCTTATCCAAAATAAATTCAAGGACTTTTAAGGACTTTTCAAAACCAAAAAAATATTTTTCAAGGACCTAAAATTTTTTATAACGACCTAAAACAAGGCATACACAAAAATTTTCACTTAAAAAGAAAAATATTAAAAAAAAAAAAAAAACAATTTATACAACTGTTAGTCAAAAAAGGGAAAGGTTATTGTCAATTTTGGGAACAATTTGGATTTTCTTTTCTCACAGAACCTGATTTTTTTTTGTTGCAGAGTGGGCTTCTTGTTTCAATGCTAACTTTCAGGCTACTTGCACTCATATCGATTTCCGTCGTGCGATAAAATATCGTACGATAAATTATTTTGGTGGCACGAAGAAGAGTATGAGAAGCGGCCGTCTTAATGGAGACCAGAAGTGTCAACTTAGACGGATAGCCATACTGTGGAGATCTAGACCTAGTATTATAAGTATATCACATAGTGTCAAAGCGTGAAACACCGGTTTCATTCAGAATGAGGCTCAAATGGCACACATGCTGTGGAGGAAACTAGTCTGGACAATTTCCAATGCAAGACGAAATTACACAATTATGTACTTGTTAAAAAAAATCAAGTACTTTCAAGGACTTTTCACCAAGTTCCGTAATTTTCAAGGACTTTCAAGGGCCCCTAGTTAGGAAAAAAGAATTCAAGGACCGTGGGAACCCTGACCTCGAGCAGAACCCGATCCGCCATTTCGTCTTTGATGGTTCGCAGAGGCAAGTCCATAAATTCCTCTGGATGTTCGGCATTCCATTCTGCGAGGTAGTCGCGCTCGACGCATGGCTTTTCTTCTGTTTTCTTTGCCTCTTTCTTGGCTTGCGTCTTTTTGCTATGCTTTTCTCGATACTTCTTTCTGAAATACCAAGTTAGAAGAAATTATTTTTTCAATTACATGCAGCAAAGAAACAAAAGTTACATTTATGTTAAAACAGTAAATAATGTTTTAGAGACTAAAATGTATGTAAAAACATAATAACTTCTCAAAATGTACGATGAGCACTTACATTTGTTTCCTGCACCAGTCCAACATCTTGAAAAGGTAGATAAGACGTTTCTAATAATGACGCAAATAGAATTAAAAGGTACTGTTTGGAGATAGCACTGAAAAGAACTGTTTGTTTATAGATAGCACTGAAAAGTACTCCTTGTTTATAGATAGCACTAAAAAGTACCGTTTGCAAATAAGTTGCAGCGGAAGATACCTCTACAACCAAAAATCGCTTTAATCAAACGTTTAGAATCTCACTTGATCAAAGCTTTAAAAAATCGCCAGTTACCAGTTTGATAAACATAATATGAATTAAGTTTTTGTGTAAGCGATGCTGTTTACCTAGAACAATGCTTGATTAAGAATCGAAAAGTTTACGATGCATAAACGTATCTGTTTAAAAGCATTCAGAAAGATAAGTATTGTTGTAATTGAAAGCAATTTATTGTTTCCAATTTAAATTCTGTTAAGCACATAAGCAGCAAAATCCTGAAAATTTCTGGAAAAAATCAAATATAATTCTTGCACACGAAATACTTTTTTAATATTGTGTAAGAATTGCTGTTTTCTAAATAAATACCCGCCTGGTATGTTTAACCCTCTGGTGGATTAACACGTATAACTCCACCCTGCAGTTTTCCCCTCATGACTTCTAACTACACTCTATAACAAAAAAATCGACGCACAAAGAAGGAGTTGTCCGATGGAGACAAAAATTGGTGAATACGAAAATTATGTACAGAATAGAAAATGATTAAAATTTCAGAACACTTGAATGATTTATTTCAGAGTTACAGTAACGAGCTCAATAAGATGTTGACCCGCCTCTAGCCTGGATGCAAGCTGCCACACGGCGTGGCATAGACCGATAAAGCTCCCAGATGGTCTCCTGCGGTATTTCTTGCCAAATTTGCTCCAATTGTCGGACTACGTCATCAACATTCCCTACCGGATGCAGTCGCCTTCCCATCATATCCCAGACATGCTCGATGGGAGAGAGATCTGGTGATCTGGCTGGCCAAGGAAGTGTTTGACAAGCTTGAAGACAGTTCATATCAACACGTGCCGTATGTGGTCTGGCATTGTCTTGCTGAAAAATGAGCCCAAGGTACTGCGAAAGGTACGGTAGCAAAACAGGTCTCAGAATGTCGTCAACGTACCGCTGTGAAGTAAGTGTACCTCTAATGACGACCAAAGGGGTCCGGCTATCAAGGGAAATGACGCCCCAGACCATAACTCCTTGTTGAGGGCCCGTGTAGCGTGCAATAGTGAAACCGGGATCGGCACGCTGCCCTGGGCGTCTCCAGAACCGTCTTGATGATCGTCAGGACACAGTTGGAAGCGGGATTCGTCGCTAAAGACTATACGTCCCCAGTCAGCATCATTTCAGCCTGATCGAGCCAAGCACCACTGTAATCTGGCACGAGTGTGCAGGCGTGAGTGGCAGGTGGCGTAACGGTCGGTACGAGCGTAGATTTCGCTCTCTCAGCCGTCTGTGAATGGTCATGGTGGACACTCGTGTGTGGGTCGCACGACTGATGGTTGATAGCGATGAATCAGGTGCTGTGACAACTGATCTGACAATCACTCTATCCTCGCGATCTGTTGTGGCCCTACGTCGACCGCTACCATCATGAGGCTGAAATCTGCCATTGTCCACCCACTCTTGCCAGCATCTTCTAATCGCCGCATCGCTTCGACTCACATGACGAGCGATTCTCCGATGTGCCCAACCTGCCTCTTTCAATCCAATGATACGACCTCTTTCAAACTCTGAAAGTGGCTCGTAATGAGCTCGAATCCTGCGGCAAGGCAATTTGTCAGTCGTTGAAAGGTATCCTAAATCGCAATGCAGCAGACATTTTTAACAACAGTTCAAGAACAACTCCTTATATACATCTGCTGGATGCGCAGTTCCGATGCGCTGGAGATCGCACTATTCATTCATTGGACACCAAATTTTAATCATTTGCATATTGGTCAAAACATTTTTTGCATACGAAATTTCAAAGCAATCGGATGATTCCTTCTTGGTGCGTCGATTTTTTTTGTTATAGAGTGTAATTTAGATTTTCTTGACCGATAGAATCATTCCAAAGAATTCTATTCTAAGGAAAAGACTGAAATAATTTTTAAAAATAATTATTTTCTGAGAAAAGGAGAGACCGATAGAATCTAAAGTTTATTATCTTAAGGAAAGGACCGTTTTTTTTCAATTTCCGCTGTCCCATTTGATAATTGTAAATTTGGTACGCGTTAATGTGATGAAAAAATGTATAATTTTAATAAAATTTTCGATTCTATACTCAACTGTTGCCTTATTAAACTAACAAGAATCATCAATGATCATTGTTATGTTTGCATAGCCTCATTTGTGTGATTCAATGCTGTCATTCAACCCACCCTATTTACGCTTTGAGGTCACTTAAAATTGACACTGCAAATAAAATAAGCAACTGAGCATTAATATCTGATCAATAAATTAGATCCCATTAGGAATTGGAACTGCTCATTATGTCAGGGATGTATGCAGAGAAGGTATTGTGGGGGACGAGCACCCTCCCGAAATGTTCTTGGTACTATGGAAATTTACACTAGAATAGGTTAATGGGTGAAAATTAAATTTTGTTAAGCACATCAGCAGCAAAATCATGAAAATGTCTGGAAAAAATCAAATGCAGTTCTTGCACACGAAATATTCATTTATTTTTGTGTACGAATTGCCGTTTTCTAAATATCCGCCTGGTCTGTTTAACCCTCTGATGGATTAACACGCATAACTCCACCTTGCACTATGGATGCGACATTAAAAGCAAAACATGGATGTTTATAATACATCGAAGTTTGATATCAAACATTTGACATCGTCCAAAAACCATCGATGTTTTTCAACATCAGTGTATTTAAACATTTTTTTCCCCTCATTTCTTAAAGCTGGTTTAGCAACTTCAAACATTAATGTTCGCCGGTGGGGGAGATTTAATTTGTCATTTGCCGTGTTTATTAATTTATAACTAACACTTTTTTAGCTGTCACATGATAGCCTTTTCTCGTGGGAAAATTTCAGACTTGCTGCCAATACACCGCGAGCAACGTGAAGTATCCTTTTCCAATTGAAACGGTACGTTTTGTAATCCATTCTTTCGGTGGAACGTAGCGCATTTCGAAATTGAAACGGCGAGGGGGGAAATTAAGGAGTAGCACATAAAAATAACGAGTTTTAAGAGTGCTTAAAACCGAAAATCAATTTCAAGGAGTTCTTAAAGAGTGTGCGAACCCTGTCCAATGGATGTCACTGAAACTACTTGTGTGATCGCTATTTTACTTCGAGGAGAGTTTTTCTTGTATTGTACATTAAATTGCGTTTTTTATTCCACTAATTCAAGTTTCTATCTTTACGACCGTTGAAGATAAGAGTGAAAATTTCAACGGATTTTCAAACCAGAAGTTAAATTCTACGCCAGATCGATGCCAAAAACAGTATTAGCATTTTAACCATTTGATTATTTATTTGCAGAAAATCACATTAAAGGTATCGATCACAAAATCCTGTGGGCAGTGTGCCGAGAATGAGCAAGGTATGCTCTGATTGGCTGGAATTAAAAATGGACGTTTCTGTTATTTGTAGAAAGCGTTAAAATAACTGTTACAAATAACAGTTGACTGATTGAATTTATTGGCGCCATCTATGAGAGAAACAATGAATAGCATGTGTTTTGAAGAGTTTCTTTTATTAAATCTGATCATATTTTAGAAAATTTTTAATTCTCGATCTCATTTGTCAGTTGAAAAAAACCAAGATAATACTCTAAATTTTGTGGTTTGGTGTAAGTTTTTTAGATTCCAGACATGAGAGAAAATGCTGAACTCAAGACCTATGCCAAGGATATGGTGAACTTTTTTATATAAAAAGCTGCATTGATCTTTCGAAAAACACTAAGTAAAATCTATTTTTTTCACATTATTTTTATAGCAATATTAACATCTACTTTTTTTATCAACACAAAAAATAATTATAATTATGAACATAACTTCATCATATAGGAAATTTTTGTTATCAGATATTTAAAATTAGCTTTCACGTATCGAAAAGGAGGACACTTTTCGAGGGAGGACAGAACTTCCAAAATGTGGACTGTCCTCCCTAAAGGAGGTTGGTTGATCACCTTATAACAAATACAGTCAAAATATAAAGCTACCTCTCAGACAAGGCAATTGTGTTTCCATAAAAATATGTTGGGAAATTAAAAAATAATTTTAATTGCATGTTTGTGAAGTTGTTCTTTTATAAGACAGTGGTGTGGTGTCAGTGTGTGTATTTTTTTTAAAGAACAATTAAAAGAAAACAAAGAAAGATTGGTGACAATGAATTAATTTCGTTAAAAAAACTGTTTGCACATATTAATGGAAATCATTTCATTTTTCTATAATTAGAATACAATACAGATTGAAAAAATCACAATATCTTTGTTTTGTGGAAATAAATGAAACAGCTTTCAACCTGGAAGCATTTTCAAACTTCTATCTATCCAAAACTGAATTTCACATCTTCCTATTGACCCAACAAAGCAAAAGAGACATGAAACAGTAATTAGATAAACAGTTTTCACTCACACCATCCCTCAGGATGAATGAAAATGACAAATTTTTAGGTTTTATGTATTAAACTAGCCACTGCCAAGGGCAGCATAGCTTTCCCGTGATGGTTCTTTTTGTGGGGTCAGGTGTGAGCACTGCTCGCTAACACCCTGCGATTGCTATGAATTCCTATTTGGTTTGCTTCGCAAACGAACAAATTTCGCAAACCAACAAATTTCAGTAATCAGTTCACTGCTATCTGATAAAATGTAAATAGGACTTTTGGTCCAAATTTGAGGTTCAAAGAAAGTGTGTGGAAAAAAATGTATGCAAATTGAGTTACACAAGTTTGGTTACCTTTCGTGACATTGCATCCATTGAATTTGTTTTGGAAATTGGATTGATTAGTGTACATTTTAGATTTACTTTTCATTTCCTATATTATGTCAATTTTTTTCAGATAAGTCAGATGTTTTAGCATCGAAGCCGTCGCAGTCGGAAAGAGCATTTTTCATTTTTCGCTCATTCATAACATTGTGGTACACTGGCCAGGAAGCACACATGATGCTACAGTATTTGATAATTCCTATTTACGAGCAGTTTTTGAAGCAGGTACCATGTAGATACCATATACTAGGAGATAATGGATATCCATTAAGGCCATATCTTTTAAAACATCATGTAAAGAGTCGTTTCTTGTTCATGCCTTCAAAATTTAAAAAAAATTAAGGCAGGCAGTTGATTGTTAATCATAGGCTACTACAAAGCCAGAAGTGATGGCTAGTTGTGAATGAGCACCCCGTGGGCAACCATCATTACCCCTAACTAAGGACAGCACAAGTACATCCATACCCTGACCCCGGATTCGAGCCAGGAACCTTCCAATCCAGAGGCCAACACCTTAACCACTAGACCGGACGGTCGGCCTCCATATTTTTAACACAATAATCGGCACCTGTTGAATCATTGGCAGATGACGATCGACAGGTTCCAATAGAAACCAAACACGGGAAAGTATAAATTCCCAATTCCATATTGGTCATGAGGATATTTTGGCCCTTTTGGATGTTATGCATTGTGTTCCGTGTACATCAGCAGAAGGTTTTAGAATCATGGAATATATCAAAACAGACTAGAAATCAACTGGCAGCGCTCTGACAGACCTCATGAGAGTGTATCTGGATACACCAGACATTCAAGATTTTTATCTTGTGCCTGCTGTATCATTGTGGCTGGAATCAGGCAAAATATCAAAAAAGTTTCCATTAAAAGTAACAGCCAGCTATTATGGCAGAGGACCAGTATATTCTCGTATACACTGGTCCTTGGGACCAGTTACTTCTATTTTTTCTTTTCTAACGCTGTCAATTGTTTTTAGGTCTCCCAGTGAATTATTTAAAACAACTCACAAATCCTACATTCACCAGACCTCCCTTACAACTGTAATTCAGAAGCTTGAAAGGCTGTTTCATTCCACGTTTAACTTGTATAATGACATGATTTCTATTGCACATTATTTACTGAAATATAATAAACTTATTTATTTTGAAATGTACAACACGGCTCATTTATTACCTCGAAATAGCGTTGAGACAACATGGTGTTTGGAAGGGAAGATTTGCTTGATTGTCAGAAGCGCTTAGATGCAGTCTGCAGAATGTCCAAACAACTGTCGCAGCTGCAGTATAGCACAATATTGCCATGGGCAATGAGTTTGGTGAAGGAATAGATCCCGAAGAAGATCACCCTATCAACACCCAAGAGAACGTAGCTGGAATCGCAAAGAGAAATACAATTGTTCAAAGCTCTTTCATGTAAAAAAATTATGTATTATATTATTCAGTAAAAAAATTTTATGTATTATTATTTTATTCATTAAAATTTATGTAATATTATTATATTATTCAGTAAAATTTATGTATTATTATATTATTCAGTAAAATTTATGAATACTATATTATACAGTAAAATTTATGTATTACTATTATATTATCCAGTAAAACTTATATAATATATGTATTGTGAATGAAAATGTTGCAAAATTAAATATGTGCATTGAAGAAATAAACTTAGGGGTGCAAAGTAGATGCACCCTTTTAACGCTTTTGCAGCCAAGTGATCTCCAAATAAAAAAAAGAAGTTGCTTAAATGCACTTTATAAAATACACTTTTACACATAAAATACACAATGTTCTGACGTTATGTGTTTTGGTTTACTACAAGAGAGAAATGAGTGAAAACTAATGATTTAACTGAAGTTTTCGTAGTAAGCAAGTTTAGCCTGAAGAACCTTCATTCTTAATTTATGTTCCTTCATTCTTAATTCACGTTCTTCTTGTAATTGCTTAATTTCGCTGCCTATTTTTTGTTTCATTAAATCATGTTCCTCTTGCTTATGTTGCATATTTAGTTTATGTTCACTTTCAATGGCCATTTTCCTCGATTTAGCCTGTTCAATTAACGCTTCTGCAGTTTTTGGAGGCTGACGCTTCTTTCTTGCAGTGAAATTTCTCATTTTGGGTGTTACAACAGGTGATGCACTGGATTTGATTTCTGGAATCTAAAAAAGAAAGTGTTGCCTTAAAAAAATATTTTACAACTAGTTAATATTTATAAAGAAAGCTCCTTTTTTAGCCAATAGCAAAACAATAGGGACAGGTGTGGGTACAGTGGGTATTATGCCCTGGACTCAATCCAGAGTCTCAAACAAGTGGTGACTTTTCCAAACTATATTGGGACACTAGAAATATGAACTCCCTATGAACTTTTTGCACCCATAAGTGACCATCTCTATCCACCGATATTGCATTGTACTTTGTTCCTGTCCTTTGTATTATGTTCCTGTGTTTGTTCATGTTACCTGTAATTTTTATGAATTGAATTCCAAATAAAGTCATATGTAAAATATATATCTTTTTATATCACTGTTAAAATCATTTGGAGCAAGAATAAAAAGTGATCCACGTACATCAGGACAAGTTTGCCTTTTCTACATTAAGATGAAAATTTGCATTGCTGATAAGCATTTCAAAACACTCCTGATGTGTGTGCAAATCAGTTATAAAAGAACATTGTGAACACATATTCCAAAATTTTCTAAGATGGCCGATGCCCAAGCATTTGACTTTTCATTGTTGCCAACCGCAATGGTAATTTTGTTTTCAATTATATGTTTGCTTTTGTCGACACCAATCAACAAGGTTTCTGTTTCAAGTACAGAGAAATTTTTCCTTCTTGAGGACACACGGGTTTGCAGGGTTAGAAGTGTTCCTATGATAAAATATAGGATTTTTTTACAAAAACTATAGCAGGGTGGCAACAAAAATTGAATTAAAAAGTTCCCTGATTTCCAGAGTATTTTTCATGAAATTCCCCGAGTTTCTCCATCCTTTCGCAGAACAATTCTTCGTGTAATTGTGATAAACTTGACACTGGATGAACTAAAAAACTATAGACTGATAGATGAGTAAAAATAAGATAAGTAAAAAATATTTTTACTGTATTCCATAATAGACCAAATAATATAAAATTATAGATAGAATATTGAATTTTACATTTTTAACTATTTTGATGTGTTTGCAAAAGCAGCCATCAGCCCCTGAATCCGTCAATGGCGCCAGCGCTCAGTACATCTCTACTATTATAAAAGGAACTATTATAAAGGACCAAAATCAAAATCGACAATCTAGGTATTTTAGAAAAAAAGGATTTTTTTTAAATGTTCATTAAATTGGAACCGGATGTGTACCTTTTGCAGGTTTTACCGGTAGTTAGTATTTTTCAAAGCCGCAAGGTTTTGTTACTACGTTTCTATTATTGACATTAGGGAACGTGGCACAGCTGCTGACTTCGGCTACAGGATTTCCGGCCGTTACAGGTTTAATAAAACAGTATACAATGTGTGAAGTTCCCAGTAACCTCACCAGGTTTGGGTAGGGTTGATGGACACGGAATCGAACTCCACGGGGGTCCCCTCTTGGGTTTTTGAAAAGGAACCCGTTTGGGGAGGGTTGAAAAGAAAAGGGACTTGCACGAAGGCCAGCGAGGAAGCAGGACGCATCATTTTGTGCTGGAGATCGAAGGGGATTATTCCCAACCATGTATTATAGACTGAATGATCCTGTAAATAATATAGTCAAGAGTTGTAAATAAATACTGAAATATGCTCATGGACTAGTGTTACTGTTTGGAGGACGACAAGGCAGAGGATTAGGAAATCAGCCTAAGGAAGAACCGTCACACAATGTATACAACTCTTTTTTCTGGATGTTTACGTAAAAAATACACTTCTCCTTTTCAGATGAAAACAAAATTGGCAAAAATGATTCTTCCCTGAGAAATCCCTGATTTTCCTGCATTCCCGGTTCTGTCGCCACCCAGTATAGGACAATAATAGATAACTATTATAGTGTAACTAATATTAATGATGACATTTCTCTAGGCTCTATTTCATGCAACATGTGCCCAGACCCCATTTTCACCTTGATATGCTCCATCCTGAGAGTGCACCATGATTTCATGTAAATGATAGCAGGTCTCTTGCAAAAATTTACTGTAATTACAACAAATCATTTAACATTTTAAATAAATGTCTTTATTCCTATTGCCAGTTATTTTTTGTTGCAAAGTAAGAAAATTTTAAATTTATAAAACGCACCATAACAGCAGCCAATCTTCACACACCAAAAATAAAAACCTTAAAAAAGCAAATAGTACTTGTACATTACTTTACCACAATAATACTCTGAAATATATATAACATAAAATGGAGTAAAAATATTGATTTTTCTTACTCCTAAATATTATTTATCCATTTAAAAAAAAATTCTTTTTCACATTGTTGCAAACTTGATATATTATATAGAAAATATTACTCAAATGTTCTATAAAGGAAGTCTAATATTTGTTTTTAAAAAAATCTAAGTTAAAAACTAGTTTAGTTAGTTAAAGACAAGTTTTAACAAAACTTGACTAATTTTTAATGCAGTTGTTGCAGTCTATGTTTTAAACACCTAAATATATTACATAATTTCTGTTCATAGCATTCATTAAAGTTTGATAGATAATCATTGCACTGTTCAGAATTGAAAAGGGACATTTAAACCAAGTACTTAAATTAAAAATTTTGATTTTATTTAAATTAAAAGGTTTTAAAATTCTAAATGTGTCCTTTTATATACATAGCCATTAGCAAATGCAGTAATTTCAATTCGAATACTCCGAAAACGAAATACAATTTAGAAACTAGGCTTAATACTAAATAATATAAATCACAAGAATGAGCAGCACGCTGTTCTCAAGTTATTCTTCTCACCACCGATGCTTACAAGTGCGTTGTTGCTATATTCTATGACAGAAGAAAATAATAAGAAAGTTCCAATGAAGGATTATAAATTTTGAGGGCACCATTTCGATGCCTTTTTCACAACAAGGAAAGAAAGGAGAAAAGATACTTTCTTTTCTCTGATCAGAACAAGAGAGGTTATCAGAGTACGCCTGTGTGTATGGCGATGAGCATAATGATTGAAATAAAATATGGAGGGGGAAAATAACTGCATCTATGAAGAAATATATAGGGCAATTACTGAAATATAGGACGTTTTTAAAGGTTTTGAAATATATATAGGACAACTTCTATCCCTATGTTTGTACACAAACTAATGTTTGCACTCTAACGGCCGTATTCACAAGTCAGAGTTAACTCGAGGATTAACGATAATCCGCGAGTTATCAAAAAAAACGTATTCACAAGTCCTGATCCGTGGTTTAAACTGCCGTTTCGGTGTTACATTTTGATCCTCCGAAATCGGCGAGTTAACTCGCGAGTTACATTTAACGCATGCGCAGTACCATCTTTTCGGAAAAACAAAATGGAGGACACATTTCATTCTATGCTCAATTACAGTATTATTTCGACGACTGGACTGGATCTGTCATTACGGAGTACCTTCTCCATAGCAGCTCATCTCATCATCATAATATTGCTTAAATGGAAAAATTTAAACATTTTTATTGAAATTCAAAAGAAAAATGAAAATAAAGATAGCTGCGTAAATCTTCAACAAGCAGCTTAGCAAAAAGATAGATGGCGCCACCTCTGTCCTATAAGCCAGAGAGAGCGAACGGTAGAAAACGACCATGGCAGATACAAATTCGTCGTAGAATAAAAATTATTCTGTTAATTTAATACGAATGTAAGAAAATTGACAGTGCAAGTTACTTTTCACGATACCAACACACACCCATACTGACATGTACAAATATAATCAGATTACATACATTTGTCAAGACATTGTGTACAATTCTTACTTGCCAAATTTAGGTTTCCATAAAAATCCAATTTGAAATTAAATACCTTTGCATTTCTTTTCCCAAACCCATATTAAAATGCTGTACGAGTCCTATTTATTCTCAATTTGGAATCAATTCTACGGCGAAGTATGTGCTTGATCAGTATGAATGCAGATTCGGACGTCCTAACCAATGTAAACAATACCATGTGATCGTGAGGAGCCAATCACAGCGAGCGTCTCATTTTAATCCCCGGATCACTTAACACGCCGTTTGAGAATACCGTTTTTGATAATCCTCGAGTTAACTCTTACTCGCGGATCAACTGATCCTTGAGTTAACTCGAGACTTGTGAATATGGCCGTTATACTTCCGCAAATAGGTTGAACAAATCACGTGATGTTCTTTAGCCAATCTAATGCCGTGCTACAAAGCTCATTGATTCAATCGGTGATCACTTATGATATGGTGTTTTTATTGGGAACGATATAGTGAATTGTAACCCAACAAGCAGTATGTGGAGCAGTAGTGGGTCCGAGCACGTAACCAGTTAGTCTATAAAACTAACTAAAAGAAGGTTGACCAAACAAACTTGAATAAAATAAAGTTTTTATTAAACTTTAAACTAAAAACATATTTAAATAAAATAAAGAACGTTATCCGCCTAACAGACTGGGATAACGTGCAAGCAGTATCAACAAGATCGAATAGATCTGTCTCTCATGATCCATACAACATGCAGCAGATTTACTTGTCTGCGTATATATAGGTTAAGTAATTTACATAACCATAACATCTTCAACTTTCAATCAGCCAATCACAAAAATACATCTTGAATTAGAATAAATGTGAATGAGTGAAAGTTGAAGTGTAGGTTTGATCGTATAAATAAATGCTTAAAAATGTATACAGTTGCCGAGATATAAAAAGTTAAGAAAGGTGGCGAGAAATTAGTCCTTTGCCATAAATTGGCGCCAACTTCTAACAGTTTTCAGATGAAGAAAGTTTAATTTAGATGGGCTAGATATGGGTTTAAATTTTACTGGTATGATCTACCTTAAAGAAAACCATCTTTTTTTAAAATGCCAACTTCAACTGTATGGTAATTTCTTTAATTTCTTATAAAATTTTCCATAATGTAACTAAACTTGAATGTATTTTGCTGTGATTTCATTATCTATCATAAAGTATCTTTACATTTCATAAAAATATGATACATATTTCTTGTTTTAAACTTTTTTCCACAACTGTAGCAAGCATGTAATATCAAAAAATGTAAATGAACTTACCGAGCTTGGATTTGGGCAGTCGGGAGTATCGGAAGTAAACACTGGAACACCTTAAAGAAAACAGTAAATTTTGATAAGTAAACAGAAGTTTAAAACAAAGTAATTCATTTTTATCTCTACATATACAAGTTCATACTTCAGGGGTGAAAACAGTCAAAATGTAAAAAAGAGGAAAATATATGCAGCATTATTTTGAACTACAAAAATAACTGAATAAGAATAGTATATTTGTGTACTAATGTGTGTACAGATCAGTGGTGCAACCAGAAATTTCTTCTGGCGGGTAGGCAAATTTAGTCTTATCTATAAAGTCCACTAAAAACAATAAAATGTGTCTTTGGAAGTATAAAGGTTAAACCATAACCTCACATGGCAGCGCCACTAGTATAGAATATGTGTTAATGATAAAGCGTGTATATTTGCCTATAATTTAGCTCTATAAAGACCACTATAAACAATGAAATTTGTCTTTGTAAAGGGGGAGGGGGCTTTAACCCACAACCCCCTCATTATGGCTGCACCCCAGTGGTACAGAATACATATTTATGACAAGCATTTATTATTATAATTCAAAAGCACTTAATTCAATTTTTCTTTTGCGTCTTTTCAAACATACTCTTTATAGTTACAGGTATAAGAGTGGGAAAAGGACAAAAAGTCAGAAAATACGCGTAAACTCAAATTTTGCAAAAAAGAAAAGGGGCGAGTGAAACCGTATTTCGCACAAAAAGAAAAATTATCTTGGAAACTCTGTAAATAGTATAAAATAAGGGTACAGCTTCAGTCTACGTTTATAGCAGTGGCAACAATCTTGGCAGGGTTTTTTTGGCGCACTTCTAGTAGCAAGTAATGACAGGTTAAGGTAACACATCTGTATTACGGTTATTGCAAATTTTAATACAACAAAAATCAGAATTTTTTCTTAAAAAATGATAAAATGAGTCATTTTTTTAAAAAATTAAGAAAAGTCGGAAATACCTACAAAAGCTGGAGAATCTCATCCCTGTAGTTAGGGTATTCACACTTTCCTGATAACTTTTTTACATTTATTCTTTGGCTGTAATTCTATGATATTTAATTTTAAGGAAAAAATTGTAGAAAAAGAATAAAAAAGCGTAAATCCGCGTAAACACAGAAGATTTTCACCCAATACTTACATGTTTTTCCTTCAGTCATCCTTCGATACAGAGCATCGCTGTCAAATTCACATGGTATGGGCTCTATCCCTGCATCTATTGCTGTCAAGCGTTCTTCTATCTCCATAGATTTGAAAGCTTTGGAGCCTCTACCTGTTTTGAAACAACATGCTCTTGAGAAATCCATTTCATTACTTTCCTTTTAGAGTTTGTATACAAATTTATCAATTGGGTGACTGTTCTTTATTGTACCACTGGCATACTACTGAAATCCTCTGCCACTTGAGCCCACACATTTGATTTTTCTTTATTATCAACTGCAATGGTAATTTTGTTTTCGGTGGAATTGTCGTTCACGGTAAGACGTTTGTCGCCAGCTAATTTTTGTCGCCAAATCAAGATGGCGGCCGAATTCATTATCAGCAAAATCCACACTGTGAACCTTTGCATATACGGAAACGACAAATGCTCAAATAAACAATAAAAAGTAAAGAAAATTGAACTTACCCTCTATTGTTGGGTGTAAATTTTCAGTTCCAAGGTGATTTCGATGCCAGATGTATTCTGTGAGGTAACCGCTAAACTGACCCGTATATTTAACGTGGTTGGATCCTTTAAGGGCTCGTTTGACGGCACTCCATGTACCCTCGATCGCATTGGTATGGACTCCTGTAGCCGGGTCCTTAAAGTGCTGAGTATGGTTGACAGTCTTATGCTGGAATCGATAACCCTTGAACTCCTCGTCCTTCTGGTTACCGATAGCAGCATAGGACTTCCAACAGTCGGACACTATTGTAGTTCCCGACAAAATTCTTTCGTGAATAACTTGAGCCAAAACAGTCTTACTCCTATCATTCACTACAACCATAAAACATTAATCCTTTCCTTTTTCAAGTCCTCCAAACACCCATTTACCGTCCACTCTTTTACCTTTATTATACTTCCTTTTGCCAAACTTGCTCTCATCAATTTCAGCCGTCTTTCCTTCTCCTCCAATCTTTCAATTAAATCTAAAGCAAGCATCCACACACACTTCTCTTCAAAAATTGTACCAGTCAGTCATAGTATGTGTTGCCACATCTATCTCATTCATAACACTTTTAAATGAAATATCATTCACCCAGTACCATGTAATCAACAGAATCTTACAAATATGCAAATGACTACTTTCAACTCATGTAAGTATCCTTTCACACAGATCTCTTTCTATAAGGCCCATTCTTAGTACATCTCCATTCTTACCTATCAATCAAATCCTTTCTTAATTTTAAACCCATTTCATTCCCACATTCAGGACACTATTAGCAATCAAATTAACTTTCTGGCACCATTCAATAACTTCATGCTCTCCGGATCATGTATATTTTCATCAAACATTTTTGCAAAAAAATAAGAATTAATAAGGTTAGTAATGCCATCCATCTACTGCCATACCTGATCGAGGGTAAAATCCAACAAAAGCGAAAATCAACAGATAATCCAAAGTGACTAGGGTGAAAAACCAAAATTCAAAATCAACATAAGAGTGGACAACGACATCAACGAAAAAATAGCATCCAACTGAATAATATCATTCAAACAAACCCAGTAAGAAGCATTAACCAATGAAACAATGAAAAAAATACGAATCTGGACCATTTATAGTCTGTTTCACCCTAACTTGGCAGTAGAGTTAAGGCTACGTTGACCACATCGCAGCCGTTGTCGTAGAAACTAGGGTTACAGTGTAAGAAGTCAACTATAAGCGAGGAAATTCGCCCTTTTTGGCAAGGAGAGATAAAATGCACGTGGAAATTCTATACGTTTCACAGATCTTTAATTTCAAATGGCTCTTGCATTACATTCGTTAATTAAACAAAAAGCTACTCTATGTGAATATAAATACGTTTTGATTTTTCTAAATGAGTATTATTTTAAGTTATTTAAAAATATATATATTTAAAATTTTATTACAATAAATGTTATTTAAAAAAAAAAAAGGCTATTTAAAGATGTGATGAACCATAAAATTCATTTTTTTAATTTACTTACCTGAAAGCTAAACACCTTGATTAATACTTCTTTTTCAATTTTAATAAAGGAAATTACTCCTATTTATTTACTCCTTTGGTCTTATATTTGGTTGGACAAGGTAGGGGAGAGTGTGTTGTCTGCTAAAATATGTGTTTTTCTTAACAGCAAAATATAGTCTCCAAATTAAATCAAATTTATTCTGACATTAAAGAAAATAAATAACAAATAAAAATACATATAACATAGAGGATATAAAATACATTCACAATAAATAAATAGAATATAAAAAATACAAATATAGTGAACACACATATAATAATAAAAAAATGAGACCATTTTAAAAATTAGAGTTAAAAAAATAAACCTTATATGTGTGAAACATATTCTGAAACTGGTGGAACGGTGTCGGGTTGATTAGTAGTAAATTATTGATTTTATGAATAATTTAAAATAGTTTACAAGAAAGTGTACAGAAGAAACCAATCTCTTTCATGAATATTAGTTACAATGAGAAAACTATATTTACGTTTTACTTATTCATCACATGCATTTATACATCATCAATATATGTAAAACATACCAAACATCATAACAAATCTATTTACATTATAATATACTTATTCATTACATGCATTTACACATCATCATCACTTAACATTTCCGAATCGCTATCAGACTCACTATTAAAAGAAATTACCAAGTTCTTACTTTCCCAAATATCATCCACAAGTCCATCTACTTCCCACATGTCTTTCTCTTTTTCAGTAACATGGTTTATGCAGTTTTTCCAATTTTGTACAGAGACCTTTTCAATCCCTTGGATGACTAAATCCTTCACATCGTTTAGTTTAAAAGTCTTGTTTTCCCTGGCAACATGTCCTTTTACTTGACTCCATATCATTTCAATGGGATTAAGCTCACAGTGATACGGGGGAAGTCTCAAAAACTTATGTCCAAATTTTTCGGCTATTTCTTCAACTCTGTATTTATCAAACATATGTTTGATTTCGCTAACTTTTTTCAACAGTTCAATCTTGATCATGTCCTGGTTCCACATAGTGTTTTTTAACGATAGCCATTCTTGAATTGCACTTTTTTTCCAAGATGTCGTCGGAATTTTTTCTTTCTTCACCGAGTGATAGGGGGCATTGTCCATCACTACAAAGCTGTTTCGTTTCAATTTAGGCATGATATCTTCAAACCACTTCTCAAAATGGTTACCATCCATTTCTTCGTGGTAGTCACCGGATTTTTTTCCTACAAAAATGTCAGCCGCATCAGGTACAAATCCTTCATCACTTCCGATATGGGTAATGATGAGTCTTCTTCCTTTTCCTTTTGCCGCAGCCAAGCCTGTTGTCAAACTTGAAGAGGAAGCTTCATTGGTGCTTTTGATGTTTTTGTCTTGCCATACTCGACTTTGTGAGTGTCCTTCATTCACCCATGTTTCATCCAAATAATAGATTAAGGCATTTTCCTTCTTCAGTTCTCTAATTTTTCGTAAATAATTTCTTCGCCATAAAATTATGTTGTGTCTTTCTAAAAGCATAGCCTGCCTTTTTCGCTTTTCAAAGGAAAATCCCAAATGTTTCAGTATCCTGTACAGTGTACTTCGGCTAATGTCTGTCAAAAAAATATCCTTATCGTTGTTAATTTCATTTAGAACTTTGTCCAATGTAGGAATTTCATTTTGACGGAAAAAATCATGAATTTTTCGTCGGATGCACGATAAAGTAAAGTTGTCATATTTCATCATTCTTGTTCTTTTTCCAACGGCATAAGGTCGTTTTTTTTCCTGGAGTACTCAAAGGATTTGACGTCTTCTTTTCTTTTTTCAGACGAAAAACAGTTCTTTTGGAAACACCTGTTAGTTGAGACACCTTTCCCACGATTTGGTTAATGGAATCACTATGGTTTTCTTCTCGAAGTCTAGAATAAACATTCAATATGTTCCTGCGAGCTCCACTACCAATTGATTTTCCTTGCTTTGATGGCATATACAGCTTGGATGGTGCGTTCCTTTTTCAGCCATGTTCAGAGTATCAAACACACTCCAATAAAATAGCACAAGAGAGATATGAACGTAAATACACACGCTAGCAAAGACGCAGAGCGAAATGGCGCAGACTTGGCGGGAAAGCGTATTTAGCTCTCCAGAAATGTTACCATGGAAACCGGTTTCAACCGAACTAGAATTCCGTTTTGGATATATTCATTCTCTTCGGTCAAAAAAAATAAATGCTTTTTACAAATAAATAACCGATTACAAAGGTTCAAAAATCACTCTTTCATTGTAGGACAATTTTTACACGTTTATATGCATTTTCTTTATTTTAAATTCCAAATCAAGTTGGAACTATTTTTCATGCAGATGAACATCATTTCTGCCTTTCCCAATGCTGATAAGTTAAGGTGAAACAGAGTATAGAGCGTGGGAATAAGGAGAAAAAAAAAAAAGAGAAAATTTTTGGATAGGGTTGCCATACCAAAAACGCCAAATGTGAAGAAAAACTGCAAAAGGTGAAGGTTACCATATTTGGCGACAAATCGACTTCTTACAGTGAACGATAGTCCCACCTTGTTTTTAATAATGTTTTAGTGAGTAGCACAAGCTGACAAAGTTTCAGTTTCAAACATAGAGAAGTTTTTCCTTTAGAAGATTCCATAACTCAAACATATAACAGCAACAGGGCTTGTATACAAAACAATAACAAACTAAAGTTTGTGCCCTAATACTTCTGCAAATAGGTTGGACAAATCATGTGCTATTCTTTAGCCAACCACATGTCATGTTACAAAGCTCCTCAATTTAATTCGCTGTTTGAGATCACCATTCTTGATAACTCTTACTCGTAGATCAACTGATCCTCGAGTTAACTCGAGACTCGTCAATATGGCCGTTAATGCCCACCTTTTATTATCATTGCAACAAAAGTACCACTTTCTAGGCTGTACCTACAACATCCACCAGAGATTTACTGAGAAAAATATTACTTAGTACATACATCATGATTTCAGCAATCGTGTCAATCAACAAAATTCTTTCAAAACTATATTTATTCAATTGTTTGCATCATAATGCATTGCCGAAGTATACTACCTTCCAGTATTTGATATTATTTCCAAAATATTTAGTTACCTGCCATGAAATCACTTTCAGCTAAGACAGCTCTTTTAAGAAAATCATCAAGTGACGTTTGCTCTGTTACACTGTTCAGATTCAAACGGTCGAAGTCACGGCCATCATAGAGATCTTTTGTATGTCTCTACAAAAAAAGGAATATTTTTTAACAACTCAGGAAAATACAAATACATTGAGCACTACTATACAAGAATAAACATAAAACCCAGAAATTAATATTGTATTGAACTCAAAAAGCCCTCTGCAGCAACAATTTAAGAATGTGCAGCAACCTGATTTGGTATCACTCAAGATTACAAATCAGACTTTTGTGTTATGGGGTATTTAATTAAGAAATAATCTAATTACGAATTTTCGTGTGGCAAAAATTAAATACATGAAATTGGGATTTGAATCTGAATTCTGAAGCGGATAAAGTAAGGTGTTGCCAGTTGTGTAAATGAAATACTGAACATGAGTGGACTTTTATTTTCGGTAGATCAGAATTTAATTAACGTCACACTGGACCAATGCAACTGTCTATTGGCAGCCGTCAGGGATCAACCATACACTTGAAATGTAATTCCTTTACATCTCCTTTATGGAATCAACCAAGAACATTCAGAGGAGTTATGGCTGCAAGAACGGACTGTACTCGCGTTGGCAGATGCGTTTGAAAAAGTTCGAGCATGAGCTCGTCTGGCACTTGATGCGATTCGGCACGTCGCTTCATGATGCGGAGCAATTCAGTAGGCTTCCTGTCTCCTAATTGTTCGCCAGCTAAAAGTTTCCGAATTTCCTGGTGTGATGATTCGCCACTTCGGTTGATTAGTTCCCTTTTGATATGTTGGTAAGGGTCGGTCGGGTCCGGCTTCGTGATGACGTCGCGAACTGTCGACGCTGCTTCTGGAGGAAGGTTGGATGCAATGTAGTTAAACTTGGTACGATTGTCCGTTATTGGTTTGGGTACTCCTAATTCGAACGTACTCTCACACATGTGGAACCAAAGTGCAGGGTCGCTGAAGTTGTAGGACGGAATTTTCACCGCGCTGACGTCGGTCATTTTTAAGTCCAAGGCTTCACAGCACGTTGAAGAAAAATAATGGATAATTTTGAAAAATATATCCGGATTCAGGTATTGTGCGTTCTTTAATAGCGGGTCACCATTTGTGGTGTTCGTTGGTGTGCAATTAATACAACATGAATTAGAACACAATAATTTATTCCACAAGACGAAAAGAGACACAAGACGAACACAACCGAAAGGGAAAAGTTAAGAAGTAAGAATATTGATACGCTCTCTCTCCGTTCGCAATGCTTCGCGCATGCGCATTACAAACTTGCGCCGAGAGAGAAAGAGAGCGATATTACGCGAATCGTCTGCTTCTGACAAGAACAACGAATTTCACAATTCGTACTCTCCACATTAAAATCAAACTTTTAAATTTAATTTCCTTTTCTGTATTAAGTTCACTGTGAGTATCACACAAAAGCTTTCCAATTTTGCAAAAATATCTTTATAAATGTTGACATAAAACCGATTATAATTCAGAAAAAGGTAAATTTTAATTACACAGAAACAGTATGTAAATAAAAAAATCAACAAATACACAAAATGCATAATGAATAGAGCACAATTGTACAGAATTTTGAATACCACATGTTTCTTAAATTTAAGAACGATTGATTTTGATTAAATAAAAAGTGCACAAAGTAACACTGAAAGATTTTTAAAAACTAGGGGGCCCGCCCCCTGCTCGCTAACGCTCGCCAACCCCCGGAGGATTGCTTCGCAAACCTCATTGGTTCGCTGCGCGAACCTATGCTCGCATCAATGAAGACATGTGTCCTAGCAGAAGGGATTTTTGAGGACAAAATATGATATTCCAAAAAAAAGTTTCAAATCTAAATTTGCTGTATTACAGAAAATAAAAGTATAGTACCTTTGGAATCAGAATTCAAATCAAAACTTTGAGCAAATTTTGACTCGAAAAGATAGCGCTGATTGGAAATCGAATACCCAGCATGTTGTTTGTGCGTACATTTACCCAAGCACTGGAGCCACTCACACTTTTTCATTGAGTTTGCTGTCGAAAATTAAATACAAGCGTCTTGTTGATCTATAATTGTTGGCCCTGAAAAGGACCGTTTTTTAAATGGCAATGAAAAGATCCTCCGCTTCCTTTAATTTCTATTAACTGCAACAGCTCGACTAAAATTTTTTTTTCAATAAAATTTCATCCGATAACGCTATAAATTCAATTGAGGCGCGAGGTTTTATGGTGAACAAACAATCGTACAATGTTGCCAAAACGCGATAACAAATAACGTCTTTTTTGCGTGCCACGTAAGAGAATTATATATATAGATTAGTTATCTTGGGCGAATAGTCTTAAAATTAAATAGAACGATTTCATTTTTTCTTCCTTCAATTGGGTTTTAAAATAAGTGTTACTAATTTTACTTGATTGTAAAACGATTTAAAAAATGGCACATAATTCACATTAGTAGTTTCCAAGTAATGATATTTTATGAAAAACAAAAGCAATTCACCTTTCAACAGTTTTTACAGGCGGTAAACTTGAACAACGGCTTTTCTATTGATGATGGTATAGTATTTTAATTAACATCACTCACTATGCGCATTGGAGCAACACAACTAGATATATGTGACGGTTGGGGATCAACCTTTTCTGTTGAAGGATAGTACAGTTTTTAAATAATTATTAAAATGATGCAAAAAATATTCAGCTGTATGACGCTTCAAGAAGTCTGCCGATTCTGAAAAACAAATTTGCTTAAAGAATTTGGTGTTGATTCTAAATAAGAATGAAATTCTTGGCAGGATTTCTTAAAAATTACTTGTGTTTTATAAACGGGTACTTGGTTTATAAGTTAACATTAAAAGTGTACTTACGTATAGGCATTGTTGAAATGAAGGTTTCACGTACAAGAAATTTAAATTGACTATTGTAACACACGTCGATAAAGAAACAATAATCCATCGTCAAGAAAGATGCACGAGCTGTCTACGCGTACTTCTCAATCGATGAACGAGCTAGCAGGCTTCTGATTAGAGATGGGGGAAAAAATAACAACCTATTCTTTTACAATGCGAATTCCAAAATTCTAGACGCCTAAAGTGATTACAAGTAATAAATTTAAATATTCAGCCAATAGCGTTTTAATAAATGCACCTGCGCACTCGTGTATTGACAAAACCAGGCCGCAGGCCCGTTTGTTGTAGACATTACCAATTTGTTGACCTGAATAAAAAATACGCCTAATCCTGATTGGCCCAGGCACCCTTGATTGACAGTTCGCCTTTTAAAAGCGCTAAGCATTGAGAGAATATGCAATATCATCTGGTTTTCTTTTGTCAAAACAAGAGAAAAAAAGTGTTCTCGATCTTTCCCAATAAAAAATCGCAGATCGCGAAAACGTCGGCAATAATTTTTTGTGCTTAAGATTTCACGGATTTATCTACAATAAACACTTACAAAAAGATGAGGTCCATCGTATTTTTTTTTCACGCCTCTTTTGGAAATTGATACCGTGGGTTGATCATTTTCCGAAAAACGTGACATTTCGGTTCCCCGAAGCTGTACTTGGGGACAACGGGACAGCCTACCTTAATGCGGAACGTATGATCACATTATGTATATCTCTTCTCTTCTCTACTACAGCGGCTGTTCACACATTTTTTAGACAATGTATATTGTATTCACAAAACTAAATTACATAAAATTCTTGTGTTTTAAATGTTCTATTTGATAGCCCTTATTCTGAACTATCTTTCGACACCGTAATTTCCAGGATAATAATGCCTTTTGAAGTGTCAGAAGAGGTATTCTATCCCATTCCTCCTGAACAGCTTTCCAGAGTCCTGTAAGGATTGTGAGACAACGTTTAGCTTATGCAGATTTTAAAAGTCCGAAAGCACAAAAATCCATAGGTGATACATCGGGAGATTTAGTAAGGATAGTGAAGGGTATGGCCTTGATACCGGTTTTTTGTTTCATTTCTTATAGGAAATTTACAGTGGATTTTGATGTGTGACTGCTAGCTTTGTCTTGATGGAGTTCCACAGATTGATGGCACTGTGGGTAAAGCGATGGTATTTCATTCAGAAAAATTGTCGATAAAATATGTTCCTGATAGTATTTGGAGTTAATCTTGACTCTCTTTCTTTTTAACTTGCCATTATGTGAAAAACCAGCAACAATCATGAATCCCTTAGAAAAACTTTCTTTCGATTCTGTGAACCATGTACTTAAATTTTTTTTCTCCTCTTTTATGAGAATAAATGGCTCTTTTTTTGCTGCAATCATTTAAATACACCCATGATTCATCTATTGTGACAATTTTTTTAAAATTTTCTTTGCATAAGTGTTTCTCATATAGAATTCGGAAGCGTGTCCTACGTTCAGCGATATGCTTTGGAGAAAGACTGCACATTAAGTTTTTTCGCTTTCTTAAGATTTAAATTAACGTTTATCATTCTGTTTACAGTGGACACCGAGCATTTTAACGATTTTGCAACTGTCCTTTGACTAGGGGGATTTTCTTTTAACATTAAACAACGTACCTTTGCAATAGTCGAAGATGTCCGTTTCTTCCTTGGATTCTTGTTTGGAATTTTTGTCCCTCTTGAGTCTCCAATTAGACGTTTTCTTCTTTTCTTGTTGACGATATTACCTATCGAAGCTTTAGATATCACACAACCATGACTCTCACATCGTTTTTGGGTAAAGGGATTTGAATATTTCTCTTCAGAAATAGCATAAATATAGCCTTCGAACCACTGCTTCGTTTAAAACGCCATTTTGAATAAAAACAAACCTCTCAAGCTGCAGACGATAATTTTGACTTTTAAAAACATAGTACAACTGCAATTATTTCTTTTGCAGCAAACGATTTTTTATTACCGCGAACAAAAATCGTCTAAAAAATGTGCGAACAGCCTCTGTATTATAAAAGTAAGTGTTTGTCTGTCTGTCGCAAAATCCTGACGATTCTATGACACTTACAGCGATGAGATTAGGCACACAGGTAGTCCGAATTATTTGCAATTTTTGGTTCAACTTTAAAATTCAATCTAGAAGATTTTTAAATGAATTTCATAGTTTTATCCTCCATTGGTTTTTCAAACACTGAGAACTTTTTCTACTAATGCGACCTTGTAGTCAGGGTTTGGAATCATATTAAGTTCTTTTCATCCACAGAACCAACAAGCAGAATGCGGAGAAAATTATTTTTTTCGTTTCTGCTTTGATTTTGCGCGGAGTAATTTTTATCCAGCCAGACGATAAATCTTTGAAATCTGCGGAAAATTTCAGTTTAGATTGTTACCTAAAAATATGATTTTCTCTAAATAAATAATTTTTTAATTGAATCTATCAACGGATTTGAAATATGCGGAAAATTTTACACCAGATTAATACCTTACATCACGGGCACGGGTAACGCCGGGCTAGCCACGCAGTTGCTAGTCGTTAATAAAATTGACGTCGCACTGTAGCAACACAACGGGTTTTTGGCGACTGTCTGGGATTCATCCCGACGAGAAAGAGCCTAGAAAACTTCGCCAAAGCCGGTCCCAAGCCCGGTTGAGAAAGAAGGAGGGTGCCTAAATTGTCCTTGGCATAATCTGCTGAGATCCAGTTAGTCTGTATGCTGTATTGTCTTTGCAAGACCCCACGGATATGATGGCGAAGGCAGATAAAAGGCAACCTAAGTCCAAGGTGTGGATACCGTGCTGATGAGAATTAGGGATACGACATCGATGTCTTCCAAGACATTGATGTATTTAACATCGATGTATTGGAGTCGATGTTTTTGTAACATCGATGTTTATACTTGTCTATGCTTTTACGTTGTCGATGTTTCATTTTTAAGTGAAAAAAGTACCGTTATAAAAATTTTAAAAATAACCAAGAAGCATAATTTTCATAATCAGCAAATTGAACATACTTTTAGACCAAAGTATCCAAGGGTGAAGGGTCTGAAAAGTAGGAATGCGACATCGATGTCGATGTTTTCAAAACATTTATGTTTCATAAAAAACATCGATGTATTGGATCCGATGTCGCATCACTAGTTGCTAAACCAGTTTTAAGAAATGGGGGGAAAAGTTTAAACACACTGAATTTTAAAAACATCGAAGGTTTTGTGGCGATGTATTATCAACATTGATGGTTTAATTTTGAACATCGATGTTTTGCTGTCGATGTCGCATTAATAGTTGCTAAGCCAGTTTTAAGAAATGGGGGGAAAAGTTTAAATACACTGAATTTTATAAACATCGATAGTTTGGGGGCGATGTATTATCAACATCGATGTTTTAATTTTGAACATCTACGTTTCCAAACATCGATCGCTGTAGATGTCGCATCCCTAGACGTCTGTGGAACCTCAAGACCCGCGTCAACCAATACCCCATCCGGAAGACAAGAAGTAATCAAGCCCTCTATGCTTAACCTCGTGCCTTGATGGGAAACGATGTCGCGTGCACAGAAATATAATAACAGGACACGACTAAATCAGATTCGTCGTGCTAAATCTGGAAATGGAAAGTTCCAACAGCAGCAGAAGGAGACCCCAGTAGGTAAAAGAGGTAGGCCAGATGATGGTTCCCTATCCCCTAGTACCTCGGTACGGACGAAGCGACCAAGGACATCTGCTTCCATGGTCGTCAAGCAGCCGCAGGTATGAGAATGGCTATCGTTCAACAAGCCTTCCCAGAAGCAAGGTTGTCTCCTGCAGATGGTATGAACATTCAAAGAGACATCGATAGGAACATCGATTCAATGGATTTTAATCAAATGCCCCCTCAGTTTCTGACCGCAGGTGTACTGAACGGTGCGCTCATGCTTCACTGTACCAAGACTACACAGAGAAATGGCTACAAGGTAACTATGATGGGGGGAGGGTCAGTAGCTTTAAAATCAGAGTGCTGAAATCGGCTGACCTTCCCAAGCCAGTGAAAATAGCCCTCAAAACCCGTGATGTCTTCACCACAGATGGTGAGGTACTGCTTCGACGGCATACCCGTTCGAACCCAGGCCTCAACACTAATGAATGGAAAATCCGTGAGAATGTCGCTGTCGGGGATCATGCCTGTACTAGGTGGATCATCAAAATGGACCAAAGATCAACCCTGCTCTCACGAGAGTGAAATTTCGAGGTCTTCACAGGAGTGTTCGGGAAAGGACTCTGTAATATCTTGTCCGATCCAAAGCTCGCAACCCCCCCCCCCCTTTCCTCTTGCCGCCGTGGGTAAAACACTTGCAGAATCTAGTGATGTGGTCCAGCCTGCACTGGATGATGCTGTAGCGGGACCATCTACAGAGTCTGATGAGGTGGCTTCAAAGCCTGCATCGGACGAAGCTGTGGTGGAACCTCAGGCGCAGACGGTAGGTGATGAACCTGAAGCTTTTTATGTGAGCTCAGTAGCCATGGAAATCATGGAACCAGTTTCTGGTGAAATGATTCCGACAGTAGGTACAGGAGCAGTGACTCAAAAGCCACCGTCTCCTTCCAGTTCAGTTAGTTTATCCACTTGGTCGCTATTCAGACAAATTGATGATATTGTGCTATCTGACTCAGGATCAGACAAAACAGCTCTGTCTTTTTCTCCAACCAGAGAGGACTCAGCTTTAATCGAGAAGAAAACTTCTCACTAAGGGTTAGCCTTGTTGCTAATCATGACCTAACAACTCTGTTATGTCTGAACCCCTTAGAAAAATAGGTAGTCCCATAAGGATTGCACAAATCAATCTTCACCATATCCAGTCTCCTCAGCTTTACTTAGCAAGAGACTGGTAGAAGATAGATATTACCCTAGTACAGGAACCCTGGGTCAATCATAGAAGGATCCTAGGCCTGGGCAACTGTGGGAATCTATTCTTCGATCGCTCATGTAGCAAACCGAGAGAATGTATCATCGTAAATAAAAATCTTAATGCCCTCCTTATGGCTGATTTCCTTGATGAGGACAATGTAGCTATCAAGGTGATCAGTGAAACTGGAGATACCACATGTATCATGTCAGCGTACCTTCCATATGAAGAAGAAATTCCTCTAGTGACTCTAGCCAGAAGATTTGTCAAGCACTGCTTACGCACTAGGATGAAGTTTATCGTGGGATGTGACGCAAATGCACACCACACCATTTGGGGCAGCTCCAACTGGAACAAAAGAGGTGAGGAGCTAATAGAATTTTTATTATCTAATAACCTTTTGATCCGCAATACAGGTAACAAATCGACGTTTGTCTCAACAGCAGCAGAAGTGAAGTCCTTGACATCACCTTCTGTAATGCTAAAGCAGTTAACTGCATAAAGGACTGGCATGTGTCTGATTGTACCACACTGTCAGACCATAGACAGATCCAAATGTCTGTAACAGGTCCTGCTACGAATATCCAGCAAGGTTAAAGAAATCCCAGGCACACAAAATGGGTTTCCTATATCCTAATGATCCTCTAACTGATCCTCGAGTTAACTGGAGACTTGTGAATATAGCCGCATGCGTTTTTACATCTGAATGGAGTCAGGAACCCGAGATCTTCCTTCGTACACTATGGAAACTGACCGTTTTGGTAGTGCAGATGTGGGGCGAAATAATGATCGACGGAAGTACGCCCCAACACGTTTTGAACAGAGGATCTGTGACCGGCGACAGATATCGAGATGAAGTCTTAGAACGTTATGTAAAACTTTTTAGAAGTGCACATGGATCTGAATTTTTTTTTATTTATTTACGACTAGTCACTACGTGGCCAGCAGTGCCCGTGGCTGTTCTTTTCGTGGGGTCAGGTTTTCGACCATTGCTCGCTAATGCTCGCCAACCCCGGTGTGTGTGTGATTGCTAAGCATTCCCATTTGATTGCGCAGAAATCCAACAAACGGGACGTCACAATCTCTTGGGAAAATATGAGATATTCAAATGAAAAGCTACATTTTAAAAGAAAATCAAATGTATTAGGTATCAATCTAATATAAAACTTTCCGCAGATTTCAAATCCGTTGAAATTTTTACTCTAAAAAATGAAAACGAAATAAATAAATTTAGAAAATGTGACCTTTTTATGCTGTGTCCATTCCAAGGAAAAGAATAATATACTTTCATTAAATTCATTTAAAAATGTTCTAGATTGATTATTACTCGCAAGGCTTTCCTTATAAATAGGGCAACTTTTTGCAACAAATGCAACTTTTTTTCACATGTTCTATGATTTATGTAAAGTACTAAAAACAAAATTCCTCCTATATGGGGTGTATTGTAAGTGAGTTATAATCGCAACATAAATGCAACTTTTGGCATAGTTGCAACTTTTTACAATTTAGCTTACAATTAATTAATATTTCATTTTTTGCCCTCTGAATCTACCCTTCGATCACGTGTGTCACATCTTCAGAACGCCGAAGTATTGCGGATCCAAGAAGTTCATGGAAAGAAGGTATTCGTCCTAACAGACGGAAGTGAAATAAATAGCAAGAAGTACTTTAACACATTGGTTGGCACTCATGATAATCCAGAGCAAACTTAGATAATCGACTGCAGAGTTTGAGAGGTGAGTGTCGATCATCAATATGCTGTTCGCCTTGTAGATGACGTTATAAAATCTCTGAATATTGAGCGAAAGGATTCTGCTATCCGATACAGTGTATTATATGACTGCTGCTGGAATCACACTCAGGGTGCTTTATCCGCGGTTGCTCCAAGTTACTTGAGTGGTACACTTGTTTCACAACTGCAGAAAAAGTCCAATGCAACAATGTCAGGCAACATCAGTCTCTGTCGAGCGCAGTTTCTCAATGTTAAAGAAATTACTGACCAATGATAGGCCATTCAACGATATCAACGTTCTTCTGTATTTAATAATGTACAAATAAATTTTGAATTTTTTCATTTTTTAGTTACATGTTATTCTAGATTTTAATGTATCTCGCGAACGTCGTACCACGGATAAAACAAAAAGTTCATGGAACGAAGGTGTTCGTCTTAACAGAGACGAAAGTGAAATAAATGGCAAGAAGTACTTTAACACGTTATTTGGCACTCTTTTGACGGTTTTTGCTGCACTTTCCCGAAATGATTTTCCTCTAAGTTCTTCTGTATTTAATGACGTATTATAATATTGTTGTACACGACTAAAATTACCAGATTTTAGAGATCAGATTTTTTAATTATTAGATTTTAATGTATCAAAAATAAATGCAACTTTATTTTCATAAATGGATCATTAGGGAATGATAAATTCAACTTTTCCCATTTTTACTGCAACAAAAAAGTTGCAAAAAACTTTTTGCCTAAATACAACTCTTTGCACAAATGCAACTATTTGCAACTTTTAAAAATTTAGTTTAAAATGAACGAATATAAAATTAATCTTTCGTTTTTGCCCTCATAATCAACCCTTTCATCATGTGTGTCTGATCTTGCTAACGCCGAAGTATTACGGATCAAACAAGTTCATGGAAAGAAGTGTGTCCTAACAGACGAAAGTGAAATAAATGGCAAGTACTTTATTACAGTGTTGGCACTCTTGATAATCCAGAGGAAACTTGCGTAATCGACAGCAGAGTTTGCAATGTGTGTATCGATTATCAATATGTAGTTCGCCTTGTAGATGACTTTTTAAAATCTCTGAATGTTCAGCAAAAGGATTTTGCGCTTCTGCTATCCGATATTGCATATTATATGAATGCGGCTGGAAACACACTCAAGGTGCTTTATCCGCGATTGCTCGAAGTAACTTGCGTGGCACAATTGTTTCCCAACTTCAGAAAAAGTACGCGGATTTTGTACAAATCAGGACAATCTCATCGTTTGTGTTATGGCATCCACAGTACAAAACAAACTCCGAAAAGCCGCTTTTCAGACATTGGTCAATAGCCTGAGTCAGTACTCAACCCTTGGCAAAGAATAATGACCTGACGGCTATTACTACACTTTCCTGAGATGATTTTCCCTCAAAGTATTTGCAAAGCAACAGTCAGATTTTGATGACAGTATTTGCTACTGCAACAATGTCAGGCAACATCAGTCTCGGTTGTTCGCATATTTTCATTGTTCAAGAAATTACATGCCAAGATTGGCAATTCCACAACATCAACGTTGTTCTGTATTTGTCAATCATTTTTTTTTTTTTTTTTTTTCATTTTTTTATTTTTTTTTCCAAATTTAACGAATAATTTATTTTAGATTTTAGTGTATCAAAATTAAATGTAACTTCATTTCTATAAATGCAACTTTAGGGAATGATAAATGCAACTTTTCCCATTTTTACTGCAACAAAAAAGTTGCCCTAGTGATGAGTGCAAAGGAATCTTGTGTTTAGTGCCACAGCAGAAATAATTTTGTATCGAAGTGCGATTTATTTCTGAAAGCCAATCCCTCCGAAAGATTTGACTTAGTTAAAAAACACGCATTATGTCTGAATTGACTGTCAAGTAAATATCGAGTGGCATCATGCACTTCAAAGTATAGTTGCAGAGGTTGTGGAAAACGCCATGATTCTTGGCTTTGTAAAAACAAAACTGCAGCTGGCGAGGTGAATGAATCAGATCCCCCAGTTCTTTCCCCTTCTGCTACTTCGACTGAAAGTCCGATTTCTTGTTTTGCCAAACAACCAATGTATAGAAAAGTAATACTCCCAACAGCAATCGTGTTAATTTATGATGCATGAAAGTTTAAGTATACAGATTTACGGATATGAGATTTAGAGCATTGAATTTATACGAATTAGGTGACTACAAAGATTAAAGGTTGACTCACCTTGTTCCCCAAGATCTATCATCAGTGGACGAAATAAAGACAGAACACTATTTTCGATGTGATGCGATTCTTTGTTTAAAGTATAAAGTATAAGACAAATATGCGCAGGCGACCTTTTTGTGCGTAGACGGAATTCTAATTTTGTAATGATATAATGGTTACAGTTTTCATGATTAAAAAATACATTCACAGTATCGTCACGTGCGCTGCATAACAAATATATCAAAATGCAACAATGTTTGCAAACACTAGTACTAGTTGAGCGCGTTATAAAATTAAATCCACGGAGAGTTCGCACTCACTCATATTATCATAGTAAATAAATGCGTTCATCACGTGGCGTCCTCTTGTGGCTAATCTAAATCAACATCCTGCGAGGGCCGGCATGAGGGGAGAGGAAGGACCACCAGTCGATTCTGAGCACGAAGCTTTTCTCCATCCCTGGTCCGCACGATGGCTACCCTGGTGATCTGATCTTTGCCCGGGAAGATGTTGGTTACGCGACCAAGAGTCCAGGAACAAGGAGCAGAATTTGCCTCTTGAAGAAGAACCATGTCTCCAATTTGCAGAGGTTGTTTCGTTGAATTCCACTTTTGACGAGGCTGGAGTGTATGCAGGAGGTCTCGTGTCCAGCGGCGCCAGAAGGATTCCTTAACCTGCAATAAGAGTCTCCATCTGCAAGAGAGACTTAGAATTTTTCGATTAGTGTTTGTAGAACTGTCAGTGTTTTCTGGAAGTTCCAGAAGGGGAACTCCGATTAGGAAGTGTCCAGGGGTAAGTGCACGAAGATCACTAGTTGCCGAGGATAAAGGTACCAGAGGTCTTGAGTTTATGCAAGCCTCTATTTGACATAACACTGTAGAGAATTCCTCGAAATTGAGAAGTGTGCCTTGACAAGTTTTTGTGAGATGCCGCTTAGCAAGTTTAATTGAAGCTTCCCATAACCCACCTTGGTTAGGGGCATAGGGTGGAATAAAATGCCAATGAATGTTTCTTTCCGATGAGAAGTTCTGGACGGATTGCTCTTTTGTGAGTTTAAAAAGTGCTTTTAGATAGGCAGACGCACCGCGGAAATTAGTACCATTGTCTGAGAATATTTCCGAGGGAAATCCTCGACGTGCGACGAATCGTCTCAATGCAGCCAAGAACGAGTCAGTAGAGAGACTGGAGACGGCTTCCAGATGTACGGCACGGGTACACATACATATGAAAAGGCAAATGTATGTCTTGAATGTTGTCGCTTTTCGCTGGTGCTGGCATTTTGTACTAATTGGACCAGCGAAATCAATTCCAACTTTGTCGAAGGGGCGTGACTGCATGATTCTTGCAATAGGTAAATCACCCATCTTTTGGTATAGTGGCCTGGCCAATGATTTAAAGCATGTGATGCAACTGCGCACTACACTGCGTACTGTGGATTTGCCATCCGGAATCCAGAAGATTTGACGGATCAACGATAAGACAAGTTCGGGTCCCGAATGAAGACTTGTAAGATGGAAATGTCGAATCACTAAGGCAGTAATTGGGTGTCTCTTAGGAAGTAGAATAGGAAATTTATGATCGAATGCTAATGTCTGATGATGTGATAAACGTCCTCCAACGCGAAGAAGTCCTACTTCGTCAAGAAAGACATTTAAAGACAGTAGTTTGCTGGATTTAGGGAGAGGTTTATTTTTTGCTATAAGCTTAAGGTCGGAAGCGAATTCTTCTTGCTGTACAATTTTTAGAATAGCCGTTCGTGCACCGGTCAGTTCAGAAGTTTGAAGAGTACCTTTAAGCTTATTTCTAGATTTGAGGTTGTGAATGAAACGTAAGATCCAGGCTGTGACACGTAATAATGTTGTGTATGAAGAATACTTCAAGATAGCATGAGAGATTGGAGGTGATTCTTTAACTGTTTGTGGAACCAAATCCTTATTCTCGTCACGAATAAGTACTGAAGAAGTAGAGAGTTCAAAAGAAGTGAGAGCTCCGTATTTATTGTTGACAACAATCCAGTTTGGACCAGTGAACCACTCTAAATGAGCCAACAAATGTGAAGGATAAAGTCCTCGACTAGCACAGTCTGCTGGGTTTTCTTTGCCAGGAATGTGGTTCCAAGAAGTTACTGACGTCAGGGAAAGTATTTTTCCCACTCGATGTTGAACAAACTGATTTCCTGAAGACGGAGGGTTTGTGATCCAACTCAATGCGATTGTTGAGTCGCACCAAAGGAATATTTGTGGGTTTGGAACTGGGATTACTTTTAGAATTGCTGAAATTAGCTCGGCTAGCAGTAAACAACCCTGAAGCTCCAGCCGGGGTAGAGTTACTGGTTTAACAGGCGCAACTCTTGTTTTTGCTGTGAGTAAGGATACATGTGTCGACTCAGAAATGACCTTTAAATAAACTACTGAAGCATAAGCTTTAAAAGAAGCGTCGCAAAAGCCATGAAGTTCAAGAATACAATCCTCTGAAGTATGTATGTAGTGAGGAACTTTAATTTGTTTAAAGTGATGCATTTCTGCTTGGAATTTATTCCACCGTTCTAGAATGTCTGGTGGAACGGGATCGTCCCAAGCCAATTTTGACTTCCACAAGTCCTGAAGCATAATCTTCAGAAGCAATATGGCAGGTGCCATTAGTCCCAGAGGATCAAAACTACGCGCTATGACCGATAACAGTTCACGTTTGGTGGAGACGGTTGGCTCTTCCACAGTCCGAACTTGCAGCGAATCGGTTGGAAGATTCCAAACGAGTCCCAAGATTTTTTGTGAAGACTCTTCAGCATCACTGAACGATTGGTTAAGGCTTTTGGCTTTTAACGAATAAGGCAATTCGCTTAGTACCTCTTCATGACTAGATGACCATTTCCGAAGAGGTAAGCATCCTGCATTCATGAAACGTAGCATTTCATCGATTAAGGATTTTGCGGCTTCTACGGTGTCTGCACCTGCTAAAAGATCATCAACGTAGAAATGATTTTCAGCAATTTTAGAGGCGTTCGGAAAGTTGTCTTGTTCGTCTTTGCACAATTGTTGCAACGTACGAAGTGCGAGGAAAGGCGAAGAAGACATTCCATAAGTTATAGTGTTTAGTTCGTAGGTAATCAATGGATCGGACGGGTTTTGTCTCCAAAATATTCTTTGGAACGCGCGGTCTTCTTCCGCAATGAGGATTTGACGGTACATTTTACATATGTCTGCAGACACTGCAACTTTATAACTTCTAAAGTGAATTAAATTGTCAAATATTTCGGTTTGTAATTTACGACCTTTCAGTAGAAGGTCGTTGACTGCATGCCCATTGGATGTTTTACTCGACCCATCAAAAACAACGCGAAGAGCAGTTGTGGTTGAATGAAGATTTTCAACACAATGGTGAGGAAGATAATAGTGGTTCTGATCTATCTCCAAGGTGGAAGGAGGTAGAGGTGACATATGCCCTAGGGCTAGATATTCGTTCATGAACTCACTATATTTGAGTTTTAAATCTGGCTTTTTAGCAAGTTTATTCTCTAATGAAAGAAAACGGTTGAGAGCTTTCGATCGACTTTCACCTAAGTCTCTGTCATTACGAAAAGGGAGTTTTACTATGTATCTCCCCTCACTATTTCGTTGTAATGAATTTGTGTAAAGATCTTCACACTGAATTTCTTCATTATTTACCAGTTCTTCACACGGAATCGATTCAATTTGCCAGAATTTTTGCAGTGTGCTATCAATACTGGCATTAACAGAAAGACAGCCGATAGAAATGTTCGAGTGTACGGCAGAGTTTATTTTTCCGGTGAGTAAATGTCCTAATTTTGTAGGAATAGCAACTGGTGAACCACTTTGTCCAACAATTGGAGAGCCGTTTAGTAGCAGAGGGAAAATGTCTGCTCCCAGAAGAATATCTATCGGTTTTTGACTTGTATAGTCTGGATCGGCTAGTATGAGTCCATATAAATGTGTCCATTTACGTTTCTGAATATAGAAGTTAGGGAGAGGTGGAGTCACTTTGCTTACTACTAATACTTCAATGTGAAAAGAATCTGACGAGAAGTGAGGAGAAAAAACAACGTTGGCGATGTGCAACGATGTTTCCGCCGTGACCCCATTAATTCCCATTAAGCGATGTGTAGTTTCCCGCAAGGGTACTTGTAAGCGATCCGCACATTCACGAGTCAAGAGAGAATTTTGGCTAGATCCATCAATTAAAGCATTAAATTGCAAAAATTCCCCAGTTTTTGATTTTATTTTTATTTGTGCGGTGGATAATAAAACATTACTTGTTTGTATATGTGAGTGGCACTGGAGAGTTGTAGAAATGGATGATGATGGATGTTCCGGAGGGGCAATCGCGTTGTTTACTTCAGAATTTCCTACTCTATAAATGTGCAATAAGGTATGATGTTCATTCGAAGAACAATTTTTACACCCACTTTTTATCCGACAGGGATCAGTGTGCCCACGCAGGCAATTTGCACAGAGTTTATTCGTTTCTACAACTTTCCACCGATCAGTTACGGACATGCGATTGAAACATGTACACTTATAAAGAGGATGGATGTTATTGTCCCCACAAAGAACGCAAGCTTTCCACTTTACAGCGACCGCACTCGCTACTAGAGGTCTAGCAAACGAACTGCTCCTTTCCGGTTTTTTACTCCCCCCGAACCTGTTTACATTAGCGTTTCTCCCTGGCTTTTCACTCCCCCCGCTAGGCAACGCAGAAAAAGAAGAAACAGAACGAGCTTCACACTCCAAAAAGGTTCGGAACGATTCGAGATCGGGATAAATGTCCTTCCTCAAGGTCAAATGCCATCGCTGTTTAACTGCGTCGTCGATTTTCGTTAAGATGTGAGAAATGATGATTAACTCACTCAAAGAATCTGATTTTAACCCTATGGTTTGCAGATTTCGAACTGCTTCGTTGCAATTGTCTAAAACATCCAACAAAGCTTTAGTGTTATTGGCTTTGTTAATTTTCATGCCAAAAATTTTATTTATGTGGACAAATGCCAATTGAATTTTGTCTTCATACCTATCGCATAATATCTCCCAGCAATGCCTCAAATTCCCTGATTGCATTTGAAATCCGCGAATTAATTTTGCAGCATTGCCACGTGTAGATGCAAACAGGTATTGTAATTTCTCGATGTCCGACAACTCGGTGTTGTCGAGAACAGAGATTTGAAATAACTCCCTAAAGGTAATCCACTGTTCCAGTTCACCGGAAAAATGTGGAAGTTCCAATTTAGGCAGTTTTGTTTTAGACTTATTAGCTGAATTTTGAACATTATTGCCACTTCCCACTGTTGAGACTTGTTCATGTTTATCATTGACAGTTTTATTTTCCAAATCAACGGATAAATTTAGAAGTATGTCCTGATAATTAAGATACGTATCCAAATAATCATCTGTGTCCTTCGAAGACAACTCCGAAAATGAATTGGATAGCCGAGTATCGAATGAATTGACTTTAGTTTTTAGCGCCTGTACCATACTTTGCTCAGTTATTTGACATCGTTGGATCTTCTCCCCAATTCTGTCAATTTCTTTACACAGAATTTCAAAATTCTGCGTAGTTTTCGCATTTTTAGGTGCCATAATTCCACGGCGGAACTCCGGCTCGACGGACCAAATGAAAGTTTAAGTATACAGATTTACGGATATGAGATTTAGAGCATTGAATTTATACGAATTAGGTGACTACAAAGATTAAAGGTTGACTCACCTTGTTCCCCAAGATCTATCATCAGTGGACGAAATAAAGACAGAACACTATTTTCGATGTGATGCGATTCTTTGTTTAAAGTATAAAGTATAAGACAAATATGCGCAGGCGACCTTTTTGTGCGTAGACGGAATTCTAATTTTGTAATGATATAATGGTTACAGTTTTCATGATTAAAAAATACATTCACAGTATCGTCACGTGCGCTGCATAACAAATATATCAAAATGCAACAATGTTTGCAAACACTAGTACTAGTTGAGCGCGTTATAAAATTAAATCCACGGAGAGTTCGCACTCACTCATATTATCATAGTAAATAAATGCGTTCATCACGTGGCGTCCTCTTGTGGCTAATCTAAATCAACAATGCACGTGGCATTTCTCCTTCATGCAAAGCCATTTTATATTCTTTAAGTATGGTGAATATTATGTCTAAACGATTGGCAGATGCGTTGGGATTGAAAAAAGAAAAAGTAATATTTCGATATCAGGACTTTCTAACTGTTCGTTTAATGTCAAAGAGGAAACCTTTGCTACAGTTCACAATGAAAGTAAAATATTCACTGAGAAACTTCGTTTTCTAGTAGTTAATAAAATAACTGACTTAATGCCTTCAAATTTTTTGGATATTTCTAAAATTAATTTGCCAAATAATGTGATCCTAGCTGACCCTATGTTTCATTCCCTTGGGAAATTAGATTTACTCTTGGGAGGAGAAACGTTTTTCAATCTTTTGAAAAATGGGAAGATTCAATTATCTCTTTCCATAATCTTGCAGGAAACTGTTTTTGGGTATGTTGTCAGTGGATCATATGAAGGTATTGGGCAGTCAAAACATTGTGGATTTATTTCGGAGGTTTACAATTTAGAAACATTGGTTAGTAAATTTTGGGAAGTGAAATCTGTTCTTGGACATCCGACTTCAAAAAGCAAAGAAGAATTAGATTGTGAGGAATTATTTTTCAAAACTCATTACAGGGACAACAGTGGCAAACACGTTGTCACTCTCCCAATGAAAGAAAAGATCTAATTAGGGGATTCTTTGAAATTAGCCAATTTAAGACCAAATAGCCAATGGATTAAATTGATATGCAATGCCTCACCGCGCAGTGAAAAACATCAATAGCAGCACTACGCGTTTGAGAATAGTATTTAATGCTTCTGCACCCTCTACTTCTGGATTCTCCTAAAATGACTGTTTGTTAAATGGAGGTGTAGTTCAAAAGGAACTTTTTTCGATCCTACTGAGATTTAGGGAACATAAGGTAGCCATCACTTGCGATATTAGAAAAATGTGCAGGCAAATTTGGGTACATCCAGATCAGTTCGCACTTCAGTGCATCGTATGGAAAAAGACTTTCGATGAAGAAGCTAAATTTTATAAGTTGCTGACTGTAACTTATGGAACAAAAAGCGCTCCGTACTTAGCGACGCGAGTTCTAAAGCAATTAGCTAGGGATGAAAAAAAAAATTCCTTTGACCTCCGCTGCAGAGCAGGACTTCTATGTTGATGACATTTTAACGGGCTATAGACGTTTCTACAGCCATGGAACTGCAAAAGCAATTGGTCGCCATGTTGAAAACAGATGACATGGAACTTCACAAGTGGTGCTTTAACAGCAAAACACTCCTGCAGCAAGTTCCATTCAGTGACCAGAGACCATTTCGAGGACTCGGACAAGAACACTGTAAAAACTTTGGGATTGCGGTGGAACCCTAAAGAGGATTACTTCAGTTTTACCGTGTCAACTTCTTCTAATCACACTCCAACTAAACGCTCAGTTTTAACTGGACTTTTCGATCCGCTTGGATTGATTGGACCGGTCATAGTTCAAGCAAAAATATTTCTTCAACGCTTATGGCTTTTGAAAATTGGATCGGATGATGAACTCCCGTCTGCTGAAAAACAAAGCTGGGAAAGGTTCAAAAATGCCTTACCAGAATTTAAGGAAGCTAAAATTAACAGCTACGTCTTTACAGAATCTGCTAGACAAATGTAACTATATGGGTTCTGTGACAGTTCAAAGGACGTGTATGGTGCCTGTGTGTATCTTCGATGCGAGACTCCATCAAATGAGGTGAAAGTTACTCTTTTGTGCAGCAAATCGAGAGTTGCACCAATAAAAGTGTTAACAATTCCCCGGCTAGAACTTTGTGCTGCCTAACTTCTTTCTAAGCTTCTGCTCAAAATTCTTTATTCCCTCAACTTGGAACTTGACAAGGTCTACCTCTTCAGTGATTCCATGATTGTGCTATCATGGATCAGTGCTTCACCACATCTACTAAAAGTGTTTGTTTCCAACAGAGTCTCACGTATTCAGGAGATCACCAAATATTTCTGTTGGAAGCATGTGAAAACAGCAGACAATCCTGCTGACTTCATTTCTCATGGACTGAGCCCTGATCGCATTTTCAATAATGCGATGTGGTGGGAGGGTCCAGCATTTCTACATGAAACTGCAGTTGAACTTTGTGATGAACAGTATCCCGTATCCGATTATTCTTATTTTCAAGAGTTTAGAAGGGACTCTAATGTGACTCTATTGTCAACTGACACTGGCTTTTTAGTCTCTCTTATTAGTGTAACTAACAATTATTCCAAATTAATACGTGTTATCAGTTTCATTTTCAGGTTCACTAATAACTCCAGATGTTCAGATAAAGAAAAGGTGAAAGGTCCTTTGAAGGCCAAAGAGTTAAACAAAGCTGAATCTTGGTTAATTCATCAATTTCAAAAGGTAGTTTTTGGAGAGGAAATCAAGTTATTGAAAAGGGATTTACCTTTAAAAGAAATTAGTAAAATTAAAGCTTTGTCTCCTTTTCTTAATGGAGACAACTTGTTACGTGTTGGTGGTCGGTTATACAATTCCACCTTAACATTCAGGGAGAAACATCCTCTCATTTTACCAGATAAACATAAACTTACTGATTTGATTTGTTATAGTTTTCATGTCAAAAATTTGCATATTGGACCTTAATCATTAGTGCATTCTATTCGGAGAAAGTTTTGGCCAATCAAAAGTATAACATCTGTAAAAAAAATAGTCCATGCTTGTATGGTTTTTTTTAAGGCTAAACCCAAATTAAGTGAGCAATTAATGGGACACCTCCCTAAAGAAAGAATAAGATCTGATTATCCTTTCAAGTGTGTGTGCAGATTTTAGTCCGTTTCTAATTAACTTCAAGGGACAACGTAGAGGTGTCTTAAACAAAGTGTATGTTTGTAATTTTATTTGTTTTTCTAAGAAATCAATTTTGAAATAATAATTTTGTATTATCTTTCTCTTAGTTGTATTTTCTTATATGTGTACTTTACATAACACTTAGTACTTGTGTGTAGAATATGTTAACCATATTAAGAAAATTAAACTAAGTTTGAATGGTGTGCAATTACTAATATGTACTTATGGTTTGGTTCTTTAAAAAAAATAAAAACAGGAAGGCGGCTCTCATTCCTGCCACCCCTGATCTATAGGATTCTACGAAATTATCTGTATAGAATGTGGTCTATAATCCTATAGAACTAAAGTCCGTTTTTCTATAAGCTTTATAAAGTAAGCTCTATAGAGATGGTCTAAAAAAATCTCAATAGAATGTCTGTATAAACCTGTATAGAATAAATTCTATACAAGCTCATTTCTTGTTTCGTTATTTTACTTTTCAATAGAATTCTATACAAATAGATTTCTATGGAATCGGAGCTCGTTATTTCTATATACAAATCTTCTAGAATTTTTTCTCCATAGAAACGAAATTTTGTTTCTCTATTGAGTTTTATGGAACTTAATGAAATATTTTCGTAAGGGAATAATTTGTGTGTATGAAATAAATGTAAAGTTGCTTGAACAATTTAGATTTGTGTTACATCTAGGCAAAATGGCAGTGTTCTGCACCCCTAAGAAAGAAGAATCTTTAATATGAGGTAAGTATATGAAAATGAATACACACACAATGAAGGGAAGAATTTTTTATTGAGTTTTTAAATTAGAAAATTCATTGAATATGCTTTTAGGTTTTTCGAATAACAAAAGTAAAGATGTGATTATACAGGTGCTTCAATATAACAGTTGATAAATCAAATTTTTATGAGTCAGCTTTTTAAATTTTCGTATGAATGTTTTCTATGTATTTTCTGCAAAGTAAAGAAATTTCAATGTACGAGTAGGTTTGTTGATTCTTATTTATGGAAGATCTAAAACTAAGTTGAATATTCCAAAGAAATCAGCTTCGCGTGGCTTGTATAATTCTTTCTTTGTTTTGATTTGTAATATTTTTTTCTTTTTTATAAGTAAGATATTCCAGGCTTTCCTCTGTTTCTGATAAGCATCGCTCCATTCCTCATTCCACCAAGGTTTCTTTTGTTTTTTAGGCTTATTAATGACTTTTTTAATGGAAGCGTCAGCACTTGCTATTATTATACCTATTTTAAATGTTACTTCATCGATGTCACCAATTTCTACTGTGTTCGAAATATCTGCGAGGCTCTTAAAAAGTGTCCTGTTGGAAGTTTCAAATATATAGTTAGTTTGGTTGACAGAGTGAGGTTGGTATTGGCCTGCATATTTTAGTTTTATAGGATGTTACTATTGTAAAGGTAAGGATCCACAGAAAAAGTCCAAAATGGTAAAATTGAAGGAGTGCAAATTGCCAGATCTATTGAATGGTAATTAAGTGGTGAGTGAAAATAAGAAGGTTGGCCGTTATTCATTATACATAAATCATTGTCCGTTATTAGTTTTTCGATTTGTTTGCCTCTACGATTAATGTCTGAATTGCTCCAGAGAATATGATGGCCATTTAGGTCACCAAGTATAATGAATGGTTGCGGAAGTTGATCTATTAAATTATTTAATTTAGAAGTGGCGACATGGGTGTTAGGAGGTAAGTATAAATTGCATATTTCTATTAAAATATTAACATGAAGTCTTACAGCAACACCTTGGAGATTTGTTTTAAGGTTAATTTGAGTGACTGGAAAGTCATGGGAGGTAAGCAATGCAACACCTCCACATGCTCTTTGGCCATCATCGTAATATTTTCTAAATATAGTGAAATGACGAATGTTGGTGGTATCATTTTGTTTTTTAGATAGGTCTCCTGGAGGGCGATTGCAGACGGCTTATGTTTGTTTATGATGTCTTTAACATCAAATCTGTTACGAAAACCTCGGCAGTTCCAGGAAAGAAAGGAAGCCATAAAAATAAAGTACAAAAGAAAAGAGATAATAACTTCTGATTTCTCGTCCTAGGACGATGTTTGTCTTGCCGAGTATCCTTCTTGGACTAGAGTGGCGAAGTGTCCAAGTCCTCATCTTCTACAGAGGAAACATCGCTTTAGGTGTTACATAGATTAATGAGGTCACTGGTAGAAGGATTAGTTATTTATGGATGAAACGTCAGGTTGAAGAGATGTCTGAGAGGAACTTTTTGCTATTTTATTATTATTTTGTTTAGATGATATGGCTCTTTTTAAAGAAGTGTTTGTTGATCGATTTGGTTAATTTATGATTTTTGTATTCGATGAGGTTGTAGCTGATGCTTTAGAAAAAGTAAGCGTTATAGGTTGGTTCGTTGAAGTTTTGTGTTGTTCACACAGATGGCTTAAACACAGTTACATCGGTTTGAATACCGATAGTTTTTAAGGTTTTTTTTTAACTATTGAAGAGTAAGATATTCCAGGGATTGGGGTGCGATCATTAACAATTTTTCGTGCCTCCGGAAGTGAACTGTTTGGTTGTACTTTTATTGTCTGGATTTCTTTCTCTGTTTGAAACTTAGGGCAGAACTTGGCGTAAGCTGAATGGTCACCTTTGCAGTTTACACAGCAAAGGGATTGTGAAGTACAGACATCAATCTTGTGTTCTGTACTACAGCATTTTGCGCATGTCTCTTTGCCACGGCAAACTATGAAAGAGTGTCCGAATCTTTGGCATTTAAAGCAACGGACTGAATTAGGTAAAAAATGTCTAACAGGGCAATTCATAAAAGCTATTTTAACGTGTTTTGGTATAGTTGGTGTGTTGAAAGTTAATATTATGTGCTTGGTGGGTATTCTTTGTCCATTTCTTGAAATAGTGATTCTTTTGACATTTATTATATGTTGTTCGGATAGGGATTCTAAGATGTTTTCTTCCGAATCATTAACTAGATCTGATTCGGAAATTACACCTCTTGATGAATTCAAGGTTTTGTGGGGTGTTACTGTTACTTGTATTGGACCGACGAATGTTATTTTTTGGATGTTTGATGCCTGTATTTCATTTGAAACTTCTATTAGTACATCTCCTGCTAGTGCTTTTTTTTTATGTTTTTTGTTTCTCCAACCATTCCTAATATCGTTTTATGAAGTAAGATTACTGATATGTTTTTAAGATTACCTTCGTTACTTTTCATATTAAAAAAATTCTGTTCTGGTAAATTATTTTCACTTTTTTTACTAATTTGGTGCTCCACTGAAGGAGAAGTTGAAGTTTGGTTTCCATGTTTAAGTATTAAATTTTCAGTACCCGGCACCACCACCCACCATGGAGTCCAACGAGGGGATACATGTTCCTGTACCGGTGCTAGCCAGGGACTATACTAACCCAACTCACCTCTATGACTGCCCTAAGGAGCTAGTTGGTGGGCGGGTCCTTAGTCCAAGCAGGGTATTCCCACCAGTCGATTAATATACTGGGACCAAAGTACACCTCCTGTTTACCTGAAGCAGGAGCCGAAGCAATGTATTGGGGCGTTATGTTGTCCCTCAGTCACCAGGATTACCTTTTCCGAAGACACAGGTCTCCACGCACGGCAAACACGTGGGTGATATAATCCCCAAGAGGAGCTAAAAGCACAGACTGGCGAAAAGCTTCTCAAGGGGAGCCCTCACCTCCCAAGAGGCAACCACAATGAGGGAGGAAGAAAAAGCAGAAAGCAAAGGGTAGAGGAGGAGAAGAACGAAAGGGAGCGAAGATCACTCAGGTACCCCGGGGTTGTAAAGCCCGTATAAACCTAAAGAAGGAATGCCCCTGGGGGCGCTAAAATTCTGGAAGGAGTACTGTAGCGAGCGGTAGCTACCACTCCAAAATTTAACTTACGTCTGGGTATAGATAAATATCAGTGTAACCCCCAACTCTACCATAAGTACTTTTTGGTAGATAGTAAGTCACGCTGTATCATAACGGCTTGCTGTAAGTACTCAAAGGATGATGATCCCACCCATGACTTTTGTTCAAATGAAGCCAGTTCATGGAGTAGATTCACTAAAAGCATTGCATTAGGTGTAGAAACTCCATAGCACAAGAATTCTCTTCCTCGTCCAGTATTAGATCTAATAAAGCCAATTTTTAAGGACTTATCGACTAAAAAAGTGTCTTGGAGGAAAAACACAAAATGCCAATCAAAGTTTGAATTCGTTGATTGGGAAGCGTTGCTCAAAAACCTCCAGTGCTGGAAGAACTGTAGTGGAGATAGTTGTCAATGAAGCTGTTGTTTCTGTCAACGAGGGTCAGCAAAGGCGATTGAACAATGCTCAAAAAAGTGCATTAGCATCAGACAGCTGCAGATTACGTGTTGCAGAAAGAAAGGCATTGCCGTTCACATTTGATGCAAGAAAATTGAGAAGACCAGAATTGAAAGACCGCGAAGAAAGAAAACATGAAGAGGAAGGATGCACATATGCAGCTGGAGAATTTTGATGTTATAGGGGCATTAAAAAAAATATAAAAAATTATTTCAGATTTATTTTTATATTAATTTACTAATAATTACTTGAACTTCAACTATGGAATGCATTAAATAGTAAACTTAATAGTGAATATGATGATCTTTTGTACCTCCAAAATCAAGAAGTATATTTCACTCTTGTCTCGAGGTCTTAATCTTAAATCACTTTATCTTAATTAAAAGCAATATACTTGATCAAATTGTATAAATAATCTTGTATATTAGTTATGGAATGGTTATTTGATATTTTCAGAGAAAGTAAAACACTTTTGATTGTGAAAAAACATCTATAATTAAAATTATATCCTTACGGCTGTATTACTCAGCTTTGTTTTCTTTTTAAAATCTCGGATTGCGCGCATGATATCTAAAGTACTATTTGAGCAAATCGTTCAAAAATTGACATACATATTCGTTAGAGCTACATTCTTATTTTAAAACCATAATATTGGGAAAATTTTATTAGTTTGGAATTTCGGGGAAGAAATTGTTGTTGACGCATCAGAATATTTACTGCATCCATAAAACATTATTGATAAAATATATGAATTTTTTTTTGCCATCAACTTAATTTGTCATATATATTGACTAACATACAAAAACTAAAACTTATTTGTATACATCCATTTGTTTATGTGCAATCTTGCGGTCAGCACTGATCATCAAATCTTTACTCACAATGAAGTTATACCTTAACTAGCCCGATAGAAAAATTCCTGCTAATATTTAGTTCATGTCTGTACAATGTATTTTATACCTTAAGAAAGTGTTCAATTTTATGCTATACTTAAAAATGACATAGGTTTGAAACTGACCTAATTCCCATTCCATTAAGAGGAGTTTATAGGTCGTAAGCCCCCCTTAACCATTTGAAGAACTGCGCCACAAAGAGAATTTTGGGATAAAAAAGGCTTTAGGGCTTGTAAGTCTATCTTATGATGAATGTATATTGAACATTTAAAAATTAATACTTTGAGTTTTTTTAGGGGTTGTGGGACATTTAATCGTCTCCAATCTGGGGCAGTACTTTTGAAAATGTTTTGACAAAAAAGGACCTTATGGGTGAAGGTCTGTCTTATTATGCATGTATCTTGAACATTAAAAAAAGTTAGTACTTTTAGTTTCTTTTAAGGGGACGTGGGGCATTGCAGAATCCATCTAGGGAACTACTTTTGAAAATCTTTGGATACAAAAAAGCCTATAGATGAAAGTCTATCTCATTTTCAATGTATCTTGAACACTGCAAAAAGGGAGTACTTTTAATTTTAAGGGGACGTGGAACATTACAGATCAGGGGTGAGCCAATGCGACTCTTCAGTAACTGCGGCTCCCATTAAAAATTTAAATCCGTTTTTATTATTATTATTTCAGAACTTTTTTCATGTATCTTGTTAAATTGACAAAGTGAAGCGTTCAAGTCTTAATTGAAAAATCGTACAGCATTTAGTTTAGCTCTCGAAGAGTCTACATACTTTCAGGTTGTTTCAAAATAGGACGTGTTTTTTGACACTTGACATTTGTGTTTGTCTGTTATGTATATGCAGACCTATATAAGAAGAAAGAAATGTTAGACCTAGTAACTCTTTCTGAAGCAGCTAGCGGTACCAATATTAGAAATGTGCTTGATGAAGTAATGAACAGTTTGGAATTTCCTCGTGATATATTTGTAAGTGTTGCAACTGAGCTCCTGGAATGCTAGGGAACAAACCAATGGTCTTTAAACAACGATTCTGAAATTCCACGTTTCTTACCTCTTCACTACATAATTCACCGCGAGCATCTCATAGCGAAGTACTTCAAATACGAAAATGTGTGTAAAATTGTTCTGCAGATTGTTAATTTAATACGAAAAAAATGCCAAAACATGCTGTCAATTTAAGAACTTTTTAGAAGAGTTGCGAGTGAAGGACGAAACAGATGATTCGCCCAGTGATTCATCTGTATGGGGTGTGTCGTAATATGACTGTCAACTTATAATATTTGGAGCCATTTTGTGGAACTACTAAATCCTATGATAACATTTATAAAAGAAAAAGGAAAAAATACTCATAATTAGAAAATGAAACTTGGCTTTCTGATTTAAAGTTCCCTTACAGACATGCTAGAACATTTGCAAGCATTTAATTTAGCTTTACATGGAAAGGAAAAAATACTGATTTTTCACAAACTATATTCAGTTTCGAAGCTCAACTTCGGATTTTTGTGTACGATATTAAGAACAGAATATTTAATCATTTCCACGAGTAAAAGCAAAAAAAAATTATTATCAAAGAAGAAATGTTTTTTAGACGAATAGAGAGAAAAATTGGAAGAATTGGAAGCAGATTTCAAACATAGGCTTGAAGATTTGAAAAGTTTGAAATCTACATTTCCATATATTTTGTGAATCCATATATTTGTGTTATTATTGCAGATGAATTTCCAATTTCTGAAGTAATACGTGTTGAAAAAAGGTTTGGGAAATTCGAATTATTAGGGATGAAAGAGGATCAGGGCATTGCAAACGCAGCACAAATCTACTTCGATATTGAATTTTGGAAACTCATGACAAAATAAAAAAATTCACTCTTGAAGAAACCTGCTTGCCGTCTAATTTTAATTTTTGGTACAACATATTGCTGTGAATCTTGGTACTCCACAATGAAGTTCATGAAGTCGTAATATCGTTCTCACAGTTGACCAATCATCATCTCACAGAAGTATTCGTTAAATGTCATACCTTTTTTTAGTACATTTTTATACAAGGTGACGATATACAGTCATGAGACAAACTTGGAGGGGTGGTACAGCTTACTAAAACATGCATTTTTCATATAGGAATGTATGTACGAAGTTTGTTTAAAAGTTTGTTATAAAGTTTGAAAAGTACTTCTTTGCAGCAATGTTTACAAGAAATGCTCAAAATTGTGACCACCAACATGCCTAGTATCGTCGAAGGAGTGATTGGCGAACAGCTCCAAAGATGCCAGGCATTTCCCGCAAGCTTGTAGCCGCAATTGATAGTTATTATTACAAAAATTATATTATAGTAATTACCCCCAGCGATGTCCTCAATTTAGTCAACTGGAGTCCCGTAAACGATGGTTTTCATATGGGCTCATAAGAGGTAATCGATGCTCGGTAAATCTGGCGATCGGGGTGGCCATCGGACTGGTCTAACACGCCCAATCCATCGCCCTGCAAAACTGTAATCCAGGTAATTGCGGACAACCACATTGAAATGGACTGGCGCACCATCATACCGAAACTACATGCGATAACGAACGACAGTCGGAACATCTTGCAACATTTCTGGTTGTTGTTATTAATCCCCGACATGGTCTCTTTAAGTTAGACCAAGTCCACGAATCCATAAACCGCAAAAAATTCCAAGAACAGTAGAGGTTCCGAAAAAACCTTGTCCGTTGTAAAGTCAATACATTTTAAAATATGAGCTGTAGAAGCCTGATCAGCTCCGCACTTGGTACAAGTCCCGGAAACCTTCTGGCCCTGTTCGTTGGAGAGACTCCTTTAAGTGTCCACTGGCAAAACGTGAAATACAAGTCTGCTGTCTTCTATGTTATTTAAATAGTAGGGCGCCTCCAGGACGACTTCTCGAGTACCAGTCATAATTACTAAAGGGACATTCCAGAAATCTTTAGATGTCTTCTTGAACTCTGAGAACGCTTTACTATAAGGCATATCTCACTGGAGAGTCTCTAAGAAAGCAGCCTTTGCCAGGGAATCCGCGATCTTATTGCCACTTATACCGACATGGGAGGGAATCCATTGGATGTGCACCTTGGAATTGACTGAAAATCTAGAAATTAGGTTCAGGATGGAAATGCCAGCCCTGTCCCCAAGATTTGTCCAGTTACTTAGATGTTGAAACACTTCTGGTAAAACAGTTCGGCCGATAGTCCAGTTGCAAGTGACGTTATCCGCAGATGCATCAGATCACGGATGGCCAGGCACACTACTGCCCTCTACCCACAGCCAGTCAATCACAGCTGCCAAGTTTATATTATTGTTGGTGGACGTAATTTTGAGCATTTATTGTAAACATTGCTGCAAAGAAGCAATTTGCAATGATGTTGTAAATAAACAACGTTTATCTATTCATGTCTCATTTTTTTGTGTTCGTGCCACCACGCGTCACTTTTGACCCTATATGCCTAGACGAAAAATGTATGTTTTAGTAAGCTGTAAGCGAGCAATTACTGTCAACCCCTCCAAGTTTGTCCCATGACCATAGAATCGCCCTGTATATTATATTTTATTTTTATTACTAAAATTTTCAAATAATTATTTCGTATTATCTTTCTCTTAATTGTATTTTCTTATATGTGTACTTTACATAGCACTTAGGACGTGTGTAGAATATGTTAACCATATTAAGTAAATGAAACTAAATTTAAATGGTGTGCAATTAATACTATGTACTATTGGTTTGGTTCTTTAAAAAATTAAAACCGGAATGCGGCTCACATTCGTGCCACCCCTAATCTATAGGATTCTACGAAATTATCCTGTATAGAATGTGGTCTATAATCCTATAGAACTAAAGTCCGTTTTTCTACAAGCTTTATAAAGTAAGCTCTATAGAGAAGGTCTAAAGAAATCTCAATAGAATGTCTGTATAAACCTGTATAGAATAAATTCTATAGAAGCTCATTTCTTGTTTCGCGATTTTGCTTTTCAATAGAATTCTATACTGATAAATTTCTATACAATCGGAGCTCGTTATTTCTATATACAAATCTTCTAGAATTTTTTGTCTATAGAAAATAAATTTTGTTTCTCTATTGAATTTTATGGAACTTTATGAAATATTTTCGTAAGGGAATAATTTGTAAGCTTGAAATAAATGTAAAGTTGCTTGAACAATTTTGATTTTTGTTACATTTTGGCAAAATGGCAGTGTTCTGCGCCCCTAGGAAAGAAGAATCTTAAATATGAGGTAAGTATATGAAAATGAATACACACACACAATGAAAGGAAGTATTTTTTTTATTGAGTTTTTAAATTAGAAAATCCATTGAATATGCTTTTAGGTTTTTCGATTAACAAAAGTAAAGATGTGATTATACAGTTGCTTCAATATAATAGTTGATAAAACAAATTTTATGAGTCAAATTTTAAAATTTTGGTAGGAATGTTTTCTATGTATTTTCTGCAAAGAACCGAAATGTCAATGAACGAGTAGGTTTGTTAGTTCTTATTTATGGAAGTTCTAAAACTAAGTTGAATATGGCTTTGCTTTCCAAAGAAATCAGCTTCGCGTGGCTTGTATGATTATTTCTTTGTTTTGATTTGTAATGCCAAAAAGGTATCGTGAAGTATTAGGCATTCCAGTTCTGGGTTGCTTGCAACGATGACATTATTTCGGTCGAAATCGATGAGTACGCAATCCATTCGGTTTCGAATGAAGGCTTTCTTTGCAGTGACTCTCAGTGATACTCAGTACCACTGAGTCGTCAGGACAAAATTGTCCGAGCAATTATTGTCAACGTCATCTTCTCCGTCGAGATCTGTGGCAGCATCTGCAGCTGGTGTATCAACAAGTTGTGTAGCAGCTAGTTGAGCTCTTTCTGCCATCTCGTCTTCGATGGTGCGGAGACGCAAGTCCATATATTCCTCCGGATGTTCTGCATTCCATTCTGCGAGGTGGTCGCGTTCCACGTAGGGCTGCTCTTTCTTTTGTTTGGCCTCCTTTTTGGCCTGTTTCTTCTTGATTCGCTTTTCGCGAAACTTCCTTCTGAAATAGCAAGTCGGTATTTATTAATTTTCCAAAATTACACACATTATATGTATTTAAAACCAACAATTTATGGAAAAACGTAATTTTAACAGACACCGAAATGCATACAAATAAGTAATTTAAGGAAGATATAAGGAATAGATCACACACTTACATTTGTTTCCCGAACCAATCCAACATCTTGAAAGGTGAATAAGATGTCTATAAAAATGTCTTATATAGCACTGAAAAGTACTGTTTGTTTAAAACGTCGGTAAAATTGACGTAGGTAGCACTGAAAAGTACTGTTTATAAGTAAAACGTCGGTAGTAGTGACGCAAATAGCACTGAAAAGTACTGTTTATAAATAAATTGCAGCGGAAAACTCCTCTACAACAAAAAATCGCTTGAATCAAACGTATATTAATATCACTTGATCAAAGCTTTAAAAGACGCTAGCTAGAAATTCGAAAGATATAACATGAATGACGAAATCTTTATAAAACAATACTTTTTCATGCGCAACAATGTTTGGGTAACAATGAAGTAGAAATTTCGATGCTCAGGAAACAATGGACTCTTCCATTATTATACTTAAAATAACTTTATTGTTTTAAGAAAAAAATGAAGGGATTTAATTGTGTTCATTTACATTGTTGTAAGTAGGAAGTTTGAAATTTATGCAGAATTCAGAATTAATGGTATAATATGTATAATTTCAGTTCAATATTTGTTTTACTATTTCATATTTTTTAAGATTCATACGTCATTAAAACTCCCTTTCTAAATAACAAGGCTGTTTTTACTTTTTATACTTTTACTGCACATGATAGGATTTGTTTTACTTTACATTTCTAGTCCTTAAATTCCTTTTCACTCAGTCTATTTAACCCCTTAACAATTTCATATTTTCCCCAAATTCGATCCAAATAATGTCACATTTTTGTATTGCATTTTTTTTCATAAAACATTTGGAAGTAGGAAATTATTATTAAAATCAATATTTCTTCGAGTACGCCGGCCAAACCATACGCCCAATCCCCTCATTCTCCAGGTAGTCGTCGACGATACCAGCTCTGTGGGGACACGCATTATGATCCATTAAAACGAAAGAAGAACCAACTGCTTCAGCGTACAATCTCACAGTTGGTTCTAGGACTTCATTCCGATACCGGACAGCCATCACAGAACCCCGTCTATAGATGCGTAGCTCGGTGCGATATCCCAACGAAATCCCGGCCCACACCATGTTGCTTCCACCTCGAAATGCGTGATACTCGATGATGTTATGGGGCCGATTGCGTGTGCCTTGTTCTCTCCAGACCCTTACACGTTTGTCATCTGATACCAGGGCAAATCTCGACTCATCCATGAACATAACGTTAGCCCAATCAGACGTAGTCCAATTCACATGTCGCCGACACCACTTTAATAGTGCCCCTCTGGATTGGACGGATGCAGGAACACAAACTCGTCGTCTATTCATGTTTAACCTTCTTCTTGCAGTAGTGGCAGATGTCGGCTTACAAATGGACGTTGAAACCATAGATGTCACACGTGTGGAGGTTGCTCTTTGATTCCGCTTCGCTACAACAATATATCGATCTTCCACTGGGGTCATAACACTTGGGCGGCCGGCCACCGGTCTTCGGACAACTCTTTGGCTTCTTTGGAATTGTTTCCATTATCGTGAAATGACGGAATGATGAACGCAGAAGAAGAAAACAACTACAGTGATTGATTGCCCTGATTCAAGGCGATCCACAGAACGACAGCGCTCACTATCTCCCATTCGTCTTCTGGAAGCCATAGAAACACGTCTGTCTGGAAAACTAATCGTACGAAAGTTCTAAACCCTTTTTATCAGCACTTACATGCAACTCCTCTAACTTTCAATTCTGGCTTTTTATACGACTGCCTTTTTTGCATATTTCTTGAAACGAAACCGTGATTCGCTGTTACATAACACATTTGTATACTTCCATCTACCTCTGCAGCAAATTGCAGCCTCTCAAATTCAGATTGGCTTCTGGAAATTAACATTTTTCTCTCCTTGCTTAACTTCTGGCAGTGCATATATATATATATATATATATATATATATATATATATATATATATATATATATATATATATATATATATATATATATATATATATATATATATATATATATATATATATATATATATAATTTAATACACAAACGGCTTGTATTAGTACAAATAAATTAATAAATTTTCAAAGCAAAAATTAAAACAATATTAAGTGTCCGAAATCAGTATTTGGTGTAGCCACCACGCTCTGCAATAGGTGTTGCTATACGACCACGGGGGCGCCTTCTGGCCGAAAAGCGAGTTGCAGAAAGAGGCGTTTCCCCTTAGTATCGTGACGTACCGGCGGGAAAGTCCGACCCTGGCGCCACGACATTTCCCGCACATCTAAATCGGATTTCGTCTTGAATTGTTGAACTCACTGAAGATGTATCCGACCCCACACAACGGCGATTTTTGTTTTGATCAATAGCTAATAATATGAAGTATTTACACACGGAGGCTCATTAATGAAATGAGTACCATTTTTGAGAAAAACGCTACTGAAAAGTAAGAAAAACAGCAATCTCAGAGACCATTAACCACTCCCCCCTGCTGTTTTATTGGCCTTGTGGATTGGAACTCTCTGGGTTTGCGGTTTTACTAGGGGGGTTAGTGAAAGGGGATTGTAGATCATTCAACAGTGCAATTTCGGAAACATCTTTACGTTTCTCCTGGGGAAGGTCATTTTGACCACTTGTTTGGAATAGCTGGAACACGCTCAATCTCAAAACGTTCTGAGAAAAAAACTATAGTGATTTCTTATACACTTTAATCTACTATCGATACTTTCATCGAACATAATCCATCCAACAAATAAAGAGATTTCATATTTTTGTTCGATTTTTCAAAAGAATCGACTTGCATTTTGAAAATAATGAAAATTCAAGTAAACGTTTTTAAATTCTTTGTGAGTTTGCGTAACCAAGAACTGATCTAGTGTCGACGAGTTCACGGAATGCTAAAACAAACTTCTCTTTGGAAATGCGTAACACGGGTAACCATGCAACTACGAGAAGGTTATAAGAGCATTAGAAAAAAATTCTTTATCATAGCCCACCTTGTAGTGGCCGCGGTAACCTTGTTTGATAAGAGACGCAGATTAGCAAACGGAGGGTTGCGAAATCCAACCAACTAAAAGACCGTCGTGAAGGTGGGGACTGGTGCACGTTAAATCTGCTTTGGCCTCAAATTTCTGAACTTTGGCGCTGTGTGAAAGTTAGGAGAGTGGGTACCAACTCAGGTGTTGAACTCGTCATCGAACCGTGGTTCAAAATTGCCAAGTATTGCCCTCGGATATTTCCCTTTGCGATAGATTCCGGACCGTTGCCAATAACCCGTCTGTTTGTTGCTTCCAGTGCGAGGTAAATTTAACAACCCACCCCACACCTTAGAAAAAAATATTCCGCGCCTTACAAAGCCTTGATTATTTATTTTAATTTCCACCATACTTCTACGCTTGAGGATAACTCTTACAATCGAGATGAGCGATTCATCTGAGTAGTGGCTGAAGAAAATCTCGGAATTTGAGGTAATACCGGAATTCATGGGTCTAATTCCTTATCAAAAGAAAAAGGGGTTGTCAAAAAACTGTGCTCCTTGATAACCGAAAAGTATGAGCATATAAACATCGAAGTGATCAAGATGTACGTGAGAACAAGAACATTTATTCGCATTCGGCACTCGAATAAAAAGACTTGTATACGTCGCGCAGAACGGGCTCAACAACGCAAACCTAAAAAGTGGGCAGCATCCTCAAAGTTGAAAACCATTGAAGATTCTACAGAAAAATAGGTAAGTGCTCAGAATGTCTCTAAACATTACTGCATTGAAATTTGGCTATTGCAATATAATTACTATATTGCAAGTTTCTATTCATGGATCCATACTTATATATAATGCTCGAATCCCTCTATATTAAAAAAAAGTTCCCGCCTAAATCAGATTGAGTGAAACCAGATTAATACGAATTATTCAGATAGTTTCACTCTGCGAAAGGAATGTTGGTTTGCGAAGCAAACCAAATGGCATCTGTAAAAGGAGTGTTGGTTTGCGAAGCAAACCAAATGGGATTGCGTAGCAATCCCCGGGGGTTGACGAGCGTAAACGAGCAGGGGGCGGAGCCCCCTAGTTCATCTAAAAATAGTTTTCAAATGTTTTTTTGCTTATTTCTATTAGTACATTCTTTTAGGGATATTTTGGAGTTTTTGTTGTATGCTGTTTTATCTAAAGCTCTTTTTCAAAATATTCTTTCTACAAATAGTTTAACATGAATCTAATGATTAAAGAATATATTTCGAACATTATATATGGATCAAGTTCTTACTGATACCAATTCAAATGAGAGAAAACAAAATAATTTTACTTTCCATGCATTCCATTGCTTAGTCACAATTTTATATATTTTATACAGAAATATAGTGTTGATATTAATTGATTGTTTTAAAATTTAATTTGTGGATTATTGACGCGTATATTTTCTATGAATCTCTAAACAAGACTCCAATAACTAAATAGTACACACACACACACACACTTCAATGGAAACCCCTCGAAAGTCTAGTACTCCTCGCAATATATCTTAGCGATACTTAAGAAAAAAAAAGAAACACACTGTGCTTCATTTCTATTCCTCTCTTCAATTAAAATGTTATCAATTTAAAAAAAATTAAAACACTTTCCTTTAAATCACATTAAGTATTCTGTGGAAATTGATAAACCCTTTCAAACTTAAAGTTACTTGTAGAATATTTCTTTCAGGTTTAAGAACTCTTCCTGCAGTTTGATTGAACAAAATTGTCATAAATACTATATAGTTTTGTTCCACAGTACTCGTGCACTTTTCAAACAATACTGTAGATAATGATTTCCAATTTTGTTTAGTTGTCCTCTTATATTTCACACCCTGATTTTTTTAAAGAATAAATCTTCTACGTAATCTGCAGATTGCAAACCGGTTATTTTAAATTAAAATAGGGTGTCTTTAATTGAGTGTTAATCGCGTTCAATGAATTAAATACATACTCAAATATGTGTAAACATACCTAAATTACTGCGCTAATTAAACGCAAGAACTTAGCTCATACCAATTGTAATCTATTTATATGATGCACAAAATATGCTATATTTTTTATTAAATAGAGCAATAAAATCAAACAAAAAAAAAAGAATATTCTTTGTTTTCCAACGATTCTTATTTTAAAATTATATTAAATTTTATCAAAACTGAAACGAATACTACACTGTTAAACAGCTATTAATCGCCTTTCACGAAGCAAATCCCTTGAGGATATACAGATGCCTGGTAAAACCGCGAAACGAGGGAACCAGGGAGTCCAATTCACAAGGCCAATAAAACAGCAGGGGGGAGTGGTTAATGGACTTGGAGATTTCAGTTTTTCACACTTTTCAGCAACGTTTTACTCAAAAACGGTACTCATGTGGTTGATGAGCATTCGTGTGTAAATGCTTTAAATTATCAGCTATTGATTAAAACAAAAATCGTCGTTTTGTGGTGTAGGATTCGTCTTCAGCGAGTTTTACAATTCAAGACGAAATCCGATTCAGTTGTGTAGAAAACGTCGTGGCGCCAGGGTTGGACTTCCCCGCCGGTACGTCACGATCACTTTCGCGTTCAGAACGAGTTTCCGCTGTGAAGGAGCAAACCTATTCCCCTTCTATAAACCTTGCTATACGACGTGGCATTGAGTGAAACAGATGTTGAATGTCTGCTTGTGGAAGATAATTTCATATTGTTTGTATGCGCACCCAAAGTTCGTCTTTTGAAGCTGATCACGAGCGCGACGCTGATCAACCAAATCCCACACTTGCTCAATAGGCGACATATCTGGCGAATAAGCAGGCCAAGGAAGAAGTTGCATGTGTTTGGCTGAAAAGAAGTCTCGAACATTCCTTGCAACATGTGGGCGTACATTATCCTGTTGAAATATAGCTCCAGGGATGCCTTGAAGGAAGGGAACTATTTCGGGCACTAGCACTTCACGGACGTACCTGTTGCTATTCAGATTACCCTCAATTCGTAGCAGCTGAGATCGTCCATAATAAGAAATCGCACCCCAGACCATAACTCCGGGTGTTCTGCCACTATGACATTCGATAACGCACTCTTGAAGGCGGCGTTCACCGGGATAGCGTCTAACACGAATGCGGCCATCATGATTCCACAAATTAAAGCAGGATTCGTCAGAAAAGACAACTTGTTGCCAATCAGCCCGCTAGGCTCTGTGCTCATGAGCCCATTGCAGACGCAGCCGTCCATGATTTGGCGTGAGGGGGATCCTGTTTAAAGGAATCCTTGCAACCAGTCCACGGTGCAGCAGACGTCGGCGAATTTACGAAGCCAACATTAGTACACCTGTGGCAGTAGACCAAAGTGCTACCAACTGCTTGGAAGAAGCCGTAAGGTCATTCACCGCCATGTGGACCAGGTATCTATCATCGCGAGCTGACGTCACCTACCATCGTCCACTCCCAGTTTTTCGAGTTGTCGGGTGCTCTTCGGTCCACTGCTTCCATACTCGCATCACTGTGGAACTGTTCCGCTGCACACGAGCTGCTATTGCGCAGTAGGAAAATCCTCTTTCACGAATACCGATGATTCTCCCCAGCTCAAAGTCCGTAAGTTGTTGAAATTTCACCCTATTTCGTCGTGAAGGCATACTTAGGTCTCACTAAACGTTCGCCACTAAAAAATAACCATGCACTATTTTCAACGTCCCGCTACAGCCCTCTATACGCTTTTAGCATCACTTCAGAGGGCGCTGCTCACACCACGCATGCGTGGTGGCTCTGAAACTTTACTACTTTGCATAACATCCTATAATTGACATTTGCTGAAAATTTCATTTCATTCGGAGGATTCCTTCATGGTGTTGCACATTTTACAAACGCCAGTGTATATACACTCACTGCCATAAAAATTTGCGCACCAAGAAATAACTGTGGGATCGTAATGAAACTTGGCATGAAGGTACATGTCGGCCAGATATGCAAATCATTAGAAATGCAGCGTGATTGCGCATTGCGAAACGCCACTAGAGGGCGTTGAACTTCGTTCTCCTTGGAGTATAAAACAGGTAAGCAGAGCTTATTTGAGTGTACTTAATCTTTTGCAAAGGAAAAGCTGAGGTAGACATGCCGTTACGCCACCATCGAAGACAATATGAGCAGCTGTCAGAGTTCGAGAGGGGAAGAATCATCGGGACGATGGAAGCTGGGTGGTCACCTCGGCGAGTAGCTCTTCAAGTAGGCCGTTCTGATTTTACTGCGAGGAGGTTTTGGGACCAGTGGACAGAAGATACGTCATTTACACGGCGACCAGACTCAGGACGCCCTCGACAGACTAGTCGTCGAGAAGACCGTCACATCATACGAAACGCACGCGTAGAGCCAACTGCCTCATTGGCTGCTAACCAGACACAGGCAGCACCTTCACTACGGGCCCCTGTGTCTTTCCGAACCATCGTAAGGCCCCTGGCTGAAGGACATCTGGTATCGCGGCGCCCATTACGTGCGCTGCCAATGACACCCACCCACCGACGCCTCCGTTTGGAGTGACGTCGCGCACGACGGTATTGGACTGAAACGGAATGGAACCAGGTCGTCTTCAGCGACGAATCTAGATTCAATTTGAGCAGTGATGACAATCGTGTTCGTGTGCGGAGGCCACGTGGTGAACGCCTCAACCATGCCTTCGTTTTATAGCGACACACCGATCCCACAGCTGGTGTGATGGTATGGGATGCCATTGCTTACGATACACGGTCACCCCTAATATTGATCCATGGCACAATGACAGCCCAGCGGTACTTCCATGACATCCTTCAGTCACATGTGATGCCACTCATGGCAGGGCTCCCAGGAGCCATTTTTCAACAAGACAATGCTTGGCGCCACACACAGCAAGAATGTCACAAGACTGACTGCGCCACATTACTACCTTTTCCTGCTCGATCCCCAGATTTGCCACCAATCGAGAATATCTGGGATCATTTGGTTCGGCAAGTTTGACACCCTACGAGTTTGGTCGAACTAGAGGCGCGTTTACAGCAACTGTGGAACGAGATGTCTCAGGACATCATACGGAACTTGTATGCCTCAATGCCCTCTCGTATCGCATCGTGCATTCGCGTTAGAGGGGGTCCATCAGAGTATTAAAACTTCCGTTCATTTGTACTTTTTTCTGCAATAAATGAACCTTTTTATTTGATTTTCTAATCACTTACTTATGTCAAAGTAGTACTTGCTTGCATGTGTAAAATTTCGTTTCATTTTGACGACTATTTCTTAGTGCGCAAATTTTTATGGCAATGAGTGTAAATATGTGTGGGTATTTGCTCGGTGGGGTATGATTCAATAGTCAGAAAAGGACAAAACTTTGATCAATATTTACTTATTCTAAATGATTGTGAGGTATTTACAATGACATATATAAAAACATCATTTCTGGTTTACGATGTCACGGGAACGCCACCCGCGGACAATAGCGAGCGAATCTGCTCGACTGAAGCACTCAGCTTCCAGAAAAAGAATCGTCCGCATTTTTTTATAACACACATAGATTTCATAAAACCGCTCATTTGCGTTAACTTCTGGAGCCTCACACGTGCAAGCACTCATATTGCTGTGTATTGAGGTCATGCAGATTATTCCTCGCGAGAAGCGATTCCCGATTCTACATTCGGCCCTCCTGCTGGTCCTGTGTCCTCACAGACTTCACCAAGCCTTATGACCACATCAAGAATCAGCAGACCTCAATTACATGAAAAATACTAAAATACACAAAAACAAATATTTTCTACGATACTATAAACATAACTTGATGAAACAATACTTTTTGAAACACAATGCTACTAAATAAAACGCAGTACTTTTTTAAAATACAGTAAGATCCCGTAACAACGAATACCGATACAACGAAAAATCCCGTTATTACGAAAGTCATGGAAGTCCCCATCCGAAAAGCAATTAAAACAATGTTAAATGAATCTCAATACAACGAAATCATCGATTTTGGAAAATCCCGATACAACGAACTATTTGTGCAGGCAAAAATATGTTTTCCTTTTATCGTTCCCTCAACTGATAACAAGCATGCAATTTCTTTAGATTCAATGAATTTCGTTTTAGTCGGGGTGAAACCAGCTGCCAAAATAAAGACTGGTTTTCTAAGAAACAAGCAGAAATTTGTCACTTTCGTAACCGTATTTCCCGCCTAATTCAGCGGTAAAACTTCAACTTCTTGACCAAGGCATCATCAAAGCTGTAAAATCACACTACAGAACCTTTTTGTTACGTCAAATTCTAAGCGATTTGGAGAAAAATATCCAAAGAAAATACAACGTGAAGGAAGCTATCGAATGGGTATGTGGATCTTGGGATGACATCAGTCAATCAACAATAACAAACTGTTGGAAACATATGCAAACCACAGCCAAAGACGCCAATTCAATTTCAGAAGAAGCCGACTTGAAAGATGAATCAAATACGCACGACATTCAGCAATCTGAGTTGGAGAAAATTTGGAACGCTTCAAAAAATAAAACTTCGGTTGCTGACGACTTAAATTTGAAAAATTATCTCAGTGTAGATGTGGAGGGGGGAGGACAACGCTTAAACATGTTATGTACTGACCGAAGCAGACATCATTCAATCCATTAAAGACAGCTAAGATAAGGCCTATGAAAGTAGTGAAGATGAAGAGGCTGTGGTTGGAGATGATGTGCGCAATGTCACTTCTTCAGAAGCCTTAGCAAGTTTGGAAACAATGCGGACATTTATTTCGTCACAAAGCAATGTGCCGGACTTTATCTTTACAAACAATCACCAACTGCAAAATTATTTACTCTCAAGTACAACAGCAAACCTTGTTCAGAAGAAAATCGTAGATTTTCTGAAATAAAGTTTTGTTTCCTCTCATTTTGTTCATTTAGGATTAATGTTTCCCAAAAGAGGCAAGTCAATTTTTTTTTCAGATTTTAGAAAATGCTATAACAATGTATTTATTTGAAAAAATTATTTTTCTCTGACTGATTTCAATGAATTGCAATAAACTTTCTAATTACAGTAGCGAATCATAGTATTATATATAGTCTTCTTTCGAAACAAAAGCCGAATTTACGTATTTAAAATGTTCTTTTTTATTCGAATTTTACGGTCCCGTGAAGTTCGTTGTAACGGGAACTTACTGTATTAGAATGATATCAAATGAAACTGTTCAATTAAATTCAACAAATAAAATTTATGTGACAGTCCACAGTTTCATAAAGTCAGCTGCACTTGAAGTTAGGGTTGGGCCTTCGGCTCATATAATGGATTGGGTGTAAAGTTTCGTCGTCTGCTTGTTGTAACAGAACGGCACCAAAACCCGCGCTACTTGCATCAGTATACAATTCTAGCTTTGAACCGCGCTTAAAAATGTGTAAAACGGGCTGGTTTGCTACTTTTTCTTTTAATATGTTATGTATATATAAATGCCTCTTTTTGTAAGGGACCTAATTTAAATTTATTTTCCGCTTTTAGTAAGTCTATTAATGGTCGAGCAATTTTAGCAAATCCTTTAATATATTTCCTAAAATACCCGGTTAATCCCAAAAAACTTTATAGCTGTTTAACATTCGTTGATACAACTTCTAATTCGCATTGATTCGCACGGTTCTTAAACTTTCTCAAAAGGTTCTCTTACTTGTAGACGGGTAAGACAATCTAGGCTTTATCCTTTATTTGACACAAACACAACATCACAAACAACATCAAAGACAACACAGAGAAACACGGAATATTAATTATGGCGTCACATCCTTCATCCAAGCAGTACTAACTAGAGCTTCAACATCTATCACACGTCAGAGTGCACGCAACGCCCTCTGGTCATCATTTAAGTTTCAACACACTGCCCCCCCCTCCGAATGACCAAGGGGTTCATTCACAAATATATACTAATAGAATTTTAAGCCCTAAGACTTTTTTACAATATTCAATTTATGAAATACATATACAAGAAAATATACTTATTAACAATTTACATTTATCCGTAATAAGGAATCAAATGGCAAGGAAACTGAAATATACAATTTTCACACATAATAGTAGTTTTATCACAATCTAGAATCCTGTAACGATAATTCAGGTTAATTAACATACAGTAAACAAGTGAGTTTATTCATCAAATTCAAGATTACATAAAAATTGCACAGGTCTTTTAATGACAGATGTATTTGTTTTAATTTCGCAAGACCTTATTTTACCATCTCTGCCAAGAAATACCGCTACAACTCTCCCTAATTTCCAAAAATGCCTAGGAAGCTTATCATCATTAATTAATACAATATCATCAATTTTAAATTAAGCATTTTTACCTGTAGGCTTAACACAATGAAGAGATTTTAACATTAAAATATATTCCTTTTTCCATTTATTCCAAAACATATTTATCAATCTTTCACGATAATTAAATATTTTAATTAGCATTTTCCTGTTAATTAAATTAGAATCAAAATTTAGCCTGGCAGGAGGTAAACTATTCACTCTACGTCCTAATAGCATATATGCTGGAGTGAGAGGCACAGGTTCCTGTAAGTCCGAAAAAACGTAAGTTAACGGACGGGAGTTAAGCACACCTTCAATTTCAATTATTAGAGTTTCTAACTCCTCTCGAGATACAGTAGTTTTTGTTAACGTTATCCGTAAAGCAAGTTTTACAGATCTAATTAGTCTTTCATAAAAGTCACTCCACCACGCAGCTCTCTCAGCGATATAGCACTGCTGAATTTTGTGGGAGGCGTAGAAGTCTTTTACTGTCGGATGACTAATGACAGTTCACAAATTGTTGAGTTCAGTTTCTGCTCGCTTAAAAGTTCAGGCATTGCCCGTCAAGATTTGAGAACAGAGACCTCGACGAGCAATGAATCGTCGAAGAGCTAGAAGAAAAGTTTCGGTGGTCAAGCTGTCAACAAACTCCAAGTGAAGAGCTCGCGTGACTCCGCAAGTAAACAACACTATGTAGTTTTTCTACTCGCTGCCTTTTCGCATAAAGTGGTCCACCGAAATCTATACAAACTACAGAAAACGGTGGTGACTGTTCTACTCGAGTAACTGGCAAAGGAGCTGTAACTTTCACACCCGGCGACGAATTGAATCATTTGCACAGAATACACTTTTTTAGGATGTTCTTAACAGTTTGTCTTCCTTTAATCAGCCAGTACCTTTCGCCTATTTTCATTAAAGTTTCGGAAATTCCACCGTGAAACACTTTGCTGTGTATATCCCATACCAACAAACTCACTAAGTGATGACTTGTAGGCATAATAATAGGATGTTTCAGCAGGTAAGTAAGTTTTGACTTTTGGAGTCTTCCGCCAACGTGCATAATCCCATTCTCGTCAGAAAAGGGATTCAATTCCAAAATCGAAGAAGTTTTTGAAAGTGGCTTACCTTGTTCAGTTCTTCAGCGAAAACTTCTCTCTGAACAGTCTACACCCAAATCCTTTCGGCACCATCAAGTTCTTCAGCACTTAGTTCGTCGCATCTTTTAGTTTTATTTCTAGTGTTATAGATGAATCGAGAGAGAGAAGTATCCAACATGTAATACGATGTAATTTTCGCAAGCTTCTATACTTGTTCAGGTCAAGTACCAATGCCATACTTAACTGAAATTAGCAAACAAAAGATGATATTCCATCTAGCTCAGTTCTTCTTTCACAAGATACTTCTGGATAAATTTCATCATTAAAGTCCTTTGCCCACGTTTCCTTCGTCAGACGAAGCCATTGCAGTCCTTGAAGCCAAACGGGACAGCACATAAGCTTTTCAACGGTCGCTCCTCTAGATATGTAATCTGCAGGGTTATCCTTTACTTTACAGTGATACCAATTAGAAGGATTAGTTCCGGACTGTATTTCTGAAACTCTATTTGAAACGAAAGGTTTTCCATTTTGAAGCGGTCCCTTTAATCCAGTGAAAAGTGGATAAGGAATCACTCCACGAATATACTTTAGAAACTGGGAATTGAAATTTCGTTTTCAAATATTGGAAAATTCAAGAAACAATCACAGCTCCCAACAGTTCAAGTCTTGGTAGAGTTAACCTTTTAAGAGGTGCAATTCTAGATTTCGCTGTAATGAAACTCGTGTAAATACAACCATCGCGAGACACGTAGCAAAAATAAACAAATGCCCTGAACGCTCTAAGACTACAGTTGGAAATAACATAAAGTTCTAAGCCTCTTGCTAGTGCCAATGGAAAGGAGAAATATTTTCTTTCGATTGTCAAGTCTTTCAAATGATAAATCTGAGAGCATCAAATTTCCCATTTTGTCTTCAACTCAGCAGACAGTTCATCGTCCCATCCTAATCCATTTTCCCATATTTCTTGCATTTATAAATTTATGAGGACCATAAAAGGTGAAGCATATCCAACAGGGTCGAATATTTTCGATGCCGTTTGTAGCACACTACGTTTTGAATTCTACAAATCACCGATCATGGCAAGAAGGGGTTGCACATCCAATTTAAACGTGTCTTCTTCAGTGTTCCAGATTATTCCTAACACTTTCAAAGGACCTTCTTTTTTTCCCTCTCCTCAACCATACCTCTTGCGTGCCATAAACTACTCATTCGAATTCGTTTTAAACTTTCTTAAATTCATGTTAGCTTCCTTAAGAATGTCTACAGCGCTCTGAGAAAGGTATAAAGCTTTATCTACTGTATTTGTACTTAAAATAGATAATCCACATAAAGTACCAAATTAAGCATTTCAAAAGTTTCGCGTTGCTCTTGTTTATATTTTCGAAAGTGGCATTTAATGGTTGCTGCAAGGATAAACGGGCTCGATGCCACTCCAAAAAGCACAAGAGTCCTACCCAAAATTTTGTAAGATTTCGAATCATTTTCATCTGGAAACCAGAAAAACCTTAAATAGTTTCTATCCTCTGCATCTATTCCGATGGTCAAAAATTCTCCCTGAATATCACCGCTGAATGCATATTCATATTCGCGAAATTGCAAGATCACATCTAAAATTCTGGAGTTCTAAGGTGGCCCAGAAGTTAGACAGTCATTTAGAGACTTGTGCCACTTTGACTTTGACGACGCATCGAACAATAGTCTAACCTTTGTAGAGTCCCTATCGGATCTTACAACAGCTGAATGAGGCATACAAAAAGAATTCCTTTCAAATTCCGAAGAGCACTCCTCAACACTATTCAAATTTAATTGTTCCCTAACAATATTCTTATGTTCATCACTAGCAAAATACCCGACCTTACTCGGTTTAAATTGGTTTACTCTATGTTGAAGAGGTGATGAAATATATATAATGACTTTCGTTTTTCGTAGAATAAAATAATATTTTAACATCTTTCGCCTTAATTTCTACAACTTACTTTCGACACAAATCCTACACATGCATATCCATTCATGTAATGCATTTCACATATATCGCACTCTTGCTATATGGCATAGCTACAAAGTGACGAAATATGAAACTAAGGTTACAACTACAAAAGACGATTTTGAGGGAGATGTGGAATTCTATTTCTGAAGTTCTTTTCATGTTCAACTCAATTAATAAACACGACGATTTACGGCGAGTGCTCTCGCACTCATAGTCAACAAAACAATATTTTTTTACTTGCGGCACTCTTACATCTGACATGCGACATTGTGGAATTTCGCAATTTTCTCCTGTCATTGCATTTCTCCTGTCATATGACAAAGAATTTTTTAATGTTTGAATAATTCTAGTTCTGATTGCTTAAACATTATTATTCTTTAAATAAGGGCATTATTCTTTCAATAACGGCATTATTCTTTCAATAATGGCATACTTACACTTATAACTTACTTTATTCTGACTTACCTAAAACTTTTAGTCGGATACTTTGTGGTGGTGTTGCGTGTGATGAAAAAGAAACACAATTGATTAAAATAATAAATATTTAAAACAGAAAACAGCGAAATACACAGTCCAGTCACATTAATGTGACCACCACCTACTTTCGACATCAACGTGAAATAACCAATCCCAAAAAGCAGGTGGCAGCACATTGCAGTGGTGTGTATATAAAGGATGTTCTAGGGCATCGGAAAGCATTTCAATCGTTGGCGTAATGCAGAAACGTAGCTATTTATCTGACGTCCAAAAGGGCATGATTATTGGCTTTCGGGCCAAGGTGGAAGCATTTCGGAAACGGCTAATTTTGTGAACTGTTTGCGTGCCGCCGTGGTAAAAGTATACCGTGCATGACGAAATGGCGTTTTCCAAAATCAGCGGCGTGGCACATGTGGTACAACACGGGCTATAGATGACAGACGCGAACGAAGGCTACGGAGATGCGTTCGGGCGAATAGACGTGCAACTGACCGCCCAGATGAACCAAGGGGCTACCAAGAGTGTATCCTCAACAACAGTTCAGTGAACGTTGCTGCGCATGGGCCTCCACAGCAGACGCCTGGTTAATGCACCTATGTTGACTGCTGTTCATCGGTGACGATGGCTGGAATTTGCACGCCGCAACTGGACGTCCACAAAGTTGCGACAGGTGGCTTTTTCCGATGAATCACGTTTTATGCTCCATCGGACAGATGGACGTTGGCGTATACGGCGTGAAACTTCTGAAAGCAAACACCCTGCAACAATTGGCGGAAGGATCCAGGCTGGATGAGGGAGCATTATGGTTTGGGGAATGTTTTCCTGGCATTCACTGGGTGCACTCATCATTGTAGAAGGCACGATGGATCAGCGCAAGTACGCATCTGTCCTTGCGGACCATGTCCACCCCTACATGCGAATTATTTTCCCTCAGAATGATGGCATCTACCAGCAGGACAATGCGAGGTGTCATACAGCTCGCCGTGTATGTGCGTGGTTCGAAGAGCACCATGATGAGTTTACCGTACTCCCCTGGTCAGCAAACTCACCGGATTTAAACCCAATCCAGAATCTGTGGGACTACCTCGATCGGGTTGTTCGCGCCATGGATCCTCAACCACGTAATCTTGCGCAGCTGGCCACGTCACTTGAGTCGGCATGGCTCAATATCCCAGTGAACACCTTCAGAAACCTAATTGACTCTTTTCCTGCACGTCTCGCAGCGGTCCGCTCTGCCAAAGGTGGTTATTCTGGCTTTTGAAAGGTGGTCACATTAATGTGACTGGACTGTGTAAAACAAAATAAAAGGTGTCGGGAAAAGGTTGTTCTAAAGATATTAATTTGGGATTCCTTTTTATCTCTTGATCTTGCAGTTGCCACAATTTACAACTAAAAAAAAGTGCACAAAATTTAGAAAGGCGAAATTAATTCACAGCGAAAGAAACACGAGTTTCCGTTTAAATCCCGTTCGTTGAAAAATATAGTCTGTCCCAAATATTCGGAAATCGTTTACATTGCACCAAATAACAAATATAAAACTCGAAATAAATGAAGCATCAGAGCTGATATTCCAGCAAAATTTTTTTTGAAAAATAATTGGTTTTTCAGCATTACTGGTAAAGCAAATCAAAGAATCGTTTTACTCAATATACATTCCAATTTTCCAAAATACCAAATTTTGGTTGATTTAAGAATACTTACTCAAGTGTTTTAGCATGAAACTCAACTAAATATAACAACAAAGAAATGTTTAATATTGCATTCACTAAATTAATTAATAATGTATGAAATAAAGTAGATTGCAATCAAGTATCTGGAATAAAATTCATGTGATGCCTGCACAAACACATAAATACAAAATCGAACATAGGACGGAAAGACAGACTTTCGTAACCACTTTCGCTCACTAAATGAAGATAAGTATTCACTGTATGCAAATTTTCATGAAAATAAAACTAACCGTGTGGACGTGTATAGGGCGCATACATACTGACAGATGGACAGACAGACACCAAACGTAAAAGAAGCGGATTTGGCATCAGTAGGGTCCAAAACGGATAGAAAACTTGAAATGGGTCAAAAATATTCAATGTACAAACAAACACTTCATTCTTATTTATATAGAAGATATACCCAATTATTTTTTTTATTTTAATACTTAAGTTGTCAAATCTACGTTTCGCTATCGTAAAGTCATCTTCTAAATTGTCTGGCTTTTCATTCCAGAATAATTTAGTTTCATACATCCCGTTTTTAAATTACTTTCGAATTGATAAATAAATTCTTCATTAATTTTGGAACGATCATCGAACGTATCATTTATTCCCATTGAATCTTTGCGTTATTTTTTCATTTAATGCCGCACAACATTCAATTTTCATAGTAGAAACGTTAAGTTTATAATTTAAATCCGACGACTAAATTCGACTTAGAATTACTTTTCCGAACATAGTATCTATCAAAAACAAAGATTTGTTAATCGTTCCTTTTCCCCCGAATGAATATCCCAAAAATATTGTGCTCCAATTATGAGAACCAATTCACTTCCAAATGATTCACTAACGTTGGAAACATTTGACAGCTGAATGTTTTTAATTTTAAGTATCTGTTCTATTTTATTTTACGATGTTTTGAAAGGAGATCCGGAAATAAATTCGGTTACAAGAGTCTCAATAGTAATTCTCTTTTCTGGGTCACATGAATTGCAGAGAGAATCACACAACATCGTATGTCTTTCGGATAGGTTCTCTCGAATCAAAAGTATAAACTAAGAGACTTTCTTGCCTAATGACTTGTAATTTCATTTCTACAGCTTATTCTTTTTTCAAGGCCTCTGGGGGACGCATTATCCAACAATTTGTTAATCTCTTTATTTTGAGAATTGCCCATTAAAACTGCTGAACAAGTCGCTAGTAGTATTTCGCAATCAATTTGATTTGCATATGTTACAAACTTCGAAGTCAAAACATTTTGTGATCTCTTATTTCGCAGCTGGCTGGCGTATTTGATAGACTTCAGAGCAGGGGAGGAAAGGGGAGGGTATTCGCAAATCAGTTTACTATGCTTGCGTTTTCTGCATACATTTTTTACCCTACACTGTTTATAAATGTGTCCCTTTGAAAGACACGAATAGCACATGCCATATTTTCTAAGGGATACTTTACGCTGTTCGATTGACAAAGGACATGAAACAGAATCGTGAACATTTTCAGGGTTTATACAAAATATACAAATTTTTTCATATCAACAACAAATGCAGATAAAGTAGGAATGTTCAAGTTAAATTTTTATTTTTCGTTTTATCAACTTTGTTTTTATTAAATTTTCCGTATCTTGGGGAAGGTTTCCTCGTAATAATTAAATTTAGTTTCCTTTCGCACTTCTGACTCACTTGAATTAAAATCTCTAAATAAGTGCTCGTTTCGTTCATCCGACCCTGAATTTCAATCTTTATAAGAATTCCAATAACTCAGATATTTCGTTATCATTCTTTGTATGTGTTCTACGAGAAAATTCTAATGCGAAATCTCTAGGAATTGATTTTAACAACATAGGATACAATAAAAAACTATAACTATTGGGTTTTATTCCGTTATTTTCTGAACCTCGGATATGCGTTTCGCAATCTGAATAGAGTCTACGTAACGATATAATGTCATATGATTTTCGTACTGGACTTAAGTTTAAAAGTCTGGACACTTGCGCGTCGATTATAATATCTTTTCTGCCAAATCGTTCTTTTAGTAAGTTTAATGCAACTTCATAGTTTTCAGAGCTCGACTAAACCGCGTACTGCCACTTCCGCTTCATTTGTTAGATACGATTTTAAATAATTAAACTTCTCTACATTGCTAAGACTCTAGTTTTTGTGGATAGCTACTTCAAACTGAGAATAAAATTCGTTAAACTTTAATATATTCCAATTGTACTGAGGTATCTGCAATCGAGGGAGTTTCACTGTGTTTTGATGTTCACTTCTGGTTTCAACAACATTCGTTCTTTCACATTTTTGAGTTTCACTTTCTTTCTTTTTCAAGATTTTATTCGTACGAATTTTCCACGTTATGATATTGTCTTTGTATTCCTGTTGTTTCTCAATTTCTTCTTCTTTGCACAAGTTCAGAATTTTAACGTCATATTTAGCTAAATTTGTTTCCTTGCCTAAAAGTTCATCAGTTAAATCAACTGCCTTTTCTTCATTGTTTAATTCGCTTTCTATCAATTTCATAGTGTCAGTTGCCACCCGTCTGACAGTGCTTCTAACCCTTTTCAAAGATTCAATATTCATTCTTACAAATTTAAAATATTCAGTTCGCCAATTCAATTTGTTCAGTTCGCAATTTACTTCTTCTATAGGTCTGGTCCCGGGTTTCGGCACCAAAAGGATACAACTTCTAATTCGCATTGATACGCACGGTTCTTAAACTTTCTCAAAAGGTTCTCTTACTTGTCAGACGGGAAAAACAATCTAGGCTTTATCCTTTATTTGACACAAACACAACATCACAAACAACGCCAAAGAAACACGGAATATTAATCATGGCGTCACATCCTTCACCCAAGCAGAACTAACTAGAGCTTCAACATCTATCACACGTCAGAGTACACGCAGCTCCCTCTGGTCAGCATTTGAGTTTCAACTTTCGTTGGCTCAGGAAATTTTTGTACCGCAAGGGTTTTTGTTTCCGATGGACGAATAGTACCACTTTTTATCACATAACCCAAAAATTCGATCTTTCTTTTTAAGAACTGATATTTTACAAAATTGAATTCTAGACTGTGTTCGACTTTTAACACTCTTTTCAGTTTTAACAGACCTTCTTCTTCCGATTGGGCAGGAATGATTACGTGATCCATGTACACGAGCAATGCTCCGTCTTTAATTAAATATCTAAATACTTTGCAAATATATCTCTGAAAGGTCTGTGGGGAAACACTAAGGCTAAATGGGACCTTATTGAATTCGTACTGACCGTGGTGGGTTACAAAAGAAGTATATTTTTTACTGTTCTCTTCTACGTCAACATGAAAAAAAACCGTTCTTCAGGTGAAGCGACGTGAAGACCAGAGCTTGTTCTACTCTATCTAATACCTCTTCAATTAAGGGTAATGGGTAGTGATCTCTAATTATTTTGCGATAGTCTATGCATAATCTGAATTTTCCGCATTTTTTCTTGGCCAAAACAATTGGAGATGCAAAATTTGAATTACTTTCTCGAATAATTTTATTGCATAACCACTCTTGTATCTGATTCTCGACAAATTTTTTATCTATATATTCTAATCTTCGAGGTCTTTGAGCAATGGGTAATTCGTCAGTTAAATTCAAAGTCATTTTTACATTAGTGGTTTTGATTTTGTTTGGTACGTAGTTCTGAATAAGTTGTATTACTTCATTCCTTTTGTTATTGTACATTACATGACTAACATGAAGCTCATTTAGTGACGCAATTAGCTGTCTCTGCAAAGTATACCAATTTTCCTCCATTCTCGACAGCTGCTTTTATTTTACAGTCTCTGGTATTTTTACAATAACTCTCTGCAGCTGGTGAAATGATTAAACTATCGGAGTTAGAGAGTCTCACTTTGTTGTGACTATCGTATTTTTCCTCTATGAGGGCGGTCACATTACTCATTGAATTAGACGAGAAATTGTTTTTCGTTGCGGTTTGTTGTTGTTGTTGTCGTCGTGTGACCAGTGCAATAATTGAAAAAGGATGGGAGAGAGGCGGGGAGAGCATAGTTAAGTGGGTCCAAAAGCGTGGAGCACTGCGTAGGCCACATCTACAGCTTTGTCCGTATAAAGGGTCTCCCTGGAACAGTTCAAGTCGATCTTGAAGAGTGCTGCAATAATGGAAGGGCAGTTAAAGAGGTGCTTGGGATTAAGCTGCATGCCCGGACAGTGCCTGCATTCAGGGTATGTTCTCGATCCATCTGGCAAAATCTTCATACCTCTGAGGTGCATCGTCCTCAGTCTGGCAATTGTTGTTGTTACTTCTCTGTCGTAGTTAAGCTCTGGAAGGGATGATTTTCTTCGGGCGTTAGCGCAGAGCTTTTGTTTTGCAACGGCATTGGCGTCAGAAGATGTTGTAATCAGGGGGGCTGGTTTGATGGTCCTCGCCTCCTTGGCCAGATAGTAGGCCTCTTCGTTCCCCTTGATGTCGACGTGTGCCGGGATCCATTAAAGCGCATACATGATTACATACACATAATTTACAATAGTAATTTCACTAGCACAATTTTGTCTAATTCCCGTAATTGAAAAACCATGTTTATTCATCACAAAATTCAACGTATTCAAAAAATTATGACGTAGAATTATAGCATTGTTTAAATCTTTCAACACATAAAAGTCCATTTTTACTACAAAATCATCAACTAAAGTATTAGCATTGAAAAAGCACGGTGGCGAAACTGTACTCCCACTAATGCAGAAAACGTTTTAGAAGTTTTTTACAGTTCTGGACATCCTAGGGCAACATAAAAATTATAACTGGCAAAGCACACTTTACTTCCGGAATCAATCAATGCATCCTCGGTTTATCCCTTAATTTTTATACTTTTCAATATTTTATTAGAACTGGTGCTATTACTACTAGCTTTTTTAGCGTCTTTCATTTGGCAAACGTCAGATTTGTAACCTGGGGCGGCACACCGAAAGCACACGGGACCGTCTTTCTTACGGGGGCAATGCACAGATTTATGTGAAAATTCACCAAATGTATAACACTTCAAACTTTTGTAGTTACCTTGTATTTGATCTTGAGGTTTCAACGTGTTATAGAAATTTTTCCTGTCTTGTGTACGATTCTGTGAAAAATTATTTGGGACTCTATTATTAGTACTACGATTGTTAAATCTGTTACTCTCATTGCCTTGGGCAAACGACTTTCTTGTATCGGGACTAGAATATTTAGGACTAAACGCACTCTTTAGGTTATTTCGCGCAGACTCGTAGTCATCTAACTTGTTTATTAAAACATTCATTTTGCTAGTTTGGGCAAGTCATGAATTTGGGAAAGAAGAATTCATATTTGGTTTGCTTCCCAAACTAAATGGGAATTCGTTGCAATCACCGGGGATTAACTAGCAGTGGTCACACCCGACCCCACGAAAAGAACTTTCACGAGCCACAAAGAAGGTCCAAGGCAACGCAGTGGCTAGTGGGAGATGAGAGAGAAACTGCCATTTTACACGTGCAAACTTCTTTCGCCGATTTCAGTAAAATATGAAGATGAAACCAATTGAAAATTTGCTTCACTGCAATGAAAATAAAAAATAAAAGGGGGGTGGGGGTGGGTCTGTAAATATAGTCTCTAGCCAAAATATTCGTTCGTCACTGATGACAATTAACTTTGTAGAGGTGTTTGTTTTTTTATAAACTTGCAAAAATTTCCCCACAGCTGTCTGAATTTCCCCCGGACTTCGTTCGCACATATTCTGCACACCTGCTGGATGCAATCAATTATTAATTATTATTTATATTCCATTTGTTTATGAAAACAAGGTATTTGAAATCAGAGAAGCGTGTGCGGCGAGCTGCGGCGTCGTGGGGAACTGCGGTACAAATTACAAGCAAATTACAAGCATCGCCGGAGGCATGTGTGCACTACTCCATTGGATCTAATGTATCTCAGACCGCACTTGCGTTGCCGCAGCGGCGCCGAACGTTCAAAAACCGGATGTGTGCATTGGTCGTAAATCTTCGGTTTCCAAAGAAAGCGTAGCCGCGATGTAGCTGTGGGTGACGTCACTAAAACGTTGTTTATACAAACAGATGGCGTTGGTTTCCTAGAGAGCGTTGTTTGTGAGCGTAACGAAAATTAGCGGAGTCGCCATTTCCATGACTGTCGTCATAGCGGTCTCAAACAGTTGGAGAACGTTTTTTCTCTTGTAGCGGCAACATTTCATTTCCTGCACCAAACAATTCGAGCGGAGGGAAGCAAAACAAACAAAAAATTTTGACTGGCATTTATTAGTTCGTTTTTGTAAAATCGGGATCGTTAAACATAGAATAAAAATTTCAACGGATTTGAAATCTACGGAAAATTTTACACCAGAACGATACTTTAAATAGGATATTCTTTAAATAAATAATTAAATAATCAAATGGTAAATATAATTCAATAATAAAACTGTTTTTGGTATCGATCTGGCGTAAAATTTTACACTGATTTGAAATCCATTGAAATTTTCACTCTATCTTCAAAGATCCCGAAGTTGGAAACTTTGGACTAGAGAATAAAGAGGCCACTTTGTTTTGTTTCTCGAATAAAATGAACCACGACAGCCGTCTGTGTAGCCCTTTCTCCCACGTATTCTGTCCGACTAAGTTGACACTTCTGGACTCGGATTAGACGGTCGCCTAGTTATGCCCACGGCATCATGACGTATCACGGCTGTTAGATAACGGCTCCACTTTCTTACTAAACAGACGCTTTAGACTCCAAGTTTCGATTTACCTTATTGGGTTATTTCTTCCATATTCCATCGAAAATGAATACATTAAATGATATTCCTCACATTTCACAAGCTCTTAAATCAGAATCGACAAGAATGTTAAAATTGTTGCAGGATTTATTTACGGAACAGATGCAAGTCGAAACAAAGGAAGGAACTGAGACTTTTTTCTGGTTTCCCAGAATCATTTAACATTTCCGAAGCAAATTGAACTCTTTTGACTGCTTTTTCAAGTACTGATCTAATTTCTATTTCAAATTTTCTGTACCTGGAATGTTACACACTCAACGCTTTGCAAGATTTCCGTTTATTTTCTCCCCCTGAAAATTCAGACAGCAGCGACAGTGACGCCAACACATCATAGAATATTATTTTGGTAGCAAGCCAATTTTCACAAACGAAAGCTGCAAATGCTAATTTTTCTTTCCTCAAACTAATCCGAAACCACCTTTCCAACTCAACCTCAGCAGACAAAACATAAACATTCCGGATGTCAATGTGAAAGCGCCAGTCTTTCAAAACTGTTTTAATTTTTCGCTGAAGGACGCTGAAGGACTTGACTGATACAAAACATTCTGATTGAGGAAATTTTAAATGAAGTGGAACAGACATTTGCATTTCTATGGTGATCTATTCCGATCAACATAAACTTTTCTGATCAACAAAACATCAGCTAATCCGGCTAAGTTATTTGTTCAGAGTTTGAAACAAATTTTTTCTTTTGACGTTTTGAAATCTCATTTGATTGAAGAATTTGGTAGCAAAATCAGTTCCACACAAGTTTATAAATTGTGGAGTACTCGTAAATTAAAGCCAAATGGATCTCTTTTCGAATATCTTATAACGATGTGTGAATCAGGCAGTCGTAGTAACATGGATGACCTTTCTCTGATAGAATATGTTATTAATGGTATACCAGATAATCATAAAGAAGTTATTCTCTATGGTTGTACGCAGATGAGTGAATTTAAACAGGAATTTAAAACTTACGAAAATGTAATAGCATGTAAACCAACTAAGGCTTTTACTGAACATTACAACAGATCACACGATGCCCGTCGAATATCTGGGAATACACATAAGTCAGACCAGTCCAGTAGTCATCGTGCACTTTCTAAGCCACAGAACCCCAAGATAATCTGTTATAATTGTGGTGCGGTTGGGCATGGCAGTATTGATTGTTCCCAATAACAGAGGTCCAAAATATTTTACGTGTGGGAAGTTCAGGCATAAAATCTTTGTCAGCATTTAAGTCAGGCATTCAACATGTAACTTACATCATTCCGACGAACCCAATTTCCATGAATATTGGAGTCCAGATTATTTGATGCAACACCAAACGCGTTGATAGTGGGTCTCAAGCTAAATTACTCAACCAAAGCACTCACCAGATAATTGAATCACCAGCCCTGCAACAATCTCAAATATTTTTTACTGGTATGGGTAATACAAAAATATCTACAATCGGTTGTTTTGACGGAAACATACCGATTGAGGACAGTACTTTTCACACTAAAATTCATGTAATTGCAAATGAATTTATTTCTCCTAATTGTATCATTGGTACTGACTGCAATAAACAAAGTAATTTTTACACTGGGAAAAATGGAGTACGTCTGATTAACGATGAACAGAACTTTTTAGTGAACATTGTAAATACTCCAGATGATGAAACGGACATTGTTGATCTTTCACATATGACGAACAAAAAACAAAGCTTTGAAATTAAACAAATAATTACTAACTCCAAACCAACTAAAAGTAAAACAACTAAGTTGGATATGTCTATGTTCTGATCCCAATAAAATATTGATTTTACTTTTTCCCTCTACCAAAGCGATCTACTTAGACGGAATTGAAGCATTTGCCAACATCTGCTGAACATCGTTTTTCGGAACTCCTATTTTAGCATGAGAAATTTTGTCTTTAACATTAATTTTTGCCCAACGATTATGATAGTTAATGTGGCAAACTGAAATAGTTGCCACATCAAAAGCAGCTTTTGTTGGAGCATTGCCAAATGTGTCTATGTACAAATTTCCTTACGAATAACCGCTAAATTTAACTCATTTGCAATATCATTAGTCACGAAACTGCACGAGCTAGCCGAATCAAATAGAACAGAAACGACCTTTGATCTTGAACCCCGACTTCGATTACGAACCCTTACGAGGGCACCAATGGAATCGCTTCCCTCCTTTCCCGAGAAATTTCCTACACTTGAAATAATTGATTCAGACTTTTGAGCAGTTTCGACCTTAGCCGAATTTTTCTTTTCAAAACAAAACAATTCATTGTGAGCATGGCTGTTACACATTTCGCACGGGGGAATTTGTTCCTTTCAATTAGAACTCAAATGCGAACCCCTTTTAAAGCATCTATAACATCTGCCTTCCCTTTTTAATTTTGATCTTTTATCAATAGCAGAAAAAGTTCTGCAATTCAAAGAAGGATGGAATTCATCGCAGAAAAGACAGGTGTTTCTTTTTGCGCAAGTAGCAAAGGCAACTTCATTTTTTGCCAACCTTTTATTATCTCTATTGTTATCATATCCTCTACCCCTTGTATAACTATCGTTTCGTCCATTAACGTGTTCTAGTAGATTCTCACATTCCCTTTCCTCCAATTCCGATTTGAAAAATTCATTAGTTCTAGTTTGCAAAATTCAGATTCTGATTTCCTTACCCTATTATATTCGAAACTCAAATCATTTGGCAGCAATTTCATGAGAACCGGAGACAAGAGTTGACACATCCACCAATTTTTATCGTACTCGGACAACTCCTTCTTGGTGCGTCGAAGATTTTGTTATGAGTGTCGAGGAGTGTTGCGAAGAGGAAGCAATCCTCTACTACTCGGAAATCTCGGAACACTTAGGAGTGTTAGGCAGCTTGAGTATAGTCCTTGCTTTATAAGCATATGGCTCGTACATATTTGTTTAGCTGCTCCGAAATAATTCTCAAGATAAATCACATCTCGTTCAACTGGTCCTTTAAAATAATCTCTGCCAGTACCTCGAGAGAGAGAATAAATAAGGAAAATAATCTTAATGTCATGACTTGATAACATTAAAATATATATTGCTACTTTAGTAATCCCGTTAAAAATTACAAAATATCCGTATTAAAGTAGGTAAAGAAAATTGCTCTTACTCTTCTTATCGCCACGTTCACGACAGTTGGGTACTCTATTGGATACAGCTTCAGTCTACGTTTATCGTGGTGGCAACGGATTTTCTACCTTTTTTTTTTGGCGCACTTCTAATGTTGCCAAAAAAAGAATTATTTCAACAAAAAAAATTTATTTTTAATACGGAGAGCAACAAGCTTTAGAAACACATTTTTAAACGTTTTTAAAAATATATTGAATACAACCTGAGACGACAGCACTGTACTGTGACATAAATTAAAATGAAAGAAAATTCCACAACTGGCGAAAAACCATTAAAAGAACCAATAAAATCAAAAAAAATTTTAAAGGACCAACGAAATCAGAGGATAGTTTAAAATTAAAATAACCAATGGAATCAAAAAAATTTTCAAACGAACCAATGAAATCACACAATATTTTAACCGATTTGAAAGAGCTTTCTAGAATATTAAAAATGGAAATTTGAACTTTCAGCTTGCCGAGGTTCCCTTAAAACACGAAATGGACATCTTCAGATGGGTTGCCTTAACTAAAAGTGCGACAATAAATGCGCCAAGGTCGTTGCCATCGCAATAAACGTAGACTGAAGCTGTTCCCAACAGTTGCAATACACGCACAAAAAATAAGTTGCTGAGCTTCGTTCAGAAAAGGAATGACAAAAAAAGCTCCATAATTAATAAAAATTTATTTAGTGGTGAAAGGCATATTCAACTTCGAGTCGGTTGAATTCAATATGATTTTTATTCTAGAAAATTCTGCATTATTTATAATTGCTTGAAAGTAAAACTAAACGTAAGTTTTGGAGTAGCCTGTTGTGTTGCTCCAGTGCAAGGTTATAATAAATTACCTACCTGCCTATAGTACTTTTCTATTTGTTAGTAACATACTAATAAGTTACACCAATCTCTAATATTATAAAAAGAGGTGTTTGTTTGTTGTTCGCTAAGTCCTGACGAATCTATGGCACTTACAGTTATTGGATTGGGCACACAGGTAGTCCAATTTTTTTGCAATTTTAGGGTCACGGCGAATTTTAAAATTCAATCTGGAACATTAAAAATTTATTTAATGGATTTTTTCACCGTTCTCTCTGCTTTCGGAATGAAGAAGCAACAAAATTTCGACTTTTCACCCTCACGTCACTATTGACATCAGCCTTTGGAACCTAGCCAATTTTTTCCCCTACCGTCTCGAATGGGAGCGAACAGATTCGAATGATCTTCGTTTGATTCGAGTTTCATTCATTTCGATTTCCTGAGAAACGGATTCGATTGTGAAACAAAAGAAATTATTGAAGTTTTCACTGGCGTTCTTCAGAGCTTTTTTCTATCTCAGCGATCGTTAAAGATTGTTTAAAAATTTTAACGGATTTGAAATCTATGGAAAATTTTACTCCAGGGTTGTTACCTTATACGTTTGATTTTTTTTAATAAATAATTTATCAAATAAATGGTTTTTTGGTTTGCGAGGCAAACCAACGCCACAGGCAATGTGACCCCCCCCCCCCAAAAAAAAAAAAAAAAAAACTGTATTCTTCCACAGACAAATATTTTTAATCACTCTGGATAATTAATTTAATCAATTAATAATTTTTCCCACATTAGGATTCATTTTCCCCACAATCACATGACAGTTCCTCAAAACCGAGCGAACGGCAGAAATAGAATAAAGTTGAGTGCCCATGCTTCCATCTATTTTATTAAAAGGTTGATGTATCTACTGAATGATTCTCTGAGAAACCACGCAAACGATAAAGAAAATCTCAAAGTTGGCAAAATTTGTTTTTTAAATATTCTCTCATATTATAAAAAATGAAAAAACAATACTTATATATTTAATTTAACCATTATTCTTGAGTATTCTGATATAAGAACATTTTCTGAAGAAATAATGAAAGTTTAACTAATTAACAATAAGATTTAAACTATCTGTTAAATGGAATATTTCTTACGTGAAATCAATATTTATTATTAAACAATAATAAACAAATGACAGTATTTAATTTTAAAGAAACTAATGCTGTTCAAAAAGAGATGTTTAAAAGGTCTAAATGCTTGTCCGTACCAATTGGAAAATTTTTTGGAATTATTTTTTCATACGGAGTAAATATAATTTCCATTGCTCTGAATTTTTTAAATTTCCTTTTAAATGTAAATATAAATAAAATAAATTACATAATTTCACCATTACAGTAACACATAACATAAAGATTTGTTTTTTATTTATAGTTAAAGAGAAATTAAATAATTAAGTACTTTAATACTCCGTGTCAGGGCAAAAAGGACTAAATCAAAATGGCTACTTCTCAGAATCTTAAGTTGAACAATTCACTTTCTCACAAATATTCCGTAAGAACAAGAAGCATGCCATGATACAACTAATTCTAAATTAGATTCTTTGATTTTAATTTAGTTTCGATTTTACATTATTAACATTACATTATTTTTTAAATTAATGATCCACTTGACTCCTAAGGTTCCGTCGCCAATAACCAGTTTTTGTTGCTACAGTGCATAATTAATTATCTACCTACCTTTGGACCCATTAAAAGTCAAACTTGTCCTGACGCGGAAGATATAATTAGTATTAACTGTCAAACCTGAAGTGTCCGCGAGAGCTTTTCATGTCAATAAAAATGTCACGTTTCTCTGAATTTAAATTTCCGTTGTTTCTTATTGCTAAACAGAGCCTTATCTACATATTTATAAAAAGTTTCACTCAGGAATGATGTGCAATAGTATAAGTCTGACCTTTAGTAGAACTTCAGCCTCTAATTTTTGTAAGCAAAATGATGACCCCAAAGAAGACAGTGATAAGAGAACAGTATTTATCTGAGCATCATAATCATTTGTGTGTGGTTCAACAATTGGAACATACGTTTGACTGTAATGATACGCTATCCACTGAAAACCTTAGATAACGAACGATAGTGATATTCAGGCATAACATAATAAAAAAACTCATTTCCAGTTACTTGCTAATGACGAGCAATTGGTTCTCTTTGTCTTCCTAGAGTAAGAAAATGTGTCAAAAATAAAAAGAATAATTGAATAATGAAAAACATTCAAAACTTTTTTTAAGGGTGAAACATCCGGAAAATATTTTTATCAAAAGGTGAGTATGCAATCAATGTACAGCTAACGTATAGTATATTAGAAACAAATTTGGTATAGGATATAAGAATTAAAAAAAAAATTATATCATTGCAAAGTATACTAATGTCGTGCTTTACTGTACAAATTAATCACAAAAGTTAATTATTCAAAAGTAAATTCGATCAAATAATTACTTAAACATTGAATTATTGTTTTAGTTTAATTCACATTAAATAAATACTTATTGGCACTTATTTGTTATGAATATTCATTTCTATTTCTAACCTATATCGTAACTTATTTATTGCAAATATATTTCACTGATAACCTGCATAAGAATCGAATGTTTTATTTAATATAATTAATAATATCTAATATTATAAAAGAAAGTGTTTGTCTGTTTGTTTGTTTGTTTCTTGCACCCAGCGTCCTGACGAATCTATGGCACTTACAGTAATGGGATTTGGTACACAGGTAGTCCAAATGTATTGCAATTTTAGGGTAGCGGAGAATTTTAAAATTCAATCTAGAACACATTTTAAAATGAATTTAATTAAATTTAATTATTATTGTTTTCTTTGGAATGGCAACACCATATAGAGATGACATATTCTAAATTTATTTTTTCCGTTTTCATTTTGCGCGGAGGAATGATTTTCCAACAGACGATAAAAAACAAAGTTTCAACTTTAGCTATGTTGTTCTTTTTTTTTTCTATCCCTTAGACCGTTAAAGATTAGAGTAAAAATCTCAACGGATTTGAAATCTACGGAAAATTTCACATTAGATCGACACCTAAAATATGATTTTCTTTAAATAAATAATTTTTATTTTAAATATATCTTTTATATTTTCGCAAGAGATTGTGACGTCACGGGGACAGTCTCAAAATGTGGGAACCCTAAATGTTAACTATGAATAATTTTTAAAATTTTGAAATTGAGCATCAATACTTTTTTGTTGTATTGTCTATAGGCCTAGAATACAATATACAGTCATTAAAAGACAGGAATTGTTCTGCAAAATTACGAATTAAAACATTTATTTACAAGATCTGCAGGTTACAGATTTTTAACATTGCTTTCCTGTATGTTACAGATTTTTAACATTGCTTTCCTGTATGTTACAGATTTTTCATACATTGCTGGCCTGTAGGTTACACAACTTTGTCATTTCCCAAGTCTAATGACTAATAATAAATTGGTTATAAATTGTCAATGCTTTAAAATTAGAGTAGATTTGAATATTTCAAAATTAGAATTAGGTTCAAGATTTTCAAATCATGGATTTGTTTAGTTCTGTAAAATGTTATTCCAAAAATTTTGGGTTTGGTTGATTTTTGTGATTTTTTTAAATAATATATATTTACACATACAAAAACGAAAACTTGATCATATAAAAAAAATAACTTTATCCTTGAAAACTCCAGGAAAAGTTATAATTCCTATTAGTGATGGGAAAAATGATTCTTTTCAGGGATCGGATCGGAACCGCTCGCTCACTAAAAAGAACTAGCTCTTTTTCATGACTCACCGCTCCTTTCAGATGTATAATAATGTATATAACATATCGAGATGTCTCTACTATTATAAAAGAAAGTGTTTGTTTGGGGCCGCAAAATCCCGACGATTCTATGGCACTTGCAACAACGAGATTGGGCACATAGGTAGTCCGAATTATTTGCAATTTTTGGGTCACGGCGAATTTTAAAATTCAATCTAGAAGATTTTTAAACGAATTTCATAATTTTACTCTCCATTGATTTTTCAAAAGCGGAGAACGTTTTCTACTCATGCGACCTTGCAGTCAGGGTTAGGAATCATGCCAAGTTTTATTCATCCGCAGAACACGTAGAAAATTATTGTTTACGTTTCCGCTTCGATTTTGCGCGATTGATTTCCCAGGCAGACGGTAAATCTTTTAACTGAGGTCACAAATCTTTTTTCTATCTCCTAGACCAGGGGTGGCCAACCTTTTCCATACCATGCGTCAATTGTTTTCATATGCGAGTTCAGATGCGCCATACAACTCAAGCACCTTATCTATCTTTTTACGTTCATGGTCCTGGTAAACAATAAGTTTTTTTAATAAAAGTATGTTTATGGACATATTAACACTTTTAAATTATTGTATGTTAAGCAATATACAGGGTGGTCATAAAAAAACTTGGCCGACATATGGACCTATAGCGGCCGTTCCGTTCAACCGATCGAGATGAGATTTCAGATATAGTTATTCAGAGGTATGAGCTCGGGATTCTGTGAACGACAACAAAGTGGCACTCACAGTTACGGTTATAGGTAGAGAAACTCGAAATTTTCGAATGGCAACACCCACTTTTTTCAGAAGCGGCTCAATCCCATGATAGTACTTTACGCAAGTCCAATTTGATTGGCTAGTTTCACGGGCTTGGCTTCACTTGGATATCTCGCCAATCTGATTGTTGCATTAACCATTTGATTTTGAATATGCGCGTTGTTTCGTAGAAATACAATACATACACTAGCGCCTCAGCGTACAGCGTAAGTGTCCGACAAGTTGACTCTGATTTGCTCCTCATTCTCATATATATGTTGTATGGTTGTTGTTAGTAGTATTTCTTGCCAACTTATATTATAGGGTACTTATACTTTAAAGAGCTTCGTTTTGTGAAGCAACGATGGCCTAATGGCTAAAGTCACCCACATTCAGATTAGCGTCGGCAGCGTAGTATGACTACCCCAGTTCGAACCCAGCTGGCGGAAAAGTTTTTAGATCCTCCAAATTATTTTTAAAAAATTCCAATTTAATTCCTTTTCATTCTAATTTACTTTTCCCAATTTTTAATACCCTTTTTATATTTTTCCAAGCTTCCGTTGATTTTACATAAATAATCTAAGAACCACTCCTGAACTCACTACCAGCTGATATTTTTCCGCCCCTCTGCCGTCCCCTTTGCTTTAGGATGATGGTGTCGTATCCACCGCTGGCTTAGGACCATTCTGATGTAACAAAAAGCATACATAAAACACTAACTTATATAATTATTAACTTTTTTATAAAAGGATACAATTTTCGGCTCCCACCTGTACCCACCCATAGCCATGGATCTGAAAAGAAAAGAAGAAAGCAGAAAGGAAGAGATAAATCGCCAACAACTATAAACCTTGATGACATACGTATCTAGGTCATGTGTTCCGATTAGCCAATCAAGTTGGACTTGCGTAAAGTACTATCATGGGATTGAGGCGCCTGTCTTTTTTCTGTCTCAAAATGCTCAGCGCATGCGAAAACCCTAAATAGCGTTGGAACGGTACGTGTATCACAAAAAACGGAAGCGTTATGCACTCACAAAAACAGCTCTGCGAACGTGCAACAAAACCACGATCGGGGCACACGAAAGAAATTTGCATATGTTGGAGGCAAGACACCAACCACAGAACGCCTTTCGCCAAATATTCAGCCAGATCTTCAGTCGGGAGCTCGTACATGCCAACGAAATGACTCTGTCAGCGAAAGTTAATGGAAAATTGGTAAAATTCTATTATTAAAATGGGATGAATGCCGTGGAAGGGACCTTGTGTGTTTACCGTCGAAACCATCGCCACATACGAGGCCCATGTATCTGGCGAAAAGCGTTCTGTGGTTGGTGTCTTGTCTCTGTTATATGCAAATTTTCTCCGTGCGCCCAGAACGTGGTTTTGTTGGCCGTTCGCAGAACTGTTTTTTGTGCGTGCATAACGCGTCCGTGTTTTGTGATACACTTACCGTTTCAACGCTCTTTAGGGTTTTCGCATGCGCTGAGCATTTTGAGACTGGAAAAAGTGGGCGTTGCCATTCGAAAATTTCGAGTTTCTCTACCTATAACCGTAACCGTGAGTGCCACTTTGTTGTCGTTCACAGAATCCCGAGCTCATACCTCTGAATAACTATATCTGAAATCTCATCTCGATCGGTTGAACGGAACGGCCGCTAGAGGTCCATATATCGGCCAAGTTTTTTTATGACCACCCTGTATATTATAGCACATAAACATTACTTTCTATTAATGAGACTTTTGAGCCTGTTTGGATTTCGCTAGTCTTTCAATGTTTGGTGTTAAATTTGTTACCGAGAGCAGCAGATAATTCTTCAAATTTGAATCAGCCGTTTGCGACCTTGTTTAGCTTTTAATAATTTTCATGGCTGCAAATACTTGTTCACATCTGTACGTCGTTCCAAAACGACAATCTAATTTTTTGCAAATTTTCTTTGTTCTGGAAAATGTTCACAGGGTAACACCAGAAATTAACATTATCAGAAGCATTTTAATCTGAATACGAAAAAGCTCATCAAATTTCAGTTTTAATAATGCATTCGTATTTTTTTAAATCAATGAGTACCATTTGTATATTTCTAGAAATCTTCATAACGATTAGTTCACTGAGTGAAAATGAATTTATAAATGTGAGCATGCAGTATTCTACTTAAGCTAAATCATGAAAACGACTCCTTCAAATGACCCTTGCAACAACATGATTTTTTCAATATATTTGATCAAATTGCTATTATTCACAGCACATTCACTCTGCTCTTTCAAGTGTGGAAATTGACTCAAATCCTGATTTTCGAACAGAAAAATGAACAGTTTTAATTTCCTTTTTTATGAATTGATGTTATTTACTAAGCTAGGGATTAATTTCTTCTCGCCTTATAGTCTCGAATTTAGGTAATTGAGATGGCTAGTAACATCAACTAAAAGTGCCAAATCAAATAGCCAGTTATAAAATAATAGGGTTTTTGCGTCAGATGGTTCAATTTCCCGTTCTAAAAAATTATGTACAGCACTTTTCAGTTTCCAATATCCACCGTCAGTAAACATACTGGTGAATTTACAATAATCTAATTTAGATTTTCTATGCATGCTTTTACTTTTTTAAATATATCTGATCCGCTTGTTTTACCTTGCAATGACTTCAGACTGGCAAGTTCTTCAAATACATTAAAGTTATCATCAATTCTTCTTATAAGTATGTTTAACTGTGATAACACATCACACATGCACGTTGATTCATCCAAAGCTCGAAAAAAGAATGGACGAGGTCTTCCAGTTGCAACTCCGACCCAAGAACAAGCTTCATTTTCCCATCTTGGTTAGACTCGTGATGTGTTTTATAGTGTCTATTAAGATCACACATTCTATTATGTGAAAGAGTTCTTTCACAAACAATACAAAACAGTTTTCCAGACGAACTTGCTATAAATAACCACTAATTTCCCCCACTGTTCATTAAATTCACGCTTTCTTGAACTTTCTGCTCTTCTTTTGCTCATTTTCTCTTGCACTGTGGTGAACATGAACACAGAATATCAATTGCAAAATGTCAAAACATTGTGAAGAATTGATATATGAAGGCTGTATGAATTGAAATAAGAGCACACTGGTGTTGAGAATATGAAGATGGAATCAGTTATTTAACCTTTTTGAAAATAATAAGTAGGCGCAAAGATGCAATACGCCACTTGTAATCATCTAATGCGCCACGTTTGGCGCATGCGCCACAGGTTGGCCACCCCTGTCCTAGACCGTTAAAGATGGAGTAAAAACTTCATCGGATTTGAAATCTGCGGAAATATCAGTTTAGATTGATACCTAACAATATTATTTTCTTTAAATAAATAAATTTTTAATTGAATATATCTTCAACAGATTTGAAATCTGCGGAAAATTTTACACCAGATTAATACCTTGTATTACGGACAAAGCCGGGCTAGCCACTCAATGGTATATAATATTTGTGGGCCATCGAACATCCCTCGTTGTTACTTGAGCGCCAGACGAAGAGGCGCCAAGAGTGCTTGAACACCCACGCAGCACTCACTCATCCAGAAATTGCGCAGTTTGCCTCTAAAATCAACAAAAGGAGGGAGACGGGGCCTGAGGACGAAAGGCATTGCAGCATACGGCTGCGAAGCTGTAAACTTTAATTGATGGCCCAAAACCATGTCAATTCGTATAACTTTATAATTGTCCATAAAGAATAAATTACTTTGAGGACAATTTTTTTTTGTAATTCCCATCATGAACCCAAAGAGATAACAGAAGTAGCAATGAAGGTATCCGAACACGTTAAAAATGTCATTTTTGACCAAAAATTCCAAAAAAAGTTTTTGATTTTATTGGATAAAGTACTTATTTGACTTTCCAAAAGTCAAAAGAAGGAAAACAGGAAGTAGGTATGGAAAACACCGGAATTGGCCATTGAAAGACCATAAACCTGGCAAAATCTAAATTTAAAGATTTTTTTTTTGCAAATATAATTTTAGAAAGGTTTTTTTTTGGAAATAGTGTGAATCGTATCCATTTGTATAGAAAATGTAATATATATATATATATATATATATATATATATATATATAGAGAGAGAGAGAGAGAGAGAGAGAGAGAGAGAGAGAGATCGGAAGGTTCCTGGTTCGAATCCTGGTCCGGGGATGGATGTTCGTGATCATTTGGTGTAGAGGCGGCTGGTGCACCTTAAATCTGTCGTGGCCGAAAGTCCTCACGTTGGGTTGGTGTGGAAGTTTGGAGAGAGGGTTCCAGCTCAGGTGTTGTCTCGTCATCTGACCAGGGTTCAAAATTACGGGGTGTTGTCCTCCGATCTTTCCCTTAGGGGATTGATCCCGGCCCGCCGTCGATAGCAAGGGAACAAAATTTAGAAGCAATTCAAAAGCTCTGGAGAAAGTCAAAATATTTATGGGAAATTTTTGTTTGGGGAACCTTTAATCCTGTCCGCGTTGTGAGTTAACGATACCCTTTTTCCGTAAAACACCTCCTTCTAGAATGTTCTGGGCTAAAACCACTTAGGGACCAAATGAGACTTTCTGATAATTTAAATGATATTTTGAAATCAAATAATAAAAATATTAATAATTTATTTATACACTTAAGATTTTTAACTATTTATTTTAAGATATAGGTATACTATACCCTCGAATATTCGTTGTCCCAAAGATTTTCGAAATCAAAATCCCTTCCCTGTCTTTTGATAAAACGTTTTCAAAATGCCTTGTTTTGTGAAGGCAATGCAATAAAGACAAGTTACGTTTAAATTAATTTTGTGTAGCTTTATAATGATATCACACCCGAGATATCGAGGTTTTATTATTATTATTATTAGATTAATGTTAAGTAAATAATATAATAATTGTTAGAATATGTTTAAATAACAATCTTAAAACAAGTTTCAATTAGTGCTAAAAGGCGTGGTATGACTTAAGCCGTTAAAACGCCCTTTCAACCTAAAATGGAATTAAAAATAAAAATAATAACATTTATGATTTGATAATACATAGATATTTAAAAATTTTAAACTTCAAAAAAGTAACAAAAAGCTGGGGAGCGCAAAAGAGCGTATGCGAAATTGACTCTTCGAGAGCGATAGTTCTCGAAAAGAGCCAGCTCTTGAAAAGAGTTAACTCCCAAAAGAATCAACTCCCAAAAGAATCAGTGAGCGCAAAATACCGAATGCGGAAATGATTCTTCTAAAGAGCTAGCTCTCGAAAAGAGTTAACTCCCAAAAGAATCAACTCCCAAAAGAATCACTGAGCTGGTGATCGCATGCGGAAGCGCTGATTCGTTGAAAAAGAGTTACCGCTCTTGAGCCCTGATCGGTTAAAAAAGAGCTACAGCTCTTTTTTAACGAATCAACGCTCGCTCACTCCGTCAAGAGAGCTAGCTCTTTGAGTCAGCTCCTGAGCGGATCGCCCATCTCTAATTCCTATAGAATTAATCTAGGAAAAAAAAACGTTCTAAAATCCAAGTTTCATCTTTAAAAAATTATTTAAAAGATCAATCATTACAGCCATAAAGCAGAAAATAAAAAAGAAAGAAAAATATTATTTAAAAAAGAAACCAAAAAACGAAATTCTTTACAGTCTGATAGAGATTGTTGCTACATCACTTCGAAAATTGAGTGACGATCGACGCCGTCGCAATTTGACATCGATCGTACACGTTTGCTGGACATGTACCTAGTAATGGTATTAATATTGTATCTTCTAAATTCACTTTATTACTCGACAAAAAAATACCCATCTGATGAAACGAGATTGTAATTAATATTTTTTGTTATGTTTTGGGACATCGGCACTTTCGTAACATAAATTTAATCACCAAAAAAATCGTCTATTCTATCGTTACGGGATTTTGACATCTCATTTTTTAATATAAGAAAAGTGTATTTACGGCCAAGAAAATGCATAAAAATGCTTAAAAACGCTTAAAAAGTTATTTTAAAGACAAATAAATGCAGTTTAAAGTACTTACCAATATATTTTTTGCTATTAACGTATATTGCTATTTCGATCGTTACTTTTTGACATCGCGAAACATGCTGGAGTACTTTTGTAATAATACTTATTCTTGTCTCTGAACAGAACTAAAAACCCATTGAAGAAAAAAATATTAGTTTTAAGAATTAAATTTATTTGCTCTCAAAGCTTAAAGTTATGAAATGTGTCTTGTTCCCCTTTTGAGAACTACCCCACATCAACTTACGCTTACCAAAAATAAACAGATTGGTTTTTTTTTTAACGCGAAGGGCAAGAAATACAGATTACATTATCTGCCCCTTTCAATTTCATCGAAGGTGAGTATAAAAAAATAAAAAGCATTTTGATTGGCGTTGTTTAGTTCTTTTTTGTAACATCGGGATCGTTAAAGATGGATTGATTATTTCAATGGATTTGAAATATACGGTAAATTTTACTCCTGATTAATACCCTGCATCACGGGCAGGGGTAACGCTGGGCTAGCAACGGAGTTGCTAGCATTTAATATAATCGAATAGATCTTTTCAACTTTCAATTGAAAGCTAAATAAAATAAACAATTAGAATACGATTTTCGATGAATAATTGATTACATTGTATTTTAAAATCGGCGATACTTTACTTTTAGAAAAATTTACATGTTTAATATTTTGAGCTTTTAAAGTATTTTAATATTTATCCTTATTTTCATAAAACATATCTTATATTAGTTATAACTAGGGCAACTTTTTTGTTGCAGTAAAAAGGAGAAAAGTTGCATTTATCATTTCCTAAAGTTGCATTTCTGGAAATAAAGTTGCATTATTTTTGATACACTAAAATCTGAAGTAAATATTCGTAAAAATGAAAAAATTCAATATATATTGACAATTTTAGTCGTGTACAACAGAATTATAATACATCATTAAATACAGAAGACCGTTTAATGGCCGATCCTTGGCCAGTAATTTCTTTAACATTGAAAAACTGCGCCAGATACAGTTATATAATGTGCTGTATCGGATAGCAGAAGCGCAAAATCCTTTCACTCAATATTTAGATTTGAAAACGTCATTTACAAGGAGAACAACATATTGATGATCGACACTCACATCACAAACTCTGCAGTCGATTACACAAGTTTCTTCAAAATTATCAGCCAACCAATGTGTTAAGGTACTTGCGATTTATTTCACTTTCGTCTGTTAGGACGAACACATTCTATCCATCAACTTCTTGTTTGATCCGCAATACTTCGGCGTTTTCAAGATCAGATACACGTGACCGAAGGGTTAATTGAGAGGGCAAAAAATGAAATAGTAATTTCATATCAATTCATTTTTAGCTAAATTTTAACAAGTGGCAGATGGTTGCATTTATGCAAAAAGTTGCATAAATGCAGAAAGTTGCATTTATGCAGAAAGTTGCATTTATGCAGAAAGTTGTATTTATGTTGCTGTTATAACTCACTTATAATACACCCCATGTAGGAGGAATTTTGGTTTTAGTACTTCACATGCAGCGTAGAACGTGTGAAAAAAAGTTGCATTTGTTGCAAAAATTTTCCCTAGTTATAGCATCACTACTTTTCTTTAATAATTATAAATAAAAATACTAAAAAGTCACTGATAGTCGCGAAAAAAAACCCGAACCACACACCTCCGTTATTTCGAGCACTATTCATACCAGAGCAAATTCAAAGGTATCATTCCAATAGGGAATAACGACCTCTACAATTTCAAATTCAAAACAATTGCTTAAGGTGATGTCTCCATATCAAATTTGCACAAACTACAAAGTTTCTAATAGAAATGCCATGTTTTGATTCCATAAACAGATTCTGAATACTTAAATTATTCTAAATATGATCGTAAATATATTAATAAAGTTAACTTTTGTACCGTAAAAATACAATATTTGGTGTTTTCATTTAATTTTATTATTTATCCACATGCAGTATAAGGTTATTATCACAATATCCTAGACGATTGGGACAAATAGTCCCAGTTCGCAAAACAATTGAGACATATTGTCCCAAGATATTTTCAGGAAACGGGAAAAGTTAAAAACTTTAAAGTCATTGTAGACTTCTTTTAGCATGTCAACTTTAAGTTAAACTACTTTTCATAGTTAAATTTCAATCATGCAAAAAGGTTAATAAAAAGAAAAAAAAACGAAAAATCGAAAAAATATATTTTAAAATAGCATTTATAAAGAGCAATACTTTAAAATTTCAAAAACATGTATTTTGAGTCAAAACATTAAAAAAAATGGTGGGTTGTGTCTAGGACCCAAACCGTAGTTTTGACGTAAATAACGAGCCTGATGTGGGATTTTGGAATGAATGGAGCAGACATAGGAAGTGTGAACGATCATTTAGTGTGAATATTCACCGATTTATTTATAGTTTGCAAAATTGATTAATTCAAGCGTATTTTGGTATCTTTAGGATGACACCATTTACGCAGTCCTCGCTCCGCGCAATCCGAAGTTATACTGGCCCAAAGCTCGCCCAGCACCGTAGAATTTTGATACATTATGTACTCCTCCCCGCGCTCAGTGCGTACTCGGTCAAATACGCGCTACACAACGTTATATTTATCTCCTGGATGTTTCTCCTCGTTTGATATAAGACAAAACAATTGTAATGCTCAACTTTTGATGCATCCCCTAGTACTGTTCCGATTTTAACCCTTTATTTACTGAATTTCTTTAAAGTTTTTAAAATTTGTGCTAACTTTTTTAAATACTTAATTTAGGTGCTAGTAAACACCCTATGGCACAATTTTCATTATAAGTCATCACCAAGGTCAGTAATTATCTGTAAAATAGTTTTGCACTTAACTTCTAAGTCCCAACACAGGACTTTACGGAAGCACTAATTTTGTAATAATAATATTATGTTATTTGGTAATGTTTGAAATTTTAATGGTAATTTGAAAGATACAAAAAGTTAAACAATAATTTTATCAAATAATTCCGTCCATAATATAAAAAATATATAAAATAAATAGTCAATATTTATTTATTTATCACACTCAGAAACATTATACATTCTATAAGTAAATTTATTGCAAAGTAAAAATATAAATAACACCATAGTAAATCAAAATACAGACTGCATACATTACCTAACCTCAAAACATATTGCCAAACACAAATCCTGACGGAACTGGAAAGAACCAACCATGAAATAGTATATAATTTTATAATATGGGCTCATAAAGTTCATAATCAGATAGTTGACTACTATAAGGTTATAGGATATTTAATTCCAGCTTTTTCTGTATATTTTTTAAATTGCAGTGCTTTTCCTGTGTATTTGACTTAGTGCTTTTTCTGTGTGACTTAGTGCTTTTTCTGTATGTTTGATTTTGTTTAGTGCTTTTTCTGTGCATTGATTGTTACTTTGGATTAGAATGGGTATAGTTAGAATGTTCAAGGAGATGAGGACAGAGGGAGCCAGTGGGGAGTTCTATGTGGAATGTGACTTGTGTGGGAATATGGTTGAGGCAGGAAAGGAGGGTGTGAGTGGGGTTAAAATGTCAAGGAAGGTTGAATTTACAAGCAAGAGTTGCTTAGAGGTGGGTGATTTGAGGAAGGAGCTGGAGGCTTTGAAGGTGAGGTCTGCAGAGGGAGTGGAAAAGGGTGTCCAATGTGTAGACTTGGGGCATGTTGATCAGGGGGATAAGGTAACTAGAGGGGTAGTGGTTGGTGATTCAATGGTTAGGGTTTTGGGAGAAATGGTAGGGCGTAAAAAGCTCAATTTTGCAAGGCGTTGCTTGCCAGGTGCCAGGGTAAAACATGTAGTTGAGGCAGTTAAGGCAGGTGTGGTTAAAGGGGAGGAAAAGGCAGTAGTGTGGGTGGGAACAAATGACGTAGAGAGGACTACTAATGTTGAGTTTAAGAGGGAAGCAGAAACACTTTTAAGAGGCAAAAAGTCTCATGGGGCAGAAGTAACAGTATTAGGATTACTACCTAGGTATGGGTTAGGTAATGGGTGGTTAAATCAAAGGGCCAATAAGATGAACGGGTTGTTAAGGGATTTGTGTGAGAGGGAGGAGGTTAGATTTTTAGATGTTTGGAAGGAGTGTAGGAGGGATTGGATAAGCAGGGACAATTTGCATTTAAGCTTGATAGGTAATAGGGAGGTTGGCAAGCGGGTTTTGAATATTCTGGAGTCAAAAAACTAGTATACAAGCAGGGATGGGAAGGACATAGAGGGTTGACAGTACACAGTAATTGCTTAGGAAATCTAACAGGGTCTAAATTGCAGGAGACAAACAATACAAAGGCAAAGTGCAATGTAAGGGAGAAAAACAATACCAAGACAAATAATACAAGGGGAAAGTGCAATATAAGGGTAAAAAATAAGTTTAAAGTATTTTATTGTAATGCTCGCAGTGTGAGAAATAAAATGGATGAGCTCAAGGGAATTGCACAAGCAGAGGATATAGATATCATTGGGATTACTGAAAGTTGGGCAAGCAGTGAAGATGCACAAATTTTAGAATTAAGTGTATTCACAATGTTTAGGGAGGACAGAGTGAATAGGAAAGGGGGTGGGGTTTTGATTTATGTGAGAGAATTCTTAAACTGTACGGAAATAAAGTTAAATAGTAAAACTGAGGGGATAGAATCAGTCTGGGTGAAACTGAATACAGACAAAGGCAAAGGACTAATTCTGGGCAATATATATAGACCTCCTGTTTGTAGTGAAGAGCAGGAAAAGGGCATGTGCAATCTGATAAACGAAGCATGTCAAAAAGGAGAATTAATTTTAATGGGGGACTATAACTATCCAAATATTGACTGGACAAACAATCTAGCTACAAATGGGAAAGGGGCAGAATTTTTGGAAGTGATACAGGATTGTTTTTTGTACCAAATGGTGTATGAGGATACTAGGGACAATGCAATATTGGATTTGGTTTTCAGCAATGATGAGGATAGGGTGCAGGATTTGGTTATAGGTGAGCCACTGGGAGAAAGCGATCATAGAAGTATCAGATTAAGTATAAATTTTCAGTCAGCATACACAATCAATAGTAGGATAATTCCAAATTTCAGAAAGGTAAATTTTCATAAGATAAGGGAAGATTTAAAGGAAACATTCAGAGGGGGATTATAAGCACCGCATCATTCTGAACAATGGGAGGAATTCAAGAATAAGTTAGACAGGGTGTTAAAAAAACATGTAACGCGTTCAGGAAAAAAGGAAAATCTAGAAAATTGCTCCCTATGTGGTTTTCAGGGGAAACACACAAAGTTTTAAAATTAAAATAAAGAACATACAGGGTATATAAAAGCACTGGTAACGACAAGGACAAGGAGGCATATCAGAAAGCCAGAAAGGAGTTTAAAACTATTAGTTGGAAGCAAAAGGTGTCATTGGAGGAAAAATTAGCAAGGGAAATAAATATAAACTCAAAAGAATTTTTTGCATATGCAAGTGGTAAAAATAAATTTAGTACTACACTGGGCCCGTTGGAGGGGAAGGGAGGTGAATTAATTCAAGACGAGGTGTGAATGGCAAACGTGTTAAATGACTTTTTTCTGGGGGTTTTCAATGGTAACTATAATTTAAAAAAGGATCCCAAGGATGGAGCCTTTGCAGGGGGTATAATTAAAGAATGCAAATTCAACAGGGAAGAAATAGTACATCAGTTGAAAAGAATTAAGCCATCTAAAGCACCAGGGCCAGACGATATTTATCCGAGAGTACTAGTGGAATGCGCGGAAGAACTGGGGGAAGTAATTCACACGATATTTAATTCAACATATAGCACAGGTTGGGTACCAATGGATTGGAAGTTGGCCAAATTCAAAAAGGGAATACTAAGTGATCCGGGAAACTATAGACCAGTAAGTCTAACATCAGTAATTTGCAAAATATTTGAATCTCTGTTAAAAAAAAAAGCATATAATGTTATGCTTGGAGGAGGGGGGACTGTTATCAGACAATCAGTATGGGTTTAGGAATGGCAGATCCTGCTCTACAAACCTTTTGAAGTTCTACGAAAAAATTACTGAGGAGCTGGATAATAAGAGCAGTGTGGATATCATGTACATAGATTTTCAAAAGGCTTTTGATAAAGTACCTCATGAGGCATTACTGTTTAAATTGGAAAGGCTGGGGATCCAGGGAAAAACATTAATATGGATAAATAATTGGTTATTGGGTAGAAAGCAGAGAGTGCAGGTAAAAGGAAATTATTCACAGTGGACAGAAGTTATAAGTGGGGTGCCTCAGGGATCAGTTTTGGGACCAATTTTATTTATAATTTTCATAGATGATATAGGTCAGGGGATCAAGAATAGAATCAGTATATTTGCAGATGACTTAAAAATATGGGAGACAGTGGATACCAAGTTACAGATAGAAAATTTACAAGGGGATTTTGATAAGATATCCGAATGGGCTGTAAAATGGGGTATGTCATTTAATGTAGGGAAATGTCAAGTTCTGCATATGTGTTACAGGAACAGTGGAGCCGAGTACAGGCTACAGGGAGTAAAGATAAAGGAGGGAGAAACAGTCAAGGATCTTGGGGTGATAATTCACAGGGATTTTAAAATGGGTCATCAATGTTCAGTTGCGGGTAAAAAGGCTAATAGGTTATTGGGGTATATTAAAAAGACTGTAACTTCAAGGGATAAGAATATAATCTTGCCGTTATATAAGGGTTTAGTAAGACCACATCTAGAATATGCTGTACAATTCTGGGCTCCATATATGAGAAAGGACATAGAATCAATTGAAAGGGTTCAGCACAGAGCTACAAAAATAATAAAGGGGCTAGCAAATTTCGACTATAATGAACGTTTAAGTAAGCTAAACATGTATACACTGGAAAGAAGAAGGAGGGGGGATTTGATTCAGCTTTTCAAGTTTGTAAAACAAGGGGACACAGAGGGCTTAAATTTCAATAGGGATAACAAAACAAGGGGCCACGGGTTTAAATTGAATAAAACACATTTTAATCGAGATTTAAGGAAAAACTACTACTTTAATAGGGTAATAGACAGTTGGAACGCGTTGCCAGAAAATATAGTTAATTCAAAGGGAGTGTACGAATTTAAGACACGATTGGATAGTCAGTGGGAATTGGAGAATTCATAAACAAAGGACCAGCCTTGTTGGGCTTGAGCCTGTAGCTGGTCGTCAATATTTGTATTTGTATTTGTATAAGGTATCAAATTTTGCATATATGTAATTAATAATAATAACTAAAAATTATAACTTACGAAAATGCAAAAGCAATAAGTATTTTATATATGCAAACACATGGAGGATTTTCAATCTTCTATGCATCCATCTTGACCTTACATCATATTATATACAATCCATGTTAGCATTACATCATCTCTCTAGCAAGCTTCCAAAGAGAAATAAGCTTATGCTGCCATCCAACAATTGAGCGAACTTCATAGAAGTGGACTTCAAAGAGTCCCAATGGGTCTCAAAGCGTTTAAATTAATACAGTACGATGAGAAAACTGACGAGACTTACACAAGTCCGGTCCATAAATAAAGGGTTAAAGACGTAATCGCGTCAAAATTATGGTGTGCCTAATTTACGTGTTCAAAAAACAAACATAAACATCACAAAACAAAACCCACAATTGTAATATTTCAAAAGAGTGACCGCGAGGAATTAAATTCAATTTGTTCACCTGATCCTTGACTCCATCTTTCCTAACATGACCTTTAAAGAAGGCCTCAAAGTAGTTCGCAATAGTTGAAAGCTATGGACGAAACGAGGCAGTGTTTGTTAGTTGACAGCTGACGCTAGTAGGGAAAAGACTTGGAATCCTATATTGATTTTATTCTAATGATCACGTTGGGGCTCCAGGTGAGTGTTACTTAAGTTAAATCGAAGTAATTTGATATTGGTTGAAATATTATGGGAGCTGATTAAGGAAGTATTTCTTCGGTTGCGCAGATTGAGACAATTACCTGTTAAACGGTAGGGATCATATTATCTAAAATATTATTTTTGTCTCATTAAATATTTTTGTTATTATATCTATAAGGAAGAATATATCCTTTACAAAGTGAAATCTCAGCTATCAACTAGTATAGAATATGGCATTACTCATGTCTTAAGTATGACTTGCATTTTAAGAACATTTGAGTCGTTATTTTTTAAAGTGGTACAAGTCCATTTTTTCATACATCGATATATTTAAAATATTGGCAAGTGTTGCTCAATTCGGATGATGTTTTAACACCGTAAACCTGTTAAATTTTACTATGCAATAATAATTATTAAAATTGTTAAAGAAAATAAACTCTTTTTTTTTCAAATTGGACTTATACCACTTTAAAAAATAACGGCTCATTTAATGAACGTGTTATATGGTACATGTATATTTAGAGGAACTATAGTATGCAGCTCTTATTTTTCGCTACGATTTAAAAAATATGATTTGTGGTTTCTGACCGATGACGTCGAAATGGTTTAAGGTAAATAGGATTTTTTTTAATTAAATAAGTTGATCCTTTGTTCCATCTCATATGTTTCGCATGCAACAGACAGAATGAGCTTGTGGTGCGTAAACTCTATATAAAAAAGAATGGAGTGCTTGTACATTTTCGACCCATTTCAAGTTTTCTATCCGTTTTGGGTTTTTCTGATGCAAAATCCGTCTCTCGCGGGTTTGGTTTCTGTCTGTCCATCTGTATGTGTGTGCTCAATTCACCCTGAACGGTTAAATATATTTTCATGAAATTTTGCATACTGTCAGTGAGTACTTACATTCATTTAGTGAGTGAACTTGGTTCCGTAAGTCTGTCCGTCTTTCCGTTCTATGTTATATTTTTTGTTAGTGTGTTTGTACCGGTATTACATTAACTTTATTTGATATAATTGACAACAATGTTCTTTATTCTATACATCATATCGCACATTGGCAAAAGAAGTGACATAACTCAAAATTGCAGAATTTGAGAAACGTCAACTTAAAGGATTCTATAAAACTTTTATTGAAATAGTATAAGCTTCTTTTTCGTTTTAGGTAAGTATTTATGGTGGTAACTTCTATTCTATTCTATAGAATAGAAATATAACACGCTTGGGCACCTCATACATATTTTTCAATGACATTACATCAAAATTTTTATTTTTTGACTGGTATTACTTTTTTTGTCGGGGTGCGATATGTTAGTTAGTTAATTTAAAAGAAAAAGACACAAAAGACAAAAAATATTGTATTGTATATTCTGATCAGTTCTTCAATCTAGAGTTAAACAATTCAACCCAAGATAGGTCGGGTAATTTTACTAGTAAATAAACAAATATGATTATTCTAAATGCAATGAAAATTTAAAGTCAATACAAGTTTGACCTAATACTGTCGCACGTTATAAGTTGAACTATTATGCAAAACATAAAAAAAAAACTACGCATATTTCATGGTTTTTAAGGTACACATCAAAACCTAAACCCGTGGGCCAAAATATCTTGTCATTCATACCCCTATTTCCACTATGCATAAAACTAATGTTGGTTGGTAGATAATTAACGTCGCACTGGAGCAGACAAGGGGCTATTGGCGTCGGTCTTAAATCAATCCCGAAGAGAAAGATTCAAGAACAATAATCTCGTAATTTTTAACCACGGTCAGATGACGAGGTCAACATCTAAACTGGTACCCACTCTCCAATCTTCCATGACAGCTTGAGAACAATTGTGGTAACGACAGATTTGGCGTGCGGTCTTCGGTTGTAAAACTAAGTCGCCGATATAGTATATATATTCTTGCAGACTTATAAGAGATGCAAATAACACGTTTACTGTAGAAGTTATTCTTGTTTTTCAATATTTAAGCTCAACACATTTTAAAAATAGAACATTTTCAATCTGATTTGTGATAAAACGAAGATTATTCTAAAACAAATTGTAATAACAGAACTGCACATAACATCTGCTCTCAAGTTTCATAATTGTTTACGAGAGCGTCGCGCCAGCTCAGGTGTTTCGTCGCCATCTGACCGCGATTCAAAATAAAGTAGTGTTGTGTCCTTGGAATTTGCCCTCGGAATTTATACCGGACCGCAACCAATAGTCCGACGTCTTACTCCAGTGAGACGCTAATTAAACTACCACTATATCAATCGTTTACATCTATTGGTGGAAGTGCCGTTAATTTCTTCATCACAAAAAAATAGGCAATACAATGATGACGAGATGTATCGCCGTTCGGAAAAATTCTCGTCAGATCTTGTTGTACAGAGTGTCCTAAAAGTTCCCATACTTCAACTTAAAAAAAATTATTGCACGTGTTTTTTTTTTTAATTATTGAATTGTATCGTCTGCTTATAGTTTTGTCGAGTCTAATATTTATCGAGTTTTTTTCGCGCCAAAGTTGTGCGATAATAAAGTTCTACGTCATTTTGTTCGTCATTGTAAGATGAGTTTATCACGCATTCAGAGAATTGCGCTGTTTGAGGATTATTTTGAATGTAAATCGCATGAAAGATGTAAAGAATTTTGGCGACATAAATATCCAAATGATGCAATACCAAGTAATGATACGCTATATCAACTCTTTCGACGATTTCGTGAGACAGGTTCGGTGGAACACAAAGCACAGGAGTGGAAGATCGAAAGTCGTTATACCAGACTTTGTGCAAGAAACTCAACGGAGGATATTGCAATCTCTCATCAATCCGTGAGGCGTTTGTCGCAACAAATGGGCGCAACACACGGATCTATACACAAGGCTTTAAGAGCTTTGCATTTTCGTGCTTATCGCGTAAAAATGTTACAGGAGCAAAAGCCACCGGACAATAAGAATCGGCTTTACTATTGCCTATGGCAGGGATGGGCAAACTTTTTCGGTCGGGGGCCAAAAATAAAAAATAAAAAAAGTTTGGCGGGCCAAGATAAATTTTTCTAAAATTTTAAAAACAATATACAAGTATTACAATTTAAATAAGTTAATGAGATAAATGAAATTCCGATTTCATTTTTAAGAGTTCCTTATATTGAGATTCGAAGTGAGATGTACTGATTCTAAGGAACGAGGCTAAATGCTCATCTGTCAGTCTACTTCTGAAATAATTCTTTCTAAGGTTCATAGTTGAAAACACTAGTTCACATATTTAAGATGAAGCAAACATAGCACTGATTTTCTGGGCGTGAGATATTAAATTTGGGAAATTTTCTTTCGATAATGATTTGTAAAACTCTAACTTTGGCATATTTAGAAACAAGTGTATGAGATTATTGTTAGATTACAACTCAATTAATTCAAGCTGCAAATCTGACCTCACTGCTTCACAATTTACGTTGAAAGGCATGGTAAAAATATCCAATCCTGTTTGAATGGCACTGAAATCTTAAAATCTGCGTTCGAACTCAAAATGAAGTTTTTTCAAGCCATCTTCATAATTCTTAAGTTTCTCTTCATTTACTGAGGGTATTGAATTTAACCTCGAGAAATGAGACAAGTCGTTCTTAGCTAGCTGCCCAGCAAACAGATTAAGTTTTAGTTTAAAAGCTTTGAGATGGGCCCAGATATCGTCGATAAATTGATTTTTCCCTTGCATCTTAACATTCTCATAAGTTACTCATATGACAAAGAAGATCTGTGAAAAATGCAAAGTCTGAAAGCCATTCTGTATCTTCTAAAATTTCACACTCCGCAGAACACTGTTTCTCATGGAAGAACGACACAATGTCGTCTTTCAGCTGCCAAACTCGCTCGAAAACAGATCCTGCACTAAGTCACCTTACTTTCGTGTAATACAGTACATCAGAGTATTCAGATTGCAGGACTGAAGAAATTCTCGAAATTCTCTCCGCGGGCCGGATAAAACCTTCTGGGGGGCCGGAGTTGGCCCATCCCTGGCCTATGGTATTGCGGTCTTATTATTAAGATCGACTCATCTCAAGAAACTTTGGCCACCTCGTTCCCTTGATCTGAGCATCCCTGACTTTTTTCTGTGGGGATATTTAACGAACAAAGTTAATGAAGATAATCGCCAAACAATAGGTGATCTGAAAATTGCCAGCATCTTGGAACGTGTTTCTAAAAATATGCGCAAATGACTTCAGCTTTGCCTTCAAGAAAAGGGGAAAACTTTGGACATTTATTATAAATATAAGTTCAAATATTTTTTTCCTATGTTAGGTCAAAAGTTTTTTTTACCATTGGCATAAAAATAATTGTTTTAAAGTTTGTTGTTTTTGTATAATAAATTCCCGAATCGTCAGTAAAGGAACTTTTAGGACACCCTGTACAAAATATCGCTTCATAATGCAACCTGTCAGATCTTGATGGACAGGATAACTCTTCTAAACTATTTAGAGGGTTATGCAGTTATTTTATGAACATCTACTTCAGTTGCATCACATATGCGAGAATGAGAGCAAACGAAGTCTGGACACAAATTCTTACCTTAATCATAACACAACGATTTCATCAAAAACGTGAACACGAGGATGCATAGACGTTTTTCACATAAAAAATATAATCTCTCAAATTCTTTAGAATAATGATCGTCTTCAGAAAGCTCTATTGTTGTTACACACTTTAACGCATATCATTACCTTGTGAATGACAAACATTTTATTTAAAGTTTTTATCTCTCGGCTGCTGCATTTGATGTCTTCTTTATCTCAGCTCGCAGTCTTTATTACCCTTTACATGGTCATTTTAAAATTGAGCAAAGCCGATTGGTAAGGATTCTAACCTTCGCTTGCGACAAATTCCTTGTACGCACCTGACTACCAATTAGACTCTTTTGTCACAAAAGATAAACGTTTATCATATTACGAAGCGGGACGAAATGCTAAGGTTATCTTCCTTGCTAGAAAAAACATGCCCGTTTTACTAAGCCTTCTGATATATCGAACACTGGCAAAAAAAGTGACACAGCTCAAAATTGCTGAATTTGTGAAACTTCGACTTAAGGATACCATAAAACTTATATTGAAATAGTATAAGCTTCTTTTAAATTTTAGGTAAGTAACTGCTGTTATATTCTGTGGAAAAGCAATATAACATGCTGGGGCACCTTATATATATTTTTCAATGTCATAAAATCAAAATTTTTATTTTTTGACTTGTGTCACTTTTTTTGCCGGGGTGCGATATGCTTTCGAAGAATTCATTTTATCTGCTAAAATGTAATTTGCCTATTTGTTAATGTTTCAATTTTTTTGGAAAAACAATTTTAAAGGCTAGTTTTTTTCGGTTTGTACTTTTTGTAATGATGTGGCTTTTCGAAAATGGATTTTGTTTTAACCCAGTTTTAACCTGTGTGTACATCGTTAATAGTTTTACTGTAGTTTTGTTTAAAGATTTTGTTTTACCCTTCTTTGCATGATTTTTTCTTTATTGGTGAAATAAATCAAGGTGATATAATTCATGTTCAAAATTAAAGGAAAAATGGTTAAAAAAATCTTAGTATATATTTATAGTATAAATTTAGCAAAAAACAATATGATGGTATCATGTGGTATTTTTTAAATTAAACGCAAACTTTTTCAGAAATTGCTCTAAAAATAACAGAAACACATGTTACAAACCTTTCTTCCACTCATTTTCACTTTTTTAGCAATAGAAACTCAAATATAATAAAACAAAATTAAAAACGAAATCATACGTTTATTGCAACTACAACAAACAGCGGAATGACAACTTTAAGCTCGTTTTACTGATAGTGACACTTGCTTATTTTTGACAGCTATGTTTTTTTTTTATGCAATGGACATTAAAAAGGTATCCAGACACGATCAACTTAAAGTGAACTTGTTCTTTTATATAATTTTTGGGCATTCAATGTTATGATGGAAATTTCCACCATAATGCAAAGAAGGGTTAAAAATAGGAATTTTGAAATTCTGTTTTCAAAGTTCTGTGGCACAACGTTTTAAAGACATATTTTGACGACGCAAGAAGGTATTTTAATTCCAGGAGTGGCAAACGAAACCTATACAACATTACTAGATAAAAAAAATAATGTTCTACTCTAATTGTAAATTTTCTAAAAAATTGTTTTCGGACTATTAAATAAGAAAACTGATCCAGGATAATTGTTTAAAAGACAACTCTAAAGAACTAAAAAATGTCTTTATTTACAAGATATTTTAACAACTATTTATTTAAAAAAATTATGATTGACCCCACCATTTTTAGACACCAAAGTGTTTGAAACATTGTATTTCCTTCAGTATCGGATTTTTATTACTAAAGTTTTAGAAGTATGAAGAATACTACGTTTTATTTTTATTCGGATTAATCTTGGAATTTTTATGAGTATTGGAATAATTTACTTTGTCATCCCGCCAAAAAAATTTTGTTCGTCCAAAATTGTGTTTTAATTTTTCTAAAATTAAATTAAGTTTCTGTGTTTGATTTTATTTATTACATGATAATTAGGTTCTATCCGATTCTTTTTTTTAAATAAATTAAGTAATAAATGTTTAAGGTTTTTATTCCAAAAATCATTTGATGATTCAATGATTTGAAGCATTTTTTTTTTAATTTTCATTTAGACTTACCTGTATGTAGCGTTTTTTAAACAACAATTGCATATCAATATATATATATATATATATATATATATATATATATATATATATATATATATATATATATATAACAACATACAATATACAAAATAACATAACACACACAAAATAACAAAAAATAACCAAACAGCCGGGGTGCATTAACCAGAAGAACGGAGGTATGATGTTAGCATATAAGTTAGACTGTGTAATTGATGGCATTTGGTGGCAATTTTTAGGCTTGTTGTTGATGATATCCCAGCTGCGGCTTCGGGTTTCATTTCGTTCTATTCCTGCTCTGTTTTGGTATTTTGTTCTGTTTTTGTTTTACTTGATTTTTGGTGGTGTTTGGGGGAGTGTATGAGCAATTTTTTCAGCCTAATGCTGCTCATATGTAGAAAACACCATTTTATGTTGTTTGGGTCAGGCTCCTCCCTGATGACGCCCTGATCCACCAACATTTCTTCATTTTTTATTATTTTTTAAGACTTTTGTTACATTTTTTTTTAGAAATTCTTGTGTTCTTGAAATTATATATATATATATATATATATATATATACTTAACTACTCAGAAATGTCCTCGTGTTTCTAATTTATGAATTAAATGTTGCATTAAAGTAATTTCTGGTTTACAAAAAATGCAAAAATAATCGAATACCGAAAATTTCATGCAAACACAACATCACAACAATAAATTACCTTAATCTTGACAGCTATTTTTTATTATAATAGGCTTAGTGATTGATACTTTAAGAATCTCATTTAATTATACCCTCAAGACGAGTCAAGAACAAAACGAAACCGCTAGCTGATAAAAAAAAAGTTGCTAAACGGGTATTCTAATAGGTGTGTGTGTATTGTTAAAACGTATTTGCATTGACATTGGATGTATTCAAAAGACCATCACACTCTTTTAACACTACTTCTAGAGTAATAATTTAGATTATTCGTGAAACATTGACAGTTTCTTAATTGATACATACATAAAATATTGTTACACATAACCAAGAAAAATGTTGTTTTTCTTGATTCTTTAATTTGTATAATTATAAATCTTGCAATTAAATTATTCGCTTCGTTTTATTTTTATTTTATTTTATGAAATAATAACCTTAACATTTCTAGAAGAGAAGGATTTTCAATGTAATCGTGTAAGCCAAACGGAAAGTGAAAATTTTACATTCCGCTATCCTAACTCTTTCTGGCTCTGCCTGGTATCTGGTCGTGGATTAGCAACTGGGGGGGGTTTCAAATTCCAAACTCGATCCAAATAAAAAAGGTGATGTACGAGGGAGCTGGTGCATGTTAAATCTGTCAAGGCCTCAAAAGTCCCGACGTTTGCGTGGTGTGGAAGTTTGTAGAGTGGGCTGCCATCTGAGGTGGAACCTCGGATGGAGGATCCTCTGAGGAACCTCGTCATCTGACCGTGGTTCAAAATTACAAGTTGTTTCATTCGGATTTTTCCCAACCGTCGCCAATAAACCAATGTGTTACTCCAGTGTGCGATGTGAATACAACTACTTATCTAATGATTGCTCTCTCATGATACATATCGTCACCCAAAGTGCAAAAGGTCAAGGCTGCCTTTTGCAGGTGAGCAAAAAAAACTTTTTTCCGTATGATTTGATTCTATTTTTATATACTTTGGGTTTTGTTCTTAGTTTATTAAATCAGCCGATGACATAAGAGATTTTGCCACATGGTGGAAATCACAAAATGCCACAAATAACTATAATAAAAGAAAAGATGGAATTTTCGACGTACGACATTTTGCACTTTGAATGACGATGTGTGTAAGGGGGTCCTTAAGGGGTTCCAGCCACCGGTCCAGCACCTAAAAATTAGAAGAAAAAAAAATCATTTTTGAGATTTTTACTATGTATGAAAATTTGAATTGTCCTCTTTATAAAAATCCGTTGATTGAAAGTGTTTAAAAAAATTATAGTACAATAGATGCACTATTACCGCGACGTACGTATCAGAATGTACTTTTTCATGTTTGGGGGCACATTTCTCAAAAACTACTTTATATGATTGTTTATGAAGCACTTTTATCCATTTTTTTTTATTGCTTTAAATTAGAGCTACAACTTTTCTAAATATGTGTGCAAAATTTGAAACCCGTAACTGCATTAGTTAAAAAGTTATAGACACTTTTTTGATCCAAGACAATAAAAATTACGAGCTTCGAAGTAGGTGTGCGACCTTCATAGACGAACGTTTTCGTTTTGAATCCAAAGTGTGTTGGCGAGAATATAACGAAGATTCCTGGTGCTTTTATTAAGCTGCATTGGCTCAAGGTATAACTCCTGGTTCTCATATGAAGCATAATAAAACACCAATTAACGAATCACATTTAGCAAAAAATATTGCCAATTTACCAAAGGCTTGCTTCAACTGAACTGTTACAACGTTGTGCAAGGTGTAGCACACAAAACTCAAAGCAAAGTTGTGTATCACTGCAACGTGTTACGATTGCTGTTTGTGATGCTATCACAGAATTCAATATGAGTATTCTGAAAGCTGTAGAATATTTTCAAAAAGAAAACAATCTTTCATTGAGTGTGCATTCTAAACACCTTGCTATCTATAAACACTATAGGAAACATATTTAAGAAATAGAAAGAAGACAGCAGTTTATTTTCTAGCTCAGAAACAAATTAAAACTACACGGCTACGTAGACAAAAAATTGAACTTAAAAACAGAAGGAATTTTGTATAAATCTGGCTACTTTTAAATGTACACACTAATTAATGCTTTTCTAAAAAATTTTAAAATTTGTATTGTAAAATTGGTATATTATGAATTGATGAATTTTAGAGTTCGTGTCGAAAATGAAATGTTTTTAAACATCAACTAAATTAACTCATTCTTACGGTTATATTTTGGTTAAATTGATTTAAATTTTAGTGAAAAATGCTTAATTAGTGTGGAAATCAACATATTAATTCCAAATAGCTCTGAGTTTTGTAAATCTATATATATATTTCTCTTACGTGGCACGCAAAAAAGACGTTATTTGTTACCGCGTTTTGGCAACATTGTGCGATTGTTTGTTTAGTAGGAGCCTCGCGCCTCATTTGAATCTATAGCGTTATCGGATGAAATTTTATTGAAAAAAATGAATTTTAGACGAGCTGTTGCGGTTTGTAATAGAAATCTAAGAAAGCGGAGGATCTTTTCAGGGCTATTTAAAAAACGGTCCTTTTCAAGGCTAACAATTATAGTACAACAAGACGCATGCACTACAGCTTTCGACAACAAACTCAGTCAAAAAGTGTATGGGTGGCTCGAGTATTGGAGAAATGTACACACAAACAACATGCTGGGTATTCAATTTACAAAGCAGCTCTCACACTGCGAGTAAAAATTTGCTCAAAGTTTTCATTAAATTCTGATTCCAGAAGTACTGTATATATCTTTTATGTAATACAACAAATTTAGGTGGAGTGGTCGTTCACGGTAAGACGTTTGTCGCCAACTAATTTTTGTCGCCAAATCAAGATGGCGGCCGAATTCCGTAACAGCAGATAGGGTTGCCATAACAAAACGGCAGATGTGAAGAAAATCCGCAAAAGGTGAAGGTTACCATATTTGGCGACAAATCGCCTTCTTACCGTGAACGACCACTCCACCCAAATTTAGATTTGAAAAAGATTTTTTTTTTGAATATATTTTGTAATCAATCCCTTCTGCTAGGACACGTGTCTTCATTGATGCGAGCGAAGCGAGCATAGGTTCGCGCAGCGAAGCAATCCTCCGGGGGTTGGCGAGCGTTAGCGAGCAGGGGGCGGGCCCTCTAGTATTATTTAATACCGGTTTTAAAACTTTAAAAGCATTTTTCTCAGCTTTTTTTTTGCACTATAAAGCTTTTATGTATCACAGAAAAAGCTTCCAAACTTTTTCACTTGTTCTAATATGTCTTTAGAATAAAACTGTGTACAGATTTACATCTAAGTACTATATGTATTTATTTTTTTAAAGTTAAACACAAAATTTTCATTTTTCAGTGCTTTTTTTTATCATTTTAGCTAAAACAAATTTTATAAAATTAACTATGTTCTTGATTTAAAAATCCATACACAGTTTTGTTAAGTATGTTTCGAATAATATTAAGAAAAAATTTGAAGCAAAATAATAAAAATTGAAAAAATAGTAGCATTTTTTAAAAATTCAATAACATTTGTGAAAATTGAATTTTTTTTTAAATTGCTTATTTGACAAGATGTTTTTTTCTAGAATCAACTTTTTATTTACAAAACAATAGAAAAGCAATCTTTTAATTCTATTGTAAAAAACGAAGAAAATTCTAAGAATGTTACTGGATCCCGTTAAACACTTTAAGACAAGGAATAAGTTGTATACTTTTTTTCTAATATTTTATCTAAAAAATTTCAAATTTTTTTTGTGACTTTTTAAAATGTTTTTAATTTTGTGAAATTTAAAACAAAATTACAAACCAGTACGATTTTCCATTTTTAATATATTTCTTGAAAGACCTAGCAATAATCCCATAATGTGCAGAAATAACGCTTTATTGATAGTATAATTGATACCATTTCATAGTTTCTTCTCTCAGTTTTCCTCGTAATTGTGTAATTTTCCTCGTTTCGTAAATGCATATTCTGTCTGAAATGCACGTCTCATTTTCAGATACAAATCATGGTAAAAGAATACTGCTTCGTGAGACAAAATGGATTACATTCGCAGAAGTTTCTTTAACCAAGTTCTTCGTGGCTCTTTTAGACAAAGGCACAGCAAGAAATCTGGTAATTTCTTTGTTTCGTTTCAAATTGTTTCGTTTTCTTTTTTACTAGATATTTGTATTCCCTGTTTTATTTTTTCGAGTTTAAAATTTTTTTCAATATGTTAGATTATTAAAATGTGTTTCTGTTTCGGTTATTGAAAGTCTGAAGCTTTCAAAATAAAATTTATCTGAACAGTAAAAAGCTGTTGGGTCAAAGTATTAAAAAAATAAGTTTTGTTCTCTGGTAAATTTAATTGTATTAAGAAAATCCGTCCTAAGTTCCCACATGTGGAACGGTTATTGGAAACTACAAAAGATGATGTTAAGGGATGATTTAATAATTCCCTTTCTTAAGTTCTTTTCCTATTCAATTGCTCAGCTCAATTTGGAAAACTGAAGAATCTACCGCGAATAATGTCGTGTACTCATAGTTTACCTAACAATATTTTTTGACATGTGGCACTTTTGCGCCAGGCATGCGAAATTTTCGCGATCTTCAAGAGAAGGGTGACAAATTCATTTGATAAAGTATTCATCACTAAAATTTTTGTATATAAAGCGAATAAATTTTTTCTTGAAAAGTCCATTTTGTGGCACGTGCAATAATAAAAGAACATATTTCAAAATTGAATGTCTTCAGTATACACAAGTAGCCTATTACCATTTTTTTAAATAATAAATCGATTTTACAGTTTTTTTTAAGAAAAATATAGTTTTCAACAAATTTTAGCATAGATAATAAGCTGCTTAAGAAAAGTTTCAACTCGTAAAATAGGCCACCTTGATATTCTGTCACATGATAAATATTTTTAAATATTTTTAAAGTGATGTGTTGATTGCTTTAAAGCCCATGGTCCCGAAGAGAATTAATCTCCGGTATTGAACTCGAAGCTTAACAATTTGGGCCTGCCTTAGCAGTTAAACTGTTGAAAGTTATGGGATAGTTATTGAATAATATAGTTCAAATAATCTAACGAGTTAAAATACTGCTGATTACCGCAACAAGAAAAAAGCAAGAAATGATTAGTCATAAAAATTAAGAGTTTAATTTATTAACACATTTAGAGTGGGATTTCAGCAACCCAGAAGAAGGGTTTTTCGTGATCTATTCTTATTTTGTAGGAGGGTCGGATCGTAGATTTCAATTTCTTGAACAGCTACAATGTTATTATTTTCAATTTGATTGAAAAAATTTTGTGATAATTTCTTAATAAAGTTTTTAATGGTTGGAATTTTAAGGTATTTTAGGATATTACTATTACACTGAAACCATCTTCATTTAGTTATTTGCATAAAGAAAAGACTTTACAAGCGTTAAATTTTTTTTGGTTGGTTCGTTAGTACCCCTTCCCTCTTCAAGTTGGGCATGCATATGTTATGAGTGGTCCTACGAAGTAAAAATACATGAGTTTTTTTGTCAATGAGATCAAGAACTTGATGACATTTTATACAAAATATATATGTGCAAAAACATGTGCATGTGTGCATTCTAGATGCGATGTTCTGGTTCGTATCATATTCTAGATCACCACGCAGAACGAACGGCCCAGTGAGTGAGAGAGGGGACGATAGAATATGAAAATGAAAAAGCCAGACTCTAAAGTAGAAGAAAAAGTTTCATACGATATTTTAAAAGATAGATTATTTTTGATACTTGGGCCAATCGCATATCGTTGTTTCTAAGTCAAACATAAATTTGTGTACAAAAGTTGGAAGTTCTTTTTTACTATTCACTAAAAAACTACGCCTGCATGCATAATAAAATTTCCATTTAAGAATGGGGCGCCTTATGAAAATATTTACACCCGTTTTTATGGCTAATTGTGCCTTAGTATATTTGAAATCAATTGTCAAAGCTCAAAAAGTAAGGAGAATTAGCTGAACCATATCTTGTATATTGTTTAATCATAGTTGAATAGGAAACCCATAGCAGTATCCTTTGTTCTAAATTGCATGCAATCATTGCTAATCAATCACTTTTTCTTTCTTTTTCTCTAAACAAGTTTTTGAAATAAAAATTACCTTCGGAATTACTTATCATTCCATGAGCAACTCAGACTGGTGAATACATAATTTCAATGACCTTTAGAACGACGCCCCAAAAAGATTCAGGAAATTGCTGTCAGACTAAACATTCACACATTCCCAGTCCAACGCTACACTCATACCGCTAGATTGTACTAACAGGCTTTCTTCGCCATTTTGAAGAACACACAATCTCATTTTTCGGTGATAAATGATTAACCGACGAGGAGGCAGCTGCTGATCTGTAAGTGTGCGAACCTTTCTTTTTTTTTTCATTCTGAAAGCGTGTATAGCATTGTTTTCACATAAAGCAAGAATTTGGTTAATTTTTTTGTAAGATGATGTGAAGAGTACCTATTCTTTCAATACGGATTCGTTTTCGTACCGCTCTTGTTGAAGCAACTATTAATTACTGTGAAGCTTCGATTAACCGGAACCCTGACGGTTAATCGAATAGAAGAATAACAGAAAAACCTTAAACAACAACCCCCCTGTCTCGTCGAAACCACTTTGAGGGTTAAAGCTTATTTAAGATTTCCGATTCCTTATATTCGTTTCATTGTACATGCCTTTCACTCACATTTAGCGATTCTTTGCAATTGCAGAATGTTTTAGATATTTGTGTTATAAAATGTTTATTTTTTCCCCAAGAATATTTTTCTATTTTTTTTTTTTAATTTGATATTTTTTATCGCAGCTGATGATGAAATTTATAAGCTTCGATTATATAAAAAGGCAATATGAGAATGAAGTAAATATCATGGCGCACATTATTTCGAATGAAATTACTTTTGTAAACCATGTTATTTTTTTCTGAATCCAAGAAGAGTTCCATCAGTGAAATAACCATTTAGTTTGGAAAGTTCAGTTTGCTAGTGAAGTCTTTTTAATTTGTTTATATCCTTAGGATAAGATCTAATTTGGAGAGTAAAAAATAATTGGAAATCCTTGATCTTTCAAACTTTGACGTGGAAGAAATTTTGATTTTTTAAGAAGCTGTGACAAGGTTTATTACTTTAAAACAGCCCGCGTAAAATACTTTTTGAGCTGAAAGATAGCCAGATAACTGTTCCATTTGAGATTGGATAAGAAGTACGAAAAAAATTAAATGAAACAGAACACGTTTGAAATGGGTCAGAGTAGCAGAGTACGAGAAACACAATAACAGTCGATAAGATATGCAGAATTCGCCAGTTAAAACGGTCCGTAAACTCAAGTAACATTATGACAAAACAAAATTATATGAAATTGTGTCTATGCAAATGTAAATTAACTGCTGTTTTGTAAATAAAGCCCAATAATAATCAATATCATACAGTATGGATCGTAATGACAGAAATGAAGATTTTCATTGCTTAAAATAGATAAATATAAAGTGCTGATTGCTTTCATATGATTGCAGTGGTTCTACTTCAAACTGGGACTATATCTAGCCCTAAATTTTAAATTCAATCAAAATCTTTCTTTGTGTACGTAAATTCGTTGAAAAAATAGATAATACATTTCAGCTTATCATTTTGTGACTCATGGAAATTTTACTATTCATATATTGCATATATTTCACCTGAAATCGTGAGAGAATGTTGATGTCATGTTCACTTACTGTATGAAATATTTAAAATATGCATATTCAGTTTCAAAGAAACAAATGTCTTCTAGATCTGTGAATAAATAAGCCTACATTACGAAAACCTTTTTTTTTCGAGATTTTAAAAAATACAAGCAGTCTGACGCTAATCGTATGATCGTGAAATACAAGGTCTGTGTCGTAATATTGTAAAAGAATGACAGTTCAAAATTGGAGCTGTCTGCATCTTTGGCAATGCCCATTTTCTTTTACATTTCACAGATCTCTATCTTCGATCGAAACGTATAAAATTTGACAACAGTTCTTTGAAACAAAATGCTAAAGTACAATATAAAATGCAGCACTGTATGTGTATCTCTTTGTTGTTTCAGACTGCTTCGTAGGAAACGAAAAGGATTGGATGAAGTAAACTTAATCAAGGAACGTCACTTACAGATGGTTTGCGGAGTAGAATTTGTGAAAGCGTTCTCTTAGCATAAGCTTATAATAAGCAATGGCTGGAAAAGATTCACCACAACAGATGAGCAAGAATCGGATTCTTAAAAATGTTTTCCTTCTAAGTGCAGCTCATTTCCTAATCTACCAGGCATCGCAAACTCTCTCAAACCTGCAAAGTACTTTAAACTCTGAGGATGGAATTGGACTCAAGTCTCTGTCTGTCCTGTACGGCATGGCCCTGGTGTGCATTCTCTTTCTGTCGGAGATCTTAATCAAGAGCTGTGGATGCAAAAAAATGCTGGTTTTCATGTTCGTGTTACAGCTGCCGTTTTGTGCCTCCAACTTGTACCCCACATTTGAGACCATGATACCTTCGGCTGCATTGGCTGGATTAACCCTTGGGTTAGTTCTCATGGCTGTATCGTTGTACATCAATGAAATGTGCGTCCGCTACCATTCGTTACAAGATTCGGAGTCACTGGAGAGCATAACGGCTATGTTCTATGGTATTTTCACATTCTTTGCTGAGAACTCTTCCATTTGGGGAAATCTGATGTCCTATTATACACTTCGACCGGACATGGCGCCCCCTAGGTCTAACCACACCAATCTGACTTGTGGCATCGACTTCAACTTGAATGATGGAAATAACAACGACAATCTTCAACCGCCTTCTGATGAAAAGCGTTACTTGCTGGTTGGCGTTTGTCTTCTGTCATCGGTTTTGTCCATTATTTTAGTGATAGCCTTCCTGGATGAGTTGGATTTAAGCACAGATGTGAAAGAAGATTCCAAAAAATGGAAAGCCCTCTTGATGTCGCTTTCATCTGCTTTTAGGCAACTTGTCGTGTCGGATCAGCTGCTACTGGTGCCTTTGTCAATATTCTTCGGCATGGAGAGCGCCTTCTTCACAGCTGATATCACACAGGTAGGCTTGGCCTCTTCGATATTACGTCATTGCTTTTTAACCTAGCATTATGTTCATAATTTATCTATTCCAGTAAAACCTCAAATACCTGGCATTGATTCGATGCCGGATTTCTGAAATTTTCATTTTTTTTTAAGCCATGCAATAATTGCTTCAGAAACTAAATATTTATTAACGTTTCACGAATTTCTAAAATAACCAAGGATTCAAATAAGAGCTGCTGACATACATTTAACCCTTCAAATGGCTTACACCAGATACCTCATTCATCAAATTCCTATCAATTTCCCTAATGCCTGAATTTCTCTAATATATCTCATCCATCACAATTTGGTTATTTTTACTATGACCAGATACCGCGTCGAGAAAAGTAAAAAAATAAATTGTCCCTTGTTCAGAACTGGTGACAATTTCGAAGAGTATCAGAAGCTAGTTGCTAGAGGTCAGTTTGTTTTCGACCCAAAGATGAGCCACTAGGAGAGCTGAAATAATTTAGTTAGTACATTTATGATAGTGTGACATCGTGAAGAACTCTGTTGTGCTTGACCTTTAGGAAGAGTCACTTTCAGGGCAAATGCCTACTCTATTGTGTCATCGGAAATTCGAATATTTTCTGATTGGTTATAGTTTGGCGCCAGCTGCTGTTCTTTTGTCGCGCGCCTCACAACTACTTGAGAAGAACATGTGAAATAGAACGTCCTCTGTAGGTGGTGGTTGTCCAGATGATCTCTGATTGGTTTTTGACTTTTACCGTTGGGTTATTTTTGGACTGCGGAGACGACATAAGAAGCGGGTGACGCTTGTTCATCGCGCTGGACTATGATATACATACTTTTATGTATGTGTAATGATGTTGATGTAAATTCTGTATATTTTTTTAATGGTGTCTTGGCATAATAAGAAATTAAAAACCTTTGGTGGATGCCTTCTTGTGTGCGATTCGTACTGTTTTCACGCTACCGTACTGGGGTGACGACTCTACAATATTTTAATGGTCAAATCCAATTAGATCAAATTCAAAACGCCAATGGACTACATTTTAAGGTGACTCTGATATGTATTATGTGAGAGCTAAGGGAACTTTTTGCAACAAATGCAACTTTTTTTCACGCGTTCTACGCTGCATGTAAAGTACTAAAACCAAAATTCCTCCTACATGGGGTGTATTATAAGTGAGTTATAACCACAACATAAATGCAACTGCAACTTTTTGCACAAATACAACCCACTTGCAACTTTTTAAAATTTAGCTTAGAATTAATTCATATGAAATTACTACTTCATTTTTTGCCCTCTCAATTAACCCTTCAATCACGTGTGTCTGATCTTGCTGGAACGGTTTTTCAATGTTAAAGAAATTACTGTCCAAGGATCGGCTATTCAACGTTCTTCTGTATTTAATGATGTATTATAATACTGTTATACACGAAAAATTTAATTGCTAAAATTGTCAATATATATGGAATTTTTTCATTTTTTACGAATAATTTATTTTAGATTTTAGTGTATCAAAAATAAATGCAACTTTATTTCCATAAATGCAACTCTAGGGAATGATAAATGCAACTTTTCTCATTTTTACTGCAACAAAAAAGTTGCCCTAGTGAGAGCATTTGGGAAATGGGAGGAGTAAAATATACGTCTGGGTTGTTTGTTTGCACTGAGAAAACACTTCATCAAGAACGAACTCAGAAAATAAGAAGGTCCGGTTTTCTTTCTTCCGTTTCCTGAACGGCGTAAGGTTTTGATGATCAACAGTAGAATTACCTGTGGCATTGCTTGGGTAGAATTAGTTAAACGTTGAATGAAAATTGATCATACTAATCACTTCTTTCATAAAATAAATGCAAGAATCATTTATGTGTACATGAAAAAAGTTTTTTTGTTTGCTTTATTTAGATTTATGGAACAGAATTCTACAAACCATTATGTATTGAAACAAAGACCTTTTTGGAATGCTGGTAAAAATATACAAATACCGCAAAGGAATGAACCTTATATTTTAGCGACATTTTGAAGAAAATAAATAATTCATTAAATCTAACTCCTAAATAATATATGGATAACATTTTAAATGCTGGAACACTTAAATACAGAAGAAGCTTGACAAACGTAAACTAAATTCCGATCAATAAAAAAGTGCCAAAATTATGATAAACGAACGATGAACATGAGTATCAAATTGTGACTTCCGGAATTTATTCAGGAATAGAGCAGATCGAAAAAAACTTTGGAACAATATTTATAGATAATAATGATTAATTTACAAATAAAAGAACACATATTTATAAACTTATAAATCCTCAAATATGACCGCAACATTCCACTCGTAAACTTGGATACCTTAAACGTAGAATTATAAATCAAATTTATAAAAAACTAGCCACTGCGTGACCAGCAGGTGACAGTTCTTTACGTGGGGTCAGGTGTGAACACTGCTCGCTAACCCACGGTGATTGCTACGAATTCCCATTTGGTTTGCTTCGGAAACCAAATGAGAATTCGTAGCCTATTGGAAAACAGCCATCATGGTGTTGCCTGTAAAAAAAAGTCAAAATTTTGATTACATTAACAGATTAAAAATAATATACGCTTACAATCAAAACTAAATGAATACGAATCCTAAATACACTTATTTCTTTCATGGGACACTTCTTTTTCTTCCGGGATATTTGTGATAAAGAGAAACATTTCAAATTATTAAGATTCTGGGAAGTAACAATTTTAACTTGACCCCTTTTCCCCTGATCCAGGAAATGTATAGATAGCATTAACGCTCCTTGTGGTTTATCTTCACGTGGAAAACTGTCCTGTTGCCTTATACAAAAACTTGTTCCAAACTATCAACAAAATTGAACAGATATTAGACGTGATATCGCGTTCAGACCACTCGGATTGTTAATGATTTTGTTCACTGCTTTCAGACTATTGGAGTATTCAGACGTATATTTTACCTGTGTGGTTTCCTGAACTTAGATTTTCTTTGATATAACTAGTTTCAGCTTGTATTGTTCACGGATTTTTTATTCCAAAATAATTTTGATAGGAATCCAAGCTCCATGTGTTCTCCCTCTTGAAAGTATCACTGACCAGGTTGATTGCTTTTGTAGTATTCTAATGCAAATTATGAACAAAATATACATTTCATAAAAGTAGCTTATTACAATCGCAAGTTACCCGTTGTGTTGCTCCAGTGCGACATTAATTCAACTACCATTTAAAACTGCAAAAAAAAATAATAATAATAACTCAAAGACTGAATAAATATAATCTTAATACCGGGGAATTTATTGCTTGACACGTGTATTTAAATATGGAGACATACTGCCTCGTCTTTCAGAGCCGCCCTTACGTTCAAGGGCACGCCAAGCACACCCACTGAGGAAGGTCAATGTTGATATAAGGCAAAACCTCGAGAGTTGCTTTGTTGATGTTTGATGTAATTGAGCAAGGACTTCGAAATAAACTATTTTTAGAATAAGATCGAACAACGACATTGAGATAAACTATTTTTAGCAAAACGTGTTCCCGAAGGACAATTAAGCTGTTCCGAATGTTGTTTCTTTTGAGTCAATTAACTCACACGAGTTTAGTCGGAGCTGGAACCTGGATATTGACTTGTCAGCGAGTTAATTGTCTAGTTCGACAGGTCCTTTCTACTCCCAGAGCATATCTATCGGTCATCGAGCGAGCAGCAATGCTCGCCGTTAGTATTTCCCCTCACTCATAAAACCACTCGCCTTGGAACGGTAGGTATTTAATTAACGTCTCACTAAAGCAACACAACGGGCTATTTGTGTCGGTCCGGGATGCGATTTTCCAAACCCTCACAGATACTGCACCGCCAGGTGACAGGCCGGTCGCTGTGAGAAGCGTTAAGGAATTGTGGGAAGGTTGATCCAACTTCTTGGCGACTTATCGCTCCGTCGTCGCGCTTTTAGCAAGAAGTTTCAATGGATAACAGTTTGGGCGATTTGATTTTTTTTAAAACGGGGGTTTTATTGGGTTAAACCAGGTTTTTTTTAGAAACTTAGTTTAACAAAGCAATGAACATTAAATGCAAAGTAGTAATTATCTGTAATATCTGCTCAAACTGATTAATCCAATGGATTATCTTAATTAATTAATCATTATTTGGGATTAATTAATTATATGATTAGTTCTTATTAAATAATTAATATTACGGTGTGATCGTTTTTAGATTTTCTTTAATAAGTCAATGGGATCTTTAAATAAGCAGTAACTTTAAATGCTAATATATTTAAATTGGGATTTATCTTTTGTAATCCACACACACACACACACAATGAGTATCCGTTATCTTCGAAAATTCCTCCTAAAACCTTAGAGCGTCATTTTCATTTGCCAAGGAACTTCGAAGAATAATGATATTTTCCATATGTAAAACTACGTTGAAATCTTTTAATATTAATTCTATTTTCATTATGCGCTCCACACGTGTAACACAATCAAGATAACACTAACAACAATATGTGTGACGACAGAATGTGAACAGAACGTGCGGCGAGATTTCTTCAGCGCCAAGTCGTCCTAGTGCAACCCGATAACCGGTCAATTTAATTGGTTCAGCAACAAATCGTCATCCAGCGCGACCGGCCTGTCACCTGGCGGTGCAGTATCTGTGAGGGTTTGGAAAATCGCGTCCGGGATAAATCCCCGAATGGAAAGATTCGAGGACAAAACCACTTAATTTTGAACCACGGTCAGATGATTAGTTGGGATGCGACATCGATGTCGAGGTTTTCGAAACATCGATGTATTGGAGCCGATGTTTTTTCAACATCGATGTTTTATTTTTAAATGAAAAAGTACCATTATAAAAATTTTAAAAATAACCAAGTAGCATAATTTTGATAATCAGTAGATTGAACATACTTTTAGACCAAAGTGGCCAAGGGTGAAGTGTCTGAAAAATAGGGATGCGACATCCATGTCGTTGTTTTCAAAACATCGATGTTTTATAAAAACATTGATGTATTTACCAACGAATTATTAGAGTCGATGTTTGTTTAACATCGATGTTTTATTTTTTAATGAAAAAAGCACCATAGTAAAAATTAAGAAAAATAACCGTGCATCTAAGTATATTTGTCAGTAATGGCGACATCTGTCCCATCAGAAAGAGTTTTCTCCTTAACTGGTGGGATAGTTAGTGATAAGAGAAGTAGGCTTAAGATGGAGGAAAATAACAAACTTCTTTTTATACAAACTAAATAACAAATATTGAGGCATATAATAATTATAGGCCCCAATATTTTTTATTTATAGTAAATAAAAAAATAAGTGTTGTTGTTTGTTTCTTATGCCTACACTGGCAGACCAGAGGAGTGCCAGGCCCGTCGAAGACGGCAAGAGGCGAGGGGGGTGCGCCTTCCATGTTATTGAGCCCCATTGGGAGGAAGTCCGACTTTGCTCGACATACATGACACATCCGTTTTACAGGAAGGTCCCTTTCATACATCCATTCACTCACACATATCGTAATTTAGATTCCAATCAGAGGCCGATAACCCCCTGATCAGATACCCCCAGAGGTATTGATTTGGTATGGGAACATGGGGGACATTGTGACCACGACCTATTTAACGTGCCCCAGTCACCATTAGTGAACTCGACGGTCTTTAGCCAGGTCGAAGCGCCGATCTCGAAATCATCAGAATTGTAGTCTCCGCCGAGGACAGAACCCACAACCCTTCTGATGCGAGCCCGACGCTCTACTGACTGAGCTACCGCGGCTCACAAAAAATAAGTAACAATAACTATTGTTATGTACTTACCTAATCCTTACCTACCTACTTCTAGTTAGTACCTTTGTCAAATTATTGTAAATATTACTTTCTTTTATATTATTTAATTTGAAAATATATGATTTGTTAATTGTTCGTATTAATTTTTTTATTTTGTATTAACAGTTAAAAAAAGTCTTTGTTATAAATTAATAAGCACGGCAAATGACAAATTAAATCTTACCCCTCGGGGAATGTTTGAGGTTTCAGTTTTAAGGAATGCGAGGAGGAAACGTTTAATTACAATGATGTTTAATAAACATCGATAGTTAAAAACATCGATGGTCTTTTGGGTGATGTATTACCAACATCGATGTTTTAATTTTGAACATTGATGTTTTGCTGTCGATGTCGCATCCCTAATGAAGATTCAACACCTGAGCTGGAACCCCACCCGCCAAACTTCCACGCCACACCAACGTGAGGACATTTGAGGCCCCAACAGATTCAACCTGCACCAGACCCCTTTGTACACGACGTCTTTGGTTGGATTCGAACTCGCATCCCTCCGGTTGCTAGCCCGTTAGCTATTTTCCAAACCCTCATAGATACTGCACCGCCAGGTGACAGGCCGGTCGCTGTGAGAAGCGTTAAGGAATTGTGGGAAGGTTGATCCAACTTCTTGGCGACTTATCGCTCCGTCGTCGTGCTTTTAGCAAGAAGTTTCAATGGATAACAGTTAGGGCGATATGATTATTTTTTAACGGATTTTATCGGTTTAAACCGTTTTTTTTTTTAGAAACTTAGTTTAACAAAGCAATGAACATTAAATGCAAAGTAGTAATTATCTGTAATATCTGCTCAAATTGATTAGTCCAATGGATTATCTTAATTAATTTATCATTATTTGTGATTAATTAATTATATGATTAGTTCTTATTAAATAATTAATATTATGGGGTGATTGTTTTTAGATTTTCTTTAATAAGTCAATGGGATCTTTAAGTAAGCAGTAACTTTAAATGCTAATATATTTAAATTGGGATTTATCTTTTGAAATTATAAAAAATCTATAAAATCTCTTATCTATAAAAAAACAGGTTTTCATCAGTTTATAAAAAAAACATCTGGTTTTAGTTTAATAATTTTATTCGCATTTAGTTTAAATAAGAATCCTTGTTTTAATAACTGTAATAAAAAAACCTGTTTTTTAATCAGTTAATTAAAAATCTAAGTCATCTTTTATCAGTAAAAAATTGCAAACTTTTGTGTATATTTAGTTATAGTTCGAATACTGTTTCATTTTAAAGGAAACAAACTATCTTGCAACAGATAAAAAGTTTTAACGTCAGCGTCATTTTCATTTGCCAAGGAACTTCGAAGAATAATGACATTTTCCATATGTAAAACTACGTTGAAATCTTTTGGGATTCTATTTCCATTATGCGCTCGACACGTGTAACACTATCAAGATAACACTAACAACATGAAGAATGTGCGGCGAGATTTCTTCAGCGCCAAGTCGTCCTAGTGCAACCCGATGACCGGTCAATTTAATTGGTTCAGCAACAAATCGTCCTCCAGCGCGACCGGCCTGTCACCTGGCGGTGCAGTATCTGTGAGGGTTTGGAAAATCGCAGCCCGTTACTCTTCTAACCGGGTTACAGTGGCCCTCGGGGAGAGGGGGTAGTATTATGATTAACATGTCACTTTCGGTGCATCCGCTGCAAAGGAGTATTTTTAAATATACACTACCCTACAATAATGGACTGGACTCCAGCGGATTTATATAAAATCCGACTACTTGTTTGATTGTTTTTCGTGTTTGGCCTGGGACCTCAGCATGTTGTTCCTGGTCAATTGAACGCCGACGTCTACATGAACATTTTGAACAGTCGGGTTCTTCGTACGCTCTGGCAATTTCATGGAACAGACGAATGTTACTTCCAGGACATGTCATGTTGCAGCCTCTGTCAAGCAGTGGTATCGAGATACGGATGTTGAACGTCTTCCTTGGCCTGCTCTGAGTCCCGATCTAAACCCCATAGAACATTTGTAGGACGCGTTAGAGCGACGCTTACGGACCAGGGAACCACGTCCGAAATCGACAGCTGAGCTGGCGACATTCTTATGGCAGGAATGGACTCAAATACCCATAGCTGTGTATCAAAACCTTGTTGAAAGTATGCCCAGAAGGGCTGCTAGTGTCATTGCAGCACGTCGGGGACCATTCCCCTATTAAAACATGTATTATATCACTTATACCATCACATCTTGCTGTCCGGTCCATTACTGTAGCGTAGTGTATATCATCTACTACCAAACATTCTTGTCCATAGGTTTCAAGCGAATAATTTCTTGGTATTGCGATTAAAGTGAGTGTATACAACTGTATTAAAAGTTTATTGTAGTGATAGGGAAAGATTTGCCACTCTTCTACCAATATGAAGCTTCAGCAGTTGCTAAATTCGATGGATGCTACCATTATTCCCGGTGCATACATCCGGTTTTTAACGTGCGGCGCCACTGTGGCACCGAAGCCCAACTATACACACATAACCGTGAAATGACGCACCAACTCATTTCGCGCCATTTGCGATGAATATTCTATCGAAGAAAACGTGTTTATTTCGCTTACTTGGTGAAAAAAAAGTATATTTTGAAACAAAATAGACGTTATTGGATACAACCATTTATTAATTATTATTTATATTCCATTTATTCATGAAAACGAGGTACTTCAGAACGGAGACTCATGTGAGTACTGCGGTACAAGTTGGACGTGCGTCGCCCCAGTGGCACTGGAGGCATGTGTGCACTGCTCCATTGGATCTAATGTATCTCAGACCGCACTTGCGTTGCGGCAGCGGCGCCGCACGTTGAAACACCGGATGTGTGCATCAGGCCTTAGTTGATTAATAGCCAATTGCTTGAGACCGTGAGATGTATGAAAGAGACGGAGATGTATGCGTGGTTTGTGCAGATAATGATTGTCCTGTTGTTGCCTTTAGCAACACAAAGTGTGCAGGCTTTCAATATTTTGAAATGGGGCTGTGCGATTTCAACGATTCAAACCGTGATAGTAATAGTTGTCATAAGGCTTTATACTGTTATTAAAAGTGGGTTGTATCGCAGGGGCAATGCATCCATTTATCGAAATGCATGCCTCGAATGTGGTTAAGAGTCACGTGACTTGGTTGAAACAAAGAGTGTTCATAATTAGGTCTGGGAGGGCAAAGTAGGAATGGCAATGACAATGCAACTACATTCTCCCAACAATTGTTTCATTGCTCAAATATATTGCACTGCTTTACAATATTGAAAGTTAATTATTCCAGTGGTGGTAAGTTTACCACAAAATATTCGCTTCGATGTATGATTAGGACGACTGGGCAGCAGCGTGGCTATTACTTAATATTTCGCTCTAATTTCATACTTGTGTTTTTATTAGATACCTGTTTATTTTTATGGTTCATATGGTGTGTGTAGACATCTGTCTGATTACCATTACCTTAAGGGTCTTTACTGTTATAGTTTTACTGTGCATCTGCCAGCTTAAATTCTTTCCTTTTGCAGGCCTACATCGCTTGCTCCTGGGGTGTGTACCACATAGGCTTCGTAACTGTGTGTTACGGTGTGTGCGGAGCCATCATGAGCTGTTGTGTAGGAACTATGGTGAAATATACATCTCAGATGCTTGTTATTATCCTGGCGGCATGCCTCAACATTTCGATAATGATCATCCTCTGTTTTTGGAATCCATCACAGGATTTTATACCAGCTTACTTCTTAGTAGCCGGTGTATGGGGAGCTTCTGATGCAATATGGTGGTCACAACTGGCAGGTAAGACTTCGTACATCATTGAAATTGCATACAGACCTTTTATCGCGAAACGAGGCATTCAACTTTTATAATAACTAATATACAGTAACTAATCGATATTTCGTGCTTCTAAGGAAGACAAAAAAATCCTGATACAACGAGGGCCGAGAAAGAAAAGCAAAAGTTATAAATTCTATTGTGTGGTTTTTTTATTTAAAATTATATAAACCCACACTAGGATGGGAATATTATGGTTTTTGCTATCATCACTTGCGATTTTTGTACCTCTCTTCCTGACCGATAAAGAACCTCTAAAACTTAACTGGATGATGTCTGTAGATGCCAGGGGGCGTAGCGTCAACGGAAGCCATAAAGCTAGGAATCCTCTAATAAAAATAAAATTAAAATTAGGTGACGAAAAATAAAATCCTTTAAACCTTACTCAATAACTATTTTTTAAGGTAACTCTTTTTTTTAATGAGTTTATATTTTAAAGCCTTTGAGTTTCATTGCTGAAATCCAACCAAGAGATAGCTGATGTCCGTCCTTTCATCCTCAAAGGGTTTCTTACCATGATTAAATTATTGGTTAATGATGTTTACCATGCGCAATGGGTACCTTTAGGTTATACTCTCGTGCTTCTAAATGGGGTTCAGGCATGGAAAAAAGAGCTCATGCTTTCTCCTCCTTTTCCAGCCTGTGTAAAAGACTGCCATCAAGTTCTGAGATAGAGTTTGGATCATCCACACAGTTGCCAAGGTTGTGCGCAATTGCACCTTTTGGGGTTCCTCTTTTAACTTGGAACTAAAAACTATTTGTTATAGTTATCAAAGTTAAGCCTTTGCGAGAAAGAAGCAACGGCGGATTGAGTGACTTATGTAGTTGTCTCTAGCTGGCACAAGACGTTGGATACACTACCCTACAATAATGGACCGGATACCAGTGAATTTGCATAAAATCCGACTACTTGTTATGGGGTGGTTTTCGTGGTATGGCCTGGGACCATAGCATATTGTTCCTGGTAAATTGAACGACGCCGCCTACATGAACATTTTGAACAGTCGGGTTCTTCGTACGCTCTGGCAATTTCATGGAACAGACGAATGTTACTTCCAGGACATGTCATGTTGCAGCCTCTGTCAAGCAGTGGCATCAAGATATGGATGTAAAACGACTTCCCTGGCCTGCCCAGAGTCTCGACCTAAACCCCATAGAACATTTGTGGGACGAGCTCGAGCGACGCTCTCGGACCATGGAACCACGTCCGAAATCTACAGCTGAGCTGGCGACATTCTTGCAGCAGGAATGGACACAAATACCCATAGCTTTGCATCGAAACCTTGTTGAAAGTATGCCCAGAAGGGTTGTTAGTGTAATTGCAGCAAGTGGGGGACCATCCCCCTATTAAAGCATGTATTATTTCCCTTATACCATCACATCTTGCAGTCCGGTCCATTATTGTAAGGGAGTGTATTTTTTGTTTTCTGTCGGATCGTGGCATCCTTAGTTATCAATGTTACGCTCCGCTTCTGGTAGATGTCCCAATAAAATTCCACATTTCAACAGAAGGGCCCTCTAGAAAAAGGCTTAAGATAACTGGTTGAAACAGGTGACGTCAGAACTAAAGAAACAGATTGAGATTTCCTCTGCTGTTTATAAACTTAAAATTCAATGGGAAACAAGTATAATTTATCGAAGCGAGACGAAACAAGGGTTCACTGTATTTGTTCATTATGCTGATAGATTCTTAATATTCAGAAACGGTGGAGGTATTCGTATTCTTTAAATTGAATTTCAACAAATGAAAGAAACGAGAATTATATAATTTCACAAGATGTCAACTAAAAAATGTGTGTTTTCTTGTAAAATATGTTATTAATATTACTCTCTCATTTATGAGGTGACAAATTGTGGTTATACATCTATGTTCCAAACTGTTGTTACTTCATTAACTCCTCTGTGATTGTCTCGATGAGATATCTCGTCAATAGCAAAACTGACCAGATCTTGATCTCGTCATCATTAAAGAGTTGACAATATCTTGATGGTCAAGATATCTCGTTCAAATCACTTGAATGGTTAATTACACTTGTGAGAGATATTTTTTGTCCAGCTAAATATAGGTGGCCTTAGCATTTGTATTTGCAAGCAAAACAAGGAAATGTGAACTTGTAATTTAACAATGCCGATAGAAGGCTTCGGTCGCCCTGGTATCCAAGAAGTGTTGATGTTTATACAAATCAGCTTTCTCCTGAAACATATTACAGATGGAGAGTTGAATTTCTCAGGTCAATAAACGTATTCTTTATACCTCATATTGTCCGCGATTTTTTTACATGTTTTAATTCGCAGACAGAAAGAGTCGCTTCAAAGCGCAATATACACAGTCCAGTCACATTAATGTGACCACCACCTACTTTCGACGTCAACGTGAAATAACCCATCACAAAAGGCAGGTGGCAGCACATTGCAGTGGAGTGTATATAAAGGATGTCCTAGGGCATCGGAAAGCATTTCAATCGTTGGCCTAATAAAGAAACGTAGCGATTTATCCGACGTCCAAAAGGGCATGATTATTGGCTTTCGGGCCAAAGGTGGAAACATTTCGGAAACGGCTAATTTTGTGAACTGTTCGCGTGCCGCCGTGGTAAAAGTATACCGTGCGTGGCAGAATGGCACTATCCAAAATCAGTGGCGTGGCACATGTGGTGCAGCACGGGCTATAGATGACAGAGGCGAACGAAGGCTACGGAGATGCGTTCGGGCGAATAGACGTGCAACTGTTGAGCAACTGACCGCCCAGATGAACCAAGGGGCTACCAAGAGTGTATCCTCAACAACGGTTCAGCGAACGTTGCTGCGCATGGGCATCCGCAGCAGACGCCTGGTTAATGCACCTATGCTGACTGCTGTTCATCGGCGACGATGGCTGGAATTTGCACGCCAGTACCGCAACTGGACGTCCACAGAGTGGCGACAGATGGCTTTTTCCGATGAATCACGTTTCATGCTCCATCGGACAGATGGACGTTGGCGTATACGGGGTGAAACGTCTGAAAGCAAACACCCTGCAACAATTGCCAGAAGGGTCCAGGCTGGAGGAGGGAGCATTATGGTTTGGGGAATGTTTTCCTGGCATTCACTGGGTGCACTCATCGTCAGAAACCTAATTGACTCTCTTCCTGCACTTCTCGCAGCGGTCCGTTCTGCCAAAGGTGGTTATTCTGGCTTTTGACAGGTGGTCACATTAATGTGGCTGTACTGTGTATTAGTCAAATATTTCTCAAGATATGAATACAAAAGTTTTTCAACAGAAATATGACACATTTTCTGTCAAGTTAAATATAGTTGACTGAAGTGTTTCTGCTGCAATACGTGTGCTTCCTGTAAGTATTTGAAATGTGGCTTTAATTGGCTTGTTTTACGATTTGCTGGACTTCCGCCAATACAAATTCCAAAGCATAAATTCCTTTTTTGGTTTATGTTAGTTGTTGGTCAACGCCAATTATATTAAACACCTGACATTTCCAAAAAGGTGATAGACTTCACATATGATTACACAAAATGGCGTAAAATATATACAAAAATGAGCAATTACCATTTTTGCGGTCTTTAACAGATATGTTTGTAGGTTTTTCTTGAAAAATAGTGCCATATGTGTTTTTTACGCCTCTAGTTTCCATTGATTCTGAAACTTATTTTTTTTATTTCATTGTAGCCAGGCCATGGCGCCAAAACTATGAAATTTATGTTTCGAATAGGTAGTGATGAAAACTATCCTCTCTACACAAAAATCCGGAAGTATTTTCTGAGTTTTACGGTAAAGTTGACATGTATACGTTGTAATACACTCATGTCCAAAATTATCTTTACATACCCAAAAATAATTATATTTGATGAAATACCCAATCGATGAAATCCATTTTTCCAGGGAATGGGTGAAAGACAAGCCTAATTAGCATTATCCAATCAAAAGTGATCAAACGGTTTTTGATATGCAAATCAAGGCGTTACGTCATCCGACAGCGAACCATCCGCTTTGCACAATATCTGAGTGAATTTCTGCAATATAGCGTTTAATTTTAGTGTGTAAGGACTCGAAACGGTTTGTTATGGCTCCGAAATATCATTTGGAAGAATCTGTCAAGTGGCACATTATCGGCCATTTAGAAGCAGGACAGACAATCATGGAAGCAGTGGAAAAATGTGAATATTTCAAGACAGACAGTATCTGCGCTGTTAAAGCAATTTCAGAACTGTTGGAAGAAGGCCTGAAAAATGTAACAACTGCTTCTCAAGATCAATATATAGCTATAGTTGCCCGTCGTAACAGGAAGTCTAGTGCTCGGCAGTTAAATTCAGAGCTTGCGGCCGCCACGGGAATCTGGTGCATCACGGCAAACTGTTTTCAGAATTTTTAATGAAAACGGCATTTATGCCAGAAGTTAAGGGTATATGTTTCACTGTCTTCACAACGCAAGAAGGATCGCTTTAACTGTTGCAAAGAACAACACCCATGAACCCATGTTCTCTTTACTGATGAGTTGAGGGTTAGTTTAACATCTAATTCTAACGTTTTACATCTGGAGGGAATCTGGAAAGCGAAATCTTCCTTTGAACAATGTGGAATGCAACCGTTTTGGTAGCGCAAGTGTGATAATGAGGGGAGGAGTAATGATCGATAGACGTACGCCCCTACACGTTTTTAACATATGATGTGTGATCGGCCAGAGATATCGGGATGAGGTCTTAGAACGTTATGTAAGACTTTTCAGAGGTGCATATAGATCTGATTTTTGATATATGGACGATAATGCTCGTCCACATCTAACAAACCTCGTTGATGAATTCATTGAAAATGAAACCATTGAGCGAATACCATGGCCAGCAAAATCTCCTGATCTAAACTCGAAAGAGAACTTATTGCACTACCTTGGAAAAGCAGTTACACGGAGACATCCTCCTCCTAGAGATATAAATACCCTGAAGAACACATTGCTGGAGGAGTGAAACTTAATTCCTCAAACTGTGATTGACCAACATTATTGCCAGCATGAAATCATGTTGTAATGTGTGTGTGTACAAGTCGGGTGATCACATTCCATATTAAATTCATTAGCCTTAATTTTTTTCTGAGTTATTCTTTATTTTCTGAATTCTTCTTGTTGCATATTATTGCCACATTTATTGTTTCATGCTGCAGTTTTATATCATATACAGCGTTCTTAAATTTTTTTCCTTTGTATTTATGTTTTATGATCTTATATCTCATTCCACACAAATTGATAAAATTATAGTTCACAGTTTCTGAGAAATCCGAGATTCTATGCACGTAAAGATAATTTTGGACACCAGTGTATTATTTAAATACACTAAGAATAATTAAATTAACTATATTTATTAGAAACTGATAATATTAACATTTTTGTTCTCTTAACTCACATAACTATTTCGTTTTTCGACATATCGCAAAGTTTCTAATATGACAAAAAGACAAAAGGCCAATTTCAGATACAAGATTTGAACAGTTACTGGATTTGATTTAACTTGTCATTATAAACATTTGTGAAACCGTTCCAAATTGTCGGGTAATTCAAAAGATATATGGGTGCTTCAATGAAGATAATCAGTGCACTTAAATTGACTCACACAGTTGTCATAATAAGCATTAGTAATTAGTACTACTAAAGTAGTTTAATTTTTTCTTCAGTGTAAAAAATGCTAAGCTTGGAAGACAAAATTTATATATGGTATCTTTCTTTCCTTTCAGCTGTTTATGGCTTGATGTTTCCCAAAAGCAGAGAAGCTGCTTTCTCCAATCTGTACTTTTGGACGTTTCTTGGCTTCACTCTGAGCTACTCTTATTCAAGTTATCTCTCAATGAGAGTAAAAATTGCCATTCTCTTCAGCTTCCTCGTTACCGGGATAACAGGATACCTGGTTGGACAGATCAAGATAAAATGGGAAGCCAAAAGAATATATACTTTCAGCTCGAATAATAAAGCTTTACCATCTTAAGTCATTAAAAATATCTAAATAGGGGGAGGTGTACCTTGGGACAGTTGTACCTTGAAACAGCTTGTATTGTGCTGCCTTCTTTTCAGTAATTAGCAAAATAACACATCGCAGTTTACTATTTGCTACCAGAGAACCTTCTCACAAAGATTATTACTCCACATGTGGTTGTTGAGTTTGCTAATCAATTAACTGAAATACTTCCTCTGTTAGTAAATATTTTGGATTTTTCATTTTGATTCTTGTAATTTCACCGATTCTAATTATATTTTTTGGGTTGGTAAAGTCAGTTAAAAATCTGTTCTACCCAATTTACTGTTTCAATGTAAACATAACCTTATGCTACTTTCTAGACTATTTTATTTGTAAAGGCAACCAGTTGTACCTCCGGACAAATTAAATGTTGTACCTTGGGACATCCCAAGGAACAACAATTATTTTGTCATTGATACTGTAGTTTGAGTTTAAAATATAGCAACGTAGTTATGATAACTAATTCTTTAAAATGTATAAACTGATAAAAATTAAATTAATAATTTAATTATTTCATAACTCTTTATTATATGCCTCCTAGAACTCAAAATTGTGCAACGTTTTTGTTTGAGTTGATTATTTGGTACTGTCTTAAAAATGTATTAACGTAATTTCCTTTATTTACAAAAAAAAATGCCACAAAGCAAGGTAGGGAAGACTCGAGTGAAGATAAATTCGGTCACACTCTGGAGAGGGCTGTAAACGATGTTCTGCTGGGAAAGTTGACTGAACAAGGTTGCTGATAGGTATGGGCTGAGAAACTCAACTGTAAATAGACTTCTCCAAGATTATCTTAAATTAGATAATTAAGATAACATTGCTTTTAAGTACGATTGCGGTAAAATCGCAGTGAGGAAAGTGTTTACAAATGCAGAAGGAGTAATGTTTGTTGACTATCTCGCACAATCTGCAAATTATCATAATGGATTAACCAGAAAAGAAACTCTTCGCCTTTCATACCAATATGCAAAAGTAATCTCAAAACAGCCCATTACCAAAACAAAATTGCTACAAGAATGTATTCAGTTGAAGACTGCGGGAGAGAACTGGATGCGTGGCTGTAGAAAACACCACCCAAGCCTAAACCTACGTCAATAAGAGGCCACAAGCCTTGCAAGGGCTACAAGTTCGAATCGTGAAACTGCAGAAATTTTTGAAATCGATGAATGTGACATAATCTGCAAACTACCATTCCCGTCATCTGTAAGAAGCTCTGAGCGACAGAAAACTTTGTTGAAGTTAGCAGTTAATTTCAATGCCTATGATGTTCAATAATTTTACTGAACCTTAGTTTAGAATTTTTAAATCTTAAGTTCAGTTAATTTAATGGTTTTATTCTATATTTATTACATTGATTTATTAAAAAGAGCTAATGTAATTTTCAGAATCATTATTTATTATTAGAAATATTTAAACTATGTATTTTAGTATGTATGGAATTTATTTATTGTGTAGCCTACTTTAAACAATCTAAAAGTAATATGTATTATTCCAAGGTATAACATGTATCCCAATGTACAAAACACAATTTGTTAAACAGTTTGTGTTCGAGGTACAAATAAATAAAAATGGTAAATTCTTTCAAAAGTAATGAATGTAAATAGTTGGTGGAAAACTTAAGTGAAGCTACATTAAAACCACAAGAAAATATTTGTTTAAAAATGTCCCCCGGTACACCTTCCCCTACATTATGTGACCAGATTGTGTTCAATTTTTATTTCATATAGAAAGTAAATTACGATTTAAAAAAAAAAACCACTGATGATCACCAACTTAAAACCCTTAATGTGGAATTGTGTTTCATTTTAAAAATCGTTTTACAATCAAGTTGCATTTTATGCAATTATTTTAAATCTCAATTGTTTGACAGAAAGAAAAAATTATATCGTTCTATGTAGGGTTGAGACTTTATTCGCACAAGATTATTGTGATTTTTGTTAACAATCTTTCAAAGTGTTAACTTGTGCATTTGTATTTAATTAAAAACGATTGGAATTAAATCTACTGAAAATGTGCTATTCAGAATTCTGTACAATTGTGCTCAGTTTAATATATTTCTTTTTGTACTATTTGTGGTGATTTTCTTATTTACATACTGTGAGAGAGATATCCATCGAAGAAGAGGTAAACTCGTTGAACACATGAGTAAACGCATTTAGGCTTCTCATTATTTATGTCGCATCAAACGTTTTCTATTACAATGATCCATACATTAAGACTGAAATTGTGAGAGATGGCGAATTCATTTGCTGGTTGAACTATTAATTTTATGCATTCGACACTTTCAGAGAAACTAATATTTTCTGGGTATCTGAATAAGTTCAGGTCTTAAAGAAAACTGTTCCTTTTTCTTGGATTGTAAAAATCCAAGCAATCTGATGCTGATACTATGATACGGAAATGTCAGTGATGTAATATTTTCGAAAAATTTCCATGCAAAACTTGAGCACTCTGCATCTTTGTAAATACACATCCTCCTTTACCTACATTTCACCTGTCTCACATAAGTTGGAAACATAAAAAAAAAAAATTGGCCCAATAATTCTTCAAAACTTAAAATGATGAACTTTTATAAACTTAAAAATGATAACTTTTACAACATAAATGCAGCATTACCGAAGAAACGCAAAGTAATGAATTCTCATAGCATATGCTTATAATACATAATGGCAGGAAAAGATTCACAATGTATGACCAAGAATAGGTTACTTAAAAATGTTTTCCTCGATCGAAACGTATAAAATTTGGCAACAGTTCTTTGAAACGAAAATGCTAAAGTAAAATATAAAATGCGGCACTATATGTGTATCTCTTTGTAATTTCAGACTGCTTCGTAGGAAACGAAAAGGATTGGATGAAGTAAACTTAATCAAGGAACGTCACTTACAGATGGTTTGCGGAGTAGAATTTGTGAAAGCGTTCTCTTAGCATAAGCTTATAATAAGCAATGGCTGGAAAAGATTCACCACAACAGATGAGCAAGAATCGGATTCTTAAAAATGTTTTCCTTCTAAGTGCAGCTTATTTCCTAAATTACCAGTCATTGCAAACTCTAAAATCTGCAAAGTACTTTAAACTCTGCGGATGGAATTGGACTCAAGTCATCGTCTGTCCTATACGGTATGGCCCTGGTGTGCATTCTCTTTCTGTCGGAGATCTTAATCAAGAGCTGTGGATGCAAAAAATGCTGGTTTTCATGTTCGTGTTACAGCTGCCGTATTGTGCTTTCAACTTGTACCCCAGATGGGAGACCATGATACCTTCAGCTGCATTGGCTGGATTAACCTTTGGGTTAGTTATCATGGCTGTAGCGTTGTACATCAATGAAAGGTGCGTCCGCTATCATTCGATGCAATATTCGGAGTCATTGGAGAGCATAACGGCTATGTTCTATGGTATTTTCATATTCCTTGCAGAGAACGCTTTCATTTGGGGCAGTCTATTGTCCTATTACATACTTCGATCGGACATGGCTCAACCTAGGTTTAACCACAACTACGTTACTTGTGGCATCGACTTCAACTTGAAAGATAGAGGTGACAACGATAATCTTCAACCACCTTCAGATGAAAAGCGTTACTTTCTGGTTGGCGTTTGTCTTTTGTCAGTGATTTTGTAAATTATTTTAATGATAGCATTCCTGGATGAGTTGGATTTAGGCACAGATGTGAAAGAGGGTTCCAAAAAATGAAAATCCCTCTTGATGTCGCTTACTTTTGCTCTTGGGCAACTTTTCGTGCCTGATCAGCTGCTACTGGTGCCTTTGTCAATATTCTTCGGGATGGAGAACGCCTTCTTTACAGCTGATATCACTCATTTAGGATTGTTATCTTCGATACTACGTAATAGAAAAAAAATAATGCAGTCAATCTCATTAAGATGAATCTCACTGAGCCAGGGACGTGCCAACGTTTTGAATAGAAGGGGGGCGAGCATAAGCGTAACTAGGGTTGTTGAATAAGGGGGCGGGGGTCCTCCCGAAAAGTACCCTTGTAAAAAGTTGGAAGAATAAATTAATTATATTAATATTGATATTAATCATTAATAATAAATTATAAACAATTAATTCATTTATATAAAAAGATATTCATCAATTAACACTTGATTTTTAAAAAATCATATTTTTTTTCTCTATACAATATTTACTAAATGACTTTATGATGATTTTTAAAACTTACAATACATTTACATTAGAAATTAAAACGTCGATTTTTTCGTAAACGTTTCGATTTTTCTGAACTTTTTAGATTTATATTTGATTTGCTTGAATCACATGGATAAAAATTATCTCGATTCTGACTCTGCCGCCTATGAGTACTCATAATTTTTAAAACGGTATCTAAATTTAAAAATTCGGTTTCATTGAAGCACAGTAGGCAATATTTTTAAAAACCAATGAAATAAGATTAACATTAATTTTAAAAAGTTAAAAGCTAATAACAATAATTAAAATATAAAATGTATTTGAAAAATTTTTTTTGAAGCACAATTGACAATAATAAAAAATTCTATTTTTAATCGAAACATTTTCCTCTGACCTTTTATTCTGCATAACCTCGTATGAGTTCTTTAAAACACGATTTATTACAAAACTCATTTTCGATAGTTATAGTCAATCTACTTAGTCTATGTAGAGTTATTGTGGATCTGAAATAATTTGTGATGATTTTTAATTTGGAAAAACTTTTTTCATAACTTGCAACTTACATAGGCAAAGTTTTAAAATTCTGAGTGCAATATTAATTTAAATATGATAGATAATAATAAACCCCTGCAGAAAATTATATTGAAAATTCCCCGTTTTTTCGAGAATGGGGAAATGAGTAAATTTTCTATTAATTAAATTTTAAGGGTCATATGTCGGTAATTTTTAATTATTAGTTAATGTCGTACTTGAGCAACACAACGGGCTATTGACGACGATCCGGGATTAATCCCATACAACTTGGGATTAATACCGGATCCTTGGACAACACCTCGTAATTTTGAACCACGGTCAGATGACAAAGTAACACCTGAGTTGGCACCCCACGCTCCAAACTTCCACACCAACCCAACGTGAGGACGACAGATTTAAGTTGCACCAGCCGCCTCTACGCCATACGCTTACAAACATCCATGCCTGACCCGGATTCGAACTAGGAACCTTCCGTGTGTGTATATATGTGGGATTGTGCGACGAGCGCGCCAAAGCCTGATACGTCCGCAGCAGTAACGCCACCTAGAGGAAGCGTCCGCTCAGAAGCGACTGGAGCAATGAGACAGATGTTCCCCCAGACACCGAAGCTAGCAGTTGAGCAGACGGCCCATGACTTTTTAGGCAGATGGCCTCTTAGTTGTCGGATATTCTTAATTGTCAAAGATGTTTGTAAATATACTGTAAATACATTAATTTTGTAATTAAACTTAAATTTAAACTTTAAGAGTTATTTATCATTTACCTTTTACGAACACACACACACACACACACACACACACACATATATATATATATATATATATATATATATATATATATATATATATATATATATATATATATATATATATATATACATATATATATACATATACATATATATATATACATATATATATATGTAGGGGTTTTTGCCCCCAGGCGCGTTTCAACAGATGGCAGCACTGGAGACCGCAAGATGACGTCACATTTACTAAGGGAGTTCTTCCCACCTATTTTGTCTTTACCCCCTCTCCAATGTTTGAAAACAGACGTGTTGCTCTAGCGCTATTCGGAGCTTTTGTTTTCGTTTATGTCCATCCAACATCAACCCCTGTCCTTAGATATTTACCTAAAATCTCTATTTTGTTAAAATCCCCTAGACCCCTTGCTACTGTAATTTCCAACAATAAATAAATTGTTAAAGGTATCAATGCTTCCATCACTTCAGGGCCGGCTCTAGACATTTTGGCGCTCCGGGCAAAACCTTAATTTTGCGCCCCCCCCTCCCCGTTTTTTTTAAGTAAATCTCATGCGACCATATTAGAAAGTCAAGAAAACATTGAAATAAAATTGAAAAAAAAAAATGAAAAAAAAAAAAAAAAAAAAAAAAAACGTTTTTTTTAAACTCAATCATCAGATAACAAGATAAGCAATTTAGCACTTAAGGCAAAATAACAAAAATTAAAATGTTGTTGTTCTGTTGTTTCTTATGCCTACACTGGCAGACCAGAGGAGTGCCAGGCCCATCGAAGACGGCAAGAGGCGAGGGGGGTGCGCCTTCCATATTATTGAGCCCTATTGGGAGGAAGTCCGACTTTGTTCGACATACATGACACATCCGTTTTACAGGAAGGTCCCTTTCATACATCCATTCACTCACACATATCGTAATTTAGATCCCAATCAGAGGCCGATAACCCCCTGATCAGGTACCCCCAGAGGTATTGATTTGGTATGGGAACATGGGGGACATTGTGACCACGACCTATTTAACGTGCCCCAGTCACCATTAGTGAACACGACGGTCTTTAGCCAGGTCGAAGCGCCGATCTCACAATCATCAGAATTGGAGGCTCCGCCGAGGACAGAACCAACAACCCTTCTGATGCGAGCCCGACGCTCTACTGACTGAGTAATGCTAAGTGAACTAATATCCCCCATATTATAAATAAATTCTAACTAACCAAAGTAATTAAAATGCCCTTTTTCTAACTTTTCTTTCGGCAAACTCACGAACCAGTGATTTCAAGTCTAATTTGTCACTAATTTGGTGTTCTATAGCTATCATTGCCAATCCATTGAGACGATTTTGCGTCGCATTGTTCTGAGATAATTTTTTATTATTTTTAGTTTTGAAAATCTTCTTTCCCCTGAAGCCACAGTGACTGGCAATGTAAGTAGGATTCTTAATGCTATGCTGAGGTTTAGTGCGAATTTAAGTGTAGCGATAAACTTGAGAACTTCGACAGGGGTTTCCTTTTTTGTTAATAATGACGAAACAATGCTTATTTCATCGGCTAGTTCCAGGGTGTTAAGATCGCTTGGATTTCCATCAGTTAAAACTACTTCCAAATATTTGCAATGAGCCAGTAGCTCATTTCTGGGCATGTCTTTTAGACCAAAAATATTATACAAAAAGCTGAAATAATTTCTGTGAGTATTTAGCAAATTATATCTGGTTTCCAAGGCATTTATTGCTTGATCTATAGTGTGAAAAAAAAATCTATTTTATATTTTTGTTTGAGGTCTTGAACGGGTTCATCCGGGCCTTCATACAAAAACGTTCTTGTTTTGCTTCTGACACGATGACGTGGTGTGGTGGTTTCGAAATTAGCTTCCACGTCAATCTCTGAAGCAAGCTCGGTTGCTTCTAAAATGATGCTTTCAAAAGCTTCATCTGATCTCAGGTTTTCAAAGAAGAGTTTGCAGTTGCTAAGCATATCAATAGCTTGTGACATATTAAAATTTACAGTTTGCAAAAGTTTGCTGATGGGGTTAATATGACTCAAAATTTTGTACCAGATCACAACAGAGCATATAAATTTGAACTGCTTCAAATTATTTAATAATCCGCTAGCCTCGTCTCTGATCATATTATCGATTTCTGAATCTTCATATATGCTGTACAAAGCATCGTGAATTAGACCAATTTGAAACCGCAGAGCTTTTAATGAGTCGACTCGACTTTCCCATCGCGTATAACTCAATGGTTTTAGGGTGTAAGTATCAATATATTTCAGTAATATTGCCCAACGAAAAGAAGAGGAAGAAAAAAATGTATATAACTTTTGAACAATATTGAAGAAGTTGGCTGCCTCAAACGAGGATTTTGCCATATCGTTTACAACCAAATTTAGCGAATGGCTGCTGCATGGAACATAAAATGCTCTGGTGTTTATATTTCTGATTCTTGTTTGTACTCCCGATTTTTCTCCTCTCATATTGGAACCATTGTCATACCCTTGACTGCGCATGTTTTCTACTTTAAGCCTATTTTTCTCTAGCTCTTCTAGTAAAACCTCCGACAATTCCTTAGCTGTTGATCTCTCAATGGGTAGAAAACCCAAAAAATGTTCGTTGATATTAACTTGAACTTCAGACTCTGATTCCTGCATGGAGACAAATCTTACCACAAATGTCATCTGTTCTACTTTACTTGCATCGGGAGTACAGTCAAGAATCACGGAATAATACTTGGCCTTTTGAACTTGCTCAATGATGTGGAGCTTTATGTTGTCATGCAATAATTCAATTATTTCATTTTGTATAGTTTTCCCTAGATATGTAGCTTTGATTTCTTCTTTATTGAGGACTATGCGAACGTGTTCCTCCATTTTTGGATCAAACTCAGCCAATAACTGAATTAACTTCAAAAAGTTTCCATTATTGTGTTCATACAGTTTATCACTTGTTCCTCGAAAAGCTAGAGAGCTCTCACCTAGCATTTTAACGACTGATATAATGCGTAAAAGAACTTCAGACCAGTGATTTATCTCAGAATCAATATGAGTCTCTGAGAAACTGCATCTATTGTTTCACCTATTTTCAATCTTTGCTTCAATTCAAGCCATGATTTCAAACCATCTATATGAGCTTTAGCATTTTCATGATGTGCTAAAGAGTCCCCTAAATGCTTCCAGTCTTTAAATCCCCGATTGCCAAGAGCGCTCAAGCTAGATGGTGCAGCAAAAGGTCGACATGGAAAACAGTACAAAGCGTTTTGAAATACGGAATATACTATCCATTCTCTTAAAACCTCTTCTCCATTTCTAAGCCTTTTCTTGTAATGTTTTGGTGAGAATAGCATCGGACATTTGGTTTCTGGAACAAATTAATTAAAATAAAAGATAATACTGATATAAAAAAAGCCATGATTTAATTTAAATTATAATTTCTGAAATCCCCCACTTGTGCGCCACTGGCTTAAAAAAAAACGTATTATATTCAACTTCAGACTCAATTACCTTTCATTCGATACCACACAAGCCATGATTTGATTTAAACTCTAATTTTCAAAATCCCCCCCCCCTTATGCGTCACTGACTTAAAAAAATGTATTTCATTCAACTCCAGACTCAATTACCTTTCATTTGATACCACACAAGCAATGTTTTGATCTAAACTCAAATTTTTGAAATCTACCCCCCACCCTTTTTTTGGCTTATGTCTGATGGATTTTATTAGTTTTTAAAAATGAAAACAAAAATTAAAACACAAACCTTCACAGAAGCCAAACGCACTGGACAATTTGCACAAGCACTTTTTTAAAGCTTTTTTGCACTAACAATTTAAACAAACTATTTTATTTCGCACCAGCCGAAGTCTAGTGGCAAATAATGCATTGTTTTAAGTCTACTTCCTTTTTATATGCAGTTAAAAGGGGCTGTTAGATCTTGTTTCGCTTGGTTTCAAAATTGTTGTTTCCTGTACAGTCGTGTTGCCACGGGCCGAAAAACTTGTCAATTCTTGAAAGGCGTTGGCTGAGTGGTTTTGTAATGTTGAATTGAATTCAAGTAGGTTTTGCCTTAATGTTTAAATATATTATATTATTTGAATTATGTGCTTAGAAATAAAAATGATAAATTCCGCCTCTTAATCTTGTCAACTATCAGTCAAATCTTGCAACGCGTTTTTGAGAAAATTCCCGTGAACCGATTTCAATGAAATTTGGTATACTTCCAAGGGTCCGATGACAATGCAATATTATGAAAAATAATTTATTGATATATCAGAATGACAAAAAAATATTCTTTACTTTTTAGTTTTAGTGCATTTTATAAAAGCCTGTAACTTAATTTTTTTTATCAGTTCATTTTCATTTTCCATGATTTTGGCGCCCCTAGATCATTGCGCTCCGGGCGGCCGCCCGGATCGCCCTACCCTGGAACCGGCCCTGATCACTTTTTTCATCACTTGTGGAATCGAGTCTGATGATCTTTCCCACAAAATGGGCGCTCTAGCCCGGGATTTGAATCTGCAATCCTGTGACTGATAGATGATAGAAGAAATACACCATCGTAGATCTACTACGTCGTAAAGACCCGAAGACGGAGAAACCCAAACCACAAGTGCACCATCGTAGATCTACTACGCATTAAAGACCCGAAGACAAAGAAACACAACCAGGAAGTGTCTTGTCGTCAATCTCAGATAAGCTAAACTTATATTAACTGTTTTATTTCTGCTTAAGTGTTTATTCGAAAAATGTGCTCTTCCTTCTAATTTTATTATATTATTTTTTTTTTTTTTTTTTTTTTAATCATTTTGCATGTCAAAACTAAAAGCGTTCTTGTTCCCATGCAACTGTATTTCCTTAAAAGTGTTTTTAACAAACTAATTTCAATGTTCTCTATTTGGCGACTGATTCGCAGAGAGTTTTGAAGGCGAAACGAAAGTGTTCTCACATAGAATTTTTTCTTCGAATTGTTTAGGAATTTCGTATTTGCTTCTCCAAATACTAAAAACTAATCGTGTTCTCTAATTAATAAGTCGGATCTCTTTGTTTAGTCTGGCGCTCTTGTTGTGAAAATGCCGTCTGAATTCGACTAGTTATTCATTTTTTATTCTTCGTGTGTTTTCTGTTGTGGTGGATGTTGGATGATAGCGTGTAGTATATTTTTGCCACGTCATACTTTTTATTGTATTATTTTAATTTTTAATGTGTTATATGCTCATATGAACTTGGAGAGGTGTGTGGTAGTCATTGTGCTTTCCACTCGTTATTTGAATTCAATAATTTTGTTTTTACCGACTCGACAAATTGAGTCGTGGGTGGAAAGGTGATTGACTCGAAAATTGAGTCGTGGGTGAAAACTGTTTCCCCGTTTAGAATTAAATGATTCTGTTTTGTTGACTCGAAAAATTGAGTCGTGAGTGAAAACTTTCCCCGTTGAGGATAAAAAATATTCTTTTTTTGTGACTCGAAAAATTGAGTCGTGAGTGAAAACTGTTTCCCCGTTTAGAATTAAATGATTCTGTTTTGTTGACTCGAAAATTGAGTCGTGGGTGAAAACTGTTTCCCCGTTTAGAATTAAATGATTCTGTTTTGTTGACTCGAAAATTGAGTCGTGGGTGAAAAGAGTTTCCCCGTTGAGAATAAAAATATTCTGTTTTTGCGACTCGAAAATTGAGTCGTGTGTGAAAAGTGTTTCCCCTTTGAGGATTAAATTATTCTGTTTAAATTGACTTGAAAATAAGAGTCTTGGGTGAGAAGTGTTTCTCGTTGGTAGACCGTGTATGTCTCCCGGTATTTTTTCCTGAGACTAGTTCTAACTACTAGTTCCATTGAGGATAGTAAATCCTCCTAGTAACTGTTTTCTTTATAGGTAGGTTATATACGCCTGTCATTATTATTTTATTTGGTACTTTTTTGCCGACACAATCGTCATGGCTTACTTGACCAAAGGTTGCAAAGCAGATTTGTTAGAAGTTGTTGATGAATTAGGCTTGACGCCGCAGGAAGGTAGCAAGATCGTCGACCTTAAAAAACTAATTTTAGAAAGTGACGGCTACGACGAAGAAATTGTTTCTGGCATTCTGAGCCGAATCATTGAAGATCGAAAGGAGGCAGAAAGAAGAGATGATGAAACAAATCGAAGGGCTCAGGAAGAAAGAAGAGAAGAAAGGGCAGCTCAGTTGGAGTTACAACGCCTTCAACTTGAAGTAGCTCGAGCTGGTCAACCTGCTGCACCTCCTGGGCGTACAGAAGAAACTCAGCCTAGAATACCCCTCGCTCAATTAATACCGAAGTTTGATGAGAAAAATGACGAAATGGGACTTTTTCTCATAAACTTTGAGAGACGTGCGGAGATGGCGAAGGTGCCTAAGCGAGACTGGGTAGCATATTTGTTGCACGTAATGCCGTCGGACATCTCAAACATGCTTGCTAGAGAATCCGTGGAAAATGCTAACAACTTCGATTACGTCAAGAACATCATTCTTAAGAAGTACAAAGTGACATCAGAAAAACTGAAAAACTTGTTTTATCGTCACACTAAAACCACTGATAAAACATGGAGGAACTATGCCCATGAACTGAGCTGCTACTTCCGAGAGTGGATAGCAGACTTGCAGGTCAACACTTTCGACCACCTGGTAGAATTATTAATAACCGAACAGCTCAAATTCCGAGCTCCGGAAGAAATCAAGGAAAATTTCTTTAAGGAATGGATGCAATTCAAAAAGCCAGATCAACTTGCAGAAAAGTTTGATGAATATGAAAGTTTGAGAGAGAGCCTCTCGAGGAGTAATTTCCAAAGAAGAGACTATGGGGGACACACCGTAAGTTATAGCAATCATAAAAATAAAGAAAATCCTGGTGGTAGAGGGGCAAAAAACATCAAGCCTGAGCCTGTATGGAACAGACCAACAACTGGCCAAAACAGAAATCCTGGACAGAGGAAACCCAGATGTTACGACTGTGGTTCCCCAGATCATCTTCGTCCTGCTTGTCCCAGAAAGAACCAGCAAAGGTTCCCAGAAACAGAAAATAAGATCCCCAAACCTGAGAAAGCCCTTGATAGTCACATGATCCATGTGACTGCAGTTGGAGCTGAAATGCCAGAGGTTTACCTGGACGTGGAACTAAACAAGTTCCTGAAAGAAGTGAAGCTAGGCGAGCTGTCGGTTGTCGCACTCCTTGACTCGGGTAGTAAACGCAACATTTTAAGAGAGGACGTCTTCAAGAAAATGAAAAATCCACCCACACTAACAAGTAACACCTCTGTATTGTCTGGAATCGGCAACGGCCTGGCAAAAACGAAAGGATCTTTTCGGCATGTTGTTGACATAAACGGGCATGTTTGTCAACTTGACTTCCAGGTTGTCTCTGCCAAAGACATATGTTATGAAGCTATCATTGGATCAGCATTTTTGAGTCGAGTATCGTTTCCTTTTCTCGATGAAACTGAGGCTCCAAGGAAGGAATCTGTTGACTGGATGCTACAAATCGCTGAATGCAGTGAACAAGGAAATGAATTGGATCTTCGTCACATCCAGAACGGCTGTCTTCGGAAAAGCGTAGAAGACCTGATATCTAATTATGAGCCGAGAAAGACGAAGTCTACTGACATTTCGATGAAAATAATTTTGGAAGATGAAATTCCAGTGTATCAAAGAGCCCGTCGGTTATCACCTTTCGAAAGGCAAGAGGTTAACAAACAGATAGACGTGTGGTTAAGGGATGGAATCGTTCGTCCCAGTTCTTCAGACTATGCCAGTCTAATTGTCTTGGTCAAGAAGAGAGACCTTTCAACGCGGATTTGTGTTGACTACCGAAAATTGAATCGTAAACTTGTCAAAGATAGGTTTCCATTACCTCTCATTGAAGATGTCTTGGACCGATTGCAAGAAGCCAAAGTCTTCACTACATTAGATCTCAAAAATGGTTTTTTTCATGTCCCTGTAGAGGAGAGCAGTCGCAAGTATACTTCATTTATCGTACCAGATGGTCAGTATGAATTTCTCAAAGTACCCTTTGGACTCAGTACAAGTCCTAGTGTTTTTCAAAGGTACGTTTATAGCATCTTTAGAGATCTGATGAAGGAGGGCACCGTTATCATCTACATGGATGATTTGATCATTCCGTCGTCTGACGAAACAGAAGGTGTCGCGAAGTTGAATTGTGTTCTCCAAACAGCATCTAATTATGGACTTGAAATTAAAACAAAGAAATGTCAATTCTTAAAGCGCACTGTGGAATTTTTAGGTTACATCGTGGAAGATGGGACGGTTCGTCCGTCAAATGCAAAGACGCTTGCAGTTCAGAAGTTTCCCCTTCCAACCAACATTAAACAAGTACAAAGTTTCCTTGGCCTCACAGGCTACTTCAGAAAGTTTATTCCAGATTACTCAAAAGTTGCAAAACCGTTGAGTGATCTTCTCAGAAAAGGTAGTTCATTTGAGTTCGGGAACGAACAGAAGGAAGCCTATCAGAAACTCAAGGATCTACTCGCCGAAAGTCCAGTTTTACATCTCTTTAGGCCAGGAAGAAAAACCGAACTACACACTGACGCCAGTATGCACGGATTTGGTGCCATATTACTGCAGGAAGCCGATGACGGAAAACTACATCCTGTCCACTATATGTCTAGAAAGACTAGTCCGGCAGAAGAAAAATACAGCAGCTATGAGCTAGAAGTCCTCGCAGTAGTGGAAGCACTGAAAAAACTGCGTGTATATTTGATGGGCAACAAGTTTAAAGTAGTGACGGACTGCTCTGCCTTCCAGAAGACGATGGATAAAAAGGACCTGGTGACCAGGATAGCAAGATGGGCTTTACTCCTGGAGGAATTTGAATATGAAATTGTTCACCGACCAGGGGAAAGAATGCGACACGTTGACGCTTTGAGCAGGAATCCTGTGATGGTCATCATTAATGACACTGTTACAGCAAGACTAAAAGTTGCCCAAAGTAAAGATGACCATATCATTACCCTTAAGTCCTTAATAGCGAATAGCGGTTCTAATGAATATTTCTCAAAGAATGACATTCTGTACAAATATGAGAACGGTCGAGAACTAATAGTCGCTCCCAGGGATATGCAGACTGAAGTGGTCAAGCTAGCTCATGAAAAGGGTCACTTTTCAGTTGAAAAAACAGAAGAGATAGTGAAGCAGGAATTCTTTGTTTCAAACTTGCGCACCTTGACACAAAGTGTCATCACTAACTGCATTCCATGTATCTTAGCAAATAAGAAAGCGGGAAGGAAGGAAGGCTTTTAAAATCCAATTCCCAAGGAAGACGCTCCGCTAAACACATATCACGTGGATTTCATAGGGCCCATGCCATCTACTAACAAAAATTACCAACATATCCTAACTGTTGTAGATGCCTTTACTAAATTTGTCTGGCTCTACCCTGTAAAGTCTGTAGCAGCCGAAGATGCCCTAGAAAAGCTGAAGCACCAACAAAAGACCTTTGGAAATCCTGCTAGGATAATATCTGACAGAGGCTCAGCGTTCACGTCAAATGCTTTCACAGAATACTGCAAAGAAGAAGGTATCCAACACCTTCAAATAGCCACTGGAGTGCCTCGTGGGAATGGACAAGTTGAAAGGATTCACCGAACTCTTATCCCTGTTTTGACAAAGCTTACTCTAGAGGAACCTACTAAGTGGTTCAGGCATGTCGCAAGACTACAGCGAGTTTTAAACAGCACAGTAAGCCGTAGTACCAAGTACACTCCATTTGAACTCTTGACTGGCATCAAAATGCGCAATAAAGAAGATATAATTGTCAAAGATATTCTTATGGAAGAAATGATGGAAAACCATCAAGAGGATCGAAATATTCTCCGACAAGATGCGAAGGCTAATATCAAAAAGATCCAAGATGAGAATAGGAAGTACTATGATAAGAAACGCAAGAAAGCTACTATCTATAAACTGGGCGATCTCGTAGCAATCCAGCGAACCCAGTTCGGCACAGGATTAAAGCTGCGAACTAAATTTTTTGGCCCGTACGAAGTTTCGAAAGTTAACTCAAAAGATAGGTACGAAGTGACCAAAGTAGGGTATCACGCCGGCCCTAATAAAACCACCACTTCGGCTGATCTCATGAAACCATTTGCTTAGTCAGACTGATTTCATTTTTTTTTCCCTTTATAGTATTAATTAAATTATATTCTTGTTCTCGTATAATACATTTGTTTATTTTATATTTCGTATCGTGTATTTTTTGGAATATTGAAATTAATGTGTATTTTTATATATTATCCCACTTCTGACACCAATTGGTCTTGTACAAAAAATTGTAACTGTGTTTTTAGTTTAGTACTGTAATTTTTCTGTATACTCATATCCTCCTTTCGTTTAAGGGCAACCATCCAAACATCTAGAATGTGATGTGTGAAAACGTGTCAAGATGGACCCTTAAGCCAACTGAATTTGTAAGCGATGTCCAGTGCTGTTTTCAGTTGGTAACTTTTCTTAAAGTTTCTTTCTTTTAGCACATTGGTTTCCTGGTGCGCCGCTGTGGTCAGCGACGGTGTCAGGACGGCCGATCTGTAGGGGTTTTTGCCCCCAGGCGCGTTTCAACAGATGGCAGCACTGGAGACCGCAAGATGACGTCACATTTACTAAGGGAGTTCTTCCCACCTATTTTGTCTTTACCCCCTCTCCAATGTTTGAAAACAGACGTGTTGCTCTAGCGCTATTCGGAGCTTTTGTTTTCGTTTATGTCCATCCAACATCAACCCCTGTCCTTAGATATTTACCTAAAATCTCTATTTTGTTAAAATCCCCTAGACCCCTTGCTACTGTAATTTCCAACAATAAATAAATTGTTAAAGGTATCAATGCTTCCATCACTTTTTTCATCACTTGTGGAATCGAGTCTGATGATCTTTCCCACATATATACATATATATATGTACATATATATATACATATATATATAGTGTGTAGGGGACTAAATGTGGCTTTCGCCCCTTCTCCTCAGTGACAGGAGGGACTAAATACCCCCCCCCCCGCCCCCCCTGTTGGCACGTGCCTGTTTGCCGTCCACTAGATCACGTCCTGCATGTATTGACAGGAAATGAAATTAGTCCAAATTTCCTTTAACGGTATTTTTAATGTTATTTTTGAAGTTAAAATGTTAATAATATTCCCTGATATTGTGGGTGTGGAGGGGCGAAATATGTCTTTCGCCCCTCCTCCTCAGTGACAGGAGGGGCCAAAAAAAACACACACACACACCCCCTGTTGGCACGTGCCTGCACTGGGCGAACATCATATATGGAACTGAAACCAATCGACTGATTCTTCAAATTGTTGCCATTCTATAAAACCTTAATCTCATAAAATAAATGTTAACACAAATAGGTGGTGCTGCTTTAACTGAATCGAACACCATTAAACTCCAGAACAACCAACTAGTCCGGGTCGATCTCAATCAATATTGTTCGCTCAGCAGCATGGAAAACGTTCTTAACAACACATTATAATTTCAAAAACGACGAAACGCCACTGTTGGCACGAAATTAGTTAATTTCTTAATTCGAAATTAGTTAATTCGAGGTGGAGACTGAATCACAGAGTAGTAAAGACCGTTTTTATTGGTACCTGTTTGAGCGGCACCATATGCACGCATTCCTAATTCTTGTTTTATTGGCAGAATAATTATGTTCACTGCAGTTTTCTTTCAATTCTCTGAACAAAATGAGTAGAGTGACCTCCCTTTCGTTGAGAGAACATTTAACCTAAGCAACAGGTGATCAATTTTTATAAATCACATGAAGTAACGCCAAAACGAAAAGAAAATCTCATCAGATTATGTTGATAGATACTCTCCACTTAACGATCATTCGGTATTACAACCAGTTCTTCAATGTAAAGAATTTCCTCCTCTCAACATGAAATGCCAATGCTTGCCTGAGATACAACAGAATCAAATGGAAGATTTCACTTGTAGCTCGGTGTGACAGATTTGTTTATCTGTCTGCTGACACCGGCAAAGTTATTCGGCGTTGGACTCAGCAGATTAAATGCCGGAATGTTCTCAATACACTTTCTGTTGGTGATCGTTGTTCTTGCTCAAGTAGATTACCCGTTACAAACGACCGGATCGTCTTTACCTGGACAAATTGTTTACAGTGGAAGGTTATGGTTATTCTAATTTGCCGACATTTAAATTTCCGCTTAAAACAGTTTCCTTTCCTAATGCCACGTTCTTTTCCTTTTGAAAACCAACTAATGTACCAACATGCTATAATGACCTGTCCAATCCCCAGATTCATCCCCGATTGAAAACGTTTGGGGTCTGCAAGAGACGCGTTATACAAACTCAGATGCATCGACCTGAAACAACACAAGATACAGAGGTTTTTTTTTATATAAGGGCGTCATTTCGTTTAAGAATAACATTTAAATAAAATATTTTATTTATTTTTTGTTACATTATTCACTCAATCAATGACAATTTATGGAATAAGATATTGGCCAAATGTCCGCACTGGATATTTGGGCTCCTTAGATCGAATTTCCATTTACTTTGAGCACCTTTCTAGATAATTTTTTCAATTTCTTCACGAATATGCTGAAACTGTTTAATTCTGCATGTGAGTGTAGACTCGATACTTTAACCATATCTTAACGAGGCATCTCGTCATTAGAAAAAGATTGACCAGATTTTGATTGATTTTAGGGATTGTCTTTTTAGGGCAATTGTAAACGGAGAGGAAAAATTAGGCCTTCTTAAGGGATTTTTAAGTCCCATGAGACTGTACATTTCTTAGCTAATATTAATTTACTATTAGTAGGAAAACTCGATACGTAGTGATTTGATAAATTATGTGTGAAAAATATCTAGTAATTCTAAAACAAGCCAGTCTTTTGTTGAATCAATTTAAAAATAATTTAATATGCCAAAGTATGTACAGGTAGTTGTTCAATTGTTTTTCCTTTCTTTCTGTGATTCACCTTCATACTGCCTAACCAATTCTTGCTGAACATCCATTGCAGCAGGAGAGTACCGAGAATACTCCATTGTGAATTCACCTTTACCTTGTGTACTCGACCTCAATTCAGATGAATAGCCAAACATGGAGTTTAGAGGAACCTAATAAAGATAGATGAAAATGTAGATGATGCCATATTGTCAGAAAACTTAATATTATTACACCTTATTTCAAATATAAACACATGTATTTTTAAACCACTTGCCAACTTAGCAGAAAACGATTCTGGAAGGTTTTAATGACATAAAAACCAAAGTGCAACAGATAGAAATGTAAATTGCCTAAAAGAATTCTTAAAATGAAGAGATTAATTAAAAGTGCCAAACTGGGTTTCATGAAAGCATTTCAAAACAAAAAACTAATTCTGCTCTCTACAATTCTTATGTGCTTATAGCAGTAGTTTGAACTTGTTGAAACCGAATTTGTGATAGTTTACACAAAACAATGCTAAATAAATGCAAAAATAAGAAATTATCCTTTTCTTAAATGTTCTTGACATATTTAGAGGCTTTTCTTTTCAAAATTAGTGCCAAAGATTTTTTTAGATACTCAAGCAATTTGCTGATTATGTTTTTCTTTCATGGTGCTCTAAGACTATTCAGATATACTACTACAATTTTAACGATAACAAATATTGCAGTTTTCATATTCCATTCTTGAAAAGTAGTAGTAAAGTGAATGAAAAATAAATTCAAAACTCAGAAAAATCAAGAGAATAACATAAATGGGCAATTGAATAATCCTCAAAATATATCCATGCCAAAAATTTCTAACTATGGAGCTGAATAATATGGAGCTGCTTGTTGTTTCATGCTTATAACATAACATGCATTTATAGCCTGAATAACCCAAATCTCTTTACAAGTATTTATCAATTTTTTAAACATGGAAATTTTCATGAAATTCGAACACCAATAAACATGTAATTATTTTTTATTTACAAGTCTAATTATGTATTTAAAGAATAAAAAACATTAGTCAATTTTTCTATCCATGTTTCCTATACTTGAGACATAAACATTTCGATGTATTCAGGATTTAATATATTCTTTGAGTCTCATATCACATAATGCATGGTTTTGTAAACTTTTATACTGAAAAATTTCCTTTTTACACTAACTTTCGACTGATAAAAACAAAGCACATCAATTCCATCTCTGCAGGAACATGACATGATGAGCAAGTGTAACCATTTATCGATTTACTTATACAGTACAAAGTTCCAAATCAGGAGGTTTGGCTAATCCGGTTTTTTGGTTTTCTCACTTTTCCCCATTTTTCAACAATTTTTAAAGAACAAAGAGTTAAACCTGGACCTAATTGATGAAGCAACGAACAATAACGGACATGCTCAGAGTAAATACCATGCAAAGGAATTAGAAGATTTGCAAATAAAATTTGTTTCATAATATTAAAAAGGTTTTTTTCCTTTTTTAAAAATTATTCTTATTTACCTGCTATTTTACTATTGCAAACGAAAAATGTGCAGGGGGGGGGGTTAGATTAAAGGTTTATTTTTGACAAAAAATGCAAATAATCCAAAATCTGGAATGGGTAAGGTCTGGAGGATTCCGGATTTGGCACTTTGCACAGTATGTATAAACTGGCTGTATTTTCATGTGACAGAAAAGTATCCAATAAGCTTTAACCCTCCTTGCGGCTGTCTTGTCGATGTATCTTGTCATTAGAAAAACCGACCAGATTCTGATAAGGCCAAAAAAATGGTTTGTTTCCTGTAACCCGACCGACCCTGAAATTACAATACAAAAATTCTTACCCTAAAGTTATTTTTAGCCTTTTGATTACGATGTCACAGCAATTGTAATAAATTAATATATTATGGAACATGATATTGACTCGCAAAAATAATTATACCCAGGTATTTTACAACACTGATCACACCTCTGATCAATTTTAAATCTCTCAGATACAACATATTTCTTTTTGAGTACTTGCTAAAAATATTTAGCAAAAACTTTTTCATACCTACAGACAATAATATTTTTGCCCATGTTACAGGAAACAAAACTTTTTTTTTTGGCCTAACGAGAGAGCTCGTTTATGAAGATCTCATTGCCTCTCATCAGAAGAAGAAATGGACCAAATCTTGATAATGTGATCATAAAAAAATATGTGATATCTTGATGAGATTTCTCATCACTAGTAAAATTGGTCAGAACTCGAAGGACGAGACACCTCGTCGAAACAACTTGGGTCCATCTATACTATTATAAAAGGAAGTGTTTGTCTGTCTGTTTCTTGCCGCAAAATCCTGACGATTCTATGGCACTTACAGCAATGAGATTTGGCACACAGGTAGTCCGAATTATTTGCAATTTATGCGTCACAGCAAATTTTAAAATTCAATCTAGAAGATTTTAAAATGAATTTAATAGTTTTATCCTCTACGTGGTTCTTCTTTGGACGAAAGAAGAACAGCCGCAATCTTGACTTTTCTCCCCTTGTAACCTTGGATCTGTGCCAAGTTTTTTATTTTTTTTGTTTCCGCTTTGATTTTGCACCGCGGAACAGAACCCCTTCGTGTTAAAAAAATCAAACAGATTACATTTCCAGTCCCATTTCATTTCCGCTTCCATTCAAATTTTCAATGAGAGCAAGAAATAAAAAAACATATTGACTGGTATTAAGTTTTTTTCGTAAAATCAGAATCGCTAAAGATAGATTGAAAATTTCAATGGATTTGAAATCTGAGGAAAATTTTACTTTAGATTGATACCTAAAAATATGATTTTCATTAAATAAATAATTTTTTAATTGAATATATCTTTACTGGATATGAAATCTGCAGAAAATTTTACACCAGATTAATACCTTACATCACGGCGTTGCCTGTGGTGTTGGTTTGCGAAGCAAACGCTGCACGCATTGGCTAGTCTCTAATGTTATAACAGGAAGTATTTGTCTGTTTGTTTCTTGTGATTAAAGTCCTGACGAATCTATGGCACTTACAGTAATGGGATTTGGCACACAGGTAGCCATCTATTGTACAAATATACTATACCATCTATTGTACAAAGGTTAAGTTTGTAAATACCAACTCACCTCAGCCGTGACAACAGCCCAGTTCTCTACAGAGTTCATCGATAACACGACACCTGATCGCTTGTTCAGCTGGTTGATAACAGAGCCCTGAAATTCAGATGGCGCAATCACTTCCACAAGCATCACGGGCTCCAATATATTCCATTGCCCAGACTCAAACACTGAAAACAAATTACGTTTAGATTTTAAGTACATGCTCTAATCTTATTGAATGAGTCCATCTTGGAAAAAATCATCTATACGAGTTGCCCAGAAGCCAATGCAGATAAGTCCAGAAAACAAAAAATGAGAAAACTGATGTTTTTAATACATTGATTTATAAAATTTTTGGTATATTAATTTGATAAGAAAATTATATAATCTTTTCCAAAGGTAAGGCAAGAAAACAAGATATGTACAGGATGTGAAAATAAAAACGTAAGAAATTTATGTAAAAATAGATAGTTTGAGATTGTTCTGTGTTTTGTCAATTCATGTTGTAATGTATGGAAGCGTTCGTAAATGTTGTGTTCCTTTTTAAACAATTTAATTTAAGAGAAATAAGGTCCGGATGTAAGGAAAGCAACTAGGCCGTTAAAATTGGATTAGTGGTAGTATCGTAAAAGCATTGCGTTTTGGGGTAAAGATCACTCAACCCGGAGCACACCATGATGGTCCAAAACATCGATATTTCGACACACTATAATGCATTAAATAAAATATGCATTTAGAGGTGAGTTTGGTGAAATGTTTGGACTGTTCTCTTATTCCACATCTAACCATTGCATGTCGAAAACGGCATGCAATGGTTAGATTGGAATAAGAGAACAGTCCAAACATTTGAATAATTAAAAATTATTCCATTATTTATTAAAGGTAACAAGAACATAGGACAGACAATTTAACAATCTAGAATAAACAAAGTAAGCATATTAAGGAGTTAGAACAAATAATGTGAGAACTCGTAAAAGAAATGATGATAGGTAAACAAACTGAACCTTTTCATGCCAGACCGGCATTTTAACAACACAAATTAAGCACTAGATTACTGAAAACATGAGTGTGCAAAGGTGATGTAGTACATAATAATATTTATGTATTTAAACATTAAACCAGACAATATAAAGGGGTGACAAAAACCCATGACTTGTATTTTCGCCTATTAAAACCAATGGCGAATCGTCGGGCCATGAGATATGATTGGGCCAATGGATAAAATTAACTCAAGTTATGCCCTGTCATTTAGTTAGTTATTAAAGATGTTAAAGTTTGATACATCACCGATGGAAGAAAAATAAACGAGACGAGGGGGGGGAATGGTGTAAGCCGACAGCCACGACCAACGTTGTTCAACCACAGCAGCTGGCAAAGAGAGTCAACATTCTAATTTTGCGCTTCATTTCACAGCGCTTATCTGCATGCTCATTGGTGCTTTGAAGTCACGAGAAAAGTGAAAATCGCATCTGCGCTGGCTCGCCCTGAGCGGGAAGTTAATAGAATATTCCAGAAGGTCGAAAAGGCGGAATTTTTTACTGTTGCCACCACTTATCCATTTGGCGATGAAAAAATGTCATATTTGATTTGAGGCTCGGCAAAAGCGCTGTGTTATTTGGGCATAACATTAATGAAATTTCAGTGAAACATAAGTCACATGACGGATTTTTTTCTAGTTTACACTTTTTTTTCAAAGAATTGTTTATGAATGCAGCCTCAGTGTTACCAACACATATCGAAAGAAGGAGAATTTAGTTTTTATTTTAAAGTTTATGTAAGAAATATTGAAAAAAAAAGTGGACTTATTCACACAATGGCTTCTGAAATTACTATACAACATATTCAGAAGCTATAAAAAGAAGAGCTTTCTGACCAAGAAAAAACGAAGTAACAAGTAAATCTTTACTATAACTAAAAAGAATATTATTTATTCCATTAAAATTTACAAAAATCAGAAAATATCAAAAAATGGATTGGTTTCCGAGCGACTTGTATATTTCTCAGAAATTGGTATTATTTGATTGCTGGAGAATGGGTGTAAATCTTTATAGACAAACAAAATCTATCACTTTGAGATACATTGTCAATTTTGCCACTTCATTCAAATATGGCTTGGTTATGGCACAACAAATTTTTTTAAAGTGCAGAGTTCAACTTTCTAACAAAACTCTTCAGCAGTCTGATGGAAGAAATAGTGACAAATTTAAAAAAGATAGAGATTGACGGAGAAAGAAAATGTTAAGCGTTTGCGAAATTGTAAGAATTTTAAGAAATTAAAGAGTAGTGTGTGAAAGTCATCAAATAAGTTAATGTGATGCAATATTCAGGAGCATAATTGCAAAAACATAACATGCATTATGCATGAATTAAGTATGATTAAAAAGTCACAAAATAGAGTTTGTATTTTTGATTAATTCTACTTCAGAAGGAAATATGAAATGCAAAGTAAAACATACTTGAATCCATCAAAACATAAATAGTTAGATGATGTGAATATAGGTTGTAATCAACTATCCATAAAACAGATTAAAATTATTTTTCTCTCTAATGTTGATTACTGTATTTATCATAAGATTTTGAGCTTTTAATCCAAATGTATCCAGTCATTTTAATGTCAGTCTCTAAAAAAGGAAAATATTTTCTTAATTTTAAAATAATTTCTGATGAAATTTTTTTTTTAAAGTTAAATGATGGATTTGTATTACTCTTTTCCCTAAATCTAACTTACATAAGAGATTAAATGTGCTTAACACATGTCATTATCAGATGCAAACAGTAGACCTTTCAATACAGATGCTCTGTGCGTGTTGCTATCAAAGTTTATTTTAAAATATCAAATTTTTTTTGTTGAACTACTTATTTCTACTTTTTTGTCGGTTTTCTATTAAGAGTCATTAATATATGAGCCATTATTTTTGAAAGTGGGATCAGTCCACTTTGAAAAAAAATGAGTTTATTTTCTTTAACAATTTTAATAATTATTATTGCAGAATAAAATTTAACAGGTTTATAGTGTTAAAAGTATCATCCAAATTGAGCAACGTTTGCCAATATTTTAAAATTTATTTAAACGCAAACCCTTAAATATCTCGATGTACGAAAAAATGGACTTGTACCACTTTCAAAAATAATGGCTCATATGTTAAAATATTTCATAAAATCCAACACTTACATTTAGATTTAAAATTAAATGCAGACATTGTTTTCTACCACCAGTACAGTTTTATTGATATATAAAAGCTGTGCAAAGGTAATTTGATGGTGATTTGGTGAAATAATTTAAAACTTAAAAATTATGTGACAGGATTAACAGTTTAACTACCTTGCCTTACAGCTCCCCAAGCAGCAGACATGAATGCAATATCATTGGAATCAACGATGTGATGAGATCCTGTTTGAAAAATAAGTTGTGCAATACACATGAATATCATATTACATTTTCACAATATAAAACTGTAAAATATTTTAAATTCCAAAATAAAATTGCAGATATAAAAGTATAGTCAAACCTCATTACGACGAACTGACTGAATAAATGAAGATTCATTCAGAAGACAAAAGAATAAGCGTGACTTCTTTAAAAGCTACTTTTTTTGTTAAGAAGTAAAAAATCCCCTGCTTAAACTTTAAAATTTAGCAGGTGAGTAATGCTGTCTGTGGAGCAATAAACCTCAGTTACCTGTAGACCTTGCAGAAAAGACCTTCCATGGTTCATCCATGCTTGCAATCCCAAATTAAAAAAGGAAAGTTTATAGTTTAAGTTTTTTTTTTTTTAATTCTATTTGAAATCATTCTTGTCTAGTAAGGACTTTCTGTTTTGACCATCCTAGTAATAGTTTTGAAATTGCGATTAAGAGTATAAGTAGTATTTCTATATAATATAGTGAAATAAATCAGTTGTAAAAGTGTAATCCCTGTCACACACGTTTGTTACTGAAGTTTAATGCTTGTGATAAATTCATTGTTCTTCTAAAGCAAGACGTCTGCGACTTTAAGTTTGGAACCAAGAGAAACGGAAAAATTAAAGAAGTGAATCCAGTTCCAAGAAAATTGCCTTTCTTGGAAAAGGACGTAAGATTTAAAGTCCCTCGCACAGGAAAGGGGTTTGGAAAAGACAGACACTTTGAAATTGGTGCAATGAAAAGTACTAAAAACTAAGATGAAAAACTGGCAAGATACATTAGTCAACATAATTGATGAATGAATAGAAAAACAGAAGATAGTTGAAGAAGAAACTGAAAAGACAGCTTTTAAATTGGAATGCCCGAAGCACTCTCCAACAAGTTATGAAGTAGCAAATCCTACTTCTGATATCCTTGTTTAACAAAATGCACATTTGCCCTCCTTCCTTGCATGGACATCCTAAAGCTGCAAATGTATCAATTGCTCCCCTATGAAGGAGACTCTGACTCTCAAAGAATGGTGTAACAGTCTAACAAAAGCCAAGTAGGCTATCTGATACTTCTCCTGGATACTCATCGAGACATCTTCACAGCCCGGGAGAGACTTTAATGAATAATGAAATGAGAAAACATTGAACTGAAGCAGGAAAGCGACCGATAAACACCACTTGTGGAGCAAGACTTCCATTATCTATGGAACTTTCAAATTTCAAACGAACAGCAGTTCCTAATGTCAGCCTTGAGTCCTGAAACATCGAACTGACAATTTCCCCTTATGTTTAGAATCTGTGGAGCTTTCGAATAAGAACAAGTTCTGATCGACATCTGTGAGACTTGAAACATTCAACTGTCAATTTTCCATTATCTAATTTTGTTTGCTAGTGTCCATGATTGCGTTTGCACCATTCTTGGAATTCTCTAATTGAAATCTTGTAATTACAGAGTGACTCTAGTTTCTTCTATTACAAATTTGAAAACTGTTTTGAGATTAAGTTTAGTTATAAATAAGTAAAATGTGATTGTGTTTGCTTATTCTGTTTTTAATTATGATATTAAACTCTTGTAATTAGAGAGTGACTCCAGTTTATTCTATTACAAAAATTTGAAAACTGTTTTGAGATTCAATTTAGTTATAAATTAGTGGAACTTCTTTCAATTTATAGTGAAATAGTTTTAAAATCTTTTTTATACAATTAATGGATTATTGCTAGGATAACTCGATAGTTTTTCTTTGATTTTTTAATTTCATTTGCCAAACTTCAAAAACACAGATTCCTTAAACTCACCATCAATGAGGACAAATTCGACTCCAGAGACTTTGTGACCCGACAGAAAACCTTTTTCACACATCTGCCGAAAACCCTAAAGATGACAAATTAGTGTAAAATTAAATGTAGATAGGAATTTTTTATTCATAAAAAAACATCAACAACAAAAAAATCAATAAAACAAGAATTCTTTCAAACAAAGTTTAAAAAGGGGTCATTTTTATTAAATAAATATACATATTCAGGCAGTTTTAAACCTGAATTTGTTTTAGAAGCATCCTAATTTTTAAAAATTCTCTATAAATCACTTCTGTTTTTATTTAATGAGAATTCTTGCTCCGAGCTCTATTCTAAATTTAATCCTAGGTAACTGTCGATTACAATGCTCAACTGGTATAGCAGACATAGTGTTCGAACTGTAAAACAGTAGATCCTGGGTTCAAATCCCAGTTTGTAAACACGTGTTGCTGACTGTCCCTGTGAGGAGTAATGGCAATTTACTTATGAATAGCTTACCCATGAATATGATGTAAGGCTTGAAGGGGCAGGGTTGACTATTGATCAAGTCCCAAAACATGAAGTTTGAAAGCATAACACATTGTGTCATATCATTTTTGGTTCTTGGGTTCTATAACATAAGTTCCATATTTGGCCAAGTTGCACCAAATGCAAGACAATGTCAAGCAAATGAACAGACACACAAGAGAAGTTTTACAGTTGTTGTCGTGCGGGCCATATATGGCCCAATTGGGGGTGCCATTGCCCCGGAGGGTTAGACTTCTTCATACATGACACATACGTTTTTACAGGAAGGTCTCTTTCACACATCCATTCACTCACACATATCGTAATTTAGATCCCAATCAGAGGCCGATAACCCCCTGATCAGGTACCTCCAGAGGTATTGATTTGGTATGGGAACATGGGGGACTTTGTGACCACGACCTGTTTAACGTGCCCCAGCCACCATTAGTGAACACGACGGTCTTTAGCCAGGTCCAAGCGCCGATCTCACAACCATCAGAATTGCAGGCTCCGCTGAGGATAGAACCTACAACCCTTCCGATGTGAGCCCGATGCTCTACTGACTGAGCTACCGTGGACGAAGTTTTACTGATACAGAAGATTGAAGAACACCCAAAATAAGCCATAGGAATTGAACCTACACTGATTATAACTCATAGGTTGGGCAAACCCACTTAGCCAGTCATAAAATGAACTGATATTTTGCAAATTAGTGGAAGTTGTAAATGAAAAATTCTGTCATAATTATGATTGTCATTTGGTCGTAACATATTAATTTGTAAAACAACTTACTTTTTCAATTGCAGGAAGGAAATTTCGGGGAACATTGGTACCAGTAGTGGCATCAGTAAATATAAGCTGAGTATTTTTTTCTGGGGGCAGAGGCTGGAAAAGAGAAACATTTAGCTGTTTGTAGATGTACACCTAAAGCGACTTCGGTGTCTTATGAGATTTAAAAAAAATTAAACACTTTTTCAAGAGATAAAAAATTCAACAAAAATTCAAATGAATCCTTTCATTCTCTCAGAGAGAAAATGAAAGGATGCAATAACAAAGAATGGTGAGAAAAAGCACGAGGAAAGTGATTGTAAGAAACTAACCCTCATTTTTCCAATGACACCTCCAAATTGGCCAGAACCACCACTCTGTTTCTTATGCAGATAATCAAAATCACAAGGTGCAAGCAAAGATTCACGGAATGATACTTTGGGCTTTCCTAATACAACAGGTGTTTTATACTCTCGTTCCATCCTCTGAAAAAATTACAAAACACTTACAAATCTAAACACAACTATGAAATAAATAAATAGTAAAAGATAAACATGGAAAAAAAATACTTGAGAGTAGATTTCCAAGTGGAGTTCCCCCATTCCCGACACAATTGTCTGAAAAGAAATTAAAAGGATGAATATTCAGGTGAGTTAACTAAATGAAATGCAAACCATAGCAAAAAAAAAATGTTAATGAATTGTTTTTGTTTCCTTACTTCTCTACTTTCAGTATCAAAGTGTACATGGAAAGTGGGATCTTCTTTTGTAAAACGATTGATAGCTTTAGAAAAGTTTTCAGTGTCTTTCTTTTCCTTTGGTTTGATTGACATGGAAATGACAGGATCTGGCACATACATAGATTCCTAAAAGGGAAAAGAAATACCTTTAAATCAAAAACATGAATACAGGTTTTAAAAATATATAGGTGTTTTAAATAAAAAGAAACAATACCTAAAAATAACCCCCTAATACAATTCTTACCAGAGACCAGTCCCTTAATCACTCCACTTCCTTTTCAGTCTTTCGTCTTTTTGTCCAATAGGTCATATATCTTGCCATCCCCTTTCACCTTTGACCTCCCAGTATGTCTAACATCCCACGAATACTTTTCCTCTCAAATCGCCTGTAAGACAAAATTACCTCTTCACTTAACTCCCGACCTCTACCAATGAAATTTCTTGCTAGATTCCCTGTCCAATAATCTTTCTTTTAGTTCTTGTCCCTCTGGCGAATTTATTGTGAAATATACACTTTTTTCCATGAATCCCTTAGAATAGAAAAGGACAGAACCGTTCAGGGCTCCGTCCCCTTAATAGCCTTCACGTCAGTTATGATTTTACCAGTTCGTTATTGAATAAAGATTTTGTTAAACACAGAATTTATGTCTCTTTTTTATGGAACCAGCACTACAGTCCACGCCAATGGATCATCCTCCTCTGGTTGCCTAGACCACTCTTGCCACTCCGTGTCACGACTGCAGGCTTATGATTTCTGTTATTATGACATACATATACTCCTTGTGGAGAACTTAGCCACCATAAGAAACATTAAGTTACAATACAATTGTAAATATAGCAGTGTAACCTAAATCTGCCATCGAGTACATTTTGGTTGACAAAGTTGTACCGTCTAATGTATGTAGTACATATATTCCTTGTGGTTGAACTTAGCCACCACTAGAAAAATTAAGTTACAATACAATTGTAAATATAACAGTGTAATCTAAATCTGCCATCATGTACTTTTTGGTTGACAAAGTTGTACTGTCTAATGTTTAATGCACGCGTATTGGTGACTGACAGAGTGAATATGAAAACGCAAACTCAACAAAGCTAGATGGAGCTTCTGAGAATTCACTCACCTCATTTGGCATATGGATGGATGGTCCACAACAAGTAGTTGAATTGCAAAAGAGATGCTAATGACTTCAAACTGTCTCAGGTCCAGTGATTACAGCTATTAGTTTCAATAACCATTGCTGCTCAGCCTCATTTCAACAAACTACACTCATACTCAACTGTTAAAGGCAACAAAGGACAGCCTACGGTCGCAATCTTTCCCTGGTTGACCATGCATACGCAAATACACCAGTGATCCTAATATTGTTCTCACACTGGCAACCTATAACTAGGAATAGCATCTATCCATTTCAGACATAAATTCTGGTGGGAGTGCTGTGAACTTATCCACCACTAGTAACATTAAGTTATAATAGAATTGTACATATAACAATGGATCCAGAAATCCACCCATTGTTAGACAAAGTTCCACCGTCTTTCACACACATCTTGCTAAATGTCTAGTTTAGTGACTACTTGTACTTGCGACCTGTTCTCCAAAGCAGGGAATCCCCATTAAAGGTGTAAGGGTTTTTCCATACTGGGTGAAATAGTGAGGGGGGTAGCTGAATTGAAGTCATACTGGTGCAACACAACAGGCTATTGGTGTTGTCCATGCCCACAGATTCCCATGAGCATGAATCCTGAAGGAAGGGAAAAATCAGAGGACAAATCCCCATAATTTTGAACCATGACCAGATGATGAAATCTACACCTGAGCTGGCATCCCATTCTCCAAACTTCTACCCATGAAAATGAAGGACAACTGAGGTTAGAACAGATATAACATACACAATAGTCTTGGGTTTGATCAAATTTCAAACTCGCACGCAACCCCCAGATGCTAATCTGCTACTCGTGAAATCAGTGTACCATGGCCCAACTAGTGAAATACGAGCTGGTGCCAACACCAGCACTGGATGCAATGCAATCAAAGGGAGGATATCATAATGTCCTGGCCTGGATGCCACATCCAACAAATCCAACCCTAGGTTGAATTTTTATGCAGGAATACTCTCATTGAATATAGTGTGAGATCGTGGCGGCTAGAAAAAGAAATGTTTCCACAAGGGAGCTGACAGCCACACATGTGGTAATAGCTCAGGGTCAGTGTCCGACTCTTGGGCACCCCAATTTCCACCTGACACCTGGTGGTCCGACGGCCAACAGTTTCACAATCCTTTTGCACGTGTGGGGATTTGACACCTCTTGAGTGTGGGAGCTGTCATTTGAAAAAAACAACGGGGGCCAGGAAAAGGTTGATGCCCTGAAAAGGGGACTTGAGCAAGAGAAGCCACAGAGGAAGGTGGTGGACGAGATAGCTCTGGACAGTTATATGGGGAAGTCAAACCCCAGGGAAAATAAAAAGACAAACTATGAGACGGGAAACACACACACTTACTGTTTCTTCAAGAACATTAGTTCATTAATTGAGTTGTGTACATAAGCGTGTAGATAATTCCAGTTGTAAATTCAAGACTTATAAGTGCAATAAAAAAATTATAGGTATTCGACTTAGTCCAACTTCATTTCTATTACTGTGGTGTCCCAAAACACCACAGCTATATAGTGGTGAGATCCAGATTTCAAAGTAAGAGACACCACCAGAGGCAAACTGAAGGCAATTTGTGAGGGAACACCAGTGGCAAGCACTGCTGTTCCCAACATGGGTTCAATTATTAAATAACATTCTTGATTTTTTTCGAATACCTCATCAATCAATTTAAATATAAAATTTCAATACACACTTAAATATTTAATATAAACAAACCATGGTAAGTTTTAAAGTCTTGTCTGTTACAAATGAGTCACCACTTGCACAGTCAACACCAAAGACAGCACAGATGTCACCGGCGTAAGCCTCTTCAATATCCTCCATTTCATCAGAATGCATTCGAACAAGACGTGATGCCTTGTGACGTTTTCCTGTTCTTGAATTGTACATATATTCACCTTTCTTGATTTTACCTTGATATATTCTTAAGTAAGTGACTTGGCCATACCTTCCAGCCTAAAGTGGAGTTGTAAAATGAAAAAGATACTTCAGTACGGTCAATTTTATTCCTCATATATCAGTCTACTTTCAAAAATGGTGTCCAGTCCTTTATCTATTCATAGGCAACACAAAAGCAAGTAATCTGACTAAAAATTTGTATTTGTGTTTAAATAAAATTTTGGCCAACCAACCACTTTTCTGAAACTGATAAATATATAAAGTGTTTTGAAAATACAATATGGTCCAACAAGTTTCTTTAAAAAAAATTTAAATTAAAATATTTCAAGTACATTAAAAGTATTTTTACAAGAATTCTTTTTTAAACTTTTTATTTTAAAGTCCTAAACATTTTGCTTAAGTAAGCTTATTATATGTACATAGTAAGAATATTTATTATACGTACTTAGTATACTTTTCATATTACTTTATACTAATACCTAAAAGTATTGAGAATAATTATAAAGCAATGTACATGTCCTTAAGTAATATTAAGAGTAAAAGTTTTGATATTACTTTAAAAGTGTTTTTTTATTGCTCCTAAAATTTATTAACCACTGGAATTCTTTTCACAAAAAAAATCACTAACAAGAAGTTGTTAAATAAAAGGCTATTGGCCAATGTAAGTAAATTTGACTTCTTTTTATTGATATTTAAATATGACAGCATTTTTAATACTGGATACAATAGAAATTCAGGTTCTACAACAAAACTTTAAACATCAGGTTTTAAAAAATACTTTAGTTTCGATGAAACGTGCACTTTTATAAAAATTAAGCAACAAAAAACAATTTATTTTTGAGAAGGTATTATTTCTCATAAAATATAGCAAGAAATCTAAAACTAAATTGTTGGTTAGTTTAGATTTTATAGTGCAAAGGCCATATTTCCATATTTGGCCATGATGTTAAAATTTAAAAAGTAGTGTTATTTCACCTCAAGCTTGAATGCTAAGCAAATGAACGGCTTAGAACCATCTCTTGAAGGATCCATCCCAATCTTCTCTGATTCCTCACTAAAAAAACAAAGAGACAAAAACATAGTATAGATAAATTAGGTATCCAAATTAATTTTAATTCCACCTTTCACTTAAATTGTACTTTTAAAATATTTAAAAAATATTATGATTGGCCCTAACTACACTAGGGTAGAAATAAGAATGAGAAGTCAACCTAGTTTAATCAATCTAAAAACATATTTGATATTCTAAGAGTAGTAATTTCAATCAACTCCAATCATATAATTCCAAAACACTCAATTTTTAAGAACAAAATTCAATATACATGCTTTTTAAAACAGAAAATATTCAGAACTAGTTATAACTACATTAAAATATAGATTGTTGTTGCTTTAGATTACTAATAGACATGATAATGACAAGTAACATCTGTCAAATTTTCTAGGCTTTTCCAATTTTAAAACAAGAGCAACAGATTGGAACATGTAGAAATATGTAAAAAAACATTATCAACACAAAAAGTGCACTTCTTTTCTCACCTACAACAAGATTCGCAATGCTTTCAATTTTTTTATGTATAGTCGGTTTAATTTAACTAAAACTTGCTAGGTTCATAAAATATTTAATACTTAAAGGTTAATGAATATATTTTTTTAAATTTTGCTAAAAGCATTTTCTCTGGCAACAGACTTTTGTTTTTCACATTGTCTTGACTTCAAATAATAATTATCTTACCTATCCCCAGCAAATGCAAAATTTTCAACTTCAGAGGGATTTGGCAAGTAAGATACTATAGCATCCAATAATGGTTGAACTCCTTTATTTTTTAGAGCTGAACCCAGGTAGACTGGAATAAATTTTCTTTCTAAACAAGATCGCCTGATGGCAGCCTGTAAAAATAGAAAGGAATAACTTAACGATATTTTGAAAACCATTTCTTGAGAATGAATCTTTACTATGGTAATAGCAGGGGGGGGGAATAGAATCTACGAAACCTGGATCATAAACAATGAAAACAATTATGCAAGATATCCAAGTAAATCCAAAAATACAAAGCAAGTAATGCTTGTATGCTCTATCTTGGAAACTGATCTAAGGATTTCAATGAAGGTGTAGTGTAGGAATATCTTTTATTGGGGGGGGGGGGAGGCTTCTGTGCATGTTTGTGTATTTCTCCGAGACAACAGTCACAGTGGATAGATTAGACTAAACCAATTTTTGAAAATTGGAGTGAATGCCTCTACTTTTATTGTATTATAAAAATTATTCAACTCTGCAAGTACTTAATATCTAGCATTTAAGTGAAAACGAGCACATTAGTCAAGATTAGAATCCTGCATCTAAATATTATTAACATAATACAATTTAACCCAAGATCTATCCTCAAGGAGATCATGACTAAAGAACAAACTGGCCGAAGTACACATTTTGTGAATTAAGCTCGACTCTAGCTAAAGTCAACTTAGATGTTCCATGAATTCCAATTTTGAAAACATTCTACATCTTTAAAAACTAGACATTTAAGATTCTACTTGTATTGTGTTATTTCTTTCATGAGTGCATCTCCTAGAGTTGTGTTTTTGTGTTGATCAACTTCACAACAATAAAGTATTAATTACAACTTCTTCCACGCTGCCTAAAGCAAACAACAGAAGAGTGTTCTGATTCTGATAAACCTGGATTAGGTTGGAATTTCGGTTGGGAATGAACAGATAAGACTGAATAAATGAATGTTAGGGAAAGGAGTGAGGTTGAAATCGAGATGAGCCAACCGTTCGTAATGGGTTACCTTCCATAGAAATCCAGTGTAGGCAAATTTGACAAACCCAAGCTTGAATCGAAGGCTTGTAATGGGCTATCTGCAAATAATCCGGATCTTGTAATGGGTTTGCAAGATGCAAAGATCACCAACAGAAAGTGTAATGAGAATATTCCTTCATCCAATTTTTTTGAGTTCAATGCTGGCTGCATTTCCAAATGTTGACAGACTGTAATGGGTTGTCTTCCATACAAATTCATTGTAAGCAATTTGGTCAACCAGTGCTGAGTCAGAGGTTTGTAATGGGTTACCTTTTCCTTAAGCAAGGCAGGATGATCAACAGAAAGTGTAATAACATTCATGCATCCAATTTTTTGAGTTCAATGCTGGCTGCATTTCCAAATGTTGACAGACTGTAATGGGTTGTCTTCCATACAAATTCCATTGTAGTCAATTTGGTCAACCAGTGCTGAGCCAGAGGTTTGTACTAGGTTACCTGCTTAAGCAAGGCAGGATGATCAACAGAAAGTGTAATAACATTCATGCATCCAATTTGTCAAGTCCAACAATGGCTGCATTTCATGGTGTAGGTAGATAATGGGTTGCCTTCCATACAAATTCCACTGTAGGCAATTTGGTCAACCAGTGCTGAATCAGGCATTAGTAATAGGTTACTTGCTTAAGCACAGTGCAAAGATCGCTGGATTCCTGCTCTTGATTACAGTGTATCTCGAGCAAGAATTGTCATTTTCTGTTGAATGGAAGGGAAGGGATTCTTCCACTGGAGAGATGACTCTAATACCAAATGGTCGTTAAGTGAGGAGTACATGTATGAATATAATTTACCGAGATTTTTTTTGTTTTGGGTAACTTTGTGTTTTTTAATTTTTTGTTCACCTGTTGCTAATGTTATATGAATCTCACAAGGAAAGGAAGGTCACTCCACTCATTTTTTCAGATATTTGATTAAAACCACAATGAATATAACTGTTCATATAATAGACAAGAAAGTAGCAATGCATGCATACGGTGCAATTCACACAGGTACCAAAATTTTCACTATTTAAAATTACCTGTATGTCTTCATTGCTGATAGACTTTTCTTCTAGGAATAGTTCTCCAATTGTATCGTCGACATTGGATAAGCTTTCTAAAGAAAACATGATGATAAATTAGCTTTGAAAATCTTTTTGAAACCAAGTCCACAAAAATGAAAGTACTCGCATAAATATTGTTTCACATAGTCAATTTCCTCTCAGAAGGATATAAAATCGTGCGTCATGGTTTGGTTTGTCCCTTTCGTCATTTTTTGCTCTACAAGGGTTCATTATTTTGCCATGCATCATGTTACACATTACATTGTTAGATACACAAGATGAAAAAAAATTCTTGAACACTAGTTTGATTTCTGTAAATGTTAACACTTCTTTTAAAAATACTGTTATTAAATCCACCAAGCATTTTAAATGCTGCAAGAAAGAGTGCTGTTATAAATCACTGCAATTTGTGGCTTAGGAACTATTGAATGAAATATTTATTAGAAATATGAAGGATGCATGGGAAAATGTGGATACGAACTATGCACTAAATCTAGAGCCAGTAGACTGAAATATTATGGTGTGAATGTTTGGAGACTAATTGTTCGAATTTGTATATAAATACAATCTTCTGATTCCAGGATCTTTGAATTTTTCAGGAATCAGGGCACAATTTTATAATTGAACCTTTAGTTATAAAAGTGATATGACAGAGAAGTTGATTTTGAAAAGGTATATACATTACACATACATTATACAACTTTAAAAAAAAGAACTTCATTTGGGTCATTTTGATGCCTTAATGGCTAAAGTAATATTTTTCTGTCTCATATTTAATTTCACTAGTAATAAAATACAATTTATTCCTTAATACAGAACTTTTTTATCTTTTTTTTATCTTTCCATATCTTTTACGAACAATTTTTAAAGATCAAGGCGTTCAACCTCAACCAAATAGATGAAACAAAGCAAAATAATGGACATGTTCAGAGTAAATACCACACAGAAAAATTAGAAGATTTGTAAGTAAAAATTTGTTGCACTGTATTAAGAAGATTTTTTTCCTTTTTAAAAAATTATTCCTATTTATATATTTGCTATTTTAGTATTGTAAACATGTTCTGGACATAAATAACGGGCAGAGGGATTAGATTAGGGGTGTTTTTTTTAAACTGCAAATAATCCAAAACGGTCAAGGACCGGAGGATTACGGGTTTTGGACTTGGTACTGTATCTTGAAAAGCATACACAATAATATATATTTGTTAATATAATCATTGCAATTCACCAAATCCATTCTGTTACTGTGAAAACTTTATTGGAATATTAAAAAGCATAATTTACCAATGAGTTCTTGTCTATATGTTTCAATTAAATTGTGCATATCAGCTGGAGGTTCATCTTCTTTTATCACATCTCTAGAAAATTAGCAAAATTAGATCGAGTTGGTAACTATAGTCATTAAACTTCAAATGTATTCATTGTAAGCATAGATTTTATAAATTTTGAAAATAAACTATTAATGAAAAGTAAGTTGATCATTCTCTATTCTCATAAAGTGAAAACAGAATAACAAATTATTCATCATCTTAATATTCTGTATCAAATTATGTTTTGCCATAGCACTCAAAAAAAATAAAACCCAAACAGAAAACTTCATTAAAAATAAGAAAAATAAATATTCCATACCCAGAATCTCCTTCAAAGTACAAAGCTTTACGAGTTATGATATCTACAATGCCTGACAGATTGCTTTCCAGACCAATTGGCAATTGAACTAGTGAACAATGTTTATTCAACTTTGACCTGAAAATAAATTAATATAAAATACATAAATGAAAACAGAAAGTATATGTAATCAATACATAAGAAAATAGCATATAATGGGTTAATAGTCATTACTAGGGCCAGTATTTTAATTATCTTTTTTGTTCTAACAAAAACATTTGTTAATAGAAATGTTTCCTAAAGTATTGAGTTGATTTAGATGCTTTTACGTGAATGTGAATCATGCATTTTTCGTGATTTTTACATAAAATGTAATATTTTAGTCATTTAAAGAAATTTGCCTATTTTGCATAGTTTTGTTTTCCAGGATATTTTGGGATTAATTTATCTAAAACCCATTTTCACCTATGACTTCTTCTTCTTCTATAATTGGTAAACTTCCTTTGGTGAAAGCACTTATGTGGTTTCAGAAAAGAAAGAACCTTTCAATTTCTAAAATGTTATAGGTATACCATAGAAAATCAATGGCTTTTGTTCTGCTTTGCAATTCTAGATTCATGGAATAAGAACTATGGCAAACTAAAAATATTCAATTAAGTGTTTTTTAAAGTCAAATTCAAAATTTTCAATTTTACACAGAAACTGTCAAAAATATAAATTTGATTTCCAATTTTTGTTTTCTTTTATCGAACCAATTTTTGATTAACAAAATAGACTTTTTATTTGGCAGATAATTTTAGAATTTAAATTGTATATTTGGTCGTAAAGATGATGCATAGAATCTTATTTACTGTTCCATAAACTTTTTTAGTTTCAGAAAAGTATTTATTTAGGTAACTTTTGTTGTTCTTGGGACTATTTTTGCAGTTTTGAGATCCTAACTGAACCTTTTATATAGTATTTTCTAGAAATTTATAGGTAATCAAAATTGCAATTCTAGTCATAATGATTGTCTAATGAACTGCATTGTAAATAGAATTTGGCAATCAGTTTCTTGCTCTTCAAAGAATCCTTAACCCTCTAACGGCCACACGGGTCTCAAGACAATGTCTTCAAAAACCCAGAACGGCCGAGAATCCATTAGGAAAATCGAATGATTTCTTCCCCCTTTACACATCATCTATGGTCATCTAGGTACTTTCTTAGTGCACGGGACGTCCCGTGCTTTGTAAGGGGGTGTATATGAAGTGCTTGTTTCAACTTGTAAGTCGCATTGGGTGTTGGACATTAGTTACTTATATGTATCTATCGCACATTTTATTAGTTGTGAAGAAAATATAGCGAAAAATAATTGACTAGTTTATTTCTTATCACTTGTTAATTCTTTATACTTAAATATGGTTTTCCTAAATAATATATTCCTCAATCTTTGATTAGACTAACACATTTTTAAAGAAAAAAAAATTAATTAATATATTTTCTAATACGTGACTGCTACTTCATTCATATCGTATATCTTAAAATTCTCTTGTATCTCCGACTGTCTAATATATAAGCAAGTATGTGATTAAAAAGCGTTTTTAAGTCTGTTAAGTCCTATGTATATTAAAAATGTTTTTCGGTAGAACATTTAGCGTTATAATTATAATTTTGCTATTCGTATAAAAATCAAATTAATTTTATTAAAAATTCTCCTATCCAGTGTAGTCATATTAATTATTATATATTTGTGTGTAAAATTTTATTTGAAAGCACTCATCTCTACGATTATAAAAGTAAACGTTTGTCTGCGTGCGTGGACTATCCTGACGAATCTATGGCACTTATAAGAATGACATTTGGCACACAGGGAAGCCCGAATGTTTTGCGATTTTTGTACGAAGCCGAATTTTAAAATTTAATCTAGAACATTTTAAAATTAATTTAATAGAATTTAATTATTCTTGTTTAGATTTGAATTATTGTTGTTGATTTTTTTAATAAATATTTTTTCAATTAAATATTAATATTTTTGCAACAGATATGCGTCACCACAAAAATAACTCACGGGCAACCTCGTGATGGCCAAACCCCACTAAAAGAAAAGTCGTGCTGGCCACGCAGTGGCCGTGGTGTTGGTTTGCGAAGCAAACCAAATTGGAACTCGTAGTAAGAACTTTTTATAAGGGGCGAAAATGATTATTTTATGTTTCATAAATATACTCATTTTATAAGATATTCTCAGTTCATAAAGAGGAATTATTAATTTGACCGAGAAACCTATGCTAAAAGAATAGCATTAACACAATTATGTTCCTAAAATGCTTCATTTTTTAAGTAAAATAATTAACATGCTATACAAGAAAATTACATTTCCAAATTGTAGGTTTGAAAATAACTCTGTGATATTAATTACCGTGAAAATATGTGATTTCTCGCGTTCGTCAGAAAGAGTTTCAGATAGTCTAATGGTGAAGACCCAGGCGGCAAGTCATGAACAGGACTAGCATGCGAATTAAAGTTTGAAATGGATATATCATCGTTCCGTATGTTGTTGGATTCCCATTCAAATAATATCATCGTTTCTTTCAATTTCCGGACTTCATCTACGTCACTGTCATTATCGGAAACACTATCCTCTTGGATTGAATTCTCCAAATCATATTTTGTTAGATCGTCTTCGTCGCTTGAATTTAAATCCGACTCATCTGTATCATTGAAAAGAATTCTTTCTATTTCTTCTTTCGACAATGTTTTCCTATAACGAGCCAGTTCGATAGTGAAGAAACCAAATTCTCTATTCAATAGCCGCACAAAACTGTCCGATCCGAAGCCTAGCTTGGAAGAAGTATGTGAAAGGGTGCAGTTAAAAGCCGATCCCTAACTTGTTGTTTGTCATTAAAGGAAACTACCCTACTGCTTCAGGCGAAAGGAGGGAGCATTGTAGTGTGGAAATGACGGATTGCCCTTCTCTGGGTTAGGGGGATAGCCAGTAGCTTTAATGACTTCGGCCGGTTCGGGCGGGTGCTGGGCTTTTGCATGTGAAGCCGTTTCGGGCGTCTTGGACGTTAGAGGGTTAAACAAATACTTTTGGTTAAAAAAATGAAAACGTCCCGAAACCAAAATTTGATCAAATCAAAACAGCCTGTGTGATGCTACAAACAAAAAGGAATTGCATGAGAGAAATGACCACACTATTAAACCTAGATAACTACTATTGTAAACTATAGAGGTGCACAATCTGCGGCCTGTGAATCATCAATTTGCAGCCTGCAAACTAATTTTGACTATAAACTTCCAAGAGGATTTAAGTTAAGAAGCAAATTAACTGACAAACATTAGAATCCATCTAAAGAGTTTCTACTAGCAGTATTGAACGTAACATACCTAAATTAGTTAGTAATACTCAGTATCAGCCATCCCATTAGCAAGCTGCAACATAATTATTCTTTACTAAGAGGCCAGCCCCCTGCTCGTTAGCGCTCGCCAACCCCCGGAGGATTGCAAATCAATCTTCACTGGTTCGCTGCGCGAACCTATGCTCGCTTCGCTCGCATCACTGAAGACATGTGTCCTAGCAGAAGGGATTGTTTACAAAATATGATATTCCAAAAAAAAACATTTTTTTTCCAATCTAAATTTGCTGTTTGCAGAAAAGATATATACAGTGCCTCTGAAATCAGAATTCAAATGAAAACTGTGCAAATTTTGACTCGAAATGTGATCGCTGCTTTGGAAATTGAATACCCAGCATGTTGTTTGTGTGTACATTTCCCCAGCACTCGAGCCACTCACTTTTTCATTGAGTTTGTTGTCTAAAGTTGAAGTTGAAGCGTATTGTTGAACTACAATTGTTGGCCCTGAAAAGATACCCCGTTTTCTTTGATTTCTATTACAAAGTACAACAGCTCGACTAAAATTAATTTTTTTCAATAAAATTTCATCCGATTACGCTATGAATTCAATTGAGGCGCGAGACTTCGTGATGGTAAACAAACAATCGCACAATGTTGCCAAAACGCAATAACAAATAACGTCTTTTTTGCGTGCCACGTAAGAGAATTATATATATAGATTCTTTAGAAATTTTAATATTAAATATATTTGATGCAGTAATTTTTATTTCTAATTTTACTGATATCATTAAAATTTCTGATACTTATCTTTATTGCTCATTGTACTATTACAGTAATTAAATTTATAACCTAAAATAATTAGCTGTAGTACATATGACGTTCTTGAGACACATTCTTAAAAGTAATTCTAAATGATTGATCATTGCAAATGTTTTTTAACTTCTTTATTAAACTATTCACAATATCATTCATTTAGCTCTGTATAGAGCTCCTAGATTTTTGGAGAAAACATTTGTAAGTTTAATCTTGAAAAAAAAAAGTTATTATTTTTTTAACTGTACATATTAAGTGTAATAACAGCTGTACATAATTGGGTAGTAGCACTTTCATAGTGTCTGTGCTATAACTTCATTTGCGGCCCCCCATGTTTCAATCAACGGTGCGAGTGGCCCTTCTCCCAAAAAGGCAAAAACCCCTAGTCTACTACACAAGGTCATAAATTAGTAAGTTGTAAAACCCATTGTGGCAGTGTCGATATATATGGCATGGAATGAAGTCAAAGATCTTATACTATATTGTGGCAAATTATGCCAAGCAATCTGTAACTGCAGCTCCAGATCTCTTACATTATGGGTGTGTGATACAACTGATGGTCAAGCATATCCCAGACATGTTAAATGGGAGACAGATCTTGGGATCTGGAGAGTTTCAACACCAGAGGCAATCCCGGGAGAGGCGTGTCATGCGTGACAGGGGAATAACATGCTGGTAAATAGCCCTTGGATATATATAACATGAAAGGGAACGCTTCTCTGAAGGTATGGTTGGATGGATTTAATGGTGCAAAGGCCATTAGGCCCACAACACAAAATGCAAGACTGACATCAAGCAATGGACATATGCACACGAATTTTACTGACACAGCAGAGGAAAAAACACCAAAGGTAAGTTACAGGAATTCTTTGTGTACGTGTGATTTATTTCAAATGTGAAACAAGAGTAATCTACGAGCTATATAATATCCAAAGCACTGATTCTTCTCATTAAGGCAATAAATCAGGTATTTTCAGAACCAAACTATATCAATTACTGGGTACTTAATGAAGAAATATAAAAAAGCTAAAGATTTTGTAACGGTTTGGCAACGTTTCCTCAAACAGTTAGGCAAGCTAGATACATTTTTACACACAAAAGAGAATAACTCACCTTATTTGAGAAACTACCCTTAATGGATTTGCACCCAATCTGTCCAATTTGTTAATAAAAGCCAGACAAGGGACGTTGTACCTTGACATCTGACGAACTACAGTCATTGTCTGAGATTGAACACCTCCTACACTACACAAGACTAAAACCGCTCCATCTAACACTCTCAGAGCTCGCTCTACTTCAACAGTAAAGTCAACATGTCCAGGAGTGTCAATAATGTTTATATTTACACCCTTCCACTGTACATATGTTGCTGCAGATTGTATGGTAATTCCTCGTTGCCTCTCCAATTCCATTGAGTCCATTTTTGCACCAACACGATCTTTACCTTTCACCTGAAATATACATGTAGGGTCATAAATACGTGTCTCTTCATTCTTTATAAAGTGCAATTACAATTGAGTTTTACATGAGGTATGTAATGTAAGCCAAAGTTGTTTTTTTCCAATGGCGTGCACATATGAACTTAATCATTGGCCACTACAAGGACGAAGTGATGGTCACTTGTGAAGGAGCACCCAGTGGGAGGACCATCTTTGCCCCTAACAAAGGACAGCACAACTTACATCCATGCCTTGACCCCAGATTCCAACCAGGAACCTTCCCATCCAGAGGCCAACACCTTAACCACTAGACCGGTTGGTTAGCAATGGAAGACAATGTAGCAAGAATTAATTTAGTTTCTGTACACTAGCAACTTTATATAATAGTTGTGAAGTGGCAGATTTTGCTAATATATCAATCTGTATTAATTTAACGTAAATCAATAAAATTTATTGAGAATAATTGTTTTCATTTTTTTAAAAACTGGCCTACAATATCCAACTTTTCAAAGATAATTTTTGAGAAAAGCTGAGGGAAAACTTTCTAAAACGTACAGTACTTAGCAATGTAAAACCTTCAAACATAAAGCATAGAAGAGATTCATATGTAGTACATAATACTATTTATATATTAAATTCCATAGAAACTTAAAATTCCTGTACTAGTTAATTGAAGTTTGAAATATTTAATGCAAAAAAACAATCATATATAAAGAAATAACTAGTGTTTATAAACCCATAGCACACTCTAACGATTTTCATAACTTAGTATTTTATAACCTCCAGAGAATGCAAACTAAACACTCACTTCATGCATCTCTTCAATGCGGCCAGTGTAATAAAGCAGTCTTTCAGTAAGTGTTGTTTTTCCAGAATCAATGTGAGCTGAAATCCCAATGTTTCTGATTTTCTCATTAGGTTTGTGAGCCTACAGAAAAATGAACATGAAATGATAGAAATATGAGTGTTTGATAGATATTACTGAGTTTTAAACATTTTAGAACTATGTCCTCCCATGAAAATTCACAAGAGCACATATTCTGCATTGGTGTAGTCACTACACCTAACCGTCTCCTGTCTAAGGAATTTATAGATTTCTATTACCTTTTAAACTGTTCTAAGCAGTGTAATTTTTGCTTAAGTATAAAGTGGGAAAACAGAGCTATTCTTTTCTGAACAGCATGCAGAGAAATACTCAATTAACCCTTTCTTTGGCATAAGAAAAAGGAATTTAGAATGATTAAACAACATGTTAAAAAAGTATGATATAAAATAGACATCGCAAATGTTAATTCTGAGAATAATTTCAGATACTTGGAAAATATATATCACTTTTAAGGTACAGTTTAAGATTATAGTAAAATGTTGGAAGTAAATAAATAAGAATAATGTAGATTGACTTCATTAAAGTTTTAAAATACTACACTTAACTAATGAAAAATGTTCTTATATTGTATCAATTAAATATAAAATGTAAAACTCTTCAAGAGTAAATAGATTCCAGAAGAAACAATTATTAAATTCATTTAAGACAAAGCTGTAAGAAATGGAGTGTAACTTACTGCAGTGGAAGCACATCTCAATAAAGAGACCTGAAAAAAATAATGTTTTTAAAATAAAAAATTTTATATTTGAAAAATCTACAATTTAAAACAATTGTATTTGACAAACTTATGGTCAGCAATTTCTATGAGCAAAAACTGTTAGAGTAATATAATAAAATGGTCCAAAATTCAAAATAGAAATACTTTTAAAATTTTATTACATTTGAAGTTTTTAAAGAAATTTAATTTAAGATTAATTAAAGGAATTGTTATGTTTATTTTTTTTTTTTAAATTCTATTTTTGAAGTAAGGTAAAACAATTTAACTTTTATATCACCACTCAGCGTTTTGAGAATCAAAAGTTGAAAATTGTATACTTTTCATTTGAAATATTCGAGATTATTATCGAAAATAACTACAAATTCATAAAAATAACTTGAACACCATAAAAAATCCACAAATCTGCAGAAATCATATTTCTGGAAAACACATTTAAGTTTGAGACTTTCGCTTGATTGGATTAATATGGCGCGAGGGCCAGATCTGGCCGAGCAATGTTTTTCTGTCGAGTAAATCAACAAACACACAACAAAAGTTTTACTGACACAGAGAGTAATACATCCACCATTAGGAATGGAAACTGCATGGCAAACATTGAAACTAGGAAAATTGAATTAGATATAAAAATGTTTACCTATTTAAGTCATTTTGGCAATAAATTAGAATTTGTGCATTGACATAGTATTTATAAAACATCAAACAGACTAGTGAATGCAAAAATAAAATTTAGATTTATGGTTTTAATATTTTTGCTATTGAGGAAATCAAAATGATTATTTATTTGCATTGTTGCTAAACTTCAGTTTCATACTATGAGACCTGGATTCAGGTATCTCCATGATTATCACACTGATCTTTTATGTTTTGAGATCACATCTTTGATTTTTCTCCTTTAGTGTATATTGTAATTTAGTTTCTTCAGCCATTGTTCCAGTACAATGAATATGCAAAGAAATACAATCAGGAATAGTAATTTAAGTATGATGGTAATAAATGACTTAATTTATCAAATGTTTGTTGACAAGTGAAAGGTATGATATTCTGATGCTTTTACTTTGTACTCAAAAACAAAAAATATAAATTAAAAAAGTTACTTTTATAGCTTAACCTATTTATTGAGATGAACTTGCTTAGTACAAATGACTCTGATGACATGAACTAAATTCCAATCCCCATCAAAATGTATATTAAAATAATGTTAAATCATTCATTTAAGAATTCAGTTTACACTAATCGCCAGTTAAGGCAAAAGTTTTCAAAACTTTAGGGTAAAGAGATTATTTTCAATCGTATTATCAGAAACATTAAGTGACTCTGAAATTCTGGAAATGTGAAGGAAGAACAAATAAAGATTCCGATGACAAAGAGGAGCGCCTTCTTCAAAACCTACTGCTGTCTTAGAAATTGTTCAATGCTTTTTTGATGGATATTTTTGATCACTTATAGTTATTTATCTATGTGCTATGTAGCAACGATTTAAAATGTTAATTCCTTGAGTTTTGTATATATGATATGGTTGTTGCATAGCGAGATAATCTTTTATCTCAAACTTATTTAACCAAGTATGTTTTAATTATTTCATTTGCGTAAATAAACAAGAATTTATCATGTCATACTTTCTTCATTTTTGTTAGGAGGGACAACACCCGAGCTGGCACCCCACTCTCCAAACTTCCACACCAACCTAACGAGAGGACTTTCGGCCACAACCTATTAAAGAAGCACCAGCCACCTCGACACCATACACTTATAAACATCTATGCACTGACCCTGATTAGAACTAGGAACCTTCCCATCTAGAGGCTAACACCTTAACCACCAGACTGATTGGTCGGCTTGTGTTATTGAGGATTTACTGTAGAAACACTGCTCTAATAAAATTATTTGATGAGAATCAATTCATTAAAGCATCTACTCCATTTCGGTTTGCCAGCCTGGTAGCGAAATCCCAAACACTCTAGTTCTTGGTTTAACAGGCTCTGGGTTAAAATACCAGTCTAGGTATGATGTATGTATAGAAATTCGTAATCATTCTAAGATCTAAGACTGGTTCAACTATCTCAATGCAACAAAACGACCAGTATCACAAACCAACCACTTTAGTTTTTACATTTATTACGGATATTAATTATGTAATTAATGTTTCAAATAAATGTAACCAAACACAGGCAGGCACCTATCATTTTCAGGTCTCGGTAACAAGTTGGATGACGGCTATATCACAAAAGAACTGTACATTCTACGTAAAATACAGATAGGATCAGATGTTTGGGTTTTATAGCACAAGGTCCTAACACAGATAAGCTGTGCCAGTAAACTAGGCATAATTTGTACAAATGTATAAAATTGTCCCTTTGTAAGTGCAAAATATTTTAGCATTATTGCTATCATGATTGAAAATGTTGAAAACCTTTTGTATGTGGAAAACAAACAGTTCACTTCAGCTGAAACTCACATTTCCCGGAATGAGGTCTCATTTACCGGTCTCTCCAACTCCCCTACCCCCCATGTGATTCCTGAGTAGTTCTTACATACAGATAGTGGAATTTCACGAATTGAAACAAATAATTGTTTGCTGTGCAACGTCGATATAATAATACAGTTTTTAATTGGATAAATGCTCAAATCTGTCAACTAAATAGACATGATCGCATCATGGACCCGGCATCAGATTAAATACTGAAGAGAAAACATGCTTTTGCTGCAATTGCAACAAATGTTTCAAGCAAATAAAAATATAAATCGCAAGAAAAACAGAAATTTTTGTTTCATTTTTTTAAAATTCAAAATTAACTAATAGTCAGTGACTTTCAATCTTCTCATGGCAAAATAAATAATAGTCATACCCATCGTGAAGTTTTGCATCTATTTAGGTGCAGAAGCAATTTGTAATTTCGAAAAATCATTATTTGTGTTGTTATCAAGCCGATCAAAGAATATTAATTAAATTGTTTATGTTGTAGCAGACAACATGCTCTGTTCATGATGTAATAATAGGCAGTGTCTATTGAACCGTACAGTACGGCTATATAACTTTTCATTCTATGTAGCCGTACAGCGCAGTTCCTTACTGCGCAGTATTTTCACTTCTGCCGTTAGACGGCAAAGAGAGTCATTCATGTTTTTGGCGATTATGTAGTATTTTGATCCATTTTGCCTTTGCCATAAACTGCCAAAAAAGGCAATCCTTTTTTGTGGAAGGAAGACGCATTTTCCCTACCGTTTCCCGCCTTTTTAAGATTCTCCGTATATGAATCGAGGATGGGTTGTGGAAATGACCGCGGGAAAAAATGAATGGTTGGGTTTTATGGCGCAAAGTGCGCGGAATGGCATGGATAATAACAAGTGATTGGAAATTAAAGTAATGAAATGTGTTCCTGGTCAATTCAGGAAAATTTGCACAAACTGTCTTTTAAATATTTTTCATGTTTTGTTTGTGTTCCGAACCATAGATTTAATGACATGACTTTTTAAAGAAGAAATACAAGTTTGCATTTTTGTTTTATAATGGAGTAATTATGTTTATTTTTAGCCACTTTTGCACACATAATTAAGAATTCTTTTTCACAAAAGAGGAATACGTATAAATGTTTTTAAATACACAAATAAAAAAAATAAAAAAATTTTAATTCCTCTTTAATAACATACAACAAATGATCAAATATTTAAAATCCATCAAATTGTGAAATATTTGCCAAGTTGACTACATTTTGCTAACGAAAACAGGTTTTGATCAAATAATTCATTTCTTTTTAAGACCAGGTCCGAATTCTCATGTGAACAGTTGAAAAAAATCCTTTTTATTGCAGATATGCTTGAGGGATGATTTGCAATTTGGATGAAAAAAAATTTACGCATTAAAATTTTGCACTTTGCAATTTTGCAAAATTTGCTAAACTTGATTTACCATTTGAGAGCAATGAGTATTACTAGTTTTAATCTCACGTCTCCAATAAAATAAGTTATTGGAAAAGGTTCTTTTTCCATTTTAAAGACCCTATCGTAAAAATCAAGATTCAATTTCTACTAACAATTTCAGATTTTCCTCCATATTTAAAATTTAATTGGATATCTCTTCACATCAAGCTCAGTAAAGGTGCATTTTCATGTAGTATCTACCATATTATTTAACCATTTCGAAAGATAGATAAAGTACTTGAAACATTCAAGTTTGAATTGTTTTGCAAGTGCCTTTACTTGGCTGGCATATTAAAATCACAATCACATGTAGGCTAAAATATTTTAATCCATTTCATTGAAATATTAATTTGCTTTCTTTGAGTAAAAATGTGGTTACTCGTAAGCGTTTGTATGGATAGGTAGTTGTCTAAATTATTTTTACATTTTTAATTCAAATTGTAAAAAACAATTAATTAAACACCAATTTTTATTATTTGCAAACCGCAAAACAAACAGAAAGGTTTTATATCCAACACAATAAAATGTGATATGGAAGCAGGAGTTTATCCAGGATTCATAAACTGGGGGGGGGACAAAATTTTTAATTGGGTGTTGATTGGAAATAATTGCATATTTACCCGATGTATCGATTAATTCATTTTTATACTGTTATTTTTACTATGTTGTTTCTGTTTGTTTATTATTTAATGGCGCAAGGACTGCTATAGGTCTTGCTGCCCCAAATTAGGTTAATTTCATTATCTTCTGGGGGACTAATTGGACATTGGTGTTTAACATTTGTGTGGGACATTTTAACCTGAACTGCAAAAAACGCTACATCTACTGATCATGAAATCCCAACATATTTATTTTAGACATTTCGTATTCTCTTTTGAAGCTTTTGTACAGGGTGTCCTAAAAGTTCCCGTACTCCAACTTTAAAAAAATTTATTGCCCTTGTTTTTTTTTAATTACTGAATTTTATCGATAATTATTATCGTTTTTCGATAATTCTTATCGACTCTTTAATTTTTATCGTTTGATTTTCTTTACGCTCAAGTTGTGCGATAATAAAGTTGTGCAAGATAAATTTATCACGCATTCAGAGAATTGCGCTGATTTTGAGGCTTCTGGTAAAGTAGTCTATTAAGAGAGATCAAATCATTTTATTATATTTGGTTATTTCTATTATTCGTTATATTTACCCCTTATGTTTGAGGTTCCTTGGTCTACCATAAAAACTTTTAAGGGGATCAAACTCCTATGGCACGCTTGATGTAGATGCTCTTTTAACAATTTATCTAATTTCTCATTTGAAATATTTGCATCTCACGTTTGTGGATATACAAGGAGTTGACACTAGGAGTTGGCATCTATAGTAGAATAACAATTGACTATAACAAATTTTTCTTTCTACTCACTAAAAACAGGCAGAGGTTGAATTTCAAAGTATTTTTTGGCTAATTTTGGCACTGATTCTTCACAGTTGGAAGGTTACGGAGGTTTGAACTGATGCCTTTCAAGAGGGGAATCAACACTTTAAAATTTGTTTTCAGTATGTTAAAAACTAGTATGGATGCCCTCACTTCATAGTTTAAATAGTAAACCCTTTGGAACAAAATAAACTAAGGTTAAATACAAAGCTAAACTTAAATAGAAAGAACCTCTTAATATTCACAAAAGCAAAGTACTCTTCTAATAAGCCTGTAATTAAGAAAATCCAAAGGCATATAAGTGTTTTGATTTCCTTTGTGAAAACATTGTATTCCAGATATTTCCTTTTGATTCTAGAACAATTTGGTTCCGGCAAATTTAAATTAGTTTAAATTTATGCTTTCGTGTCTGGCAGACAAAAAGGTATTCAAAGAAACAAGTAGGTTAACAAAAAGGCAAGAAAACCTCTCTGTCTATTTTCCTGTGGACGTTTTCTATAATTATTCTGCTGTTATTATTAGGAACGACATACAGATGTGAACTAGTATTTTCATTAATGAAATTTACATTCATGAAAAGCAAAACGAAAGTCACGATTGACTGATTCAATTAAAAAAATTCTCTTCTGTTCTCAGTACCAATTTTAACACCAAACATTCAGACTAGCCAAACCCAGTCTCAAAAGTATCATTAATAGAAAGTAATGTTTATGTGATGTAATACATATTGTTTTACATACAATAATTAATTCATTTTAAAATGTTAATTATGTGCATAAACATACCTTTATTAAAAAGGTTATTAAGAATATGCCTGGACCATGAAAACTTAAGAAAGTAGGTGCTCGAGTTGTAAGACGCATATGAATTCGTATGTGAAAAAAAATTGGCGTGTGGTATGTAAAAGGTTAGCCTCCCCTGGGCTACTGGAAACTTGCCGCCCCCTTCCTGCCGTCAGTAATGATATTTACAGTAAAGTTAGATATTATAAATTTAAAACCAAGTTCAGTAGAAGAAAGGTGATAAAACAATTAAAAACATTTAATCAAATAATTATTTTTTCTGATAAAAAGCTTTTGCAGGAGTTTCAACTTTTCTTGTTCATGTAACCCCTGACTGAGCTTTCATACACTTTTATTCTTCTGCGTTTTAAAATAAAGTTATTATATTATCCAATTATTGGAAAGTTCCTGATTCGAAATCGGGTCAGGGCATGGATATTTGTAAGCGTATGGTGTAGAGGCGGTTGGTGTACCTTAAATCTGTCGTGGCCGAAAGTCCTCACGTTGGGTTGGTGTGGAAGTTTGGAGAGTGGGGTGCCAGCTCAGATGTTGCCTCATCATCTGACCGTGGTTCAAAATTACGTGGCGATACACCGAATGGCTTAGGCTGGGAAGGTGGTAACTTGTTGAATATTATCAAATTATTGGAAGGTTCCTGATTCAAAACCGGGTCAGGGCGTGGATATTTGTAAGCGTATGGTGTAGAGGCGGCTGGTGCACCTTAAATCTGTAATGGCCGAAAAGTCCTCAGTTTGGGTTTGTGTGGATGTTTGGAGAGTGGGATGCCAGCGCAGATGTTGCCCCGTCATTTGACCGTGGTTCAAAATTACGTGGCGATGCACCGAATGGCTTAGCTGGGACGATGGTAACTAGTTGAATACCATTATCAAATTATTGAAATGTGTTACCTAGTTGAGCAGAATTGTAACAGTGAACTGTTTAGATGGTATAAAAATGATTCAAAAAAATACATTCAAAGCAAAATGATACAAAAAAATACATTCAAAGCAAAATCATACATTTATATATATAACTTTAATTTTTTTTATTCAAATTCCCTCGATTGTATCTTTAAAATTCAGATTGACGAAAAAAATTTCCGATCAAAAAGCAAAGGAATGATCAGATCTGCTTAGTTTCTGTTCTCACTTCTTCGCTTCGCCCCTTCCAGTCCCACCGGACGCACAGCGTCTCTTATGGGGGGAGGGTAAGAGTTATGGGACAGTTGAAGGGAAAACACTTCGTTCTTGCTCATTCGAAGACTTCGAGGAAGAAAAAATCTGCGGTTTGTACCTCGTGTCAATGACCCTCAAGCAGAGACGGGTGCGCAGGGCCCACAAAATGCATTTTCATTTGGATCCGAGGAAAGTTGTGCCAGCGTCTTTACAATGTGCATCTTTAAGTGCAGTGAAAAGAGTTTCTAATTCAAGATGGTCAACAAGAACATATGCTATATTAGCTGTAAAACTTAGTTTCACCCATGTTAAAGAGGCTTTAACTGAAATTTGTAATTCAGAAGAAGAAAAGAAATATAAATACAAATATTGACGACCAGCTACAGGCTCGAGCCCAACAAGGCTGGTCCTTTGTTTATGAATTCCCCAATTCCCACTAACTATCCAATTGTATCTTAAATTCGTACACTCCCTTTGAATTAACTATATTTTCTGGCAACGCGTTCCAACTGTCTATTACCCTATTAAAATAGTAGTTTTTCCTTAAATCCCGATTAAAATGTGTCTTATTCAATTTATACCCATGACCCCTTGTTCTGTTATCCCTATTGAAATTTAAGCCCTCTGTGTCCCCTTGTTTTACAAACTTGAAAAGCTGAATCAAATCCCCCCCCTCCTTCTTCTTCTTTCCAGTGTATATTCTTCTTTCCATATCGGAGACAACTTCTTAAACAGACAAATATGAAACTGATCCAATGGCAATTATTAGGAATACTATTTTACAAAGAATAAGTGCTACTAGTAAATCACTGCAATCAGTGGAATGCAAACTATTGAATAGATCCATCCTATTAAAGGCATTAGAAAATTTTATCAATAATTTCAGAGAAGAATTTGAAAAAATTGATAAAGAGGCAACTGTTTTATAAGGTTAATGTGGTGCAACTGTTATCATAATAACCTATCATTTAATGTGGAAGAAGGACAAACTCGCAGACAGCAAAAGATAAAAATGTTTTTTGATAAAAACAAAACAGTCGGACATGAATTTACAATAAGAGCAAATTTCACAGTCAATGCATTTTATGTCATGTGATAACACCAAGACAGGATTAAAAGTAGAACACGACAAAAAAGTTTAAGGATATTTACAAAAATGACATTAATGTTTGTAATTTTGGGATGTGTTTAATTCAACTTAAGTGTGTTTTTAACTTCCGAAGTTAAATGACAGAATTTTTCATTTCTGAATTTTTGACACTCAGGTCATATCAGATGTTTGAAGAAATTGGAAATTTAGAGAGATAATAATTAGTTTAAAATGTATTAAATGAAAAGGATGAGACTCTTTAAAATGACTGTGTATTTTACTAGAGTAACTACGTCTTCTCTCGCCCTCTTGTGGATAATTACTCCAGCTGGTGCAACAGTCATTTATTCTGAGCACTCTATGTCTATATCCCATTCTTAGAAGACAAGGTATGCCTTTGACAATCTCCGCAATATATAATGCGCTGTTCATATTCAGTTGTATAGTTGAAGTCTCTGGATTAAAAGTCTACTCAAGGCTCTCCTAACAGTGACTGCAGTCTCCAAGTCTCACAGAGTCCGAGTTGTGCGTTCACTAAAAGCCCAGTACTTCAGGTAATTTCTTGACAAAGCCTTTTATGAAGCAAAACTGTTAACTGAAGATGCCCATAACAGAGATGCAGAATTCTTTGTGTGCCTGCCTTATTTAGAGATAGGAACAACATTAGAGAGAGAATCACATGCAAAAGAAAATTCTTCGAAACATGAGGACACAGAAAAACTCTTCTAAAAACCAATTGAACGGAAACATTGATCTTCTGCCGACTCAATCGAACAACAATGACCCCTATCATTCAATATCCTCAAGCAACTCACTCTAGACTACAAGAAAAACCATTAACGCGAGCGACGCACCTGTGCTTCCTAAAGGGAATGAAAACTACAAACCTCGTGGTGAAATCTGTTAACGATCTTTTCAAACGGCTCGTTCTTAACAAAAGATCTTGACGGGTTGTTCTTCAGAAAAATTATCCCGATCTTGTAAGACGAGGTATCTCATCGTAACTGCTTGGAGAGATAAATAAATACTTAAAATCCCCTTGTATCTGGAAATTCCCTTTTACTTTGTGTCATTGCTGGGGATTAGCACTTTTAAATACAGGTCAGAAGATGGTTGAGAGAGAGAAAAGAAAACGAATGTCCAAAATCATTGCTTTTATACTTCAATATAAAATTAATTCAATGAATTATTACATCATGTAAGAAATAATAGTTCATAAATAATATCGATTTATGAACCATTACTTTTCTTGAAGATGAATGAAATAAAGGCCTTCACGCATGCAACTAGAGTATTTCATGTGAAGAAATATTTTAAATACCAGAAAACAATACTTCTGGGGTGAATTTTTGAGCTCCCAGAGCCATTCACTTGGCTTACACGTAACCCTTCCGAAAATGAAACTTTCCCATTTTGGGTTCTAAGTTCTCAGATTCTGCAATACAAATGCATAAGGTTAGTCATAAAAAAAAACCGAGTTTGTAAATCCCTTTTCACCATTGACAAAGCTAAGTATTTCAATTTAGAATTTAGCTGGGCATAATAGGAACAGTGAACAACCTTTCATCAGAATAATTCAAATGCACCCCCGATTACATAATAACTCTAAGTTACTATACCTTTAATTTCTCTTTTACTTTTGAATAGACATAAATTTTATTTTCTAACTTAGCCAAAATTCATGCGACTAGCTATTTTGAAAGTTATGTATGAAGATAAATTACCGTTTTAGTAAAAGAAATTTTTATGTGTACTTTGAAATTATATTAAATACTTTTATTTTTATATCTGATCAATAATTACAGTAATAATAATTAATGATGTGTCGGGGTTCTCTCTGGTTGGCGCCCCTCGATACAACCAACATAAAGTACGAAGTATTCACAAAAAAATCTTATTTTGAACACAAATCTAGCTGACTTAAATACAAATATAATTTTAAAACACATGGAAACTGAAAATGTGAATTCAGTTGACGAGAAAATAGTTTTAACTACTACTTACTTCAAAAATTTACACAATATTAGTCAATATGCTTGGATGTGGGAATTTCTTTCTTGCTCAACTGAATTAGTCTTTTTTTGCATTCCAAAAAGGTCTTCATGAAAAAGGTATAATTCTAAAGCAGTTTGAAAATTCTTTTTATTTTCATATTGGGCCTGAGATATCTGAATTTTTTTCTTCGGTTCATAGATAAATTTGATTTTGACGATACTTACACTTGTTTATGGAATTCTTTCTACTGTTGTAATTTGCAAAGTGAATTCAGTACTGTTACACCAGAAGTTGAAAATAAATTTTCAGAAGTCATTAATCACATTTGGGGGTGTAGAAAAGACTGAAAAACCTGGGTTAGGCTTTAATTACCACATCCACTAATATGACTTATAGTATCTGAAATTTTTGGTAACTGATTTTTATCCATAACTCCCACCCGAGATAATTGATGTATGCACACACATTAATTTAAAAGACAGAAAGAATCCTATAATATCCTTTATTGGTTTTTGGTAGCTCTTGTTACTACTTGCTCACACTTACCGAAGAACAGAGTATGGAAATTTCAGCTAAACGCTATTAAAAATGCGCTGGAATACAAGCATGTAATGACAGCAGTTGTTGTTGATTTGATGTCAGTTTACGATGCAGTATAGAGGGGAATTGTTAAAACTCTTCTCAATTGGTGTAAAATCATACATGTTTAATTGGATTAGAGCAGTGGTTCCCAAACTATTTTGGTCGTGGAACCCCCAAATTTGTTGCCAATGATCGCGGAACCCTGAATATTTTTTATACAACGACTTTTCAAAATTTAATATCTGATATTAAATGAAACAAGTAATATTTTATTATTTCGGATTTTATTGAATTAAACAAAACTAAAAAAAAAAACTAAAAATTATTTATTATAGAAATAATTAATAAAAATACAAAACATCAACTATAATAAATGAAAAAACTTTAATGTGAAGAATGCACCTGCTTCTTTGATTCCATGATTCTCTTAAAATTGGGCGTTATGTTTGATAACTGAACTCGTATATCTGGTGCAGCATCAGGTTTGTTACGATATTTGTTTTTTGTCGCAACATATTTTTAAAACCCAGCTTCACACAAATAAAAACGTAGTAATAGGCAATAGAATTCGAATACCCTGTTTTGATAAATTTGGATATTCATCGAATATATCTGACCAGAATATTGTTAACTAAATTGTTCTAAATTTGGTTTCTAATTGTGTATCCGAATTCAATTCAATCAATTTTTCATAATCCATGGAATGAAATCCTTTTGGTTTTCCTTTTATTTTGAAAGGATTTTGTACCCAGTAATTATCTTGATTCTCTATGTTTGGAAAGTAATCACTGAGTGATTGCTGTAAACTGGACAGATATGTTTTTATACCATCGCGTATTTCCATATCTAAATCCACTTCAGATTCTTCGTCTGGAAACACTCGAAGTTGTTTTGCTCCACAGCTGAAATCAAATATTGTATTTCCTTGAAAAGGCAACTAATTTATCTTTTGTGTGGAATATGTTGACTTGTCTTCCTTGCAGAGCCAAACATAATTCGTTCAATTTTCCAAATATGTCAGCAAGGTATGCAAGTGTGGATAGCAAGTGATATTATTTAATCTGTCTGTTAATTCAAATTTATGACCAATATAATACGCCATCAGTTCCTTTCGCAATTCAAATATTCGCACAAGCTTTTTACCACGCGATAACCATCTAACTTCCGTATGAAGAAGTAAAGTGGTGTGAAGACTACCCATATCTTCGCAAATGTCTTTGAAAATACGTGATTGCAATGGTTTACTTTTGATAAAATTAATAATCTTCACTGCTTCGTCTAGGACAGATTTTAATGTCACCGAAATCCTTTTTGTTACTAATGCATATCTGTGAAGAATGCAATGAGTACTGTTACAGTTTTTTGCAACATTTTTAATCCGTGCTACAGCACCACTCACTTTTCCTGTCATTGCTTTTGCTGCATCGCTGCATACTTCAATACATTTTCCCCAGTTAATTTCATGCGTTGTCATAAAATTATCAATGCAGTTAAATATATTTTCCCCCGTGGTGTTAATGGGCACACTATCACATAAAAGCAAATCTTCTTCATTTTTTTTTTAAATCATACCGAATGAAAACAAGCAAAATTGCTAATCTAGTAACGTCTGTGGACTCATCTAGTTGTAATACATAAGCGTCACACGCCTGTAACCATGAAATAAGTTCTATTTAAATGTCACCGGCAATATTGTTAATACGCCTTTTTACAGTCCTTGTTAGAAAGAGACAAACTTTAAATTTGTTTACTATACCCTTCGCCGAATACACACGAAACGATGTCTTGAACGCAAGGTTTAATAAGTGATTCACCAATAACATGTGTCTCGCCTGCTAGAGCAATACGGCAAGATACTTTATACGACGCTTCCGTTATCTTTTGATTATCTGTTTTGAATTTTTTTTATCACAAAACTCTTGCTTTTATTATGGCTTTCAAGTATTCTTCTTAAAAAAAGAAATATCTTTGCCTTTATTTATTGGGTGATTTTTTTTTCAGTCGCCTTATTTAAAAATTTTAAATTTAATGCGGTGGTCGATTGTATACTTTCCAAGGAAAATGTGAATATATTAGACGCCATTCTTATTTTTTTAATGAAATAAAATTTGTCACGCGGAACCCCTAAATTTTTTCGTGGAACCCCAGGGTTCCGCGGAACCCACTTTGGGAACCACTGGATTAGAGGTTTTATTAGCCAGTGCTTATGTAGTCAGGTATAATAGTTGGTAATCAAGGTTTTAGTTTTTTCCAGACTACTCTACCACAATGTGCAGTTTTGAGCTGTGATCTGTTTAAAATGTATAAAAATGACTTTGTTTTAAAACTGTGGAGAGTACGAATTGAAATTCGTTGTTCTTGTCAGAAGCAGACGATTCGCGTAATATCGCTCTCTTTCTCTCTCGGCGCAAGTTTGTAATGCGCATGCGCGAAGCATTGCGAACGGAGTGCGTATCAATATTCTTACTTCTTAACTTTTCCCTTTCGGTTGTGTTCGTCTTGTGTCTCTTTTCGTCTTGTGGAATAAATTATTGTGTTCTAATTTATGTTGTATTAATTGCACACCAACGAACACCACAAAACTAAAGCATGTCCCTGGCATTGATTGTCTTTATACCGAGGACTGACTTATGTGGACTAAAACCCAAAAGTGGAGGGAAGTGCTGAACTTTTGACTGAAAGAACGCTACATCAGGCTATCTCGTGTTTGAATTATAGTGTAATATAAGTGTTTATGCTACAGTAATATGAGTTTTTATGCTTTTAAATTGGGACTTATACGACTTTCGTGGGTTGTCTCCGTACATGTGAAACATGAACCCCGCTCTATGACAACATATTCTCTTAAAAGCATTTGTCTGCCACCAGTAGGTCCCTGGCTCAAATCACTGTTTGTAAGTGCATGGATGTTTGTGATTGTTCCCAGTGGCGGATTAAGCGGTAAAGCTTCGGTTTCCTAAGAAAGTGGAGCCGTTATCTAACAGCCGTGATACGTCATGATGCTGCGGGCATAACAAAACGGCCGTCTAAACAACAATCCAGAAGTGTCAACTTAGACGGACAGAATACGTTGGAGAATGGGCAACACAGACAGCTGTCGTGGTTTATTTTATTCGAGAAACAAAACAAAGTAGTTTTTTATCCTCTAGTTCAAAGTTTCGAACTTCGGGATCGTTTTGAAGGTAGAGTGAAAATTTCAACAGATTTCAAATCAGCGTAAATTTCTACGTCAGATCGATATCGAAAACAGTTTTATTATTCAATTTTTTTACCATTTGATTATTTAATTATTTATTAAATAATTAATTATTTATTTAAAGAAAATCACATTTAAGGTATCGATCTGGTGTCAAATTTTCCGCAGATTTCGAATCCGTTGAAATTTTTATTCTGTGTATAACGATCCCGATTTTACAAAAACGAATTATTCAATGGCAGTCAAAAATGTTTATTTATATTGCTCCTCTTGGCTGGAATCGCTTGGAGCAGGAAATGAAATCTGGCCGCTACAAGAGAAAAAACGTTCTCCAACTGTTTGAGACCGCTATGACGACAGTCATGGAAATAGCGGCTCCTCTCATTTTCGTTACGCTCACAAGCAACACTCTCTAGGAAACCAACACCATGTGTTAGTATAAACAACGTTTTAGTGACGTCACCCACCGATACATCACGGCCGCTAGATTACGGCTAAGCTTTCTTAGGAAACCGAAGCTTAAGCGGACTAAGCGGCCGCGTAGGGCCCCGAGGTCTTGAAATGTTTTTCATTAAGGTTCGAGAAAAGTTGTGACAGTGTGTGTGTGTCTTTACAATGTGCGTCTTTATGAGCAGTGAAAAGACTTCCTAACATACGATGGTCAGCAAAAGCAGATGCTGTATTAACTATAAAACTTGGTTTCACCCATATATATGAGGCTTTACCTGGAATTTGTAATTCCGAAGAAACAAAGTTACCATATTGGAGGCGACTTCACTTCTGAGGAAAATGAACAAATATGAAACCTCCCTAATGACAGTTAGTTGGAATACTATGTTATAAAGGATAAATGCTATTAGTAAATAACTGCAACCATTTGAATGCGAACTATTGGAAGGTTATCTATCCTGAAGTCATTAGTAAATTTTATCAATAATTTAAAGAGAAGTTGAAAAAGAGGCAACTGATTTATCAGGGCTGTCATTTAATGTGAAAGATGGTTAAACTCGCAGACAACAAATAAGAAAAAAAAGTGGGTTTTTTTTAATGAAAACAAAGGAGTTGGACATGCATTTACAGTGAGAGAAAATTTCATAGTCAATTAATTCGATTTTTTTCATATGTGATAACACCAAGGCAGAATTATCTCAAAGAACGTATGGAGTTGTGGAGCCTTTTCGAATATTTTTTATATATATATTGGGATTTATCAGTAGAAAAAAAGAACACGATAAAAAAAAAGTTGAAGAATATTTACAAAAATGATTTAGGTGTTTGTACTTTTGAAGACGAATTTGATCATCTGTACTATAATAAAAGAAAGTGTTTGTTTGTTTGGGGCCGCAAAATCCTGACGATTCTATGGCACTTACAGCAATGAGATTTGGCACACAGGTAGTCCGAATTGTTTGCAATTTTTGTGTAGCGGCGAATTTTAAAATTCAATCTAGAAGATTTTTAAATGTGAATTTGATAGTTTTATTCTCAATCGATTTTTTAAACGCGGATAACATTTTCTACTCATGCGACCTTGCAGTCAAGGTTTGGAATTATGGCAAGTTTTTTCATATGCAGAACGTGGAGAAAATTATTTTTTTCGTTTCCGCTTTCATTTTGCGAGGAGAAATGTTTATCCAGCCAGACGATAAATCTTTTAATTCTAGTCACACTTCTTTTTTCTATCTCCAAGACTAATTTCAACGGATTGGAAAACTGCGAAAAATTTCAGTTTAGATTGGTACCTAAAAATACGATTTTCTTTAAATAAATAATTTTTTAATTGAATATATCTTCAACGGATTTGAAATCTGAGGAAAATTTTACACCAGCTTAATACCTTACATCACGGTGTTGCCCGTGTTATTGGTTTGCACGGGCACGGGCAACGTCGTTCTAGCCACGCAGTGGCTAGTTTTTTAATATTTCTTAAAGAAAACGAGGACACATATAAACCACACCAGTCATCTATCGAGCCGATAAAGAAATGTCTTGCACATTTCCGAATGCTGAAACATTATTGAAATTTTTTTTTAACAATTTACTTTTCTATTGCAACAGGAGAAAGGTTGTTTCCTGTTTTAAAGCGTGTAAAAAAATAATTTTAGGAGTTCTATGGTAGAAGAAATATTAATTAATATGACCATTCTGTATATAGAGCAAGGAATCGTAAAACGAATTGACCCTTCAAAATAATTGACGAATTTGCATAAAATAAAGTAAGACGAAAATTCATGTAAATTTTTTTTTTTTTAATAAGTTTATTTAATGGGCTGTGGTATGAAAATATTTTGATTACTTTTCTTTTTTGTTAACAACTCTTAAGGACAGTTTTCTTGAAACTTTTTTTTCTAACTTGAGATTGAGGGCCCCCAAATTTTTACCGCTTGGGGTCCCCACTTGACTTGATAAGCCACTGATTGTTCCTGTTAGGAGTAGCAGGAAACTGAACACTTCTTCACAAGTGATTGTGTGTGAGTGGTTGTGTATTGGAAAAAAGGGACACCTGTTCCTTCCCCATTAAGAGAACCAACACTTAAACTTTTTTTAAGGGGGGGGGAGATGTACTACGTAATTTGTTAAATTTTTCCAAATTTTTAAAGCTGCACCTTTTGTAAATATTCTATTTGTAAAATACGATACATTAAAAAGACCTAATACAATTAAAATGCGTTACGATTTATATTAAATTGAAGAAATTAAATCCCAATAAAATAGCTTTAAAATGAGAGAACCAAGTCTGTATCTTCCCAAAAATTAATTAGCTATCTTAAAGATGCAGTACATTTTCATTTAAGCTTTAAATAACTGAAGCTTAATAACCTTTTGAATGGAGGACAAAACTTTTTTTAAGTTATTATTTTCATTCATAGCTATGGTAATGTCACTTGCTACACCAAGTTTCATTAAAATTTGAAGGTTCTCGGACTAATCTGTACGCTAGATTTGAGCAATTGAAATGCAAATTGAAAAATTGTCTGATTTAGAAAAGTATTTTCACAGTCCTAAGGTGTGCCATACACACGATTTTCGCATTACAGTAATTTATTTAACCAGCGAAATTTTTTTTTTCGGTCCACCATGTAATTGTCTTGGCGATGACTATTTTGATTAACTTTCCTTAAGACTCCTATGTGTTTGAAGTTTCGAAAAGTAAAATATAAATATTAAAAAAAAAAAGATGTAATCCAAACCTTTTATACAAGTGATTGTTCAAAGATTTTAAAGTTTCGGAGTAGGTATCTCTTACGATATGGTTATATTGCTTAAATTTTAATGGTTTTTACTTATCTTTAATTTAATAATTGTTTTTCATTAATAAATGTACCGATTGAACATCTGATCAAGCCACATTATGACTCTGAAGATATGTGTAATCTTAGTTCAGAAATTGATAATTTCTCACCTGAAAATAAGTGATGTAAGGATCAACTGTCGAATGTGATGTAACATAAGTTTTAAAGGTTTTATACAAAACTGCATCATTATCTCGATAGAATATAAACATTGTATTAATTACATAAAAAAAGTGATATTATTTTGTCGCAATGACAGAAAGTTGTCAATTATTACTAGATGAAACGAAAGTTGTTTTACATTAGTTTCATTTTGTCTATTAACAGTTATTTGTCAATGTTTAAACACATTTTTTTTTCAAAAACGACAGAGCGATTATTTATGCTAAAGAAAAGATATGCTAGAAATTATAAAACTGTAAGTGGAGTTATTAAAATACTTAAGTGAATATCTGTATTTAATCTGAAGGGATTAAGAATTTTATTCTATGACTACTTTTCAACCTCCTCGAGCAGCAGAGGGTCATTCTACAAGTAATTGAATGAAAACTAGCTATCGTAAGTGATGACAAATATTGTCCATAGTAATAGACAAAAGCATAGTAATTTTGTAAACTCCCATACAAAGTTATGATAGCCTAATTGAATGCAAAAGGAAACAACTTTATGGATTTGAAAATATTGTACTTCATCGCTACCCTAATTGCACGAAAAGAAATATGTTACAATAAAAAAACATGCACAAAGGTTTCAGGATTTTTTATCCGTGATCAAATATGAATTTATATGAAACTTCGCTTATGCGATACAGTTATAGGAAAACAATTTGAAGTGGTGAATATAACTTCCGTCAAAATAAAGGCTGAGAAAAAATGCCTAGAAATTAATTTGCAATTGAACATTTCAAGACCATTTCTGTTTAATCCATGGTCTAATTTCTTTTATTTTAAGTACAGAGTCCGAATTCTACGGATGAAAGAAACTTGTAATTTTTGAATACCTATTACTTCAAAGTTTATGTCTGCGCAAGTATCGCCTAACGCGTTGTTGTGTCGTTTTATGTCGCAATTGAGTGAACATCGAGCATGAGAACACCTTAGACGAGCGCAATTTTTAAGTTATCCCTCACCAGAAAATTACTGCCCTGAGAGTGGTTCTTCCCTTCCCATTTCTGAGAATTTCGCCAGAAGTACCACCCCAAGTCTCCCCTCTGTATGGTTGCCAGAATTGTCCGCTCAAGAAACGTCCGGACAGGACACGCGATACCTTTCTTAGAATACTTTTTTGTCGGCCAGACACGAAAGCATAAATTTAAACTAATTTAAATTTGCCGGAACCAAATTGTTCTAGAATCAAAAGGAAATATCTGGAATACAATGTTTTCACAAAGGAAATCAAAACATGCATATGCCTTTGGATTTTCTTAATTACGGGCTTATTAGATGAGTACTTTGCTTTTGCGAATATTAAGAGGTTCTTTCTAATTCAGTTTAGTTTATTTCAAAGGGTTTACTATTTAAACTAGGAAGCGAGGGCATCCATACTAGTTTTTAACATACTGAAAACAAATTTTAAACAGTGCTGATCCCCCTCTTGAAAGGCATCAGTTCAAACCTCCCAACTGTAAAGAATCAAAATTAGCCAAAAAATACTTTGAAATTCAACTTCTGCCGGTTTTTAGTGAGTAGAAAGAAATATTTGTTACAATCAATTGTCATTCTACTATAGATGCCAACTCCTAGGGTCCTGAACTCCTTGTATCCACACAAACGTGAGGCAAATAATTCCAATGAGAAATTAGACAAATTGTTATAAGAGCATCTACACCAAGCATGCCACAGGAGTCTGATCCCCTTGAAAGTTTTTATGGATGAATGATGATAATCTGCTTTTCTCGAAGGAAAGTCCTTGAACAGATAATAATTGGCACGCAAGAAATCATTCATATCCTATTTTTATTTCATCCATGAAGCACACGAAGAGAACAAATTTCAACATCCAAGAGTGCATTACCTTGTTCTTTTTAACGTGCTCATCAAAATCCCTCATGTGATCCTACATCAATTCAGTGACAGCTGGTTGGGAGTAGAGGCTGAAATGGGACATACAGGTTTTTTCAAGCAAAATAAATTCTTGAATTATTTTCTATCTTACAATAACAATTAAAATTGAGATAATTTGTAAAATGTGTCAAGGCATTTGGGCTCATATTTATAGTCAAAACATTCTTGTTTCCACCTAAAAGAACTCACAATAAAGGAATTAAAAAGATATTTTCAACATATTTAACAAACCAGCAGAACAATTTAACACAGCAAGAAAATTTTCACTTTGGTGGTTGCAAAAATTTTGATGAAAGAAACGCTTACATCACATCTATAAGAAAAAGGAATATTATTTAAACGCAAAATATTCTCAATTAATTTTGCTAGGTAACATTAAAAACAAGCTAACTCAATGGAACTTGCAAATAATGAACAAAGTGAACAATACATTTGCTGCAAACATCAAGTAATAGACATGCACATAAAGAAATTTTTTCTGACACAGAAGATAAATACAATGGAGGAATCACACCTTCACTTCCTACAGCTCACAGGTTTCTAGTACAGTGGGCATAATCATTGTGCCATCACCCTGGAAAGAGTGAGGGACTACCTAACCAGTTACCATATTATAACAATACACTATGGAAAAGGACAACTCATTTTAAAAATGTATAACTTAGTTAGGGTTTTAAGGTGCAAAGGGCCATTTAAAATGTAGGGAAGACAGCAATTGAACAAGAATTTTCTTCTGCCAACCAACAAAAAAAACTTCATTAGGTTGCATTTAAAAACAAGCTAAATTCACCATTTAACATAGCAAAGGAACAATACTGAGCACAACAGGAAAATAAAGAATAAAATAGGTAAAATAAGCAACGAACCGAGAATTTTCATCTGCTCGCCAAAAAGGAAATTCCGTTGGGTAGCACTTAAAAACAAGCTAACTCAACGTTGTTCACCATTTAACGTAGCAAATGAACAATACAACACACAAAGGGATATGCAGGAATAAAATAGGTAAAATATGCACCTGACCGAGAATTTTCATCTGCCTGCCATAAAGTCAATTCCGTTGGGTAGCACTTAAAAACAAGCTAACTCAACGTTATTCACCATTTAACGTAGCAAATGAACAATACAACACACAAAGGGATATGCAGGAATAAAATAGGTAAAATATGCACCTGACCGAGAATTTTCATCTGCCTGCCATAAAGTCAATTCCGTTGGGTAGCACTTAAAAACAAGCTAACTCAACGTTATTAACCATTTAGCACAGCAAGTGAACAATACATTTCAAAACGAGTTATAAAATGAAGGAAAAATAAGCAAATTAAGAGCCTTCATCTGCCCATCAAAAAGTGTAATTCGTAGAATAGCATTTAAATACAAGCTAACTTAACGGAACAAAACAATTTGCAAAGCAAATATAAAGCAATGAAAATATTAAATTTCAAATAAAAATATTATTACTTACATAAAATTAGCTTCTAAATGGAAAAACACTAGGTCGGCACGGCACACAAAAGACCTTTACTCATTACACATACACAGAATCCCGCGTCCTTCGAAATGGCAAATGCGTTTACTTATGGCTCATCAGGACTGCTAGAATTCTACTTTAGATTGGCGAAATCACCAAACAAAGTTTGCCCATGCGCAATCTACGAGCTGCGCAGTAAGGAACTGCGCTGTACGGCTACATAGAATGAAAAGTTATAGAGCCGTATTTTGTACGGCGCAATAGACACTCCGGTAATAATATGATGTAAGGACACATAGAGTGGTGTTGCCACACAACATACTTGCCGGAAATATAAGGCACAGGTAGGTAACTAATTAGCATCTTACTGCATTTTTTTTTTATTTCATTAACTTCACTTTAGAACAACCCAACGGGCTGTTTGGTGACAGTCCGGGATCAACACCCGAAGGTAAAGATACGAGAACAACACCATGATGAGAACATCGCACTGCAGGCTATTGACGACGATGCTGATAATTAGGTAATTTGTAATTAACGTCGTACTAGAGCAACACAACGGGCTATTGACGACGGTCGGGGATTTAATCCCTTAAGGGTAAGATTCGAGGATAACACCTCGTAATTTTGAACCACGGTCAGATGAGACGACGATCCGAGATCAATCAACATCTCCTATAATTTCCTCTTATCTCTATCTATAGAAGGTGTTGGATCAATCATCTTAGGGAAAGATCCGAGGGAAAAAAAACATGTAATTTTGAACCATAGTCAGATGACGAGGCAACACCTTAGCTGACACCCCACTCTCCAAACTTCCACACGCCGCCAAGTTGGCGCTCTGGTAACAAACCCGAAAAGAGATACCCGATATCTGAGAACAAAACAGTGGTTCAAAACTACATTATACTCAGTTTGATCCCTATTGTGCTGTAGTCGACGTTTAATCGAAATACCTACCTACCGAGGACAACAAAACTTAATTTTGAAACATGGTCAGATGACGAGGTCAAACCCCTCTCCAGACGTCTGCTGGGTGGAATCTAACTTATTTGATAAGTCTTGGTAGACCGGAAGGTTCCTGGTTCAAATCTGGGTCAGTGCAAGGATATGGTGAAGAGGCGACTGGTGTACCTTAAATCTGTCGTGGCTGAAAGTCATCACATTGGGTTGGTGTGGAATGGTGATTTTAGTTAACGTCGTACTAGAGCAACCCAACGGGCTATTGACGACGGTCCGGGATCAGTCCCTTAAGGGAAAGATACGAGGACAACACCTCGTAATTTTGAACCACGGTCAGATGACGAAGCAACACCTGAGCTGGCACCCCTCTCCAAACTTCCACGCCAACCCAACGTGAGGACTTTCGACCACGACAGATTTAAGGTGCACCAGCCGCCTCTACACCATACGCTTACAAACATCCGTGCCCGGACCCTTCCGATCTAGAGGCTAACACCTTAACCACTATACCGGTTGGTCGGCGTGGAAGTTTGGAGGAATGTCAGCTCAGGTGTTACCTTGTCACCTGACCGTGGTTTAAAATTAGTTGGTGCTTGAGATTGAATTTCGAACTCTACCCTAGAAAAACAGTGTGGCAAAAATGGCTAGATCTCGTCCCACTGGAGCAACACACAACGGGCTATTCGCGATAAGGGAGCCGATTCAATTCATTTTGACTTGTTTCCAGCACATATTTCGTACTCAACGTTACGTTTTACGAATACGATTGCAGCACTTGGAAATCCATAGTTGATGAGTCAAGAATGATCTAAAAGACAATCGCAATGACTGAAATTGCATTCCCAAGATTAAAATTGCTCAATCAAACTAGATCACAAATTCGGAACTGAAAAAACAAGTATGCATTAAGCAGGAGGTACTGTGAAGCAGATCTATTTTTCTCTCAATTCTACCAAGGCCAAAAAATAATGTTTGCTTCTGGTAACATGAGCAAAAATGTAGATAGGCAGGAAAGTTTTTTTTGCTAAATATTATTCGAGTGGTAACGCGAGGTTTTCAAATTGATCAGTGATGTAAAATACCTGGGTATATAACCAAATTGGATAGTTATAACTTTTCAGGTTTAACTGTTCATTCACCCATAGTTTATTTATGACGTCTGAACTGAATAGTATCACAGATTGAAATGAAAGAATTTTTTTTTGTAATTATAATTTCTCTGTTCTTTAAATTGAAGTTTTTCCTAAGGCAACTACTTATAGAAATCAATTTTGAGTGTTTGAATGATTACAAACCTCCATTTTGAGTAAAAATGGCGAATTTTCAGCAGATAGTCTTTACATTTAGTTTTTCTAGTGGCTTTCTTGCAGCACATGGAATAGCAGAGCTTGAAATACTAGATGTCTTCTGTGTAGACAAATTAAACTCAACCAACTACAATTTAAAAAAAAAACCAGCATTCTTGAAAAAGTCACTTGTTTTGGGTCTTCAACAGTGAGCTTCAACTTCAATGCACTAAAGAAGCTTGCTATGAATTACTGGCGAGCTTTAAGGAAACCAGTTCGACCATTATTAATTGATTACAATCAGTGTAACATTGTAATCAATTAATCGTTTTAACAACAATTTTTTTTAAATTAAATTTTTAAGTCTTTAGGGTCACAGGAAACAAACCATTTTTTTATTTGGCCCAATTCAAAATCGTTTTTTTTTTAAATTAAACTATTAAGCCCAAATTTCACAATGTACAATTTTGATGCAGGTAAGAATTAAGTTTTAAACTTAATTGTCAATTATATTTTTATCAATAAAAGGTATGAAAATCAATGCCGAAAATTTAAGAGTGGTTATTTGTACTCTCGGAAATACTCTCTCTTCCGAATGAATTATATACGTTTTAGTATAAAATAAAGAAATGAAACATTTCATTCACTTTTTACACTTTATTAAAAATATCTTTTCATTATTTATTTTTTCACTGCTCTCTTGGTAACTACTTGCACTTTTTTTATGAGCTTCTTGTTGTGCTTTCTGGCAAATCGCAAGTTCTTCAAGAATTTTTGGTCAACCTGAAAAGAAAAAGGTTTTGTTTGATTGGATTCAATGACAATAAAGCATATGGAATTATAAAATGTCTAGTAAATAAAAAAGCTAGGCATTTGAGGTTAAATATTGTTACATTATACCAGGGCTCGAAATGCACAGGTGCACATGAAAATATAATTGTGCACATAATTTTTTCCCACTAGGTGCACCTAATTTAAAAACTTAGGTGCACCTGTATTAAAAAATCTATTTCGAGGCCTGCATTATACATAAAAAGTAGTATTAATAGAACAGAAAACCAGATTTGGGAATCCTATATTTGACTTTATTTCTATTACTAAACCAAAATTATGTTTAGTTTGCTAACATCAAAATTTTGGGAAGTTTAATAAAGAGTATTTTTTCCCCTTCAGAATATTAAAATTCAACTTATTTGATAAAATCTGCATCAAAACATTTTGGTAGGAAGATTTACTTCATTCAAGTCATAATTGCTTATGAAAGACAATTTTCCATTAATGAGTAATACATGAAGATTCTAAACAAATACAGTACATTTTAAAGCAATTTATGAAAATTTACAACTAATCAAGATAAAGAATAAACAATTTTATTACTAATAATCATAAATCAAACTACAATGAAATTAGATGCAGCAAGTTTACAACTCATAACTAAAGGTGAAAATTAAGAAATTTGTAAGTGGCCATTGAATAAAACCAATTCAGCGGCCACTTACAATCGTTCACATATTTTGTAGAATACACACAAGTTATAGATGTGTGTCCAAACCTTTATCCTTCTTAACTTCGTAAAATCGGAGGTTCCACCTTATAAAGTAACATTGTTCAGAAAGTTTGGCGACTGTAGCAAAATGTTTCAGTCTCCACATTCAAACATTCACTCGCCACCAACCGTTAATTTTCACCTTTACTCACAACTCATATGCATGTAATAAGCGAGCGTAGTCGAGGAGGAAGAGTCCTCTAGTTGAAATTCAGATTCATGCAATAAAATAGTATATTGCGTTAATTAATAAGTTGTAAGGCCACAGGTAAAAAGTGAAAAAATTCTAAGGGGAGTGGAAGCATACGGGACAGTGGCACCAAAGTGTTTTTTTTGTCGCCGAACCAATATGCTGTTGTCTATGGAGCAAAATCCATACTGTGAACCTTTGCACATATGGATGATCATTTATAATACATGTAATCAACATTTTACTCACATATACCACATAATCAGAAGAATCTGACAGATATGCAATTTACTCCTTTCAAACCATGTCCTTTTTCAGGGGTCAAAATGTAAAAAAGAGGAAAAAATATGGAGCATTATTTTGAACTACAAAAATAGCTGAATAAGAATACTATGAATTACAAAAATAGCCAAATAAGAATTTTATGAATATTTTTGAACATCTCACCAATGGTAAGATTTTTTTAAGAGTTGCAATTTTTCCAAAACCTTGGTACAAAAATGAAATTTACAGGAAATAAAAATGCTTTGTTACAAAGGAATAAATCAAATATATACTATTTTTATAGCATAAATTTTATATGAAAAAAAAAATTAAGTAGACACTAAAAATAAAAATGGTACAGCTGCAGTCTATGATTATAGCTGTGGCAACGGACTTCACGCTTTTTTGGTGCACTTCTAGTAGCGAGTAATGACAGGTTAAGGTAACCATCTGCATAACGGTTATTGCGGATTTTAATACAACCTGGGTAAGTGGAAAGTTTAAAAATTTCATTTCGAATATTCTAGAAAGTTCTTTCAAATTCTGTTAAACTGTCGTTTGATTTCATTGGTTCATTTGAAATAATTCCTTCCTTGGCGACTTAAGTACGACAAGGGCAGGCTGTTGCCACCGCTATAAACATAGACTGCAGTTGTACCCCTGTGGTAAAAAAAAAATATATATTATTTCATATAGTTTAAATTCACAACCTATTTTCGAATATAAAATAACTTTTTTTCAAAATATCCTCAAATAACCTCAAAAATATTTATATTTTTCTGTAAATTTTCTTATTTTTAAATTAAATCAACTTTAAATAAAATAAAACTTAAAATTAATAACTCGTATTATCCAAGAAACAATTTAACTTATTAAAATAATCATAATTATTGCCCTTGAAAGAAGCATTTTGAAAATTTCCATTGCAAAAAAAAGCTGCAGTCTATGTTTAAAACGAGGGCAAACCGCCTTGGCCAACTTCTAAACTCGCCAAAGACGATTTAACGGATTTTGAAAGTACTTTCTAGAATAGTCAAACTGAAAATGTAAACTTTCTGCTTGACAAGGTTGCCACAAAAGACGAAATAACCGAGCATCTTATTTTCTAGTTGAAAGAAAAATCACATTAAAAGCTGATCAACATTAAAATATTACATTTGTACCTTTTCCGGCGCATCATGATGTTTCACGGCCGGGTCATTCCATATCAAATCAACCAATAAAAAAAATTATTTTAAACCCTTGAGGTTTTCAAAATGTATCATATTTAGTGATTGTGTTCTACTTCATCAATACGACCAAAAATACAAAGTTTTAAATTTTTTGAACCTTTCGTTTTTGAGTTATAAATTTTTGAAAAAATTCAAAAACACCAGTTTTTAGGATTGTTTTGATATATTTACTGGGGTTCGGGACACATTGAATTTTTTTTTTATTAATTAATTTAGAATTTTTTTGTACTGATTACCCATCTAACTAATAAGCAAAATCACAACACAAAAATTTTCCAAAAGTTCTTTAAAAATTTTAAATTAAAATTTTTTGAAAAAAAGAGGGGTCATTTTAAATTGCTAAGGCTCAAAACATTCTTGATCAATTTTCAAAATTCTTACATTAAATTATTCACAAATTTATTAACTTTAATTTCGATTCAGGAATTTAAAAAATATTAATTTAATAAAAAAAGAAAAATGTTTGAAAATTTTAAGGTACTTTTTTTTTTTAAAAGTCATATTTTTAAAAGTAAATATTTCTTTTAAATTTGCTGAATCAAAATTAAAGTATAATGTTTGAAAAAGATATATTCCAAATTTCAACCCTTAAACTTTATCGGTTTTCGACTTATAGCAATTTGAATACAGGAAAACTTGAAAAAATGCATCATGGAGAAAAACGCATTTAAAGTTTTAAGGACAGATGTTGTTGCCATGACAACAACTGTCAAGAGTGTTAGATTTTCAAAACAACGCACCACAAAAATTATTATATCTCTAATTCTAATTAAGATAGAAACATGATTTAGACGTCATTTTAAGCAGAAAAACACAGAGAATTTCTTAAAATAATAAATTTTGTGTCCCGGACCCCCTTAAAAGCACGTAACTCAAAAACCGAAACTCGCATTTACTAATTTCAATTGCTAAAAGAAGGAAAAATTTGTTCCTTGAATGTAAAGTAAGTAGAATTTGTTGTTTAAATAAAATAAGGTAAATGAAATTTAAATACAATAAAGTGTTGGTTAAGAGATTAATTTTTATCTAGGTTAAAAAAAAAAACGAATTAACAGAATTTTCACAAGTCGCGATTCAAATAAAAAATTATTTTAATATGACACCATTGGAATACCATCATGAAACTTTGTATACATCTTACTATTGAGGTTTAGTATAAAATATATTTCTTTCATCAAAATAAAAAAATCCAATTTTTGTTTTTTTACATCAAAATTTTTTTTAGTTAAAGAATATATAAACTGATGTGGTACACCCAAGCTATATGTTAAATTAAAGCCCTTGTAAATCTTAAGAGAATGGTACAAATTTGAGCTTTCTAGGACAAACGGTTTTTAAGTTACGTGCTTTTAAATATATCAAAACAATCCTAAAAACTGGTGTTTTTGAATTTTTCAAAAATTTATAACTCAAAAACGAAGTAAAAAAAAATTAAAACTTTGTATTTTTTATCTAAGTGAATACTATATCATGTAAAAAAATCATAAAGATCTGAAGACATCATGTTTTGACCATTGGTTGATTTGGTGTGGAACGACCCTGCCGCTTGCAGCTAGATAACAGCTCCGCTGTTTTAGGAAACCATAGCTTTACCTACGAAATATACAACGTACGCTAACTAGTTCAAAATCCAAGTTCTCCAGGTTTGCCATTAAACTAATATGCCTGTAGCGAGCTTAGCTACCACTCCAAAACTTAACTTACAAAGGGGTAGTATAAATACCAGTGTAACCCAACTCTACCATGAAGTACTTTTTGGTAGACACTAAGTTACGCTGGTTCATTCGCGCTTGCTAAATTGGTGACCAACGTTCGTAATTTAAACATGCATAAAAATTTACAAAAAAAATTCGATGGATGGCACACAATGTACAGTAGAAATCGCCATGGTTGATACTAATTACCTTTCAACCACTAGGGGGCGCTGTGATAGCAGAAACTGCTAATGTTATATCACATCCTCCATTCGTGCAATTGCCGCATGGATAAAATAACATGTAAAAGGCAGCACGGCAACTGTAATCTTAATACAGCTCTTACAGTCAAAAGCAAAAATGGCAATCATTCTACAAGTGACGTCAACTATCGAATTTCGGCTACTGCTAAAATTCTGGAGGGGGAGTACTGTAGCGAGCTTAGCTACCACTCCAAAACTTAACTTACAAAGGGGTAGTATAAATACCAGTGTAACCCAACTCTACCATGAAGTACTTTTTGGTAGACACTAAGTTACGCTGGTTCATTCGCGCTTGCTAAAATGCCTCTTACAAAAGATTCTTATCAAAAAGGAATTTGCAAGACTTATCAGCTTGCAAAATTTAGGAATGCAACGTTGGTGATGTCTCATTTGGCGCATTTTATGGTTATAGATGACGAAAAAGGACAAAATTTGGAATTTTTTTGTAAAAAATGATAAACTACAAAAAAAGCGGAAATCCGCGCAAACGCGAAAGATTCTCACTCTTGAAATCTTCTCATTCTTGCAGAGTATTTTCTCTGAACATGCCCATTACTTTGTGTTGTTTCCTAAAATAGGTCTAGGTTAAACTCATTTTTCTAAATAAACAATTGGGGTATTAAAAACGCTGGTTAGCGAAATGTCAGAATGTTTAACAATTTCAGATTTGCACTCTACATGGAATTAAAAACAAGGAATTTTTTTGTAGATAAGTCAGTTCTATTCTGGGATCCCCTCCTGATAATCCATCATATTTTTCAGTGAGAAAAATCAATGGATGTTTGTTCTATCTAGAATTGAAATGAAATTTCATTTTAGAATTCTTCTAGCAATTTACTTAGCATTATGTGGGTAACTCCATGGGAATATTCTTGGTCAGAGATGGAATTGAAAATGAGGAATTTTTTTGTAACCACTGGACCAGGAGGAATATTTTTGTATGTAAGTAACAGTGTATAACACACAAGGTTTCATGCATATAAACCACTATACTGTTTTCTTCCAAGCATATAAACCACTATAAAGTGAGGAATTTTTTGTAGATAAGTCAACACGTAATCCCCGCTTGCCGGCGAGAACCCTTCACTGTTGGCTACTATGCATACAAACCACTGTACCACTCAACCAAAGGTAAGAAGGATTAATTTCCTTTACTAAAATTGATAAAAGAAGTATTAATCAAGGTGTTATAGCTTTCAGGTAAGTAAATTTTAAAAATGAATTTTATGGTTCAACACATAGTTAATAGACTTTTTTTAAATAACATTTATTGTTAATAATTATTTAAATATATAATTTTTTAAATAATTAAAAATAATACTCAATTAGAAAAATCAAAACAGATTTATATTAACATAGAGTAGCTTTTTGTTTTTTAACGACCGTAATGCAAGAGCCATTAAAAATAAAAAATATGTGAAACGTATAAAATTTCCATGTGCATTTTATCTCTCCTTGCCAAAAAGGGCGAATTTCGTCGCTTATAGTTGACTTCTTCCGACAGTGTAACCCTAGTTTCTATGACAACGGCTGCGATGTGGTCAACGTAGCCTTTTCTGTACTGCCAAGTTAGGGTGAAACAGACTATAGACACAACTAATATAATGTGAAAAAATAAAGAAAAATGACAGAAATGCAAAGGGTTGCCTTAAAATGGATAAAAGCACACAAACTCAGGAAAACTGGATTTACACTGGTTACCACATTTGGCTATAAACCGCCATATGTTGTAATGTATCAGATATTACATACCACCCAAATTATCTTCAAAGCATGTTTTAATTCCAATCAGATAACATCTTCAATTCTAAACAAGGTTGCCTTAAAACAGTATAAATTGAAGGTTGCCACATTTGTGAGAAATTGTCTGTTGTCCCGAATGCTACCACTCCACCAATTTTTTAATACATTAAATCTTTGGATTGCTGGGAAAGATTTGTTAAAACAGTATCAGTACTTTCATTACATAAAAGCAACACTACTAGGTTTATCTTACACTAGATAAAATGGGGAAGGAATACACAAAAACTTACACCAATCATGGAAATCTTGCGAAACCTAGATGGTCTTTTGATTCCATTCCTATGATCCTTGCGATCTAAAAGCAAAATTTATTTAGCTTTGTGACACACCACACATTTGAAACTCATAAATACATTTAAAACAATCATTCTAAAAATGCAAAATTAATGTTTTATTACTGTTGACTTATCATGATTGAACCAGAACTTTGAACGGTTAGAAATAATTAGTGAACCAGTTAGTCCCTTATATATATATATATCGGATTTAACAAAACCAATGGACTACTGGAATAAATGGTTATCAATCTGAATTTCACTAATTTGTCTTTTTATTGTTAAAAACCCCCAACAAAACTCAGATGTCAAACCATTGGAATCTGAAATTCTAGTATAGTGGACACTGATCACGCGATAAATTATTGGAAGGGGAAATCAAGCATTGCGGATGATACAGTTGTAATGAAATTTTTATTTAGAGTATGTATAGAACCCCAATTTACAGTAAACTTTCAGTTAGTTCTGTTTTCTAATTCTAGATCATGTGCTAAGCCCAAACGCATACTACTCCAAAAGAAAGGTTTTTGAAATGGAGATTACATGCAGCTACATCTAAAACATATATGGGCAACCCCCGGCTTTTGATCCGGCCCGCGAAACATCTTAAAATCGCTCTAGAAAAGAAGTAAATATTCTCAGTTCTCGCCAACAAGAGAGTGAGGGGAACAAAAGCCTGAACTACGTGGGTCAGATTTTCTCAACCTTTTTCAGTTGACGGCACACTAAAAATATCTTGAATTATTTGCGGCACACCTTAATATAAAAATGTAAAAGTAGGTATTTCCAATACTACCTTATATAGTTAGTATTACTAATATAATTAGTATGGGATATGAATGGCTGAGCTTGTTTTCTTGAGCAAATTAAATAAAAATAAGGTTTTAAAGCCGCCAGACAAGTTATTGGCGACACATCACGCCACTCAATTCCACATATAATCGGGAATAATAATTATGAATTTCGTTATTGATTGTATCCAAGAAACGACCTTGCATTTCTCAATTCCATTCCTTACTAGCAGATGTGATTGTTAAAAAAACACTGATACAAATCAACAATACTCGGATTTCTGACTTCTAAAAGGGACCACTACTGGAGAAGATATTTTTCATGAAGTTACAAGTGCTATTGAACAGTATGGTTTTTGAGTGGTGCAAATTAATTGGGGTTTGCATAGATGAAGCACCTTCTATGGTCGGTTAACCAAAAGGTTTGATCGGAATTTTGAAAGAAAAAGTAATTGCATGTGCAAAAAAACGATTTAATAATCTTACTTTGCATTATCCACCAACAAAACTTGTTTACTTAAAAAAACGAACAAGATTTATTAATATCCTAAAGTTTAACCCGCAACTTTTCAAAGGTTGCCCATACCTGACCTAAAAGGTGGTTATTGAGAAAGAAAGAATAAAATAGAGAGAAAAAAAAGAATCTGCCAGTTATCTCAAACCAAAAGAGAGAAAAAAATTATAACATAAGAAAAATAATTTGCCACTTAATTGGTGATGACAATTTTGTCAAACATAATAAGGTAACTTGCAAAAAAAATTAAACATAAAATATACATATCAAAATACAAACTTTGCAACAGATTTTTATTAAGTCTGATTTAGATTAAAATTTTAACTTCATTATTTTGAAATATTATGCACGAATTATTCATGATATTGAACTTACTTTGGTTGTGGTTAGTGTGATTCTTTGACTTTGCCATTGTCAACTAAAAGAGTTAAAAAAGGAAGATTAAAATCACAAAAACTTGTTCATCATAAATATATAAAATAAAAAATTCAGTAAATACATGTGATACAACATGCATTCAATAAGAATTTTAATGAACTCAAAACTTGCTTGTACATTTTATGCAGTGCTGTAGTCGTAAATAAATCAGAGGGTATACCATGGGGGCCCCTGCACTAGTATAGGTAGGGCACCATGGTATACCCTCTGAGACCCGCATTATTTTTTTCATGGGGAGGCGAAACATGTACTTACTATTTACACTTTCCGGGGGGGGGGGGGGGGGGGGCAAGAAACATGCACGCACACGCATGTAGGAAATCGTTTCTAAGAACCGGGTAGGTATTCATTAAACTAAACCCGCGCTCGCAAACGGTCGTGAAACATGGCAATATTTCAATTGTTCTTAAAAGAGGCTTTCATTTTTCTGGAACAACTTTGACGTTTTCATTGGAACCTCAAACCCAGAATAGTGCACACATCTCAACTATACCAAAACGTCAATAGATCCTCTTTACCTCCTTTTCTACAAGGCGAATATCCCCTGTATTTATATTTTCTGGATCAAGCATGGATACATCCTTCAAAAGTTGACAATTTTCTTCATTAACATCAGAACAAAGTCTGAATTTCATTCTATCAACAGTACTTTGAATGAATTGCTTTTGATTAATAGGTACGATTTTGGAATTATGTACCAGGGTGATATCTTGAAATAGAAACTTCTTTTGCTTCTACAGCTATCTGCTTGGCACGTGATGTTTTCTAGGAAAAACAAAGCGGTGTTCGTAGTTTTTAATAAAAAGCAGAGGGTATACGGAATTTGCTGGAAAAAACCAGAGGGTAAACGGCGTATACCCTCCACTACAGCCCTGATTTTATGTAATACAAGTTTTTATTCTGCCAGCGAAAATAAAATTAGGATTATTAAAAATATGTTCGCTGCCAAGAACGAGAATAGTCGCACTGAGTTTACTTGCCAGAGTACAAGTATTGCTGTAGTAAATGCATGCAATGTTTAGCGTACCCAGGAAGTTAATAATACTCTTAAGAGAACTGAAATAGATAATTTATTTATCTCGCATTTGTTCACTTGGGAAATGTTATAAACGCATTGCTGAATTTAGTTTATTGAGTCAACTTTCATAGCCATAATTCTCTGAATCTGAAACAGCAAACTAATTATTTTCTTCCGATCTATTATCCGTGAAAGGTTATTGTTATATTATTAAGAACAAATTTGGCATGTTTTAATTATAATACAAAGAAATAAAGTTTTAGTAAAATGTACCTGTGAATACACATTTAACTAAAGTATTACAGATAATATTAATAGAAGTGTAAGAAGGTATATAGGATTTTATTAAAGGTTTTCGCATACGTACACAAAAATTAGTTCAATCTTATAATTGAATCGATAATGTCCACGAGAATTTAGTGGGTTTTGACAAAATTTTAATAATTTATAAATAATTTTATATTTATTACAGTGTAGAATGAAATATATTCATTTTTCAGCCATTTTTTTTATGGATTTGGAGAAATATTTTGTAAATTCTATAGATTTAATCCAAAAAGTTTGAGAAATAATTTTTAAAATTATATGCAACACAATACATATAATGATCTCTGGGTTGACATTTACATGGAAATACCCTAATGAAAAATAACGTATCGCACGTGCAGTAGTACAAAGACAAAATGATAATATAGTCCTTATTTGTGAAAAGTACAACGCAATTGTATTATAAAACTTTAATAAAGAAATTTTTACAATACAACCAATGACTGAATGTTTTTAATAAATTCCTTTAGTTGATGAATGTATGCTTCAATTAAAATGCAGATTACGATGGACACAAACTCCTTGGAACAAGTTCACTTGCTGACCTATTATTTAACATTTGGTTTTTATATTGTAAATTTAATTCGTTGTGGAACAAACTAGCTTCTTTTAATGAGATACGTAAGGAAAAACTCTGGTCGTTCATCAAAAGGTTATGGACTTTTTTCGATGCATAGGATTTATTGCAATAACAAAAATGTTAGACAACTTCACAACGAAATTTACAAATCTATTCTAAATATATCTTTTATACAGCACGTTTTACCACAGCATTTTGGCGAAGATTTAAAAGCATAAATATGAAAGAAAAAAAACTAGGGTTAGCATACACAATACACGACACGATAATTGATGACAAACTAATACGAAAATAACTTGTAATAATAGGAAAGATTTCATACTAAATGAACAATAATCATGTCATCACAAGAATTCATCCAATGTGGTGAAATAATGGAATGCTTTACTATGCAAGTTAGCCTAAAGCAAAATCCAGTCTTAACTGTAATTGATTACTAATCTAACAATTTATGAAGAGAAATGAGAAACTGCAGAAAAACAAATTCGAACCCAACTGAACATACCTATTTATGTATGAGAAATAATATTCTATATTTAATAGAAAATTTGACTTGGGAAATTTTATCGAAGGAACCACGCGTTAATTCTTCCGTTTGGTGGGCAGAAATAGAGTTGAGTTGTATGATTGCTAAATACTAAAAACACGCTAAATAATTGACCAATTTATTTATTTGTTGTGCGAGTTTACCTAAATAAATGAAGTATGCTTATTTATATTTTCAATAAATTAGTATGTTTTTTTAACAGATAAATATAGCTAAATTTTTATAATATATCAGCAAAATTTTAAAAGGGGAAATGATATTGATTCCGGAAGTGTACATTGCATTTGTGCGGTTAAAAGGTCTTTGCATTACGTATTTTTTGGCGCGATTGTTTGGCGTGTAATGTTAGTTGGCACGGCACGATATTGGCAATATTTTAATAATCCAGCGTAAACCAAACGTTTAGAATAGAATACTAGAATAGTGAAAAAGTTCAATCCAGATCAATTGGAAAAGAGCATGTCGTGTAAAAAGAAACACAATTCGTTGTTCTTGAATATTTTTTGTCTGTTTTCTCAATGTTCAATATATTCTATGCACTAAGAATTGAATGACAGAGCACAGATTATGTAGATAATAAAACCTTTAATATTCACAATTGCAACAATATTTTTGTCACTTAGCCATTACTTTGCCTAGCTTCGGTTTCTGTTGTGTATTAGAATTGGGGGTCGCTTTCAGTAGAGTGCACTCTAGTTTTCAGAGGTAGGTTGGGCGGACATCCGCAGAAATGATTGTGTTTCAATATGTGCTTCAATTATTTATTAAATTTGAATTTACGTCATGGGGGTGGCCTAACAAAAAAAAGGTTTGAAAAAGTCATTTGCAAAGGAAACCCTTTTTTTGGTGTTCAAACGTGTTTGTTTATATTTGATTATATTTATTAAATAAACAATCCTTTTATAACCAAGGTAATTATCTGAATGGGAAGGGATTATGCAAGACAAAAAAAAAATCTAGCCTATTATTTCCCAGACATGAGTTACTAAATACACTCAGAGGTAGGGTCCACGCTAAGACCACTGAAATATTTTGCATGTTAAAAACAATAAAAATACACTAAAGGATTGTTATGAAGGCAGAAATTGAAGGTTTGACCATCACAGGTAGACATAGTAGGCAAGTCTGAAAAACACAATGCATATTTAAAATTATACTTTTCATTGAAATAGAACACAGGTTGGGCCTTCTCCAAAAAAATTTTTTGTATATGTAAATGTTTACCAAATTAATGTACTGTTACACTTCTATAAATTTTCTCTGAGAAGTTACTTTAAATAGTCATTGAATAACTTTCTAGAGGATTAAATAACTTTCTCTAAAACTTCACATTATATTAAGGCACAGATATCTGAATTAAATTGTTAAGTTCTGTTCACATCTAAATTCTTTATATTTCCTTTTATAACTAGATCTCTGATGTATAAAAATTTATAAATATATCATAGTACTTGTGCACTCTGGCCTGTCATTTTCTTGTGAATGTCAATTGGTGAAATAAAACATTTCCAGGGCAGTTTCTGAGGTATGGTCTGCTTACAAATGCAAACCTTGACAAGCTGCCTCAGAAAAATTTTATTTTCCAAGTATGACATTCGTCAATTCAGAAAGTGATTTTAAAGCGCAGTTTTTTTCGCTGTCCCTTAAATGTCAATGTTAAATGAGCATAGCGTTTAATGATTTATACTTTTTTGGACTGTTGATAAACTTAGGCGTCTACCTGTAATGTATGAAAATTCGATTTTCTCTGATTTAGTTACCCTCTGCACGTTTTTATAGCATTTTTTATGCAGGATTTGAATCCAGTGACCCTCTCAAAGTATCCCTGCTTTGAAATGAGTGCTTTTTGAATACCTGTAATGTATAAAACTTTGATATTCTCTGATTTAGTTACCTTCAGCACATTTGTATAGCCTTTTTTATGAAAGATTTGAACCCAGTGACCCTCTCAAAATATCCCTGTTTTTGAGATGAGTGCTTTTTGAATATTCTAAATGCAGATTCAAGAGTATCTTTTATTACAATCTGAAGGAGAACCTACAAGGACTGAACAAGTGTAATATTAATAATATTGGAAACTTTATGGTGGTACATGATGTAAATTTCTTTCAGAGTCAAGTGGTTTGAAGTTGTATTGATTTCTCTAAAACTAATCCTGAACTGTATACAGCAAATTTGGGATGCTATAAGATGACAAATAAGTTTTATTAACCCTTTATTACCCACACTGGTCCTGATGTATGCACAGTGACTTTTTTAGTGTTAATGAAAATTATACAAAATATGTTCTTTAAATAAAACATTTAAACAGATATTTGTGTTTTAGTATGTTCTAAAATATCCTACATAAAAATAGTAATTAATACATGTGTAATTAGGAAAGAAAGTGTGGAGCACGTCACAGATTTTCATCACAATCTTATTTGTTAAAGAAAGAGCTGACTATTTGAAGCTTAATGAAGACATTAAAAAATTTTAAACTCACCATTGATTGAGTTTAGTGAGTGCTATTTCGTATATACAACATATGGCATATTCTATTGTTAAAAATTATTATTGTTCGTTGAATTATGTGTATGTACATGTGATTTTCCTATTTATTCTTGTTCATAAAATTTTAAAATATCTTTTTTAGGATCAAATTTGTTGAGGATAGTCATGTAACCATCTGCAAAGGATAAATATGCCACAGTCAATTTTCATTCAAGGTGTGTTGCTTCATAACATCCTTCTCTTAAGTATTTATTTCTTTTTGTAATTGCTTATAGTGTTTGTTGCTTTTTTCTTTGGTATAGTACTATATAAAAGTCAATTTAAGTGATTTTTGTAGCTCTAATAAGTATTAAATGTATTGCTATATAATTGCTATTTTATCTCTATAAATGTAAAAATAGTAAACTGAGAAATATGTATGAAATTGTAGAATGAACAAATTTCAAATAAATAGTAAAGATAAAAATAGAAGAGCAGATTAAATAGAAGACCTGGATAATTTTATTTTTAACTGTAAAATATGAAGCACTCTTAATGCTAATAAAAAACAAGTAAATATATTGAGATAATTTGCACGAAAGAAATATTGAATTCCTATCCTTTCACTGATGATTATAATGCCTAATGATGAACCTTGGAACTATTTCATTACCTAGATAATTATAAACCACTATCAAAATTTAAAAAAAAAATTAATTATCTTACATAGAATATTACAATATTTTAAGTTGTACGGAAAATACTTCTTAGCTTCGTTTTAACTTTTTCATAGCTTCTACTATTTACTTCAAATGCAAATATATACATTTAATTCCTGAATAATATATTGCAATATGCAAAAGACTAAGATATAAACAAAACAAAAACAAAATTCCAATGAAAAAATACAGAATTCTGAAAAATGAAAGATGTGCAAAGTGTCGAATTTCGACTTCCTGTGGTGAAATAGAGTAATTCGAAAAGGACATTAGAAAAATATTGACAAAGACGATAATGATTTATAAAATTTAGTAATGCTCAAATATGACCACAATATTTCTCTGTGTTAAGTTTCCTGTAGAGCGTCTTTCCTTGTCAATATTCATTTATTGACGGAAAATGAACTTTAGATTTTAAAATTGGGGCTTCGAGGGACACTTTTAGGACTACCTGTGTGCCAATTTTCATGGTTGTGAGTGCTAAAGATTGGTCTGAAGACAGGGAAGTAATAGCCTATGTTTTCTGCAGTGTTCTAAAGTATAAGTGTACCAAATTAAACTTTTAATTTTATATTTTAATAATTAGTGTTAATTTTTATGTTTGAACTTACCATAATATAAAAGGTCATAATATCAAACTTGTTGCTTTTCAGTTGGACAGTGTGGCAATCAAATTGGATGTCGCTTTTGGGATTTAGTAATTCGAGAATACCAGCATCATGAAACTGCTGTAAGTTTGAATTGTGAACTATCTTATTCTGTTATGTTATAGAAAAGACAAATTTGTAGATAGTGGTGCAGATCAGTTGGGATTATCAAATGGGTTCAAATACCAAGCTCCATATGCTTTTTTTCCATATCCAGTTCAGAAACATCTATATCTTCGATGGTGGAATCCTGATAAAAAAAATTGGAGTATAAAAAATTACCACTTTCATTGTATTTTCTACCTTTTAGAATAGCGACCAGTTTCCAGTACATTGGTCTGTCCCCAAAATGATATTGATATGCCAGATGCTGAAATGACATAAAGTGTGTAATTTTTATATCATTTTGATGTGTGTGTGTTTTAGTTTTTAAGTTTAGACAAGTGTGTTTACAAATCATTTCCAGTAATACATAAAAATAAAAATTTTAAGTTTTATTTTTGTTATAAAGTATCAAAAATAAATTGTTCCAGATGTAATTCTAAAACCCCCTTTGAAGCAAAGAATAAATACTGTGAAACTTCGATTTACTGTCTGGGTCGGGACCGTGACTTTATAATCGAATAGACGGATAACAGAAAAACTTAAAACAACAATCCACTCTCTTCCATTACATATGAACAAATGATAAAAAATGCATGTTTACGAACTGGAAATACAGTGTACATACTTGTAATGTATTTGACAGAAACAATCTACAATTTACATTATAGTGCATATTTTTACATGAACTTGCACTCTAGATGTATGTACATATCCCAATTTTGAAATAGTCTCATTTTCTGTGTGTACATACTAATAACTTTCAATATTTAATGAATTAACTTTCAACAACGGACCGATGGTTAACAGAAACTGACGGTTAAAAAAGCGACAGCAAATCAAAGTTTCACTGTAATTAGATAATTACTATTATTTTTTGTAAATCAAACAAATTGTATACATTTGTCAGATCAACAAAAGTATATATTTTTTCATTTGCTCCAGAATTTTAATAATTTATTTATTTGTGCCATCAGATAAAAAAAGGTAGAAAATTCTTTGTATAGAACAGTGATATCCAAACAGTGTTCTCAAAAACTTTCGGGCTCTGTGTAATGTTTTCAGGGGTTCGCCAACTTTTTTTATAGAGATTCCATTTTGGTGTGTAGAATCACTTTATTTTATTTTTTGCTACTTAAAAATGTTAATTTATTAGATTTTAATTAATAAAATAAACTGCACAATAATGTAAAAAAAATTGCACAATAATGTTTAAATATCTACTGTTGTAAAGATAATATCATAAAAAGAAAATAAGAGATGAAAAAAAATTACATACACGAATTCAAAAACTTATATTTTACATTCTCTTACTTTTTGTGTAATCTTATTTATGATTGATCAGAAACTGGAACTTTAATAACTGAAAATTAATAAAAAGGGAACGAGTTAAAAAAATTTTATTTTATATTTGTATCATATTTTTTGCAAGTGTATCAAATAAGATACTTTATTGATTGAAGGCATATGTGTAATATATTAAGCTTTGTACAATTTATGGTTAGTGCACCCGCCTGCCACGCTGATGGACCTGGGTTCGAATCCCTGGTAAGTCAGGGTCATATAGAATTGTGCTGTCCTCCGTTAGGGGCGATGATGGTCCTCCCACCGGGTGCCCCTTCACAAGAGACCATCGCTTTTGGCCTTGTATGAGATATTGGCTCCTCGCGTTATTGTACACAGTTTCTGTTCTGTTTGTGTTTTATTCAATCTACGACTGTCTTATTCTCTGCCATTGGGAAAAAAATAATAATTTTTTGCTCCTAGATATGTGTAGTTATGAAAGATTTAATTTGTTAATCCATTCTATATACTCTTTCAGATGGAAGATATTGACAGTTTTTTCAAGGTTAGTAGCATCTCAAGAAATTCCAACAGCAATATTTTAGATGCTATGAAAGCAAGGGTAAATTTATTTATATCTTTCATATTGATTAATACATTATGAATGCTTCTTTAAAAATATAATTTGATATAATTCTAAAGCATATTGTTAAAATATTTGTGAATGGATCTGATTTGTCCATTTTAAAAGATGCTTGCACAAATTTCATAAATGTGTTAGTGAAAAATACACATTTTAAGATATATTGAAAGATGAAAGAATTTTACTACATCTAGAACATCTGTATTTATGCATACTATGTTCAGTGTCATAGTCATGCTAAGAAATTGTCTAACACATTACTAAAAATATCCATGAATACATAATCACACTGTTTAAAAATATCCATGAATACGTAATCACTGTTTAAAAATATCCATGAATACATAATCACACTGTTTAGAAATTTCTAGCTAATATGCATTTTGTAATATTTAGCTTTTGTAGCCTTATATTGTATATTAAATTTGTTTAATATGTATCCAAATTTAAAATTGTATTTTCCTAAATAAATGTTGCATACATTCCATTAGGCTGTTCTAATCGACATGGAAGAAGGCGTAATATCAGAATTACTAAAAGGTCCATTAAAAGATATTTTTGATCGAAAACAGTTAATGACAGATGTTTCTGGTTCAGGAAATAACTGGTAAGTTATTCCTTTAAAGCAACTAAATTGTTTTGTACATTTTATTTGCAGAAGTATTTAGCCTGTGCAGCTGATTTTAAACTATCTGTATCTAAAATCAATCTGGTCTGCATCTCAGATCTAATGTGGTTTCTCTATGAATACTAACCAAATTAAGAAGTGATACAGTTCAATCCCACTATTGTGAGTAGTTTTAGTGGAAGTCAATTCAGATTCCAATCATCTAATAAATGCCACAGTTCAATTAGTTCCATGATTGTTTTCAAGCAAAATTTAGAATTATTCTTCAATTTATTCATTATTTGCTAATTCTCATTCCCTTAGTTTTTCCATATAAAAAAAAACCTACAAGTTTCACAGATAAAAATTTGCCATTCTCTGAGCATTGATCCAAACAATGCTTTATTGCCCTGAGAAATAAAAAATAAATCTATTGATGTTATGAATAACAAACCAACATTATCTCATGAGGAATAAATGAATAAGAACCCCATAAATAAAGCAAGATGAAAAGAAGACTGTCTGTTGGAATCATAGAAAAGTTGTTGTGTTTTTTAGAGTTCTATGTTACATTTTATTTTAGAACTTATTCTATTTTTAATATTGAATGTTTACTTTATTTTAATTTAGGGCTGTAGGAAATAAGTTTTATGGTTCAAAATATCGAAGTCGCCTCATTGAATTACTTCATAAAGAAGTTGAAGAATGTGATACTTTACAGTGTTTCTTTTTGTTGCATTCTATGGGTGGTGGTAAGTAGGTTCTTCTAATATTTAAGTACATATTTTGTGAGACACATAAAAAATTTTCTGCAAGACTTAAAAAATATGTTGTTGTAATTTAAATTATTATTCTTGTCCTTAATTTCCAGCTTTGAATAATCTAGTTATCCTTCTCATGCTGTTTTGCCAAAAGTTTATTAAAAGTTGTCATTTAGTCATAAACATCTCATGATTGTTTATGAACTATTTGAAGACAACTTCAAATAAGATATTTATAAACATCGTATTCAGAATGAATGCACTATCTTTCAAGCAGAATTCATTAATCTTGCAGTTAAGTGGTTTAAAGAAAATGGAAATTTTGTTACAAGTTATTTGTAGTGATTCTCTTTCCATTACATTTACTGAACAATGTTGCGAGAACAGAAAAATTAGTTTAAACATTTTTAACGGTAAGTTTGTTTCTTAAAAATAGAGAAAATGAGATTTTCTTTGCTTATTTGTATGGACATTGTGGAATTTACGGGAATGAAAGAGCTGATCTTTTAGCCAAAAATGCTTTGAATTTAGCAGCTGATGTAAAGTTAACATTCCCAAGTGTTACTTAAAAACCTCATGTTACAACAAACTTGTTGCTAAGTGGAACAGAGTTTGTTGCGTCTGAGAAAGCTGGACACACCAAAAACATTTTTCCTACTATTCAGCATAGATTAAACCAGAAATTATTTTTATTTACAAACTTCAAAATTACAAAATTTTTATTTGGCCATGGCAATTTTGCTAAATACTTATATAGGTTTAATCTCCAAACAAATGATATGTGCATGTATTCAAAAAGGCAGCCACAAAGATGTGGAGCATTTGCTTTTCAGTTTTCCTGCCTATGATAATTCTAGAATGTGCCTTTAAAATGATTCAAGAAGATTGGGTAAAACATATCCAGTGAAACTCAATGTTTTTGTTGGATATAATCTGCTTTTCTCATTTGTATGTTCCTCAAATTTTGTAATTTTTTGTTAAATTTTATATTTTACTGTTTCTTTGATAAGGCAGCTTACTTCTGTCAGCCCCCTATGTTGTACTTCTGTGGTGCACGCGGAGTTTGCTTTTGTTCAATAAAAAATATTTTGTTTACAAAAATTTTATTTCTAGTATTTTATTGCTAATATACACTCTATAACAAAAAAATCGACGCACCAAGAAGGAATCATCCAATTGCTTTGAAATTTCGTATGCAAAAGTGTTTTGACCAAATATGCAAATGATTAAAATATGGTGTCCAATGAATGAATAGTGCAAATTTCAGCGCATCGGAACTGCGCATCCAGCAGATGTATATAAGGAGTTGTTACTGTTGCAACTGTTGTTAAAAATTTCTGCTGCATTGCGATTTAGGATACCTTTTAACGACTGAAAAAATGCCTCAGCGCAGAATTCGAGCTTTCAGAGTTTGTAAGAGGTCGTATCATTGGATTGAAAGAGGCAGGTTTTCAAATAGGAGAATCGCTCGTCATGTGAGTCAAAGTGATGCGGCGATTAGAAGATGTTATTAAGACTGGGTGGACAATGGCAGATTTCAGCATCATGATGGTAGCGGTCGACATAGGGCCACAACAGATCGCGAGTACAGAGTGATTGTCAGATCAGCTGTCACAGCGCCTGATTCATTGCTATCAACCATCAGTCGTGCGACCCTCACACAAGTGTCCACCATGACCATTCGCAGACGGCTGAGAGAGCGAAATCTATGCTTGTACCGACCGTTACGCCACCTGACACTCACGCCTGCACACTGTCGAGCCAGATTACAGTGGTGCTTGACTCGATCAGGCTGGAATGATGCTGACTGGGGATGTATAGTCTTTAGCGACGAATCCCGCTTCCAACTGTGTCCTGACGATCATCGAAGACGTGTCTGGATACGCCCAGGGCAGCGTGCCGTTCCTGCTTTCACTATTACATGCCACACTTGCCCTCAACAAGGAATTATGGTCTGGGGTGCCATTTCCCTTGATAGCCAGACCCCTTTGGTCGTCATTACAGGTACACTTACTGCACAGTGGTACGTTGACGACATTCTGAGAACTGTTTTACTACCGTTCCTTTCGCAGTACCCTGGGCTTATTTTTCAGCAAGAAAATGCTAGACCACATATGGCATGTATTACTATGAACAAGCTTGTCAAACATTTCCTTGGTCAGCCAGATCACCAGATCTCTCTCCCATCGAGCATGTCTGGTATATGATGGGAAGGCGACTGCATCCGGTAGGGAATGTTGATGACGTAGTCTGACAATTGGAGCAAATTTGGCTAGAAATACTGCATGATACCATCCGGAAGCTTTATCGGTCTATGCCATGCCATGTGGCAGCTTGCATCCAGGCTAGAGGCGGGTCAACACCTTATTGAGCTCATTACTGTAACTCTGAAATAAATAATTTAATTGTTCTGAAATTTTAATCATTTTCTATTCTGTACATAATTTTCCTATCCACCAATTTTTGTCGCCATCGGACAACTCCTTCTTGGTGCGTCAATTTTTTTGTTATAGAGTGTATTATTTAAATATATTTTCTTTTCAAGACATGACAACACACGTTATAACTACAATTATGTCCTATTTGCTCTTGAGACTGATTCATTATTAAAGGATTCGGAATTATAGTAAAGACACAAATTTGACAAAGTCAAGAACAATATCCCATGGCATTACAAGACAAGACAAACATTTAGTCATGACACGATAGCTATTTACTTATCTAAAGTTATTTGACATGGCTAATCTATTAACTTTTAAACCAATTAATTGTTCATATATTTACTAAAAATTTGTTTATATCTATGGACTAACAAATCGAGATTATGCATTAATTCAGTTTTTAATTTGTATTGCAAATCATGCAAATTTTAATTGTTTTGATAAGAATTTTTATTTGTAAATTTAATAGCTATGATTGTAACAATTTATTTTCTTGTTACCAGGAACTGGCTCTGGTCTTGGTACTGCTGTCCTAGAATTCTTATATGATGAATTCCCTAAAATCCCCAGGTACTATGCTATGGAATTTTTTATAGGATACAAGCCAATACATGGCCAGCACTGTGTTGTTGCCCGTGACAGTTCTTTTCATGGGGTTAGGTGTTACCACTGCTCGCTAACCCCCGGTGATTACTACGAATTCCCATGTGGTTTGCTTTGCAAACCAACATCATGGCCAATTGGAATTGCGAAGAGATCCAATTGGCATGAGGTCACAATCTCTTGCAAAAATATAAATATTCAATTGAAAAATATGTATTAAAAGAAAAGAAAATAAAATATATAAGGTATTGATCTAATGTAAAATTTTCCTTGCCTGAGACATTTCTTTTTGTGGGGTCAGGTGTGACCACTGCTTGCTCACCAACTCCAGGTGATTGCTACGTATTCCCATTTGACAAAAAACGCTAGAATCGGAAAAGTTGGCATGGTTCCAAAGGCTGACGTCACTGGGTGAAAATCGCAAAATCCACTTGCTTCTTTGACGTCACATTTCGGAGGTGAAAAAACTAATCAATTCATTTTTAAATGTTCAAGATTGAATTTAAAAATTCGGGCGCAGTAGAAAAATTACAAAACATGGACTATCTGTGTGCCAAATCTCATTATTGTAAGTGCCATAGATTCATCAGGATAGTCCACATGGACACGCAAACACTTCCTTTTATAATAGCCTAGATACCTGTTTTCAAAGTTATCTGAAGTAAAATGATTAAACTTGTATATAAATAGTAACTTCTCACATTGTCTTGATATCGGCTTCAAATGAAGCACTAAACCAAAATTTTCAAGATATAAGTTTTTAGCTTTTCTAGATCAGAATGTGTCGATCTTTAGACTGGTGAAGTCTACTGAGTCATTTTTTTTTTCTTTGCATGAAGGTTAGATTTCTTTTTGAGAAATACTTTTAGTGAGTAGAATTTTTTCTCCTTTGTTTTCACAGAATTTTGTATTAGGACTTGGTGTATTTCACTTGTAAGCTGACAATATTTCCTTTATGCTATGTGGTTACTGAATATGCACATCTAAACAGTTTTAAATGCCTATTAGGAAACACCAGATTTTGCTAAATTTATGCACTCTACAATTTTCAACATTCGTCAGTCTGATTCGAGGAAAATTTTTTAATGTTTTTGATTACCTATAGTCTATAAAAATTCAAACATTTTTACTAGAATAACTATTTAGTCATGTTTATTAGATCTCAATTTATATGTTCTTGAACAAATATTCAGAAACCAACATTTATTCTGCTCCAAGCTTTACTTGTCTGTACACTTCTGAATGGCCTTGTTATGAAGGGCAGCAGTTGATAAACAGACAATATCAATTTTATCTGATTATCCCTAGTGTAGCAAAAATAACCATAGAGCATACCTGCCCCTTTCAAATTTCCCAGAAAAGCGGTTTTTCTCAGGTCTTGCATATCTTTTTGGGATTGATCCTGGACTGTCGCTAATAGCCGCTGTGTTGCTCAAGTGCAACACTAATTAAAATATGTAATTATCCCGGTTTACCACACAGGAAAAAATAACTTCCAGATTTTTCTTTTCAATGTTGGAAAGTTTCAAATGATGCAAAATTTGGCATTTGGGTTGTGGCGATCCATAAAAAATAGGACATTATAAATAATGGTATTGTTTTGGCAATCAATGAATTTGCTTTGGGCAAGTTGACTTTAAGAAACTGGGATTTCACACATTATTTTGAAAGTAGGTCTGTCAGTGCCATTTAATTTTCATAATTAATGAACCAACATTGGAATGAGTCAGTAGGATGCCAGAAAAATTTACTTTGTGCAAGTTTTTAACAGAATTTTTAGAAGAAGTATTTAACAGAAACAGAATTATTATGTATATTGTAAAAGAAAAGCCATAAAGTGTCAGTTAATTTTCAAAATGAAAGGAACAGCATTGGAATGAGTTGTCAGAGAAATTTCATACATATTGTGAACATTTTGTAGTTGTTAGTAAGGTCTATCTCTTACATTACAACATTAATTTGCTGTTTTAGTTTAGAACTTGGCTATTGACTTTTGTGTGGCTAAAAATATTCTAGATATTTTTCTTTGAGGTTAGCAGGTATACCCAGAGTGACCAAATGAATCCAAAGTCAATGTTTATGGTTTGTAACTGGTGTTCTGATAGCCAAGTGGCTAACAGTTCTAGACTCTGGGTTTGAGTCCCTGTTTAGGCATGGATGTTTGCAATGGTTCAGAGCTCACTATATACTGTAGGTTACAGTTTAACAAGCTCTTGTTTTGCAAAAATGGACAGTAGAACCATTGGTTTTGTCCTGTATTTCTTGGTTTACAATTGTGTCAAAATTATGTCATTTAGAAGGTTATTTGATTAGAAAAAGCACTTGAAAATGACAGAAAAATGTCAGGGATATTAATATCTGGCTTATGATTTCTTAAAAACAAACATGGCATGCACATTCCTTATGTGAAAATGTTCAGAGATAAATATTTTTGTTTTAAAGAAAACATAAACATGATAAATTCACATTTTGTATCTTTCTATTCTATCTTTTATGTAAAGCACTTTTTTAGCCACTTATAGTCTAAGTAAAAATGTTATTCAAGTTTATTTATTATGACACTTTTGTTTAAGGTTTGTATTTGCTGCTTTTCCTTCTCTTCAGGATGATGTTGTAACCTCTCCATATAATGCAATATTGGCTAATAGACAGTTAATTCACTATGCTGATTGTGTCATTCCATTTCAAAATAAGGTTTGTAAGATGGATCTGATTCTTTAAAATCTATTCTCAACTAACTTGTCAATCATTTCGTCTTGTTATCAAATAGAGAATATAAACCTATGAATCACATATTCTATTCAAAATTGGACCATTTCAAATTTAAAATATACAAACTTAGTGTATGAAGTAAAATTGAATGTGCATAAAATTTTATTATAGTAACTAAGCTTTCACATATAAAATACAAGTCAGTCAGTCTTTTATAAACATTTGGGTTCATTATTTTTATTTGAATGTGTGCATCCAAATAGTTTTAAATATTTTTGGCACACAAACTTTACGTTTAATTGTTTCAAATACAAATACAAATATTGACGACCAGCTACAGGCTCAAGCCCAACAAGGCTGGTCCTTTGTTTATGAATTCCCCAATTCCCACTGACTATCCAATTGTGTCTTAAATTCGTACACTCCCTTTGAATTAACTATATTTTCAGGCAACGCGTTCCAACTGTCTATTACCCTATTAAAGTAGTAGTTTTTCCTTAAATCCCGATTAAAATGTGACTTATTCAATTTATACCCTTGGCCCCTTGTTCTGTTATCCCTATTGAAATTTAAGCCCTCTGTGTCCCCTTGTTTTACAAACTTGAAAAGCTGAATCAAATCCCCCCCTCCTTCTTCTTCTTTCCAGTGTATACATGTTTAGCTTACTTAAACATTCATTATAGTCGAAATTTTCTAGCCCCTTTATTATTTTTGTAGCTCTGTGCTGAACCCTTTCAATTGATTCTATGTCCTTTCTCATATATGGAGCCCAGAATTGTACAGCATATTCTAGATGTGGTCTTACTAAACCCTTATATAACGGCAAGATTATATTCTTATCCCTTGAAGTTACAGTCTTTTTAATATACCCCAATAACCCATTAGCCTTTTTACCCGCAGCTGAACATTGGTGACCCATTTTAAAATCCCTGTGAATTATCACCCCAAGATCCTTGACTGTTTCTCCCTCCTTTACCTTTACTCCCTGCAGACAGTACTCGGCTCCACTGTTCCTGTAACCCATATGAGGAACTTGACATTTCCCTACATTAAATGACATACCCCATTTTACAGCCCATTCGGATATCTTATCAAAATCCCCTTGTAAATTTTCGATCTGTAACTTGGTATCCACTGTCCCCCATATTTTTAAGTCATCTGCAAATATACTGATTCTATTCTTTATCCCCTGACCTATATCATCTATGAAAATTATAAATAAAATTGGTCCCAAAACTGATCCCTGAGGCACCCCACTTATAACTTCTGTCCACTGTGAATAATTTCTTTTTACCTGCACTCTCTGCTTTCTACCCAATAACCAATTATTTATCCATATTAATGTTTTTCCCTGAATCCCCAGCCTTTCCAATTTAAACAGTAATGCCTCATGAGGTACTTTATAAAAAGCCTTTTGAAAATCTATGTACATGATATCCACACTGCTCTTATTATCCAGCTCCTCAGTAATTTTTTCTTAGAACTTCAAAAGGTTTGTAGAGCAGGATCTGCCATTCCTAAACCCATACTGATTCTCTGATAACAGTCCCCCCTCCTCCAAGTATAACATTATATGCTTTTTTAACATAGATTCAAATATTTTGCAAATTACTGATGTTAGACTTACTGGTCTGTAGTTGCCCAGATCACTTTGTATTCCCTTTTTGAAAATTGGAGTTATGTTGGCCAACTTCCAATCCATTGGTACCCAACCTGTGCTATATGTTGAATTAAATATCGTGTGAATCACTTCCCCCAGGTCTTCCGCGCATTCCACTAGTACTCTCGGATAAATATCGTCTGGGACTGGTGCTTTAGATGGCTTAATTCTTTTCAAGCTTAAAATATTTTTTTATATTTGCATGTAATTTTAGTTTTTCTTAACTAAGTTAATTTTCAAGTGCTGATTTCCACTTTAAAATCTGATTTAGTGTTGCTCACAGAAAAACTTAAGACATTTTATTTGCAAAATAAAATTTATTTATCTAACCAAAAAATTATTTAAAAAATTTTTTTTTTTACAAATATTGTATGAAACCAAACTAGATAAAAAATCTTAAAAATATGTGATGATGTATAGCAGTTTCCCAAATTAGGTGCTGAAGGTTTCTTAGGGGGAGCAATACTGACCTCAGAGAAATAGGGGCATTGAGAAGCAAGATTGGCATTTTTTAGCATATTATTGGTAAGATGCTAAAAAAATATGTTGCCTAGAAATATTTTAAGCTGACACCTATCCACTTGACCATACAGTGATGATTGTTACAAGAATTATGCATTATAAAAAATGCCAAGTTGCAGCTTATTCTAAAAACAAGACTGGTCGTAACAAAAGAGTTAGCAGGCATGTATTTACGAGCACTATTTACTTTCATGGGTGCGTCCAAGTCCAACAAACAGTGGCAGGAATTTGCCTGTTATGTAAAGTGTTTATGTGGAATTTTTTGTTTTCTTTTAATAAATAGCTCTATTATTTAAGTTCCTAATTGGCTTTTTGCAATTCTAAAATTACTCATGTAATACAGTCGAGTCCGTATGTAGGGAAGTCGCACGAAAAACTGAAAATTATTCGTTATATCCGATATAATAAAAAATGGACATACTCACATGTTCTAAAGCAAAAGAATTTTCACACAAAGGCTAAAACTTTATTTCATATAAGTGGGAAAAAGAGTAACTTTCTTTTGAACACTTGAATTTACAATTCAGTTGCATAATTCTTTTTCCAGTGCACTAAAATTATCATGGCAGTCAATGTTAAGCTATTTGAAGTACACACGCAATTTTTGAAGACTGTCCACGGCAGATTTTGATGTCACTAATTGTCGATTTACTTCAATTTCAATGTCTTCCTCTTCAGAATTGTCAAAAGTATTTTGTAACACTGCTGCAATGATGTCATCATCTGTTTGTTGTGATTCAATTTCTACGTTGCAATCACTAGCAACATAATCAGCAAAAGTAACATCACCACAAACAAAATTATCTTTTCCTGCAAATTTTTCCACGGGGAACTTTTTTCTGGATCAGGCTCAGAAATGAAATCTAAGTCCCCCTAAAAGTTCTGCATGTTTCCAGCAGTTTTGGATGGTTTTCGATTGAACAAAACTCCAGGCATCATCTAAAAATTGGCAAGCAATTTTAATGTCTGCAACATAATGCAGATCAGTCTCTAGATTCAAAAGAACACGTCAAATAATCTGAGATCTGTAATACACACTTTCACGCATTTTATTATGCCCATATCTAAAGGCTGCAGTTTTGATGTAACACATTTTGATAAAAACACTTACTAAACCTTCCCAGTGAACCAATCTGCTTGCTATGTACTCTGCCTTGTAACATAACACGACAAAATCACAACTGCCCTCCTATATCGGGTTTCCAACTCAAGGTTAAAACATGTGACCCTAGAAACTAATAAACAGCTAACAAACAAAACCTCTTCTCCCACGTTTCTCAGAAATGTTTCTCGATTGCCTCTATTCCCTCTTGTTTTTGTTGTCCACAATTGGAAAAAAAGAGGGGGGTTTTGGTTCCTTGCCAGAACTCAAAACTTCGCAGTATCCCATATTCACGCTCCAATACTTCGCTATATACGATCTTTTTAACACTATTTAATATTGCAGTTCCAAAGGGACAGATAAAAAGTCTTAATAACCGATATTTTGCTGTATTCGAGCTCACACTAAGTGGGCTCGACTGTATTTACTACATAATAAAGGCTACATTTACATAATACACAAATATTTTGATGAAATTCGAAAATTAGTTTTCCAGAGGGGAGTATGATAAACCTTTTTAAACCGAAAAAGTTTAGGAAACTATAGTGCATAGTTCTTTAACTATAAAGTATGAACCTTGCTATATTCATATCAAAATTATTTCTTTTAATTTTTTTTGTACTAATTTATATTTTGAAATAATGTAATTTCAAATATCAAAGTTTCATTTGATATTAAATATAGTTGTGACATATTTAAGTCCTTTTAGATTTTTAAAGAATTTCTTTAGACATGCCATTTGATATGTAAAATATCAATTCATTATAATGAATAATGTATAGAAAAAGTGGTGATATATTAATTTATAGCAATACTTTTTTTATGCAGGTTCCGGTAGTCTGCAATAACATAGCATTTATTGAATTTCCCAATCGCTATCCCCAAAAGCTAGTATTGAATTGGTGTTATGTAATCATAACAAGCTTAAATCAGAGAGAAAAAAAATTTGTCTTTATAATTATAAGAGTTAAATATTTTGGTTTACTTTGAAAGTATGTTTATGTTTTACTACATTATGTTGCTTTTGTGCATATTTCTACAACTGATCTATTATACTTCAGGCTTTAATAGATGTATGTAACAAAGCAGGAAAAATGAAAAGATCTCAGTACTATGACAGCAAATTAAAGTTTGGAACAAGTGCCTCAGGAAGAGAAATCCCTTTAAACTTCAAAAATACTAAACCATTCGATGAAATGAATGATATAATAGCAAATGTTATTCTCAACTTAACATGGTATGTATTTGTTTACTTCAAGTTGTTAAAATGTCATTCTTGCATAAAAGAAATTGTTCACCAAACTTAATATAACTGAATATTTTCGTGTTATAATAGTTGATTATTTGACTAGGTTTCATTTGAATACACTAAAATTTTCAATTTTGAAAATCATTTTATCTTTTATCATGAGTATTTCAGGTATTATCAGTTAGCTCATAAGGCATAAGCACACATACCTATGTAAACTATCACTTTCTTCAACTTCTTTATGAAGTAATTCCATGGGGCGACTTTGATATTTTGAACCATAAAACTTATTTCCTACAGCCTTAAATGGAAAATAAATTACATATTTAATATTTTTTAAATCGAATAAGATCCAAAATATTAGGTAACACAGAATTCTAAAAAGCACAGCAAAATATCAATTAATTTTATTTTAAATCATCATCAATTTTATTTCTTTGAGAAAACTAAGTATCAATAATTTTTTTTTTATTTCTCAGGGCGATAAAGCATTGTTTGGAATGGTGTTCAGAGAATGGCAAATTTTTATCTGTGAAACTTGTGTTTTTTTTTTTTATAAGCATACTTACTATTCTATATTTCTAATTTATAACAATTCTATGCTTATACTACACTTCTATGAGATTTTCAGTGTAAACAAACTACCTACTAGCCACTTCGTGGTTAGCCATGCCAGTTGCTTTTGTGGGGTAATTGGTTTGCTTCGCAAACCAAATGGGAATTTGCAGTCTATTGGATAACAGCCATAATGGAGTTGCCCGTGGTGTTGGTTTCATTGGCGTGATGTCACAATCTCTTGCAAAAATATAAATATTTAATTGAAAAATAATTTATTAAAAGAAAATCACAAATGTATAAGGTATCTATCTGGTGTCCAATTTTCCACAGATTTCAAATCTGTTTGAAATTGTAAGAGCTCAGGAAATGTGAACTATTTATTATTTGAACGTGAAGGTTGACGTGACGTCACAATCCCTTGCAAAAATTTAAAAGATATTCAATTTAAAAATTTTATTTATGTAAAGAAAATCATATTTTTAGATATCGATATAATGTGAAATTTTCCGCCGATTTCAAATCCGTTGATATTTTTACACTATCTTTATCGGTCTAGGAGATAGAAAAAGTACTACGTAACTCCAGTTAAAAGTTTATTTGTTTTTTATCGTCTGCTGGAAAATCATTCCTCTGTGCAAAATGAAAACAGAAAAGAAAATAAAAAATTTAGAATCTGTGATCTTTTATGCTGTTGCATTCCAAGGAAAACAGTTATAATTAAATTTCATTAAATTCATTTAAAAATGTTTTAGACTGAATTTTAAAATTCGCTGTGACCCTAAAATTGCAAAAATATCGGACGACCTGTGTGCTAAATCACATTATTGTAAGTGCCATAGATTTGTCACGACTTTGCGTGCAGAAAACAAACAAACAGACAGACAAACACTTCCTTTTATAATATTAGAGATTACTCAATACAGAATACATAAAGGAAGCATATTCTTCTTTAAAATACTAGTATGTCTATATTTAGCTTTTCAGTAAAAGCCTCTCCCAAGCAAATACAAATTCTCAAAACATGCTGATTCAATACTAAAAGTTGGCAGTATTATATTCACTTTTATTACTTTCAACTGTATAAGCACATTTTAAACTAGTTGAACAAAGTTTAAAAAGGTAAGTAATTTTCTTGAATTTTAAAAATTACCTATTTAAATTTTAGGGAGTATACATGTTAATTTTCAGAGATCTTAATAAAATTCAAGTTTTCGAGGGACGGTCAGTAAAATAAATTTCAAGTTCTCTTTTCCAGATGTACAGACCATTTATTTGTGTTTGTAAATAAATTGTAATGATTAACTTTAGCTTTTTATTTTCAGTTCATCTAGATTTCCAGGAAGTTTAAATGTTGATATTAATGAAATTGTTATGAATATGACACCTTATCCTAGACTTCATTATTTAGTGCCAAGTGTTTCTCCTTTATCCCCTTTCTATGGAAATTGTAAGTAAGTATTTTTTTTAACACTGGGTTAAACCTATTTGTTTTGAGTTTTCATGATTTTAATTTAATTAACACCACCTTTCAAAATTTTAAATTTCATTTTTTTCTCTTATGTTTAATAATATTGAAAATGAAATAACTGAACAAGGTGCATGTTATTTTATTCAAATAAGTTAAGAACTTTGCTCATGCTGAGTTCACCCCCAAATTATACTGAAAATCATCCTTCCTCTGAAGGCACTTAATAACAGTATTTGCTGATTGGGATCATAATTACCCGACAGGTATTTTCATCTGGGGCCATTAACCAATAGGTGTCAGTCACATCTGTGTTGGTGGCCTGGTCATCTGTGTTGGTTTTGTTTTAAACATTCTATGTGTCTATAAACTGCACATGGTCAATTTTAAATCATTCACTATGTGATGAGTGAAGATGCTTGAAATATATTCACTCAAATTAATCAAATTGTGGTAACTTGCTTTCTTTTTAAAATGTTTCAAGTACTTATTTAGTATTGTAGTCTGTTCATAAAAATACAAAGACACTCGCAACGAAAATATTTTCTGCAACATCGCAAAAGCATTCGAAATTTGCACAAAAATGTTAAAACTTAGCAATTTTCAGTTTAATTTTGTTCTGTGTAATATATTGGTTAATTTTTATTTCAATTTATTGGGAAATTTTATGCATGGATCCCTTACACTGCTAGAATAACTATTCAATAGTTATGGAATTAAAATTTGGAAGGTAAAAGTTAATATATACTCATCTGGTAAATGAGTGGTGAGAGAAAAGATTATGGTTTGAAGCAAATAGTTATTGAAATTGATGAAATTTCTATTGGAAACTCAAAATTCCAATGAATTGGCATGTTCTGGGGATGCTATTACACTTGTTCTATGCCGTTTAGAGAAAAGCTTCATTTTTTGTTAACCCATTTTGTATGCTTCGAATATACCTTTAAAATACTTATCAATGCTGCAAAAATTTGAAAAATAAACATTTTATTTCAAATTCATGTATTTTCATATCTTCTCATTTTTTACTGTTAACCAACAAAAAATTTCTATTTTTTCACCAATAAGATATTTTTACAAGCTAAAAATTAAGAAGTAGGAATTTGTTTCAAGATGCAAGTTCCTTTTACTTTGTTTTCTATTGGTAACATGATTTTTTTTTCTCAAAAGCAAGTCTTGAACCAATTAATTATTTTATGTAAAAATAATTGAAGTAATTCAAAACATTTTGTTCATACACAATAAATATATAATGCAAAAAAATTCTTAATATGATTAATTATGTGGGTGATTTGAGGAAGGAGCTGGAGGCTTTGAAGGTGAGGTCTGCAGAGGGAGTGGAAAAGGGTGTCCAATGTGTAGACTTAGGGCATGTTGATCAGGGGGATAAGGTAACTAGAGGGGTAGTGGTTGGTGATTCAATGGTTAGGGTTTTGGGAGAAATGGTAGGGCGTAAAAAGCGCAATTTTGCAAGGTGTTGCTTGCCAGGTGCCAGGGTAAAACATGTAGTTGAGGCAGTTAAGGCAGGTGTTGTTAAAGGGGAGGAAAAGGCAGTAGTGTGGGTGGGAACAAATGATGTAGAGAGGACTACTAATGTTGAGTTTAAGAGGGAAGCAGAAACACTTTTAAGAGGCATTAAGTCTCATGGGGCAGAGGTAACAGTATTAGGATTACTACCTAGGTATGGGTTAGGTAATGGGTGGTTAAATCAAAGGGCCAATAAGATGAACGGGTTGTTAAGAGATTTGTGTGAGAGGGAGGAGGTTAGATTTTTAGATGTTTGGAAGGAGTGTAGGAGGGATTGGATAAGCAGGGACAATTTGCATTTAAGTCTGATAGGTAATAGGGAGGTTGGCAAGCGGGTTTTGAATATTCTGGAGTCAAAAGACTAGAATACAAGCAGGGATGGGAAGGACATAGAGTGTTGACAGTACACTGTAATTGCTTAGGAAAACTAACAGGGTCTAAATTGCAGGAGACAAACAATACAAAGGGAAAGTGCAATGTAAGGGAGAAAAACAATACCAAGACAAATAATACAAGGGGAAAGTGCAATATAAGGGTGAAAAATAAGCTAAAAGTATTTTATTGTAATGCTCGCAGTGTGAGAAATAAAATGGATGTGCTCAAGGGAATTGCACAAGCAGAGGATATAGATATCATTGGGATTACTGAAAGTTGGGCAAACAGTGAAGATGCACAAATTTTAGAATTAAGTGGATTCACAATGTTTAGGGAGGACAGAGTGAATAGGAAAGGGGGTGGGGTTTTGATTTATGTGAGAGAATTCTTAAACTGTACGGAAATAAAGTTAAATAGTAAAACTGAGGGTATAGAATCAGTCTGGGTGAAACTGAATACAGACAAAGGCAAAGGACTAATTCTGGGCAATATATATAGACCTCCTGTTTGTAGTGAAGAGCAGGAAAAGGGCATGTGCAATCTGATAAACGAAGCATGTCAAAAAGGAGAATTAATTTGAATGGGGGACTATAACTATCCAAATATTGACTGGACAAACAATCTAGCTACAAATGGGAAAGGGGCAGAATTTTTGGAAGTGATACAGGATTGTTTTTTGTACCAGATGGTGTATGAGGATACTAGGGACAATGCAATATTGGATTTGATTTTAAGCAATGATGAGGATAGGGTGCAGGATTTGGTTATAGGTGAGCCACTGGGAGAAAGTGATCATAGAAGTATCAGATTAAGTATAAATTTTCAGTCAGCATACACAATCAATAGTAGGATAATTCCAAATTTCAGAAAGGTAAATTTTCATAAGATAAGGGAAGAGTTAAAGGAAACATTCAAAGGGGGATTATTAGCACTGCATCATTCTGAACAATGGGAGGAATTCAAGAATAAGTTAGACAGGGTGTTAAAAAAACATGTAACGTTCAGGAAAAAAGGAAAATCTAGAAAATTGCTCCCTATGTGGTTTTCAGGGGAAACACACAAAGCTTTAAAATTAAAACAAAGAACATACAGGGTATATAAAAGCACTGGTAACGACAGGGACAAGGAGGCATATCAGAAAGCCAGAAAGGAGTTTAAAACTATTAGTCAGAAGCAAAAGGTGTCCTTGGAGGAAAAATTAGCAAGGGAAATAAATATAAACCCAAAAGAATTTTTTGCATATGCAAGTGGTAAAAATAAATTTAGAACTACACTGGGCCCGTTGGAGGGGAAGGGAGGTGAATTAAATCAAGACGAGGTGGGAATGGCAAATGTGTTAAATGACTTTTTTCTGGGGGTTTTCAATGGTAACTATAATTTAAAAAAGGATCCCAAGGATGGAGCCTTTGCAGGGGGTATAATTAAAGAATGCAAATTCAGCAGAGAAGAAATAGTACATCAGTTGAAAAGAATTAAGCCATCTAAAGCACCAGGGCCAGACGATATTTATCCGAGAGTACTAGTGGAATGCGCGGAAGAACTGGGGGAAGTAATTCACACGATATTTAATTCAACATATAGCACAGGTTGGGTACCAATGGATTGGAAGTTGGCCAACATAACTCCAATTTTCAAAAAGGGAATACAAAGTCATCCGGGCAACTACAGACCAGTAAGTCTAACATCAGTAATTTGCAAAATATTTGAATATCTGTTAAAAAAGCATATAATGTTATACTTGGAGGAGGGGGGACTGTTATCAGAGAATCAGTATGGGTTTAGGAATGGCAGATCCTGCTCTACAAACCTTTTGAAGTTCTACGAAAAAATTACTGAGGAGCTGGATAATAAGAGCAGTGTGGATATCATGTACATAGATTTTCAAAAGGCTTTTGATAAAGTACCTCATGAGGCATTACTGTTTAAATTGGAAAGGCTGGGGATTCAGGGAAAAACATTAATATGGATAAAGAATTGGTTATTGGGTAGAAAGCAGAGAGTGCAGGTAAAAGGAAATTATTCACAGTGGACAGAAGTTATAAGTGGGGTGCCTCAGGGATCAGTTTTGGGACCAATTTTATTTATAATTTTCATAGATGATATAGGTCAGGGGATAAAGAATAGAATCAGTATATTTGCAGATGACATAAAAATATGGGGGACAGTGGATACCAAGTTGCAGATCGAAAATTTACAAGGGGATTTTGATAAGATATCCGAATGGGCTGTAAAATGGGGTATGTCATTTAATGTAGGGAAATGTCAAGTTCTGCATATGGGTTACAGGAACAGTGGAGCCGAGTACTGTCTGCAGGGAGTAATGGTAAAGGAGGGAGAAACAGTCAAGGATCTTGGGGTGATAATTCACAGGGATTTAAAAATGGGTCACCAATGTTCAGCTGCGGGTAAAAAGGCTAATAGGTTATTGGGGTATATTAAAAAGACTGTAACTTCAAGGGATAAGAATATAATCTTGCCGTTATATAAGGGTTTAGTAAGACCACATCTAGAATATGCTGTACAATTCTGGGCTCCATATATGAGAAAGGACATAGAATCAATTGAAAGGGTTCAGCACAGAGCTACAAAAATAATAAAGGGGCTAGCAAAATTCGACTATAATGAACGTTTAAGTAAGCTAAACATGTATACACTGGAAAGAAGAAGGAGGGGGGATTTGATTCAGCTTTTCAAGTTTGTAAAACAAGGGGACACAGAGGGCTTAAATTTCAATGGGGATAACAGAACAAGGGGTCATGGGTATAAATTGAATAAGACACATTTTAATCGGGATTTAAGGAAAAACTACTACTTTAATAGGGTAATAGACAGTTGGAACGTGTTGCCTGAAAATATAGTTAATTCAAAGGGAGTGTACGAATTTAAGACACAATTGGATAGTCAGTGGGAATTGGGGAATTCATAAACAAAGGACCAGCCTTGTTGGGCTTGAGCCTGTAGCTGGTCGTCAATATTTGTATTTGTATTTAATATAGTGTCAGTGGGATCCGGTAACCTTATTCATCTGGGCCCAAAAATTCATGTCACTGGTTATGGGTTAAACTCAAAGTAATCTAAACTGCTTGAGAACCAGATGGAAAAACATTGCTCATGCTTGGCATTTGGAGCACTGTCCTATTTACTTTGCTGAATCCTATGTAGCGTTTAAATCTTTCAAAATATACCCAGCTATATTTTCTAATACATTAATGCATTAGATTAAAAAATATTAATGTTTAAATAATCTTATTTATCTAGAAACTACACTAATTTAAGTCTCATGTCCAACCAATTTAAACTTGAATGGGCAAGAAATTAATTTTAATTTAAAAAAATCATTGGATCAAAATTAAAAAAAAAAAAACATGATTTAAATAAAATAAATCCAATATTTTCAATTAAAAATAATCTGATTTAAATTTTTTTAAGTCTTTTTTAAATCAAATAAATTTGATATTTTCAATTTTGAAATTCCTTACAAACCCTCTAAAGCAGGGTTCCTAAACTTTTTGTCCCAATGCCTCCTTTTCAAGGACAATTTTTTCAGTTCAACCTCTAGAAAACCATCTTAACTAATAATAAGTTGAAAAGTATGCTGTGCCTATAATTATTGAATTTCATTAAATATTTATGTAGCTGTGCATGTAATTTTAGAAAATTTGTTAGGAAATAAAGCAATTTCTACTATAAATTATAAAATACTTTCACTATTCTATCCTTTGTAGGTAATCAGTAGACCTTAAATAAGCTCTAAAATTGTTAGGTATTTCACTTGCAGTGTTTCAAACTGATAACTGCCCATCTTACAGTTCCAGAAACAGTCGAGAGATTTAAATCTTCTTGCCTTGTAAGATCCTGTGTAAGTCATAAGTGCATGGAAATCCATACATTTTAATACGCTTTAGCTCTATAATCTGTTGTCTTGTTTTTAGACAGATCAGTCATAACTTCCATTTCGCAATGCATCACTGTAGTAAGTGTTTGTATGATCGAGTGGATAAGTGTCGGCTTAAAATATATTTAGACGATACATTTTTTAGCATCTTACTGTACACTCATACTCCCATTTCTCCTGGAAACAGCATTCCCCTAAAAAAGATTATTTCAGTGTCCACAGGGGCAGTGGTAATGCTCACTATGTAAAACTGCTCTAAACTGTCATTTTAACAGGATATTTGTTATCATTAGTATTGGGTCATCCGGAAAGTTTTGTGCGTTTTTTAAGATAAATACCAACGAAGCAGTACAATTTTATTGAATCACATAAGCACCATTTTGTTCTATGACTTTTTTGCCATCTTCTCCTTCTCTATATTAAAAAAAGTTACCGCCGCCGCAGGATTGAAAACTGTGTTGTTTAGCTCGATTCTTAGACGGTTTCCCGAGAAAGTACTGATCGGAAAAAAACAAAATTAACATGGTTTGTTCTTCATTGTATTCCCTGGACAATTATTAAGATTTTTTTCCCTAAAAAAAGCTATTAGTTTAGGGTTTATTAAGTGTCAAAATTGAAGAAGCAAAATTTCTGTGTAAGCAAGCAGGGGGCGGAGCCCCCTAGTTTTTAAAAAATTCATTAGGCCTATTTGTAAAGAAGTTATGGAAGTGCTGTGTTGACAGTCTTCAAGGAATTGAACTCCAGGCCATTCAGAAAATTTTGAAGTGACCTGAAGTGGTAAAAATCTGAGGGGCAAGGTCCGGTGAATATGGGGGATTATGACACAAAATATCTCAGCTATACTTAATAAGCCTTCGACATACAGCAAAATATGGAGCCACGCATTTTCATGCTGGAAGACAACACCTTGATGATTGGTCAGTTCTGGACGCTTTGCTTCGATTTCTGCTTTTAATACTGCCATTTGAGAAGAGTATTTTTCCGAATTTATTGTCTGATTTTATGTCAACAATTCATAGTGAACAATTCCTTTGTAGGCCCACCATACACAAATCATTACTTTTGGGATGGAGCCCCCCCTTTCGATGTTACTTGGGGAGATTAATTTGGTTTACCCCATGATCTTTTTCTTGTAACATTATTGTATATTATCCACTTCTCATCTCCAGTAATTAGCCGTTTCAAAGCAGGAGCTTCATTTTGTTTCAGCAAAGAATCACATGCCGAAAAGCGAGCAAGCATATTCTGTGTTAAAGTATGGGGTACCTATACACTGTAGCGGCTTACATACCCAATCTTCTTCAGTTGATCATGAACTGTACTTTTGGAATATTTAGTCTGTATGATAGTTCCTGAACTGTGTAATGTGGATTTTCAACGACAGCATCTTTTAATAGGTCCTCATTTATAGAGGATGGTCATCCAGAGAGAACATCATCTTCGAGGCTGAAATTTTCATGCTTAAATTTAACAAATCACCTTCAAACTATGGCCTCAGAAACAGCACTATGTCCATATACAGCACACATTTTACGAGCAGTCTGACTAGCATTTTTTCCTTTCTTAAATAAAAGCTTAATATGATGAAAATTATCTTACTGGTTCTCCATAATTAGCACTACAGTGAAACAAAAATTATGCCACAACACATGCTATAATTAAGTAGTGTAAGCAGAAAAGACTGAATTTAAACATCTGCTTTAATCAAGGTCACACCTTATTAGCAGTAGCAAAATAATAATAACAAAGCTAGCTTCGATTTGAAAACGCACAGAACTTACTGGATGACCCAATAGATACCCCAATGATCAAGACTGTTCGAGAAACTAGTCTGAATGTTTTAATAAGTGATACTTTTAAATTTGCTTTTTAGTATTGATCAGATGTTTAATGAAGCCTTTTCTATCAATCATCAATTATTCCAATGTTCTCTGACGCATGGTACATTGCTGGCTTCTGCTCTTCTTTGTCGAGGTCATGTTACTATGTCTGATGTGCAGTTCAATATTGAAAGGTTAGTAAATTTTATTTTCCAAAATTCATGTTCCTCTATTTTCTATTCCGAGTTTTCTCATTGGCATTCATTCAGAATTTGTATTCATATTTTGCATTTGTGCATATTTATTTCACCTACTGTTGGAATAAATGTAAATACAAATGTTTAGGAAAGCTTGTATATAGTGCATGAAACTGCTCCAGACACTAGATCTGGATGGTGGTATAAAAAATGGTTGATCTAGAAAAACGATTATTTGTTTATTTTGAGTAGGAATAACTGGTGAATGTCTAAATATTGTTTTTGTAGAATGTTGGCAGCAGAAAGAACTAGTTCAGTAGTACAGATCTCGATAACAATGCATATCTTAAATATATGACCTATGTGATAATCTGAAAACATTTCTTTGAGCATCTCTTGAGGAAAATGGGAAAAAGTTCTTTTTTACTGCAACAGATGGCTAGACTTTGTAGAGGGAGCAGTTTTAATGGTAGACACAGTTGGTAATGTGTGAACAAAGTAGATTAAAAAAGTTCCGTAATTTTTATAGATCTTTACAACTGTATTGGTTACTGGATGATATATTTTAAATTTCTCATAAAAATCCTCTATTAATTTAATATAAAATTTCAATGATATACCGGATTCTAACTAATGTACAAAACAAAGAAAATGATTCAGATTAAAGGGGCACATGTCAGATTGGTTATGTACCTCTACCTTGGTAAACAAAGAGCCAATGTCCAAATTCTCGGATTTCGAGTTATGTTCACAAATGACTCCGAGAATGAAAGTTATAACAGAAAAAGTGCCAATGTCCCCTTGTCAATACATCAAGTAATTGCAAAAATAAAAATAATCAATTTGATTTTTTTTACTTAAATCATATTTTTTTTAATTTAAATTTCTGTAGGCCCTATACACGGTTTTTATAATAATTACACATAAATTTGTTAGATAAAAAATAGAATTTTTTACATGACATGTAAACCAATATTTATTTTAAGTAAACTATCAGAATTTGTTGACATGGTAAATCAATATTTATTTTTCTAAAAATCATAGTTTGTTACATGGTATTACATTTAAAAAGGGAATTTTCACACTAAAAGCAAAAGGTAAAACATTTGTTTAACTTTAAAACACAAGTTGACATCATACATAAATTTTCTTGAGTAAATTACATCATCATTTTGACAAATTTATCAGTAAGTGGAAGTGACAGACCCAAATTTTAGTCTGATTAGATAAATATTTATTGCGCAAGCAACTAATATTAGGAAAAATACCATGTCATCATCTACCATTAGTTTGTGTACAGATGAAAATATAGTGCAGTCTACCTAGCTCATTCGCTTCTAGGTTACTATTTAGTTAAAAGGTTAGATGTTCAAATATTCTGTATGAACAGGATCGCCACTGGTTCCATTTAAATTAATGTAGAAACATTGGCTTTGTCATTTAAACGATCAGTTTACTAAAGAGTGAGATTCTAGAATGGATTTTGTTTTATAGGTTAAAAGGAGCCATGAAATTTGTACCTTGGAATGCAGATGGGTGGAAGATTGGATTGTGCAATATTCCTCATATTGCCTATCCTCACTCAGTTCTTGTGCTGTCTAATACAACATCAGTTTCTAAACCTTTTTGCCTTCTGAAAGAGAATTTTCTGAAAATGTACCGAAAAAAGGTAAATCTTGTCAAAATTGAGGGATTAGTTAATGCGCAAAATTGAAACTAAATTTTTTATTAATTGATATCTTGAATTGTATCTTTTAAAATACTTAATAAAAAAAAGTATGCAAAATAAGACTTTCTATAAGATGAAACAAAGTTTAAAAATATTTTTTAATTTCATTTTCAATGAACTGGTGTTTTTGAGAAGTAAGAGAGTGAATTATCATAACGAACTACACATATAGGACTCCAAATTATTTCACTGAAAGGTGTTTTCATAATAAATTAATTTATTACTCATATTTAAAAAAGTATTCGTGTAAAGTTACAAAGCATTTTCAACCCTCACTACGATTTTGATGGAAAAATAGTTAAAAATTAACATAGAAATAATTATCTAGTGAAGTTAAAGTTTAAATATGTACTATCAATTTTAGACTAACCTCTATATTTCGGCAGAAATTCTTTGATTTTTGTTTAAACAAGAGAGTTTGTAATAGGAGATAAAACAATAAACAGGTGCATAGCTTTACTATATTAGCATATCTTAACAAGGAACTTTGTGTAGATGATGCGAGAATAAAACAAGATTTGGCATGCAATCAATTATTGGGCGACAAATCATGGCTCTTCAGAAACAATGGAATCATACAGTACTAGCATAGAGTGATGATACCAAGTGCTTCTATATGCTCCCAAATAAAAGTGTGACTGGAGGGTCCCTACTTATGCTTAAATTTAAGTTTTGTCACCGGTGCGATTCTTGTCAGATAAAGAGGCTGTCTAGGCTACAAACTGAGGTGTTAATACAAATGCCATGGGTTCAAACGTGGTGACATCTAAAGGGACAGCTCATAGAGTTAAATGTGGGACATTTTCCATAACATTTGATACATAGGTTTATATCTGGTTTGATGCGTTTCTTCCTCTATCCAACGGTATGTGCACCTGTCTTTGCATTTGCGAGCAGTTGTGGGGCGAGTGGATTGCTTTTTTTGTGGTGCTGAACCCTCAGTTTACTTCCCCATAATTTCATGTCACAAGGGTTGTTATGAATTAATCTAAGACATTGCCTGGCATTACCTTTAAGCACGAAAGGACCTTCAAAGCAGTAGGGTTCCCATTCTTTTAGCAAAAGAGAAATTTGTGGCTGTTTTATGCATTTTTTAAGGCTAAATTTAAAATTCAAAGGAGTTTGACCTGCAAATACACAGGTGAAAAAACATTCTGATACTATAGTTAGATTTCAGACCCAGTAATGCTTATCCAAGGTCAAGTGTAATTAATTGATCTTAGCAAGTGTGTACGGAAAGATCTGTTCGAAGGGACTTTTTAAAATTGCATGCCTACGGTTATGTGTCATTAATGCAAATATGTAGTTTTTTAAATTTCCGAAGATTAAACAAATATTAAGACTTTTTAAGGGTCATTTAAAGCTAAAACGAAAAATAAGTCCTTTTTAAAGCCCATGAGAACCTTGCAGTAACCTTTTGTTTATCTGCATCACAGCTTTTGTTGAATTTGTGTCCTGAATGAATAATTTGTGATTTTAGACCCTGTCTAAATATTGTCATATACACATGAAACCTTTTAAATCCATCTGACAAGGGTGCCGATTCTATACCTTGTCTCATATAAAAATATTTTTTATTTGCACAAATTTTTCGAACTACTATTTTAAAGAAAGTGTTTGTTTATGTGTAGTATAATTATACTGACAAATCTATGGCACTTACAATGAGCTTTGGCACACAGGTAGTTAGAATTTTTTGCCATTTTGTGCGAAGCCTGAATTTTAAAAATTCAATCTAGAACATTTTAAAATTAATTTAATTATTGTTTTCCTCAGAATGGTAACACTATAGAGATGGCAGATTCTAAATTTATTTTTCCGTTTCATTTTGCGGAGGAACGATTTAAGCCGAAGAAAAAAAGAAATCAAGTTTTAAATATAGAAATGTAGTTCTTTTTTCTATCTCCTAGGTTGTTAAAGATAAACTAAAAATTTCAACGGATTTGAAATCTGCGGAAAATTTCATACTTAATTGATACCTAAAAACATGATTTTCTTTAAATAAATAATTTTTAAATTGAAACTTTTATATTTTTTCCCATGACCTTTGCAATTTAGAAATCACAAGTCCATTTCCTGTGCTCAAATGCTTCCAGCGAAGGAAAGCAAAACAAATAAAAAATATTTTGATTGAGATTCTTTAGTTCTTTTTTGTAAAAACGGGATCATTAAAGATAGGTTGATTAATTGAATTTTTCGCAAAAGATTTTCAAACTAACATGTTAAAAAAATTCCCAGAATTTGGTTTCATATCACAAGTGTACCTTTTTGTAAGATTGGGGAGATATAAGGAAATTTCACGCAGATCTACATAAGTCATTCACTATCTTAAGCCATTTTCTAAAATACCCTGCAGTATTTGCTTTTAGAATTAACATCTTATTGGGGTTACATCTATGGTGTTGTATCTCCAGAAAGCAATGCAGAATAATAATAAATTAATTTGTTAAATGTTTATTCCTAAGCTATCTCTTCAAGCCCACCCCACCTAATATTCATAATTAAAAATATTCAGACTTTGCTTGATTTAAATTTCTAGATTAATTGGTATTGTGTTTAACCTTTTGTTTGTTGTTAATCATGGGAAATTTTTTAATATATTTCTCATTTACAGGCTCATCTGCATCATTTTCTCGAAGTTCAAGGCATGGAAAATGAATTCTTTAAAGCATCTCTTAATGATTTAGAATTACTCATAGAAGATTATAAAGAGTTTGAATTATTGACTGAAGCATTTGAACAACCAAGATTAAATGTATTAGTGTAATCTGTATATCTTATATTTTTCTAACAAAAACCAATCTAAGTCACAAAAATATTGTACTATTTTTATATGTATATAGCTCAGTAGAATTTTTAATAAATATGTTACAGTTCAATTTTTATTCTAACTTAAAACACACATTTGCATGCTATATTTAAATGTTTTGTAGCTCGTGATTTATTACTCTTTAAAATTTAGTGTTTCATGTGTCCATTGGATTTATGAAAACTCTTCCTGGCCTTGAAGATTTCTTTTCAATGTATGAAATTTTCAAAAGATGCCAAATTTAACACAATGCCATGGCAATCTATGAAGGAATGGCATTGGAATCATGTTGGCAAGCTGCCAAAAGGAATTGATTTGGGTAACTGACTTTGTTAAATGAGTTTAATGCAGACTTATCGATAAGCCGGCATGTGCCATTTCATTTCCCACAGCATCTTTGAATAGAACTTTTCTAGCATTAGTAGCTGGGACGTGGAATTTTTGAGAAATACAGTTTTTATGTTTGTTTAGCATTTTTCATTTAGCAAGATCTCAACTTCTGAAATGACTTCAATTTGTTAGTTTGGAACTTTGTTGATTTTTATGCTGTTATTTACAGGGAATAAAATGATTTACTGCAAAAAACATCAAAGATTTTTTAGTATAGTTGTTTGAGACCATACGAATACCAAGTTAAAATGGGTTGTTCCAGTTAATGTTAATCCAGCAATGCTATTATTATTTCTTTAGCATTCACAGTAATATAACTATTTATTAATGAAAAGCCACAACTGAAAAAAAAATAGCAAGGAATGACAACTCCATGGTCACATAACTAACACAAGATTAAACAATTTGAATTAGTTATGACAACCACGAGAAGAGATTTGGCCTTCCAACATCATGTGGTACTAAATGATTAGATTACGTTTAGACAAGTGTCAACTGAGCTTTAGTGGAGTATAGGTTGCTCTATTAAGGACTGCAACAGCCAAAGCACATGTAAAATGGCTGCTTTAGTACCATGAATTCTTAAAAACAATAACAAAATTAGCCTTCTCAAAGCTTAAATAATGAATATAATATAGAGTATATGTTTGATGTTCATCTACTTTGACTTGATTTATGGTTTGTCCTGATTTTTTAAATTTTATTTAGAAAACAGCTTATTAAAGTTGAAATTTGAAACTAGTCCTCTTTTAGACTGTAAGCAATTAAAAAAAGTGTGATTTTAAAATATAATTACATCTAACTGACCCACATAATCATATCACGCATTTATTTTAGAAAGTCCCTAAATGGACCTTCAGAAATTTAGTAGACACCCAGGATAAGTAAAAATGTTTTAGAAGTGCATTCAATCACCTTTAGGACTATCTGTGTGCCAAATTTCATGGCTGTAGGTTCGTCTGGATTCCTCACACAAACACACTTCCTTTTATAATAGTAGATAGTTGTATACAACCCATTATAAAACTTTCATTGTGATATTCTCTCATTAAATTTTACCATAATATGCCAGTCTTCTAAATATGAGTCCTTAGAGGTAAATTTGAATGCAATTTTCTGAATACATTTCAATAAAACTAATACATTAAAGGATAACTCTAGTAAGAATATTTGCAACTTTATTTATAAAAAAACAGAACTTTAAAAACTGGACAAGACTTGAGCAACATTAGTCTGCAATCACACGTGGTTCTATTAGAGCAGACCAATTTAGAGTAACCTGAAACAAAGAAAATTTAATTTATTACGCAATTGATAAAGAACACTGAAAACTGCTTAAATAGGGAGGGAATGACAAAAAGATAGCTAAATTTCAGATTTTAACTCAAGGAAGCTTAGTAGATTGGTTAGTTTTGGATTTTTATGGTGCAAGGGCGATATTTCGCTCTTAAGCTCTGCCAAACACAAGACAATAATGTTTATTAAAAATGTTATGAATGGGATAAAAAGCTATAAGTGGAACAATAATGAGATGAAAGCAGAAAGAGATCACTTGGGTTACCAGGTAGACCCCAGTGTTTAGTAAAGACAGTAAATCCCACTAGAAAAGAAAACATTACTTGAGTCCGTGAAGTCAGTAAACACATAAGACGTGTGCCCTTTCAAGACAATCTTGGAAGAGCTGATTGTTTAGTCTAATGGGTAGAAGGTTAGGTATATGGTAGAAATGGGAAATAAGTTCATATCACAGGAAAATGTGAATTATTTAATAAAAAATTGTTCCATTTTAGAAAAAGGGGTTGAGAAAAGTTAACAGAGCAATATAAAGTTTTATAAATTGAGACTTACACTTTCAATAACTTGAAAACCAGGAACTTCATCTTCAGCCAGATTTTCAAATTTTCCAACCCTTCCTAAAGTTAAATGTATTAATTTCTTACATTCTATAACCATGATCAGTATAATTTTTAGCATAACACAAGTTATCCTTTTCATAATATACAGAGAACCAAACCAGAAATGTTACTTATTAACATTTTTTTAAACATGCACCAAAGAATGCTCGATGGAAGAATTTGAAATGTTTGCAAGCTTATAACATGCTAGCTACTGCGTGGCTAGCCGGGAGTTGACCGTATCAGTTATTTTTGTGGGGTTATTGGTTTGCTTCGCAAACCAAGCAAGGATTTGTAGTCTATTGGCTAATAGCCATAATGGAGTTGCCCATGGTGTTGGTTTAAGTCGCAAACCAAATGGGCATTGCCTGTGATAGTTCTTTTTGTGGAGGTCACATTGCCAGTGGTGTTGGTTTGCTTCGTAAACCAAAAAAATATAAATATTTAATTGAAAAATTATTTATTAAAATAAAATCAAACGTATAAGGTATCTATATGGTGTAAAACAGGCCTCGAAATATATTTTTTAATACAGGTGCACAAGATGCACCTAAGTTTTTTAATTAGGTGCACAGGTGCGCCTAGCGGGAAAAAATTAGGTGCAAAATTTTATTTTCACGTGCACCCGGGTATTTCGAGCTCTGGTGTAAAATCTTATGCAGACTTCAAATCCGTTAAACTTTTCATTCTATCTTTAGTGATTGCTGCGATAGAAAAAGCACTGAAGAAAGCCAGTGATAACTTTAATAATTTCTTTTGCTTCACTCGAATCCGTTTATCTGGAAATCAAAATTAATTAATCTTGAATCAAACGAAGGTCATTTGAATCGGCTTGCTAACATTCCCATTTATTGTGAATACACGAAAGGTAAAAAAAACTTAGCATTCTTCCAAAGGCTGATGTCAATAGTGATGTCAGAAGGAGAAAAGGTCAATATGCATTGAAAATGGCTAATGGTATTTATAAGAATATTATTTAATTAGATTTAAGAACAAACTCCTCACAAATCCCTGTTTTTCTTCCCCTCTCATCTTCTTTCTCCCTTCATATTGATAATAAACTGGCCCATTTCTATTTGCTTGGAAGGAAAGAGTAAAGAACCAGTTCCAATTGAATAAAACCAAAGGCCAAGGTCACCTAATTATTTTCTCCAATGAGGATCAATGTAGCTAAGCTAGAAAGAAAGGGAAGATGCAATTTTTATTTTCAGCTACCGCGAAAACAAGCTTAGAAAATACACTCTATAACAAAAAAAATCGACGCATTAAGAAGGAGTTGTCCGATGGAGACAAAAATTAGTTGATAGGAAAATTATGTACAGAATAGAAAATGATTAAAATTTCAGAACAATTGAATGATTTATTTCAGAGTAACAGTAACGAGCTCAATAAGGTGTTGATCTGCCTCTAGCCTGGATGCAAGCTGCCACATGGCGTGGCATAGACCGATAAAGCTCCTGGATGGTCTCCTGCGGTATTTCTTGCCAAATTTGCTCCAATTGTCGGACTACGTCATCAACATTCCCTACCGGATGCAGTCACCTTCCCATCATATCCCAGACATGCTCGATGGGAGAGAAATCTGGTGATCTGGCTGACCAAGGAAATGTTTGACAAGCTTGAAGACAGTTCATAGTAATACATGCCATATGTGGTCTGGCATTTTCTTGCTGAAAAATAAGCCCAGGGTACTGCGAAAGGAACGGTAGTAAAACAGTTCTCAGAATGTCGTCAACGTACCACTGTGCAGTAAGTGTACCTGTAATGACGACCAAAGGGGTCTGGCTATCAAGGGAAATGGCACCCCAGACCATAATTCCTTGTTGAGGGCAAGTGTGGCATGTAATAGTGAAAGCAGGAACGGCACGCTGCTCTGGGCGTCTCCAGAAACGTCTTCGATGATCGTCAGGACACAGTTAGAAGCGGGATTCATCGCTAAAGACAATACGTCCCCAGTCAGCATCATTCCAGCCTGATCGAGCCAAGCACCACTGTAATCTGGCTTGACAGTGTGCAGTCGTGAGTGGCAGGTGGCGTAAGGGTCGGTACGAGCGTGAGATTACGCTCTCTCGGCCGTCTGTGAATGGTCATTGTGGACACTCGTGTGTGGGTCACACGACTGATGGTTGATAACGATGAATCAGGCGCTGTGACAGCTGATATGACAATCACTCTGTCCTCGCGATCTGTTGTGGCCTTACCTCGAACGCTAACATCATGACGCTGAAATCTGCCATTGTCCACCCACTCTTGCCAGCATCTTTTTATCGCCGCATCGCTTTGACTCACATGACGAGCGATTCTGCGATTTGCCCAACCTGCCTCTTTCAATCCAATGATATGACCTCTTTCAAATTCTGAAAGTTGCTCGTAATGAGCTAAAATCCTGTGGCGAGGCATTTTTTCAGTCATTAAAAGGTATCCTAAATCGTAAAGCAGCAGAAATTTTTAACAACAGTTCAAGAACAACTCCTTATATACATCTGCTGGATGCGCAGTTCCGATGCGCTGGAGATCGCACTATTCATTCATTGGACACCAAATTTTAATCATTTGCATATTTGGTCAAAACATTTTTGCAAACAAAATTTCAAAGCAATCGGATGATTCCTTCTTGGTGCGTCGATTTTTTTGTTATAGAGTGTAAAATAAGATTAAAATTGAAAGTGTGCAGTATTGTATAGCGGTGCAAGCATGCGACCTGGATCAGGCAGGAAAGTTTCTCCAGAATGGAATGAATTCATTGAATTGGAGACCACAAAAGTAAAGTGCAAACATTGTGACGGTTGTTAGCAAAAGGGCAGTGAGAATAAAGGAGCATTTTAAAAAATGCCAAAATCAGCAGTCTAGAAGATTAAAAGATATAGATCCTGATGATGTGCAACTAGAACCAGAACCTCCGACTAAAGTAGTTAAAATAGAGGCACAGGATAGAGATGATGTTCCAGGGCCTTCAACCTCAGAGTTCTATATTTTCATATGGTATTGTAACAGCAGTTTCTCAAATATATGGTTTGGACAAAGACATTGCAAAGTTATTTATGCTAATAACATTGCTTTTAATGTATCAAAAAAGTAGAACTTAAAAGAATGTGTGTGTGTGATTGAAAGTTTACGACCCAGCTATGTTCCTCCCAATATGGAACAGTTATCAGGAAATTTGTTAAATGAAGTTTGTGCTGTCGAGGGAAATTTAAAGAAAGAATTGCTAAATGAAGCAACAATTACCTTGGTTCTTGATGGTTGGTCAAACACTAGAAACGATCCAGTCTTGGCATGTAATATCCATACTGGAAATAAAAGTTATCTTTTCAAAGCAGTTGATTGTGGTTCTAATAAGAATAGTGCGCTGCTTTTGCAGAAAAGGCAATGAAGAAAATCAAGGAAAAGTATGAAAAAGATGTGTTTGCGGTTTGTGCTGACAATGAAAATAAAATGCAATGAGCAACATACTGAAGTCAAATGGAAATTATCCCCATTTTCTCACATATGGCTGTTCAACACATAAACTTATGTGCAAAGGAAATCATGTCAAGTAAATTAATGAAACAGGTTTCGGAAATACAAAAGTACTTTAAAAATAAGCATAACGTTCATGGTTGGCTACGTGAAAAGAGTGAAATGATGCCTCAAATTTCTAATGACACTAGATGGAATTCACAAGAATGCTTGAGAACATTTATTGTAAGTTTTCATAAGTACAATGAAATAAGACTGAAACATCTAGAAGAGTTTGAACCTCAAAAAAAGTTCTGAAAAATAAAGGAAATTTTTCCCAAGCAGTTTACTTGCGTGATCAATTGAAAGTCATTGCAAAAAGTATTGATACCCTACAAAGTGATCATGCAACTCTCTGATCAGCAGTGAAAACATGGAGATTTTAGAAGACCCATCTTTGGATAACTATTCTGAGAATCTGAAGAGATTGTTCAACCAGTACATGGAACCATTTCACTTCTTAGTGCACATGACAGATCCAAAGTACTTGGGTGCATGATTTTAACAAGTGTGCAAGAGGAAAATGCAGAAATGTGGATTAACGAAAACTCTCTGCTACCCGGCATATGCAAACTAAAGATAAAGGCAGACACAAACCCAGCATTGCTTTTTTCTGAAAGTATGATCAAAGAATTACCAACAAAAAAAGTGGTGGAACCTAGTGAAAACATTAAAAACGTAGGCACTGCCTAAGGGATTATGTAACTTTTTTGTTAAGTTCCACAGCTGCCCACCTACTTCAGCAGCAATCGAAAGAATATTTTCAACTTATGGCTTTGTGTGGAATACGATGCGAAATTGTTAAGCTGAAAAGGCAGAAAAGTTGGTTAAAATGTACAAGTTTCTAAAATCTACAACTGGTAACTGTTGGCCATCCATGTATCATCATTTTTTGATAATTATAGACATAAATACCAGTTATTAATAGTGTGGTGCATTTGTGTGCTATGCCTAATAAATATAAACATACTTACTTTTTTTTTAATTTAAACATTCTGCATGTGTATAATTAAAATTGTAATTTAGGTTAAGTCCCTGTGAAAACAGACAGCTTTTTTGGACTGGTAAAAGCCAGCAGCCCTAATTTAATGTATATTGAATAAATTGCTTTTTTTTAACACTATTTTTGTTTCCATTTAATGTCTTAAAACTTGGAATTTTCCCACTTCTAGAAAATATTTTAATAAAAAACTTAGGCATTTTTTAAAAATAAGTATCATTCCCAAGACTTAATAACCTTGCTCAAATATAATTTTGCTTTATTAGTCTGTACCAAGGAGAGAACTGAATCATCTAAATTTATGATCATCAAAAATCGTTTTTACTGCAAGCCTAAAAAAATTCTAGGTTTCAATTTCTCTTACCAGGTTTTATTTCCACCTCTATCAATTCTATTTCCATTGCTTCAGTTGTTGGGTCAATTTTTCGGATGATCCCTTCCTAAAAATTGATAATCTCATTTTCATTGAATTCCATCCACACTTACAAAAATAATCTCAACCAAATATATACATTGGGTTCATAGGAGGTGCATCTACTCAAGAGACGTACTGTAGTTGATGTTGAAGGTTGTGGCTCATAACTGACATAATTTTCAGTTTCAAGATAATTTTCAGTTCAAAACAGAAAAATTAAAAAATTCTCTAATTGAACTTATACCTTAAAAGCCATGAAAATTAAAAATTAGAAAATATACTACAATTTTTTTTATAAAAATATGGTGGAATTAAAAAAAACAAATAATATATATATATATATATATTATCTTACATTTTTTTAAACTTTACTGTAAAATTCACCATTAGAATTACATTCTAGGGCTGCAATATTTCCAAATTTCACCATTATTATGATTTCTTTAAAAAAAAAAAAAAAACTTTTGCAAGAAAATCTATTCTGCTTGTGAAATAGCTACTTCTTTTAAAATAAGTCTTTAATACAGACAAATTAAAGAGAATCAAATAGAATTTAAAAAAAAAAGGGTCAATCTTAGTGTTTCTGAAAAAAAATCAATGTTTCAGATAGCAAAATTGCGTAACTTCGACTCATAAGGAAAAATTAAAAAAAAATATATATATATATATAATTACATAAAAATAAACATTCTGTCACTGAAGACAAAAACTTTCAAGTTTTTACAAGCCCTAGTTGCAAAATTTTATACCAATGACATTTAAGATTAGTTAATATACTTTTGGCGTTCTCAAGAACTATATAAAAAAAACAAGGTGCCAAAATGTCCTTAAAAAAATGGAAGCGTCTGTATCGGAACATGGTGGCTAGGTTTAAGGCGTAGGATACATCAGTGAGGTCATATGGTGAAAGAGAGTGAAATAAATTAGTACTGGACTGTTTTAATTTCACACATAAAATTTTCATCCCTCCGCACATTTATCACAATTGGTGCACTTGCTGTTGATGTTGAAGGTTGTGGCTCATAACTGACCTCAATTGGTTGAACTCCATCAGTCGACTATAAAACATGTCATCAGATATGCGTCAAAAGATCTATGTCAAAATAAATTTCCTAGATTCTCATTTGGATTTCTTTCTTCACAACCTAGGAACAGTTAATGATGAACAAGAGTAGAGTTTCACCAAGATATCCAAACTACGTGGAAAGGTATCAAGGTTGGTGGGATTCCACTACATCGAGATTACTGCTCGGGTTTTGCAGGACAACACAACAGACAAGAGAAAAATGAAATAAATGTATTGGTATAAATTATACATGCTCAATTTCTGTGCTGCCTCATGCAGTGATATGTATATATGGTATTTATAATTTTTAACATAATAGTAATTTTATAGCTTACAAGAAAAATAAATGTGATAAATTGCAATTTTAAGCTCAGCTTTAACTTTGAATTTAATAAAATGTGACATTTACTTCCATTTCCTAAGACGTGTAAATATTGCATTGCATACAATATTTTGAGAAAAAGCTGTGCATAATGAAAATGTTGGTCATGTTTGAATTCAGCTTTCCAAAATTAGTTAAAACATCATTTTGCTCATGTTCTAAAAATTGTTAACTAGTGTTATTATTCATAATCTATAATCATATATCAATAACCATGGATATCACTAATTTGTGTAAATATGGACCCCCAAAATGAAAGCATAAATGGGACATTCATTGTGATAAATGAGCACAATTTATTTTCTGAAATGAGCGTAAAATGCCAAAACTTTTAATATTGCTATTTAGAACTAGAATTTTAATTAAACTTTTAATTAAAATCCTTGGTTTTCTAAAAAAATAGATATTTTGTGTTATGAACAGTATATGGTCAAAAGAGAAATCTAGATTATGTGTTGAGACGATGATGTCCCTCTGTTTGACATAAGTTGTGTCAGTGAGAGTGAGAATTTTTATAGGATTGAGAATGAAATTTGCTGCCCAAGACCACTTCACCAAAGAAATATTCACTGTACGATTGACCTAGATTTTGGCATGAGTTCTGTTACTGAAGAAAAATGGTAAGATCAATAAGTTTATGTAATAAATAAACTTTTATCATCTTTACTTTTGCATGAATATAGAATATTACATAACCCTTGTCTTGTTTTTGCCATCCCAATGTAAAGTTTTTCAAAATAACAGTGTCTTCCTAAACAAGAAAATTTTTACATGTTAAGACATTCAGCTGTTCTTTGCAGTTAGCCTTTCAACTCTACATCTTGCCAACAAAATATCTTCATTTACTGTTGGACCACTTGCATGTATATGTTGTAAATCAATTATATTTCCGGTGGATCGGATATATATATATATATATATATATATATTCTTTTCTTAAGATGTAATATACTTTCTTCAATATGGCCTACAAATAACTAAGGACAATGACAATCACAAAACAAAAAATATCGCAAAAATAAAAAAATCCAGCAAAACCTTATTTTTACAAATAGATAACAATTTAAGTCGGAACTATCTAAAAAAAATATTTTCCTACGCAATTTTAATTGTTTTCTCTGATGGGGGCTCAATTCCTTAGGAATGGTTTGGTACGGTTTGTTGATCTACAGGTACTTTTTGATTCATGACAGTCAATTACACCAGAATCTACAGCTTAAAGTGGATTGCAAACCACTACTTACATCTAAGCCCAGGGCAGGATTTGAACCCAGAGCTGATTGCTAAGAAAAAGATCATATGATCCTAGAGGGCATTGCTTTTTTTATTCTCCTCTAAGTCACATTCCTCACATCATTATCTATGAATTTTACGAGTTGAAAAATGCTACGTGCCATGCTATCTATACAAATACGGCACCTGAAATAAATTTGACTCAACACATAGAACATTTCTATACTATCAAAATAGTAGACATAAAGCTTTTATCAAGCTTAGAATTCAATGGGTTTAAGAATATGAATTTTATCTTATGATGAGATTCATTAGTTTACGTCATGATAGAAATTGGGAAAAAATAATTTGCTTACCTTATATGCAGTTATTGAAGGACTATAATTTTCATCCAATTCTAATGTCTATAAAAAAAAAGCATAACTTAATACTTTGCGCTCTTTAAAAATCAAAGTTTACCTTAAGTTAAAAACCTTGTGATAAAATCCAATTAGAAGCAAATATAAATACATATTAAAATTTTTTTTAAAGTGAAATTGTGTATAAATTGACAAGGTCAATTATATTCCAGTAGGAAAATAGCATTAAACTATTATCCGAAATTTAGGCGAGACAAATTTCCCAGTAAACACTAAACTAATGTAATAAAAGAATATATATAGAAAGGAATATAATTTAAATATTTATAAAGAAATTTCAAAGGAAGAATGGCTAAATAAATTATTAAGAAATAAAAATCTGTCTAAAAATTTTTTTTGTAATGTTATGCTCTCCAAGATCAATAAAACAGAAAAAAGAAGTACAGGGACTTTCTAAAATAAATGCATGATTATGTGGGTCAGTTAAAATGCACAATTATACTTTAAAATCACATTTTTTTTTATTGCATACAGTCTAATCTTGAGAAAAGAAGACTCTAGTATCAAATTTCAGCTTTAATAAGCTGTTTTCTAAATAAAATTTTAAAAATAAAGACAAACCATAAATAATGTCAAAGTAGATGAAAAATCAACAAATACTCTATATTATATTCACTATTTTTGTTTTCTAAACAAAAAAATTTTAATAAAAAAAATTGAAGAAAACAACAATTACTTTTAAAATATTTCGTCGTTTAAATTTCGGTATTTTTATGTTTTATGCATCAAATGAAGTTGGTAAAAAAAGATTATACATAAATTTGTGTATTTAAAAAACTGTCTCCTGTCTCCGAATGGGGTTGGATTGGGGAGTTACACCATTTTCATTTTCTTTTCAGTTTGCATAATTTATTTTTTGTCTTAATTGTTCAATTTCATCATTTGCAATTTTCTTTCTTTCATTCGTTTAAGTTCAACTGCAGCCACCTTTTGTTTTTGCCTTAAAAAAATTTGATAAATTTTCGGGGCAAAATTTATGATTTAGGGACTAGTAGACACCCTGGTCCAAAACAGATAGAAAACTTCAAATGGGTCGAAAATACCCAATGTACAAACACTCCAGTTTTATTTATATAGATATTGAGAATGAATATAGATAGAAATGAAAAGTTTTTACCTTAAATGCTATATGAGTGCCAATAGGAGGTAAACAATTCAATGTAAAACAATCACTATAAGGATGCTTTACATTCTTTTTTACACCTTTTACACCTTGAGTATCTTTATTTTCAACATTCTATATGAAAAAAATAAAATTTATATATATATATATATTTAGAAACATTTCCTTTCAGATGTTTTAATTTATTTAAGTGATAGTTCCAAGTAAAATTACAAACTTTAGTATATTTGAAAATATAATAGTATATGCAGTAGCAAAAACTCACTAAATTGTTAGTTTATGAGCAATGTTATTGTCACTTAGCAACAAAAAATAGAAACTACACAAATGCTGCATTGTTAACTGTGTTATCTTTTAAATGGTACATTTTATTGATTTTAAATTTTCAATCTTTAAGCATTTCATTCATTAGGGTATTTCTGTTATCTGGTGTACTTGGGTCATTCTATGCAATATGAGCAAATCAGCTATGGCTGACACCATCACTGATTTTAATGAAAATTAATTTTTAAATAGATCACAAAAAGTAAGAAGGAAATGTTAAATATAAGATGTTCAAAATGTATATTTTATTAAATTTTAAAGTTCAAGATCACACAAATGTAGATTTTTTTTAGCACTAATAGTAGACTGTTTGAGACCCTATATTTCAATTAGTTATTGACACAAATTAAAATTTTTTATATTGTTACATTTTTCAGTAAAAGGTCTTTTAGGAAAGGTCATAATAGTTTTAATCTGTCACTGCTCAATCTTAGAGATCAGCGAAAATAGAGATTTTGCCTATTTTATATAAATTTCAAATTGCTCTAGTACCTCTAAAAATGAGGAAAGACAGTATAAAAAATTATTTTTAACCAATCACTTCTGTCTAAAAGTTTTGTATAATTTAGTGATATTGCGTTTCTATTCCTTAATTAAGAAAATAATACAAAAAGTAAAATAATTGAAAACAGTGATTTTTTTATTTTTTTAAATACAAAGTTTATTGTGAAAGACAACTCCAAAAACCTTTTCAGCAATATGTGTCAAGATGTATATTATCTCTCCTGAAATTTTCGTCCCAGGAATATTTTTAACTAGATGGAAATTATCGTTTTATTCTATCGCATGATGTATCATAAAAGGCGGGAACACACCAGTAAGACATCCTTTTCCGAATTTGAAAGAGATGCTATTACATTCAAGGACAGTTAACCAAATAAATAAACACTATTAAATGGATTATGGTTATTAATGTGGTTGGTTTGCTATAAACTGATAATTTTTTTGCTGAACCAAAAGCTTTCGAACACTTGCTAATGTTCTAGTAACAATCCAATGACCGCATCCATTACGGGAACGCGTAACTACATTTCTCTTCCCAATTGTGCATCACAAATTCATATTTATCACAATCACCAGAAAAAGTAAAGAGTTCGAAAAGAATTCGGCACCACAAAAAACACCATGTTTCAATTATAGAAGATACAAAATTTAACATGGAAGTTTTACCACATAGTGAATTTGAAAAGGTAAATAGTTAAAAGATGATGATAGTCTATGATACTAAGTTGAAATTTTTAAGCTTGTTTTGACACTGATTTTTTCTGCTACAATTCACTTTTTTTAAGTTAAAAATAATTTGGTATTTCTTTGTTGATATAGGGTTTCATTATCTGTATTTAATTTCACTGTTATCATTAAAGTTCTCATAATATACAGACTAGGAAGCAAATGTTGTGATTTTGATTTTATTATTGTTGCTTTAGGACTTGATTACAATCCCCAATTTTTTGTTTTACAAGTAATAAACATATTAAAGTGTATTCCTGTGAAATGTCGGTTTTATCAGAGCATGTCTTTCATTTGATTTCTTGTGCCTATTTAGAGTAGAAAATTGTCATTTCTTTTATTTTCGTTAGCTATTTTAAAGATGAAAGAATTAAAATGTGACTTCCAAACTCTATCAGTAATAATACCATCCCTTATCATGAATATAAAGGATGTCTTAAGTTTTCTTTGGCCCATAGAAATGTTTTTAATTCTGTCAAAAAGGATAATTTTCCATTTTTTGCAACTAAATTTTAGATTAAATATGATGTTTAAAAATGTTGTTGCCAAAGTGGGGAAAAAAAAAAATTGTACAGATTATAAAGATGTAAAACATGTTTGTCTACGTTAAGTAAATTTTGAGAAACAGAACTTAAAACATGCAATATTAAGCGATCTCACAATTGCTCTTGAAAGTTAGAAATCCTTTAAATGCCTCAAACTTCGAAATTATTCAATTTTGAACCAAAAGTTTTTGGATATCTTTATTTATGCATAAACATAAACCCCTATACCAAATTTCATTAAAATCCTTTACCATACGGCCACATATTTTTCCTGATTTTTGCACATTTCCCATGGACCCTCTTCTGACATTGTTCAAAACTATAGGATGTTGCACACATGTTTTAATTTTTTTAATAACTTGTAATACCTCAGTGCTAAGAGAGAAATATAGCAGCTAATATATAATTTTCTTTTACAACAAATGAGTTTCTTAATTAAAGAATTTAAAATAAAAACAATAAAAAAACTTAGGATAAATAAAACAAATTGATATATTAAGCTAAAAATTGTTCAATATCAGGATAATATCTTAATAATTACAATAAAAGTTAAAATACTAAAAATTTTAAAAGTGCAAAAATTTACTAGGTATACAAGTATAAAAATATTTGAGTGCATGTGGTATTAACATATTCTGCCAATAACAAGCAAAATCACCTTTATCCACTTAATTTATCTTTTGAAAACGAAATTTGTACAAACTATACAAATGTTTTGTCTATAGAACTTACTGAAGGTTCAATTCGAATAGAGGTTTCATCCTGCATTGGTGACACATTCCAAGAATTCTGTTTTAAATATGTTTGTGAACAAGGAGTTGAGTTTTTATGAGAAAGTACAGTCTTGTTTACTGGACTATCAGGAGTTTTATAAGCATCAGAAGCTTCAAAAGCACTTTCAGGTTTAAATTTTTCTACATATGAACTCAAATTTACAACTTCTACATTGTTTTCATTTGTTGTATCAAAGCTTGGAACTGGCGAGGTAAATCTAATGTGTTTTCGAATACTTGAAAAATTATCAGAAAATGAGGTGGATGTCGTGTTTTTAACCTGCATTGCTGATGGATACAAATATGGAACCACAGATTCAGCAGCACCTGGTTCATTCTTACGTTTCTTGTGCCTCTTGCGTTTTCTTTTCTTGCAGTTGCTTCCTTGAGCAACTGAATCATCTTTAGATGAATCTAAAGGAGCTTCTAATTCACGTTCACCATTAGATATGTTGTACGTATTTTCATTACTCTGAACATCTTGGGATTTAATAGAAATATTTTCTACTTCACTTCCATTAATTGTTATTCCTGGACTAATTTCTTCACTTGCTTTTTCTTCAGAGGTAGAGATGCTATGTGATTGTTTATGCTTCTTTTTCTTATTATGGCTTTTGTGAAAGGACTCATTACTTTCTTCAACAGCATCACTAACATCAATCTCACTCTTTCTTTTACGTTTTTTGGATGGGCTTTTTTCTGCTTTTTTCACATCATAATCACCAGAATGTCTTCCAGAATTTGAAGTTCTACTTGCACTGAATCCACAAAAGCTTGAATTACAATTTACCCCACTTGACAAGTCTTCATATTGTATTCTAGAATTCAAAATAGATAATTAGGAATTACAATATCAATTATCACCACATCAAAATACAAAATCTTAATTTAGAATAACTGTACAAGTGTACAGTATGGATCTACTTTGTAGACACAAAATATTGGTTCTTAGAAGATGCATTCATGTCACAAATATTATCATCTTGAACTTCAGTTTAGGCATAATACTACCCCAAACAGGTTTGCTACCTTCACATTATTTAAAAAAGTAAAAATAAAATTGATTAAAAAAATAATTGACACATTCATTTTACTGAACTGCTGTAGATAAGTTCTAACAAGTAAGTTTCCACTGCCCAGCAAATTTGACGCCTTTCTAATTTGTTGTTCAATAGTAATTTGTTGGAACCACACATGTGGATCAAGATACGGTTATTAGGAATAAGTTATTGACAGTGAAATTTCTCACTTTAAAATTTTATTCTGTCAACTGCTTTAAGAAGATGTTGTCATTTTTTATGCCTAGTTTTTTAATGTTTTTGCTTATGATACAAATTTTAACCACATAAACATTTATTCTTTCTTCTAACAATAAGTACCTACAATAAACGTGAAAATTAAGAAATTTTGTAAGTGTCCACTTACGAGCGTTCACAAGTTTTGTAGAATACATACGGACATATATATATCTTTGGCAACAAATATATACACTGCAAAATTCGAAATCCTCCGGACCTCGGCCATTCCGTACTTTTCAAGATTTCGGATTACTTACATTGTCCAAAAAACCTTAATCTCCCCCCCCCCCTCCTGCACAAATTTTACATTTACAATAGTAGAATAGCAGATATATAAATAGGAATAATTTAAAAAAAAAGGAAAAAACTTTTTAATACAATGCAACAAATTTTACTTGCGAATTTTCTAATTTTTCTGAGTGGTATTCAACTCTGAACAATTCTAGATTTGGGACTTGCAACTGTGTATATAAAAAATAGATTTACTCACTCTGCGATATACCAGCCCTATGGAAGTACAAAAAGCCACGTGCACACGAAAGTACTATTCTTCAGATTTCTTTCCCTAGATTGCTTTGCAATTTCCCTCTCCAAGCGTTTTTAATTGAATATATCTTCAACGCATTTGAAATCTGCAGAACATTTTACACCAGCTTAATACCTTACACCACTGACATGAGCAACAACCGGGCTAGCCACGCAGTGCTAGTTAAAGATAAAGTAACAATTTCAACAGATTCGAACTCTGCAAATAAAAATTTTACACCTAAAAGCTATCTTAAATGTGATTTTCTTTAAAAAAATTTTTTTTATTTTTATTTGCAACTTTTATATTTTTGCGATAAGAATTTGGCTTTATTTCTTTCGACGCGTGCCAGGTTTCCCATGACGTTCCAACTGCTAAAGCTACGGTTTCCCAAGTCAGCACTCAGCAGTGCTGTTATCTGGCAGCCGTGATACGTTATGATGTGTCGGTCATAACAAGGCGGCCGTCTTAATGGAGACAAGAAGTATCAACTTAGACGGACAGAATACGGTGGAGAATGGACGATCTAGACGTAGTATTATTAGCATATCACATAGTGTCGAAGCGCAAAAACCGGTTTCATTCTGAATGACGCTAAAATGCCGCACCTGTGCCATTTGAGCTAGTACTAGTCTGGTCAAAGAAGGAAACTAGTTTAAAAATTCAAATGCAAGACGAAATTACACCATTATATACTAGTTAAAAAAGTCAAGTACTTCCGAGGACTTTTCACCAAGTTCCTTAATTTTCAAGGAATTCAAAGACTGTGGGAATCTTGAGAGATAATGATTTTTTTTTTCAATATTTTGCAATGAAGAAAAATTGCAGTAATAAAAGGGAAAAATTAGAAATTTAAATAATATAGCAATTTGTTTTTTGGATGTGTGTAATGATGTTAGTCGAGATTTTATGGGTCAAGAGCCGTACTTAGCCATGCTGTGCCAGACATACAATATCAATACACACAATGTATTTTTACTGACAGTACAATGTGTTCAACAGAAGAGAGAAATATGCCCAGGGAGGAATTCTCTCACCTGACAGGAATCAAACCTGCACTGTGTGCACAACGATTAAATAACATTTAGAGTACCTCACAGGTGCACTCATTTGTTAGAAAAGACACGAAACTAATGAAGTAAAGGTAAAAATAAAGAAATTTTGTAAATGGCCAGTGAATTTTTTTCATTCAGTGGCCACTTACAGTTCACTTATTTTTAATACACACACACGTTACACACCATACTTCAAAAAAAATATTTACGGTCCTCGGAAAAAAAACCCATTGGAAGTTCCACCAAATAAAACACACAAAAAAGTGTAACAACTGCAAAAAAATTCATTCGCTATGTGGCGACTGTTAATTTTCACCTTTATAATGGAGGGTAAATGATGAAAACTTTAAAGTTGAAAAGGAGTATCAAGTATAAAGAGTCCTTCGATTAGGACTATTCCTAACCTAAATTTCCAGGATCAATGAATAATAGGACAAAGTGTTACCTCAAAGTAAAACAGTTTTTTTCTTACATTTTTATTTATACTTAGAAGAGAGTTAGAGACGTACAAATTGTCTAATTGCAAAATAACAGTTATTTTGGCTGCCTTCAATCTGCAACTATAAAGTTTTTACCTCATAGACCATAAACATGTTATCTGACAATGATCATCTTTACTGAATTGGGAAATTCCAACTTGCTCTCTGTGCAGCCTTTCAGGCATGCCAAGAACACCTTAACATTTGTCTTGATCTTACTGATGTCGAAGTGTTCTGCTGATAGTACATATATCATTTCATTTTCTGGAATACATTGAGTTGACAGAGATTTATGGTGAAAAGGCTAAGATCTGGCATAAGATACAGTATAATATATATTAGAGTAACCCATTTATTTCCTTTGACTTTAAGCAAATTCAAATAGATTGAATACAATTGACAGCATCTTGTTAACACACATAAAATGAATGAAACAAAACTCATCTGAACATAAAAGCAACTGAGCAATTCCATTGCAACATACATTACATTTAGACAAATATGCTGATCTAGAAGTGTAAACATATTAGCAAAGAATAATGGAAAACAAAATATTCACTTGAATTGTTCAACAAACTAATAAAAAGCTAAACTTTGATGGGAATGTTATTAATTTACTACTACTTTTAAGTTCACAGAATTAAATTTAACGTAGTAACTTACATTACAGTAAAGAGGAATAACAAAAAAGGTTCATGAACATTTGAATAACATTCTGTTCTGTTCAACAAGATACAGTTTGAAAAGTATATACATTCATTCCAAGAGCTTTTCATAATTGTAGTCATGCAATTATAAAACTGACATTCATCAATTAAATTAAAGACAAATTTTTTTTAATGTAACTTCCGCAACACTTCTTCATTTTCCCAATTCTAATTCAAAATTCTAACTAAATTTTTTTTTAATTAGTTCCTAGCAAAGAATTTTAGACTTTTTTAAACCAAAAATTATGTAAAGTATATTATTATTATTTTATTTTTTTCCCTTTCAGCATAGAATAATGACCCAACTACAGAAAAGCAGGAACCTTGATAACTGAAGCTGACTAGAAAAAATATACTTTCATCTCTAGTTTCCAGAAAATATAAGAAATATTTCTTTTTATTTCCCACTTAATTGTTTAGTGAATTTACCCAACGGCCAAATTTTGGACCAGCAACGTCTATTTCGTAGAGTACGTCGACATACACACAAGCAAAGACACAGAAAACGAAAATACACCCATTCTTGTTACAGGAATCGAACTTGCACTGCCTAGACAGTTTCCCACTAAATATAGTTATTTTTTATTTTAATTTTATGAGTTTTTCAAATTATGAGGGTCTATAAGACATAGTGGTTTGTAAAGTAAAATTATATACTTAATTAAAACACTCACTTTACAGTATCATTCTCCCTTAAAACAATAATTTTTTCATCCTCTGGAAGGAGTCCATCGTGGACGAACAACTTGACGTCTCTCCTATCAGAATTAAGTTTTTTCAAAACTGCATTTTTGAAATCTGCAATATTGTTTAATTCACGTGGAGAAACATTCATCCACACATATTTAGATGCATTTAAATTCAATTCAGACAGGTCTAACAACACCCTAAAAGGTTTTTCTTCGGCCATTTAATGATTATTATTTTTGAATTAATCAAACCGAAGGCTAAAACTTTCAAACACGGATTACTTTCATTTCTGAGATTTGCCGGTTTCGATCGACTTGATATAAAAACAAAAATCGTTTCAGTTCACTTCTTTCTATGCTTCTGATACAAAATTCCATTGTTCTAAGTTGTGACGTTAATGTCATGATAGCCATTTGCTTGACATCATTTGGAATTAGTTCTGACATTTGTTACTAAATACTCTAAAATGCAATATAATTATATTATTATATAGTAATATATTTAATTTAAATTAATAGAACAATATTTAATCTTTGGTTATTGGCAACATATATGATAAGGTAAAATTTGAAAGTAAACAAATACAAAATGAGAGAACGATAAAATTTCTTTCCATTTTCGTATGAACGGGAACTAAACACAAATTTAGAACTTTTATGCAATTACTCGTTGTGTAGACTCTTCAAAACATGGGAAAGAATAAAAAGGGGCAAGATAACTACGAACGCATCTGCTACTTGTTCGAGGTAAATTTTGTTTCTTCAAATCTTATGGCATAAAAGTATCGATTCGAACAATGCAACTTATTTCTTCAATTTGCAATTTAATATATTCAGATGACAGAAAAACATTCTGGAACAGAAGAGTTACGCGTACACGCGAGATCTGGCTCGCGAACAAGCTGTCCCTGGAAGATGTAATGACTACTTTTTGTTTTTGCCCAAGGATTGTCTTCTGATGAGATTATTTTAAGTTCATCAAGCAGAAAAGTGAAGTAACCAACCGCGAGTCAAGCTGACGAATTCAGCTCCCGGAAATCTCAGAGGTTTTTGAAAAACAAACAGGCTGACTAGTCTTGGGACCTGGAATGGTTGTAGATAGACGAATCAAACACAGGCAGAAAATACCTTGTTGGTAGATTGAGACAAGGGACTTGGGTGCTAGGTCTCTTTTAGAGGGAGACCAAGGAAATTTGTTTTGAGATCTTCCTTAACATTTGGAATGTTCCAAGTCTGATGCCATTAATTTTGTGGCATTTAGCTGTATGGAGGTGATCAGTGGGAGGTATTCTGTAGACTGGAGTACAAAATTTTATTCACATGCAATTATCAGCATTTTGCCAATCATATTTACCACACATATGTATAGGTGCATTCAATGTATGTATTCAATGTATGCGCACATGGATCCAGTATGTGTATGTATGCATACATGCACATGATCAGAGTATCATCTTCAGTATGCTGTCAACCTGAAGATTTTTCTGAAAAATGCTTTTTTTTTTTTTTTTTTTGTAGCTTTATGTATGGTATGTAACCCAAATAATTTCAGAACAACATTTGATATTATTTCAACAAGAAACATCTTGGTAAAAATGACAGAATATCAAGCAAAAAGTTAACTGACTTCTTCTGGATCAATGGAATAGGATAAACCTGAGCATGTGTGATAAGACTTCAATAGCATGACGAAGCACTTGGATGCAGTTTGCCAAAAATGACTCAGTTCATGGAACACATCTCCTGCTAACTTATGACTTATAATTCTGAATTTTTCTGATAACTGATATTTCTGACAAAATACGTAAAGAAAGTAAACAGAATTCGAATTGGATTACTTTTACTTAAGTTCAATCTGCTATCCTTTAGTGTTAAGAACAACTCGTAATAAGAGTGACAAGAATTATCTGCAAATTAAATTATCATTGTACCATTAAATTATCACTGCACGCCAGAGCTCAATATTTTGATTATCTTTGATACTATCACTTGAATTAAAAAAAAAAAACAATTAGACTTGATTTACTATAGTGGAAACTTGTATCAAAGATAAATGATTCTGTTGATCTGCAAACTGCAGAGGTAAAAATAACCAAGAAAATGGATAACCAGATCTAATTAGGGCTATCACCTTCTGTATGCCCTAGACTTGAAGATTGAAAAATAGCCCATGTATAGCTTTTCGTACCTAGTTTGATTAATTCTTTGTTATGTAATGATGTTTTGCTGAATAAACTTAGCAAACAAGATAAAAATTTTGAAAAGTACAAGCATCAATATATCTAGGTCAGTTTGATTATCCAATCAATTAAACTAATTGTAAAAATTGATTTATTTCCATAAAATTCAAATTGAAAAATGTCTAGTCAAAATTATGAAAATCAGAAACTTATTTAATATTTCACATTCAGATTTTAAAGGAATTCTGTAAAATTTCTTGCTAAATATAATTTCAAACAGAAAGGAAATATCCAATGTCAATTCCTCCATCGTGCATTTTTTTGTAGAAGCCCTCAATACATATTTCAATCCCAACACTTTCATAGGAATGAATCTTAAAAGTCAGTTGTATTTCTGTTTAATTTGTTTAAATTTTATAAAAGACCTAGACACTGACTAGAAACAGGTTGCAGCTCAGTCATTAAACATGGGGAAAGTACATTCATTAAATTTCATTATTATTATGTTAAGAAATGTTCTGTAATTTTTAGTAACAGACAGTGTCTATAGAATGAAATGACAGCTTATTAGAGACCAGGCCACGGTTGGAAGATAAGTGGAGGGTTTCAAATCTGAAACTCAATCCAACCAAAGACAGTTGTGTATGTGGGGCTAGTACATGTTAAATCTGTCAGGGCCTCACATTGGTGTAATGTGATGGAAGTTTGGAGAGAGTGGATGCCTGTTCAGGTGTCCTCATCATCTGACCATCGTTCAAAATTACGAAATGTCGTCCTTGGAGATTGATCCTGTACTGTTGCCAATAGCCCATTTTGTTGATCCAGTGCAATGTTAATTCAACTATCTATCTGCTGTAGACCAAAAGAGAAATTTTCTAATTCAAATGGGGAAGTCTGACGTGATATTGTATAAGCAGCAGACTGTATCACCATTTTCTATGCAACCACACCACATGATTTAATAAAACAAAGTCCCTATAAATTTAGATGTAACTTTTTCTTCAAAATAAAGATGAAATTTTTTCAATTCCCAATCACTGATCTCTACGGCACTACAATCAGCGAACTGGTGACTATTAAAGAGCACTAAATGGATGATCCGACACTACTCCATACAGAGACAATCACTAATATTCATGCACTAACAAACCGGCAGACAAATGCTATGACCACTATACCAGTGAAGCATTAAGATAGGTAATAAAAATTGCCTGGCAGAAATCTTATATAATCTGAACTATCTAACACTGTATGATAATAGTTGTTAAGTAAGCTAATTTATCATTAGATGACTTATTTAAAATATAATGCTTCATTTAAAATTTCATTTCACGCTATTTCGGATCTTTTTTAATATCTGTAATTTGGCTTAATTTGCAAATCTCGAATATATTTTGTGTGTTAAAATTACTCTTCTGTAAATACTATCAATGTCAATTTTCTAGGCTGCCTACACTCTGATGATGGCATGTCCATCCAACATTGGACTTATTTGCTCTTATGGTCATATGATAAAGATGTTAGCCATGAGAACTCAATCAAAACTGTAAGTTTTTTCCTCTTATAAATAATATTTAATCAGAAAAATTAGTACTTGATTTTTTTCTTGTAACATTCAAATAAAAGTAAAATTTTAAATTTGCTTCACTATAAAATTTTTTATAAGGCTTTGCTTTCAATTTTTTCCAATCATTTCATTTCAATTGGGAAGGACACTAAATTTGTCTGTCCCATTGGAGGAGAATCGTTATGCCAGTCTCAAGCCTTTTTATATCATGATTCCCTTTACATAATCTAAAATCCAAGTGACTTTCTTGTATAATTTTTTTATTTAAATTAATTCTACTTTACCTAATTATGAATTCAAACTGGTTTTAATGACAGTGTCAAAAATAGTTGAATGTTTTTGTGAACAAGAAGAAACACAAAAAAATTATTGTAAGCCACAATATGTTCATCAGAAGTGTATAAATGATATGACAGCTTGACGGCAATGTATAATTCCATGATCTGCTTCTAGAATGACATGACATAATTTCGTGTTCTGGGAATGACAATTAATTTTTTTTTTCTCAATTTGTGTCTTCTCTTACTAACATCTAGATATATCGGCAGCACTGCTAACTCTCAAGTCATCTTCTGTTTTATTAGGCCGACTCTTCAACCATTATATACCTTGGATTATACCGAAAATAATCACAATGCAAATTAGTTTGAAAAGTAACCTCATTTTTTATAATAAAAAATCATAATGGCGAAATTTAATGATTTTATCTCCTAAATTTTTGAAGCACACAGGTTATCAGAAGTCAGTTTAATTTGCAAGGCTTCCATGTGGAAGGATGCAGCTTTCCAGTGGGCCCTGAAATACAGTTATGAAAACCTAGTTTATTGTAAGGTTCGCCATCTCGCATCTTACAAGAAGTGAAACGCCAAGTTGGCAACCCTACATAGAAAACGCCAAGCTGGCAACCTAAGAACAAAGCTTTTTCAATTAAAAGAAACGTCCACAAGATTTCAAGCCGAGGAAGTGCGGCAAAAGCCAATTAAAAAAGTCAGACCAATAAATAGTTACCGAGACAACGAAAAGATAAAATCCATCTTTAGTAGAACAGAAGAGATCAAGTAAAGATTTTATACAGAGGTGGGAGGAAACTTACAATTTTGAATGCCTATCCAAATGTAATTGCTACTTTATACTACATGTAACTTACGTGACGATCGATTAAATTTAGTAAAATATACTCCAAATATAGAATTTTAACTCTGTGTCTTGAGTTTTTTACTAAACTTTCACGACGGAGTTCATCAACAACCATCGGCCTCGGACCACTACTGGCGCAGTCATCATGGATCTTCGAACCCTGGAAATGAAGGTGAGAGCTCATCCTGAGTTTTTATTTTTTTAATTCATGCAACTCCCACACAATTACGGAGTGAAAGTAGACTTTGTTGAAATCTAATGCTATTCATTTTGTTTATAACACTTACTTGTAATGTGCACCACAGTGCAAATTTTATTTAGCACACCATGTGTTAATTAGATTAATGGTTAATTGAGAAACAGTTCATCAGAACTAGATACTTTTTGTGTTATTGGGTTAGAGAATAACTATTTCGTTTTGGTAAACGGGGATTTCTGCGAATGCTTGTTGCTAAGGCATAGAGTTAATATAAATCATAATTTTAGACTATTTAGAGTGAGGTTTCCAAAATTTTTTTTATTTCTGCATTCTGTGGCGTAAATTTAATTCCTGCGTTAAATTCGTTTGGGATGGCGTATCTCGCGAAAGCAAGGAAGGAGGATTTGAAGGTGTTGGCAGATGAATTGGGGTTAGATGTGTTGCCGCAACACAAAATCATCGATTTAAAGAACTCAATATTGAACAGCGAAGAATATGAACAGGAGTTTACCGAAAATCTTTTAAACAGTATCATAACAGATCGGAAAAATGCTGAGGAAAGGCGTTTCTTGGCTGAAAGTGAGGAAAAGCGCCTCGCTGCTGAAACTGAGCAAAAGCGCCTCGCTGCTGAAACTGAGCAAAAGCGCATCGCTGCTGAGTCTGAAGAAAGACGTTTTGTGATGGAACTCGAGAAACGTTGTGCTTTCGAGTTAGAAAAGCTAAGGCTCGAAATGGAAGGCCGTCACAATACAGAAACATCAAATGAAGGGAATTCGAGCAACTCTAAGCACATATACGATCTACAAAGAGTGATGCAGAAGTTCGATCCTAAAGAAGGAGACATCAGTCTATATCTGGTTCTTTTCGAGAGGCAGGCAGAACATGCTCACATAAAAAGGGAGGACTGGGTGTCACAGCTTTTGGGTTTATTACCCTATGACATTACTCAGTTAATTGCTAGAGAAGAAGCGGCCGTCGCATATGACTACAGTCACGTGAAAGGGTTATTGCTACAAAGGTTTAAACTAAGCCCAGAAACCTTCCGATTGAAATTTGTCCAGCTCAAGCGGACTGAAGATAAATCGTGGAAGGATTTTGCCTTTGAATTGACAAATTATTTTGAAGAATGGATTCAAGGTCTTGAGGTTGCGGATTTCGAAACATTAAAGCATCTGGTAATTACGGATCAATTCAAACGTAAGGTACCTCCGGAAATGCGAGAGCATTTTGTCGATGAGTGGAGCACAATAAAATCTCCTACTACTCTAGCAGAACTCCTTGACAAATACGAAAGTGTTCGAGGGTTCAAGAAGAAATTCCAATCACCTGAAAACATAGTAAATAAGGAAAGAAATTCACATTTTCAAGAAAGAAGACGCTTTCAAGAAAGGAACTCCGATTTTCCTGCTAGATATGGACAGTTTCACGAGAGGAGTACTCATCAACGTAATACGAGTCCGAAAAATGAAGCGGGAAGGAAGAAGATTCAGTGTTATTCTTGCGGATCATTTCAGCATCTTAGAAACGCATGTCCTAAGCTAGGAAGAAGACAAACTTCAGCAGTTGTGAGAAATATTGGAGCCCAAGACGCTACAACATCATGTGCAAGGGAAGACATGGTGGAGCCTCCATCGATGTTGACGGCAAAAGTGACCGTTCCAGTCACAAAGCCTGTAGAATACCAAAGAGGTATTGATGAACTCAAGATAGTGAGTTTAAAAAGCGGTAATAATATCTTCGACGGTATTATCGACTCTGGAGCGCAGATTTCAGTCATCCGGGCTGATCTGATTGAGGATTCTCAAAATGAAGGGGAAGGAAAAATTAAAATTGTATCCGCATTTGGTGAGACAGAAATGGCACCTCTCAAGATAATCCATGTGAAAATCAATGACGGACGACACAGAGAAATTCCAGTGACATGTGCAGTGTCTGAAAAATTAGTAAGCGACATGCTCGTAAGCGTTTCAACGTATGACGCTTTAAACTCGAATGTGGAACTTTATGGCAATATTATTAGCCAAGAAGGGGTTTCTCGAGTTGGAGAAATTTATTCAGTTTCGTCCTTAAACGAACTTACCTTGGCCCGTAGTGACACCGCAAATCACCCCGGGGTTAATGAGAAACGGAACGAGTTCGTGCAATTTCAATTGGAAGATGAAAGTTTAAAGGATATTTGGGAATTAGCAAGAAATAGAAGAAATGCATTCGAAGTGCAAGATGGGTTATTGGTACACTCAGAAATCGTAGGAGGAGAGAAAATTCAGCAGGTAGTTTTGCCTAAATTTAAAAGGCCGTATGTCCTAAAAATGGCACACGAAATTCCATTGGCCGGTCATTTAGGAGAACAGAAAACCAAACAACGGATAAAGTATTCCTTTTACTGGCCGAATATCAAGATTGATGTCAAACATTTTTGTGAAAGCTGCAAGGTCTGCCAGCTACGTAGAGGTACCACTTACAATGACAGAATTCCTATCCAACCTATTGTGAGACCTGAAAATCCTTTTGAAGTGTGGAGTGTAGATTGTATTGGTCCCCTAGAGCCACCATCATCAAGAGGGCACAAGTTTATCGTTTGTGCTGTGGATTTGTGCACGAGATGGGCGGAAGCTATACCAGTCAAGAACATTACTGCGAAAACAACTTGCGACGTCCTGATGAAGATTTTCTCCCAGACGGGGTTTCCTAAAACTATCTGTACCGATCAAGGGACAAATTTCACAGCACAGCTCACCAAGGGCTTCATGCAAGTTATCGGGGTGTCACCAAGATTTTCAACTCCGGGGCATCCAGAAAGCATGGGAGCCGTGGAGAGATGGAACAAAACCCTGAAGGATATGCTCAGTAAGAACATACAAGAAAATGGTCGACAATGGGATATTCATCTCCCTTTCTTACTATTCGCATACAGAGAAGTACCTCACAGTACCACGGGAGTATCGCCATTTCAGTTGGTGTATGGAAGGTTACCTCCAGGTCCATTAAAATTAATTAAGGAGAGTTGGTTAGGAGAAACCGAAATTCCAACAGGAGCATCTTCTTCTGTTGAAAAATACTTCGAAGACCTTCGTCAAAGGATGAAAACGGCACACGAGATTGCCACAGGGAATGCCGAAAAGGCACAAGGCTATTACACATCTAAATATAATCTGAGAGCGAGAGAAAAGACTTTCAAGGTTGGTGATAAGGTACTAATCCTTATTCCATCTTCTAGTCACAAACTTCTGAAGAAATGGTCAGGACCTGCAACTATTATCCAGCTAACTTGACCTCATTCTGCGTTGGTCGAGATGGAGGATAAAAGCCGAAAAGAGCTGCATTTCAACAAACTACGGCTTCTGCAACAGCGATTGGAGCGTGTCTAGCTCAGCAAGACGAAGACGGAAAAGAACGTCCTATCGCCTTTTACAGTAGAAAACTCACCCCATGCCAAACTCGTTGGGCCACTATCGAACGGGAGGCGTATGCTGTTCTAAGTGCGTTGAAAAAATTTGACACTTGGATATTTGGAGCACAAGTCCAAATTGTCTCCGATCATAACCCCCTTACTTATTTGACCCAGGGAATGCCACAGGGTGCAAATCTTGCACGTTGGGCTTTGGCATTGCAAAGATATAACATGAATATATTGTACAGAAAGGGTAGTAAGCATGGCAATGCAGATGCCTTATCGCGCATCAAAATTGAGGAACCCTAGTTTTTATTCAGTTCATATAAATATGTATATATTTTTTTTCTTCTCAAAACTGTAATCTGATTTAGATAATTTTGATAACGTTCTTGTGACTTGTATTATGTATTTTATGTGGGAGTTCATGAATGTTAATGTAGATATTTTTTTTGAGCTCTCACGCTTCTCTCGAAGGACTGGATATCGTAATGAAGACCAGCTAATTGATTATGACTTTTAGTTATGATTCTAGATGGCGATTGGCAGCAGCATCATCACTTATGACTTAAGTGATGGATGTGCTTCCCCGGAGGGACATGTAAGGTTCGCCATCTCGCATCTTACAAGAAGTGAAACGCCAAGTTGGCAACCCTACATAGAAAACGCCAAGTTGGCAACCCTACATAGAAAACGCCAAGCTGGCAACCTAAGAACAAAGCTTTTTCAATTAAAAGAAACGTCCACAAGATTTCAAGCCGAGGAAGTGCGGCAAAAGCCAATTAAAAAAGTCAGAGCAATAAATAGTTACCGAGACGACAAAAAGATAAAATCCATCTTTAGTAGAACAGAAGAGATCAAGTAAAGATTTTATACAGAGGTGAGAGGAAAGTTACAATTTTGAATGCCTATCCAAATGTAATTGCTACTTTATACTACATGTAACTTACGTGACGATCGATTAAATTTAGTAAAATATACTCCAAATATAGAATTTTAACTCTGTGTCTTTTGAGTTTTTTACTAAACTTTCACGACGGAGTTCATCAACAACCATCGGCCTCGGACCACTACTTTTATATACTAAATATTTTGGTTAATAACGGAGTCTTGGCATTACTGTTTCCCTACTATTATATTTTCCCTTAATATTTTGGTCATTTCCTTTTGATGTTACAACTGTGTGAAATTTAGCGGATCTGAAGTAAAATGTATTTTTCTTTAAGGTCATGAAAAATGAATTATTCATTTTTTTATGGAGTTAAATGTTCAAGTTTTTTTAAGGTAGCTATATAGCCACTGTTAAAAAAAAATTTACAAACAGCTAATGTTTTTGCGTTACTTTCACTGTCTGTCCTAGATTGAGGAAATTTGAGACACTTCGTCTTATCTGTTCCCATAGCGGTAGTAGCAGAACAAATTGAGGTCTATATATAGTGTTACTTTAACATCATCTCTCCAACCCAAAGGTAGTTACCCAACTCTCTACCCAAACCGACTTAGAGCTTTAAAATTACCAAAATAATAAAAGCAAGCAATGTGCGCAGTTATCTACTCTCATAAGGTGTTAAAGTTGGAAATAAATCAAAGAAGGAAATCTCTTAAGAGTTGATTAATGCTTGGTAATCTGAATAAACGAACTGCAAAAATTGAGGAACTTAGAAATATGATATGCATTTGAAGATTTATATTTTGTATCTCATTCTTTTTATTTGATCAATGATTTCGTGTTTATAAAACTAATTGTTTTTAGTGGACCATACATCAAAAGGCAGATTTGTAAAAAATGTCATCTGATTTTAAGGCCTGGTGTTACATCTGAAGTAAAATTAAAACGTATGTATATTTTTATTCTGTGGCGAAACATTTTCTTTAATTAGTGTACTATTTATTAAGTAGTATTTTCCACTTTTTTTCCACTGATTTTTTATTCTGTTGTGCTTTATAATTATGTAATAAAATGTAATGAATAGCAACTGTGGTAAGAAAATACAAAAGTTACAGTTGAAAAATGATTTATTTAAAGAGAATCACATTGATGGTACTGATCTTGTGTAAAATCTTCTGCAGATTTTGAATCCGTTGAAATTTGTACTCTATCTTTAACGATTGCAAAGATAGGAACTTGGACTAGAGTAGAGGTGCACAACCTGCGGGCCATATGCGGCCTTCGAATCATCAATTTGCGGCCCACAAACTAATTTTGACTAAACTTCCAAGAGGATTTAAGTTAAGAAGCAAATTGACTGACAAACATTTAGAATCAGTCTTAAGAGTTTCTACTAGCAGTATTGTACTTAACATACCTAAATTAGTTAGTAAAACTCAGTATCAGCCATCCCATTAGCAAGCTGTAACGTAATTATTCTTTATGCTTTAGAAATTTTAATATAAAATATATTTGCTGCTGTAATTTTTGTTTCTAATTTTACTGATATTAAAATTTCTGTTACTCATCTTTATTGCTCATTGTACTATTACTGTTATTAAATTTATAACCTAAAATAATTTGCTGAAGTACATATGATGTTCTTGAGACGCATTCTTAAAAGCAATTCGAAATTATTGATCATTGTAAATGTTTGTTAACTTCTTTTTTTAAACTATTCACAATATCATTCATTTAGCTCTGTAACAAGCTCCTAGATTTTTTGAGAAAACATTTGTAAGTTTAATCTTTAAAAAATAAGTGATTATTTTTTTACTATACATATTAAGTGTAATAACAGCTATACATAATTGGGTTGTAGCACTTTCATTGTGTCTGTGCTGTAACTTCATCTTCGGTCACCCATGTCTCAATCAACGGTGTGAGTGGTCCTTCTCCCAAAAAGGTTGTGCACCCCTAGACTAGAGAATAAAAAAGACGTAATGCCAGTCAAAAATTTTGATTTGTTTTGTTTCTCGAATAAAATAATTGAGTATTATTTGCACTGTAAAGCAGATTATTGAGCTGCAGAAGTCGGCTGATGTATTACACTGAGTAGAACTCTAAAAACACTTGATGTCAAATCAATGATGCTCTCTAAACTACAGAAATAATAAAAGTTTTAATTTTCTAATTCAATATTTATAGCTGTTTTTTAAAGTTGTTATACACACACATATATATATATATATATATACACACAGTCCAGTCACATTAATGTGACCACCGCCTACTTTCGACGTCAACGTGAAATAACCAATCACAAAAGGCAGGTGGCAGCACATTGCAGTGGAGTGTATATAAGGGATGTTCTAGGGCATCGGAAAGCATATCAATCTTTGGCGTAATGCAGAAATGTAGCAATTTATCCGTCCAAATGGACATGATTATTGGCTTTTGGGGCAAAGGTGGAAGCATTTCGGTATACCGTGCATTTCAAAATGGCACTATCCAAAATCAGCGGTGTGGCACATGTGGTGCACCACCGGCTATAGATGACAGAGGCGAACAAAGGCTACAGAGATGCGTTCGGGCGAATAGACGTGCAACTGACCACCCATATGAACCAAGGGGCTACCAAGAGTGTATCGTCAACAACGGTTCAGCGAACGTTGCTGCGTTGTGCCTTGGGAAGAAACATCCAGCAACTAGATTCCTCGCTTGAAAACAACAGCTGTTTTGATGGCTACAGAATCTTGACAAACTGATATTGTTTTCAAATATTCAAAATTATCTGTCTCGTAAAAAGTGTGGTGGAGATGTGACAGTTTTGGGAAATAGTACCAGAGGTCTTTCAAGCATTTTCTTTTGACTGTAAGAACTGTAGTCTTCTGTGCTCTTTTCGCAACTCTGAAATGTTCGGAAAAGGAAGAATATTTCGGAAATTAACAGGCGCTTCACATAGGCTATGAGAAGCATTGGACGAGGCCACACAGCCACTGAAACTTCTGTGGTGTTATGGACTTTCCTCCGCCTATTTCTGTGAAGTCCTACAATGCCATGGTAAACACACTACTCTTGTGTTCAAAGGAAATTGCAGAAGCTTCAATGATGAGGGCTACTTCAGAGGAAATTGTTCTGACTAATTCACCTGACATAGTGATCAGTGGAGATGGAACGTGGAAAACCTGCGGTCATAAATCTCTTGTCGGTGTTTGCATTGTTGTCGGTGATAAGTGTGGAAAAGTCATTGACACTGGAGTATTGTCATCATACTGTAAAGACTGTGATTCCTGGAAGCGTAGAAAAGGATCCCTTGCTTACAAAAATTGGAGTGTGCAGCACGAGGGTTAGTGTCTGAGAAACCATACCGGTTCAGCAGGAAAAATGGAAATGGTTGGAATGTGCAAATATTTGAACCCTCTGAAGATAAACATTCAGCAAGATACATTTAATACATTGGTGATGCGAAATCCTTTCTTGCTGTTGTAGAATCACAACCATATGATGACATTTCCATAACCAAATTAGAGTGTGTTGGTCACATACAAAAGAGAATGGGCACTCGGTTGTGGAAATTAAAGCAAACTTGTCCAAAACTGAGTGACGGAAAATCTATCAGTGGAAGAGGGAGACTGATGGATAAAGTGATAGATCTAATGTCCAATTACTATGAAAATGCCACCAGATCTAACAAAGATAATTTATCTGCAATGCGAAAGGCTGTTTGGGCAGTGTTCTTTCATATGAGTTCAACTGTTCAAGAACCATTGCACAGTTTTTGCCCTTTGGGATCCGATTCATGTTGCAAATATTAAAGAAAAGTTGCAGAAGGAAGTGTCCGAGACCTTCAAGCACGAAAAGAAACTTCCAGCTGTTGTAATGTAAGCAATAAAGCCCATCTTTAATGATTTGTCGCAACCAAAACTTCTGCAAAGATGACTTGGAGGGAAAACGCAGAACAACAACGAGTCCATAAATTCGCTTTTATAGAAATTATGCCCCAAAACTCTTGGTTGTGGAAGAAAAATTGTTGAAATTGCTACAAATGAAGCAATTGTGCTCTTTAACTAAGGAGACTCGGGTTGACTTCAGATAATGCAAACTTTTGGCTTGACTGTTGGATCGAATGCCAGGAATTTTACTTCAGATATGGACAAGAAAAGAATTGAAACTGCAGAGCAACATTTTAATATGAATACCAGGGAGGTACGTCAAGCCAAACGAATGAGAATGAGTTATGGGAACAAAACTTTGATTGCACAGGAGGTGACCATTTATATGACCGGAGAATTTTAAGGTAAATTTTATTAACTACACTATTTTTAATAAAAATTTAATTTTTAAGTTTTAATATTGTCAATAAATAAGATAAAAAGATTGTACTTTGTATGTACATGTTACTAAATTACTAACCATTGTGCTACTAGCCGTGCAAACACAATTTGGAAAATTTTCACATGCTTCTAACTGTGATTTTCTCTAAAATATTAAAGTTTTATTGATTTTAAAAAAATCTTTAAAAATGTAGTTCAAATTTGAACTTGATTTTACTAGTTCCATATGGTTTTTTTCACATCTCAAATTACCCATTCTTACGAAAAATATTTTAAAAAATACAGAAGTTCGCAAAATGTATGTTTTTCCAACATTTTGCAGCCTTTAAAAGGTATGAGACCCTTTATAGATCCATCTCAATAATACCATATTTCAAGTTACTAACTTAATGTTTATCCATATTTCTCAATTTAATCATTCATGGAATTTGTATGTAATCTTAAATATTTAAAAAGAAATTTAGGCTTTGAACTAAAAACAAGGATAACTTAAGAGTGTAATTATGTATTTTCTGTACCCTATTTATGTAATTTCAAAAATGATTAAACTAAAATTACAAAATGTTCTAAGTGTTCTATCTAAAAATAATTGAATGAAATATCTCAATTGTTTATTTGGTAAGTTGTGGATCTCAATATTTTGTTTAACTTATGGTATCTTGTTATATGTTATGCTTTTACAACCAACCCTATTTGCATTTGTGTACTTTATTTTGCACATTTTCATTCATGCATTTTGCATTCATGTTTCAAAATCATGTAAATTTTAATTCATGTTTTAATTTATGTGTGTTTTTATGAAAATTAAAGATTTTACCTGTGCAAAGTAATAAAGTCGATGTTAGTAAAATGAATAGGAATCTCTCTTGATATTTTTTTTTATTACATAAGATTTTGATGGTTTGAATAATTTTAAATGTTTGTTTCTTTTGCAGGTAATTCTTCTAAAGGTCCAAAACACATTCAAGTAAAATGTATGTTTTGTGAAACCATCAAGAGATTTCCTAGTTATCAAAATCATAAATTATTTTATGACAAAATAAAACTGAAAACATAGTTTACTGTGCAAGTTTGTATGATAATGGATTTATAAGAATGATTAGAGTGGTTATTTTCAAAATCAGGATATTTTTCATATGATCTGTTAATCCTACATATCTTAAACATGAAATGATTTACTTATTCTCATAGCCGATATTAGAGTTAATAGCACAGTAAAAACTGAATAATTTGAATTGCAATCTCGAAATATCGCTCTTTAACATTTTTTTTAAGTCTTCAATTCATAAGCAATGTTAGGCAAACCACACATTGATTCAACATCAGTTCTGTGACGCTAAATTGGCTGAAATTGCATGTGTACCAACATATTTTTGCAGAGAATTGGAATACATGTCGTGGTTTATCGCATGCTGAGCAGAAAATTGTTAGATGGATAAACATTTTGGAAGAGTGCCGAATATGGACACTGATAACTTGATTAATTTACTGTTAAATTTGAAACACAAGCACTTAAATTATTTGCTTGCAAGTAGACCTTCTAATCATACAATAGGAATTGATATAAATGAAATAGTACCTTTGAGAGATTAATGTGACTAAAAAAGTTGGTCATCTCAAGAATCATAGAAACACAGAGTAAGACCCTCAAATCTGAATTTGTAACCTATTTTGTCCAATATTAGCCAAGATACAGGCTTTTGAAAATTGGTCATTTTTACCAAATGGTGGCCACCTTGGTTTTTGAAGCAATGTCTAAAAAGGTAATAACTTGAGACCTAATGGTTTGAATACAGTAATTATGGTAAAAATTTGAAGTTATTTATATCAGGAGTGTATATATAATGCCAAAACAATAAATTTACTTTTTGATACTTTTATTACATGTAAGGTGGAAAAATCACCTTCAAAAACAGTTAACTGTAAAAGACCACAAAAAAATGGGGCACAATATTTTTTTTAAACTTGGTAAAAACACGAAATAATATGGGTATTTTAAGTTTAAAAAAATCAGGATGGTAATATGTCCTATCAACTAGTAATTATTTTTCAATCGTTTAGAATGTCAAGATTTATAAAAAGCTTCCTAAAAACCACACACTTTAACCATTCTTATATTAATTAGAAATAATAATTGAAAAAGATATATTTTGTACCAATTATTTCTGTTATACAAAAAATATCAATTGTGTCATGTAGCTGGTTGGTTTCGTATGATGCAATTCTTGAAATGGTATCTTGTGTTGCATCATCTATTTTGTTTCTGATTGGTTGAAACCAAAGTATGATTCAATATTACATTATATACTATCTGAGAGGTGTTGTTATTCCTTTGATAGCTTGTTTCTGCAGAAGTGGCATGATCAGTCAAGAGATGGAATGTTTTGTATGCAAGAAACTCAGTATTTCATTGAGTACTGTGTTTATTGCTATGCTTAAATTGTCTTCAAATGATTTGGAATAATTAAAATGAAGACTCTATAGTCTAATTACAGGTGAAAAAGTTTATGCTGGTGGAAGTATTTGTATTGTTCACAAAGATAAATATTTAAAGTGGTACAGTTTAGAGCAGAGAACTTGTTGTGATCCGTTTAATAAACATCCTGGAAAAGTTAGAGCAAAGTCACTAAAACCAATTTCACTGAATTTATTTCAGACAAATTCAGAAGGACTCATTCCAGTGAAAAAACTGCATTTCTTGTTATTCTTCATTGAATTCATCAGTTAGTGAGTCACAGATTCCTACTAGCTGATATGGAAATCAACCAGTGATGGAGATTTTCGTGAATCCACAATGGTGATGGAACAATTGAATCAAAGCTGTGAAGTTTTGGATTTATCACCAATAATGATTAGTAGTTTTAGCTCTAAGAGAAAACTTTGTTACGTGTATAATAAAGGTAAGAAAATATATTCTTGTGTTGCTAATAAAGCAGCTGCAGTATTAGGTGTTGAAACAATTAGTGAGTCACAAAATTGAAAAGACAAGAGTTGTAAAGACTTCATATCTATGGTGGAAAAATTATTGGTTAAGTTTATGAATGTGTCATTAAAAGAAAAGGTACAAATTCCGCCATTAGTTCCAGATTCATGGACAGTCGAGCAAACAAAGACTTATTTCAATACCACAAAGCATTTAGTGAAAAGGGTAAGAAATTTAAAAGAAACAGAAGGGAAAGAAAAAGTGTTAAGTTTGTATACTATAGAAAAGGTTACTAATTTTTATTATGATAAAAACAGTTGTATGTGCCCAGGGAAAAAAATTGAATATCTGTTTCTGGTGAAAATGGGAAAGTGCTAAAACAAAAGAGATTGATTTTGTATAATTTAAAATAATTATATATTGCATTTACAGAGCAATATAAGGAATTAAAAATCGGGCTTGTGTGACAGTTGGAAGCAAAGGCATTCATTCAGTTTGTGTATACCATCATAATATTAATCTTATGTTTCATGTTATCGGCGACTCTATATCATTGTTAAAAAAACTAGTGTATTGGACTGAATCAGAGAAGAGCACAGGTGTGACAGTTGTTTGTATCCAGAAATTGTTGAAGAACTAATGCTTTCCATTGAATTAGAAATTAATTGATGAAATTAATTACTAGCAGTGGTTGAAAACTGATGGTGCAGAATTGAAAAGTTACATCAGTGTATGACTTTGTTGACGATTTAGTTACTAAACTGTCCACTTTATGTGTAGTGTGCATCACTTTTTTTTTACCATAGTTCAAAGTCAATATTTTTTTTAAACAAAAGATGACTTGAGTGAAGATGCTATTATTATGGCAGGCTTTTCTGAAAATTATACCTGAATCATACAAGATGCTATACAAAGTGTTCACTGGAAAAGGAACAGGTGACAATTAATCTCTAGCCTATGTAAAGAATACCATCGGTGATACTGTAATATATATTTCTATGAGCGACTTTTTGATTCTTACATAACTCTACAATATTTTGTACCTTACAAAAGGTAATTGTTAGGCATTTAATTATGAAAGTGTCACACATTAAATACAAAGTATTTCAGTGATGGTTGGCCCAATATAAAAATTATAACATTTTTTTAATCTATGCCGTCATAAAGATGATAATGGTGTGAAGGCCGAATGGAATTTTTTGCCTCCCGTCATGAAAAGCGAGCTTGTGATGGTATTGGTGGCACCATAAAGCATATGGCCACAAAGCAAGCCTTCAACGTCCATATACAGAAGCAATATTGAATGCATTTGATTTGTATAAATTTGCAAAAGAATCCATTGAAGGAATCATAGCTTTTTTTTGTAGCAAAATCTGAAATTGAAATTTCCGGCTATCGATTAACGGAGATGTATGAAAAGGCAGATACGATAAAAGGAACAAAGTTTAATCAGTTTTATCCCTATAAACAAAACCCAGTTATTAAACTATTATTCAAAAACTATTTTAAGATGAATTAAATCCATTGGTTTGAACTATGAATGTTAAAAATGCTTTAATGGGGGGTTCCCTCAACTTTTGTTCATTTGTTTTATAAAACATTGTTTGTAAAATTGACTGAATTGCTGTTTGTAAAACTTTAAACATATAAATGGATTTTAAACATGTATACATATTTGTTATACAAATGTGTTACCATCCCGATTTTTTTTTTACTTAAAGTATCCATGTTATTTAGTGTTTAAACCAAGTTTTAAAAAAATATTGTGTCCCCCCTTTTTTGTAGCCTATTACAGTTAACTGTTTTCTGTGGGTGATTTTTCCACTTTACATGTAATAAAAGTATCAAAAAGTAAATTTATTGTTGGTTTGACATTATATATACACTCTTGTCCATAAATTAAGGATAACACCAGCTCCGGCAAATAAAGGTTCAGAAACAAAAAAAACGTGAATTATTCATAAAGACCATTTATTAAACAAAAGATAAAAAACAAAAAAGATACCATTCATAAAAACTACGATTTTTGCTCACTGGAGCAATTACAAAAACTATCGACCGTATAAAAACTTAACATGACATAGTTGGTATGAGTGTTAATACATTGTATGTCTCCCAGACGATGAAATACAGTCGGTACAACGCCTAGGCATGCTGAGGATCAAATTATCGAGCTGATCTTGGAGATGTTCAATCCACTCAGCAAGTAAATGCTCTTCGAAGTTCCGGTACACATGTTGGAGGGGGTTGACGGGCTGCAACTCGTCGATATTATATGCTCTATCGGATTCAAGTCAGGTGAGAATGCTGTCCATTCCATACGGGTGATATGCTCAGATTCAAGGCATTCGTTTACAATGTTTGCATGGCGAGAACGGGCGTTGTCATTCATAAACACAAATTCTACGCCTATGGCACCCCTAAACAAACGTACATGTTGTTCCAGAATGATGTCCCGATAAATTTGGCCTCTCATGGTTCCAATTGGAATCTGTTGTGGCGCCCAGTATAATTCCGCCCCAAACGAGTAATCCTGTAACACCGTAACGGTGACGTTCAATGATGTTGTCTTGGTGGTAACGGGTACCTGGCGTTCTTCATATGAACGTCTGCCGTGAATCAGACTGCAAGCTAAACCTGGACTCGTCGGAAAACACACAAGCCCACTGTGACGATGTCCATAATTGCATGTTCTCTTCTCCAGGCTAACCGCTGGCGACAGTGGGTTGCCGTAAGCGAAACACATCTGACAGGCCCCAAACGTCTGTAAACGGTTTGCCTTGAAACTATCGTACCCGTGGCTGAAGATAACTGACGAGAAAGGTCGGATGCTGTGCTCAGTCTGCTTCTTTTTGCAGTTACTGCCAAATACCGGTCGTCATTCGGCGTTGTAACTCGGGAGCGACTTGTACTGTAACGTCTATTGGCATTTCCATCATTTTGGAATCGTTGCCATAGCCTAGAGATGACACTTTGTCGATTCTATGTTCCACTGAAACTTCCGTCCGAGTACGCCCACATTCCAGGCGGCTGATAATTCTACCGCGTAAAAACAATCACTGGCATGCGTCCTCTGTGCCATAACTATTCGGTTGTGGCACTGAGCGGCTTACAGAACGCTTGTGAACAATTTTACTGCTTTGGTACCATTACCTGATATACACCTTACATTCTAGTCATTGTGACGTACTATCGGCGTCATCTGATGACTACCTGTAATTTGTATATTATTCTTGAAGATGTGTGCGATAATTCTACAGGTAAAATTTTTAATTTAGAGTTCGATTTCCGTGCGATTCTGAATTATCCTTAATTTATGGATACTAGTGTAAATGGCTTTAAATTGGTACCATAATTACTGAATTTGAACCATTAGGTCTCAAGTTACCTTTTGGGACATTACTGCAAAATCCAAGATGGCCACCATTTGGTAAAAATGACCAATTTTTTAAAACCAGCATCTTGGCTAATATTGGGCAAAATAGTTTGCAAATTCAAATTTGAGGGTCTTACCCTACCATGTGTATCCGATTTTAAAAAAAATCGACTATGGTGCAACGTTTTCTTAAAATTGCCGTCTTCACGTGGAATGATCTGGTGCAAATTACAAGACCCAGTTTTATGGAATCTATTTATTTTCTTACCTAGATTTCACTAGCCTAAACATTCGCCTCCAATTCTAGCTACTAACTTCCTAGATTTTATTGTTATCAATGACAACATAACATGGTTCTATTTTAGTGGAGTTTAAACGTTATTAATCTATATCGTTGACCAACTGAAAAACAAAAATGGGTTGAACTGTGCAGTACAACTTTTATCGAATAAATCGTTTCTTACACTATGAAGTGCATTTTGTTCGAAATATTCCTTGCGAAAAATGCGATTGACACAAGTATGCATTGTTTAAAAAAATATACTTGGTCAGTCTCCTGCATTTTTACTAATTTTCTTAAATTTAAAATATATTTACAAAATTTATCAACTACACCAATATTTATATTAAAAGCAGCTTCTCCATCGCAATGTATTCAGACAATAAACAACCAATTTGTATAATTTCAAATTATAAAGGTTAATTATTTCAATCACCTTAAAAGAGCTCGAGACATTTGAGTGCGCTCCTGTAAATGAAGTCTGGTTCATTCCTTTTGTTCTCAGATGCTAGAATCTTGATGGCTGCGACAGCTGCATCTTTCGATAACAGCTCCAGTGACAGTGTATAGAATCCTGCAATATTACGATTCAGGGTCTATAATTTTGAAGCGGTCACTGGATTTAGTATAGAGTAAAAGTTATGCCAATGATTTGAGTTTGTTACTACATAGCAACATGGAAATAATTTTTTTTAATTTCTATTCCATTTTTATTTTTTTTGTTCACGACTTGAACCCATTTCGAAAGATTATAAATTATAATTTTATTAGCCTTGGAAGCAGTTTTATTATATTGCATCATAAGACCTCAAAATAGAGCTTTAGAAGGCCTCGCATTGTAAAGATACTCAAATTTTAACGACCATTTGATTTAAAATTAAAACCATGGACCTACTCATGCCGTACCTTCCAAGACGTTCTTAAAGCTTCACTGGAGTTTTACAAAATTCTCATTTTTCATACTAGTTCAAAGAATGTCGAAAAGCCAGATTTCATTGACTTGGATGTTACCGTTTTCACACTCGGTGTATGATACCTGAAGTCTTGCATTAAAAAGTTTACAATACATGTTCCACTCAACATAAATTTTTATAGTTTTTTTTATTAAAATATGGTTTTAATAACTTGAATTTTGAAAGTACCCAAGACACTCGTTAATTATTGAAAAGTGGTATTCTTTTACAGTTTCCTTATTTTTAAAGTTTGTGATTAATTTGAGAACTGCTAAGGTGATTAATTATTTTTAAAAGTCTATGGATGTTAGCTCCGATTTTTCATCTCGTCCCGTTTTTATTTAACAGATGGATGCAACTAAAAAACCGCACTCTAAGGTCATTAACATGTTTCTTAAAATTGATATTTATATTAAAATAGAAATATTAAAGTGATGTTGTAAAAACGTTTAATGGACAGCCAGAGAGTTAACTAATTGTTCAATCGAATCCATCTAGATCCAATTATATTAAAGGTAATTTGTCTTAAAAATTTGGATTTTAGTTTCCTGACAAAACCAGCCTTAATAGCTGAATTCGGCACAACTTTTAAATATACTCGTAGTAAGTATAGATTTAGTTTTTTTTCTGGTAAAATCGATGTGCATAGTTCATTTATTTTTTTGTACTTTAAACTTAGAACCACTGCCGATCCTTTGTGAACTTACTGGATTGTTTATGAAGGTTGTGTACATAAAATCTCAATACTTAAACGTGGTATTTATACGGTAAAATTAAAGCTTAGGTTGAAACTATGCCAAAGAACAGTTACACTTTCTATGTTGTCTGCTTGTAGAAAAGTCAGTAGGTACAATAGAATAAAACTTTATTTCTTTAAACATGCTTTAATAAATAATCGATACAATACTCAAGTACAATTCCGATTAGCCTGTTTTTAAAATCATCTTAAATTAATTATATGGAAAATTCTAAAAAGTGTAAGTAAACAGTAAAACTTAACAATATTAGATGCCTTGTTAAAGTTGGAGACAAACGGAAGGCTCTTCCCTACTCAACAAAGACGTGATCATAAAACTAAGAACCGCGACATTGTTCAAAACTCAGCAGCCAGTTACGAGCTGTTCGTCATTTGTCGCTTCGTCTCGTTGATCGCCAGGGTACAAGGGGTCTCTCTTGGCTATATTCATTTGGTAACGATTCCCTTGCACAACCACTCTCAGCACCCTGGAAGGACCGGATTCGATCGCAACTGTCATGTAGAGGTCGTTTCCCAGTGTGTAGGAACTCAAGTGCCTCACTTCTCCAACAAACATAGTCTGGATCGGTCTAAAACCAGCATAGCCCTTCCATTCGTAGATGAAGATGGTTTGAAGTTGACTGCTGGCTGCAACCAAGAAGGTATCGCCTAGAAAGAAAATCATCGACTTTAGTTAGACAAAGGAATTTGAAGACGTAGGACAAACTTGCCCTATCATGGTTGAAGTTTTGGCACAATGCCAACTACGGTAATGGAACTAGAGCTGCCTACAACTTCCAGGTTGTATAAACCTACCGAGCCATGGAGGCTCGGCCATGTCATGCAGCAATTGGTTAATGTTCATTGAATAGGACAAGACATGAAAAGCGGGGTCAAGTATTTTTATCTTTAAAAAAAAATCACCGATTTAAAAACTTGAAATTTTTATTTTTCTTGCTGTAAAGTTTAAGTATTAAAAATGAAATATTTGAATAAAATAACAAGAGTCTTGTTCATTTAAGAACTTTGTTCGTACCAAGTTCACCCCAAAATGAAATTTAAAATCATCCTCCCTTTGAAGACACTAACTGTATCTGCCGATTGGGATCATAATGATCCAATTTGTCATTCTTAAACCTGCTCATAAGTGTTGGTTTTGTTTTGAGGAATGAAACAATGGCAAGTAAATAGACATACACACAGGAAGTTTTACCTACACAGAAACGCATCAAAGTTGGTTTGGGGGGTTTTATGGCGCAAAGGCTATGCTGCCCCAGACACAACACCAAATAAACACAATTAGTTTTACTTGCAAAAGAAATGCATCGAACAGGAATAGAACATGCGCTGCCTACAATTCGCACGTCTCAATATTGCGAGTATGTATAAAAGCCGACACTCAACTTTTTTTTCCCTATCCTCACCTCCCAACCGGTTTATTTCAAGTCTTTCAGGAAGAGGTGGACATCAACGTGTATATATTTAACCTGTAAAGTTAAACCTTTTGACTACTGCTATAGATATGACTGGCGTGATTCTTACAACTTTCAAGGTACAACTGCTTTAATGGTCGTAATCTGAAGATTAAGAATGCGAATCGTTTAAAATTACAAATTCAATATGAAGTTATGTTAGAGTTGGTACAAGCCAAAACCAACTTTAAATTTTTGTTTATTTAATAAATGAAAACAGCCTTAGTTACTAGAGCATTTTTAAAATATAGTTTAACTAATTTTAAAATAAAGTTTGATTTGTAAACTAAACTTTTATTTACAGACTTCTTAGCAAGCTTGGGTGGTAAAGAAAACTTACCTTTTAAATTAAATGATATCATGGAAACTACGCCCTGAAGAGGAACACTTTGAACCCATCTCATTTTCCCATCATAGCTGTACACGTTGACTTCTCCACCAGATACAAGGTCTATGCAGTCTTCACCTTTCCTTGGCCACTGGTCGACGTTTGCCAGAACAAGCAACTGAGTAGATCCTTGTTTCACCCAGAGTGTGCTTGTGACAAATCGAGATGGGATATTTTGCAGAAGGTAAAACTGAAAACAAAGGTATCGTCTCATGGGTTGAAAGCAAAACAATTTAAATTGATTTTACAGTGTACATTGGTTGAACATTCTTCGAATGCTGGGCCTTATTCGAATACGAGCCAACTGACGTCACGTTCCGATGAAATAGAATGAGCATGCGCGAACAGCATCGTACTATTTCTTCCGATCGATCGGTTTCAAGATATAACGTGGGTGTATCTTAATGTAGGGCAAATTATCGATTGGTTGATTAAAGCGACTAAAAACCACTTGCCTACGCTTCAATTTTCAAGTCCATGCTACTTGTAGTATGACGAGCCCAGATAACGTACATTTTTAAATGTTATTCTGTTGATATAAAGGCATTTTTCTTAAGATGGAGAAAGCCAAGTTTAAAAGTCAATCCTTCCTTTCATGTAGCCACTAATAATCGTTCTACTGTTCAGAAAAGGACAAAGCTGTATTTTATTCTCGCAAACGTCTAAACAGCACAAATGCAAAGGATGCCATTATGTTACTTGTCCCAAAGCCAAGAACACAATATTCCTCATAACATTAATTTAGTGCACTGCGCACATTGCAATCGAAGCATCGGCATTTCACTTAGAAAATGCCGGCCACGACGACATTCCCTTGGAGGCAACACTTCCGTTTTTGTTTAGTATAAAAGGATATCTACAAGATCAGTTACGACAGTTAAAAATAATTTATGTTGCATACTCGAAACCCCATCCACCAAACCACCTGCACAGTGGCGACACTCATGGCGATGCCAGCGCCACGGAGTACATAAGACAGCGCAGGTGCAATGAGCAGAGCAGAAAAGAGCGTAGTCACCAACTGTGAAGCTCTCATCGACGCTTTCGTTTTCGATATCTCTTTTAGTTAGGCTTAAGAGCCTAAAGCTGTATGCTCAATCATAGAATATATCGTTTTTGTTACAACCCGACTTGTTCTTGTCTTTATCCATCAACACCCTAGACATAAATGTTATCGTTCGGGTATAAAGAAAATCATGTTTTTGTATCGATCTTGCGTAAAATTTTTACGCCGACGAGAAATCCATTGAAATTTTCACTTATCTTGAACCATCACGAAGATAGAAACTTGGATTAGAAATATAAACAATTTAATGTATAACGTCAACCTCCAGTGCCCACCCCACTTTAAAATTTCGGGCGAGTCATCCGCTTTGCACAAACTGAATTTATTCTCACCAGAATCACCAACGTACGATACGGTAGTAACCACGGTAACCACCAAACCAATTCAAAACTCAGATTCGTACGATGGACTAGTGTGCGCCTACCTTAAAGATGGTTCCATAAAGTATATTTTACATTAAAACAATTGAAGGGTTTGCTGCAAAAATAACGTAGCTCCAATTTTTTTCCAAGCTTGTTTAAAACCTTAAACAGTTTGAAAATTCTAAGTTGTGTGAAAATATTTTTTGATAAATTACCTTAATTGTTCTTAACTAAAGATTAGATTGGTACAAGAAAGATGTAGCTCCAGTTAGTTTTTTTTACCACAAGATAGTACATGCAACTCCAAACTCAGGAGCACTTTTTGCAGCAAATCCTACAAATGTACTTAATCTAAAATGATTGAATTTTATTCGACAGAATGCGGTATTAGCCTTATTTAACCCAAGTTTAGTTTTACCCTTACTGAAGATATGCTGAAGCTTAATATTAAAATGCACTTTACGATACTACCATAAGACATTGAATAACCTTTTGAAAATTCTTCCCACCCGAACTTTATAATTTTGAATCTTCAAAGCATTGCAAGCAAATGTCATATTCGCTGTCTACAAGATTCCTCCTTTGAACTCGTTACTCATTTTTGTAATCTAAAATTCTTGTATTCAAAAACTAACAAACTTGCAAAAACCAGTTTTAAGAGATCTGAGGAGATAAACTTACGTCGTGTTCATCATCATTCCATTTGTAAACAGACGAATGAGTGCCGCTACCAGTTCCAATAGCCAGTAAGAGTTCTCGAACTCCATCATGTGCGAAATAAGTAAGGTCTAGCGAAAGAGCCCCGTAAGAAGGTAGAATTTGGTGTTCGCTCCATTCCCTCCTTAGTTCATTGAATACATAAACCACGGCATTGCTGTAATAATCTACAAAAGAAAATCAGTAATTACACAGTTCTTAATTCTTGTGACAGACACGGTACTAGTTTCCATTTACTATGCCCCTTGCTGTAAAAACGAACTTTGTCCCATTTTCCATAGGAAATGCCTGAAGAAATGCATTCAACTTTGTCGCATCGGTGCATGAAATGACAAATTAGAAACGCTATTGAACCTTGATTATTCGAGCTCCATTTAAACGGAGTGTATTATCCAAGCTGAATTCGATACGGACTGTTTTTAAACTTGGAGCAAGCTAAAGACCAAATAAAGCTATAGTAAACAAAATTTAGTATTTCAAGTTAGGCATTCAAACCGACAAGATAAATTAAAAGAATCATTGAGGTACTTGCTGAAAAGGTTGAAAATGACGCGTTTATTAAACGTATTAAGATTTACTTTTGCTGAGATCTTAACTAGTATACTCAACCTCTTTCAGTTCCAACCACTAAATAAAATTAAGAAATCCAGTCATTCCTACTCAAAATGCTTGCATTCAGTTTTTATAGCGTAAGGGCTGTATTGGCCAAGCTGCATCAAACAAGCAAAGGGGAGTAATGGGCATACAATGAAAATTTTACCGACACTGGAAGAGCTACGCCAAGTGAGGAATCGAACATGCGCCGGCTACACCAAATTGCTTGCGCAATGGGCAAAATCGCCGTGCCACAGCGGCCCCTCAATATTCCTGGATTAGCTTAAGTGAATTACATTTTTGAAACGGTATATTTATCCTAACTCTTCAACTCGGTTCACAAAATTTGAGTATTGCCAATTTCACTCTCATTTGATACTAATCGACTGGGAGAAGCCGCGGCCTCCGAGATAAGATATCTTGTCTTTATTTTTTCTCTTATGAGCAAAAGTGCGAGTAGCGTGGCCCGGAGAAATCAACGCGAAAAGCTGCAAATTCAACTAAATTGGCTTCGGAATTGCAAGCATGTTTCTCGTCCATCCAACATCGCCGTGTAGAACGGGCTCGTGGACATGGTTGCAGCAGCAATGGTCCAACCTGTTGCTCCGGCAGCTAACGTCTGGATCGGAGCAGCAGAACTTAGATTACGACGTTTATTACAAGCGCGCTGCCGACACACGACTGAATGCCGTCACTGAGCTGTTGATGAATAAGTTGGTCGATTTGGGTTTTATGGCGCACCGACAGCCTGATGAATTAGGAGATCTGAACGTGCAAGATAATCAAGCAAGTAATCAACGTGCCTCTATGTCGACACCATGTTGAGGCAGCTACTTCAACTGGACGACAATGCTTTCAACGGGAGCATAAAGCACTTGGTTCCTCTCGTATCACCTCATAACCGAGTAAGATTCTATTCAATCTAGACTGCTCCTATTCGTCACAAATAAATGATTGTATCCACTTCAATTCTCGCACAGCTCAAGTAAATCTATGTTAAAGATATACCAGCATGGTAAAGCCATTTCCCGTCTGTTTTAAACAGAATTTAATTCCATACAATTTTAATAAAGATAATAGATCTCATCTCTACGTACCATCTTTCCTGTCAAAATAGAATCCAGCTACAGCATATAAATGTCCTTCTCTAAAGGTCTTAATGTCGCTCAGCAAAGGTGCATTTTTTATGTTCAGAATCGCTTCAAAGTATCCAGATAGCGAATATGAAGCCAGGAACATAGTTTCTTCCCGCTTGTCACACCTGTCGAGAATATAAAGTTTATGGAGGCAAGCATTGGACCTGTGATGTTGGCGTTAGAATTATTAAATCTGGTTTAGATTTCAACAAAAATCATTAAATAGTTGAGAAGGAAATTTTTTTTCAAAGTTTAAGATAAAAAGTAGAGTAATGGTGTAATATAATTGAAGTAAAGTCGATTGATTTTATGACCAAGCTGCACCAAACAATTTTAAGTAAATGGGAATACACAAAGGAAAGTTATGGACAAAGATGCACCCAGGGAGGAATCCGACATGCATCGACAACAACTTGTAGATTGCTAGCGCAGTGGGCAAACACCCAATCCACGGCGACCATCTTTCACATATCTTTATCCCATCATGGCTTCAAAAGGAATACACTTAAAATTATCAGAAAAATATAAATTTTTGGCACCATCTGTTAATATTTGTAGCAAATAGTTGCAGAATATAACTATCGCAAAATCTTTTATGCACTCTTTCCCCGGTGTTCGGGTTAATAGCCTCTTCATTTCACTAAAAATTGAAATTTGAAGTCTGGTGATTTATGTTAAACTCAAAGCACGATTGCGTCCATAGTTTTAATTTGCGACTGAAATCTTAATCGTCAAACGGTTATTTGGATAAGGCTCCGACTAGTCGCCTATTCCATAATTAATGGCGATGGGAAAATTGCTAATTTGAGATATATTTGGAGACCGAAGTCTCCATCAGATTAAAAATAGTCTTTTACGGAGTTATATTTCCATGACTCACCACTTCGATTGAGCTCTCGTTCCATTTGTCCACACAACAAAATCCTTGTCTACCATCACTGGTGCAGGATTATGCAGCGGGTAAAACCTTCCTCCTTCTGGACCTCTCTCTATAACTAGTTGCCCGGACCTCTTCACCCTCATCCAGTACGAGGACTCCATGAGACAGCATCTTTCCATGTGAGAACACTGCTTCTGCAAAGTCCAAGCCACTAAGGAATGCGAGAACTCGCTGGAAGCACTCCTACATTTTGATGAAAAGTTGAAGTTAATGAGCACACACGTCGAGGAATTCGCATCTAATATGTCACTCTGTTCATTTATTAATATTCATTCCAACACTTACTTTTCAAGACAACTTTTTGGTATTCAATATTGTCTTAACAGAACGAAGTCAGTGTTTTGCATTTACTGCAATGACAAACTTCAGGTCAAAATTTAAGTTTGGAAGCAACTTTTACAAGAAATTCTTTTTCAAGGCACTGTAACGCCGCGTTTACACCGGAGTTGCAAACCCCCCCTACAAACCCCCCTACAAACCCCCCTACAAACCCCCCTACAAACATTGAAGGCATTACGAGAAACGCCACTAATTTTATCAAGAACTCTTGTAGAGGTGGCGTGTTTGTAACACCAATTTTTGCTTTCGCACCAGGAGTCGGTATAAAAGGACTGCAGCATTTTAAGGCACATTTCTCTGCAAGAAATTTGGGGTGAAAATGATCACCTATTTAGTACTCTGTGTTGCAGACAATCACCCTCTGCCCTTCGACGTCCCGTGGTCACTCACGTAAGTCGTTTGCTCCCTCTGACATCGTGTCCTTATCACTAGTATTTTGTCTGCAATATAAAGGAATCGCCACTATTCTCTGCAAAGAGGTTACAAAGAGGCTGTTGCCCACAAAGCATTTACACAGGAGTTGATCGAAAAACGTCCTCGACAGAAGGAGAGATGTTTGCAGCTCCTGTGTAAATGGGGCATAAGGAACATCGATCAGTTAACTAAATTGCACCCGTAAGACTGATATGACATTCACATCAAATATTGTTTTGCCCTGAAAGCAGGGAAACACAACCTACCAGCTACTTGTGTCCATGTTTAGTCCCCTAACAAATCCCCGAACTTGAGGAGAAACCAAGTTCATCACCCCTCGATTCCGAAAAATTTGAACGGGTGCGCTTTCACCCTTCACCCAATGAGGTTGATATCTGAAGTGGCGCAATGTTACTCGGCTAATAGAAGGATTGACACCCTGGCAAGGTCGGGGTTTAGAACCCTGAATATTGGGGGAAGGTCAGACGGGGAGAACGACAGGGAAACGCAAACTCTAAAGAAAGAGACCGAGGATTTTTGGTTGTGGCCAGCCATTTTCCAAAAATATGGCAACTACAGTAAAACGATGTACCATCGACGAATTGAAGGAATAAACGAAGTTACCAAACAGAATACGGCTGCCTTTACCGTGTCATCACCAATAATAGAAATATCTGGATTCCAGAAGGAAAGAACTACCCGATTCCAAAAGAGAGGGAACCTGTATACCCCATGCTTTACTTCAACCTGATGGTCACCATATATAAAGGCATGTCCATATTTCTATCCTATACCGATTGAGAACTCACTTATTTCCGATCGAATCCTAGGTCAAAACTGGATATTGGTATCCAGATCAAAATTGGGTATACTAACCAGTACAAAGACGTAGTCTTAAGATCTAAGAAATAGTCTTAGTTGATCGGCTGTCGAACTAGTGTTCATCACGTTCGTCAATAGTCTTGCATTAGGGGATTTGTGAATGGCTTTGTCTTACACACAAACACCGAAATATGCACCAACACTAGACCGACTTTCAGTGTATATGATGACCGGCTTTATCTTCCACCTAGCACCGAAATCTATACGAGTTTCCCCATTCCTGGGATGCAATGCTTTCACAAGGAATTCAAAAACTCATTTGCTTTCATTTGGATTTCCATAATTACGGCATACTAGATGATTTTATATAGAGGTTCTATTTAAGCTGTTTGTTTTCTTCTAAAAGGTTTATTATTAAAACTTGGAAGCGAGCTTGAATATTTATATTTTGATTAATTTTATTTCAATAGGAGATACGAAATGTGCATTTTGATGCTTATGTTAATCATTAATGGATTTAACTAGGGTATGGGATGCTAGTCTTATTGTGCCATCAATAAACGAGCGCAGATAATATGCGTGGGTTTCAATAGAATTTACTAAAACGTACAAACCAATTTGCATCCTGTACGAGCACTTTTCAAATTACTTTTCATGTTTTAAGTAAACTAAATGCATTTCAGTTAGTGCAGCTCAATTAACTTTTGTCAAAAAGACTAGAATAATGGGCCTGGCGAATAAATCCTAGAAAGTTATCAAATCAGCGATTTTGAAATTCTATCTTGTCTAGATAATGCTAAATTACGTTGGTCATAATGGTGGACTTTAGCTTCATTGAAATAGCTAGGCCATTTTGATCTAGTTTTCATCTTATTTTCAAGCTTTTAATGTCGATAGTTGTAGATAGAAATGTAAATACCCTAGTTCAAGTTTCATTTTGAAAATTTGAATACTCTGACAGATACTCAACCTTTAGACTACGGACGGTACAGCAGCTGTACCATTATCGTGCCAAGAAAGAATTTAGACTATGGCAGTTAGAGCAGTTGTACCTTGAAAGTTATAAGAACCGTACCAAGAGTCGCGCTTGTTATATTTATAGCCGTAGTCAAAACGTTGAAGATCTAGAAAGTGAAAAATTGCCATTTTTATGCAAGTTCACACCACTGTTGGGAGAACCCAATTCCCGAATACAAGCATGACGTTGAAATCATAGAACACATGAACTTACTCTTTGCGATATGCGTTAAGAATCTTCATGGTAGGACCCAGGTTGATTTCTTGGAAGAGAGTGAAATACCCGAAGCTCGATACTTGATCTAGGTAAAAACGAAATGTTAGTATTCCAGAGGAGACTCTTCAACAGTCGAATTGGATTTCTTATTTCACGGTACTTACTTTCGACTGCTTGCAGTTGACGAGATAGTTGCGTGCTGGATGCTGAACTCGAATCCTCAAAATAATCCAAAGTCCTATTGAAATTGTCACTAACGGAGAAAAATTCTATGGGCAACTCTGGAATAGATATGCTGTTTATTGTCTCTGCAATCAAGCTCCGTGCCTTCAGCGTCTTCTCGAATATCTGAAAGGTTACGTATTCGGCGTTTGAGTGGACATTAAATGCATACGACTTGAGACATTAAAGATACCTTGCCAACATTAGCAATTTATTTTTAGGTTGGTTGATTTGGTCGAGTTACAAAACCACCACAAGGCAACTTCAAGAAAGAAATGTCGTGTAAAGGGGGAGAATATGGAGACTAAGGAACAAAATAGGGGGTTGAAAGCAGAAAAGATGTATTAGGCATCTCGCGAGAACGACCCACTTTACTAGAGTATACCTATGGGCAAGTATTTCAATTATCATACTGGAGCAAAAGAACGGGCTATAGACGGCGGTCCGGGATCAATCCCCAAGGACAAAGCCTCGTAATTTTGAACCACGGTCAGATGAGTTAACACTCTAGCTGGCACGCCAGTCTGTAAACTTCCACACCACGCCAACGCGAGTACATTAGAGGCCATGATATATTTAACAGTCACCAGTCCCCTTTGCACGTAACGGTCTGGTTGGATACGAAGTTGCAATCTTCCGGTTGCTAATCCGTTTTTCCAGTCAGGCTATCGCTGCTCTGTAAACCCATGGGTAAAGAAAAGATCAACATATTACCTCTAGTCTACGAAGCCTGTATACACTTAAGATTTACTTCCGAGAGCACACACGGTCATTCACAGCCAGGGTCAACTGTAGTTATGTCGTGAAAAAGTGGAAGACTGCGGGAGTTCGGACACGAACTGCACACGTTGGTCGTCCTTGTAAACTGACCGAACGGAATCGGCGTGTCCTAAAGCGTGAGGTTCGTAAGAACTGCGAGAAAATTCACTCCTAATCATCAACAGCGAGTTTGAACAGGTAGCAGGGGTTACGGTGCATCCCAATACTTTACGGAAAGAACTGCTAGCCCTCAATATCCACGGATGTGTTGCCGCACACTTACCAAACATCACTCCATCCCACAAAGCCGACAGACTCGCTTGGAGTTTGTAACGTCGCAACTGAACTGTGGACCACTAGAACTTTTTTGGAGCGACGAGTTACGATACTCTTCCAGACGGATGGGCGTGCTTGGGTTTGGCGAATGCCATGTGAACGTCTGTTACCCCAAGTGCATCGTTCCAACTGCCAAGCTCGGTAGTCTACTTGTTTGGGGGGAGTTTTTCGTGGTATAACCTTTGCATATTGTTCATGGTAAATTGAACGCGACGCCTACATGAACAATTTGGTTCTTCCTACGCTCTGGTAATTTTATGGAATGGATGAATGTTACTTTTAGGACGGCAATGCTCCATGTCATGTTGCAGCCTGTCAAGCAGTGGCATCAAAACATGGATGCAAAACGTCTTGCCTGGCCTGCTCAGAGTCCCGATCTAAACCCCATAGAACATTTGTGGGACGCGTCAAAGCGACGCTTACGTTCCAGGGAACCACGTCCGAGATCTACAGCCGAGCTGGCGACATTCTTGCGGCAGGAATGGACACAAATACCCATAGCTGTGTATCAAAACCTTGTTGAAAGTATGCCTAGAAGGGTTGCTGGTGTAATTGCATCGCGTGGGGACTACCCTATTAAAACATGTATTCTTTTCCCTTATACCATCACATCTTGCTGCCCGGTCTATTATTTTAGGGTTGTGTATGCTTAACCCTATTGGGCTTAGTTGGTATGGAAAGGAATCCCCAGGCCATAATTATAAAACATAACGAATACAGCAAAAACTTGAATATTTACATGTTGAAGAAACTAGGAGCGGTCAAAGATGATAGGGCGACCACCTGAAAATCCACATACCGTTTACCCCTTATGGTACACGTAAAAGGCACAGGCTGAAAAATCCCCTACTGATATAAGAGGATGTAAAGTTGATACAGGTCAACAAGTGTCTTTACCTTAGAGCTTCTAAGGAGGGTATAAATTATCTCCATGCTCTAAACTTTAGGAGTTGGAAGTGTGCATTATAAAGACAAAAATATGTTAAGTTAAAAACATTGACGAGTTGCATTCATACCTGCCCTGCGCTGATAAAGTCTTCATCACCCCTACGTAGAATTCTTCTTTCCAAATCGTTAATGTTGTAACCATTGATGACGGAAGAAGAAATCGAGCCAATCGTATGCACATTTTGAACGAATGTTTTGAAACCATCTAAAGGCATGCTATGGTGTACTTTGGCTACCATTTCAAGTACTAGGTTGTTTATAGATCCATCTATATTTAAATCACCTGAAAAACGATCCCATAAGTAGAGGTAAACAGCAAGTTTAATTAAAAGTCTTTAGGATTGACGAGATTTGCTTCAAATTTCCTTTAAAACGCTGAAACTAATATCGAAGGTATGTATACGTTTTTCAATTGATATACATTTCAAATTTATTAATACCGAAGAAGATCAGCCAATTCCTCCGAGATTTCACACATTAGTTTAAATCGCAGACAAACCGTTTAAGACATGTGGATACACGAGTATTCGATCATTCTAACCCTAGAACCCAGTTTTCCCGATCTGTAGCTATACTTTAAATTTTATTCTTAATTTTTGTAATTGTGCGTGTTTATAACCGTTCACTTATTGTACGACAAACCCAAGTTTTTCTAAGACATTTGATAAATGATTTGCCTAGCAACTTTTTACAGAACAGATAAACAGGAGTACAAGAGTGCTTGGTCTTTAAGGTCATAAAAACGTAATGAGTTATAGTAAAATTTCTTTTAAATCTGTCCATTTTTGAAATTTAATTTTAGGTTATATAACAATTCAACGTCTAATTTGTCGAGGACGAGGTATTTTGACTTAACATCGATGTTCTAATGTTACCATCAAGGTAAAACGTTCTAGAATAACCTTAAGTTTATCTACATAAAAACGTCAATACAACTATTTATATACTTCTCGAGGCGCCAGTTTGATGGTTTTACATGTTGAGGATGTCATTTAACGATCCAGTTACTTTTTTTATTAGGAAAGTAAATTACTATTGAACTTACCATCAACTATGATATCTTTATTAAACGACAAGAGGGACGACACCGTTTCATTTCTACTTAGAGTGACGCGACTCTGAAGCAAACTGTCAAGATGGACACCGTCAATATTTCCATGAACATCCACATCCGACAGCAATACCAAGTCCGACATAAAAGATATAGGACTAGAGATATGTTCCGTTGTAGTTGATAGTACTACATCATGAGGCAATCTAAGTCCATTGACGAAACCTAACCAAGAAACATGGAACAATTTAATCCAAAGTTCGTTGAACTTTATGCCATCACTTTTATAAAAACTATATACATATACCTTCTACGGTAGCCACATCTGCTTTAAGTGATGGAAAAATCTTCTCGCCATCGATGACTTGATGGCTAAATTTCAAAACTGCATTGTTGTAGAGGTCGTCCATTTTAACGCCGTCCAATTGGTCTCCAACAAATAGTTCTCCAGCAGTTAGAGCATCGCATTTCAAGTTGTGGAAATGTTTGTGGCCCCAGATATCCTTAAACGATTTCCTCTCATTAGTCTAAGTTAATTTTAAAAATACAATTATATTTAGGGAAATGGATCGAGTGTTTCTGGCACGAAGATCATGTTTGGTCAAGTTGCGCTAAAGACAAAAAACGTCAACGGACATGCACACAAGGAGAGTTTTACTGACAGAAGTAAACCCAGTGCATGTTACATGAATCTAACCTGCACCACCGACTACACCCAAGGCCAGAGCCACGGCGGCCCCTTCGTTAATTGGGTAGGTACTTTAAGTCACCCTAGAGCAATACAAAAAGGCTCTATTGTCTACGATAGGCAATGGACCCCGAGGACCAAATCTTGTTATTTTGTACCATCTGAAAAAGCACCACTCAAACTTTCACACCACGCCAACTAGAAAGCATTAGAAGCCATAACATTTAACGTAAACCATATCCCACGTACACGTTCTTTATTTGATCTAGTTTCGAACTCGCAACCCTGGTTGATAATCTTCGACTCTACCAACTGGGCTACCATGACTTTTTGTCTATTGAGAATGATAAAATCGAGCAGTTTAAAGAAAAATCGCGATGGCATCAAGTTGCCTCTTGAAAATATCAGATTTAATCCTATAATCAAGCCCAAGTATTTCTGCTAAAGGTTGGATTTTAAGGAAGGGCCATATTTCTGGCCAAGCTGAAAATAAAAGACCGATAAATTCATGTAAATGGTACACAAGAAAAGCTCAGCAACACGGAAAGGAAATACACCCAGGGTAAGTTACAGGAATCGAACAAGCGCCGTCTACAACTTCCACGTTGCTAGAGCAGTAAGAAAACTCACCGAGACGCTGTGATCCCACAAGATTAGAGTTCTGGTAGCTTTGTAATTTGTCCCTAAATCGAATGTAAAGTATAGTCCATAAACTAGCTTGTTAAACTACTTATATCAAAAGCTGTGTAGTGTCCAGATCAAATTTAACTGCAAACTTACTTCTTGAGCGGTAGAGTGCCTCACCGCATCCCTCATGATAAAAGACAGATCGGCACCATTGACTAAATTACGCAGATCTATGTTGGAAGCCTCCCAGCCTGGTCCTAGTTTAACATTTGACGTAATGACCTGATCGCCAGTAACGGTTATCAATCGTTTTTGAAGTTCCTCCATTGAAATTCGGTTGACAAGGTCTTTCAACATCAAGTTCCCTATAACTTGTATGCTTTCGATAGTAACTTCTTGCTGGATCCGCTGGTCTGGCATCTTGGTATATAAAGCTCTTTCTCCAAGCTAAGAAATGAAAGACCAATTACTACATCACATTTATGATCTTCTGCAGAGGTTCTTAAACTTTCAGGCACGAAACGCCTTTAAAATTGGAAATTCAACGTGGAGCACTAAATTTTTATGTCGCAGCTACTGTATTTGGTAAATTTATACTGTATTTGGTAAATTTAACTAGTTTAGCCTGTCTGGCTCCGTGTTATCTGATTCTGTGTCGTCTGGTGACGCTTTTTGACGTAAATTTGTTTTGTCCACTAGCGGACGAGAAACGGACACATTGACTATACAGGGTGTTTCAGTGAACCGTTTCAGAACTTTTAAGAGGGGTAGGGTACATCCTGACGAACCAAAATCATATACCAATGGGCAGTTAGAAATGCTTTCCTGACGCGGTAGATGGCATTGTGCGAAAATCCAGAGCTTTCGTGTAGGGAATCTTCATTTCGCACAAGAACGCCAAGTTAGTAGGATGGATGATTACACGATCGCAGAGTTAGCCGATATGCATTTGGCGTACGGGGCTGCAAATTGTAGTGGGCCAACCGCACCGAGTTTGTACGCGGAAAGATATCCGACGAGGCGTATCCCCAGTCATAATTTCTTTGCAAGACTGCATTAGAGGTTAGCCGAGACAGGTTCATTAGAAAGAGCCGACAGGGACAGGGTAAGAACAGCACGGACTGCAGACGTCGAACAGGATGTGCTGCAGCATGTACAGGGAATCCAAGAACGAGTACACGAAGTGTAGCAAACGCAGTCGGGTTTCCCATTGCAGCGTCTGGAGGATTCTCCGAGAAGACATGCATCCGTTTCACGTGCAGCGTGTCCAGACACAGCAACCGGAGGATTGTGCACCTCTTATTGCTTTCGCACAGTGGTACCTTGGAAAATGTGCTACAAATCCCTTTTTCCTGCTGAAGTGTTTTCCGATGAGGCATCCTTCACAAGGGAAGGAATTTTCAACACGCATAACGACCATATCTGTACCGCTTTTTGCTGCGAAACTTTCTTCCTGTACGGTTGTGACATGTGGATTGTTTTTCGAATACTTCAAAACCAATAACTAAACAAATTGCGAATTGTACTATAGTGGATTGGTAAACGCGTGACGAGTGATTATAGAAAGCATACCTCTGTAATATCACATCCATTTGCAAGTCCAGTGATCCACAGATTGGATAGTAGTGTGGCATTAAGAAGGAATATGGGACCTAGTTTTTCATCTTTACTTAGAATTATCAAGTCTTCCCACTTGATACCATCCACAAAGGAGCCCGTGATTAAATTACCTATAAAAGATACGCTGATTAGACAAGTTTAATCGCATGCTATTAAAATACATCCGGTTTGCTTAATTTAAGACAAATTTAAATGTCTTAGTTTTAAGCAACCATGGTTCAATGGAAATAGCAATACATATTGATTAGGGTACACAAGTTAAGGATCACTTTTATAAATTCGAACATTAATCATTAGAGACTTCAAAATTTATTGCGGAACATTTTTTAACGGCCGACATTAAGTCACGACTTTTGTTATTCACAAATTCTTTTTAGTTTACCGATTTTTCATGATTATCTTGTTCATATACAGGGCCGTTCCCGATTAGTGTGCTGCGTGTGCACTTGCACTTAGTTAGAAAATACAACAGCCGAAAGATTGATGCAGCATGCAATCCAACTTTAAAAAACATGCTCAACATGTTTTAAATTATACTTATTTGGAATTTGTACGTCCTTATTGCGATTGTTACGGACTTTTGAATCTGTAATGTACTTCATTTAAATTCGAATATTCAAGAATCATCAGGGCAAGAATGTATTCAGGGAGAAGGCCCATGAAAAGCGTGAACCTTACCGAAGTGCTTTTGAAATTTGAAAATTTGCCGGAAAAAACATGCTTGAAGATATTTTAATTATCAGAAAATCGAAGCTTCACATCTATATATAGATATTTCTCTTACGTGGCACGCAAAAAAGAAGTTATTTGTTACCGCGTTTTGGCAACATTGTGCGATTGTTTGTTTACTAGGAGCCTCGCGAGTCATTTGAATCTATAGCGTTATCGGATGAAATTTTATTGAAAAAAAAAATGAATTTTAGACGAGCTGTTGCGGTTCGTAATAGAAATCCAAGAAAGCGGAGGATCTTTTCAGGGATATTTAAAAAACGGTCCTTTTCAAGGCTAACAATTATAGTACAACAAGACGCGTGCACTACAACTTTCGACAACAAACTCAGTCAAAGTGTATGGGTGGCTCGAGTACTGGGGAAATGTACACACAAACATGATGGGTATTCAATTTCCAAAGCAGCGCTCACATTGCGAGTAAAATTTGCTCAAAGTTTTCATCTAGATTCCGATTCCAGAGGTACTGTATATATCTTATGTAATACAACAAATTTAGATTTGAAAAATATTTTTTTGGAATATATTTTGTAATCAATCCCTTCTGCTAGGACACGTGTCTTCATTGATACGAGCGAAGCGAGCATAGGTTCGCGCAGCGAACCAATGAGAATTGCGAAGCAATCCTCCGGGGGTTGGCGAGCGTTAGCGAGCAGGGGGCGGGCCCCCTAGTTACAGTATATTAGTCCAAATTCATCAACTGTCTGAAAACTGACAAAAATTAGACGCAACTCATTTCACTTTAAAGGAATCGGGAGAAAGACTAGACCTAAACATTAGTTGAATGAGCGTTTGTGATTGTAGTGTTCTTAAAAGAGCATTTTTTAATAGGGCGGCTTGCCTAAAGTTTACATATGGGAAGATTACACCTCAGAATAGGCCTCTTGTATGTACTAATAGCCATTATCGAGGCGGCAGATCACACATTAAAATTAGTCGCGTGGCTCTGGATCAAGTTAAAGTTCTTTCAGTCTTTCCGCGCGCGATGTGAATAAAAATATAGTTTGCTTGCAGCCATCGAAGATTGAAATATTTCGAATACGTTGAACGCGAGGACATTTAACGTACAGCCTCCGTGTACGAGGATATTTTGGTTCGACCAAGTTTCGAACTCGCAACCCTCCGGTTGCTAATCAGAGACTATCATTTGGGCTGCTGTTGCCCCTTCAGGAAGTATTTTTTTCAGGGAATGGGAAAGGATGCTCCAAGACAGGATACCCAGATTAGTAGGTAGTTAATGAACATCGCACTCGAGCAACATAACGAAATTGGTGACGGCACGGGATCAATCGCGATGGAAAAGATCCAAGGACGCCTTGTAATTTTGAAGTCCGATAACGAGAAAACCCCGAGCTGGAAAATCCAAACTTTCACACCATGTCAAAGAGGACATTTGAGGCTATGGCAGATTTAATGTACATCAGTTCCTGTGTACACTATCTGTGACTGTACCTAGTTCCGAACTGCAACCCTTTGGTTGCTAATCTGTTGCTCCTCCAACTGGTCTCTTCGCAATCCTCATTGGTTCGCTGCGCGAACCTATACTCGCTTCGCTCGCCTCAATGAAGACATGTGTCCTAGCAGAAGGGATTGTTTACAAAATATGGTACCAAAAAATGTTTTTCAAATCTAAATTTGCTGTATTACAGAAATATATACAGTATCTCTAAAATCAGAATTCAAATGAAAACTTTGTGCAAATTTTGACTCTAAATGTGAGCGTTGCTTTGGAAATTGAATACCCAGCATGTTGTTTGCGTGTACATTTTCCCAGCATTCAAACGACCCACACTTTTTCATCGAGTTTGTTGCCGAAAGTTGTAGTGCAAGCGTCTTGTTGAACTATAATTGTTGGCCTTGAAAAGGACCTTTTTTAAAGGGCCCTGAAAAGATCCTCCGCTTTCCTCGATTTCTATTATAAACTAACTGCAACAGCTCATTAAAATTTCCTTTTTTTTCAGTAAAATTTCATCCGATAACGCTATAAATTCAATCGATGCGCGAGATTTCGCGATAAACAAACAATCGTACAGTGTTGCCAAAATGCGATTACAAATAACGTCTTTTTTTGCGTGCCACGTAAGAGAATTATATATAGATGTTTTAGTGTATATTTTGTTTTCTATCACTTTCATTAAACATGGTTCGGAAGTATTAGCTTTCATTTTGTCACAAAGTAATATTTTTGTCTCCTTTATTATTCAACTAAATAGGCCCTCATGTTTGAACTATCAAGATGTACCAATATATCTTAACTTACCCACTTCAATGTCACCAATGAAAGTCATGTGAGGCTTGATCTCGTTGTGTTCAGACTTCTTAAATGCAGTCTGGTTCATAAGACCGATATCAATTCCGTTGACAAGTCCAGAGACGTCTTCAGCATGAACAGTGCTAAGGGTATACAAGGAGAAACGAACTAAGTTCAGAACTGTTCCTTCACACCGAGATGTCTCGATATAAATGTTAACATTTATTTCAAAATTAATGAACCACAAGCTTATCTTAGAATTACTCCCGGGAGCAGAAAGTGTTTAAAATTGCGACGTACGCCGCTGAACAAAGTCTTTGAAAAAAATCAGCCAAAATTTTGAAATTAAGGAAAAATTGTTCTGCAATCATAAGTTACGATGTTCTGCAGTGCAAAGCGCACTCCTTGCCACCTCTTTTTCTCTAGCTACGGAACAACCTCCCTATAACGTTGAAATTACTACAAACACTTCATAAATGGGCATTTTGTCATTGACATAGAAGATACGTCAATGTCAACTTCAAGAGTTATCGACAGAATTGCAAATTCTGAAAGTATGCCTTGGTTTTAAATAAAGTTAATTAATTTTGACGTTTTATTATAAATATTACAATACATATTCAGCCGATAATTGTGCTTTACGTCCGTTTTTGATTTGACTGCAGTTTTCAAAATTTGGATAAAATGTCTACAGAACAATTGCATATACTCGGGATACAGACATGTGCTTGGAGTTGTGTTCCAGAACACTGAATATAATTCTGCACCTGGGGTATTACAGTTCTCTAGTTTTAAACGAAATGTTTCGGCATGAAGTTTTAGGCTATTAAATGGATTTATTCCATGTCCGGGTTCTCTTATCCTTGTAATATCAAGGACAAGATTTTAAACAATTCCAAAGTTAAGGAACTCTTACGTAGAATTTTAATGCGAAGTTTCCAATCCCAAATGCGATTGGTGAAAATACTGCCGGTACCGATTAGCAGTACATTTTAAAGCTAGTTAAGAAAATAACTATACACTTTATTTCATATACCCTTGCCTTATATTTCTCACTAGGATAAAAGCCAGTCATACGCGACTGGTGCATAAAATTTTATTTGGTCAAACCATTTTGATACATTTTAAAACTTGACAATGCATGATCATTGGTCTATATCCAATTTGAAATAATGACCAAGATTCTATCTTTCGCATCTCGTTTCACTCGTGACACACAATTAAATTAGAAACTGTTTACTTGCGACGACACACCAAACTTGAATAGCCCCGAAAACACAAAAATGACTTAATATTTTATTTTATTAGATTTATTACAAATTTAGCAGCACAACAAGTTTTTTATTTAACGAGTTTGATAGTAAAAAGGGGTAAGTTAATTCTGGAAGAAATCATAGATAGGCTATTTTTAACCACTTGTTGGTTGCGTTGGAGTTTTATGGCGACAAGGGTTAAATTGGGCCAAGTTGCGCCAAACACAAGCCAACATCAAGTGGAAAATGTCGTGAAAAGGAAAGGAATTTGGAATACTTGAAAGCAGAAAAAACATTTGGCATACCAGGAGCGAGATCTCTTGTTTACTAAAGTGCGTAATCCACATGTGAAAAGAGATCACATTTGAGTACCTTGAAGCCCGTATACACATAAGAAATGACCCGAGTTATTTTTCCCAATGGAAAAAGCATTTAGCTTTGAATATGTTAACCTTACCAGATTTTAACGACTACATAAAATGAAAGTTGGTAGATTAACCATCTCAAATTTTAGACGAGTATCGTGATTTGAAATCGCGTGATGGTTTGTCTCTTCCTCTAGGGTAAATTTTTAATGTTCAAAACAAGGCTTAGACTGGCAAAACTATCCCATAACTCAATTATACAGTTAAGATTAATTTTTTGACGTTGTAATGGGTGATCGATGACATGTACCGACTGGCTAAACTTCTGTCAAAGTGCATCATAACCTTTTAGACTACAACCGGTACAGCAGTTGTACCTTGATCGCACCAAGGAATTTTGACTTCGGCCAGTACAGTAGCTGTACCTCGAGTTATAAGAATCGCGTCAGTTAACTTTTTGACTACGACTATAGATTTAACTGGCGCGATTCTTACAACTTTCAAGGTACAACTACTGTACTGGCCGAAGTCTAAATTCTTTCTTGGTGCGATCAAGGTACAACTGTTGTACTAGTCATAGTCAAAAGGAGACCAAATCAAGTGTATTCAGCCCGATTGGGGTGAGCAGTATAATATCTTCATCGATATTATGTTTGTAAATAGGTAATTTGATATTTTTTTTTAGTTAACGTCGTACTAGAGCAACACAACGGGCTATTGACGACGGTCCGGGAACAGTCCCTTAAGAGAAAGATCCGAGGACAACACCTCGTAATTTTGAACCACGGTCAGATGACGAAGCAACACCTGAACTGGCACATCACACTCCAAACTTCCACACCAACCCAACGTGAGGACTTTCGGCCACGACAGATTTAAGGTGCACCAGCTGCCTCTACACCATACGCTTACAAACATCCATGCCCGAACCAGGAACCTTCCGAACTAGAGGCTGTATTTGTAAATAGAAAAATCCCGATATACATAACCGAACATCCGATGTAATGAGAGGCTATACTGTATTTCACACTTCGACTGAAACAAAATATTAGATTGACGCACCCAATGAATGTCTTTGGAGAAGATACGCTGCTTCCTTTATCCAGAAATACGACACTATGTAGGCTCGACAGATCCTGCCCATTTAATTGGAGAGCCGTGAATGGGTTGCGGAAGTGAACAGCTGTTGAGAAACTCTTTTCGCTCGAGATTTCTTGAGGCGTGTCGAGAGTGACCACTCTTCTCACCATGTCGTCGAAAGATGATCCGTCCAGAGTGCTCCCAGGTTGCATGGACAGATGGTGAGCTAAGAATTTGTAGCCATAAAACATTGGAATCTATACAATTAGTTGATAAATTCCAAAGCCAAATGCGGCTCCAGAACCCCGAATGAGTAGAGGTTTTGAATACTTAAAAATAAGTTGCATTTTAACAGTAGAGATTACCAACGATTCTGGTTTCAAAACGCCATTTCTCATTTCTACACAAGCAATGATTGTTGTACGGTTGTTTCTTTTGGGTTTTTTTGGCGAAGGGCCTAGTTGGTCGAGATGTACCAGACACAATACAACGTCAAGTAAAAACATCGCGATAGGAAACGAGATCGGGAACAGTAGTGACATGAAAGCAGAAAGAGATTGGTGGGTAAGGTAATTAGCATTACGCTGGAGCAACACCAAGGTTATTGGCTACGTTCCAGGATCATAGTCTCATTGTAATTTTGAACCACTGTCAGATGACCCAAATCAAAGGGAAATCGTAGCCTGAAAACCTGTGTGGCCATCTAAATGTCCAATAGCTGTTCCAATGGGATTGGGAACAGTAGAGACATTCAAGCAGAAAAATGATTAGGTAGGCAAGGCAATTAACGTCGCACTGGAGCAACAGTTATTGGCGAAGGTCGGGGATCATAGCGACCTCTTAATTTTGAACGACTATCAAGGGAAAGGAAAATCACGACGCTTAAGGTCTGGAGACCTGGATGGCCATTTAAATGGCCAACACACTACCAGAAGGCATTCTGTTTTTTAACTAACGTCACACTGGAGCAACACAACGGGCCATTGCTGCCACAAAGAGAATTCTGTGCTCGAACAAATATTGAAATCTTTCTTGTTAAGCAATTGGCATGAACGAGCGCAATCTATTGCTTGAAGATTCGTTGCACCCATGCACATTTAGTTTTGCATGTACCGTCCAACAATCTTATATATAATTCACATTATAGTTTGTATACATATAAATCGGATCAAATACAACCGAGTCTTGCTCTCCGATTGTAAAGTAAATTTTGTACCAACACCCAACATTTTGCAAAGTATGTGCTAAACATTTTACCAAAATTTCAAAATTATGAAGCATTATGAATTTTTATTTAAAAACCTGTATAAACCCCAAGAAATATTTAAGGAAATCAAGAAAAACTAGACAAAAGCATAGACTCTTCGAAATAGGAAGAATGTCAGAAGACTCACACCGAGAAAATTGCATTTTTTGTAGATTTACTGAACTTGCGATTTATGATTGCCTTTACGTTATTACCACTTTACGATTTGTTGAATACAACAGTCAAAAATTTTGCAATTGAAAAATTTTTTCTGCTATCTAAAGTTTGATATGAACTTTTAAAGCTAAAAGAAAGCAATGAGATTTTGAAAATATCTGTACCCATAAAGTTCATACACTGGTAACCAAGGATCGCCTACGACTGTTAACCTTTAGACTATAACTACAGACTTGGGTACAACAGTTGTACCTCGAAAGATGCAAGAATGGCTCTTTTATCTAGACTTGGTCAAATTCGCCACTACCAATCGAAGATACTTTTAGAATAAGGCAACTTCTCGTAGGCTCATCCAAATCGGCATCGAAAGTTTTCGTCATCAATCTGATGAGGGACCTAAATTCTGTGACAAGACCTTAAGAAATAAAATTTTATACAGAAATGCTTTTAGCACTTTAAAAATAAAATCCCGGCTAAGCTACAGGCTCAATTTAACTAGATTTATCCTGATAATACAAGTTCCTGATCAATTTAAAGTTTTTCCTATATTCTTTATAATCAATATAAAAAATCAAGACCACTTAAAAACCAACTTCAGGCACTAGATAAATAACGCAGAGCTACAAGGTTAAGAAAGCTTTTAAAATTAATAGGAAAAATTTAAACAGTAAATCGACATTTAATGGATTATTACTCTCCAAAATTTAAGCAAAATTTTGAAAAGGAAAAATTTTACATCTAAATGTAGACCAATTTTAACAGATTTTCTTGAAACCATGAAGCAGTTTAGGTAGGTATTTAATTAGCGTCGTTGCTAGAGCAAAGCAACAGGCTATTGAAGCTGTTTAGGAGCTTACTTTAGTTCTATGGCGCATGGGTTACAGCAACAAGAAAATGGAAATGCACACAAGGAAAGCTTGAACGACACAGAAGATAAATACCGTGATTCAAGTATCCGGAATATGCTCATAAAAATACATATCGCATCCCAGCAAGAAAAGTGACACAACTCAAAATTGCAGAATGAGAAACATTAACTTTAAGGATACTATAAAACTTGTATTGAAATAGTACAAGCTTCTTTTAAATTTTAGGCAAAGATTTATGGCGATTTATTAATATTCAATAGAATATAACAAGTTAATACGCTGATGGACCTCATACACATTTTTCAACGACATCAAAATTTTTTTATTTTTTGACTCGTCCCTTTTCTTGCCGGGGTGCGATATGCTCCATCTATTTCATTAGTAAGTTGTGTGGTAGTTTCAACCAGTTACTTTTTGTATACCTAGAAGAAAAAAAATTCTTCATTTTTCTTTCAACCTTTTAACATAAATCCGTGAAAAGTTTACACCTACCTCCAAGATTGCCAAAATCTTTATTTGTTATTGCACTACGTGGATTAGTTCTCGACACAGCCTTGTCCGCGTGTTCACGAAGATCAATGCCGTTGAAAGTCTTGAAGGCAACTGTATTAGATCTCAAGTTATCATTCATGACCATGAGAACGGAGGGGAGTTCAACTCGAGCTGACAAAGAAAATAAGATTAGTGATATTGTTAACAAAATATCACGTTTAGATTCCGCAAAAATATTTGGAAAAGACGGTATAAATATAAAAATATTTTAAAGTTCAAGAGACATCTTGAAATAATGATGCAATCTGTACGAAAAGAAATTGTACTTTTAACCAGAAACGTTTGTATAAAATAGCACGGAGATCACTGAAAATGAACCCAATGTGACAAAACAACAAGAGGAATCGATAGCAAGAATTGGAAGTTTATATTCAGTACATTCGGCAAGATTAAATTTGTCGAATTCATTTTAAACTAAATTTGACTGTGCATTCCGTTAGTTTCAAAATTAGGGAATTGCATCAACAGGAGAAACTAATTTTCTGGAATTCACATACCATTTTCACGATGTCTCCGTTAGCTGACAATTCTAATTCATAATTTAAGAGATTCAATATAATTCTATGTAGTTCACCAGATTCACAGATCTAATTTAATATCGATGATTTTCCCAAAGATGACATTTGGTTGATTTAAAATTTTTAAATAAGATTTTCCCACTTTTATTTTAACCCTATAACTGCACCATGCTAAATATTTTTTGTAAAAACTTCGTATGTCAAGATCCACATTTGATCATTTCATATTACAAATTTTTTTTATTTTTTAGACTGGGTCGTGATATTAGGACTACTTGATAACCCCTTTAGCCGGTCCCGCTAAAGCAAACGAAAAATGCGAGCAACCCCGCTAAAGCAAACGAAAAATGCGAGCAACCCCGCTAAAGCAAACGAAAAATGCGAGCAACCCCGCTAAAGCAAACGAAAAATGCGAGCAACCCCGCTAAAGCAAACGAAAAATGCGAGCAACCCCGCTAAAGCAAACGAAAAATGCGAGCAACCCCGCTAAAGCAAACGAAAAATGCGAGCAACCCCGCTAAAGCAAACGAAAAATGCGAGCAACCCCGCTAAAGCAAACGAAAAATGCGAGCAACCCCGCTAAAGCAAACGAAAAATGCGAGCAACCCCGCTAAAGCAAACGAAAAATGCGAGCAACCCCGCTAAAGCAAACGAAAAATGCGAGCAACCCCGCTAAAGCAAACGAAAAATGCGAGCAACCCCGCTAAAGCAAACGAAAAATGCGAGCAACCCCGCTAAAGCAAACGAAAAATCCGAGCAACCCCGCTAAAGCAAACGAAAAATCCGAGCAACCCCGCTAAAGCAAACGAAAAATCCGAGCAACCCCGCTAAAGCAAACGAAAAATCCGAGCAACCCCGCTAAAGCAAACGAAAAATCCGAGCAACCCCGCTAAAGCAAACGAAAAATCCGAGCAACCCCGCTAAAGCAAACGAAAAATCCGAGCAACCCCGCTAAAGCAAACGAAAAATCCGAGCAACCCCGCTAAAGCAAACGAAAAATCCGAGCAACCCCGCTAAAGCAAACGAAAAATCCGAGCAACCCCGCTAAAGCAAACGAAAAATCCGAGCAACCCCGCTAAAGCAAACGAAAAATGCGAGCAACCCCGCTAAAGCAAACGAAAAATGCGAGCAACCCCGCTAAAGCAAACGAAAAATGCGAGCAACCCCGCTAAAGCAAACGAAAAATGCGAGCAACCCCGCTAAAGCAAACGAAAAATGCGAGCAACCCCGCTAAAGCAAACGAAAAATCCGAGCAACCCCGCTAAAGCAAACGAAAAATCCGAGCAACCCCGCTAAAGCAAACGAAAAATCCGAGCAACCCCGCTAAAGCAAACGAAAAATGCGAGCAACCCCGCTAAAGCAAACGAAAAATGCGAGCAACCCCGCTAAAGCAAACGAAAAATGCGAGCAACCCCGCTAAAGCAAACGAAAAATGCGAGCAACCCCGCTAAAGCAAACGAAAAATGCGAGCAACCCCGCTAAAGCAAACGAAAAATGCGAGCAACCCCGCTAAAGCAAACGAAAAATGCGAGCAACCCCGCTAAAGCAAACGAAAAATGCGAGCAACCCCGCTAAAGCAAACGAAAAATGCGAGCAACCCCGCTAAAGCAAACGAAAAATCCGAGCAACCCCGCTAAAGCAAACGAAAAATCCGAGCAACCCCGCTAAAGCAAACGAAAAATCCGAGCAACCCCGCTAAAGCAAACGAAAAATCCGAGCAACCCCGCTAAAGCAAACGAAAAATCCGAGCAACCCCGCTAAAGCAAACGAAAAATCCGAGCAACCCCGCTAAAGCAAACGAAAAATCCGAGCAACCCCGCTAAAGCAAACGAAAAATCCGAGCAACCCCGCTAAAGCAAACGAAAAATCCGAGCAACCCCGCTAAAGCAAACGAAAAATCCGAGCAACCCCGCTAAAGCAAACGAAAAATCCGAGCAACCCCGCTAAAGCAAACGAAAAATGCGAGCAACCCCGCTAAAGCAAACGAAAAATGCGAGCAACCCCGCTAAAGCAAACGAAAAATGCGAGCAACCCCGCTAAAGCAAACGAAAAATGCGAGCAACCCCGCTAAAGCAAACGAAAAATGCGAGCAACCCCGCTAAAGCAAACGAAAAATGCGAGCAACCCCGCTAAAGCAAACGAAAAATGCGAGCAACCCCGCTAAAGCAAACGAAAAATGCGAGCAACCCCGCTAAAGCAAACGAAAAATGCGAGCAACCCCGCTAAAGCAAACGAAAAATGCGAGCAACCCCGCTAAAGCAAACGAAAAATGCGAGCAACCCCGCTAAAGCAAACGAAAAATGCGAGCAACCCCGCTAAAGCAAACGAAAAATGCGAGCAACCCCGCTAAAGCAAACGAAAAATGCGAGCAACCCCGCTAAAGCAAACGAAAAATGCGAGCAACCCCGCTAAAGCAAACGAAAAATGCGAGCAACCCCGCTAAAGCAAACGAAAAATGCGAGCAACCCCGCTAAAGCAAACGAAAAATCCGAGCAACCCCGCTAAAGCAAACGAAAAATCCGAGCAACCCCGCTAAAGCAAACGAAAAATCCGTGTAACCCGCTAAAGCAAACGAAAAATCCGAGTAACCCGCTAAAGCAAACGAAAAATCCGAGTAACCCGCTAAAGCAAACGAAAAATCCGAGCAACCCCGCTAAAGCAAACGAAAAATCCGAGCAACCCCGCTAAAGCAAACGAAAAATCCGAGCAACCCCGCTAAAGCAAACGAAAAATGCGAGCAACCCCGCTAAAGCAAACGAAAAATGCGAGCAACCCCGCTAAAGCAAACGAAAAATCCGAGCAACCCCGCTAAAGCAAACGAAAAATCCGAGCAACCCCGCTAAAGCAAACGAAAAATCCGAGCAACCCCGCTAAAGCAAACGAAAAATCCGAGCAACCCCGCTAAAGCAAACGAAAAATGCGAGCAACCCCGCTAAAGCAAACGAAAAATGCGAGCAACCCCGCTAAAGCAAACGAAAAATGCGAGCAACCCCGCTAAAGCAAACGAAAAATGCGAGCAACCCCGCTAAAGCAAACGAAAAATGCGAGCAACCCCGCTAAAGCAAACGAAAAATGCGAGCAACCCCGCTAAAGCAAACGAAAAATGCGAGCAACCCCGCTAAAGCAAACGAAAAATGCGAGCAACCCCGCTAAAGCAAACGAAAAATGCGAGCAACCCCGCTAAAGCAAACGAAAAATGCGAGCAACCCCGCTAAAGCAAACGAAAAATGCGAGCAACCCCGCTAAAGCAAACGAAAAATGCGAGCAACCCCGCTAAAGCAAACGAAAAATGCGAGCAACCCCGCTAAAGCAAACGAAAAATCCGAGCAACCCCGCTAAAGCAAACGAAAAATCCGAGCAACCCCGCTAAAGCAAACGAAAAATCCGAGCAACCCCGCTAAAGCAAACGAAAAATCCGAGCAACCCCGCTAAAGCAAACGAAAAATCCGTGTAACCCGCTAAAGCAAACGAAAAATCCGAGTAACCCGCTAAAGCAAACGAAAAATCCGAGTAACCCGCTAAAGCAAACGAAAAATCCGAGTAACCCGCTAAAGCAAACGAAAAATCCGAGTAACCCCGCTAAAGCAAACGAAAAATCCGAGTAACCCCGCTAAAGCAAACGAAAAATCCGAGTAACCCCGCTAAAGCAAACGAAAATTCCGAGCGACCCCGCTAAAGCAAACGAAAATTCCGAGCGACCCCGCTAAAGCAAACGAAAAATCCGAGCGACCCGCTAAAGCAAACGAAAAATCCGAGTGACCCGCTAAAGCAAACGAAAAGTCGTCCATTCGGCTGAATGTAAAATGGAAGTCCGAAACCTCCAAGTTTTACCCGTTACTTCTTGGAAGGCTTGAGGCCGCATGAGATTATCTACGTGGAGTTCATTCAGCAGTTGTGCAGATATATCACCATGGATTTCCAAGTTTTCGAGAACTTTATTGCCACGGATTGTGCCTTCGTCCACAAAATCGTCCATCTAAAAATAAGACATTTAAACATTAATACGAATGTATCAACTTTGTTTTGCTATTACCAAGCCAATAGCAAGAGGGTAGAAATGCCTCGATTTAAAATTTAATTCAGAGTTAGTTTCCCTTAAAATAAGGCACAGCAATTGAAAGCTTGATTTGCTAGAACTTAAAAATCTCTAGATTTAAAAGAGGGAAACCTTTCAAGCAGGAATTTGAATATAAAGTGCCTTACCTCTTCGCCGATCGCATCCATATCATAAGATTTTGTAAATATCCGCAAATACATCCAGATATCAACTCGCTGTTACGAATTGGCAAATGCAAGCTTCAGCACGTTGTGGCATTTATCGCTTCATACAAGCCAAACGTTGTAAATATGTACGAGTATGTCAAGGAATATATGGTACTTTGCATTAAACATTCGGTTTTAAACCCGTATAATTTTGAAAGGGAAAAAGTTAAGTCCCGAATGAATCACGCTGAATATTTTTATCATTTCCCATTTGTCGTGCGTATGAGATTACAGAAAATTTGGAGTGCTCGACTTTAGTATGTTCTATAAATTGAATACGCGTATAACTAAAAACAAATGAAAAATTATTTTGATTGACATACAATGCATTTTAGTTAATCTTTTCATAGCGTTACATTAAAAAATATGCAGTGCACATGCCTGGATCAGCGACTTCTGACATTTTATCAACGTTAATTAGTAAATCCCAGCAACCAGAAGAAAGTCAAATTTCAGATAATAGGCAAGATCTAAAATGCGCCAAGCTGCCTCAGTTGCTTATCCATTGCTATAAATGTTACATTTGACAACCTGCACAAGGCAATAACAGTAAATGTTTAGAAGATTATATACTTTAATAGTTTTAAAATTAACGTTCCGTGATCAGGAAGGGATCATTCCCAAAGAGTTTTTGGTTTCATAGTGCAAGGATATAATTGGGCCTAGCTGCCCCAAACACAAAACGGACAATGTCAAGGAATGGGCATAACGAAAATTTTACCGACATAGAAAAGACACGGGTACTAATCTAACCTGCACCGCCTACAACGAGCAGGTTTCAAGTGCAGCGGACAGACCCACTGAGACCTTCACTCCGAAAAGAATGCTGTCAACCCAAAACTAGTACATTTTAAGACTGGGTCTGTGCCTGGAACAGTATACGCGGATGAATATTATTAACCTGTGGAAATGTGGGAGAGGCTTTTATAGTATAATTCATATACATATACATTTCCCACGTTATACATCTAACCTCGTTATTTATTTGTAATAAAGTTTTACTACATATTCCTTAGTAGCTCGCAAGTATTCCGTGTACGTTAAACATTGAATATTTAACCCGTACCATCCTAGGATCCTTTAAGTTGTAATCTTTGCTATACCCTGCAATACCGCGGGAGAAGCTGCCACATAAACACCGTGAACTGAAGGACAATCCTTCCTGGACGGGAACTAACCATGCACTTACGTGTAGTCATGAAAAAACAACTCAAGCAATGCACACGACTTCGTAAATACGGGAGTTGAACTCTCAACCAATCGCTTCAGCCTTGCCAGTTTCTTAAACCTCCTGGTGGTAGTCTCGACGAGTTATCTCGTCATTAGCAAAACCGTACAGATTGTTGTGCGGGCCATATATATGGCCCAATTGCGGGTGCCCTTGTCCCGGATGGTTGGACTTCTACATACACGACACATCCGTTTTACAGGAAGGTCCCTTTCATACATCTATTCACTCACACATATCAAAATTTAGATCCCAATCAGAGGCCGATAACCCCCTGATCAGGTACCCCCAGAGGTATTGATTTGGTACTGGAACATTGGGACTTTGTGACCACGACCTATTTAACGTGCCCCAGCCACCATTAGTAAACACGACGGTCTTTAGCCAGGTCCAAGCGCCGATCTCGCAACCATCAGAATTTCAGGCTCCGCCGAGGACAGAACCCACAACCCTTCCGATGCGAGCCCGACGTTCTACTGACTGAGCTACCGCGGCTCTCAACAGTACAGATGGATGAGATATCCGAAAATGGACCATATCTTGATCGGTAATATTTTGGTAACGAGATCTCGTCGGTAGCAAAGTTGGTTAGATCTAATTGAAACCACTTTGATGAAGAGCGACGCCTTTGGCCTGTCACTTTTGCGGTGTACTTTGAACATAGTTATCATGAGGTGACCCTTACCCAACTTGGCACTGTGCACCCGAACGAAGATTTAAGGGCATATTCCTTCTGACAATCAAGACACTAAATCTGTTAAAATTGTAAAATTAATATAGTCGTTTACCTCGTTCTTGAAAGTAACGACATCGAATCCATTTATCATAGTCCCAACAACGGTATTTATATGGGTAGTCACCACGGTTTTGTGCTGAAATGATTTGGTAGAAATGATAGTTTCGTCCCCAACAGTGTGCACGATATCGGTATCCAAATGCAACCTGTTGATCTCTTTAACTTGCATGTCGTCCTGCACAGACATTCTAGTTATGTGTACTGGTACCTCTACTACCTGAAATGACAAAGAAAACTAAATTTCGAACTCATTTTTACGAAATTAAACATCTTGTTCTCAAAAACTGACGATTCTTGCGGCAATAGTAATTAACGTAGCGCTGGAGCTGCACAACAGGCTATTAACGACGGTCAGAAATAAAAACACAAGGGAAAGAACCGAGGAAACACGTAATTTTAAAGTGAAGACATTAGAGGCCACGATAGGTTTGACGTGCATCAGCCCCCCACGTAGAAGTGGAAAATACGTTGCATGTGTACAATCTGTTATCGATTCTAAAGTTTGTCTTCGTTGCCCACTAAAAACGAGGGTCCCAATTCTAGACAACATGTCGACACCCTCTTTCATTCTGCTTCGAAAAGGGGCAATTTTCCAATTACTTTATTACACTGGAGACTCCACCGCGGTAATTGCTTCGCAAACTACTCCCATCGTAAAAAACCCTCATCTTTTATTCCCTATACAATTTTGAACAAACCCTATTAATTTCGCAATTTTCCGATGCGCACATTCTCTGGAAATCGTGAGAATCGAGCGAAAAAAATAGTTTTCGATCCTGCGACGGCGGAATTATCTTAACTCTTATATTTCTGATTGGACTTTCCGTCATCGCAAGTTTCACAAGGCCAGCTAGAATGATCTAACGTCTCATCTCGGATTAAAAAATTTGTACGCGATCGCGAAATTATTCTTTTATCGCATCGAATTTACCAATTTTACAAATAATTACACCAAAAGATTGCATTCTAAGCTTTCACGTGGTAATTTCAAAACCAATAGTATTAATCTATTGATATGACAGTTTTAACAAAAATTTTCCCGATTTTCAAATAAACTTTTTACTAGGAACCAAATTGAAGTTCCTAAAAAAACTCTGAAGTACAAAAGTTAAGGTTTAGAGGTACTCTAAAAACTCATAGGTGAAGACTGAAGCTAATGTTTTTTGTTCACTCGCGTTAGAAATTTCGCTTTTTCGATTTAATGCACCCTAAACTAATAGCCACATCGGGAAAAACTTCATCTCGTTTCCTGTACAGTTTTGAACAAACCACGTTAATTTCGCAATTTTCTGATCCTTACTTTCTCTGGAAACCGTCGGAGAATCAAGCGGGGGGGGGAGAGTTTTCAATCCTGCGGTAGTAACTTTTTAATCGAGATGTGGTCTTCTATATTTTGTTATTCCAGAATGCCTAAACAAGACGGCTTTATACTTCAGAAAAGTTTTTATGGAGGTTTTCTTTTGCTTAACGCCACTTGCTGAATAAGCTTCCTAGAAGGCACCGAAATGTAGATTGCCATTTTGAGTAAGGTTTCATCCGTTTGACATTTCAAATCTACATTTTTACCAAGATTGAAAGCTGCGAAAAAAATCACAAGCGACCATTTCTGAAGCAAAACGTATACGATCATGACATAAGATTCTTCTAACTAGTAAGGATGCGACATCGATGTCGATGTTTTCAAAACATCGTTGTATTTAACATCGATGTATTGGGGTCGATGTTTCTGTAACATCGATGTTTATACTTGTCGATGTTTTTAAGCTGTCGATGTTTTATTTTTAAATAAAAAAGTATCGTTATAAAAACTTTAAAAACAACCAAATAGCATAATTTTCATAATCAGCAAATTGAACATACTTTTAGACCAAAGTGACCACGGGTGAAGGGTCTGAAAAGTAGGGATGCGACATTGATGTCGATGTTTTCAAAACATTGACGATTTATAAAAAAACATCGATGTTTTGCTGTCTATGTCGCATCAATAGTTGCTAAACCAGTTTTAAGAAATGGGGAAAAAGGTTTTAATACACCGAATTTTTAAAACATCGATAGTTTTGGGGCGATGCATTATCAACATCGATGTTTTAATTTTGAACATTGACGTTTCAAAACATTGATGTTTTGCTGTCGATGTCGCATCCCTACTAACTAGTACTTCTGCCTTGGTGTGACATTTTGCCCCACCGAAATGGCCAGTGTAGATTTCTCAGGCATTTCATCTATATTAGTCGTAAAGCTTTTAAGACATTTATACTGTTAAACTAATTGACTAAAAATGCTTTCGAAATAAGCTTATTGCGAAATCAAAACTTAGACAAGTACTCGAGGTACATGCTTACCTGAGGTGTAGTCCTTAACCAAACTAAACCAGGCAGATCGGAAACGTCGTGTCCATTCACGCCTTCGGTCGCAGTGACATTTCCCGACACAACGACATTGTGGAACACCGAGCTGTTGCGAGTCACGATACCTTCCACGTGTCGTACGATGTCTTGGACCAGAAGAGAGGGGTCTACACCGTCAAGAGTGACGTACTCCGCCATATCGATGAAGTCCGCCGTCAGCGGTTGGGTGAACATCACGAAACCGTCCACGAACTGAGGGTCGTTCGTCTTCAAAACCGCATCCTCGCGCAACTTGAATCCGTTGACATAGTCGACCACCAGGTCCCGATTTATCTGCAGTGAACTGAATTCGAGAGGTCCGTGAATAGTCTGATCAGTTGACAGCGTTACGAGGCTGCTGATGTTGATGCCATTCACGGCAGAGACTTTCAGGTCTTTATTCACTGCGAAAGGTGATGTAAACACATAAGGTCCTGAAATCGTGAAAGTAGAATCCATTACTCTTTCGAAAGAATCATTGAAGTATTAGATTTTAAAGCTCGGTAGGATCAGACTGGGCAATTGTAAACAAACTATACAAGCGCCCTCGTTGGATTCCGAGAAACTAAGTTGTGAAATCTGAAAGGCGTCTACCCTGACGATGTAATACGGCGATCCTGCATTTCTTTGAACCACAGCTGATAATACGTTTAGCTGAAAAAAATTGTGGTTGAAACGTTTGGGTTTTAAAGTTGTTGTGTGCTGCATTTTCTGCTGCCCTCCACAATATATTGAGAGGTATGTTGTTCCAATTCTTTACTATCAGTTATGTTACTAACGAACTGAAAATCATCGGCTTTTTTGCTTCTGGGAACTTTAATGCGCCTACAGTTGAATGTTTATAATTACCCCATATTTTAAAGGGATGGGGTAATTGTAAACATAACTTTGCCAATAGTTTCTTTCAATTTAGATGGAAAACCGATGTGTTTTTCCGTGCAATTTTGTATTTAATCGTATTTAGTACGTTTGAATTGCGTTTTATTGCATTTTTCGTGTGCTTGGGGGAACAGGAAGAATGATTTACTAAAACATCACACATATGGTGTAGTTCTTACAACTTATCAAGTTCTGTCACGCTTGAAGGAGTAAGAAGAAAATGAAAAAGACGGGAGTAAGCAGAAACCTTGAAAAAAAAAGCAAATGTGGAAAGGAAAACAAGAGATCTCGAGGATGTGGAACTATTGAAGTAATTGACGATGTGAAGAGTTTGAAGTTGCCGAAACATTCAAGCCAAATATAGAGGACTAGCATGTAGGGGAAGTTAAATATTTTTGAGCCATTCATGGAAGACATTGAAACGACTTTCTGCTTGTAGATGTTGAGGGGGTAAAGAGAAAGAAAACTCATTTTTCGTATGTATGAAAGGTGTGTCGTTTCAGAAGAGGAGTTTTACATCACCGGACTCAAAAGCATCGATAATGCATAGAATAAATTCGCTTTTGGTTGAAAAAGTGTATGCTACCAAAGACCATGTGAAAGCAATTTTACCTACTCCAAGCTGTAGCATTGAAGGCCGAGAAGTTTTACAATTTGAAGGCACTATTAATGTGTAATTGTAGTGTTTGTTCGGTTTTTTACCTATAAGTCGGCATTTTTCAATTTTAATTATTTTTTTAATTTTTATTTTTTATTTTTCGTTTTTTAGACTAAATACATTCATTAAGTACATGTTTGAATTATTTATTCTTATGTATTCCTGGAAGTTCACCTCGTGATCAGTGTAACTTTCAAGTGTCACGATATTTGGCTGGGGTAAGTGGGAGTATTAGGTAAATGTAAAGATCAAAATGGGGTTATTGTAAACATGGTATTAGAAGGGTAAAAAGCCATTGGAGTTCCTTCTACTGCCATGACTACTGCTCATTCTGTCACTTGTTCAATATGCAATATCAGGAGAAAAATAGTCGTTTACAATTACCCCTACTTTCAGGGGTAATTGTAAACAGCGGATTATGTTGTTAAATTCCTTCTCTGGAATCTTCGCACCAATTAAGTAACAAAGTAGAATAGTGACAAGTTAGTTTAGTATGGTGGACAATGTTTAATTACTTTATCAAGAGTTTGAAAATAGGGTTTGAAAGTGAACATACAAATCTTGTTTACAACTCCCCTCCTTACCCTACCTAGTCTCAAACTATATCCCAATGGTTTAAATTTACATTCTGTGAATCAAGGCGCACTCGATATACTGGAGGTATCTACAATGTTATCATACGCTATCCATTTTGGAGGTAGTAATTTAAGATTAGACGAGCCAGGCGAATCAAATACGAGGATTTCTAAATTAAGAATTTATTTGAAGTACGTACAAGATTAAATTGTGATACAAGAGACTTGTACTGTAGTCCCTTCTAACACAATTTAATCTTATCGAGTTCGGAGTTAGTCCTATGAAAGGCAAAGGTGGCTAAATTCCGTATTAATAAGGAAGATAAATATTTTCAGAATGTGTGTGTCTAGTACTTTAAAATAAGAGCTTCATCTTCATGCAATCTCATTAAACAGGCAAGTAAACGCAAAAATAATCTAATTTGATTAGGCCTTGAGGCTATAAGCCCCCATAGCACTCTCCATAAACAACTCTGATCAGAGCAACCACATGCGGGTGGCCTATATCAGGGCACGAGATCCAAGATCAGCACTATTTTCAGCCCAAGGTTTCGCCAAAGACAATTTTAAGTAACAAGGTTCAGCAATTTACCATTTCAAAACAGTGGAAGGAAAGGGTAAGTCAATTAACGTCGCTGGGGCAACACAATGGGCTATTGATAGTCTGGGATGAAGGGAGATCCGAGGACAATACCTCGTCCTCAGATAGCGAGGTGAACACTCAAGCTGGCATCCCTCTCCAACCTTCCACACCATTAGAGACCATGGCAGGTTAAATGTTCACTAGGCCTGTTCGACATCGTCATATCGGTTTTGCGATTTTCCCGATCTCGCACAGCCATCCCTCAGCTAGCGCAGATCTCGCGATCATTTCGATTTTTCTCGATGTCACGCTGCCAATACCTTAACAGATCTCACGGTTTTCTGGTGTCCCGATATTGTCGCTCAGCTCCAACGATTTCGATGTTTACTTAGCGCATGCGCGATATCCGATTTGGCTAAGCGATATCCGAGTTGCATTTCCAGCGGAAACTTTGCGTTTTTTAGAATCATTGGAGGAAATTTGGGTTTAGACCGACACAACGATTCCGATGTTTATGAGCATGTGCGATTTTCTACCACGGTACTTAGCTTTTCTATGCCGTGATGAAAGGCCTACTAATGAGAATGTTTTTCGATAGTTAATTTTGCGATTTTTTTCGGAAATAAGGAGAGGCGATACATAAAGATTAAAAATTAAGTTTCAAACTATGAGGGAGCGAATAATTCTACTCTACTTGCCGAATTTATCTAGGTAAGCTAAATATTACATTTTTTAAATAGTTAATTTTTCCTTGAAAGTACTTAAAACAAATGTGCAAAATCTGCGAATTTAACGGTCTGTTTTCATTTCTTTTTAATGAGGAATTTCTCAAACCATTATTGTCCTGAAGATTCCTTTTGTTTCCAGAATTTTTTTTAGCGAAATTGAAATTCAGTATAATTTAAAAGTTTTAAAACAGAAATTATTTCGCACCCATTCTTGTTTTTCTTGATGTTACAAATCAATCCGTTTGCATCTTTTGTGAACTACGGTGGCAATCTAGGTCATATATGTCATCATTACTTAGAGGATTCAAATGCCCATCCATTTCTATTGATGCTCAAGTTTCTCCCAACTAAGCTAATTTTTTTAATCTACTTGAGCATATATGGTGCGTTAAAACACATATGCAAATTCTTGTTTTAAATCATGCGCGTTTCTTTAATGTACAACGCAGATCTTTATCATTTTTCTTACCACGATTTTTTATAGGAAAGAAAAGAACTTTAAAAAATTATCTATATGTAGGAATACTAGACAACGGTAGTTGTCTACTAGTCTGGAAAGAACTCATTATAAGAGCAACGAGACTGGTAGGAGTCAGTTGCATTGTAGTAGGAATGCAAGGCAATACTGTCAGGAGCCAGTCACGTTCCGGTATTCAGTTACGAGAAAATTAATAGAACAGACACTTTTTCCCCTGGACGCCATTGAGAGCCGACGCATTTTTTCCGAGCAGAGACGACTGCTGCAGATAATGACGGAACTGTTTTAAAATATAACTCAACTGTACATAATAATTGTGGATATTTATTCATTAAATATCAATGTGCTGTAAGATTCGAAGTCTTTAATATAGACCTTACCAAACAGAACACTAATCTTACATATATTTATATTTTTATACAAGGTTTTGCTTTTACTGTGTATGAAATGCATGGTTAACATCACGATATATCGCTATATCGTGATGTTAGAATGCCGATGTATGGCGATGTAAGAATTTGAACATCGCCCAGGCCTAATGTGCACCAGCTCCCGGTTATATAACATTCTTTGTCTCGAACTCTCAATCCTCCGGTTACTAATCTGTTCCTCTTCCAACTGGGATACAACAGAGTTCCACGTGGGAGATAAGCGATATATATTGGGCCTCCCGAGAGCGAGACGTCAGCGTCGTCTCCCCATGGGTAAGTAATCAAACCATTAGGCTGCTTCCAGTTGGTAAGTTTTCATCCACCCTGAGGTCTAAAGCACGCTTCGTATTGGTCCAACATCGCAGGACACAGCGACACAAATAAGCTAGTGTGACTGAGCTTAAGTCCTCGAGATGGTAGTTTTAGAGTTTTAGATCACAGGTGCAAAGATAGATTTTGGATTCTATGGTAATAAGACCATATTTGGCCAAGCTGCGCTAAACTCAAGACAGACCAAGAGATGTTGGAACGGTTAAAAAATGCTGCACAAGGGTTGGTTTTGGGTTTTAAGGCGCAAGGAACATATTTGGTCGCGCCAAACGACAACGAGGGCAGAATAATAGGCGAGGGTAAAGCAGAAGAGGATAGATCGTTCAGGTTTGCGACACACGTACACCGGAAGATGTGCCCCCGATGGCGTTGCGAAGGAGCGAAAAAGAGGGATGTGATACGACAATCTCATCAAATATTGTTTTGCCCTAAAAGCAGGGAAACACAACCTGCAAGCTATTCAAGTTAATCACTCCTAGATTCCGAGAAAATGGAACGGGTGCGCTTTCACCCATCACGCAATGGAGTTGATATCTGAAGTGGCGCAATGTCACTCGGCCAATAGAAGGATCGACTCCCTGGCAAAGTCAGGGTTTAGCACTCTGAATATTGGAGGAAGGTCAGACGGGGAAAACGACAGAAAAGCGCCAACGCTAAAAAAAAAAAGAGACAGAGGCTTTTTTGGTTGTAGCCAGCCATTTTCCAAAAATATGGTTAACTCTACAGTAAAACTATGTACCATCGACGAATTGAAGGAATGAAAAATAAACGAAGTTACCAAACAGAATACGGCTGCCTTTGATGTGTCGCTCACCAATAATAGAACTCTAGATTCCAGAAGGAAAGAACCACCCGATTCCAAAAGAAGGAACCTGCATATCCCGATGCCTTACCTTTATATATGGTGACCGCCAGGTTGAAGTATGTGCGTATTTCTATCGGATACCGATTGAGAACTACTTATTTCCGATCGAACCCGAGGTCAAAACTGGATATTGTATCCAGATCAAAATTAGGTATAATAACCAGTACAAGGGATTTGAGAAAAGAATTGTGGGATTGAAAACGAAAAAGATCGCTTGGGAATCTAGGGAGATCGAACCCATGTTGACTACAGGCAGTAAACCTCAGGAGCTCGGGAATATTTTGTATTGAAATCTCAAGTCCGATTTCCAAATTTGGAAGAGGCAATTTATGGCAGAGTGCTAGACATTTGTTTTAAAAATTGAATATTTTATACATTTGGTTCAGCTTTAGACTTCAAGAAGAATCGGACATCTAAATTGGCACTAGGACCCGGAATGGAGATCGGATTTCTGGCCATTATTAGATTTTTTACTAGGGGGCCTGCCCCCTGCTCGCTAACGCTCGCCAACCCCCGGAGGATTGCTTCGCTGCGCGAACATATGCTCGCTTCGCTCGCCTCAATGAAGACACGTGTCCTAGCAGAAGGGATTGTTTACAAAATATGTTACCAAAAAAAATGTTTTTCAAATCTAAATTTGCTGTATTACAGAAAAAATATAGTAAAAATATATCTCTAAAATCGGAATTCAAATGAAAACTTTGTGAAAATTTTGACTCGAAATGCGAGCGTTGCTTTGGAAATTGAATACCCAGCATGTTTTTTTGTGTGTACATTTTCCCAGCATTCAAACGACCCACACTTTTTCATTGAGTTTGTTGCCGAAAGTTGTAGTGCAAGCGTCTTGTTGAACTATAATTGCTGGCCCTGAAAAGGACCGTTTTTTAAAGGGCCCTGAAAAGATCCTCCGCTTTCTTTGATTTCTATTATAAACTAACTGCAACAGCTCATTAAAATTTCCTTTTTTTTCAATAAAATTTCATCCGATAACGCTATAAATTCAATCGAAGCGCTAGACTTCGCGATAAACAATCGTAAAGTATTGCCAAAACGCGATTACAAATAACGTCTTTTTTGTGTGAGCCACGTAAGAGAATTATATATAGATTGGGTACGCAAGTTTTGTAAATCGTAGCAACATATAACTCTTGAACGAAAAGCGCAATGCCTTATTCAAAGAGTAAGTTATTGTGTTGCTGAAATATTGTATATAAAATGCGTCCGAGAAAGCACAACTCTTTCTCTTACACATAATTTTATTCTTTTGACGAACGCAGAGTGAATCCAGTGAAATTGAACTGGGTATTAGTTTTAAAACCAATACAGATCTAATGCCGATACTATTATGTTAGTAAACCTCAACTGACTGAAACATCACCCTTAAAACTTGAAACTGAAGTTGTAAAAGGAGAAATGTTAAAAATAAATTTTTACCTTTCAAGTTTTGATGCGTCGAGATTGTTACGGTCTCTGTCGCTAACTGGTCGATACTGACATCACCGTTGATAGATCCACTCAAGATAAAGTTGCCTTTGATGTGGACAATAGAATCGAGAACGCATTTGGAGTTTATATTATCGTCTCCCAGTAAAGTAACGATCTTGTTGTACATAGCGCTGAGATCTTCCTGCGTTAGAGAAACCATCAGAATAGAATTCATCGTCAAAAGTATAAATTCAACATGTTCAAAGATACAAGATAGCAAACATTTTATCCTGCTCATCTGAACACATACTAATTTCATCTGGAGGCTTGTGAATGAATTTGGCGAGATGAAGAAATTTGACATTGATTACAACTCAAATTTATGAACCGATCAACGAAAATTAAGTTTAAGCTTTAATCAACAAGGAAAACGTTGGCAATCTTTAATTTTAGAGTACACGCAAAGGTTCTAATTTGTCAACACACCAGTATAATGTAATGCAGCCCAAAAAATTTAATTTTTAATTGATACATTTAAACGAAAATTTATTTTTTCTTATAAGGAAAGATGTGGTCCTCCAACCTAGTTGATAACTAAAGAGATCATAAAATGCAATTTAATACGCATTTGAAGTTAAACACTTTAAAGCCCGGGTAAAGTAGATATAAAGGATGGGCGTCTAGTCTACTAAAAAGGTAGAGCGTTTTTAAACTGAAGAAAAACTTTTAATAAGAAGCCCTTGAGTTAAATATTCGTTTTCTACTAGATAATTGGTTAAGTAAACAAGTTTCCATATTAGTTTGCTTTGAATATATCCGACGGCATTGGACAAGACAGCTGAAAGATAGAAAAATTTAATGCAAGGACTACCGTATAAAATTTCTATTCCGACGGTCAGTCGCCTCAATGCGCAAGGAATAAATATAAACCTATTCTAAAAAATAAAAGAACTTACTCCGTTTATTTGACCACCGACATCAATCGTGGACGATTTGAGAAGCGATATACTCTTGAGATCCTTAATATCCTGGTGGGAGTCAACCGTCACAAAGTGATCAACAGGAATTGTATTGACATTGCTCACGAGAAGATTTCTAGCAAATACGTTTGAAAACGCCAATTGTCCCATTATGTCCTGCTCTCCGTGGAGCATCAAGAAATCTGGAAAAGTCATGCAATTAGATAACTAGAATAATCGGTGTTAACACTCCCGATGGTTGTCTCGAAAAGAAGTCGAGTCATTAGAAACCAACCACGTGGTCCGACGATATATCGTCATTAGAAACCAACCACGTGGTCCGACGATATATCGTCATTAGAAACCAACCACGTGGTCCGACGAGATATCGTCATTAGAAACCAACCACGTGGTCCGACGAGATATCGTCATTAGAAACCAACCACGTGGTCCGACGAGATATCGTCATTAGAAACCAACCACGTGGTCCGACGAGATATCGTCATTAGAAACCAACCACGTGGTCCGACGAGATATCGTCATTAGAAACCAACCAGGTTTTGATCACGTCATCCAAAATCATCAACATCTTGAAGAGAAGTTCACTAGCAAAATTGGTCAGATCTTGGACGATACATCTCGTTGAGACCACTTGGAGGATTAAAGATAACATCCAAGCCTAAATTTTAATTGAACTGATATTTATTAAATAACCATAAACTAGAATATGATTTATTAACTCATCGAAATTTGAAATCTCTCAACTATATTGTTTCTGTTGCACAAAAAATTTTAATTTAAATTACACGCATTAGACAAAATGTACTCGTTTCACTAAGCCAGAATGCAGAGCATCACCGACATTGAGGGGAATGGTTTGGCCGAAGATAGAGAATTGATTCAATAAAATGAAGCCACAGCTGAAAAGGTCGAAATCTTCGTAAATAGCACAATGATCAGGAATTATCTCGATTCGATACAAACTTGTTCAGTTTTCAAAACAGTTAGGCTAAGACAGGGAATTGGGTTCTTACTTAGCCTTAGAACCTTTCGCTCCAAAGGTTCACATATCCCCGTTTCGGGAGAATAAATCAAATGCAAAATATGGGCATTTGGTAATTTTTAGTTAACGTCGTCCTAGAGCAACACAGCGGACTATTGACGACGGTCCAGGATCAGTCCCTTAAGGGAAAGATCCGAGGACAACACCTCGTAATTTTGAATCACGGTCAGATGACGAAGCAACGCCTAAGCTAGTACCCCACTCTCCAAACTTCCATGCCAACCCAATGCGAGGACTTTCGGCCACGACAGATTTAAGGTGCACCAGCCGCCTCTACACCATACGTTTACAAACATCCATGCCCGGACCCGGATTCGAACCAGGAACCTTCCGATCCAGAGGCTAACACCTTAACCACTAAACCGGTTGGTCGGCGTATATGGGTATTTAGAGTTAAACGAGTCAGTTTTACATTTATCAATCCTATGGAAGGACTGAAAGGAAAAACACAGCTTCGTTGCGGAGCATTGGGCCATTGTTAGTAGAGAGGATAGGGGTTCTGGTACAATGGTGGAGCGGATCGAGCGGAATTTATAGATGGTTAGATCTTCGGTGCAACCGCGTCACAAATGCTTAGAACGTACGAGTTACGCGCTTAATTTAACTGGAACAACTACGTAAATGTAAATCGCCATTGTTATTTTAAACTGTCCGTTTCAAGATGTTAACTAAATGAGAAATATGTAAACGAAAAAAAACATATAGTTGCGACCGTGTTGAATGTTTATTTTCAAATTTTAGAATTGGCACAACTGCAAAATTTGGTGTTGCATATTCAAATTACACCTGTATAAATCATTTCAAAGTAACGAAAATATGCCATTATTAGGCAACTCATTTTCACTACCAAAGTTGTAATTGATATTAACCACGAGGGGTATTAGCAGTTTCATTCTTTGGAGCAATGTTTAAATTCTACTCGAGTCTGTCTGTACTTCCGGAGCAGCAATATCAACCTTCAGAGCTAAGAGTTCCGAAGACTCGTTAGTTTATATCACGTTTAGCTAATTAATTTCAGATTGCGATGAAAATTAGCCATTATTCACAGAATACGTACCGCTTATTTTGACATCATTCAAGGTTCTGGCAGTGATCCATTCACCATAAACGTTGTCGATAGCAAGAGGATAGTTAAACGTTTGGTCTCCGACTCTTCTGAGTGCGTACTGGTGTACCCTGGAGGTGCCAACACCATTGATAGGAATATCAATGTTCGTCGATTCCATATTTAACGACGGAATGCTTAAGGAATTCTTGAAGTGCTTTGAACCTGAAATTGATTTCAGAAACTAATTATGGACGCACTTGAATTGGTTAGTTATAGGAGTTTATTTTCTAGTTTATAGGATGTCTTAATCAAGAAAAAATTGTTACCGTCTAATTTAGAATCAAAGTATCATCTTTTATGTTTTCTCGATAAAACTCCACAGTAGCCGGTCCATCGATCAAACTGGAGACTAAAATGTTAGTCCAAATAGCCATTTGGACTAATTTCGGCAGAGGCCGAAGCAGCGTATTGGGTCTGTATAATGCCCCTCAACTGCCAGGATTTTTTCCAGGGACACGGGTCTCCACGTACGGCAAACACGTGGGTGACAATCCCCAAGGAGCCGATTGCAACAGAGTCGCGAAAAGCTTCTCAAGTTGAGCCCTCACCTCCGAAGAGGCAACCACAATGAGGGAGGAAGAGAAAGCTTAAGAGCAGAGGAGAGGAGAGGAAAATGAATGGGATAGATCACTCTGGTAACTCTGGGTTGTGAAGCCCGTACAAACCTAAAGGTATGCTCCTGGAGAGAGCCCAGGGTCATACGACCAACACTAGTAACGCGACACTTGGATTTTGGTCCCATCTTTTTCTACTGGGTGGAACCAATATAAGTCATCCGATTGGTCCCTCGGACGGGAGAAGACTCTACAACAGAAGTTACAAAGGTGATAAGATACCGAATATGTCAATTTTTCAGAGCAGTAACGCGATTATTGGTCGGTCACTTTAAGCAATTACCTCCCAATAGAAATTCTGTCAACTTATGTCACGTCTATGGGCCAGTGCCCTAGCGACTGCTACCAGTGTTATAAGGCATATAATACTTCTAAACAGAATTTTAACAGGTTACTCTAAACAAATTAGAGACTGCCTTCTTGACTAGCATAGATTAAAATAACAAACGTACACGTTGAAAGGGATTTTTTTTATATACATATCAGATTAAAATGCTTGGTAAATATTTGAAGATCAAATAAATGATTTAGAGGAAACTACCAAAATCAATATTTTAATCTAAGCAAAACAAAGTACCGTTAATGTCCTGCTTCGCAGACTTCAACACACTGTGCCCTATATTCTCCTTGATGTCGTCGACGAGCAACTTGAGGCTAGAGATGCTCTTTTCAACTTCAGAAATCGATGAATCGGGAAGAATCTTGCGTTCAATCACAACAATCACCTCGGTGATTGTACTTACCTGAATGGATGATGTTTCACCTTGTAATGAAAAGAAAATAAATCATGAAGTTTCGATTCCATACAAGATGCTACTCTCCGGATGTCATTTAATTCAAGAGCAGATTCTTATATTTTCAAAATGCTATATATAATTGCATATAAAACTGAAATATACTTGTAGAAAAATTAAAATTCCAGGAAACATTAATAGCTGATAAATTTAAAGTGGGAACTCTTAATTACTTAGCAAATTTGGAACCATGAAGATTTGGACAATTAAAGTGGGCAAAACAATTTAAACATCTGTTATTAATAAAGTCAGTATAGATTCGATGGGTAGTTTGTAGTTAAATTTAAGTTGCACAGGAGCAGCATAATGTCCTATAGGCGATAGTATAGAATCAATCTCGAAGGAGAAGATTTGACGACACCTCGTACCCAAGTTGTCACCCACTCACCGAACCTCTACGCCGGGACATACTAGGCTACGAGATTTAACGTACACCAGTTTGTGGTTGAATCAAGCTTCGAACTGGTAAATCGTTGGTTGCTAATCCGCGACACTGCCAATTGGGCTACCACTTCCAGATTTAAATTCGAATCAGTGTCAATGGTTGAATTTACAATACATTTAGTTTACGCAAGATGGTGAGAACTTTGCATGAACTGAATATTAATTTACGTCCGATAGAGAGAAAGGGAAGATTTTAAAGATTGTTTTCACTCACCTACGATGACAACTTCGGCAGTTATGTTTTGCTTCCCGTCTTTCAACCATACGCGACTCAAATCGAGATGAACATTGTTCATTTCAGCTTGTCTCTCATCCAACATGTCGGACACGTCTTTTAAGCACTGACGAAGTGTGTCTAGTGAGGATCCAGAAGCTAGAATTAAACCCTAAAAGTTAGACCCGATATAAATCTACTACAAGACGGATTACGAGTAAATTAAATAATCCGAGAAGATTTTACTTTTGCCAAACTACTGTTCAAATGCCCTCGCATGATACAAATAGAGACTTCAAGCATCCCGGTTGCCCTCGTCTCAACTAGGCATCTTGTCGTTAGAGAAACTGAACAGATCTTTATGGACGATATAAATAGTCATTGCAACAACAATGACCAGATCTTGTCACACAAAGGTAACCTGTATAACGAGGCATCTCGTCATTAGCAAAACTGGTCATATCTTTATGAATGACATCTCTTCTAAACTGGGTAAAAAGATTGTTTTCGTCGTTTTGGCAATGCTTGGCATTTAATCCAACTGACGTGGACCTATTAACTATAATCAATTCGGAATTCCTTCGTTAGCGAAAATCTTATTTTCCGAATTAGATTTTCAATCCCAAGCCAATTTACGTCACGTTTAGAATACGAACAGGAAACTACCATAGCCGCAGAAACACTACCGCCACCTATATTTAGCTCTGCAAAAAATTATTTATGGCACAAGGGCCAGGTTTGGCCAAGCTATCGGTAACTTGAAAGTTTTTATCGCGATTCACTCTACAAAAATGCCTTGCGTACATAAAATTATCTAGTTCAATTTTTATAAAGGACACAAATTATGAGAACATAGGGCAGGTGTTCTAAATATCGCCCCTGTGCTTAATATCGCCTACTCGTACTATGCGCGACATCTACGAGTTTATGTAGTTACTTTCAGGGTCTAGGGTTTTGCCACACGTAGTGCCACCGGCAAGTTTCCCATCAGTTATATCAACAACACTTTTGCATCTCCAGTATTTGAGGCTGTGATTAATGCATTTCTCGTCTACAATCCATTCAGGGAATATCTAGGTAAGTGTTTCCAAATCATAATTTCGTTAATATTACGTGAAAGTACATTCAATACTAAAGGCATGTATGCTCCACTAGTAACTCGTTTTTAATAGTAGCTCCTAATTTCGCCTGGTGGGTGGTAATAGGAACAGGGGTAGACAACATTAGGGGAACCCATTCTTGAAAATTCTCCCGGGAAACATTTTGATGTTTTAGTTAGCATAAACCGACAGAAGTAAAGGTATGATATCTGGAAACCAAAGGAGAATATTTTCCTAGTGATATTCATTTAGTTTCCAGCTTGATTTCCCAGCCCAGGAGGCTGAGATACAGAGAAATAGTTAGGGTAAGTGTTCCAACTATCACCCAACGTGCTGGAACTTAAATATAATTTAATTTCAAAGAATCTAAACGCTATGGATCCAATCGTTAACAGGAAAAAGAGACTGGAAACGGCCATCGTTCCATCCCATTTACTGGAATGCTAAAATATACTTACGTATGTAATATGGACGTAGAGTCAATTTATAGATTGGGTGAGGATGAGGCTTGAGGGAAGCAGCAAAAAGAGCCAACGAGTAGTACGCTTCTCCACTGTACATGAACTGCAGCGATCTGAGATCGAAGCCTGTGAACTTCATCGTGTACGATACCATGTAGTGCCCCGAATCATCCAGTGTCAGAAACAGAACTTCCTCCTATGAAATGAAATAAAGATTCATGTTGAAGTCAATCGATTCCTTATTTGCAGATTTACGTTTAAGGGCTTCTTGCAACTGTGCTTAAAGACCCGGGGATATAATGCTTAAGACTGCGACGTACGTCGCAGAACAACTTTTCCTTCATTTTATCAAAAGTTTGGCCGATTTTTTTCAATCGTAAGTTATACGATGTTCTGCAGAGCAAAGCGCGCTACTTGACACAATTCTCTTTTCTAGCTAAGGAACAACCTCCCACACCGCCTCAAATTACCACAAACACATCTTCTATGTCAATGACAAAACATTTAACTTCAAAAGTTATCGACAGAACTGCAAATTCTGAAAGTACGCCATGGTTTTGAATAAAGTTTTATAATAAAACATCAAAATTAATTAACTATGTAATATATTTATTTGATTATTGTGTTTTAGTCTTCTCGATTTTACTGCTGTTTTCAGAATTTGGACAAAATGCCTGCAAAATAATTGCAATTGCTTGGAGTTGTGTTGCAGAACACTGAATATAATTCTGCAACTAGACTTAAAAATAACGCAAAAACAGATCGTTAGTCATTTATAGATACATTCAGTTTTACAAACTAGATAGCAGATGCCTTTCCCATACATATTTATTGCTAACTGCCTGGCCCAAGAACATCATTATTTAGCAAGTTTATCTGTAACATTGATTGAAATTCTGGCATTAGTTTGAGGAAAAATTCGGTTACTTTTAGTGCTATGACAATAACAACTTCTCCGTTGGCTAAAGCCAGAGTCGAGACGTCAGAAGCAAAAGCGGTGCCGTTGATAGTCTGCCACAGTAGAAATTGATGATCTGCGGAAAAATATAAAGGTTACTTAAATTCCATATTTTACATATATGAATTAAGGGAATCCGAGACTCAAAATTCTATAATCTTCAATTTTAAAGTTTGTTCCTAAATTTTTTTTCTGTGGGTATAAATTGTATTTTGCAATAACCATTTTATATTTTCAAAACTTTGACATTTTTAATTTGAATAAAAAATTTTAATTTTGACGTTGGGCACAAAATTGATCTATCTCAAAATATTTTATAATAAATCACTTCATTTTTGCATTAATTAACTTTTAAAAGTTCATACTATAAATTGTCTTCGCAATTTTTGGTTAAACAATTAGAAAAAAATAAAATTTGTTCAAAACTACTTAAAACACATAGTATAAAGTTCGAAAAATTATAAAAACATACATGTATACAATTGTGCTGTAGACAAATTAAAGAAATATGTTTGAAAAGTAAATGTCATAAGTGAACGAAATTTTCAACAAGTATTTTTTAAGTTATATCCATTTTTTTACTATTGAAATCCCATTATTAGAAAAGGAGAAAAAGAGCGTTTAAAGTTACGAAGGCTCATTTGATTTACAGCCGTCATGTTTATAAAAAGTTGTATTTTTCCGGTTCTACGTATAGTAGAGACAAATTTTAGGCGTCAATTTATTCAGAAATATCCGTTATCTTTTAAGCTAAAACGAATCGGACGTTCATATTTAGAGTCCCAGACCCCTTAATTAGAATATTTAACATCTTTAATAAAATGGTCCATAGTAAATGTATATAAAGTCAACCAGTTTATATAAAAAAGGAATTTTAACTAGATTAGAATTAATCTATTATCCAAGTTTGAATGGCTCTGTTTATGAACTCTAGTAAACTTACTTGCCCACCAGTAAATAGCCGCCTCTTTTCTTCCGATGAAGATAACATAATGGCTCCCACTGACGAAGAAATGGAGTACTTTCTTCGGTCCATAAGTAGGAAGCATTTGAAGGAGAACCAATTCACTATCATCCTCTGAAAACGAAATCTTAACATTTTGAAAAATTATGAAAGGAGATTCAATTGGAGATTTATGACCCAAACATTCAAAATAGGTTGTAATAAAGAAAAATAGATTGATAAAATTATTAAAGTTTATTTATGAATTCCTTGTCGACATTTTAAATAAGGCAATGATGGAGATAGCTTCCAGGTGTGTTGAAGAGTGCTTACAAGTTTCCGATTCGCAAATTGCATGCCATTATCCGTCAGAATAGTGAAGATTCTATACGGTGAAAGTAATCAAATTACTTAACTAAACAGCTTTGGGTTTTATGCATCACTTCTATGCAATTTAGCGCTACTATGTTTGCACATGGGGAAATAATACGTTGATCAATTTAAGATTTTCAAATAGACTTCGGAGAAAAATAGAAATTAGATTCAACTTATCGATTTAGATTCCCCTCGATTTTTTTTTAAAGTACTAATTTATATACAATCTCTATTTAAGATAACTCGGGCGTTGAAGGTAATTCGCTTTGACGTGAACGTGGTGCTCGAGAACCATGAGCCCCTTCTGAAGCCGAAATATTTTTCAACCTGCGGCGTAGAGGGCTACACATACAGATTCCTGAACCAGATTAGATGAAGATCCAGTCATAAAATACCTCTATACCCTGATCTATTTCATGACCCTATATATTATCCATTCTTTAATTTGCCTAAACTTATGTAGCACAAAAAATGAAAAAATAAACTAAATTCATACTAATGCAATGAAGCTTTAAAATGAGAGTTTTAAATTAAAGTGAACTACAAATTTCTTGGGTCCACCCGGATGCATATTACCAACCTTTACCTGGAATGGAAGACATGTGGAAATTTTAAGCCCGCTGATTTGTTGCCATCTCTCCGAGATCTATGACGTCACTCACCCATAGTGCGCACTCCGCATGTGTGAAAAGTATCACTATTTACTTGCAACATTTGCGAAAAAAAAGTTGAAACTGCTTCGACCGAAAATAGAATACCAATATGAAAGAAAGCGATAGCATAGATTTAGATGATTACCAAGCGACAGTTCAACGGCTTGTGCCATGTACTCGTAATTTGATCGTAAATGTTTTGTGTTTAGTATTCAATTCCAGTATAGATTCTACACGCATAGTTAAAAAATAATCCACTTTCGAACTTTAAAGGACACTTGGGACCTTGAACAGAATAGAAGGCAGAAACGGGAGAGTTTTTCGTTTTTCTGGGGATATCTTGTATAGATTCGTTATTTGTGTTGCAAAGGCTTTGCCATCGGCTTTCAGTTTAAGTAGAAACTACCGAGTAATGACAGAGTCCACGTGAAGCATCGCCATTAATGATGTCATGTAGCGACATCATAGTCGACAGTTGAAACCAACGAATCAGCGGGCTTAAAATCCCCCCCCCCGTCTTCTATTCCAGGTAAAGGTTGTTAATATGCCACCTGGATATAGGTACCCCACGCTAGAGGATCGATTGAATATTTTGCACCTGCTCGAAACTAGTGGTAACTACAAATAGGTTTTCCAATGCGAGGGGGAATTTGTTCTGCTCTTATGTCCGCCAATTGATGGGATCAAGATGTATCACGTTAGCCATTTCGATTTGTAAACTGCCCGTAAAGTCAGAACCCATTTTTAAAACTTTACACCTATTCCAAAACTAGCAGTAGGATACTGGGATTCCCCATGATGTTACCTTTGTGAGCTACCATAGACCTAATGAAATTAAACATAGAATGTTCTCAGAGCTGTCGCATGATCTTATAAGTGCAGGTCATTTGTGTTTGGGAATAGGTCAGATTGGCCATTGGAGAAAACCAGCGTTTCCCCATCAAACTCCAATTAATCCTTCCTACCAAAATCATGCGATCTTCATCATGGGATCTTCTAACAGATCTCTGGAGAAATAACCCGGATCTGCGCGGACATGCTCAGTCTATTTCATTGCTACATTGGCGCGAGATTACTGCTAGCGTACAACGATAACTGGAACTTACTGGAATTGAAGAGGAATACGGAGGACCCGACTGCAAAGCTTCCATCCTCGTTGAATTCTTGCGCTATAGCGAAGTACAAACTGCCATCCAGTACCCAGCATGCTATAGATCGAGCCCCGTAGACCTCTCTCCTTGCAATTTCATCGAATTGGGTGTCCATCCATTGATACAGCCTGAAACAAACAAATGTTTACTCCGTTCCTTGCTATCAACCAAACCCAAGAGATCAGTGGATTCGGCTTATGACGCAATGGATATATTTGGCCTAGACACAGAGCAACAAGATATAAATAAAGTAAAAATTCCACTATTCTGTCCTTTTCCCCTCCAAAAATGCCACCCAAGTCGGAGCATCCGGGCACTGCTTAATTTACGACTACACCACTGCAGACCACACTCTGGTACCTTAGTCGTTCCCTTTGAGTAATAGAGCATTAAAACCAAGACAAAACTGCCTTAAGACCATAAAACCCCGAGAACAGTAAGGACAATAAAACTCAAAGCTGCAAGACAAGAATTTCACACAATAAAATTTATACAAAATTTAGTGTGTTACAATTTTAAACTGAAACTAGTCAAAGTATCAAATCTAAATAAAGTTCAAAAATGGACGTCTCATACTAGTAAGAATTAATTTGTTGAGGGGATCTCCCAATGGTATCCCAACTGATTTGTCGATAGTTATTAAAAGCTCAATTTTCAGTCAAAACTTGTCAAACAGTAAAACGACAAGTTGAACACAATGGAACAGGTTTCCCGATCAATAAGCGGATGCGTGTAAAACCGATATGAACAACGCGAAGTCTTCACCCAATATTTATCGACAAGGCAACATCCTCCTTGTCAAAATCGACAGGATATTTGACGATATTTCTAGTCAAAACACTTACATGATTAACCAAAGCGCAAAACGCTTCCTCGTAGTTTTATACAAATTAAAGTTTAAGGAATGTGTTTGAAGAATAACCGTCTCAACAGGGCATCTCATAAGGAAGTCGACCCGTTTTTTCGATGGACGATACATCTCGTCATTAGAAGACAAGTAATCAGGTCCTGATATCATCGTTATCTAAAAATCGGCAATATCTTAATGTTGAGATGTCTCGCCATTGGTCCGACCATGTTGGACGACAACTCGTTCGAACACTTGGAGGGTTAAATAAAATGGTGGCAATAAATTCCCACGAGTCTTTGAAGATCAACAAGAATGTGCGAAATTACTTACACGAATCCGGGTTGAACTACAGAGTTTCCAAGTGTTATCACCGCCAAGTAGTGCACATGTTTCGCCGTAACCAGATCGAAGTCCGACTCGCCTTCCAAGTAAATGGTTTGACGACGTTCAAGGCCACGTCCCACTCTCAGATAGAATCGAATCCAAGTGCTGTTGATCGAAGGCTGAAGAACCGCAAACCACTGCTCGTCGAGGTGAGTAAAAGCCTGCAAAGAACATTATTTTGCCCAGTGCTCAATTGTCACGTTTCATTAAAAATTGCTTGTCCGGAAATGTTGGAAGACTTCAACCATAGAATGAAATACCACTTTAAATAGAGTTTCTCTTCGATTTACCGTATTAAGAGTCGATAGTTAATAAACGCCGCAATGGAGTAACACAATGGGCCAAAGAGGACGGTTCTGGATTAATCGAAGATTTGACAAATGAACATGTCCCCGAGAACAGAAGCGTAATTACGTCGGAGAACAAACAAAGTCTTAGCAAAACAATTTTCCCTTAATTTTATCAAACTTTTGGCTGATTTTTCTTTCATAAATCATAAGTTACGATGTTCTGCAGTGCGAAGCTTGCCACAATTCTTTCTCTTAAGCTACGGAACAACCTCCATACACAGCCCCAAATTACCACAGACGCTTTATAAATGACACATCTATATCAATGACAAAATATTTAATTTCATAAGTTATTGACAGAATTGCAGATTATGAAAGCATGCCTTAGTTTTAAATAAAGTTAGTCAATTTTGACGTTTTATTATAAATATGTGTAGTATATATTTTGCCGATTTGTGTTTTACCTCTTTTTTTTATTTTACTGCAGTTTTCAAAATACGGACAAAATGCCTGCAGAGCAATTGCTTGGAGTTTTGTTACAGAACAATGAATATAATTCTGCATCTGGGTGGCTATATTGTTGTAATCTCTTTGAGAAAGTATATCGGTCCCTTTCCATACAAGCACGTTTTACTATAACTATCGTACGATTATTGATTACTAAATTTGTTTATCACGACAAACACTTACTCTAGTTCAGGTGTATGCAATCTATTTACAAGTGCACGACAAGACAACCAAATCTTTTGTGAAATTTTCTCATAAGCCAATAGAAATTTCTCCCAACATTAATTAGCAGATTTAGAAGGTTGGTAGGCAATTGTGTGTGTGAATTAACGTCGCACTGAATCAACAGCAGTCCGGGATCAATCCCGAAATGAAAGATCGGAAGAACACATCACGTAATTTTTAATGCCATAATCAGATTCTGCATTGTTAAATTAGTCTAAATATGAAATTTTACGACTTTACTACTTTTATATTCAGAGATACTCAATCCCAAAATTTGTGCAATATTCACGGATCATCTCCACATAGAAAGACGCTATTCGTAAATAGAGATTAGTTATTGCCACCAAAATTTCAAATTTTGAACACCATTTCAAATGTATTTTTCAGCGATACGAGAAGTATAGACTATTTATGCAAGTGCAAACGATTGGGGAATTATATTTACCATCCAAGTGCAAACGATCTCAGAACTATCATCCGAGGTTTGTCGGACGATTTATAAACTTTTGGTTGCTCCTTAAAATCTCAATTGGAAAACTTAATGTAACGCAAAAAACTACTTATATCGGAATGAGTTGAAATTTTTCATGGCCATACTACAAGTTCTAAACGAAACGCATCAAAACAAGATTACAATTCAAAAATATTCAAACTTTAATAATTATTGCACACTTTAAACTATTTTTTAAATAAAATATTAGGTGGAATACGTTTGGGTTGTTTTACATTAACATGGTACAAAATATCAGTTCTATAGAAATATGTTATTTAGGAAGATATTCATAAAGGTGTACGAAACTCATTTAACTCTAAGATATTTAATCCATCTACTCGTAACTTCGAAATGGCAAGACCTTTGAAACTGTATTTGGTATCCGAAATTAAGTTTCGATGTAGATTTAAATTTGTGTAGAAATGAGGGTACTCTGAAAATTATGAAGCTGGTGCTCAATTTAATATAAAGACAGACCCTATGCAAATTTTATGAATTTGTAGAATTTAGTTCCTGTGTCAAACGCCATATTTGAATTTTCACTTTTAAAATTCCTCGAATGAAGAAACCTGCGTCGTGGTTTTTTCCCGTGACTGTACAGCAAATCGAAGTTAAACATTTAATTTCTTTAAATGAGCCTTCTTTGACTTTGTTTCACATGTGGAAAAAGCAGTCGATTTTACACTTGTGCCAATGATTCCCTCATTTCTGCTCTAGTTCTAGTCCTTCTGGTGATTTACCTTCGCGTCTTTCGTGGAAGTAAACCCCTCCGCACCGAGTGATTTAACACCCAAAACGGATTAAGCATGAATGGTTAAGGAGAGCCTCTAAAGGCTTTTACCTTCGCGTCGGAAACTTGAAGTCTTGTAGGCCAGCTTCTGGCTGCTGCGAGCTATCATCAATTCTGGTTCAGAGACTATTTTTTTTCCCAATTCGATCATTCCGTGGAGAAGGTAGGTTGTTTATTAACGTCGCAATGGACTATTGGCGACGATCCGGGATCAATCCTCCAAGGAAAAGGCAATTTTGCAATTTTTAATAACGTCGTACTAGAGCAACACAACGGACAATTGACGACGGTCCGGGATCAATCCTATAAAGGAAAGAACCGAATACACCCCACGCAATTTTGAACCACGGTCAGATGACGAGGCAACACCCCAAGCTGGCACCCTACTCCACAAACTTCCACGCCAACCCAAGATCTTTAGGCCACGACAGACTTAAGATGCAATAGCCGCCTCTACACCATACGCTTACAAACATCCACGCACTGTCCCGGATTCGAACCAGGAACCTTCCGATCTAGAAGCCAACACCTTACCAAAAGGCCGGTTGGTCGGCACACGAAGAGAAAGATCCGAGGACAACGCCTCGTAATTTTGAACCACTGTCAAATAACGAGGTCACACCCGAGATGGCACCCCACTGTCCAAACCTAAACACAACGCCCTCGTGAGGACATTAGAGGCTACTACAGATTTAACGCGAACCAGTCTATACTCGACTTCATTTGGCTGGACCTAGTTTCGAAGTCGCAACCTTCCTGTGGCTAATCCGTAGCTCTTCCAACTGTGCCTACCACGGCTCCTCATTTCGAGAAATAAGGCGGTTTTGTCTCGACCCGATTACTAGTCTTTAGCAAAATGAACTAGATCTTGGACGAGGCATTTCTGCCATTCACCGTGGGTTAAATACCAATTTACTAATTAGAATTACCATAGCTTTTGTAGCCATTTCCTCTTTCAACGAAATCGAAACGGTTTTTCCTATTTTGTCATCGGCTTGGGAGAGTTCGAATAGTAGCAGGTACCCTTCCTGTGTTCCAATCAGCACTTGGTTGTGAGACTTGTGCTGAACCGGAATCCAAAAAGTTAAGTTATAATCCGAGAGGTACGGCAGGTCCAAAGCTTCTGAACTTCCAACGCGCATCTGGTAATCTTCAGATTCTGAAACAAAAAGGAATTATCTCTCAATATTAAAAAAATGTTACCGCCGCCGCCGCAGGATTGAAAACTTGTTTAGCTCGATTCTTAGACGGTTTCCCGAGAAAGTACTGGTCGGAAAAAACAAAGTTAACATGGTTTGTTCTTCATCGTATATATATATATTCCCTGGACAATTATTAATTTTTTTCCGATGCGGCTATTAGTTTAGGGTTTATTAAGTGTCAAAATTGAAGAAGCGAAATTTCTTCCGCGAGTGAGCAAAACACATAAAAAAAACTGAAGACTGAAAATTTGTAAGAGTACCTCTCAACGTAAATTTTTGCAGCTCGTCGAGTTTTTTTTTAATTCAATTTGGTTCTTGATAATATTTTTTTGAAATTCGGAAAAAATCGGGACATTTGTTACTTTTTTTAAAACTGCCGTATCTATATCTTATTACTATTAGTTTTTTTAATTTTTAAAATATCGCAGTATACCTCAGAATATACTCTTTCTTACGGTACTATTATTTTTTAAATCTGTTAATAATTAAATTGGATGCGATCAAAAGTGGGTCATACAAAATTCGGAATCTTTGGATATTTTCGCTATTTTTTGTTAAAACCATTATGTCTACGGCAAAAACCATTATTTTTTGAATTTGAGAACATCACTGAATGCATTACACTCTTTCTTATGGTACAATTATTTTTAAAATTGGTTAATAAATAAAATCGATGGTTGGCGAGCGTAAGCGAGCAGGGGGCGTAGCCCTCGCTGTGACGTCATGGATCGTAAAGTGAAATCAGGATAATACAAATTATTCGGATGGTTTCACTCTGCGAAAGGAGTGTTGGTTTGCGAAGCAAACCAGATGGGATTGCGTAGCACCTCCCCCCCCCGGGGGTTGGCGAGCGTAAGCGAGCAGGGGGCGGAGTCACCTAGTATTAGAAAAAATCTTCTCGCATTTTACAGTTGAAGGGGTACTTACAACATGCGATAAGCCACAGAAATGTGTTTCGCAATAATTAATAAATGAAAAATATTCAAGAAGATCAAAAGATGGTTGGGGGGTTCAGGAGTTTTATGGCCCAAGGTCCAAAGACTGGCGAGCTGCGCCAAGTTAAAATTAAAGAGTTAAATCTAATTTAATCAACACGATTAAAGATAATCGGGCAAAAAACGAACCATCTCCTTTATTTTGAACACTATTCGTACTAGAGAAAATTTAAATTCATCATTCCAAAGAATAACGTTCTCTACAAATTTAAAAAAAATGCATCGGGAAAAAAATTGCATTGTCATATCGAATTTTTTGCACTAAGAAGTTTCTAATAAAACACAGTGTGATTTTATGCCATTATCAGATTCTACAAAGTTAAGTTAATTTAAATACGAAAAATTTCATGATATTACCATTTTTATAACCGGAGATATTCAACGTTAAAGTTGGTGTCGACTACAGGGATCATCTCGGATAGTCTCTATTCTTGGATCAAATTTGAAATTCGTGTAACTAACCTTGAACACTATTTCAAACCTATTTTTCCGCGATAATCGAATTATCTTTATTATGCAAGTACAAACGATCCAAGAACTATCCGATGTTTTTCAGACGTTTATTTTTTGGTTGCTCCCTTAAATCACAAATGAGGAAATTTTAATGTAGCGTAGTAATTATCGGAATGAGCCGAAATGTTTAATGGTCATATTATAAGTCCTTCTGAATCGATTTCCACCCAGTTATAAGGTTCCAATTCATAATTAATTTAATAATTATTGCATACTAAAATTTTTTAAATAAAATATTAGGTCATTTGGGTTGTTTAACACAGTAACATGGTACAAAATATCAGCGCGATGAAAAGATTTAGGAAGATATCCTCAAGTTTAAGAAACTGATTTAACATTTGAGTACAGAAGGGTTAGAGCTCCTAACTTCGAAACGGTAAGACCTAAAGACATGAAATTTGGTATCAGAAATTAAATGGTTGGTATAAAATTAAAGGGTGGTTCGTTCCTTCACTGCACGTATAAAATTTTGTAGCAGAACACTAGTGTTTTTCTTTTCTCCGCAATCGAAAAAGGAACAGCTTACAAGCCTTTTCCAGGACCCAATGTCCGTGCACTATTCCTCTGGCCTACCACGTTTAAGGTGCCAGCGTCCGTTTTCTGTTCAGTTTGAAAGATCATCGTTCATTTTGAAAGAATGCAATCATTCGGTTGTCAGTTTGGGATATATGTACTGTTTGTTTCTCGTCTAAATAAACGAGTCTTGTCCCGAATTTTTGATTTTTATATAGCTGGCCTGAAAAGTTGCGATAAGGTACATTTAAACAATTTATTGTACGTACTATGTGATGTAGTTTGGACGATATTTAAAGCTCAGGAAAAATTGAATAAATGAGCATAGATCACACTTGCCAAGACAAATTGTGAAAACTAAGTGACGCGACTGAAAGATCACTCTGGCACCTCAAGGTAGGTTGGTCTAAGAGCAAAGGTATCGCGGGCTTGAGCTCCTCCCCCTCTACAATGGTTGTTTTTTGCGATTTTATGGCGCAAAGGCTATATTTTACCATGCTGCGTCAAGTACAATGCAATGACAAGTATTGGACATACACAGAAGGAAAACTTCACTGATACAATGGAGAAATCCTCCAGGATAAGTCAAAGGAATCCAACCCTGTTGCAGAGGAAAGTGGTATAGATATTGGATTTTGATGATTCGGCATAGCATGGGTGATATGAAATATTGGCGATTTACCAGGGTTCTGAATGTTTCGCTTTCTACGAATCCTAGAACCTTCCAGAAGACTGTGGAGGTCCAGCTTCAAGTCCGTCACCCTCGGGGCGAGCGCGGAGTCCAGATTCACATACCCTTCAGAACGCACGGGAATAGTCTGGATGGAGAGCAGTAACAGAACTTGTACGAGACCAGCAACGTATACAGCCATTGTTCCTGAAATAAATATCCAATGGACAAGGTTATACTGGAGCCGAAGAACAATAAAAATAACATGATACAATGATTAATGAAGCAAATACGGCCTATACTCACAAGTCGCGAACTAACCCGAGGACCAGTTGATCATCAAATGAACCATATTGAACACAACCTTGACAAATCAATGTAATCCGATTCTCTTTGTGCATGTCAGTATAGGTGTGTGTTGGTGTAAATGAAGTAACACTTGCATTGTCAGTTTTCTTTCGTAATAAATCAACAGAAGAATTTTTATTTTACGACAAATTTACATCCGCCTTAGTCATATTCTACCGTTTGCTCTAATTGGTTCTACTCTGGCAAGCCAGAATACAGTTCGAACCAGAACACATCTGGGCATATCTAATTTATAGAAAATGTAATCACGCTCTTATTCAGATTCATACAAGATCAGTCGATAGTGCGTCGTCGCAATGAAGTGTGTCGTCCATTTTGTTTTGTTTACAGTATCTTTCGCAAAAAGAGCACTGCGCATGCGTAACACTCAACCTAGTCTATTCGCCGATCTTGGAGGATCAAAATGCAACACCGAGATGTCAACTTGCGATGGAAGTTTTTAGTATCAAAGAAAAAAATATTAGTTTTAAGCATTTTTCAGTAGCAGAGTAAAAACTTAACCAATCGGCTTTAATAATTACACGCATGTCATAAATTCAAATATTTAACTACACATTTGAAACATATGCAACACATTATATTATTTATAACTAGTAAGGTATATATCACACATGAAAACGCAATTTTTCACTAATTATATATAAAATATTGTACCGCATTACTAAAAAATTGAAAAAAAAATTTATTAAAACATTTAATTAAATATAAGCATTTCCATTTACCAAGAATCATTAGATTTTGCAATGAAAATGCAGAAATAAGTAAACCGATTAAATGTGTGAAAAATAAAATTTAATTTTTTTACGAGAAAAATCATAGATTTTGTAATCCGTAGTACTCGATTCACTTCAGTAGATACTACGGAGAATCCGCAGTAGTTGGCATATCTGGTAACGGCGGTTTAAACCACGGATCAGGCATTGTAAATACAGTTTTCTCGATAACTCGTTGATCTGCGGGTTAACCCAGACTTGCGAGTACGGCCGATAGAGTAATAGTCTACGAGGTGCCTCTTATGTCAAGCTTAAACAAAGATAGCAATGGTATTTGTGCGGCGGTATCAGTTTCGTGCACGCGATTCCACGTTCGGCTTGTTTTTTGAATAGGGTTGGTTTAGGAGCAAAGGCCATATTTAGCCAAGCTGCACCAAACACTCTGAAACGAAATGATGCAGATTGGGAAAAGATCACTTTATATCCAAGGATTGAGATCCATGTTAACTAGAATGCCTATATAATAAGAGTGGCGACAAGGGACCAAATTTGACCCAATGCGCATGCGCGGCAGCCATTTTTCTACCAGAATCGTCACAAGGATTGCTAGGCGAATTAATATATCTTTTCAAGGAGAACAAAAAGCATACGATTGTTATAATATGGATACATTCGGTATAAATGAATCGCAAAACGCTCAATTACATGCGTAATTGATGAGATGGATTACACAACGCGCTAACTTAGATTGAGAGAAACACCATGTTGTTCAAAAAAAGCCATTTACTTAAAAAGTCTTCAAATTTATACTGACAAAACACTAAAATAATAAACATTCTAGAACACGAAATGAAAGACGAATAAGCTACATTTTCTTTTTAATTTAATATACACACGTTTTTCTCGAAAACACAAAAAGTTCCCATGTTAAGTCTACGGGAGCTAGGAAAAGACCGCCTCGGGCGGTAGAAAAGGTCTCTAAGCCAATCAGAAAGTGTTTCCCGTATGTCGCCACTCTTATTATATAGGTACTCTAATGTGAACCAGAGACTATAACCCCATGGGAAAAAGATCACTAGGGTACCTCAGGTTTGTGAATCCCGTACACACCTGCCCCGAAGGGGCGTTTCGAAGGATTTCAGCAAGTCGCTAATAGAAATTTCAAATTGATATCATGATTGTTCAGCATCAATTAGATAAAACACCAAATGTTGCCAAAATGGCGATAAACGGTTGTAAGGTAATCGTGCATGTATCGTAATTGGCAAACGTCGTACTAGAGCAACACAACGGGCTATTGACGATGGTCCGGGATCAATCCCAGATACGATGGAAGATACGATGACAACAGCACATAATTTCGAACCACTGTCAGATGACGAGACAACACCCGAGCTGGCACCCCACTCACCAAAATTCCACACCAACCCAACGCGAAGACTTTTGGCCACGACAGATTAAAGGTGCACTAGCCGTCTCTATACCACGCGCTTACAAATATCCATACACTGACCCGGATACGAACCAGGAACCTTCCGATCTAGAGGCTAACACCTTAATCACCATACCGATTTTTCGGCCCTACATGTATCAGATTAAGAGCATTTTGACAGGTAAAGAAGTTTGCAGACAGTCTGGTCATAAGCTCAAGTAGTCCCAGGACTCTTGTAGGGGTCGAAAAGATTTCAAGACTAAATATACCAAGTGGGTCAAGTTATCCTTTTTAAAGTTATGATTCAAGATTACTTTAAGTTTCATCTCTTTTCCTTAATTAAGGCACGAGAAAAATTACGAAAATCGACCAGAATATCCATTTTTATGGCTTCAAAATATTTCCCAACTCATTAGCTTTCAAATGACCCCAAGATCATGCACTGTAACGTCGCGAGTAAAATTTACGTAGCGAGTGGCTTGAATACAATTAATAAGACTTAAAATTACAGCACATTTAATTAGTTACTAAAGATATACATAAGTTAAGGTTATTTCGAGGCTAAAATAGTAAATACAAATAAATTTTCAGTCCTGCGGCTTCATAGGAGCAGACTAGCTTTGCGTCTCCTCACGTTCATGCGTTCAACTATTGTCTCTACTTCCAGTGGAGACCGCACACGTTCTTACCGAAGCGCGACAGTTCAAAGAAGAGGGGCTACCCCCATCCGGTCATAAAATCGCCAGCTGATTCCCTTCGACGGCGAATCCACTAACAAAGGAAATCTCGATAAGGTCCATGAAGCTGCAGCAGAGAGACCCCCTACGACGCTACAGCATACATTCTAAGTTTTTTTCTAGCTACATGGGGCTTTTCCCTACAGATAGTCACCAGAGCAAACACACGTGTCATGTTTCCAAAACTTGAAACGTATTTGCTGAACCGTTTTCCATTATAATTCTGTTTTTTTATCTATCATCTATACAATACAGTTGATGCCTTGACCCTTTGAGTTATTAATCACGAAATTAATTTTTAGTTGATTTTCAAATTCGTGAAATGAAAAAAAATATTTTCTTGCTTCCTCTGTGTAAAGAGACTGAAGTCTTTTCCTCTAACAACTTGATTGAAGGTAATGATATTAAGAATAATTAGGAGGAATAGTCCTAACGGGAAGCCTTTCTAAACAAATTAGAAATATCGCCGTTCAAAAACATGCCAAATAATAGATTAAGCTAATCATTAATTTTACAAATTATATGCAATCATATTGTCATCAAAATTTTAAACCTTAACCAATTATAAAAAAATGAATTTGTAAAATTAAGATGATCTTTTAATACAGGGGTTCCCAACCTTTTTAGTAACTGCGTACCACTTAAAATTTTTTGGCCTACCACCAGTTCTATATTTTTAGAAACATATCTAATGTCAGAAAAGTGCCAAATGGCCGTTTTATTTCAATTAAAGTACTAAGAAAGCTTCATATTTTATGATTAATGCACTTGCATTTCTTATTAAGGGGGTCCGGGACACAAAAATCGTCAAATTTTCGAATTTTTTATTTTTTTATTATTTTAAGGAAGTCTTAGTGTTTTCTGCTTAAAAGGAAGTCTAAATGATGTTTCTGTCTTAATTAGAACTAGAGATATAACATTGTGTTGCGTTGTTTTGAAAATCTAACACTCTTGACAGTTGTTGTCATGGCAACAACATCTGTCTTTGAAACTTTAAATGCGTTTTTCTCCATGATACATTTTTTCAAGATTTCCTGTATTCAAATTGCTATAAGTCGAAAATCGATAAGGTTTAAGGGTTGAAATTTGGAATATATCTTTTTCAAACAATATACTTTAATTTCGATTCAGCAAATTTAAAACAAATATTTACTTTTAAAAATGTGACTTTTTTGAAAAAAAGTACCTTAAAATTTTCAAACAATTTTTAATCATATATTTTTTTATTTTTTATTAAATTAATATTTTTTTAATTGCTGAATAAAAATTAAAGTTTATAAATTCCTGAATAATTTACTGCAAGAATTTTTAAAATTGATCAAGAATATTTTAAGTTTTAGCAATTTAAAATGACCCCTCTTTTTTTCAAAAAAATGTTTATTTAAAATTTTTTTTAAACTTTTGGAAAAATTTTGTGTTGCGATTTATCTTATTAGTTAGATGGGTAATCAGTACAAAAAAAATTCTAAATTCTAAATTAATTAATAAAAAAAAATTTTTTTCAATGTGTCCCAGACCCCCTTAATGATTTAATAAAGAAAAAAAATAAAACGAAAATATAAAAAAGAAGATAAAATTAAAATTAGTTTTATTTTTTTAATCACAGGTCTAAAAACAAATAATTATCTCGTGCGAATTATTTCGAACTATCTCGTGCGTATTTCTCATACATAAAGATAAAGAAATTCTTCGTAAAACGATTTGACAGGGAGAGATATCAACTTAACTTCGCAGAGATAGCCATCGAATAGAAATAGATAATCAGCAACAAAGTTTCACTTTAAATAATGTGCTACTGTTAGAGTCCTTTATTACAATATAATAAAAACGTTAATCACAAAATTTCACTTAATCCCATTTTTCCTATAACGGGGCTGTACATACTAAAAAATCGAACAAACCTCGTAGAATATTTGGGTCGTTCGTATCATCCTTGCATACCACCTGAAATGTTACCGCGTACCACCGGTTGGGAATCCCTATTCTAGTGCATACATTCCCTTAACTATACACAACTTTCCCTAGATTTTTCATAAAATTAATTTGTTATATATTTCTTTACCCTTAAAGTGGTACCGGCTTCAGACATTTGTATATACCCATTTCCAGTGACGTATCATTTAACCGGTTTGATATTTTGCAATTTTAAACAATATTCTAAAATGCAAAACCATTTTATATACGCGATAAACTTTATAAGCGGCTTTTGTAAGCTAAACCTTAAATTTTTGAAAACATCGATTTTGACAAGCCCCGATTGTGTAAAGTTACGAATCCCAGCAACTATTTTCCTAGTTTTCACATTAAAATTGCATTGCAAAAATTAAGCTTCAATTTTTTGTAAAATTAAACTTGGTTCTATGAAATTTCACCTAACAGAAAATTAAAACCCTCTTTATAGATTTTTAGCCCAGTCAATATTTATAAAATCGTGTTATTCCAGATCTTTTACAAGCCTTTTTTAAACTTTGAAAGCTAAGTTTGATGCAAAAAATCTTGAGTCATAAAAACCTTAAATGTAGACTTACCCAACAGAGTTACACCACGAGACAAAGGGTACCAGCCCCTTTTCCAAAGACAGCGGTGAATAAGGAAGACAAAGAACTCAGCACCTATCCTCAGTTTTGTGTGAAGTAATATAAGCTTCTCTCCTTCGAATTTCCATATAATCGAAAGTTATTAAGTATAAAACATTCCCCATACGGCCTGATTATGTTCACTGAGTAACGGTAGGCAGTTGATCTGAGGACACCTCGTAATTTTGAACCACGGTCAGATGACGAGATTACAGCTGAACTGGTACACAACTCTCCATATTGAAACAACACACAAACGTGAGGACATGGCAGATTTAACATGCTCCAGTTCCCACGTACACGACAGTCTTTGATTGGAGGGAGTTTCAAACTCGAAAATTCCGGTTGCTAATACGCTACTCTTACAACCGGGCAAAAGCTCAGGTGTGACCCCGTCATCCGACCGTGGTTTAAAATTTCGGGATTGATCCCGGAACGTCGCAATATCCCGTTGTGTTGCTCCAGTGCGATGTTAATTCAACTACCAATTACCTTCTCACCGGGATGCCGCGTCCCCTCCAATGGAGGTTGGGATTTATGGAGTAAGGGCCTTATTTAACCAAGCTGAGCCAAACAACGTTAAGTAAATGGACCATGCACAAGCAAGACAGTGTTTACTGACACAGAAGAGAGAAATAAACCCACGATACACAAACCTGCACCGGCTACAATTCCCAAGTGCCTAGAGCAGTGAGTTGCACTGAAGCAACTCAATAGGCTATTCCTAGAGCAGTGGGTAGGATCTTTCCCTTCGGGATTGATCCCAGACCTTCACCAATATCCCGGCGTGTTGCTTAAGTTCTACGTTGATTAAAATACCTACCTACCTAGAGCAGTGGACAAGCCCACTAAGTCACAGCACATAGTTCCATTGGTGGTAGGTAATTAATTGGTAATTTTTTTTTTAGTTAACGTCGCACTAGAGCAACACAACGGGCTATTGACGACGGTCCGGGATCAGTCCCTTAAGGGAAAGATCCGAGGACAACACCTCGTAATTTTGAACCACGGTCAGATGACGAAGCAACACCTGAGCTGGCACCCCACTCTCCAAACTTCCACGCCAACCCAACGTGAACCATTGGTGGTAGGTAGTTCGCACTAGAGTGCCTATATAATAAGAGTGGCGACATACGGGAAACACTTTCTAATTGGCTTAGAGACCTTTTCTACCGCCCGAGGTGGTCTTTTCCTAGCTCCCGTAGACTTAACGTGGGAACTTTTTGCGTGTTCGAGAAAAACGTGTGTATATTAAATTAAAAAGAAAATATAGCTTTTTTATGTTCCATTTCGTATTCTAGAATGTTTATTTATTATTTTTTTAGTGTTTTGTTAGTATCAATTTGAAGACTTTTTAAGTAAATAGCTTTTTTTTTAACAACATGGTGTTTCCCGCAATCTAAGTTAGCGCGTTGTGCAATACATCTCATCAATTACGCATGTAATTGAGCGTTTTGTGATTCATTTATACCGAATGTATCCATATTATAACAATCGTATGCTTTTTGTTCTCCTTGAAATGAATGGATGTTTATTGGGTTTTGGATCGTATTGGAGCATAATGGATCAGCAACCGGAGGGTTGTGAGTTCAAATACAACCAAAGACCGTCGTGTACAAAGGGGGCTGGCGCACTTTAAATCTGTCGTGACCTCAAATGTCCTCCCGTTGGCGTGGTGTCGAAGTTTGGAGTTGGTAGGTCATTACCGTCACACAGGAACAACATAACGAGGCTTGGATCTTCCCTTCGAGATCAATCTCGACGAAACCGTTGCCACAAAAAAAGCCTATGTATCAAAGTTGTACCACTAAAACACTAATTTCAACAGGTTAGTAGGTAGGTATTTTAATTAACGTCGTACTGGAGCAACAGAACGGGCCACTGTCGACAGTCCGGGATATATCCATTAAAGGAAATATTCAAGGGCAACGCCTTGTAATTCTGAATCATGGAAAGATGACGAGAACTACATCTAAGAGGGCATCGCACTCTCTAAACTTCCACACCAACGTGACGATGTTTGACATTACGACAGATTTATCGTGCACCAGCCCCCATGTACACGATGGTCTTTGACTAGAGCGAGTTTTGAACTCTCAATACTTCGGTTGCTAATCTGTTGCGCTCTCAACTGACCCACAGGTGGGAGAATTAGATTCAGTGTTCTGGCTGTTATATGTTTTCCATGAACCATTTTACCAAAGATATTAAATGTTTTCATTAATTCAGATCTGTAAAAAAATGGAATTCATTCACGTAACCTCTGTACTTTGTTCCGTAGGTGATCAATTTCTACTGTGGCAGACTATTAACGGCACCGCTTTTGCTTCTGATGTCTCAACTCTGGCTTTAGCCAACAGAGGAGTTGTCATCGTCATAGCACAAAAAGTAATAGACTTTTCCTCAAACTAATACCAGTATTTCAATCGAGATGTTATATATGAATTTGTTAAAAGATGATGTGCTTTGGGCCACGCAGTTAGTGTTAAATATGTATGAAAAAGTATCTGCTATATTCAGTTTGTAAAGCTGAATGTGTCCAAATGACTAATGGTCCGTTTTCTCCGTTTTTGCGTTATTTTTAAGCCCAGGTGCAGAATTATATTCAGTGTTCTGCAACACAACTCCAAGCAATTGCAATTGTTCTGCAGGCATTTTGTCCAAATTTCGAAAACTGCAGTCATATATCAAAAGCAAACGTAAAACACAATTATCGGCTATATTGGTACTACATATTTATAATAAATCATACACAAACATCAAAATGAATTAGCTTACTTTATTTAAAACCAGGGCATACGTTCAGAATTTGCAATTCTGTCGATCACTTTTGAAGTTAAATATTGTGTCATTGATATAGAAGATGTGTTATTTATAAAGTGCTTGTGGTAATTTGGTGTGGTGGCGTAGGGATATTGTTCCGTAGCTAGAAAAGAAAACAGGTGTGGCAATGAGCGCTTTTGCACTGTAGTACATCGTAACTTGTAAATGAAAAAAATCGGCCTAAATTTTGATAAAATCGAGGACAAATTGTTCTGCAACGTACATTGCAGTTTTAAGCACTTTCTGCTCCCGGGCCCGGATCTACAGGTAGCTTTGAGTGGTGTTAATTTCATAAAGACCATATTGTATTTTTGAACTCATAAATAATTATTTTTATTGTTTGTTAAACTAATGAAATAATTGTTAACTAATAAAATAATTGTTTACTAATGAAACAATTGTTAACTAATGAAACAACAGTTAACGAATGAAACGATTCAAGTGTGTTAAATCTCGAAGCAGTATGTAATTAAGAAATCAGAAGACGACGTATTTTATTCTTTTGAATTTCACTACCACACGAGAACGAAAATATTAAAAATAAATTACTTCATGTAACGGCACTTTCTTAAAAGATATAAGCTTATAGATTTTCTCTGAAATCTTTGAAAACTCAAGGAGAGGACAAACATAAAGCTTATTTCTCAAAAATCCTCTCTGCTATACCTTTTCCCCAGCTTACAGGTTTCCTCTCTTCCTTTACGGTCGAACACACTTGGTCCTGTTCGTCTTCTAGTTCCCATCTCACAGAGCTCCTCCGAGACACATAAGGCATTACTGGATGCGTCCTGTCGGGCCATCCGAAACTTGTCCTGTACTCAGATTCCGCCTTTTTAAACTTGTGTTGAATGAAGTGTATGATTCGGTTGTCGTCTCTGGCCCTCACGAAGACGAGTGCAGGATCCAAATACTTTTGACGCAAATCCTCTTTCGTCAGGCCACACAGACAACGGCTGTGCGCGGCGAAGGGACAGTGGACTTTAGCATCGCATGTGTAATGAGCCTGTCCACTCATTTTAGGGATTTAAAATTTATTACAGTCCAAAACCTGCTTTAAGATTCAAGATTGCTGTGTGCTTTGAGACACGGTTCCGACATCGTTGTCGAGCTTCGCCTCTATTGTTCTATTTATTTAAGTTGGGTTTTTCGGCGGTCTCTGGCCCTCACGAAGACGAGGGCAGGATCCAAATACTTTTATCGCAAATCCTCTTTCGTCAGGCCACACAGACAACGGCTGTGCGTGGCGAAGGGACAGTGAAGTTAGCGTCGGATGTGTAAAGATCCTGTCCACTCATTTCACATGATTTAAAATTTATTAGTCTAAAACCTGCTTGTGCTTTCAGATTCAAGATTGTTGTGTGCTTTGAGACTTACGGATCCGACATCGTTGTTGCGTCGCCGTATGACCACTGTTTAAAATTACGTGGTGTGGTGTTGACCTCGGATCTTTACGTCCGTGATAGATCCCGAACCCTTGCCAATAATCCGCTGTGTTGCTCCGGTTCAATGCTAATTACCATGACCATTCAGTTGTGGTGCTGTTGAGTTTCTTTGGTACTTGAATTAACGTCGCACTGGTGCAAAGACAACGGGTTGTTGGAGACGGAAGGACAATCGGTAATTCTTAATAACCATTGTACTAGAGCAACGCAGCGGGGTATTGGAGACGGAAGGAAAAGATCAAGAGCAAAGGCAAATTGGTAAAAGAATTTCAAAACTTACAATAGAGGATAAATTAGCTTCATACCAAAAAGTCGATCTTATTGAATCGCTCTTAAATAAAAGGCTGACTCAACAAAATCTTTTACTTATTTGTGCAACGCAGTTGGCGTGAACAACAGCTCACATCATTTCATGTTCTGCTGCCGATCAAATGCTAACGCAACATTACGGTGCAAATCGTGCCCTGAATGAAGCATGTCAAACTCCGCCCACAATTAGACAGGCGCCTCAATCCCATGATAGTACTTTACGCAAGTCCAACTTGATTGGTTAATCGGATCACATGACCTAGATACGTATGTCATGAGAATTTTTCTGTTGGCGATTTATCTCTTCCTTTCTGCTTTCTTCTTTTCTTTTCAGATACATGGCTATGGGTGGGTAGAGGTGGGAGCCGAAAATTGTATCCTTTTATTATATAAGTTAATAATTATATAAGTTAGTGTTTTATGTATGCTTTTTGTTACATCAGAATGGTCCTAAGCCAGGGTTGGATACGACACCATCATCCTAAAGCAAAGGGGACGGCAGAGGGGCGGGAAGATATCAGCTGGTAGTGAGTTCAGGAGTGGTTCTTAGATTATTTATGTAAAATCAACGAAATCTTGGGAAAATATAAAAAGGGTATTAAAAATTAGGAAAAGTAAATTAGAATGAAAAGGAATTACATTGGAATTTTTTTTAAATAATTTGGAGGATCTAAAAATTTTTCCGACAGCTGGGTTTGAACGCGTGAAGTCATCCTCCGCTGTCGAAGCTGATCTGAAGGTAGGTGACTTTAGCCATTAGGCGTTGCTTCGAAAAGAAGCTCTTTAAAGTATAAGTACCCTTAATATAAGTTGGCAAGAAATACTACTAACAACAACAATATACAGGGTGGTCCCGAATTCATGGTACAAACTTTAATGGTAGGTACAGGACATTGTAACAATGATTTATTGTATAGGAATGTATAGTCGCAAGTGACGCGGTGAGGCGAAAACAGGGGAAATAACGGCCGAAAGGAAAAACAAAGATTTTATTGAAAGCGTTGTTGACAAGTGTCATGTTTACAGTAATTGTTCAAAATTGCGTCCACCAGTATCGATACATGCTTGACAGCGTCGGTGGAGCGATTGGCGTACACGTTCAAAGATGCCTGGTATTTCACGCACACCTGCAGCAGCTACAGATAAGCGAGCGACGAGATCCTCATCTGAGTCAACTGGAGTCTCATAAACAAGATGCTTTAGATGTCCCCATAAAAAGTAATCGAGGCTCGATAAATCGGGAGATCGGGGTGGCCAAGGGACTGGTCCACCACGCCCAATCCATCGAGTACCAAACGTGGCATTCAGGTAATTCCGTACATCAATGCTGAAGTGTGCTGGCGCCCCATCGTGCTGAAACCACATGCGGTTACGAATGGCGATCGGAACATCATGCAGCAGTTGTGGTAACACTTCTTTCAGAAAAATAAGATAGCTTCCGCCAGTGAGCCGCGTGGGTAGTAAGTATGGGCCAATCAAAAAGTCGTTCACAATACCAGCCCACACATTAATACTGAAACGTTGTTGAAACGCATGTCGACGCGTTGCATGTGGATTATCGGTTGCCCACACATGGGAATTGTGCGCATTAAAGACACCCTCGCGTGAAAATGTCGCTTCATCTGTAAATAGCACATAATCTACGAAATCCGGCTGCAACGCACATTGCTGCATCACCCACAGGCCGAAGTTCACGCGGCGAGGATAATCTGCCGGATTCAATGCTTGTACTTTCTGAAAATGGAAGGGGTGTAAGCGATTTTCGTTTAACACTCTGCATACAGTCTGATGACTCACACCTACGTCACGCGCAACAGTTCTTGTGCTTGACTCGGGTCTATCAGCCACAATGTTCAAGATGCTTTCTTCCAGCCTTGGAGTGCGTACAGCTCTTACTCGACCAGCGCCATGTCTGTTGACGTCGAACGCACCTGTTTCACAAAGTTGACGATGTAACCGTTGAAAAATTCTATGATCCGGCATTCGTCGATCAGGATACTCCGCGCGATACATTCGTAACGCAGCTCTGCCGTTACCATTTGCACGGCCGTACATGTAATGCATGTCTGCTTTTTCTGCATACGTAAAGTCACCCATCGTCTACGGCAGCACAATTGTGAATGGCGCTTTTCCCTACTGCGATGCATCATGTTCAACAGCGGCTAGACATCTACTGCCCTCTACCGGCAATGATACCAACCGATCACTCCATTTCTCTTTCATTTTATTTCCCCTGTTTACGCCTCACCGCGTCACTTGCGACTATACATTCCTGTACAATAAATCATTGTTACAATGTCCTGTACCTACCATTAAAGTTTGTACCATGAATTCGGGACCACCCTGTATATGAGGAGTCAATTAGAGTCAACTTGTCGGACACTTACGCTGTACGCTGAGGCGCTAGTGTATATATTGTATTTGTAATTCTACGAAACAACGCGCATATTCAAAACTAGGGGGCCGGCCCCCTGCTCGCTAAAGCTCGCCAACCCCTGGAGGATTGCTTTGCAATCCTCATTGGTTCACTGCGCGAGCCTATGATCGCTTCGCTCGCATCAATGATGACATCTGTCCTAGCAGAAAGGATTGTTTACAAAATATGATACTCCAAAAAGATATTTTTAAAATCTAGATTTGCTGTATTACATAAAATATATATACAGTACCCTGATATCAGAATTCAAACTTTGAACAAATTTTGAGTCGAAATGTGAGCGCTGCTTTGGAAATTGAATACCCAACATGTTGTTTGTGTGTACATTTCCAGCATTCTTGAGTCACCCACACTTTTTCATTGAGTTTATAGGTGCTGGTTGCTCAGTTGAAGATAATTCTACGAAAAATTTATATTTCCAGCACATTTACTTTGGGAAACATCGTTAATTTTATCTTTTGGAATCAGAAAAATAATCAGAACAACATTCTTTTGTTTGCAAGAATTTAATCTCTTTTTTTTATTCGTGTTGCCAGGTTTAGATATAGAGCTTTTAAAAAAGAAAGATTATACTCAGCATTCATAGATGCTACATACTTTTAACCCAGCATACACAGATGCTTCTAAGATACATAGATGCTACATTACTCCCTTCCCAGTAACTAAGTTACGATGAAGAGAGGAGCAGTAATAAGAACAATTTACAGTTATATACAAATTATTAAAGTATCTAAAGAAAATTTTTTTTACAATAATCCAAATATCCTTTTGAAAACATCTTGAAATATAACAATAATGACAATATATGTATATATGATATGGATAAAAGAAATGATAATATATAGTTAAAGTTAACAATAATTTGTACATTCAGTCTCTAAAACGAACAGGTCGTTGAATCTTTCTTCCCACACGGGAAAATCTTTGTTCTAGAGGCTTATCTGTGGTAACGTCCGGTGTATCCGCTTGCACAGGTACTGGTGGTTCTGGATGCTTTTCATCGGCGGCCAAAATGTAAGCAGGTTTAAGTCGGTCAATAGAAATTTTTACTTCTTTACCTTTTATGCAGACTAGGAAGTATTTCTCAGTTTTCAGAATCACTTTGAAGGGTCCTTCATATGCAGGCTCAAATGGTTTCTTGACTCTGTCTGTTCTTATGAACACATGGGAACACGTTTTGAGATCCTTATGTATAAATGCTTTGAAGTTATTTCTATGCCTTGTAGTTTTAGGTTTGAAAGATTGCATCTGCTCTTGTAATTTGTGCAGAAACGTCTCTGGGGTCGTAGAAATAGTTGGATCATCAAAGAATTCTCCAGGGAGTTTTATGGTTTTTCCATACACCATTTGCGAGATTGAATGTTCAGAATCCTCTTTTATAGCTGCTCTGAGGCCCAAAAGTATAGTTGGAATAGATTCTGTCCATCGAAGAGTATTGTGTGACCGTATAGCTGCTTTCAGGGTCCTATGAAGTCTCTCGATTTTGCCATTACACTGTGGATGATATGCAGTTGTGTGTTTAAGTTTCATTCCACAAATAGCTGCCAAAGTTCTAAAAAGTTCGGATGTAAACTGCAAACCTCGGTCTGTGATGACTTCGTAAGGTACTCCAAATCGGGTTATCCATCCTTCGTAAAATGATCTTGCCACTGTTTCGGAGGTTATATCACGTAAAGGGATAACTTCCATCCAACTAGTAAAGCGATCTATGCAAGTTAAACAGTAAACAAACTCATTAGATGGTGAGTAAGGTCCAATGATATCAATATGAACTGTGCTGAATCGTTCATTCGGTTCTTTGTAGGTTCCTAATGGTGAGTTAGTGTGCCTCGTAATTTTGTTTTTCTGGCAACTGATGCATGTTTGCGACCATTTTCTTACGTCTTTCCGTATGTTTTTCCAAATAAATCTTGATGACATTTGTTTCACTGTTGCTTTGATACCTGGATGAGCTAAACCATGGATTGCTTGAAACATTATCTTTCTAAATGATTTAGGTATATATGTTCTTACATTCGAAGTTGAAATGTCACACCAAAGAAATTTACCAGATGGAAGGTTATTTAGTTTAAAATTTAAAGATTTGTTGTTACGTAATTCATTCAATTCTTCATCATTAATTTGATCTTCAGCTATTTTATCGAAATCTATTACAGTTAATTCTTCAACTCTTGACAACGTATCAGCAATAATATTATCTTGTCCACTAATATGAACTATTTTCGTTGTGAATTGAGAAATGTATTGTAAGTGTCTTAACTGTCTTGGAGATGCTTTTTCATTCTTTTGTTGAAAGGCAAAGATTAGTGGTTTATGATCGGTTATTATTGTAAAATCTCTTCCTTCTAATAAGTGTTTGAAATATTTTATAGATTGGTATATGCCTAAAAGTTCACGATCATATGTACTATAATTTCTTTGTGCATCGTTTAGTTTTTTGGAAAAGAATGCTATTGGTTTCCAGCCATGTTTGTCATGTTGTTGGAGGACTGCTCCTGTTGCGAACTCTGAAGCGTCTGTACATAAAGACAGTGGTAATTCAGAATTCGGAACAGTTAATAACGCAGTATTTGCTAAGTCCAATTTACATTCTTCAAATTGTTTCTTCGCTTCGTCAGTCCAAGGAATTTTTCTTCGATCTTTTTTTCTAGCCCCTTTTAAATATTCGTTGAGTAAAGATTGCTTGTGAGCAGCTTTCTTCAGGTACCGACGGTAAAAATTTAGCATTCCTAAGAAAGTGCGAAGTTGATGGATAGTTTCTGGTAATGGAAAGTCAATGATAGCTTGAACCTTTTGTGGCAATGGGCGAGAACCTTCTGGAGTTATTAAGTATCCTAAAAATTCGAGGCTATTTACTCCAAAGATGGATTTTGACAGATTTATCCGTAATCCATATTTAGCAAATTGGTCCAAAACTATTTCCAGGTGTTTTTGATGTTCTTCTTCCGTTTCGGATGCGATAAGAATGTCATCTAAGTACGGGAAAACAAAATCTAATCCGTGCAAAACTTCATTTATGAACCTTTGAAAGGTGGCAGGGGCATTTCGAAGTCCGAAACTCATTACATTAAATTCGAATAGTCCAAATGGGGTTATAATGGCGGTTTTATGCTTGTCTTCTTCTGCTATCGGAATTTGGAAGTAGGCTTTGAAGAGATCAGTTTTTGAAAACACACGTTTATCTTTAAGTATATGATGGAAATCTTCAATCCTGGGGATTGGATATCGGTCTGGCACTGTCCTATCATTAAGTCGGCGATAATCACCACATGGACGAATCGAGCCATCCTTCTTTGTTACAAGATGGAGAGGACTTGCCCATTCAGATTTTGATGGTCTAATAATGCCATTGTTTATCATGAATTTAAATTCTTCCTTGGCTATTTCCAAACGTTTGTTATCCAACTGTCGTGCTTTACTATAAACTGGTTTTCCTTGAGTAGTAATATAATGTTTAACATTATGATTAACATTTGATATCAATAAATTCGGTTTAGTAATACTGGGATATTGTGATAATAAGCTAGAAAATTTAGAGTTTTTATCAAAAATGCTTACACCTATTTCTTCAATTGCTGATGTGGCAGTGCCCAAAACATTGAGTTTGGTTACACCATCAATCAGTTTCCTTTGTTTAATATCCAGCAATAAATTAAATAGAAAATCAGCACCTAAAATTGCTTTACTGATTTTGGCTATGATAAAAGGCCACTGAAAATCACGACGAAGACCTAAATCGAGCGTCAAAATTTTGTATCCATAACAAGGTATTTCAGTACCATTAGCAGCATACAGTTTGAAATCACTATTCAGGGTATCAGTTGATTGAGCTGGGATGATGCTCACGTCAGCTCCACTATCCAGAAACAAATAGTCGGTACTTGCGGCAATCATGCATATCATTTGCAGCAGAGCTTGCCGCTAATTCTGCTGCGCAGTGAAGTTTTCCGTCCTTTTCCAACTGCAAGGAGAAACGCATTTGTCCGGCAAACACTTGTCACCAAATTTAAAGTGATAATAGCAGTATTTTCCGTTAGGATTAAATTTACGGAATCTGCTACGAGATCTGGAACGAGAACGTTTCGTAAAATTTTCAGTCGATCTCGGAATACGATTTACAGTTAATTGAGCAATTTGTTGTTCCAAAGTTGTTATTTTGAGCATTAAATCATTAATTGTAGGAGAAGAAGGTTTTTCATTATTTACAGTATAGATGTCGCTTCGGGAGCTCATATCGCAGATTTTATCAGCCATTAACGCCAATTTATTCATATCTTCATCACTAACTAATAAAATGTGTTTCATTGCTTCTGGCAATTTGTCGAGCCAAAGTGTTTTTATTAAATTCTCAGATACATCTGGAGTAGCAACCGCAAGTAATTTTTGCAAAAGTTGGCTGGGTTTCATATCCCCCAGTTCAATTCCTGTGATGAGACGTCTGATTCTCGTGCTTTCACTCTCTTTAAAGAGATTTAACAGCCTTGTTTTTGAATCAGCATATTTACAACTACTTATACTACTAACAATGTCCCAAATGTTCTCGACATATTTCGGCTCAAGCTGAGACACCAAATGGTTAAATTTTGTTTCATCAGACACAATATTGTTAATTTTAAATTGAGCCTCAACTTGAAAAAAACAAATTTCTGGTTTATCAACCCAGAATGGAGGTATTTTGATGCTCACCTTGTGTAGTTCCGAAGACAAAGGAAGCGTCTTGGTTTCAGTTTCATTTTCAGTCATCTTGTTGTCGTTAGTCCAGGGTCACCAATTCATATAGGTGCTGGTTGCTCAGTTGAAGATAATTCTACGAAAAATTTATATTTCCAGCACATTTACTTTGGGAAACATCGTTAATTTTATCTTTTGGAATCAGAAAAATAATCAGAACAACATTCTTTTGTTTGCAAGAATTTAATCTCTTTTTTTTATTCGTGTTGCCAGGTTTAGATATAGAGCTTTTAAAAAAGAAAGATTATACTCAGCATTCATAGATGCTACATACTTTTAACCCAGCATACACAGATGCTTCTAAGATACATAGATGCTACAAGTTTGTTGTCGAAAGTTATAGTGCAAGCGTCTTATTGAACTACAATTGTTGGCCCTGAAAAGGACCGTTTTTTAAATGGCCCTGAAATGATCCTCCGCTTTCTTTGATTTATAATTATAAACTGCAACAGCTTGACTAAAATTCATTTCCTTTTTAAATAAAATTTCATCCGATAACGCTATAAATTCAATTGAGGAGCGAGACTTGGTGATAAACAATCTTACAATGTTGCCAACACGCGATAACAAATAGCGTCTTTTTTGCGTGTCGCGTAAGAGTATTATATATATAGATCAAATGGTTACTGCAACAATCAGATTGGCGAGATATCCAAGTGAAGCCAAGCCCGTGAAACTAGCCAATCAAGGTGGACTTGCGTAAAGTACTATCATGGGATTGAGCCGCTTTTCACAATTAATTAATCTCACAATCCGCACCGAGGGCGCTATAAATCCTGTCTTCAGTGAAGTCTGTCTTTTACTTCTCTATGAAGAAAATATTTAGCAGCAGTATCTACCGAAACTGTCAATCTTTTCTCCGTTATTTTTGTAGCCGCTTGTGACGTTTCCCTGATTTCACTGTTTACGATTCGCGTTTGTTATTTTTTGTGTTTTGTCTTTGTGGATCTCTTACCGCATCAATGACAGACGAGGTGTTTGAATTTTTTTATTTTGAAATGCTTTTGTTACAAATGAATCTAAAGAACACGCTTTTAGTGTTTTAACTGTCGATTTCTTTTGAGTTATGTGGAAATTAAAATATGTTATTTGCTAACACAAATAAAACTTTCGAATTGCGTCTCTTATTTGCATTTCATACCTTATTGCACAATTGTAAAGATTGCGTACCTGGTTTCTTTTTTTTATATTTATAATTGTTTTTCAAACTCAACAAATTTGTTTGCAAAACAATAGAGCTTCTGAAATGAAAGTAATTAAATTATAAAGTATTTTACCAAAACTATCATAGCCTGTTGCGGTGCTCCAGTGTGACGTTAATTAAAATATACCAACTACTCTTAAAACTATCAGATTTTCCCTCTTCATTTACCAATCTTTCATAAATGTTGCATTTTTTTTTTCAGTTTTATTTTAATATTTTATTGAAGACAGTCACATACTATTTAATAAACTTGATTTTATAACCAAAATCTAAAAAATAAATTACATGATAGTCAATGTGTAACAATTTTTAGTGTCCTGTAATCCATATCAATGCAGTTTTATTATTTTATGAAACAAATCCATTTCCACCTACATTTGTTTCCAACTGTTATCAAATTTACGACAGTTATTGTGCTAATTCTTTCATTTACCTTAGCTCATTTATAGGATATTTGTCATCTCAATTTGTATATTCACTTGTTTGAGCAAAAACTTGTTTTATACCAAAATCCATTTGTTTAGTAAACAAAATTTTAAGAGAATTGTTGCTTGCAACCAATTTTCAAATTTATTTTATTTTGGATGCTAGTGTAAAACTAGGCCCTGGAAATTTCTGACTTAAATTGTGGGTCTTTTTCTCTTTAGTGTAATTTTTTATTTACTTTTTGAAATTTGTATCATACAAGTGGAAAATAAGAAACATTTTTTTGCCAAATGAGAGCCAGATATGAAAACTATAGTCAATACAAAACTTATCAGTGTAATATTGAAAATGCTTGAATAATATTATTTCATTTAATGTCATTTTAATTTTTTCTATACAAATTTTTGATAATAAACCATTTTTAATTACTAGGAACATTTTTAATCAGTGGTAGAATTTTGTTTCACTTGTAAAAAATTTTGATATCAAATTACAGCTGCATCTCAAAGCTATCATCAATTCATAATGTATTGGTACAAAACTTAATAATGTTTTGATACTATATTATTTCATTTGGAATAACATTTTAATTTCAATTTACGAATTGCTTTTCAATCAAAACATTCTTATAGTGTGCTTGAAAAAGCATCAGGATTGTTTGTAACATCAATTCAAAAATAGATGTAATTTATCCTAGAAATAATCTTTAATCAATCCTTTTAAGGTAAATTTTTTAATACTGCCTTTTCAAATTGGACATTTGTGTCTTTAGAATTGATGACTCAAGATCACAGAAATTATTTCTCAACTCTTACCACTTTAAGTGTTGCCATGGCTCAGTGGGTTTGTCCTCTGATATCGTAATTTCCTATATTCTTTTTAATTCTCCTTATGATTTAAAGCTTCTTTTATGTCCTTGATAAGAGTAAGGATATATATGCTGTATTAATATATATGTCATTTCAGATGTACAATCGATCACCATTCCTGGCACAAGCTCTTAGGCAAGACAATCAGCATGTCATGAACAATACAGGAGACATTTATAATTTGTCACCTTATACTGGAAGTCAACAATCAGGAAACACATCAACGTTTTATACACCAAATCAGAATAGCTCAGATCAAACACCACCTGCATATGTTAGTTGACCAATGCTTTGCTCTTTAAAAACTGCTTGTTGCTCATAGTTCATTTTGTTATTGTTTAGGACATTTTAGCAGAGTCTTGATCATATTTAAACATTTGGATGCCTAAGTTTACTCAGGAATTCATTTCTTTGGGGCCTAAAGTTAGAAATTCAATGTGTGTATATATCAAATGAAGATTTGGTCTTATATTGCATTTTAAAAGAAATTCACGAAAAGTCTGTCTGGCAAAAATTTGGTGTAAAGTAAGGAACAACTTCAAGCATTAAAAGGGACATATTTCAGTTGATCTGAAATATAATTCACTTTACAATGGATGTATTTATGAAATGTTTATTACGACTAACTAATTTTTAAAAGCTGCTGAAATCTTGTTTTCTGAAAATCATTTTTGAAGCATTGAATTTGATATGCGATGTCGTTAAATAAATGAAGAAAGATACATATATTTTCATCCATTTTGTGATGGACAGTCAATTTAATAAGTGTTATTTCAATAAATAGATCATCAAGTTAAAGAAAGTGATGTGTAGATACCAAAACGTATAGTATCATCTTGTTGAAATTGCATGTACTGTAAATCTTTTGTCAATCAATTTTAGGCAGCGTGAAATTTTGAAACATTGCACAATATCATTCTCAATTGACAGTAACTGCATTTTCATTAGCATTTCCAAAAGAAATCCATTAATGTCTCCAACACTAATTGCTCACCAAACTGTTTCTTTTGGAAGATGAAGTTGTTGCTTTACGTTCATGAATTCACCTTGGATTTTCTGATTCCCATGACGGCTATTCCGTTTTTGTGTTCTCTGATGTCGAAATGTGAGAAGAAATTGAACAAATCTTGTAGTCATAACCTGTATTTGTAGTGCGGCCAGAGGGAGTAATGTATCATTAATTGAGTTAGTAATATGTGAAAACAAAAGTAGTAAAAATGTTCTATTTAAAAATTATTCCAAAACAAAATTTAAAATTTATTTCCAGAGAAATTTTTCCATTCCTGAATAGGAAGAAATGTACATTTGAAACTCATAGGATTGAACTTCACTGGTACAGACAAAGTGGGTTAAGCAGTGAGCTAACCAGGTTTATCATTCTGTTTGTGTCGCATTTTTTACTTGTCATTCCTAAGCAAAATTTTACAAGAAGCATTATGAATTGAATTTAAACGATTTTGAAGAAATAGTTCTAGAAATTTCATTACATGAGTAACAACATTTTATGACAATTGAAATGGAAGCCCTCTTCTGCTTGAATTGGTTCAAGAAACTGATTAAATGACTGCTGCATTAATGTCACAATTTAAAATTTTTATTATCTAGGCATGTTAAGTGAACAGTTTAATATTGAGATATTATTTCTTTCAATTAATATACTCAGTTACCAGTGTTGGACCAATATGGCCCTCATACCATAAAAACCCAACAAACCAGTTACCAGTGTCTAGAATGGAAAGTTTACAATAGTTTATTGTTGATCAGTATTTAATCAGAATTCATGCTATCAGTTTCATTCTAGCTTGCTTTGACCATTATGTGTATAAATGCACTGCAGCACACACATAGAGTATGTTGTATGTTATATATATTCTATCAAATTAAGACATTACGAGGTGTTGGGAAAATGTAGGCATCTACAGGTGAAATAATTCCACCTGTTTTAATATCCAACAGACTAGGTTTGAAAAGTAAAAGCAAAATATGGTAATATTATTTTTAAATATCAGAAAAAATATTAAATATGAACACACAAAAAAAGGCACTTTGAGAACTTTTCTTCTGCTTTTGGTTAGTTTGGGTTCTTCTGCTTTTGGTTAGTTTGGGTTCTTCTGCTTTTTGTTAGTTTGGGTTTTATGACACTAGGTTCAAAGCTTCTGTTTTTGAAGACTAAATATTTTATCAAAATTTACCAACCTATTTGCAAACTACTATTCTGCTGCATAACTTATCTGGACTGTATACAATCATTTTAGGGCATTTAGGTTATATGGTTAAATCTATTTGCACTTTAAAAACCTTTAGCAAAGTTCACATTTTGCTAATGGAAGGTCATTTCTCTCCTGACACTTTTATTATGCATTGCTGTATTATGTTGAAACCCTGATGCACAAATATGTTAAAATAATATTCTACTGTATTTGCTTAACATACCACTTCCATATCTTGCTTGCTAGCTATTAGCTATTTGGTGACTCGCTAACCATTAAAGACAGTAAAGCTCTTCCTCCTCGGTGTGATTTATACTGATAGCAAACCATTCGAATTTCCATCCAAAGGTTTGGAAATTTGAGTGGGTAGTTTTCAGGGCCGCTATCTTGAGTTCCACCTTGAGTGACTCACTTTTAGGAAATCAATGGTCCAGTAGTTTAAGGCTGGCCACACAAAAATGAAAAGCCTATGGTGTGTAGCAAGGGAAGCTGGTTCACCAAGCTGGATGTTGTTTTTCTCAAGATGATTTGTGTTCATGGTCAATGGCATCCTTTGTGTTTTTAGCCTTTCGATAGCTTCTCTGTAATCGGTGATGATTGGTATGTCTATATTGATCCCAGAAGCAAAGATTGAGCTTTTCACAATGGACTTGTAGCTGAACCTTCATAGACGGAATCAGTGTGAACTTGAGCGCACCAGTACAAAGTGCAGCTTTTTGAACCAAATCAAGTGTTTGGCTCATGGAGGCAGAGACAGTCACTTTACTGCCATACTCCACCTATAGTCTTACTTAGATTTTATAAGCTGTCATAAGAACGTCTTGGTTGGCTCCCCAAGTTGTGGCAGGTAGTCTATTTAGCAGTCTAGATTTCTCAAGAGACCCTGGCATCGCAAGGGTGGTGGGGTTCCACAACATGCGTCTCCAGGGCCTCTTAAGGGCTGCTAAAAAGACTAACAGCCGTAACTTGAGGAGCTGAAATCTTTATGTTATGAAATTCTCTTATATGTTGAAAGTAAAAATGCTAATTTGTCATATAACAGTGTTTGTTCGAATTGTTTGTTTAATAAACTTTTTCCTTGCAGGTTCATTTGTTTCCTAATTCTGAAAAAAATTGGTAAGCATCTCATTCTTATATTAATTTTGAAACCGAATGACTTCTAAAGAAAAGTAAAATATCTTAAAACTGCGGAATAGTTAAAAATCCTTATTTTTTTTTAGTTTTAATATTAGGCTTTAAATGCTAAGGTCACGATGAAGACGTATTCATGGTTCCCACGGTCCTTGAAAAGTCCTTGAATTTTTTTTTCATAACTAGGGGCCCTTGAAAGTCCTTGAAAATTACAGAACTTGGTGAAAAGTCCTTGATTTTTTTTAACTAGTACATAATTGCGTAATTCGCCTCGCGTTGGAACTTGTCCAGACTAGTACTAGGTGCGCCATTTGAGCGTCATACTGAATGAAACCAGTGTTTTGCGCTTTGACACCATGTGATATATTAATAATACTACGTCTAGATCATCCATTCTCCACTGTATTCTGTCTAAGTTGACACCTCTGGTCTTCGTTAAGACGGCCGCCGTGTTATGCCCACTGCATCATGACGTATCACGGTTGCTAGATAACAGCACCGCTTGTAACCAATTGTAATTCCAGATGCTTCATAAGAGTATCTGAAATGAAAATGTGAAAAAATTATTGGATTTATGGGTTTAATGTAACAAATTGTTTATTTTACTTTCCTTCAAAATATATTTTAACTTTTCAGATGTTAAATTCTGAAATGTATTTCCTCATTTGTGAATATAAATAGTGAAAACTTTCTTTCATATTATTATGTTACATACTGAAATGATTTTCCACTAAATATTCATAGCCTTGAAATTTACGCCAATGAATTATGGTAATATTAACACACCATAAAGAAATAACGTACCATGCAAATTTTAATTTTCTAAAAATGGCAATGATTTTGAAGCACCTTAGAAAAATTTGTTAGTATTTCAATTCATTAATTAAAAAATATATATACACTACAAAGCAATTCACTGAATTTCTGTTCTCAGTAAAAATTTAGTGTCTACCAAGATGAGCAGGAAAAACACAAAAACATCCTTCTTTGGATGCACTTGTACTGTATCATGTGATGATGCCACATTCATGACTTCCTATCTAGAAAGATATTGCCACCTACATGTTAAAAATTATTCTTACAAAAGGCTTAACCCTCCAAAGGACAGGGTTCTTTAAATTTAATTTTATGTCAGCAATCCTTTTTTGTTAGAGATAAAAATCTGGACACCCGTTTGAAACCCAAAAATATCCATAGAGCTATAATCAAACCTGAGGGCACATCTATTGTGCATGTACATTTATAGTTAAAAAATTCATGACATTTCTGTGTATTTTAGCCTGATGTATTAAAAATGTATTGTATTTTAGGAAAGTAGAAAATGCAGATGTTTCAGCATTATCATTAGCAGAAGCAAGGTTGGTGCTAAACAGTCCTGCTATTAATAGAAACTCAAAGCTATTTAATCTTTTTCTATTCTCATTAATTTATACTATTGATACATTAAAACCTTTTCCAGATTTAAATTAATTAAAAATTCTAGAGTTAAGAAAACTACCTATCATAAATAGATTTATTTGAAGAGAAATTTTTTTGAAGTGTATAATAGAAGTTAGAATTTGTAGATTCATTAGATATTCTAGATAAATTATTACAACTAATGTGCTGTACTTCATCAAGTGTGGTGCTGACATGAGAAAGATTGTAAAAAAGTCAATTTTACTGGGGACTCAAAAAACCTCAATGCCAACTCGCTTGTTCTTGTCACGAGTACCATCTTACGTCGTTGATAACATCTAAACTTCTTCCGACTCTGACTTACTGTTTTTTCTATGCTAGTGGCAGGACTTCTTACTACTTTTTCTATTTAAAAAAATCTGAAAACTGATTATTTTTATTTTTTTACTTCTACCTTTCTCATGTTGACGCCTCAATGTATGTGCACAGTGCAAAGATTACAACTTCATCCAAAGTAGAATTTTGAATATTTTTTCACATCACAAAATATGAAAAGAATTTTTTAAGTAACAAATATAAGCAGCCTTGTTAATTGATTCTCAAAAACCGTGAGTGATTATAGTTTAAACGTTATTCAATTTATTTGCTTTTTTTTTTTTTTTTAGTACAAGAGAAAATTTTACTAATGATAGAAGATCACATGAAATTTATCATACAGATAGGTAAGGAAAGTATATACACTCAAGTTTAAAATTAATAAAATTTGCACATTATGTCAAATTTCTGAAAAATTTATGGACAGATTTTAATGAAATTTGGTATGAATATACAGTTATTGCAGAGAAAGAGATGTAGGACCACACAGATGTCATGGTACTGTACTCATGATTCTGTCTTGAGTCCTACTTGGTTTACGCAGGATTGTTAGCAAAGCTCATCAGTGCAGGAATTTTACTGACAATCCTGCATGCGTACGATGACTTGTGACTCTGCTATAACTGTATGTAAAGCTCATCAGTGCAGGAATGAGACGCACAGAACATCAAGCCTACTAATCACACGGTGGCTGTCTTCCTTGATCTGTCAAAGGCCTTTGACAAGGTATGGAATCAACAACTAATCATAAAACTGTATGATGTTTTTAGAATTGGCGGAAAGGCCCTGCCCTGGATATATGATCTTTTAAGGAACAGACTTATCAAGGGTACGTTTAATAATTCCCTTTCGAGGAGCTTCAAATTATTTCAGGGGTTGATCAGGGTTCTGTCTTGAGTCCTACTTGGTTTATGATCTTCTTATCAGTAGGGCAACTTTTTTGTTGTAGTAAAAATGGGAAAAGTTGCATTTATCATTCCCTAAAGTTGCATTTTTTTTTATACACTAAAATCTAAAGTAAATTATTCGTAAAAAATGAAAAAATGCAATATATATTGACAAATTTAGTCGTGTACAATAGTATTATAGTACATCATTAAATACAGAATAACATTTAATGGCCGATCCTTGGCCAGTAATTTCTTTAACATTGAAAAACTGTGCCAGCTGCAGTCATATAATGTGCTGTGTCGGATAGCAGAAGCGCAAAATCCTTTCGTTCAATATTCAGAGATTTTAAAATGTAATTTACAAGGCGAACAACATATTGATGATTGACACTCGCCTCACAAACTCTGCAGTCGATTTCACAAATTTCCTCAGGATTATCAGCCAACCAATGTTTGTACTTGCGATTTATTTCACTTTTGTCTGTTAGGACGAACACATTCTATCCATCAACTTCTTGTTTGATCCGCAATACTTCAGCGTTTGCAAGATCAGACACACGTGATCGAAGGGTTGATTGAGAAGGCAAAAAATGAAATAATAATTTCATATTAATTCATTTTAAACAAAATTTTAAAAAGTTGCAGGTGGTTGCATTTATGTAAAAAGTTGCATTTATGCAGGAAGTTGCATTCATGTTGCGGTTATAACTCACTTATAATACACCCTATGTAGGAGGAATTTTGGTTTTAGTACTTTATATGCAGCGTAGAACATGTGAAAAAAAGTTGCATTTGTTGCAAAAAGTTGCCCTAATGATCAGGTATTTAATGAGTCATCACTAAAAAATGTGAAGTGGGCTTATTTGCAGATGATATTGTTCTTTGCGACTCTGGCCCTGATTTGAAGAAACTGGAAAGTAACATTAATCATGTCCTAGGAGACGTATGGAATTTTGCTGAAATCTGCAAATTGAGTTTTAATCCCACTAGGTCTACAGTTGATTTCTTCACAACCAATAAGAGATTATATGGCTTTCGGCCTAATGTTTTATTGAACCATCAGTCTCTTGCCATGAAAAAACGCCCAAAATATATGGGTTTTGTACTGGATCCTGAGATATTGGGCCATAACCCATAGACCATCTTGTGTTGAGGGCAAGGAAATGCCTAAATATCCTGAAGCACCTGGGGAGCAAATGCTGCTACTCTTTGAAATGCCTATGTTTCACTTATTAGACCCATTTTGGAATATGGATATCGAGTTTACTGTTGTGCCTCTGACAAAAATCTACAGAAACTTGAGTGGGTCCAGCTTAGCAGTGCTCGGATTATCACTGGTCTTCGAAATACTAGTCCCAATGACATTGCGCTTTGCGAGTCAGATTTACCACCCTCGGTCTTAGAGGAAGTGCTTGTCTGGTGAAATACTTCAACAAGCTCTGTAGTCTGGGATCTCAAAATTTGACTCCTGCTTTTCTCAGGGACTGGAGTAGTAATCAAAGGCTTAAGAGAAATAGTCCAGGTAGCCTCTTACAATCTAATTGCTGGTACTGTGGAACAGCTTCACTTGACACAATGCATTGATCCATCGGAGGGTCTGCCTGATGTCCTTTTCCATACTGCACTTCCTGTTCATGTGAACAAGCAAATCGATCTTCCTATTTATCTGAGGCAACTGGCTCTCGAAAGAATTGGGAGATATTCCTGTGGATGCTGTTTAGGTGTTTACGGATGGTAGTAGGAATGATAGTGGCTGTTCTGGCGGTGGAATTTGGATTAAATCACAAAACCAAGATATAAGAATTCAGAGGAACAATCCTGACTTCTGCTCTGTTTTTCGTAGTGAACTAATGGCCATAAATGAAGGCTTTGATTCGCTTATGTCACTCACTCGTGGAAATGAAATCTAGTTCCATCCGGCATTTGACCAACTGGCATAGTGTGTGGGATGATATTGGAGTGGCTATTCTTAAAAAGCTAAAACGACTCCTTGTCTCATCGGATATACCTACACTGGATTCCTTCTTGTGTCGACCTTGAGGGTAATAAGATTGCAGACATCTTGGCCAAAGCAGGTGCTAGTGATGCCTCGACGCCTTCTGCGTCTCTCACCTATATGGAACTTTTTTCTAGGACAAAAAGCGAAAGAAAAAACTCAACTAGCTTGTTCCACCAGTGCATCACTGGTATCAGAGTACTCAACTGGGTGGTTCTCGGGCACTTGGTTGTAACGGGAGGGACCAGACCACTCTCACTTGCTTCCTCAGTGGGCATCTTAGATCTCTGAAATATGTTGAGGGTTCTAAGTGTTTTGAGGTCTGCACCAAGTGTTCTACTGAGCAGGCTTCTCCTGAACATATTCTTGCATGCCTGGGGCTCTCTGGGTGAGATGTTACTACCGATCCTTTGTCAGTATTGGATTTCTTTAGGGTGTATAATGTCATGGACCTGGTCTAGCTCTGTTAGCCTTTAGGGATGTGCAACAACAGTGCAGAACTCCAAGTTGCAAGATCCAACCAAAAATGTGTCTAATGTGGGGTATTGCCCCCTCTCACAGTCAGACATGTCTCACAGCTCGGTGGCATACAGGACATGAGGCAGTTGAGGAGTCCCTGTGTCAGTCGGTCCCACTCCTGCAGCAACACAGTTTTTAGCTCCGGAATGGTTCTCGGAGGGGATGGCGAAATGCAATCGCCCGCCCAAGTGCGTCCCAGGCATGGGTTTAGGTCAGGGGATCTGGGTGGCCAATCCATATGCCGAATATTCTCACTTTCCTGATAAACGTTGACTAAGTGAGCCTGATGTGGACGAGCGTTGTCGTCCATGAACAGTAACCGAGGACAACTTCACCCCTGAAAAGTCAAACATAAGGCTCTAAGATCTCCTTGCTATACCGCATAGCAGTCAGGGACCCTCTGTCAAACACATGGAGAAATGTGCGGTCATTCAACATGATGCCTGCCCACACCATGACACTTCCACCACCATAGGGGTCCATTTACCTGATATGGGAGGAATGGTATCGGGTCCCATGCTCTCTCCAGATGAGGGGATCGGTGTCCAGGCTAAATCTTGACTCATCTATGAAGAGCATGATGCTCTACTGAAGTCTGGTTCAAGACTAATGTTGTCTGCACCATGCTAAAGGCACTCTCTTGGTTGTTTCAGTGATTGGGACACAAACAGTGAGTCTTCTGGTATACAGCCCTCTCTCATGAAACCTTCGGGCATCAGTAATCCGTGAAACTTGGGTTCCAGTGTCAGCATGCAGCTCACAGGAGAGCTGTAAAGCTGTAGCAGTCCTGTGGTGCAACGCTGAAAGTACCAACTAACGGTCCTCATTAGTCACAGTGGCTCTTCAACGACCTTGTCCCTGTCTTCGCGATATGAATCCAGTGTCTTGAAACTGTTTCCACTCATAGCAGACAACTCTGGGCGTTTCATGGAGCTCTGTAGCCACCTGCACTTGTGATTGCCCTGCCTCCATCTACCGACAATTCTTCCTCTCATTCGGTCATCCATACATTTGTAGATACTCATTTTGCCTGATGGCTTATAAAATGTAGCCAACTCTTGCAAGAAGCACAGCAAATGTCGATGAGGAGTACGAGCACACAAATCGCGGAAAACGCCTTGTGCGATTATCATCCCCTCCACGGTCACAGCTCCGCCCACACGCATGTGTACACTTATGTCTTCGACACTGAATATTTGCATTCTTCTTTGGCTGCATAATTAATACCTTTGGTTCAGTGCTTTTTGTAAAAATAAACACAATGTGCAAATTCTCTTAATTTTGAACACAAGTAACACAAGTGTATATATCTTTATGTGTAACTCTCCTTTGGAGTACATTTCTTTTATTTTTATCCAAGTTTCATTACATTTTTGAAACGTTCTTTTTTCATTTATTGTTATTCAAGAATATTTGTCAAGTGAGATAGTCAAAAAAAGTTTTTGTTTTTATGTTCAGATTTTAATTACGAATATTTGTCAAATACACGCAAACAATTCCCAAATTTCTGCTATCAGTAAAACTGCAGTGTCCACCAAGATGAGTAGGAAAAACAAAATCATCCTTTTTGTCAGAATTTACAAATTTCACCTACCAAACCTATATTGTACAGTCACTTTTTAAAACAGTATATTTTCTTTTAAATAACAGCTAATAATTTTCTCTAGCATACAATGAAAAGTGGAAATTTGAAAAATATATGAAAAAAAAAATTAAAGACATTGTGGATTGTACAACATTTAAATAATAAAGATATTGTCATTTTACAATCAAAACCTTGTCTTTATAGAAAACGTTTTCAGGAATGCTAAAAACTGCATGCAAAATTGTAAACAAAGATTTTTCTGTGTTAAGCCATTATATCACAGTAGGTTTCAACGGCCAAATAAAAAAAAATTGTTGCTATGATAAATTTTATATCTGACAAACCTGTTAGTTAGAAATGTAACCTTTCATTTCCGTGAAGAAAAATCTACGCTGTCGCGAAATGTTTAAATTATACTTTTCATTGCATTGAATTTATAAACCAATTTTAAAAATAATTATACCATAAAAAAGAGTGTATTCTAAGATTTCACATGGTTTTTTCAAATTTTAAAACTAATAGTATTAAGCTATAAATTTGACAGTTTTAGTTTTATATTGGAAATTACGATCTAAAAGTTCCAAAATTTGTTTGACCAACTTTTAATTGCATTGAATTTATTTATTAACCTATTTCAAATATAATTGTACCATAAGAAATTAAGGTTTCCAGTGATGTTTTCAAATTTAAAAACTAATAGTAATAAGCTATAGATATGACAGTTTTAACGAAAATGTCCCAAATTTCTAAAAAAAATTTGAGGTACTCTAAAAAAGCTCACTGCTGAAGACTGAAAATATGTACGTCTTTTGCTCACTCATGTTAGAAATTTCACTTTGTTCAACGTTGAAACTTAATGCACCCTAAACTAATAGCTGCATTGGAAAAAATGTTCTCCATCTTGTTCCCTGTACAGTATCAAACAAACCATGTTAATTTCGTAATTTTCTAATCTGTACTTTCTCGGGAAACAGTCTAAGAATCGAGCGAAATAAAGCGAGTTTTCAGTCCTGCGGTAACTTTTTTTAATATACAGAGATACTGTTAAAACCTCAAAACCAAAGAAGTTGAACTGTTTTGATAGTAAAACAATGATACACTGCATTGGTGCATGATTTAAAAAAAATTTTTGTAATGCACTCTATTAAATTCAAATACTGTTTATAATAGTATTATATATTCTCTTTATTTTTCCAGTATAGAAGAAAATACTAATAATGTTCGAAGAAAATTAATTAAAACTGGTCAAATGGAAAGGTAAGCAAATTTATATGAAAATTTTTCATGCATTCATTATTTTGCTAATTAAAACTTTTTTTTTAGAAATTTTCTTTATATGATTTAAATGCATATTAGTATTTATTTGTTTATATGTGAAGTGAAATAAAGCCTGCATTTAGATGTAAAAAGTTTAATGATTTTAAGACAGTTGAGTTTTTCATCTTGTTTCAAAAACCATGAAAAAACATTCTGATAAGGACACTCCACTTTCATTTCTCCCTCATTTTGTGATACATTTTAAATGTTGCTCTTAATAGTTATTTTGCCATTTGGTTGTTGTACTTTCTAGTCTTTGTTACTGCTATCATTTTAGGTACAAAATAGTGTAGATGTATAAGCATAAGGTAAAAATAGCAATTTTATTGCACTTGATAGCATATCTTACATTACACATTTCATGCCCGTTTGACAAAACCAAATCAATCTCCAAAGTGAGCGATATGAGCTTCTTTCATAGTATACATCAAGGGTGGCCAGCTACACTACCTTTGGTAACCACATTTCAGAAAGGAATATTTCCGAGAGTCATTTATTCAATTTTTTTAAAGCTTACCCACAGATCCCCCTCTACCCAGTCAGCTGTTGGAGCTTCAAGAAGATGAAGGATTGAAACAGGTTAAACAAAATGGTTGTTCAACTATTGAGTTTTGAAAACGGGTTCCGGAACAAAAATATCCTAAAACCAGAGTCCGCTGAGACGAATCAAGTCTCAATTTTTGGTACTTGGTATTGTTACGAGTCTGCATTCAACACTTAAATTTATTAAATATAGACATCAGTCTGTTTTTTTACCCAATCAGCATTTAACAGCTTGTGCGAACTGCCCTAACAACCAAACTTCAGCATCCAACTGCTAAGATGGACAACATTCGTAAAGCACCCACAAGCAAATCTAAATTGTAATGATTTTCTTTACAAAATTGTTCGATAGAATCAGAACAATATTTTTTTTCGAATGGAATTTTTATTTTTATGTTTTTGAATAACTCACAAGAAATTAAATAAAATAATTACTTTTGGACATTGATTAGTTTTAGTTTACCTTATTTCATACATGCGTTTTATTTGCATTAGAGCTGTTCTGTGGCCACCCCTGGTATATAGGAATTTAGATCACTGCATACTCAGTGCATCATACGAGAAAATGTAGTTGAATTGTTCCATTGTCATTTCGTTGAAGCATAAGCTCTAACAAAAATCAGAATAGGACACTTTAGGAGACGTAAATTTAGGAAAACATGCTGCAATTCTTTCTTTGCCTACCAATATGACACGACAATGCAATTTAACCTATCTTCATATCCAATACAGGTTTTACTCCAGCAGCTGTTATTAGGAGTGCAGCTTGATTGTAAGCCTTGTACTTCCTTTTACTACTATTCATGTTTTAGGTAGCTGATTTTCCAGTTTTTAATCCTCACAACCATTATTTTTTAATAATTCCATTATAAATTTGCAAAATTTGTTGTCTGGAAAAAAATTTCCAGAAACCTTTTTGGATTTTTACATAGCATTGCATTTTTAAATTCCTTGATGTTTTCACCCTTCATGTCTTATTCTGCCTCATCATTTTATCTAAGAATGTCATCAGATCATTAAAAAACTTTTTAACTGTTCACTGCTCTATATTACTGATGATGATATATTTTTTCTGTTTATTCGTTTGGTGAAATGGTCTCCCCATGTTTGTCCACTGTCCATTAATGCATGTTTTAAACTCTGTTAAAGTATTTTGTCTACTTTTACCGAACTGTATTCTATGTTGCATTTGGCAAAGCTTGTCCAATTTTGAACCTTACACCATGAAACCCAAACAAACCTTGCTTTACTTTGCATCCTACAAAGAAAGGAATAAAATCAACTTAATTCATCATTAACAATTAAAAAAATCTCAATGTTCTTTGGCAATACAATTTTGAAATTGGACGTTTGAGTTCCTGTAATCAGTCTTGAGATATCTAACTCACACTGAATTGTCAAGTCCTGTAATAATTCTATCGCATGACGTAACCTCAACTTTTATCGTATTGAGTATAAACTTTTACCATATCCCTTTGGGATTGATTCTGGACCATTGCCAATAGCCATTTGTGTTTCTCCAGTGTTCCGTAAATTCAACCACCTATCTAACCTCAACTTTGGTGATAAACGATTACTAAATACACACAATTTCAGTTCTTTGTTTAAATAGCCATTTAATTTTGTGCATAATTTTCAGATTGAATGAGCTTGTTGAAAGAAGATTGAGTGAAGTTGGATGGAGACTTGACATGATGGCTTATTGTCGAGGTAAGCATTCCATTCAATGAAAATTAAATAAATATTCACGTTAAATTTCAAACTGAAATAATTGTCTTTCAGATAACATGTTTGGTTTAAATAGTACTTGACAAGTACAAAAAAATTATATTCTTGTAAAAAGTGGAACTTAAATTTTTTCACCACAAAGTGTTTTAAAAATACTATTTGTATTCAGATAAGTTATAGCAGTTACATATTGTCATTTTACAAGTGAAACATACCAAGTCAAAAAACATAGTTAGAAAACAAAAGCAAAAAATCCTTACCTGCTTCTCAAGATGAAGTCTTAACTTTATGTAAAGAAAAAATGACTTAGAGGACTTAGCACCAATCTATGTCTAGAAAAGCTAAAAAAAAAAAAAACTAAAATCTTGAACATTCTGCCCTAGTGTGTTTCTTTCATAAGCTGGCGATATGTTAGCTGTGCATTCATTTGTTGATAAGGTGTTGTATTTGTTCACAATAAATCAAACCATCCTATTAAATTTTTACTTATCTTTAGGAAACAAATGTGTTATGAAATGTCAAAATATAAAAAATTATACTATTAGTACCAAATTAATACTTTTAATAGGTTATTTTTAAATGCTTGTGTGATAAATATATGTACAATGGTCTTGTAAAAGGGTTATTGGTAAAAATAAGAATTGATAAATTGTAATGTAACAATATTGATGTTAGGACTTTTATATAAAAGTGTTATTTGTTTGGTATTCAAAAAAAAATTTTTCATTCTATTTCTATTGAATTTATAAAGAGAATCGACAAGCAAATTGTTCTTTAAAATATATACCTCAATGTGTATTCAAACCTTGAACACTAATTTTTTTCTAATATCAAATTTTCTTTGCATATTGTTGTAATGAATGAAGTCTGATAAATTGAATTTGTAAAAAAATCAATATTTATGAAAGTTCTATACTCATAAAATTGACAATTTCTTTGTGTTCTCAGTTCTAGTTTTCAATTTCCTATGGCTGTATCTGTAACAAAAAAATAACTAATTGTTAAAATATCTATTCAAAACTAATCCAGCTTATCATATGTACTGTGGGTATCTCACAAAATTTTCCTTTATGTAGTACTCCGTTTTTTGCACATGCCTTTTCAAGTCTTTCTTTTCTCCCATCTTTTGTGTGTAGTAAGAACGTTTTTCAGTGTAAAAATGTTAATGCTTTTCAGAATTTCATTTTATATTAAGTCAGGAAAAATTCATTTCAACTTGTAATATATTTCCTATTGAAATTTCTCTTTTGGGTGTCCATAATTGACATGTGAATTTACGGCACACATATTTTATAATTAATATAGATTCTTAAAAATGGGAATTAACTATACAGACCAAATACAGTGATTCAAAATTCCCCGACCGAAATCTAAAGTGTGGTAAGGCTAAATAAGAAACATTTTTTGTGTAAAAATGTATGTTCACAGCTGTTACTCAAGGATAGTAGTGGGTGCTATTTGATGCATTTACAAATCAGTCTTTTTTTAAAAACTTCATTGACTGTGCTGATTTTGCACGCGATGGAGCATTACACAAATTCTGAGATGGCTAACATGCATCTAACATATGGGGATACCAATGGAAATGAAAGAGCTGCTCAAAAATAGTACTGTTAAAAATAATACTGTTAAGGCTTCACCAATGGCAAGGGAAATCATCAGACATCTGAGCATTTGCATCATCGGCAGCTGTGTGACCTTGGAACATTTCATATCTGTAGGTATGATGTCAGTCTGTCGATAAGTTTGAGCTATCCAGAAATGAAAGATCCTCGATGGCACATCTCATTTAGGTGTGTATGGTATTCACGGTATCTGAGTTTTCTTTTCTTACAGGGTTTACTTATCAACTGTCCACAACATGTGGATTGTGCTCCTAGAATACACCCAAGCTATCCTTTCCCACTTTTATCCCAGTACTCTGTTTCCCTATCCCTCTTTTTCCTTTAACATTTTTTACTTGACATTGTCTTGTGTTTGCATGTTTTACTTGACATTGTCTTGTGTTTACATTTTTTACTTGACATTGTCTTGTGTTTACATTTTTTACTTGACATTGTCTTGTGTTTAACATTATTTACTTGACATTGTCTTGCGTTTACATTTTTTACTTGACATGGCTCAGCTTGGCCAAATATGGCCCTTGTGTCATGAAACCCCGAAAACAGCAATGATAAAAGACATTCATGTTGAGAGAAATGCTCAAATATTTTATGACTCAGCACTCACTTATTGGTGAAGCATTCACTGTACAACCCTTGAACAGCTATTACATTTGCTTTGACAACCCCACATAAAATGCTCGTTGGCCATCTTGGAATTCATGTAATGACCTATCATGAGAGAAATGACGAATTAAAAAAAACTGTTTGCAAGGATGTATCAGGCTACTTTTTGCAACTATTTTTTCAACCTATGGGTATCTTTAAGAAAAATTGTCTCAAAAGCCCCTATCTTTAAAATTTTGGCGAATTTTTTGAAAATTCACCAAAGAACAACAAAATTTTAGGGTCTTTTGAACTAATAGCTTTTTTTAAGGGGGGGGGGGGGTATTTTCTTCCAAGAAAGAATATTTTCGAAGGGATGCTATTTTCAAAGTTTTGGTGCGAAACTGGGCAACCATGAAAGAAAAACATTGGAATTGGTGGTTACTAGAGTGCCATAAATACTTCATTAAGAAAATATGTAATTTTTAAATTTAAAGTTCTTGGTAAGTTCTGCAATGTTTGTTTCATAGGTAATTAGAATTGTAGTACATTTTGCGCAGTAGCTGATTCATCAACACAATAATTGTACATTTTTTTTCAACAAAATTTTGTTTCAATGCACCATACCACCCTTTAAAGTTACTTACTAATTTCGATTTGCTTTGTATTCTTGTATGTCTGATCAAATGTGTGGAAGAGCATAAGAATGGATTATTCACTAAGACTTCTTTTGTAATACTGGAACCAAGCAATCATCAGTTATAACAATATATTGAATTTATTTGGGTTTATTTTTGCAGCCATTGTTAAAAAAACTGGTTCCTCTATCACTTTTGAGGAACTTTTTGAAGAGCTTAAGGGAACTGCCAAAGGTAAGCACAGAATCAATTATAATCTGTAGTTCTATTCTAACACCATAGTAGTTGAGCTAAATCAATTAATTTGTAAATAATGTAAAAAATGTTATCTTTTCACGCTTGTAGCTTCATATATTTTAAAGAAGTGATCTAAATACTTTTTTATGTCCTTGAAATCAACAGTACTTTGAACAGTATCTATTGAAATTTGTAATCACTAGAAAGTATTTGAAACATAATTATGGTGGTTAGGATATAAAATACCATGCTTTAATATATTTATAGTTTAACTCTAACTGGTGGACCATCATTAGGCATTCACATCTTTTATCGAATTTTTTTTTAATAGAAAGCTGGTTTATGATTTTTTTTTTTTTTTTTAAATTTTGTTCTTAATCAGGATTCCAATGAGTCAAGGAAAACCTGGAATTCTCAAGGAATTTAATTTTGTCCATGAAAATCGGGGAAAATTACACATTTTTGTCCCAAACCTGGAAAATTGTCTCAATGACCTGGAAAATTATTGATCAGGGCATATCAAAAGCTGTGGCAGAAATTAGAATAAGATTTGTACATTTTTTTTATCACTTTATTTTATGAATATAATTTTTTAACCAATTTTAAAAGAAACAGCTCATATTTAACAGGTAAAGAATTCTGTTTCATCTACTGGCTTAAATTGCAGAATTTCAGGCTTATGAAACATTAAATCACAAATTGATTCAAGTCAAATAAGTTGGCTTTAGTTGAACAAGTTATTTTGATGCAAAATTACTTGTGCTTTGTGTATTAATTTTTACAGTGTATAGTTCTTAAATTGATTTTTATTATTGGCTATTAAATGCTAAATTATTTCTTGGCTTTTCACCTTTAAAATGTTGTGAATTGCTTAATGTATTATCTGGAGTTTAAAAAAACAAATGTCTGGAAAAGTCAGGGAATTTTATTTCTCAACTACAGTGGGAACTCTGTCTATTTATATTTATTTCAATATGCATATGTGGCACAGAAATCAAGCATATTAGTATATTGGCAAATTGCAACAACAGATATAAATAATGTAACATTTACCATTACCCATTCATAAATTTTTCCTCTAAGTTTAAATATGCTTGATGAATATGATATGGAGCTACATAACCATGATAAAACTACACGTAAGAACTTGCCACTATAGTGAAATTATTCAACAGTCTGATTGTAGAAAGCAATGAGAAATCTGTAAGATAGAAACCAGTGTAGGAAAGAAAACAGGTAAAACTAGGTAAACACCAAAAGTACTAAATAGCCTTTTGAACAAAGCAATGAAAAAAAAATTGAAGCAGACATTGAATCAAACTGCTAACATGACTGAGATGTGCATTATAATGGCAGTAGATATTAACACCATTGTAAGAGAAAACAAAGTTCTGTTATATATTTTTGTATAACTATTCCATTTAGAGGTATGAAAATCATTTATGTCAATATGGATACTGAATTCATTATGTGGATTGAACAAAGGTATGAAATGTGAGTAAGGACATTGTGCCTTCGAGAGATATAAGCAATTAAGAAAGTTTAGCGCAGTTGTGCTATGTGCAGGTCCTCTAGTTTAAATGCCAACTCTTTTTTTCAAATAGCCCCATAGATATAGTATATTTGTATCGTAAACATCTCAATTGTAACAGTATTAAAAATATTAGTAAAGTATATTCAAATCATACTTTACAGCATGACTTACTTATGGTAGACTTATCTTGCCATTTAAACTTTGCTTTGTTTTATAGAAAGAATTCCTAAAGACATTGAAGACGAAGTCGTGGAGAAAATTAAATATTGCTATGAATCTGCCATTCCATCTAAAGACTGACGCCTTTCTTTGTAAGCATGATTTTATTTTAATCCATCTTTGCTACTTTAACCTTATATACAATACAAAGTCCGAAATCCGGACTTCCAAAATAAGGAATTGTCTGAAATCCTGATGTTTTGCTAACCAGCGTGTTTTTGTTTTTCTCACTTTTTTTACGTCTTTCCGACAATTTTTAAAGAACAACCTGTTAAGAGAGTTAAACCTGGACCTGATTGATGAAACATCGCAAAATAATGGACGTGTCAAATTTTGTTGCATTGTATTAAAAAGGTTTTTTATTCCTTTTTTTTTAATTATTCTGTTTTGTATATCTGCTATTCTACCATTGCAATCGCAAAAAATTCGCTTAAAGAAAGGTTAGATTTATGCTTTTTTTTTACAAAAAATGCAAATAATCCGTATTGGCCGAGGTTCGGAGGATTCCGGATTTGGGACTTTTTACTGTACTAGGGGGCTTCGCCTCTGCTCGCCAACCCTCTCATAGTTCCTCTGACCACATTGTGAGGCTGACCCAAAACAGGCTCTGGTCCAATAAAATGGCATTACGGATCATGTTTTGCTAATTTTTCTGCTGTTTCATTACCCACAATGAACATGGACCCAGACAAGAGAAACTTTGTTTCTCTCTTCCAGATCCTCAAGTGCATTCGTTTCTCTCTGCCAGATCCTCAAGTGCATTCATTCCCTTTGGGATTGATCCCAGACCATCTCCAATAGCCCATTGTGTTGCTCCAGTGCAACATTAATTCAAATACCTACCTCTCCCTGCCTACATAGGCATATCATATCTCCTTTTCGTGTGTACAGGCTTCACGAACCTGGAGTACCCTAAGTGACACCTCCCTCCTGCCTTTTGCTTTATTTTCTCCCTCGCTGTTGTGTTAGCCAAATAAAGCCCTTACACCAGGGCTCGAAATAAGATTTTGAAGATGGCCGCAAATATTTCTTTGAGCTTTTATAAGCTGGCAGCAAAAACTATTCAGCTCGTGGCTAAACCTAAAATTTCCGTTAAAACTGTAAATTGCAGTTGCAGATTTTTCGCTAGACTTTGAAACAATTGTATAAATAATGTAGTAAGAAAACAGTACTTCACTTTTTTTTTTAAGCTTTCTGCAATTTCATATCAAACTCTAAAATACATCTGAGATTAAAAAAAAAAAAAAAAAAAAACACTAAAATAATATATTATAGACACACGTTTATTTCCTTATGATCGAGCTTATGTTTACGTTACGAGTTACGAAGGAATCGGTCAGTAATTAGGCTAGAGAAAATTGCTGTTGTTTCATTAACTACATGTATAAAACCAAGGTCTGCGACTGCATGCACGAAACCATTTTTGAACTACTCGATCAGCCTTAAATTCTGAAAGCAAAGGACTATCTGCACTTGTGCTCATTAAGGCACATAGTTCTTTTCCTTTTTAAGTTTTTTTAATAGCTGGTATTTGAAAGAAACATAATGGAACATTTGGTTTCAAATACTCGCAGCAAAACTTGCTGTTAGAACCATTGATTGTCGCAGCAATTTGAGCTAAGCTCGCTGCATTTACCGTAGTTGCCGCGACTTATTTCAAGCCCTACCTTACACCTTACAACAAAACTATTTTTGTTCAAAATTGAATATTCGAAAAGTTTGGATTAAATGGCTTTTTATCTGTATTCTGACTTTTGTATAAAATTTTTTTAATTTATGTCAATTTATTGATATATAGAGACAAAGCCATGTTTAGCACTTAGAAAATCTGTATTTTGTGTCCATCTATTCTAAACGTAATTTAGTAAAATGCGAAATTCTGAAACCTAATATTTTGTAATTGCTCATTAGCCTTTAAATATTTTACTCACAAGTGCTCATTTTTTACGGATTGACCCAATGGATGGCTCTGTGGTGAACTTAGCAACCTTTACAAAAATTAACTTACAATGCAATATAGTTTATATGGCAGTGTAAGCCATCTCCGCTGGTAATTACTTTTGGTAGACAAAGTTGCTCTGTCTCACAAGTTACTAAAGCTCAAAATATACTCATTTTTATGTTATAATTTTACAATTTTCTGTATCCCCCTCTATAACAACATTTTCTTCTAGGTACGAATGATTGGCAAATAAGATGAGAGAGATAGCAGGAACAGTTCCAATGCAAATGTATCGTGGAAAAGGTTTTTCGTTTTACCCTTTATTTAAATGACATATTTTGTTGTACACTTAACAAGTTCTCCATGCAGCAGTATTCAAGATATGGATGAAATCTGTACTCATAATTTCAAAATCTTCTCAGTGACTGGAGCAGAAAGAAGCTGTTGTAGAAGTAATGGACTCTTAGACCTGTAGATACCATTTGTATATACCATTTTTATCTGTTACTCTATTATTTTCTTTATTATCCTATGAAATAAAGTTTTAAAAAGTATGTTTTTTTCTGAAAACTTTTATATTAGCAACCAAAATTTTCTATTCACAAGAGAATTAAGATTGCTTACATTTTTAAGATTTTGTATGGTCTATATTGCAACTTGCAGTCAAATGTAATAAGATGAGCAGGAGATCAAACTGTCACTGTTCTGGGTTTGTATCTCTATGCTTAAAACCTTTCCCTTTTAGATACCTTATCTCGCCCTTACGAAAAATTTCTATAGAATTCCATAAAAATTTCTATCAAATCCCATACAATTATGGCAATTCTTTTTACAAGGCTGGGCCTACTTTTGCGATTTCTAGTCGCGCAATTTTTCTGTTGTAAAAACAAAACTCATTTTTTCGAATACAAGTGCACACGCTTGGGACAATCGCAGCGATTAAAAAGTTGCAACAGGTCCTATTTTTGTGACACTACTGTCGCTCTACACAATGAATCACACTGACAGGCATGGACGGGCACCCACTTGCGATAGTTTAGCCACGCGTTTTCAAAGGTCAGCTTTTCTTCATACATTAAATAATGCTTTTTATTCCCTTAATTCGTTTCTATCTTTGAAGATAGAGTAAATTTCAACGGATGTGAAATCTGCGGAAAATTTTATACCAGATCGATATATAAAATGTGAAGTTCTTTAAATAAATAATAAAATGGTAAATAATTACATAATAAATCTGTTTTTGGTATCGATCTGGCGTAGAATTTTACACTGATTTGAAATCCGTTGAAATTTTCACTCTGTCTTCAACGATGGCAAGGTAGAAAGTTGAATTAGGAAAGTAAAAAACATAATTTAATCTAATTCACGATTTATCTATCGCAGTGTGTGCATATTGTAGATTTTCTGCGACAGCGATTTTTTGGTCGACGCGACTAGAAATCGCAAGTTGAGACCTAGCCTAAATCTTTATAGAAAACTCTAACAGAAGCTCATTTCTTTTGTTTAGCTACTTTTCAAAAGAATTCTGCTTGATAGAGCTTGTTTTCTCCATAGAAATCTTGTTCTATGGAATTAACATTTTTGTGTAAGGGCACTAATTGGCCGATAATTTAATTAATTTATTTATTTAATTTACTAACTCGTGTAACCGGTGGAGTGACCAACTCTCCCATGTCTCCGAACCCCCCCCCCCTCCCGCTGTAAAACTACATATTTTTTTTATCCTCTCAATTCATGAATTAACTCTCTTATATTTCTCCCGTATATTTCACCATTAGGACTATGTAACCTGATTTCCGGGTTGAAATGTATCGTAATACATATTACTCAATGTTATTCCTATGGGGAATTTCTCTATTTTGAATTGCTTTAGCTCCCTCTGCAGACCGAAGACAAATGAAACGAGTGTTAAATATATAGCCTGTGTTTCCCTCGGGATTCTAATGCACGATTGTGCCAAATTTAGTGTTTATTAGTCAAGCGACGATAGTCAATGTTATTCCTATGGAAGATTTCAAATTGTTTTTAGCCCCTCTGCAGACAAATTACACGAGGGTTAGTAAAAAAATCTGTTTTCCTCAGCATTTTAAAGGATAAATGTACCAAATTTGGTGTGAATTGCAGGTTACCCAAGGGTTATGGAAAACCTGGAATCGTCAGGGAATTTAATTTTGTCCAAAAAAAAGTCAGGGAAAATTACGCATTTTCATCTAAAACCTGTAAAATCATTGATCATGGCTTCTCAGATGCTTTGGAGAAAACTAGCCAATAAAATTCGTAGTTTCGTATTACTTTATTTTATGAATATAATTTTTCAACCGATTTTAAAAGAAACAGCTAATTTTTAACAGGTAAAAATTTATTTTAGTCCCTCTGGCTTAAATTGAAGAATTCCATGCTGATGATACGCTAGTGTGTGTGCCAGTTGCTTTTTTGGTGTTATTGGTTTGCTTCGCAAACGAAATGGGAATTCGTAGCCTATTGGATAAGAGCCCTAACGGAGTTGCCCGTGAATGGGAATTCAGCGTGACGTCACAATCTCTTGCGAAAATATAAATATTTAATAGAAAAGTTATTTATTAAAAGAAAATCACATGTATAAGGTATCCTGGTGTCAAATTTTCCGTAGATTCCAAATTCGTTGAAATTTTCAATCTTCCTTAAACGATCCCGATTTTACTAAAAAGAACAATGCCAGACAATTTTTTTTTTTGCTGAAATTGTAAGAGAGCAGGAGATGTAACCGGCTTATTTTTGGAGCGCGAATGTTGTCGTGACGTGACGTCACATTCTCTTACAAAATTATAAAATATATTCAATTAAAAATTTTTATTTGTTTAAAAAAGTCATATTTTTAGGAATCGATCTAATGTGAAATTTTCCGCATCTTTCAAATCTGTTGAAATTTTTACTATTTCTTAACGGTCTAGGAGATAGAAAAAAGAACTACATAACTCCAGTTAAAAGTTTATTTGTTTTTTATCGTCTGATGGAAAATCATTCCTCCGCGCAAAATGAAAACGGAAGAAATAAATTTTGAATCTAATCTTTTATGCTGCTGCCATTCCAAAGAAAACAATAAAAATTCAATTCATTTTAAAATGTTCTAGATTGAATTTTGAAATTCGCCGCGACGCGAAAATTGCTAAAAATTCGGTCTGTTTGTGTTCCAAATACCATTACTGTAGGTGCCATAGATTCGTTAGGACTTTGTGTACAGAAAAGAAACACTTCCTTTTATAAAAGTAGAGATTAAATCACAAATTGATTTAAATCAAAAATATTGGATTACTTGAATCCAAAATTACTTGGGTGTTATATATTAATTTTTACAGCAGATAATTCTTAAATCGGTTTTTTATTATTGGCTACTGAATGGGGCTAAATTACTTCTTGGTATACTTTTAAAATGTCGATAATTGCTCAAGTATGACATGGAATTTTGTTAACATTTGTATAGAAAACCTGGAAAAGTCAGGGAATATTTTATTTTTGGAATAGAGTGGGAACTCTGGGATTGGTCAAACAATAGTCGTAATAATAATGTTATTCCTATGGTTATTTCGAATTTTTTTTAATCCCTCTATAGACCCAAGACAAATCCCTCGTACAGTGCTTAATACATAGACTACATTTTCCTCAAGATTCTAAAGAATGATTATACCAAATTTGGTGTGTATTGGTTGTGTAGATTTGAAAAGAGTATAGACAGATACCAACTCTGCTTTCTATATGAATTAATAATCGAGATCGCGAAATTTAAATTGTTATTCCCGCAAAATGCACTGCCATTATTATCGACAGTTTAGACTTATAGGTACCCATGCATTAAAATTTTTAAAAAACTGCCTCCCATAATCTCTAGAACTAGAAAGTTAGCATATACTAATCGATAGTGGAATATCCGTTTCCGGATTGTAAATCGATGGACTTATGAGTGAAACCAGAACAGCTGGAAACCATTTAGGTCAGTGCCAGTGGTAACAATCTACTACACAGCCCAACATATAATTTAGTGCCGGCGTTTTTTTAGATTTATGTGTATTTCATATGTTGAAAACAAATATGATGTTAGTTTTGTCTATCACCTCTTGTTCCTGAGATATGACAGTAGCGTTATTTACTTAACACATTAAATTAGGGTATAGGCGTTAAATTAAAAAACCTCTTCCTTAATAAATTTTGTAAAACATTATAATTAATTGAAAAAAAAACACCGCAACACTTCTGTTTATCAATCTACAATAGATTAATTAGAAATAAAAAGAATCAAATAAAGGAAAAGTTTATTTTGTTCCACTGCGAAAGATTCTTTTGTTTGAAATTCTTGAGTGAACTTTGTTTACACAGTCTGCAGACTCCAACAGTATTCTGCCATCATGAGTATCCCATCTGCCCTGGTATCGGTCTCCTATTGTCTTTATGTCCTGGTGGAATTGTTCACCTTGTTCTTCACTACTATCGCCGAGATTTACAGGGAATCGGTCTATATGGCTATGCAAGTAATGGTAATTTTTAATTAACGTCGTACTAGAGCAACACGACGGTCTGGGATCAATCCCTTAAGGGAAAGATCCATGAACAACACCTAGTAGTTTTGAACCACGGTCAGATGACGAAGCAACACCTGAGCTGGCACCCCACTCTCCAAATCCACACCAACGAAATGTGAGGACTTTCGGCCACGACAGATTTAAGGTGCACCAGCCGCCTCTACACTGTACGCTTACAAACATCCATGCCCGTATTCGAACCAGGAGCCTTCCTATCTAGATGCTAACACCTTAACCACTATACCGGTTGGTCGGCTGTGCAAATAATGAATCTTTATGCTCAGTACAACTTAGGTCTGAAGTTGTTAAGCATGCTGTTATCTAGTTCAACATAGTTTTCAGCCTTGTGGTTGCCCAGAAAGCTCTTAACAACGAGGGCAAATGAGATACACGCTTTTCGCTCTGCCTCATTCATTCATGGAATACACGAAATAAGGATCGTATATGAGCTGTCTTATTAAAGGACCATCAAAAATTCCGGCTTTACGTTTTTCCGTACTTATTCCAGGCATTTTTTGCCCTATGTATGCAAAGCAATGGCTCCTGATCGAGAGCTTTCAAGAACTGTCATTAACCCTAGCTGTATATGCAGCGGAAGCAAGATGATTCTTTCTCGTCCGACTGTGCACACATCCGGTTTTTCAACGTGCGGTGAGATACATTAGATCCAATGGAGTAGTGCACACAAGCCTCCGGCGCCGTTGCGACGACGCACGTCTAACTTGCGTGCAATTTGTACCGCAATTCCCCACGGCACCGCAGCGCGCCGCACACGCGTCTCCGTTTTGAAGTACATTGTTTTTATAAATAAATGGATTATAACTAATAATTAATGAATGGTTGTGTCCAGTAACGTCTATTTTGTTTCAAAATATACATTTTTTCCCCAAGTAAGCGTGTTTATTTAAACACGTTTTCTTCGATAGAATATTGATCGCAAATGGCGCGAAATTAGTACTTGCGTCATTTCACGGTTGTGTGTGCATAGTTGGGCTTCGGTGCCGCAGCGGCGACGCACTTTGAAAAATCGGATGTGTCCGCCGGGCATAAGGGTTCACGAATGGCCATTTCTTTCTCCAGCCATGTTCTCTATCGTAAACCACTATTTTCTTATACAGTGGTATTGTTTGACTCTGCTATACAAGAAACAAGGATATTTCATGAAGCCTCCTTGCTGACCAAGGAGTAAGTTAACCATTTTTAAGTCCACACAAATTACTCAGTGACGTTCGTGAAACTTTAATCTTCTCCAAGACCGTAACTGGTATCATTCTTTCATTTTGGTAAAGTACGCAATGGGTATTGACCCGTATTGTGTTGCCATTGTGTAAATGTACACACTTCAAACTCCGCTTAAAACTGTTAATAAACAGTCGCCAATCAATTAAGAAAAATTAAGAAAGGCCCATTTTTATCAGTTCTCTAACATCTTGGCAAACACTAGATCGTTTTCATGAGAGAAGACAGAGTAAATCCTTTTCCCTAAGTATGTAATTTTTGTTCCACTATCAAGTAGATTCTTATCAGTTAATCTAGAAGTAAGTAATTCAGATGCTTCTTTTGAGACTCAGATACCTTATCATGTCACTTAACTCGTTTTGATTGAAACGTTGAGGACTTGATGCTCCCTCGATCGGTATCACAAGAAACATCAGAAATATTATATTCATCTTCAGATCTCTGGAAGCTGATGGAATAGTAATTTCGTCTGAGTGAAGAACATGCCGTCTTGCAGAGGCTAAATCAGGATATGTCCACTTGCTGCTGTTATTTCGGTTTATGCCGGTAATATTTACAATACAGAAATAACAAAGTGGTTTATGGGTTCCCTTCAAACCATTGGGGCACCGAATTTTCTACTCCTTCTCTTCCTATTAGTTCACTGTCGTAGATGTTCAAAACAAGTTTTACACACAATGTGTGGATCCCAAACTTTACCTTAACCACAAAGCCAAAGTACCCAAGGTAAGCTCTTTCAACAAAACCAGAAATGGCTATTCTGATCTCTTTCAGAGTGTACTCATCACATATGTAGAAAATACATCAGAATGATTAAAACAACTTCGACTGGATGCCATTCTTTCTTTCCATCAATCAGCAAAACAAAGAACTTTATAGATGTAAACACTAGCTTATGCCAGCAATATGGCTTCATACAATCAGCTGATAGTGGTACAGAGAGGAAAGAAGAAAAAAGGCAGGAACCAATCCACATAAAAATCTTAACCTAACCACTACTCAATAAGATGTATAATAAAATATATCGTAATGTAGTAGGGCATCGTGAAAGAATTGGAACTCAAGAAATGTTTCCCTCTGTGTGGAGAGGAAATGATTGGTCCCTGAAGGAAGCCACCAACGCTGAATCTCAAAAAGTAGATCAGGTAGAGAAAAACTGTTTTCATGTTTGAAACCAACACACGAAATATAGTTAAAATCAGTTTAAAAATTCCAGGCACCAAACAAAACACCAGGCAAAACGTAAAGAAATTTTAAAACTGTATTTACTAAACTAAAATATGATGGATCATTGAAAAAATTGCATTAACATATCGCACCCCGGCAAAAAAAGTGACACAAGTCAAAAAATTAAAATTTTCATGTTATGTCACTGAAAAATATGTATGAGGTGCCCCAGCGTGTTATATTACTATTCTATAGAATATAATAGAAGTTACCACCATAAATACTTACCTAAAATTTAAAAGAAGCTTATGCTATTTCAATATGTTTTATAGTATCCTTTAAGTTGATGTTTCTCAAATTCTGCAATTTTGAGCTGTGTCACTTTTAATGCCGGGTTGTGAAAAATTGGAATCATTTTATGTGATACTTGTACAAATACAGACAACATGCACAAAGTTTTATAAACTATACTAAACCGTTTGGACCTGCATTGGGCAGACAGATGGACAGACTGACACCAAACGGGCAATAGGCGGGTTTGGCATTAGAAGAGTCGAAAACGGATTGAAAATTTGAAATAGGTCGAAAATATTCAATGTACCAAAACTCCATTCGTATTTATATAGATTGGGACTTCTATATTACTAATATTAATTATTTGTTTCCATGATGTTGGACTGACACCATGCCGTTGTTGTCGAAGTTTGTCACCGGCTAGTGTTTCCATGGATCTTGAAGCCTAATTTTAATCTTTTAAGAAATCTTTGCCTTAATTTTGCGGAAAATCTTTAAATTGTTTATAAAAACCTTATTTTTTTTAACTCGTTTATAATTTTAACGAGCACTGCTTTAATAATTCCAACATTACATTAAAAACAAGATAAATGATACTCGTTCAAAGTGAAAGTGATATAATTTTAGCTAAAAATTGATGTTTTTAAAACTGGATCTCAGAGAATGAGACCCAAACCTAACATTTGTGAAAATTTCTTCGCCTGTTTAACAATGTCTTAACCCTCATGGTGGTTCATATTCACCTAGAAAACTGCCCTCTGTAGTGGCTAGTCTTTGATGCAAAATTTTCCATATTGTCAGCAATTCCAAGCAAGAGACAATTCGTTTTACCAAACGACGTAAGGATCTCGTTTACGCTTATTTCCGCTTTTTTCTTCTTTTGAGAAGTTTTGCTTTTTCTACAATATTTCTTTAGAATTAAATAATAGCATTGAATTACAGCCAAAGAATGAATGTAAAAAATAATAATAAGGAAATAGAATATCCTAACTAAACTTTATAAAGAGTATATTTGAAAAGATGCAAAATAAAAATTGAATAAAGTGCTTTTGAATTATAAAAATACATACTTGTCATAAATACATATTCTGTACCAGTGCTGCAGTCACGATGAGGGGGTTATGGATTAAAGCCCCACCCCCTTTCAAATAATAATTTCATTGTTTATAGTGGACTTTATATAGCTTATAAAGTTAAATAATAGGCAAAAATAGTTGCTTATCATAAACACATATTCTGTACTAGTGGCGCAGTCATGAGAGGTTATGGGTTAACCTTGCATGAAAAATTTCTGGCTGCACCACTGTTCTGTCCACACATTAGTACACAAATATAGTATTCTTATTCAGCTATTTGTATAGCTCAAAATATTGCTGTGTACACTGCTGGCCACCGTAAATGCAACACCCTGAAGGAAGCATGCAAATAATATGAAACTTACAACTTGCATTAGCGGAGGTGAAATATGCAAATGATTAGAATTTCAGCGCAGACGCACATCACGGTTAATGTTCTTTTCCCCGTAAGCCAGCTGTGTACTTCGTTCTTTTTCATTTGTTTCTGCCGTTTGTTACGTCAATCAAAATTTTTTGTTTTGGAATTGAAAAATTATTTATAACACTTGCATGTTTCATCGCCTAGTTTTTAAATACGTTTATTGTATCTGACTTTTGTTTAAGCTATATTATTAATGCTAGTTATGCTTCCAACGTCCACACAATTCTAATATTTTGTGTTTGAGAATTTGGCATATACACTGCTGGCCACCGTAAATGCAACACCCTGAAGGAAGCATGAAAATAATATGAAATTTACAACTTGCATTAGCGGAGGTGACATATGCAAATTATTAGAATTTCAGCGCAGACGCACATCACGCGCGCCTGTGGCGCCACTTCAAAGGGCTATTTAAGGCTTGGAGATTTCGACGATTTCAAGTACGGCAATTGTGTTTTTCTTGTGGTTTTTTCAAAAAAACGATCAATTATGCCTCGTAGAAAACAGCGATCATCTTTTGATCAAGTATTCGAGTTTACAGAGGAAGGATAGTGACCTACCGAGATTGTGGATTATCTTTCAGGGAAATCGGTAGTCGTGTTGGACGAAACCAAACAACTGTAATGCGGATATGTGATCATTGGATGCAAAAGGGTACGACGGACCGACGTGTTCGATCGCATCCACCTCAGTGCACCACTTCACGTGATGACAGGCATATTGTGCGTATGGAGTGACAGATCGTTCAGCCACATCACGAACCATAGCACAGCACATTCAGTCTGTAACGCATCATCCAGTGTCTGCGCGTACCATTCGACGCCGTTTACAGCAGAGTGGTCTGTCCGCAAGACGTCCATTGCTTCGTCTACCCTTGACGCAGAACCACAGACGTCTACACCGCCGATGGTGCGATGAAAGAAGGATGTGGACAGCAGAATGGAATGAAATTGTCTTTACTGAAGAGTCACGCTTCTGTCTGTAACACCACGATGGTCGGATTCGAGTCTGGAGACACCGTGGATTGAGGATGCTGAACAGCTGCGTTATGCACCGCCACACTGGTCCTGCACCAGGTATTATGTTGTGGGGCGGTATTGGATACCACTCTCGCACTCCTCTAGTACGCATTGCTGGTACTTTAAACAGCCAGCGTTACATCTCCGAGGTGTTGGAGCCAGTTGTCCTTCCTTACCTTCAGGGCGTGCCCACAGCCATATTTCAACAGGATAATGCGCGACCACACGTGGCACGCATTGTCCAAGGGTTCTTCGTCAATCGCCAGATTGAATTGCTTCCCTGGCCAGCTCGCTCTCCGGATCTTTCGCCGATAGAAAAGATGTGGTCCATGGTTGCTCAACGATTGACCCAGATTACATGCCCAGCTGCCACACCAGATCAACTTTGGCAACGTGTAGAAGCTGCTTGGTCTGCTGTACCCCAAGAACACATCCAAAGTCTCTTTGAATCAACGCCGAGGCGTGTGGCAGCGGTGATCTCCAACAATGGCGGCTACTCTGGCTACTGATTTTGGCAGGACCCACACTTCACAGAAATCTATAAATTTGATCATTTGATACTTGGTCAACATGTTATCTACAAAATAAATTTTGTTGTGATATCTCTTGTCTTTCTTGGTGTTGCAATTTGGGTGGCCAGCAGTGTATTTTAAAAGGAAATAGCATTATGAAATTTTGAATTTCCAATACGTGAATCATTTCAGGAGATATAATAATTTACATTTAATTTCTATGAGTGTGTGTGTGATTCTGGGAACATATCTTCAATGCACAATAATTTATATTTCAACTGTTTTTACCCCTCTATAAGTGGATTTTCATTTCCTTGGAGTAACAAGACAATTTTGTGTCAACGAGATACCTCGTCATTATCAACAGGTCATATCTTGGACGAAATATTTCGTCGAAATCACTTGGTGGGTTAATCTAGTGTGAAATCTCTCTATACTAAAAAAAAGTTGCCGCCGTCGCAGGATTGAAAACTCTGCTGTTTAGCTCGATTCTTAGACGGTTTCCCTAAAAAGTACGGATCAGAAAAATATGAAATTAACATTGTTTGTTCTTCAACGTGTTCTCTGGAGAACTGTAAAAATCTTTTTCCGATGAGGTTATTAGTTTAGTGTTTATTAAGTGTCAAAGTTTGAAAAGCGAAATTTCTTCCGCGAGTGAGCAAAAAACATACAAATTTTCAGTCTTACTCCGTGAGTTTTTTTTTAAAGAGTACATCTCAACGTAAATTTTTGCAGCTCGTCGAGTTTTTTTTTAAATTTCAATTTGGTTCTTGATAATATTTTTTTGAAATTCGGAAAAAATCGGGACATTTTTGTTACTTTTTTTTAAACTGTTATATCTATATTTTATTACTATTAGTTTTTAGTTTTGAAAATATCGCAGTATACCTCAGAATGTACTCTTTCTTACGGTATAGTTATTTTTTAAATTGGTTAATAAATAAGTTCGATGCAATCAAAAGTTGGTCACACAAAATTCGGAATCTTTGGATATTTTCGCTACTTTTTGTTAAAACCGTTATATCTACAGCGTAATACCGTTATTTTTTAAATTTGTAAACATCACTGAATACCATACATTGTACTCTTTCTTATTTGTAATTATTTTTTATATTGGTTAATAAATAAAGTAGATGCAATTCAAAGTTGGTCATACAATTTTTGGAACTTTCAGATCGTAATTTCCGATATAAAACTAAAACTGTCATATCTATATCGTATTACTATTAGTTTTTAATTTTGAAAATATCGCAGCATACCTCAGAATGTACTCTTTCTTACGGTACAATTATTTTAAAAATTGGTTCATAAATAAATTCGATGCAATCAAAAGTGGGTCACACAAATTTCGTATTTTTTAGTTCCGCAAGGTTCCGGTTCCACAAGCAGTAGTGGGTGGTATTTTTTACTATCGGGTTTGCCAGATATCACATTTATCGTAGCAACAATTGCCATAAAAACGATTTATTTTTATTTGACGAGGGAAATGGCTCGCTTTTTTCCCTCTGTTCTCAGACGGTTTACCGAGAAAGTACGAAGCACAGATCGTAAAGGAGATTAACATGGTTTACTTAAAATTGTACAGGGAACAAGATGCAGAAGATTTTTTACTGATGCGGCTATTAGTTTAGGGTGCACTAAGTGTTAAAGTAAAAAAAAGTGAAGTCACTTGCGAAAGAAGTATTGGTTTGCGAAGCAAACCAAACGGGATTGCGTAGCAATCCCTGGGAGTTGACGAGCGTAAGCGAGCAGGGGGCGAAGCCCTCGCTGTGACGTCATGTACCGGAAAATCAAATCAGGATAATACGAATTATTCAGATAGTTTCGTTGTCCATGAGATTCATTCTGCGAAAGGAATGTTGGTTTGCGAAGCAAACCAGATGGCATCCTGCCGCAGTCTAACTTCTTAATTGGCGTGACTCTTATAACGTTCAAGATACAATTGATGTACCGACGGTAGTCTAAAGGTTAAATTATTTTGTAGTTAAAATCAGATTTAACTGAAAGGAAATTTCTGCTGAATTGAGGTCTGCTCAGGACTGAATACGCGACTTGGTACTATTTTTTGTGCTATATTAAGGTATGTAGCTTTTGAATCTTCAGAGAAATTTCAATTACGATCCTTTGATTTGAGTATTAGCATTGGTTAAGAAAATAAATTAGTTTAAAAACAGCAGAACAAGTATCTCTTATTCATCAGAAATAAAAAACAATTTATACGATTTATTCTTAAATCAATATATTCTTTTCTGAAACACTTAATAAAAATCTTTTTTAAATTTGTGTGTAATTAACTTTTTGTTAGAATTATTCCATTATAATGTAGTTAAATTTCTATGTTCTACCACTGGCATGTATGAATAATAAAGCTTAATAACTTTTTACTTGATTAACAACTATGTAACTGAAATTTGCGAAGTTTCTTGCAAAAGACTTTCTAATATTAAAACAAGAGACAAAATCTGTTATGCTTTAAAAGTTTATCTTTCAGCGAGATTAAAGTGGACTCCCCGTTTACGAAACAATAAGGTATTGATTTTTTTATTTTTGAGGCACAAAACATTTCTTCTCAAAAATTTTGAAACAAAGAAAAATATAACTTGGGTAAAACTGAAGAACACGATGTTAGCCCCTTATCCAATAAAATTTTCGTCTCCAGATGGTTTTTTTACTTATTTTGATAGCCCGCCGTTGGAAGTCTTCCATTTGAGCGCCATCGGAAGCGCATTTAGCAAACCTTCCCTATGATTACCATATAATTACGGCCAATTGGCGATGGTACCGAGTTCTTGTATCTGATCAAAACTTGTTTCAAACAAAGAATTGTGTTTAATGGTTTCAACCATTTTGTAGTTCACGCCATTTTCACGGTGTAATATTCATCTGAACAAAGCCAATAGTTTTTAAGGCTTTTCCATATTTCTTAGCCTACTTATTAAAGATTTTTTCGGAAGTTTGAAAATAATCATGTCTGTACGACTATTTGAACGAAAAGAATCATTAATCACTGTAACGATCTCCCGACATGTGATTACGAGCACAGATAGGTTATAAGAACAGTTGTTCTTGAATTCTGGCTGCTACTGTTCTAGTAGACGAACATTGATGTATGACAGTGCCTGTGTTCTGATACGATCAAGAACATGTAATCTTAGTACTGTTCGGATTAAGAACGTGAATAATGTTAGATTTGTCATAGACTTGTGAGGAGGGATACGTGTTTTTGCACCGGACAGTGCGGCGTGAATATCTGAAGCTTTGTATTGCATAGTAAAAATAAATGTGCGTGTCCAATTTAAATATGCAGTGTTCCTCTGTTCTTGGCCACTACTACACACTAAGGATGCGACATCGACAGCAAAAAATCGATGTTTTGAAACATCGATGTTCAAAATTAAAACATCGATGTTGATAATACATCGGCCCAAAAACATCGATGTTTTTAAAATTCAATGTATTTAACTCCCCCCCCCCATTTCTTAAAACTGGTTTAGCAACTAGTGATGCGACATCGGCTTCAATACATCGATGTTTTTTTATAAAATATCAATGTTTTGAAAACATCGACATCGATGTCACATCCCTAATTTTCATACCCTTCACCCTTGGCTAAGTATGTTCTAAAAGTATGTTCAATTTGCTAATTATAAAAATTATGATACTTGGTTATTTTTTAAATTTTTATAACGGTACTTTTTTCATTTAAAAATAAAACATCCACAACGTAAAAACATCGACAAAAATACATCGATGTTTCAAAAACATCGATGTTAAATACATCGATGTTTTTTTAAAAAACATCGATGTTTTGAAAACATTCATGTCGCATCCTTACTACACACACTGTCTATCAAATTAGACATCGCTCGGTCGCTATGACAATCACTTGCTCCAACAATTAATTCAATAAACATAATCTATAAATTAAAATGATTCATTAATTTCCCCATGCAATGTTTGGACGATGTCTTAGAATACTTTACGCAACCGTTGATTAAGAATAATTTTTCAATCACATTTAATTACAAGTTTCGTGGAAGCAATTGTGAAAGATTTCGTAGGGTCAAACAATAAGTAACATCGTTACAATAATAAGCATTGCAAAATTCCTACATACGTTTATTTTGTAGTACTGCGAATTTTGTTCTGTGGAAAACCATATCCAACATATTTTAAGAGTTTATTTTGATTACTATTTTCTGAGAACAATTCGTCGAAAACCTTCACTGTACCTATTACTGATTAAGTATCCTTTTTAATGAGATGAATATACGATTCTTTTAACTCGTCTTTGTTCTGGTCTTAATAAAGTTTGAAGGCAGATGGTTTTGATCGGCTCTTTTGTTACTTTTTGAATGAGATTAAATAAATTATGCTTTATTCAAAATTGCATAAATAACTCTTTTTTTACATTTGAATTATTCGTTAAACAGACCAATTCCGATTGGTTAGTTCAATGGCGAAGACCTTTTCAAAATGTATATGCGACAGATCCTAGAAGTAATATGCGCTAAATATAATTCCATAGCCTACGAGCTATAGAATTAAATTTAGCGCATATTGCTTAGTTCCGGTTAACTAAAACTGTCACACAACACACAATCTCCACGTGTATCTCATTGACTAAAGATGTAACTATGTTGACACGTTACTTCTAGAACTCGCTGCGATCTGATTTCTAATAAGTGTCATGTTCAACTTATGCAACAGATATAGTAAAGTTGAGTAACAATATTTGCTTAATTCCCTCGTATTTCTGATGAATTCTTATATCTTAAACGCTTTCACGCTTAAAAAATTATAATTCATCATACAAATAAGTATGAATATGAAGGGTGAGTCAAAACTCCTTGGCCAAACTTCAACAATATTTCATTATTCCAGAGTTAATAGCTCTGATTTCAATGTGAGCCGTTGTAGCTCAGTTGGAAGAGTAACGGATTAGCAACCGGAGGGTTACGAGTTTGTAACTCAGTCCAACCAAAGATCGTCGTGTACACGGAGGCTGGTGCACGTTATATCTGGCATGGTGTGGAAGTATGGAGAGTGGGGTCCCAGCTCAGGTATTATTCTTCTCTCATCATACCGTGGTTTAAAATTACGAGGGGATGTCCTCGAATCTTTCCCTTCGGGATGGATCCAGGATAGTCGCCAAAAGACCGTTGTGTTGCTCCAATGCGATGTTAATTAACTACCTGCCTACCTATTTCACTGTGAATTCTGTATACACACGAAATGCAAATGGTCAAACTTTAAAGGGAATAAATAAATTTTTAATCACCCTTTAAAGGTGAAACTTTAAGTGGCAAGGAAAATTACTGTTGCTTAGTAGGTTTTAAAAACAATTAAGTGGGCTAAATTTTCTATAGGCCAGAAATAAGAATCTCGGGAGTATAAGATAAATTGCAAGTTGAGTATAAAGACCACTCACGGCACTCTCGAAACTTCCACACTAAGTGTAGGACATGACAGATTTAACACACACCAACTCCCACGTACACGACTGTCTTTTAGTTAGAACAAGTTTCGAACTCGAGACCCTCCAGTTGCTAATCCGCTGCTCTTCGTAACCGGGCTACCGCGGCCTTTGCAAGTTAGCAAATCGTTTGCAATACTCAAATAAATTCCGATTAAATATTCTTAAAGAAGAGGAAGGAAGAAAAGTTCTGCTATCAGAACAAAACAGTTTTCGAGTTCGTAGAAATTGAATTGAACTGATTATGTTGAAAAAAAATTATAACTGGATGAGAGTTTTGAAGGTATTATTCTTCCATATTCCGGGAGTTATTCGACGATAAAACAATAGAGAATGTTCTTTTCCCCGTAAACCAGCTGTATATTTCGTTCTTTTTCATTTGTTTCTGCCGTTTGTTACGTCAATCAAAATTTTTTGTTTTGGAATTGAAAAATTATTCATAACACTTGCATGTTTCATCGCCTAGTTTTTAAATACGTTTATTGTATCTGACTTTTGTTTAAGCTATATTATTAATGCTAGTTATGCTTCCAACGTCCACACAATTCTAATATTTTGTGTTTGAGAATTTGGCATATACACTGCTAGCCACCGTAAATGCAACACCCTGAAGGAAGCATGAAAGTAATATGAAATTTACAACTTACAACTTGCATTAGCGGAGGTGAGATATGCAAATTATTAGAATTTCAGCGCAGACGCACATCACGCGCGCCTGTGGCGCCACTTCAAAGGGCAAGTACGGCAATTGTGTTTTTCTTGTGGTTTTTTCAAAAAAACGATCAATTATGCCTCGTAGAAAACAGCGATCATCTTTTGATCAAGTATCCGAGTTCGACAGAGGAAGGATAGTGACCACCGAGATTGTGGATTATCTTTCAGGGAAATCGGTAGTCGTGTTGGACGAAACCAAACAACTGTAATGCGGATATGTGATCGTTGGATGCAAAAGGGTACGACGGACCGACGTGTTCGATCGCATCCACCTCAGTGCACCACTTCACGTGATGACAGGCATATTGTGCGTATGGCAGTGACAGATCGCTCAGCCACATCACGAACCATAGCACAGCACATTCAGTCTGTAACGCATCATCCAGTGTCTGCGCGTACCATTCGACGCCGTTTACAGCAGAGTGGTCTGTCCGCAAGACGTCCATTGCTTCGTCTACCCTTGACGCAGAACCACAGACGTCTCCGCCGCCAATGGTGCGATGAAAGAAGGATGTGGACGGCAGAATGGAATGAAATTGTCTTTACTGACGAGTCACGCTTCCGGTAGCAACACCACGATGGTCGGATTCGAGTCTGGAGACACCGTAGAGAGAGGATGCTGAACAGCTGCGTTATGCACCGCCACACTGGTCCTGTACCGGGTATTATGGTATGGGGCGGTATTGTATATCACTCTCGCAATCCTCTAGTACGCATTGCCGGTACTTTAAACAGCCAGCGTTACATCTCCGAGGTGTTGGAGCCAGTTGTCCTTCCTTACCTTCAGGGCTTGCCCACAGCCATATTTCAACAGGATAATGCGCGACCACACGTGGCACGCATTGTCCAAGGGTTCTTCGTCAATCGCCAGATTGAATTGCTTCCCTGGCCAGCTCGCTCTCCGGATCTTTCGCCGATAGAAAAGATGTGGTCCATGGTTGCTCAACAATTGACCCAGATTACATCCCCAGCTGCCCCACCAGATCAACTTTGGCAACGTGTGGAAGCTGCTTGGTCTGCTGTACCCCAAGAACACATCCAAAGTCTCTTTGAATCAATGCCGAGGCGTGTAGCAGCGGTGATCTACAACAATGGCGGCTACTCTGGCTACTGATTTTGGCAGGAACCACACTTCACAGAAGTCTATAAATTTAATCATTTGATACTTGGTCAACAAGTTATCTTCAAAATAAATTTTGTTGTGATATCCCTTGTCTTTCTTGGTGTTGCAATTTGAGTGGCCAGCAGTGTATTTTAAAAGGAAATAGCATTATGAAATTTTCAATTTCCAATACGTGAATCATTTCAGGAGATTTAATAATTTACATTTAATTTCTATGAGTGTGTGTGATTCTGGGAACATATCTTTAATGCACAGGCTATAGTTTGATTTTTAGTATTCTGGTGTCAGTAATGTGTAATTTAAAAAAAAGGCATTTTTCATTACAGGAATTAATTTTTCAATACAACCCACCGTTTGCAGAATCAATTACTTTATTTTGCTATTTAACACTTTTTTTTTCTACATGTGCAAAGTAGATGATAAGCTTTTTTTTATAATAACGATATATATATTTATTTGCTAGGTTGTCTTTTTTCTTAATATCAAGGCACCTCAGACAGCCAACCATTTTATATTAAATGTTTTATCCGTTAAGTGTTCTAAAAGGTATTTAAAACAACCTTATAATAATATATATCTTGATTAATTTATTGTTCAACAAAAAATACAGATTTTAAGTTTTAGAGTGAACAAGTTTTTCTTTTGAAATTCCCGAGGAAGCATAATAACGGTACACTTCTTTCCTTTGAAGTTCTTACCCGATGTTTAGAAATAAGAAATACAAGACCATGTTTACATTTCATTTAGAGATTTAATTCCGAGAGAACGGGTGTTTCCTTTAGTGCAGTTGAAATCACGTCTCACTGGAACAACATAATGGGCTATTAACGGATTAATCCCGGAGGAAAAGATCCTAGTTTCATTTAGAGAGTTAAAGAATAAAATATAAAAGAAATGAGAAAGAGCTTAAGAGTTGAGAAATTCAGAAAGGAAAAAGAAGTTTACGGAGAGAATTTGAATAATTTCTCCCAGCTACAATTAATTTCTTGAAACAGCGTTGAGTTCGGAATTTTATCTTATAATTAAGATATTAGTTTGTTTTTATGAAATCGATAGAAGTAGAGGTTTTTCCAAAAATATATTATTGATGTAATTTAACAGCTTTTAAATATACACAGTCCAGTCACATTAATGGGACCACCTGTCAAAAGCCAGAATAACCACCTTTGGCAGAGCGGACCGCTGCGAGACGTGCAGGAAGAGAGTCAATTAGGTTTCTGAAGGTGTTCACTGGGATGTTGAGCCATGCCGACTCCAGTGCCGTGGCCAACTGCGCTAGATTTCGCGGTTCAGGATCCATGGCGCGAACAACCCGATCGAAGTGGTAACACAGATTCTCGATTGGGTATAAATCCGGTGAGTTTGCTGGCCAGGGGAGTACGGTAAACTCATCCTGGTGCTCTTCGAACCACACACATACACTGCGAGCTGTATGACACCTCGCATTGTCCTGCTGGTAGATGCCATCATTCTGAGGGAAAATAATTCGCATGTAGGGGTGGACATGGTCCGCAAGGACAGATGCGTACTTGTGCTGATCCATCGTGCCTTCTACAATGATGAGTGCACCCAGTGAATGCCAGGAAAACATTCCCCAAACCATAATGCTCCCTCCTCCAGCCTGGATCCTTCCGGCAATTGTTGCAGGGTGTTTGCTTTCAGACGTTTCACAACGTATGCGCCAATGTACATCTGTCCGATGAAGCATAAAACGTGATTCATCGGAAAAAGCCACCTGTCGCCACTCTGTGGACGTCCAGTTGCGGTACGGGCGTGCAAATTCCAGCCTTCGTCGCCGATGAACAGCAATCAGCATAGGTGCATTAACCAGGCGTCTGCTGCGGAGGCCCATGCGCAGCAACGTTCGCTGAACCGTTGTTGAGGATACACTCTTGGTAGCCCCTTGGTTCATCTGGGCGGTCAGTTGCTCAACAGTTGCACGTCTATTCGCCCGAACACATCTCCGTAGCCTTCGTTCGCCTCTGTCATCTATAGCCCGTGGTGCACCACATGTGCCACGCCGCTGATTTTGGATAGTGCTATTTTGCCAAGCACTGTATACTTTTACCACGGCGGCACGCGAACAGTTCACAAAATTAGCCGTTTCCGAAATGCTTCCACTCTTGGCCCGAAAGCCAATAATCATGCCCTTTTGGACGTCGGATAAATCGCTACATTTCTGCATTACGTCAACGATTGAAATGCTTTCCGATGCCCTAGGACATCCTTTATATTCACTCCACTGCAATGTGCTGCCACCTGTCTTTTGTGATTGGTTATTTCACGTTGACGTCGAAAGTAGATTGTGGTGACATTAATGTGACTGGACTGTGTATTTCAATATTTGAGCTAATGGGAGTTCATACCGTGGGTTATAATTTCTATTATTTTGTCATCTCAAAAAGTGGACATTAATAGTTTTGTCTTCTCAAACTTTGGTTTATGAAAGGGATTTTCAGTGAAAACAAACAAACCAGGCTGTCTGCGAAGATTGTACTACCTCTGTCAAATGTTCTTGCACGATACATATCCGGATTTTCTTTAAATGTACTTTGTAATGGGGGGGGGGGTGCACATTAAATCTGTCGTGGCCACAAATTTCCTTACGTTGACGTGGTGTGGGGAAGTTTGGAGAATGGAGTGCCAGCTGAAGTGCTGACCTCGTCATCTGACCTCGGTTCGAAATTACGAGGTGTTCTGATCTCTTCCTTCGGGATTGCTCCCGAATCGTCGTCAATAGCCCATGTGTTGCTTCCAGTACATGTTCAAATTCCTTCCTGGAAAAACAGAATCCTAAAACTGTCACGCGTTTCAGAAGGTCCTATTTATCTAACTTCAAGTCACGATTACATTGAGAAGCATTCGATCACAGTATATAGATGCAAGGATATGCGGGTATAAATAATAATATATGGTTCAGCCAGCTGAAACTTATTAATGTCAGTAGACAGGTTCTTGGCCGTTCATGAATATTTATTTTCCTGTGGTCATTAACCCAACTTCAACCTAGATACGAGCTTGTGAGTAATGCTCCTTTGTGTGGCGCTCTTAATGTCCTTTAGTCACCCAAATAAATTATTTACTTAATGATGAGTACCAATGGAAATGGCTTCTTTTCTTACTTGCTTTTCATTAAATGACCGAAACTCGTGGAAAGAGGTGTAAAACACACGTGCGTGACACAATTCGGCATAAGTATATCTGCTTATTAATGCTTTATTGCGTGTTAACTTCGACGATTGAAGAAAAGCTCAGAACATGACAGCCAGTTGCAGAAAATAAAATACCCTTAATGCCGTCGAAAATGTGCATCTGGAACAAGGATGCGCGGCCCGCGAGCCACGTGCGGCCCTTCGTTGATTTGCTGGCGACCCACCTCACCATATGTCACCCCGACCAGAAAAGTGACACTGGTCAAAATAAATTTTTTGATGTTATGTCATTGAAAAATATGTATGAAGTGCCCCAGCGTGTTATGTTACTATTCTATGGGATATAATAGAAGTTACCCCCATAAATACTTACCTAAAATTTAAAAGAAACTTATACTTATTTAAATATAAGTTTTATTGTATCCTTTAATCTGATGTTTGTCAAATTCTGCAATTTTGAGTTTTGTCACTTTTTATGCCGAGGGCCGATATGCTATTTTAACTTTAACAGGTCACACGACAACTATTTTAATCTAAAAGTAACTAGGATTTGAAAATGTTATGAAAATTGTGGTTTTGACAGTTAATTTTATAAAATCTCGCGGCCTTAATCGCAGGCAATGCAAAAAGTTTCTTCATTGAAAGCGAATACGGTGATTTGATTTTTTACTCTGCAGTGAGATGGATGAAATGTTTCATGACTGAAAAAAAAACATCCCTGAAATAAAAGTCCGGATTGGTAATGTGACTTAGCTTTCTTGTTGACTTTATTAATTAGTTAAATACGCGACTTTAGGGAAAAGATCAATTCATTACTAAACTTTATGCGGCCACATTTATATTTTCACACACAATGCAAGTTAAAAGAAATCTATTTCAAACCTAATTAAAGTCAGTAAATTACGCCCATTTTCCTAATTACAAAAAAGTTTCTGAAAAGTTCAATGGCCAATTTCGTGACTTCCTGTTAAAAAGATTGATAATTTTATCATTTTTCCAAGGATCGTTTTTCTGTTTTTCAAAAAGTAAAACCTTTGCTAGATTTATTTAACAACCATTTTATCAGAAATACAGCCGAATCAGTACAGCATCAATCTATAGAAAATGTAAAATAATAAGAATCTCCAAAATAAATTTAATGAAGATAATTTTTGTGCTCAGATGGTAAAATGTTCTGTCCCTTTTCCCAAAAAATTGACTAACTCCCATTCTGGAGTCTGGTTTGTTAATGTATAGAAGGTGGCAAAATGTCGTAAGTCTTTCTCTTTCAGTTTATGAGAAAACAAAGGTGGAAAAATGTAATATAAGGCAAAATACACAGAACCACGTGTTGAATCTTGAATCTTAAAATTGATGTCACGAAAAATTAAGAAAAGGACTTATAACATTTTGCTATCTGAGCACAGATTTGTTAGACTTCTATTGTTGCGTCGGATAAAAACAATTACCTATCGTTGCGAGATTATGCATTAAAATGCACAATCCTATTTTGGTTAAAATACCTATGAACAAACCTTTTCAATCATGAATATTGACTAATCGAAATATAGAAGTGAACTTAACTAATGAAAATTTAAAATCGACTTTGCTCTTGGCTTCTTTAAAAATCTAACCAAATGTTAAAACAATTGCTGAAATTAATGCGCAATGCCATGCACCGAATTAGATTCATTTACTTTTAAATATCTTTCTTTTGTAAACATTAAATATCATAATAAATATAAATAATATATGATAGATAACTACATGTTTTTTAGGCGATCTATAGAGGATCTATTTAGGAATCTATGTAACCCTGGGTCTTATGTCTGGGCATCCGTTTTCTAGTCCAATCCCCTACTTTACCTAAGAGTATTCTGTGCGCCATGAAAAATAAATCCAGTCAATGTGGCTTAACTTTTCCTTTTTCAGATTTTCTGCACTTTTGGTTTAAAATCAAGGTTTGCCAAAAGTGGAATAAAATTTTATGATATTAAGGCCCAGAGAACACATCCGATTTTTCAACGTGCGGCGCTGCTGCGGCACCGAAGCCCAACTATGCACACATAACCGTGAAATGACGCAAGTACTCATTTCGCGTAATTTGCTATAGATATTCTATCGAAGATTTATTACCTTACTTAGTTATTTTTTAGAAGTTTATTTCGCTTACTTGGTGTAAAAAAGTATATTTTGAAACAAAATAGATGGCGTTACTGGATACATTTATTAATTATTATTTATATTCCATTAATTTAAGAAAACAAGGTACTTCAGAACGGAGAAGCGCGTGCGACGAGTTGCGGATCCATGGGGAACTGCGGTACAATTTCCACGCAAGTTTGGACGTGCGTCACCGCAGTTATGTGTGCACTACTCTATTGGATCTAATGTATCTCCAATCGCACTTGCGTTGCGGCAGCGGCGCCGCACGTTGAAAAACCGGATGTGTGCATCGGGCCTAATTGTTGTCGCATAAATCGTTTGTTTTTCTTCCTGTGATTCTCGAATCGATGTCGAAGCGCCAGTGTGGGTTAAACGTTTTACTCAACATGATTTATCTTAATAATCGAAGTCTTCTTGAGTAACGCACGTGCACCAAATAATCTTCGAGGACATCTGAAGTCAAACTCGCCTTATCGCATCTCTTCGGTGCATTTTCCTTATCTTTTTAATAACACACACACGGGACAAGCAAAACATAACGATTGTATTTGCTAACGGAGAGAAAAGGCATTCGAAAATCCCGAACACGATATCTAGTATATAAATATTCCTTCAAAACAGAAAAAAAAATTGTTATTATAATTTATTTTCGTGCAATGTTCTACAAAGGGATTTTCAGCTATTATTATCATCAACAATGTCAATTGCCATTGCACAATGGACATGGTAATTATTACCAATTGGCGATTGTACCGTGTACTTGCCTTCTCTTTTTCTCTCATCACGGTAACACATGAAGTTGTAGGTAGGTGGCTAATTCACGTCACACTGGAGCCAAATAATGGTATATTGGCGATGGTCCGAGATCAATCCAGAAGGGAAAGATCCGAGTACGACACCTCGTAATTTTAAACCATAGTCAGATACAAATATATACAAATACAAATATTGACGACCAGCTACAGGCTCAAGCCCAACAAGGCTGATCCTTTGTTTATGAATTCCCCAATTCCCACTGACTATCTAATTGGATCTTAAATTCGTACACTCCCTTTGAATTAACTATATTTTCTGGCAACGCGTTCCATTTGTCTATTACCCTATTAAAGTAATGTGTCTACTTTTTACCCTATTAAAGTAATGTAATTAAAATGTGTCTTATTCAATTTATACCCATGGCCCCTTGTTCTGTTATCCCTATTGAAATTTAAGCCCTCTGTGTCCCCTTGTTTAACCAACTTGAAAAGCTGAATCAAATCCCCCTCCTTCTTTTTTCCAGTGTATACATGTTTAGCTTACTTAAACGTTCATCATAGTCGAGATTTGCTATCCCCTTTATTATTTTTGTAGCTCTGTGCTGAACCCTTTCAATTAATTCTATATCCTTTCTCATATATGGAGCCCAGAATTGTACAGCATATTCTAGATGTGGTCTTACTAAACCCTTATATAACGGCAAGATTATATTCTTATCTCTTGAAGTTACAGTCTTTTTAATATACCCCAATAATTTATTAGCCTTTTTACCCGCAGCTGAACATTGGGGACCCATTTTAAAATCCCTGTGAATTATCACCCCAAGATCCCTGACTGTACAAGATACTGACCAGCAGACAGTACTCGGCTCCACTGTTCCTGTAACCCCAATGCAGAACTTGACACTTCCCTAGATTAAATGACATACCCCATTTTACAGCCCATTCGGATATCTTATCAAAATCCCCTTGTAAATTCTCTATCTGTAACTTGGTATCCACTGTCCCTGATCTGCCTGGCACCCCGCTCTCCAAACTTCCACACCACACCAGCGTAAATGAAGTTTGTAAGAGAGTAATCTTTTCGCGGCAATCTAAGGACTTTCGGTTTATCTCAACAGATTTACTAAAAAGGTAACGAAAGATATTTTATATTTTTTACGAGAGACATTCTCTGTCAAGCTAAATGCAGGTGTCGGTAGTGTTTTTACGACGATACGTGTTTCCCGAACGTACTTTGAACATCACATTAGTTGGCTTTTGTCATTCAAATACGATTTCAGCCTTTCGCCGACAAAAACTAAAGAGAATTAATTCTGAATAGAAACATGACAGTGTTGACCAATTAGACAGAAGACCAAACGTTGTAAAACGGCGATGAAGTACATTCATAACCTCGAATGTACCATGAGAGAGAATTCGGACAGCACAAGTATAATTTCTGCAGACGATCTGGTTAGTTTACACTGAAACGAGTGTTCTTGTCCTTCGATTCATTTCACTCACAATTTTATTCAACTGCTGTATACGATGGACGAATTTTGAAACCCAAACTATTCTGAACAAGTCTGGAATATTTCCATGCAACGTTTCTAATAAATTAGTTTTGTAGAAATGTCTTTCGTAGCCGAAGGGAATCGCTCTTCCAAGCGCTTTTATCTGTTCTACTGCGAGACATCAGAGTTGTAACATATCGATTGGTTCTCTTTATTTGTTCCGATTTCGTTGGAAGAAGGATAACAACTTGATCCCAAGAGGACGATTCGTTTCTGGCGGTAACGAAACTCGCAATCAAGTCCACGCTTTCTTCTACGTTATAATTAAATTTTATAGATCTAGAGGGCTCCCCTCCCCTGCTCACCGCCTCCGGGTTTGATCCCCGATGGTCGTCAATAGCCCGTTGTGCTGCTCCAGTGTGACGTTAATTAAAATACCTACATACCCTTGCTCACTCCCGCTCGATCAAGTCATTGCCAAACAATATTTTAGAATTTGGTCTTTTATTATCGCTCCCTGTTTGAAATGTTTTGTACCGTGGAGCGCGAAAGTATTCGGCAACCTCAAGATCTCCGGCATGATCGAGTTGTTGCCAAACAACAAATACAAATTTGGCTTTTTTTTATCGCTCCATGTAAGAAGTTGTAGGTAGTTAAATTAACGTTTCGCTGGAAGCAACACAACTAGGGTTGCCAACTTTTTCTGAGACAATTCCGGGACATATCGCCCCAAACTGAAATATACGAGAACATGTGTATAATTTCACAGTATTTTCTCCACTGAGAAATCACTTAATATAACAAATCTAAGTTTCCAAGGAAATTTTTTTCACGTACAAAAAATATGTAAAAAGTAATAATAGCTATTTTTATGGGTTTTTTTTAATTTTAATTATACGAGCCTTTTGTTCCTCTCATGTACATAGTAATAATCTATCTATATCTATAAAATTCAAATACCACTGACTCATCACTGTATCTCAAGAACTACAAGTCCTAGGAAGCTGAAATTTTGCAGAGTGTTTCTTCTTATACCGTAGGGGTGCACTAAGAAAGGATTTTGAAAAATTCGAATCCTAAGAGGCCTAAAATTGACCTAAGGCCTAAGCCAAAAGCAATTTGAAATCTCCATACAAATAACATTGAATATAAAACGATTGATATACGCATCTCAGATTGCTTTACCAGTGTTGATCGAAAAACAATTTTCTTAAAACAAATTAAATTATAATGTTCATGTTTGAACTGAATTTTTACTTCTTCCCATGATGGAAATAATATTTATGAATATTTGATTGATGAAGAAATAATATTTAGAACATTTAATTTCAATTTACTTAAATTTTATAATGGAGCACGAAAAGCACAAACGATAAACTCATTGATCATAAAAGCGTAATTTTGCTACTCGGTATCTGGCAAACTTAGAATTAAAGTTTAGTTTTTTAAATTTGATTTATAATTCTTTTTTACGGTATTTGAGTTGAAAACGATAGGGTTGCGATCATATTTGAGAATTCCCAAGTATTATAAATATGTGTTCTTTTTTGCTTATAAATCATTGTCTTCATCAATGTTGTGCAAATTTTTTGTCGAATTGTTTTACTTCAGAATATATTCAGAAAGTCGAAATTCAACACGCTAGAACAGATATTTTTTTCAGAATTCTGCCTTTTTTAAGGATTGGAATTTTGTTTCTGTTTGCATTATGTGTTCCGGTATATTACCTATACCAGAAATATTATTTAGGAGTTGGATTTTATTTATTTATTTCCTGCAAAATATCACTACACATGGGTACTTTTGTGGTGGTATATGTATATTTCCACCAACTTTCTTTAAATCTTTGTTTCAATACGTAATAGTGTGTTTAAAAAATAAATAAAATTTACGAATCAAAAAAAATTTTTAAGTGTGTAATTTGTTATTTTAAAATGACATGAAAAATTTCAAAAATAACTTTAAAACAAGATGGGTTACGTTAAATTAAAACTGGTAGTCATACTTTGTAGTTCAAAATATATTTCAAAATTTTGATATAGGTTTTCATTGAAAGTCGATTAAAATAAATTAAATTTCATTTGTTTTTCGTGTTTCATGGGTGTTATTGAAAGCTGTACTCCATAGTATAGTAACTACATATATCACTCTAAATAGATACGTGCTTTCCATTCAGAAACCAAATTTCTGATCTTAAAAAGTACCATAAGGGTTCAATTTAAAACTTTATGTGCGTTGGAGAAAAAGGAATTTTTAACAAGACTTTGTTGATCTTGGAATAATATCACACTCAGTAATTTTGAAAAATCGAAATTTTATGTCTTAAGAGGCAGAAGTCGAGGTTGCTTACTCTATTTATTGAAGCTGTTCTTACGCAACTTAGATGCATGTGAATCGTTCGTTGAAAGTTATTTTCTTTTTGTAAAAGCGCTGTAAAATCAACCTTCTGTTTATTAAAAAATTGTTATCGATTGGGTTTAATTTGTCTTCTCTTATGACATGTATTCCTAACAAAAGCTCTGTTATTCCACATGCCACTGAATGGAATTTTCTGGAAAAAGTGCCGTTTGCTTCAAAATAAATTAGTCACGAATGCCGTAAATTTTTAGTCCCCTTGGACAAATAGAACGCGGGTTAATATGTAGCCTATCATATCCGCAGGGTTCTAAAATATAAGTGTATCAAATGTGTGGATTGGCCAAAAGGTGGATTTGTGTAGAGAACAGACAAACGTCAACTCTGTTTTATATATCTAACAGAAGTTTCGTTATTCCACCTGCAGCTGAATGGAATTTTCAAGAAAAATTGCGTTTGCTTCAAACTAAATTAGTAACGAATGTTGTAACAATTTAATTTACCATCTTCTCATATTGATGATGAAATTCGAAAATATCGTATACTAGGTGAAAGAATGGCACAATGAAAACAAATTCATAGGAAAACTAAGTGCAAGACTATCCACCAAGAATTCGCCAGTTTTACTGAAATTGAATGCACGGGAATATTCGTAGTCACTCGAAAACTTAAAATCAACTTCAGCAGAAGTGTGACGAATATGAAATGGATTATATGGTTGGATACAACATATATATATATATGCATATTTGGGTTCGAAGTAAATTGTAAAAGCAATGGAGAAGTTAAATTGGCATTAAATGTTTTTCCCGTACACTTAAATGATGCTAAGATTCTTTTTTGAAAAATAATTGATGATGACTTTTCAATCAACATATTATTAATTCAACCCGAGCAAAGCCGGGTCTTTCTGCTAGTATTATTATAAAAGGCAGTGTTTGTCTGTTTCTTGCCGCAAAATCCTGACGATTCTATAGCACTTACAGCAATGAGATTTGGCACACAGGTAGTCCGAATTTTTTGCAATTTTTGGGTTGCGGCGAATTTTAAAATTCAATCTAGAAGATTTTTAAATGAATTTAATAGTTTTATTCTCTACCTGGTTCTTCAAACACGTTTCTTTCGGATGAAAGAATTACGCCAATCTTGACTGAATACCAAATCCCCCACGTGACCTTGCAATCAGCCTTGGAACCATGCCAAGTTTTTTTCATCGCCCCGTAGAGCTCTCAGAAAATTATTTTTTTCGTTTCTGCTTTGATTTTGCGCGGCGGAGGAGCCCTTCGCGTTAAAAAAAGAAACAGATGACATTTCCAGTCCCATTCCCTTTCCGCTTCCATTTTCATTTTCAATGAGAGCAAGAAATAAAAAAACATATCGACTGGGATTGTAAAGTTTTTTTTCGTAAAATCGGAATCGGTAAAGATTGATTGAAAATTTCAACGGATTTGAAATCTGAGGAAAATTTTACTATAGATTGATATTTAAAAATATGATTTTCTTTAAATAAATAATTTTAAAAATGAATACATCTTCAACGGATTTGAAATCTGCGGAAAATTTTACACCAGATTAATACCTTACACCACGTGCACGGACAACGCCGGGCTAGCCACGCATTGGAAAGTAATAAATACTAACTTAACCTCTTGTTGCATTGAAACACTATTAAAAAATAAAAATGGTAATGTTCGCATACAAAATAGAGATATTGTTCGTGTTTTGCTATTTATACAGAAACGAGAGTGTTCCAAATTCTGTTTTACGAAATTCGAATATGAAAATTTGTGTTTGTCTCCACCTCCAATTTTAAAAATAAATTCAAATACATTACAATAGAATTGAAAGGCAACTAATACCATTTTTTCACGATGGTCCCGCTCTGAACTGCAGCTGTATTGGTTATTTTGTTATGACACAAGAGTTATCTGACCATGCTATTTAACCCTCCTGTGGGTTGGTCTTCACGAGGTATCTTGTCAATAGCAAAACTGACCAGATCTTGATCTCGTCATCATAAAAAAATGGCGATATCTTGATGACGAAATATTTCGTCATTAGCAAATTGGTCAGACCTTGAAAACGAGATATCCCGTCTAAACCACTTGGAGGGTTAAAAAGGAATTTTCCACACAAATATATTTCCAAACGGAAAAAATTCTAAATTCCACCACAATAATCATTAAATTCCAATATTAAGGAGCTTTGATGAGTAGACCCTGCAGACCAAAGATTCCACAACTTTGTAAGGATAGGAAACTTGCTTGTTGCAAGATGTGTTCAAAAATCCTTCTGAAACAACGACAGAAATGTGTTCTAAAGTAAAATTATTTTGTAGAAAGAATTAGAGTTGCAACAATTAGCACACACACAACACACTACAAAATAGTGGTTATTATGGGCAACATGACAGGCAATGTTAGATATTGAATTTTTTGCAAGTACTAGGGATCGATAAAAGTATACATGGATCTTTTCAAGAGAAATTTCGTAAGTAAGAATAAAAGTATGGATTCTATTCCAACACATGAGGCAATGGTACAAAATATAATGCTAAGAATTCAACGGTCTGATAAACAGTCAAATAAAAAAACTGTTTGAAAACGTCCTTAAAAGTTAATCGTAATTCAAATATTTCTGTTCTCCCATTGCTTTTATGAAAAATCTGAAGAAATAAATAAAAAATCTGAAGTCTTAAAAATATAAAATCCATTCAAAACACATTGTTAGAGTAGGACTGAATGGGTTCAACTTCGAAGCAGTCTAAGCTGTAGAAATACATACAAAACCTTAGAAACACCGTTTCTCATGATTTTTATATATACAATATAATTTTGTACTTTTTACGGTAGTTGGTAGAATTTATTTGCGTACTTCATTTCAAAAGTCGTGTTGAATTTTAAACATTTTTTGCAAAACTTTCTTGATAATCATTCTTTTGATGGTTTCCAAAAATCAATTGGTTTTCTGTGGTTAAATTTTAATTCGTAATTTTAAATACATAATTTAGGTCCGGTGCCCACATCCGGTTTTTCAACGTGCGGCGCCGCAAGTGAGGTCTGAGATACATTAGATCCAATGGGGTAGTACACATACACCTCCAGCGCCGCTGCGGTGACGCACGTCCAACTTGGGTGCAATTTGTACCGCAGTTCCCCACGGCGCTGCATCTCGCCGCACACGTTGCTCCAATCTGAAGTGCCTTGTTTTCATGAATAAATAGAATATAAATAATAATTAATAAATGGTTGTATCCAGTAACGTCTATTTTGTTTCTAATTATACTTTTTTTACACCAAGTAAGCAAAATAAACACGTTTTTCTCGATAGAATATTTGTCGCAAATGGCGCGAAATGAGTACTTGGGTCATTTCACGGTTATGTGTGCTTAATTGGGCTTCGGTGCCGCACGTTGAAATATCGGATGTGTGCACCGGGCCTTAAGCAGCATGAAAATAGAAAAAAACTCCGCGTGACCGATGACTTCGCAAACCACAATGTTCATCTATACAATCACTAAAATGAACCACGTTCAAGTTTAGAAAATACCATGGTAAGTGGTAATATTTTCTCTCTCGTCTTCATAGCGTTTTCATTAAACAATGGGTGAATGCACCGGAATGATAAAAATATTAAAAGTCACACACTTAGGCCCGGTGCACACATCTGGTTTTTTAAAGTGCGGCGCCGCTGCCGTAACGCAAGTGCGATCTGAAATACATTAGATTCAATAGAGTAGCGCACACATAACTTCGTCGCCGCTGCGGCGCCGCAGTCCAACTTGCGTGCAATATATTCTCCACGGCGCCGCAGCTCGCCGTACACGCTTCTCCGGTCTAAAGTACCTTGTTTTCACAAATAAATAGAATATAAATAAAAATTAATAAATTGTTGTATCCAGTAACGTCTATTTTGTTTCAGAATGTACTTTTTTACACCAAGTAAGAGAAATAAACACGTTTTCTTCGATAGAATATTTATCGCAAATGGTGCGAAATGAGTACATGCGTCATTTCACGGTTATGTGTGTATAGTTGGGCTTCGGTGCCGCAACGGCGCCGCACGTTGAAAAATCGGATTTGTGCACCGGGTCTTATATTCCAGTGGTTTAAGTTCTATTAACCTACATAATTGTTGTCTTGACGAGGTAACTTGTTAGTAATAAAACAGACCATATCTTGATCTCGCCTCAAGCAAAAAAATCGGCAATATCTTGATGACGAGATATCTCGTCATAAGCAAAATTGACCATACCTTGATGGAAGAGATATCTCATCGAAACCACTTAGAGAGTTAAAAGGAGTAAAAACGAAAGAAAAGATTAACAAATTTTTATTGATTTAACTTTTAGAAGTTCGGCAGTAATTTCAAATTTGTCCAAGCGCGTTTGTCGAAATGATGCAAGAAATTGATGTATTAGTTTTAGTAAAATCTGTCAGTCATCAGACATTGCAATCAAAACAATGACGTTAGCGTAGTTCAACGATTTGTTCTGAAAACCTAAAACTAAGAATACCGTTCGTGATTGATATCAATTACAGCAAACTCTGGTGCTAATGAAAGAAGCTTACTTTTAAATGATACCACTCACACAAGTGTGTATTGAATATCCACTCACAATTTTGTAGTTACGTCGTTGTTCTCTAAATTGAAATATTCAACACAAAAACACTTTACTGTACAAATTAGATTTATTTATATTTTATCTTTAAAACACATTTGTTGATATTTTTATTCAGTTATTTATATAATGAAACGGCCAGAGTTTATATAACTACGATAAAATATACACTTAGGGGATTTAGAAGAATTGCAAACAAACTTATACAAACGTTCTAATCAGCACTTGAGTTATTGTCACACCGAAGAGCTTATCTCCCATAAAGGAATACCATACGTAATGAAACGTACAGGGTTTAGATAAACAATGACACACTGCACACACTTACGTCTTAGACTCTAATTCAACACACTTATTTAGTAGTCCCAATCATCAATTGCGTCATTGTGACACCAAAGAGCTAATCTACCATAACGGAATACCATACTTAATGAAAAAAGTTTAGATCAACAATGACACGAAACACACTTATGTCGTTGAGTGGAATTCAACCGAGGCCGTGCGCAAAAGAACAGTCAGGCCAGAACATTCGGACATAGAATCCACTGTGACGTCACAGCGTAAAGCCTACTTTTAGACCAAAGTGGTGTGGATTTTGTGTTAGTATTTGTGTTATTTTTGGGTTTTTGGGAATTTCCAATACAGAAGGATTGATTTTGTGGATTACATTTTGACTTATCAGTCTAGTGAAGTAAGTTTTTAGCCTTTATGTTTATTTTTAATGCAAAAAACATATCTTAATGTTAACTTGATTGCATAGACACCGTGTTCATGTAATTCACGAGGTGACGCTTCTCGGGTTATTTTTTATGTTTTAATTTTAGAATCTATACATGAACGGTTTATTTCATAGTCATATTTTTGTCAATCATTTATGCATGACTGAGCATTAGAGCCTAAAAATTCCATTCGTTTTTGTTGCACGAAGGATTGTTCATTTGTTGACATAATACACACATATATCTCGTCATTCATTGTGAATCACATCTTTAAAGAGCACACCCCACAATATATATTATTAGGAAAATTTCAAACAGATAGTCTGGAGGCTAGATTTGGGCAGTATCGACAAATGTCTGGTGGAAATTATAATGTTTCATGCCTACAAATATTCGAATCAGAAAATAAGCTTACAATTTTAAATTGGATAAATTTGCATTCGGAAAAAAGGGGGAATTTCACATAAAATCTTTAGAAGTCTTTGATACAACTTCAGAATCATCAGAAGAATTTGAAATAGATGAATAATTATATAATGTTTTTGACACAACTACTGATGTGGAAATATCAGCAGAAGAAATACCAGCATTTATATATGTTTCAGGATATGTTGCTAAGAAAGTTGGCCAGAAACTAGGATGTGATCTTTGTAGATCAAAAATTATTACTGCAAAAGATTTAGAATGTGAAATTGACATTGCTTGTAAATATAGGTCACTTTTAGATCGAGGAGGCTAGAAATGGCCCACTAAATGCACAGTAGAAATATTAGTGGAGACATCAAATTTTCAACAGTTTTGAGTTTTGTTTGGAACGAAGATTTTTGGAAGCAAAACGCATTTGGGATGGTTGGCCTGACCTTTTCTTGTTTAGCCAAATATGTATAGATAAATATAACGTAGTGGAACACATAGAAAATGCTATCATTGTGGCTTCCAGCTCAGCCCTAATTTAATTAAATAATTAAGCAGTCATGTAATTCCTTTCACCCTTCACTCTTCATAAGGAAAATGAGGTCGATTTTAAGTGAAGACCACTTTGTGCAACGTAAGCTAGGTACTTAGTCCAGGTCAAAGACTGTTCAGTTGTGATTTACCCCTCTCTCTCTCTCTCTCTCTCTCAACCACATCTTATTAAATAAGTACACCTGTCACCTTCTCTCGGCGTTCAGTTCTTTAAAGTCTCAAATAATCCAGTCTTTTTGAAAATTAAATTAACATCTATTGTTACACACGAATATTTACAGAGGTTTAATAATAATGACAGCGAAAGCGTGAAGCAAAACATATTGCTTAGTTTTATAATGATCGAATTGCTACGGAGACATCTCAGTCAGACGGAGTCCTCAAGCTATCTGAGCACATTTGTGGTTGACAAGAGACAGGATACCTCCCACACAGTCGCCTACCATTCCAACCACTCCACCCAACCTTTGTAGAGGTTGTGCTAGAATGTGAACTGACGAACCCCCAAGAAATACTACCTTACCGATTCCTCTCCACCGTCTCATGTGACGTGGAAAGGTCTTTCTTATCATTGAAGAATGTTTTAAGTGACAAAAGACGACAAGTTAACACAAACAAAAGTTGAAGATTGAAAACCTTGAAAAAATTTGATTATTCAATGTAATTTCAATTACACTCATGTCCATAAATTAAGGATAATGCCAGCTCCGGCAAATAAAGGTTCAGAAACAAAACAAACGTGACTTATTCATAGAGCCCATTTATTAAACAAAAGATAAAGAAAAGATAACCGAAAAGATGGTGTATGTATGATACCATTCACAAAAACTGCAATTTTTGCTTACTGGAACAATTGCAAAAAATATCGAATTTACAAAAACTTAACAAGACATGGTTGTTATGATGGTTAATACATTGCATGTCTCCCAGACGATGAAATACAGTCCGTACAACGCCTAGGCATGCTGAGGATCAAATCACCGAGCAGATCTTGGGGAACATCACTCCACTCAGCAAGCAATGCTCTCCGAAGTTACGGTACACATGTAGGAGGTGGTTGACAGGCTGCAACTCGTCGAACAAGCATGTCCCACACATGTTCAATCGGATTCAAGTCAGGTGAGAATGCTGGCTATTCCATACGGGTGATATTCTCAGATTCAAGGCATTAGCTTACAATGTTTGCACGGTGAGGACGGGCGTTGACATCCATAAACACAAATTCTGCGCACATGGCACCCCTAAACAAACGTACATGTTGTTCGAGAATGATGTCCCGATAAATTTGGCCTCTCATGGTTCCGATTTGAACATGTAGATCTGAGCCCAGTATAATACTGCCCCAATCGAGCAAACCTGCACCACCGTAACGGTGTCGTTCAATGATGTTGTCTTGGTGGTAGCGGGTACCTGGCATTCTCCATATGAACGTCCGCCGTGAATCAGACTGCAAGCTAAACCTGGACTCGTCGGAAAACATCACACAAGCCCACTGTGACGATGTCCACATTGCATGTTCTCTTCTCCAGGCTAACCGCTGGCGACAGTGAGTTGCCGAGAGCGGAACACATCTGACAGGCCTGCGAGCATATAGACCAACATGTACCAAACGTCTGCAAACGCTTTGCCTTGAAACTGGGGTACTCGTAGCTGAAGATAACTGACGAGAAAGGTCGGATGCTGTGCTCCGTCTGCTTCTTTTTGCAGTTACTGCCAAATACCGGTCGTCATTCGGCGTTGTAACTCGGGGGAGACCTGTAATGTAATGTCTACTGACATTTCCATCATTTTGGAATCGTTGCCAAAGCCTAGAGATGACACTTTGGGCGATTCCAAGTTCCACTGAAACTTCCATCTGAGTACATTCCAGGCGGCTGATAATTCTACCACATAAAAAATCCTCGATATGCGTCCTCTGTGCCATAACTATTCGGTTGTGGCCCTGAGCTTACCTTACAGAACTCTTGTGAACAATTTAACTTCTTTGCTACTATTTCTTATATACACCTTTCTTACAATCTCGTCATTGTGACGTACTATCGACGTCACCTGATGGCTTCCTGTAATTTGGATATTATTCTTGAAGATGTGTGCGATAATTCTACAGGTGAAGTTTTTACTTTAGAGTTCGATTTCCGTGTGATTCTGAATTATCCTTAATTTATGGACATGAGTGTAGTTCGAGAACGTTCAGTGTTGTAACGAGGCAAGTTTTCATCCGGGGCAAGAACTCGCCTTGGCACCCTCCACCAACCAAGCAAACCCAAATCTCTCCGATAACACCTGTTATCACCACCGTACATTAATTTCACTATTTCAAATTTTTTAAATTCTACTCAAAGGTGGTAGACTTGATTTTAAAGGTAAATCTATATATATAATTCTCTTACGTGGCACGCAAAAAAGACGTTATTAGTTATCGCGTTTTGGCAACATTGTACGATTGTTTGTTTATCACGAAGCCTCGCGCTTCAATTGAATTTATAGCGTTATCGGATGAAATTTTATTGGAAAAAAATGAATTTTAGTCGAGCTGTGCAGCTAATAATAGAAATCAAAAGAAGCGGAGGATCTTTCAGGGACATTTAAAAAAAGGTCCTTTTCAGGGTCAACAATTATAGTTCAACCAGACGCTTGCACTACAACTTTCGACTACAAACTCAATGAAAAAGCGTGGGTGGATCAAGTTCAGGGGTAAATGTACATACAAACAACATGCTGGGTATTCAATTTCCAAATCAGCGCTCACATTTCGAGTCAAAATTTGCTGAAAGTTTTCATTTGAATTCGGATTTTAGAGGTACTGTGTATATCTTTTCTGAAAAACAGCAAAAAATTTAGATTTGAAAAGTATTTTTTTGGAATATCATATTTTGTAAACAATTCCTTCTGCTAGGACACATGTCTTCATTGATGCGAGCGAAGCGAGCTTTGGTTCACGCAGCGATCCAATGCGGATTGCGAAGCAATCCTCCGGGGGTTGGCGAGCGTTAGCGAGCAGGGGGCGGGCCCGCTAGTAATAGATTAATTTGCAGCAATTTCATTTTTAGTACAAGATAAAATACTAAATGAATTCTAAGACATTTCATTGACAAATAATCGGACTGCAAAACTGACGTCTGAGCTAGACACTCTAAAAGCTAACCAAGTTCAGTTTCGTTTGCCGGCGCTAAGTATCAAAGCCACTTGGGTGACAGGAAACTTAACGAGACACGAGCCGAGGCCGTTATCCTAAACACTCGGACGCTACGACGTTACAGCTAGGGATGCGACATCGATGTCAATGTTTTCAAAACATTGTATGTAACATCGATGTATTGGGATCGATGTTTTTGTAACATCGATGTTTATACTTGTCGATGTTTTATTTTTAAATGAAAAAAGTACCGTTATAAAAATTTTAAAAATAACCAAGTAGCGTAATTTTCATAATCAGCAAATTGAACATACTTTTAGAACAAAGTGACCAAAGGTGAAGGGTCTGAAAAGTAGGGATTCTCCATCGATGTCAATGTTTTCAAAACATTGATGTTTTATTTAAAAAAAACATCGATGTATTGGAGCTGATGTCACATCACTAGTTGCTAAACCAGTTATAAGAAATGGGGTAAAACGTTTAAATGCACTGAATTTTAATAACATCGATAGTTTGGGGGCGATGCATTATCATCTTCGATGTTTTAATTTTGAACATCGATGTTTTGCAGTCGATGTCGCATCCCTAGTTACAGCCCCTTCTTTACTAACAACCAACTCATGCAACACTTCACACATTCTGCATTTAGCTCTTTTTATAGTTTTTGCAATCAACTGATCAGTTTTCCTCTTCTTTTTTCTCCTCCTACTTACGACCCTGAGAACGTTCGAAGTGCTTTCGTTTTAATTTACATATTTTTTTAATTAGATAATATTTGAACATTTTTTATTTTGCATATTTGTTGCTTTGTATATTTTTTGCTTTACTTTATCTGCACTAAAAATAAAATTGTAAATTAATTGAATGAAAGAATGGCTCATTTTCACTTTATCCTCCTCACTACCCTTTTTGTAAGAATGAAAATCTTTTAGTTGCAATTTCGCATATTTGGGGGTTTTAATACATGTTTAGGGATTTTGTAATGCATATTTCAGGTCACATTTTTGCATATCGATCCGAGCTCTAGTTATAAGAATCGCACCAAGAAAAAATCGCTATAGTCGTAGTCAAAAAGTTAAACAGTTTAAATTTGAACAATGACGCTATTGCAAGCGCGAATGAACCAGCGTAACTTAGTGTCTACCACAAAGTACTTCATGGTAGAGTTGGGTTACACTGGTATTTATACTACCGATTTGTAAGTTAAGTTGTGGAGTGGTAGCTAAGCTCCCCGCTACAGTACTCCCCTTCCAGAATTTTAGCAGAAGCCGAAATTTGATAGATGATGTCGCTAGTTGAATGATTGCCATTTTGCGTTCGATTGTGAGAGCTGTATTAAGATCACAGTTGCCGTGTTGCCTTTATCAGCCACAGCGCCCCCTAGTGGTTAAAAGTAATTTGCATCAACCATGGCGATTTCTACTGTACAGTGTTCATCATGGGTCATCCATCGAATTCGCAAATTATTACATGTTCAAATCACGTCCGTAGTCATCACTTATAGCAAGCGATAATGAACCAGCGTAACTTAGTGTCTACCAAAAAGTACTTCTTGGTAGAGTTGGGGGTTACACTGGTATTTATACTACCCATTTGTAAGAGTTAAATTGTGGAATGGTAGCTAAGCTCGATACAACGCAATACTCTGCAGTGCGAGCTGTGTGTTACTACAGTTCTATTCTTGTTCCATAGGAAGCATGAATCATTTCACTCATCTAACTAAAAAAATTTCAAAATACTCATACTTTGCACCAGTTATTGTTTTTTCTGAACAGCGATTTTTAATGCATTCGTTTCTCGAAATGAGATACTTAGATTTAATTTCAAATTTCAGCAATTTACGATTCCTAGCAACTTATAATTTATATGTTAGTTGTACATTATTATTGTTTGCATTATAATTTAGAAATGCCGTTTGTGTTGGTACAACTACAGGTAACAATGAATTCGTTTCGTTTTCGTAGTATGTACATTATTTGTTGGGCTTATTTTTTTAGAACGAATACAACAATAATATTTTTTTAGCGAATAAAGTTTATTTACTTTAGAAACATTTACAGAATTTCACGTATTTTTATTGAAATGATATAATTATATTTGTGGTGCATATATATCAGCAGAAGAGCGCTTTTTTTCCTGACTTCTTTTAGAATTGTGACGCATCTAGATCTAATTAAACTCTAACCTGAAAGAACGTATATATGAAAAACTAGATTTCCACACAATGGATTCCGCAAAAAATACGGCGGAAGATTACTAGGACGATATTCTTTTTCTAGAATTTAATGAGGAGGAAAGATTCTTCCTTCCAGTATTTGTTCCTCTCACAATTTTTTTTTTCAATACAAAGAACTATTTTGTACAGTAGAAATATCAAAGTGTTTTCAAGAATAGAAAGGAATTTAACGATGCCACGTGGCTGTTTTTTATTGCTCTTTATTTTGTCAATTCTTTATAAAATTTTTGAATCTGCCCATGTCTTTGCGGGCGTTGTATCAAACATATATTTTCTTACGTCATATTCTTAGATTTTTATATTTTACAGTGGCGTCAATGAAAGAATCGTTGCCTTCGATTCGAAAATCAGAATGCGACTATTTTCATAATGCGAACGAGTCAATAAAAAGGATATTTTTTTGTTAGTTCCGAGGGAAATTGAATTCTGATTAGTCTATCTGAAGAGATGCAGATATCTAGCATATACCCTAGAAAAAGATTTTGAATTGAGTTCCGTTTCGTTTCTATTAAGGCGGGATGCGTTGACCGTTTTTTTTTTTTTTTTTTTTTTTTTTTTTGGCTCGCGTTATGGAAATGCGTAGCAAACACCGGTGTTTGGCGAGCGTTAACAGTGGTCACACCTAACCCCACAAAAGCTAACGTTAACTCGAAGGCGAGACTATGCGTTATTTCATCTTTAACAAGTCAAGCAAAACTTCGTTGCGAGATAATGTTTTAAAATACGCAAGTCTCTTGGGTCAACCTATATCTATAAACACAAACTTTTTCATTCATAATATAATCAAATCGAGAAATAGAAGCCGCTGGACTAATGAAAATTTAGAATAAATTTTGCGCTTAGTTGCGCCAAAAATCGAACCGAATATTAAAAAAAATGTCAAATAAATGCAATGTCACACATCGAATTGAATAATCCATTTTTTTTTTATAAACTTTCTCTTTTTGTGACTGTAAAAATTTAAACAATATGAATAATGAAAAAAATATTTAAATATAAATAATAAATATAACATATCAACTATAGCATATAAAATATAAATAATAAGTATAAAATATAAATAATAAATATAACATATCAAATATAGCATATAAATAATAAATATAAAATATAAATAATAAATGTAACATTTACAAATATAGCATATAAATAATAATAATTTTATGAAACATAATTATAAAATGTAAATAATAGTCACGGCGTTGCCCGTGACTGCTTTTGTGGGGTTAGGTGTGACCACTGTTAACGCTCGCCAAACACCGGTGTTTGCTACGCATTTCCATTTGTTTTGCTTCGTAAACCAACACCACATGCAATGTCGTGATGGCCTTGAAGTGGCTAGTAATAAATAAATAACAGTAATTTAACTATAAATATTTGTAATTTTCCGCAGGTTTCAAATTCGTTGAAATTTTTACTCCATCTTTAACGATCTAGGAGATAGAAATCAAATCGGAGTGACGTCACAATCTCTTGCGAAAATATAAGTATTAAATTGAAAAATATTTATTAAAAGAAAATCAAATGTATAAGTAGACTCTCCAACTGTTACGGAATTTCCGTAGCTGTTACGGAAATTAGGGGAAAACTACGGAGCTACTAATGAAAAGTGAAAAACTACGGATCTCGTCATCTGAAATTTTGAAATCTGATAGAGCTGATGTAGCTTGGTATAAAATTTCCCAAATCAAGCATAGCAATTGCAACTCAAAATATGTGACATTGCCTAAAATAATGTTTTCAGTTTTGTCAGTTCTTCACAGCAATGCAAGCAGTGAGAGAAATTTCAACATGGTTCGAAAAAACCAAACCTAATCTCGTTCCAGAATGAACACTAAAACACTGGAGTCACTGCTCATAACAAAAATGAATATGGAAGTTTGTTACGATGTCAAACTAAGCAATGCATACTTTAAAAAAAAGCAAAAAGTGCTTGCTATTCAAAGCAAAAAAAAAAATGTAGATTGGATGTTAATAAATAGGTAATTAGTTTGATCAACAAAATTGTACTGTGTGACTTTTAAAATAAAATTCATTCACTTATATATTTCGTCAATAATTTTCTTAAATAATTTTGAATATTGTTTAAAAATATTTGTTTTGATTAATTTTTCAATAATTGTTTAATTTTATTTAGTAATTTTAACTATTAATTAATTAATTATTTTATTATTTAGTAACGTTTTATTAATTTTAATAATTAATCACAATAATTTATTGATACTATGTCTTATGTAATATGTCGGTAAGAAGTGCTACTGATGACTGGGTTACCAATGTTGGAGAGTATGTGTATAAGGTATCGATGTAATGTAAATTTTTCCTTCCCCGGGAGAGTTCTTTCCGTGGGGTCAGGTGTGACCACTGTTCGCCAACGCTCGCCAACCCCCGATGATTGCAGAAGCGGCTCAATCCCATGATAGTACTTTACGCAAGTCCAACTTGATTGGCTAGTTTCACGGGCTTGGCTTCACTTGGATATCTCGCCAATCTGATTGTTGCAGTAACCATTTGATTTTGAATATGCGCGTTGTTTCGTAGAAATACAATACTTACACTAGCGCCTCAGCGTACGTGTCCGACAAGTTGACTCTGATTTGCTCCTCATATTTATGTTGTATGGTTGTTGTTAGTAGTATTTCTTGCCAACTTATACTAAGGGTACTTATACTTTAAAGAGCTTTTCGAGAAGCAACGATGGCCTAATGGCTAAAGTCACCTACATTCAGATCAGCTTCGGCAGCGAAGGATGACTTCCCGAATTCGAACCGAGATGGCGGAAAATTTTTAGATCCTCCAAATTATTTTTAAAAAATTCCAATTTAATTCCTTTTCATTCTAATTTACTTTTCCTAATTTTTAATACCCTTTTTATATTTTTCCAAGCTTTCGTTGATTTTACATAAATAATCTAAGAACCACTCCTGAACTCACTACCAGCTGATATTTTTCGCCCCTCTGGCGTCCCCTTTGCTTTAGGATGATGGTGACGTATCCACCCCCTGGCTTAGGACCATTCTGATGTAACAAAAAGCATACATAAAACACTAACTTATATAATTATTAACTTATATAATAAAAGGATACAATTTTCGGCTCCCACCTCTACCCACCCATAGCCATGGATCTGAAAAGAAAAGAAGAAAGCAGAAAGGAAGAGATAAATCGCCAACAGAAAAATTCTCATGACATACGTATCTAGGTCATGTGATCCGATTAGCCAATCAAGTTGGACTTGCGTAAAGTACTATCATGGGATTGAGGGGCCTGTGATGATTGCTGCATATTCCCCATCTGACAAAACAAGCTAGAATCAGAAAATTTGGCATGGTTCCAACATCGACCTTAGAAGTAACGAGACGGTGCGCGCAGCTTCATGTTATTTCTCCTGACTGCTTGGTTCGAAGATCTCCGGGCGAAGGTCACGTGTTTGTGGGAGTTAGTCGCCATTTCTCCCATAGCTTCGACATGTTGAACTACTGCGTTGCTTACAATTGTACGGTGAAAGCCGGTGAAGGATACTCCTTTCATAAGTAAGTTTTATTTTAACTGTAAAATAACATTTCTATACAATTTTATGTTAACAATAAAGTGTGGTTTGACCAATTATTGTTCATTCTAGTGCCTCTTTCAAAAGTTGCACTTGACAGTTCTAGTTATAGCTATGCATGTAATATCTTTCTTCATTGATACGTTTTCAAATTGCGTTAATAATGGTTATTAAAGATATTAGTATTAAAATCAACTATTCGTCAATTAATCAATTAGTGCACAGTACTCGTGAAAAAATGCTTCAAATTAATTTACAATTGTGCTTTAAAGATGTTTTGAAGAAACTGTCTTAAATCTCTCCCATTTTAATCAACTTCCTTAAGAAGTTGATTAAAATTATCTGTAGTACAATTAATCATTTTGTATTAACCTCTGACTTTTGTTTTATTTTGATCTATGAAAAGGTAGATTACTGAACATTAGTTTTAATTTCTAGTTGTTTCGCTGTTCTAAATTGATACGTTTTCCTTTTGGAATTGCGTTTATTATGGTTATTAAAGATATTAGTATTAAAGTCAACTATTCAGCAATTAATCTATTAGTGCACATTACTCGTGAAAAAATACTCCAAATTAATTCACAACTGTGTTTTAAAGAAATCTTCTTAAATCTTGTCTTGAACTTGTAGCTGTAGTACAATCAATCATTATGTATTTATATCTGAGTTTTGTTTTGTTTTGATCTATGAAAAGGTAGATTACTGAACTTTAGTTTTGATTTGTTCTAGTTGTTTTGGTGTTAGAATTCTAGTTTATGTTGTGTTTATACGTGGACTAGTTAGCTTTGAGAAATGATAAAATGACTGACTGGTTTACCCTATGCTTTCATATTGCTATTTTAGTTTAACAAAGATACTTCATTTTTTTTGCACAGGTTTCCTATTAACAAACTTTTGTGTGAGGCATGGTGCCATGCAATTCGAAGGAAGGATTTTATTCCTTCAAAGCATTCAAGACTTTGTTCGAAACATTTCAAGGAAGATGACTTTATAAAAGACAGATTTGGTCCCAGGACATTAAAAGAAGGCATCATTCCAAGTATTTTCAGCTTCCTAAAAATATTGTACCACCCAGACGTAAAGAACGAAAGCCCCCACTGCAAAGAACAAGTCATGATATTTCATCGTGCAGGTAATTTATTGAATATAGTATTGGCTTATGTAGAAGTTATATTTTGTAGGACTTAATAATTCTTGTGTTGGGAGTTAATTATTCTTTTGTTTTATTACAGATCTGGGTACAGTTTAAAAAACCTTAATTATTTCTTTTGGTTCTATAGATTTAAATTTCAGAAATTTTCTAGATTCATGAAGCCACTGTATGCAAATAGTGCATTACAAACAGATTTTTTGACAGTGTTTTAAAACAATGATGTGGAGATATATTAACATTAAATGTTAAAATTATATGTTACAAAAATCTTGTAAATCCGATAATTTATTTGAATAATTACTGTTAAAAGTTTTGTTTAAAGTATTTCGAGTTACTTTCCTACAATTTTCTCAATTCATCTCTACATTACCAACATTCCCTGATGTGAGCCCATCAAAATATTTGTGGATAATTGTCCTTTTACCCCTTCTAACCAAAATATTTATAAATAATTTGTGGATACTGTATATCGATACGAATCACGACACTTATTAAAAGAATTGTAAAATCAGGGAACTTTTTTTCGAGGATTTTGTTGCCACCCAGTTCATACTTCTCATTGTGGTAACCTGAAGAGAACGAATATGCATAAAGACAATTGTTTATAGGATATGATAATAAAAACTTTTTAATTTGGTTACGATCAATTTTATAACAGCTAAGCAAGTGTGGTGCATGGTTCTCACTAATATAATTGTTTCTTTTTGTTTTTTAAGCCTGTTCCATAGTAAAAATATAATCATTTTGAAAATTTCTCCAAAAAGAATATTTTGATTCCATAAGACAATTTTTAAACTAAATCATCATATATGCAAATATTTTATAAATTTTTGTTGAAATTATCAACTGAAAAAATGTTACTATCTTAAACCAGTTGAATTTTAACATGATTAGTCATTTGTAAATAAAATTATTTTGTCTTGAAAAGAAAATTTTGACAAAAATATGTGTTTGATGTAAATAAAAACGTGTCGTGTATATAAAAATATATTTGTTTGATGTAAATAAAAATAGATGTCTTATGAATAAAAATATTTGTTTGATATGTTTCCAGGACTGTTCAATTATTGCAGTGATTTAATATAAGTAATTATAAGATTATAATGATTAAAGAAATAATCTTTTTAAGACTAGACTTTGACCCTTTTATAAATATTATATGTTGCATTCGAAATTAATAGAGCATCATTATCATGGCACCCCGGCAAGAAAAGTGACACAAGTCAAAAAATAAAAATTTTGATGTCATGTCACTGGGAAAATATGTATGAGGTGCCCCAACGTGTTAAATATTACTATCCTATAGAATATATAATAGAAGTTACAACCATAAATACTTACATAAAATTTAAAAGAAGCTAATACTATTTCAATATAAGTTTTATAGTATCCTTTAAGTTGGTGTTATATATATACTCAAATTCTGCAAATATGAGTTGTGTCACTTTCTTGCCGGGGGGCAATATATTTTTTCACGTTTGAACATAAAATATAGAACATTATTTTTTTTACCAATAAAATCAAATTAGTACATATTATAAATTGAAAAATGTGATTTGGTAACGAAATATTTTAGAATTATCAAAGTGAAGTTTAATTTTTCATTTGGTAATGAAAACAAGAGAAAAGAGTATTGTGTATCAATTAAAATCTTCAAGAAATTATTTGCTAACAAAAAACACGCATCTATTAGTGTTTCCCTTTTTAAAAAGGGTACTTATTCCAAATTGTTAGATATGACCCAATCACACACTCAATTGAAATAATTTTGATCAGTAGGTACCTTTACGAGAAACTATTTTTCCCTTTCTGAAGGAAATGTTTTTTTTAGTCCATTGAGACACATTGAACGCCTTCAAGAATTCTGTTTTCGAAAATGGTTAAAACCATAGCTTACATAGCTGATCTGTCCGAGTCAACTCCCTTACCCACGTGACCTTCGCTTCTGAGATCTTACGACCGTGACTCCACCCACATGGTCCGTCTAGTTATTTCTAAGGTCGATGGGTTCCAAAGGCTGACGTCACACAATCTACTTCCTAAATCTAGGAAAGATTGTTAAAATAAACGGGACTGCTTGCCAGCATGAGTTGATCACGTGACATCCCGAAACTCGTTTCGCGCCGGAGCCTGTATTTCCCGTGAGCCTCGACTGAGGTACGGGTGATCCGAAAGACGGAAGGTGAAAAAAACTGGTTCCACAGGGTGACGTACGGCGAAAATATCAAAATTGCGGTGCTTCTTCCTTCTCCGAAAAGGATGATGAAAAAACTAATAAATTCATTTTAACACATTCTCAATAAAATTTTAAAATTCGGGCGCTATAGAAAAATTGCAAAAAATTCGGACTACTTGTGTGTCAAGTCTCATTGATGTAAGTGCCATAGATTCGTCAGGGCAGTACACACAATGCACAGACAGGCACAAACACTTCCTTTTATACACTAGTAGAGATGTAGTTTCCCATGTGGGAGGGGGGGGGGGCTGAAGGCACTGAGAAACAAGAGTTTAGATAAGGGAACGCGCAAAAAAAAAATTCTCTTCTAAAAATGGTTTAAACGATTGCTATCCACTGGACCACAGATACCCACTCACACACCTTTAGGTAAAATTTCTTTAGAATTCTATAAAAATTCCTATTGAATGCGGTTTTTTAAAATCCAATAGAATAATGGAATGTTTTTTTAAGTCCTATAAAGTAATCTCTCTCTCTTTTGTTTCACGACTACTTCCTATAGAATTTCTCAATAGAATTGTAGATAGAAATGCATTTCTATACATAGTATAGATCAGGGCTCGAAATACCCGGGTGCACTGTGCACATGAAAATAAAATTGTGCACCTACTTTTTTTTCGCTAGGTGCACGCAGTGGCAGCCGTGCGCTGGAGAAGGAAGGGAGAATTTAGATTTAAAATATTTTTATTTACAACTATCTTAATATATATAAATTACGCGTCACGTTGTTTGTCCGCTATGGACTCCTAAACTACTTAACCGATTTCAATCAAATTTGCGCACCGTGTGCAGTTTGATCTAACTTAAAAGATAGGATAGCCTTCATCTCAATTTATAGCCGCGATATTATTTTGCAAATTATTGCGGAATCTGTTGACTAGATTGAGTAAGTATTCTAACAGATGGCGCTGTGTTGAAAGTACCAACGTTTCACATAAGCTGCAATTTAATGGCATAACCACCACGTGTTGCTGAGTCTAAAGCAATGTTTCCCAACGTGGGGCCCACGCCCCACAGGGGGGCAATTTGATTGTTAAGGGGGGCAATTCGAAAATGGACTCGACACGAGTTTAACCCTTTTGCTCCGGGCCATTGAAATGCAATGCTAGATTTCGGTACCAAAATTGAAAGAAAAAAGCAAATTCTTAAATAATTGTGGCCAATAAATATTATAAATTTGTTAGACGAGACCAAAATATCAACTGGGTTTTTGGCGTCGTCAAGTTAACCTCTCTGCGGCAGACTGCAGGCTCCGCGTGGACCCCCGGACGCTTTAAAATCTCGCTAAAAAACGCAGTTGTTCGCATCTGAATGGTCCGTCGCAATTTCTGTAGTGTTTCTCAGCAATCAGTGGGTGTTAATTTGAAATAGGCGTCCGTAAAAAAACTGTTGTAAAAGTCTCGTTGATTTAAAATATATATATATTGTATTGATATAATTGGTAAGTATTTGATTTTATTTTTATTTATTTTAATTTTAAAAGCATAATTTTCCTGAAAAATTTGTCAAATGGAAAAAATATGTTATTTTGCGGTGGCGGTGTGGTAAATGTGTTACATACATTTAAATAAATGTGCATTTTTTAGTATACGTTTACTCTATGTCACATTAAATAAATTTTAACACATACTTTAGTTTTAGTTTTTAATTGATCTGATATATATTTCTTTCAGACCATAGTGAAATGAGTGGTGCAAGCACGAAAAAAGTTCGTCAATATTAGGAGGAATATTTAATATCGGTTCATACCTGCTGTCCACGATGAGCAGTTTCCTTTTTGTCTTTTATGCCAGCAATGCTTGACCAACGAATCGATGAAACGAGGTCGTCTTGAGGCGCATTTGAAGCCGAAACATAATGCTCATATTAATTCAGATTTGAATTACTTTCAAACTTTAAAGAAAAATTTTGAAAAGAGGACAACAGTAAAGTCTTTATTTACTGCTCACACTTCAACTCATAATCGTATTCTTGAGGCTAGTTATCAAATTTCTTTATTCATCGCTGAATCTGGAAAAAATCATACTATAGGAGAGAATTTAATAAAACCGTCAATATCAGCATTTCTTAAAACGGTTCTTGAAAAAGATGACAAAGATGTAAAAGCTATTCCACTCAGTAACAATACTGTAAGCAGAAGAATAGACGAAATGAGTGAAGATATTGAAAAACAACTTGTTGAAAAACTGAAAACAAGAAAATTCTCATTGCAAATGGATGAATCAACTTTGAGAGACAGTGAGGCAGTATTGATAACTTACGTAAGATATATTGATAAAGGGCATTTTGCTGAAGAAATGTTGTTCTGTAAAAGATTACAAAGCACCACTACCTCCAAAGATATACTATATAATAAGCTAAAAAACTACTTAGATGTCAATAATATACCAATAAAAAATAACATCTTGTGCTGCAGATGGTGCTCCTAAAAATGGCTGCTTAAAATTGATGAAAGATGGGAATCCAGAAATGATTTTTGTGCATTGTGTTATTCATAGGGAAAACTTGGTAGCTAAAAACATCTCGCCTGTTCTAAATGAAGTACTACATTCAGTAATAAAGTGTATCAATGCTGCTAAAGCTAATGCCAAATGTGAGCGTCTCTTCAAGCTATTTTGTGAAGAACAAAATGCAGACCATGTGAGACTTTTACTTCACACTGAAGTAAGATGGCTCTCTAAAGGGAACTGCTTGAAAAGATTTATGGTACTATTTGATACTCTTAGTGATTTTTAAGCGACAAACCTGAAATGAAGTATTTGTTAACAGTCGATGGTAAAGCATTTGTGAGTTATTTAGCCGAGATCTTTGAAAAACTAAATATATTAAATAAGCAACTTCAAGGAACAAATAAAACTCTTGTTGATGCAAAATCGAAGATATTTGGTTTCATTACCCTTATTGAGTTACGTCAGAAATATATTAACAACAAAAACTTTGAACAGTTGCATTGGCTCCAAAAATGTAAAGTAAATGATACCGCTTTACTTGTTACTGTCGATCATCTGAAAATTCTATCTTCTGATTTAAAAGAAAGATTTTCTGATTTAAAACAAATTTATTTTCCAACATGGATGATGCAGCCAATGTTAGTAGATTTGTCTGATATATAAAATATGCAGTATCAAGAAGAACTCGCAGAAATGCAAAATGATGAGTCAGTTAAAACTTTATTTAATATAAAAGGAGCGATGGCATGGCTTTGTGAGGAAACAGAAATCAAGTACCCAAATTCAACCGAATGTGCAAGAAAACTATTGTTACCGTTTCCATCTTCACATTTAGCCGAATGTGGATTTACTGCTGTAAATGATTTACTGGTAAAAAAATAAATCGTCTGGATATAACACAACGGGGAGCCTTGAGACTGAAGCTAACCAAATTGGAACCTAGCATAAAATCTCTGTGCAGCAAGCATGAAGCGCAAGGATCTCACTAAATTAAAATATTAAATTATTATAGAAAAATCTTTATTAAAATTATTTCGAATTTGAATTTCAGTTTTTCATTATATGTTTTGAAAATTTATTTACTGTGTTTCGTTAACGATTTCCTAGTTATTTCTTCCTAAAACCTATCATTTAAGTTACTTAAGTGAATAATTCAATTTTTTAATATTAAAAATTATGTATATGTTACATAGGGGGGCATAAGAATTTTAGAACGGCTCAGGTGGGGCATGGCACAAAAAAGGTTGGGAAACACTGGTCTAAAGTATAAGTTAAATTTATTTCGTAGTAAACGCAATACAGTGATTAGCATAGCCGGTCACGTGTTATTTAGACTGAATTATAAACTGAATTCAATATTGTCTGGCCCTGGTCCTTTAGATGGCTTAATTCTTTTCAACTGATGTACTATTTCTTCCCTGTTAAATTTGCATTCTTTAATTATACCCCCTGCAAAGGCTCCATTCTTGGGATCCTTTTTAAATTTATAGTTACCATTGAAAACCCCCAGAAAAAAAGTCATTTAACACGTTTGCCATTCCCACCTCTTCTTGAATTAATTCACCTCCCCTCCCCTCCAACGGGCCCAGTGCAGTACTAAATTTATTTTTACCACTTGCATATGCAAAAAATTCTTTTGGTTTTATATTTATTTCCCTTGCTAATTTTTCCTCCAAGGACACCTTTTGCTTCCGACTAATAGTTTTGAACTCCTTTCTGGCTTTCAGATATGCCTCCTTGTCCCTGTCGTTACCAGTGCTTTTATATACCCTGTATGTTCTTTGTTTTAATTTTAAAGCTTTGTGTGTTTCCCCTAAAAACCACATAGAGAGCAATTTTCTATATTTTCCTTTTTTCCCGAACGTTACATGTTTTTTTAACACCTTGTCTAACTTATTCTTGAATTCCTCCCATTGTTCAGAATGATGCGGTGCTAATAATCCCTCTTTGAATGTCTCCTTTAACTCTTCCCTTATCCTATGAAAATTTACCTTTCTGAAATTTGGAATTATCCTACTAGTGATTGTGTATGCTGACTGAAAATTTATACTTAATCTGATACTTCTATGATCACTTTTTCCCAGTGGCTCACCTATAACCAAATCCTGCACCCTATCCTCATCATTGCTGAAAATCAAATCCAATATTGCATTGTCCCTAGTGTCCTCATACACCATCTGGTACAAAAACAATCCTGTATCACTTCCAAAAATTCTGCCCCTTTCCCATTTATAGCTAGATTGTTTGTCCAGTCAATATTTGGATAATTATAGTCCCCCATTAAAATTAATTCTCCTTTTTGACATGCTTCGTTTATCAGATTGCACAAGCCCTTTTCCTGCTCTTCACTACAAACAGGAGGTCTATATATATTACCCAGAATTAGTCCTTTGCCTTTGTCTGTATTCAGTTTCACCCAGACTGATTCTTTACCCTCAGTTTTACTATTTAACTTTATTTCCGTACAGTTTAAGAATTCTCTCACATAAATCAAAATCCCACCCCCTTTCCTATTCACTCTATCCTCCCTAAACATTGTGAATCCACTCAATTCTAAAATGTGTGCATCTTCACTGCTTGCCCAACTTTCAGTAATCCCAATGTTATCTATATCCTCTGCTTGTGCAAATCCCTTGAGCTCATCCATTTTATTTCTCACACTGCGAGCATTACAATAAAATACTTTTAGCTTATTTTTCACCCTTTTATTGCACCTTCCCCATGTATTATTTGTCTTGGTATTGTTTTTCTCCCTTACATTGCACTTTCCCTTTGTATTGTTTGTCTCCTGCAATTTAGACCCTGTTAGTTTTCCTAAGCAATTACTGTGTACTGTCAACCCTCTATATCCTTCCCATCCCTGCTTGTATTCTAGTTTTTTGTCTCCAGAATATTCAAAACCCGCTTGCCAACCTCCCTATTACCTATCAGGCTTAAATGCAAATTGTCTCTGCTTATCCAATCCCTCCTACACTCCTTCCAAACATCTAAAAATCTAACCTCCTCCCTCTCACACAAATCCCTTAACAACCCGTTCATCTTATTGGCCCTTTGATTTAACCCCCCCCCCCTCCATTACCTAACCCATACCTAATCCTAATACTGTTACCTCTACCCCATGAGACTTAATGCCTCTTAAAAGTGTTTCCGCTTCCCTCTTAAACTCAGCATGTCATGGCTACCTTTTTGGAATCCCCAGTTCTTCTTTCGTTTGCTATACTCTTTCTGCTTCGTATTAACGAGATATTTGGACATTTTTGAAAAAATAGTTACAAATTGTCCGCATTTTGATTCCTTAAGCTTATTCCAAACAGTCAGATAACTCAATGTTACTATTTATTCTTATCCGGTTGTTAAATAACTACAAAAATCACCTCGTTTGATGTGTTCACTCGTCGAGGAGCTGAGCTATACTAATTTCAATGCCCGCGCGACCACGAGCTTGTTACCTCAACACGGCGGCCATCTTGTTTGTGGTTCTGACGTCATCAGAAATTTCTGAAGTTATAAACTAAAGTCTGGACAAGCGGATGGACAGAGGAAGAATCCTAATGTTAAAACTTAGACGAATTACCGCTAGATGGCGTACACTTTTTTAGTTCTGTCGGCGGTAGGGAAAATTTTGAACTGGTTTGAAAAATCCCTGTTTTGATGTTGAATGTATTCTGTTTTGTTTTTGCTTGTGAGGTGAGGAGCTGATGGATTGCAACGGACTTTCTGTTGAAAGCGGAATACTTTAATTAGGAAAAGTTAATTTGTCTTTAGGCGTATTCTTGATCGAAGAAAGATTGTATTTACTTTTCAGTTACGCATCCAATCTCCTTCAATTTTGAAATGTATCTTTTGATGCGTTGGATACATACAAGAAAAATTTGTTTCAGCTTCGATTTTGAATTGTTTTACGCTGTTGCGTTTAATTAAATTTGTGAAGTGTAATTTTAGTAGAGGCAGTGAGATTGTTCGTTCTGCGATCAGTAGTTAATTTTTTGATGCATAATTAGATATAATCGAGTTTTTGAGATTGCATAATATGAAAGTCCACAAATTGAATACATCTGATTTTTTTAAACAGACCATTTCTTTCGATTTTTAGATTGTTACAGGGTATGTATGCAAATTTAAAATGAAATGATTTTTTATTTAAAAAAATCATTGATTTAAATAAGAATTTAAAATTTCAATTTCCTTTCTGTATTATGTGTAATAATATTGAAAATGAAATAACTATGAAGAGATGTGCTATTTTATTCAAGTTAGTTCAATAGCAAATCAGCCTTCCCTTGAAGCACTACATAACCTTTTTTGATAGGGATCATAATTACACGACAACTCATTCCTTTATGGGCCATTGAACTTGTGTCACTCACAAGCCTGTTCATCAGCATAGGTTTTGTTTTAAACATTCCATGCGACTATAAATCCAATGGGCAATTTGAATCATTCTTCTCCATATGATGGGTGAAGATTCTCTTAATATATTTACTCAAGCATTATACTTAAAAACGTGCCGTGGCCAGTGCGACTCCCATTAGTAAGACACGCTTTTTCCTAATCTCTAGCTATTTTTTGTGTGGTTTCATTTGCAAAATCTTTATATTATTTTTTAATCCTTCATATGCCTGTGCCAAAATCTTTGCATTATTAATTTTGTATAACTTCCATACACTGATGTGCTAAAAGTCATGGGATAGCAGTATGCAAATTTACTAGGGCTCATATTGCATTAAAATGGTATAAAGAGTAGCTAAGATAGTTATCAGTGCTGTCTGTTGAACTCTTGAATGTCTTTACCTGCCAAGAATTAACCGAGTTTGAACATGGAAGGACAGTTAAAGCTAAACGCATTGGCTTAATATTTCGGACATAGTTGAGACCTTGCTCCACATTGTCAAGGGTGTATCGAGAGTACCTCATAGAAGGCATTACCCATCACAAGTGCATTTGTGCTAACAGACAAATAACACTGTGTGAACTGGCTGCATCATTTATGAGGGACACACTGCATACTAGAGGCATGCCCAAATTTCGTACAGTGAAATAGACTTGAATTTATCTATGACAGAATTTTCATTTGCCAAAAATGCCTGGAAATACTCTTTGCGTGAATATTTAGGCTTGACGATAGCTGCACTAACTGTTAAGCTTGGCGGTTTTTTGGTACCCAGCTAACGGTTAAGTACTGTATTTTCTCAATATTTGTTTCTAAATAGCGGTAAGAGTTGTTTTGCTGATTGTTTATTTCAAATTTTATTCTAAGTTCTCGTATAGGTATGTTAGAATAAACAATGTGATATGTCGATTTGGTTTTCCCAAACCTCTGTTGAATAAAATTAGGGTAGTGTTAATGTTTTTGTGCTATTCTATTGATATACCTGTGGGGAGATAAGCCGTAAAAGGGAGGCGAGGTGTAGAGAGAATAGTATCATTGCTGAGGGCAAGGAGTGGGAAAGTAACTTGCTGGTGGTTCAGTGGGTTTCTCATTGTTAGTAGCTTGCAAGCTGTAGAAGAATGACATAGGTTCAATTCATGTGACTCTACCCTGAGCGTATTAATTTTTTGTGTCGAAAGTTTCCTGTTTGTGTATACACACCTAATTCTGTTTTTGCACAAACTTTTTTTATACTCAAATTCAAAATAAATTTTTTATTCTCTATTTAATCCAGTCATTTTAAATTTATTTGCCGAAATTTTACGATTTTTTTTTTATAGTTGTGGCATAGTAGTATCATCTGTTAAACTAAATGGGAATTCGTAGCAATTACAGGGGGTTAGCAAGCAGTGGTCACACCTGACCCCACAAAAAGAACTGTCACAGGCAGTGCCGTGCTGGCCATGCAGTGGCTAGTCAGTTATATTGCCCCCACATAGATTGCATAACATCTAGTGTATGCGTTTTGGAACGTATGTTTTCATTTACCAATGTATACATCCATGTATCTACAATGTTCTTATTGTTTTTGGTAACTAACACGACTGTATTCCCAACATCATTACAATGGCACACAACTGGAGAAAGATTCGGTGATCTATTATTTGAAGATATCCATGAATCAGTCGACAAAGCCGTAAGCAAAGATGAAATATTAGAAGGGGTTGTCTTTGAGACTCCTAATCCCACAGAATGTAGTGATAATGAACAATATGATCTTGTTCTAAATACAGGTTTAATAAAAGAATGTCTGGAACTGACCTGAAAATTGGTTAATAATTTTGTCAAATCTGACCCTTATGAGAAATTTTAACGTGAACTGAAGTTCTTGGTAGCCTCTTACACATTAGATAATGGCCTAACCAAAACACAAACAACAATTTATTACTGAATTCGTTCGTAAAACTGGTGAAACATCCGCACTAGATGATACTCGTGCTCGTCCAAACAGAATTAGGTGTACATTAAGTTGACACGAAAAGGCGAGTTTGTGATCTTATTTGTATTGTACTGATGTGCACACTTTATATTTTCAGGTTCCTCGTCCTTCAGATTTTTAACTAGCCCTCTTACTCGTATTTATGATTTTGTAATTCCCACTATCAAAATGTGTTTCTATGTGGTTTTGTTTTTATTTCTAGAAGCAGGTGTTTTTGTGATAGTAGTTATTGCAAATCAGTTATTGCCAAAATGATAAGTAATTTTTTAAATTACCCAATTTTTTACAAGAATAACCAATTCCTCTATTAAATATAATAATAAGTTTCAAGAAGAAAAAAAAATTAAGATTGGAAATACTTTAATTTGACCAATTTTACACTTAATGGTCATAAGTTAAGTTGTCATGCAAAAAGTTTTTTTTTCGAGTCTTGTACAATTAATTGTATTTACAGAAAAATGAATTTTTGTCCTGTATGACAAAATTGATATTTAAAGTTCATTGTGTATTGAATTGAAAATAAAAGTTTTTATGTACCATTTGTTTCTTTGTTTTTCTTGTACAACATTAATTAAAAAATACCTTTTATAATGAATTGAAGTACATATATTCACTGTAACTGAAACACTTCTTTTTGTTTACCTTCATGTGTTTGTTTACAAAAATATCTTGCAATGTCAGAATCAGTCTCAATAAATCATTCTGAATACATTAAATGTTGCTTACAATTTGTACTAAAAGATTTATATTTAGTTCTGATTTTCATAATTATTCAAGATTACCAATGATGCCTGGTACACGCAAGTATTTTTTAAATTGACAATTGGTAACTTAGTAATTTTTTTTCTGGATTGAACTGTTTTGGAATGTAATTTAAATTGAATTTTAGAACTGAAATAATTATATTTATTTGTGGAATATAATATAGACCAAGTGACTGCATGCATAAAAACATTTAGAGCTTCGATGAAAATCCAAATTTTCCCCATATTGTGTTTGGAGAAAGCCTATTTGTGTGTAATGTCAACAGATTTTCCCCATATTGTGTTTGGAGAAAGCCTATTTGTGTGTAATGTCATCAAAAATGGTCTGAAAAAAATCATGTGGTCTAAAGACTAAATTTGCAGTGCTGGCAGTCATTTGACTGATATCAAATTAAATTAATAATGTCATTCATTGAGTTCACAATCAAATTAGAAGTGTTTTATTTAAAAGTTATTCCAAAACAAAATGATGTCCTATGTAAACATCCTGCATAACAACTGAAGAAATTGTAAACCAATTGTTAGGTTGGTAAATATCTTTAAGTCGTAAAATTTTCTGTAGCTATACAATCTGATTCTTGCAACTTTAGTATTATTGGCTTTAGTCAGATTTACATTCAAAGCTTATCTGGAACTCTGAGTCAGCTAAACTTGTTCAAAGTAGACTTCTGTGAAACTTATAGTATAAAATGTGCTCATGCTATCTCCATACATGTAACTCACTCAACATCTGTCCTGATCAGGACATGAAAATTTTAGATAAAATCATTTTGAATAGCCCTTTTGAAAAATAAATTAAACCAACATCATGCTAATATAACAGGTGCTGTGGTGGGAAGAGCAACCAGAGGGTTGGGAGTTCGAATCCAGCCAAAGACCGTCATGTAGAAGGGGGTTGGTGCGTGTTAAATCTGTTGTGTGGAAGTTTGGAGTGCCAACTTGGGTGTTGCCTCGTTATATGACCATGATTCAAAAATTATGTATCTTAATCTTTCCCTTTGGTGTTGATCCAGGACCGTCACAAATAGCTCATTGTGTTGCTTCAGTATAACGTTAATTAAAAAATGCCATCACCAATGCCTGTTGCTCCAGTGGGACGTTAATTAAAAATACCATTAGATGTACCACATTTCATCAAAATCCTGGTTTTAGACTAATCAGTAGCATTTTATAACTCGTTAAAGGTCTTGTGAATAAATTATTGTACACTTAGTAGCTAAACGAATAATATTACTCAGATTAATATTGTCAGTTTATTATAAAACAAATATTACTTTTCTGTTCATAATAAGAAAAATTACATATATCTTGCCTCATAGCAATGAAAAATTATATATTTAATCATTGGTTATGTATTTTTTGGCATACGAAACTGACATCTGATGAACTAAAAAACTACAACTATAACAGGTGCCACGGTTGGAAGAGCAATTGGAGGGTTGGGAGTTCGAATCCAGCCAAAGACCGTCGTGTAGCAAGGGGGCTGCTGCATATTAAATATGTTGTGTTCTTACATTGGTGTGGTGTGTAAGTTAGGAGTGCCAGCTTGGGTGTTGCCTCATTATTTAAAAATTATGTTGTCTTCATTTTTCCCTTTGGGGTTGATCCTGGACTGTTACAAATAGCCCATAATGTTGCTCCAGTTCAACGTTAATAAAAAATACCATCACCAATGCCTGTAGCTCCAGTGGGAGAGAGAGAGAGATGTAAATTAAAAATACCATAAGATATACCACATTTCATTAAAACTTAAATTATTGAACACTTAGTATTTAAATGAATAATATTAACATTTTTTTTACAAAACAAATATTACATTTCTTCTGTTCATAAGAAAAATTACACCATAGCAGTGAAAAATGATAATTTTAATCATTAAATATGTACCTATTTTTTGGGATACAGAACTGGCACCCGATATAACTCCTAAAAAAACTACACCTTTTTGGTATATTTAATAAAATCTCAATTTGCTCATCTCTTGGCTAGCATAAGATAAATAACTATTTTGTTTTTGTGAATACATTGAGACAATTGAAAGTTAAAGAGATGAATGGGTTCTAAACGAGCACTAATATCATCAAGAATTGGGATGGGTATCCATTTGCATAGCTACAAAGCATTTCCTACTTACTAATTTTCATTCTACCCAAGTTATGATCAACTTTGATTTGATTTTCATGTACAAACACCATTAATTTGTGAATTTCATCATAGGATACATAGAACTGCTTTGTTAGAACCTATCCACTCAATACTTCTCTTTCCCTTGCTATAGAAAATCAACCATGATAATGCTAAAAAATGGTTCAGATCCTATTTACTTAGGCTGTTCCTCTGCTATATATAAACCTGAAAAATATTTATTTTTCAGTCATTTTTCCAAGCAATTAATATTTTTTATTGCTAATACAATTCCTCTGTTTACTGAGTGAAATCATTTTCAGATGAGTTCTCAAAAGAATTTTGGATTGAAATGTAATTGGGGAACACACACATTTTACATTCTACAACTGAGTTCCACAAATCTGACATGACACTTTCTCATGAAATAATATAAATTGGTATGGTCAAGAATGCTTTTTTATCATGCTTAACACAGGAACTTCATTTAAATCATGCTTATGTATCAACAAAAAGAATAACTGCCCACAAAATCAAAACTAATCACTCAATACTCCCCAAATGAACAAACAATACTCCTTAATTTATGTCAAGTAATGCTTCCCCCAAATCAAAATGAATAAAATAAAACTCCTTAAACTTATCTGATAGAAGTACAAGAAAGGTTAGTTGTAAAATACAATATAATCAACCCAATTAATTATCAGATTGTGAAATCAGCAAAAAATTAATTGAACTATTTTTTATTTATACAAGTTTCACGAAATTAGATCGAATTATGAATTGCCTCAACAGTATAAATTTGAACACAGTTAAATAATCAAACACAATGAGCGAAATTTTGTATGAAGATAAATATTACATTTAAGGATTTTAGTTTACAAACCATAGAATATATGACAGATCAAGAAATGCAACTGCACTGTTTTAAAATCAAGTTAACAACAAAATACATAAGAAATGACTTGTTAAATGTTGCAAAATTAGAAACCAAAGCTTGATAAAATACTCGAATCAAGGTGATGAAAAATAAACTAAATGCCGAGAGATTAGCCAGAGCAGGAATCCTAATGTAATTAAACTATTCGTAATGAAACAGCAGAAAAGACAATTTTAAACGTATCATACACCCAACTAAAACGATAAGAAAATATGTTGCTTTTATCACTCCTAGAAATGGAACGAACGTAACGCCGAAAAAATAATGGATTATGGAACCAAGATTTGACAGAGGAAGAATCCTTATGTTAAATTCACCCATGCCCAGATTTTCCCCATTTGTACGAATATCCTTCCCTAAAATATTTTTCCCCATCCGAAATCATAGCTAATGCGCATGCGCCAACCTCCGAAAATTCGTCTAAGTTTTAACATTAGGATTCTTCCTCTGTCCATCCGCTTGTAAAGTCTGGTAGTCATAAGATCGAGACAATCGTTCCGTCGTTCTGACCCTCTTCGTAAGACGAAAATTTTGCCGAATCACTTCATTACTCGCGGTTTCTTATCAGCAGGGGGAAAGACAAACGCTGATTCCTGTCTCATTACGAATTGACGAATGCATTTCCGAATTAAGCGGTAGTTAAATAATTCTGAGATTAAAAGACTGAGCAGACATTTGACCTTAATCACAGCACAGCTGTTTCTCCTTTGGCAGAACGAACAAATTTATTACGTCTCATCTTTTCTCTCTTAGTACCCTCATACGTATTTGCGGCATTTGGAAGTATAAGGTAACCATTGTGCCTGTGATCATCAACTTACACTGTCATGGGTCAGATGATGTGAGCATTTATATTCGTCGTACAATAATTTAACTTTGCCAAAGGAGAGTGAAAGAAACATTCTAAATGATTTGGGGGTGATAAGATCAATAAAATATTAAGATATTAGAATAATTAAGCATTAGAATTAAAGTTAATAAAAAAGTTACATATTAAGAATTAGGAATACCAACTTTTGGCCCTGAATTTAAAGGAGATTTAGTTCTGGCAAATTTTGCTTGGTGCCACTCAAAAGAATATCTATGGAATGAATAATATTTAACAAAACAATTAATTTTCATTGTACATGACACAATATGGAATAAAAATTTACAAATTTGCAAGTTTCTGAGTCAACCTTTTTGGGTGATGCACTCGCTAATGCTGCAAAGTTTAAAATTTTTTGTCTTTGTGCAAATTTCAAAAACGCACTTTTGATTACAGATTCTAATTTTCTTGATCAAAATAGCCAGAATTCGTTTTAAAAAAAAAGGTTTAGTTTGGTCATATCTATGAAGAAATATGAGCGATTGAAATTAGAGCTTGTAATGTTAAATGAGTGTTTCAGTCTTTTTTTTATCTTATGCCTTTCAAAATAATCAGCTGATAAATGTTATATAAACTGTTGAATAACTCCAACTAAAAACATATGCCTTATTTTAGTTTCAAAGCAATATTTCTAATCATTATTAATTCCTTTATTTATAAATGAAAGTATTTGGGGATACAGTCATGCCCCTCCCTGTTTTGTGATTAATGAAACTCCAAAATGAAAAACCCAAAATAACATCTTTACCTTCTCTTCCTCAGTGCATTCCGCTTTAAAAAAATAATAGAAATTCAAAACAAGGCTTGTTATAGTAGTTTTTACATAACGTGTACTCACAAATTTGGTCGCCGGAAATTACGCAAAGGTAATTAGTTGGTGTAATTAACACCAACCACTTCATCTTTTATAAAATCGTACTCAATATGCATTTGAAATCGAGATATCACAAAAAAAAATTTGTTGAAAAGATTTCAAGTCATTTTAGGTCTTTTTTAAGTAGTAAACCCAAAATAGGTATTTTTAGGTACTATAAAATTTGTTTATTTTATTCAGGACACGCCAAACCGTAAACTTATCGCACCCCGGCAAGAAAAGTGACACAAGTCAAAAAATAAATATTCTGAGGTTATGTCATTGTAAAATATGTATGAGGAGCCCCAGCGTGTTATATTACTATTCTATAGAATATAATAGAAGTTACTACCACAAAAAAATACTTACCTAAAATTTAAAAGAAGCTTTTATTATTTCAATATAAGTTTTACAGTATCCTTTAAGTTGATGTTTCTCAAATTCTGCCATATTGAGTTGCGTCACATTTCTTGCCGGGGTGCGATATGTTAACCGATTGAGAATAAAGTATATAGAACTGAATAAAAATTTAGAAATTCGAGCCTTACCATGAGAGAGATCATTTGGACAGTAGTAAAATCTTAGCAGACCATCTGGTTTGTTTACACTGAAAATCCTTCTCATTGACAGCTTTTGGTTCATAAAATGTTCAAATCGCAAAAATAACATCTTTCTTAGCAGCCAAACATTTTACATCTAAAACACATGCACTCTATACTCACCAGTGAATAAAATACATTTACACTAAAGAACAAAATGTATAAGCAATCAAATTCAACAGTAATGAATATGTAGGACATTGAATTCAATGCACTTGGATCTAGAGAAAACCGTAACTCTGAATGTCATTGGATGAAAGGAAACGTATTGATTTTATTCGAAGTTACTTAATGTTAGCTTCATTAAATTTTCTCTAGCGTAAAATGGTATAGGCGGTTACATTTACATACTCTGAATTCGATTAGACTAAAATATTCCTTGCAACAAATGAGGTTGTATAAACATCCATCATGCTGTTTGTAATATTCTAAGAATTGTATTTATGCAATCCATTTCAAATATTTTCTTTGGACCCATTAGGATTTTATTTATGACGAAAAAGGCGTTGCAAACGATAGTGTATTATTTTTTATCAAGAAATTATTAATTCATTTTTATTAGCTTCGTTAAATAATTAAATCGTGAGAAATATAACTATCGCAAATTTTATCTCGCAGATTTTAAATTATGAAAGGTATTTTCAGAATGGCGGAGGGAACAAACAAACCAGACGGTCTATGATGTTCTTACTTCTGCTGTCCAAATGATCTTGCATGAAGAGCGAAGTTACCTTAAAATAAAGATATAGTGAAGGAGTTAAAATTAAACTTTTTAGCAATAAATATGTATTGAAAAGGTAATAAGGCACACACAGTAAATCGAAAAACTTACTGCTACATTTATGCTAGTTTAGTTTTTTTATAAAGGTAAATTTCATTAAAATAAAGGTGATAGAATTCATGGAAATCATGATGATCCTTTTATATCGCAAGAAATTGCACACAAACGTATCGCTGTTCTGGAAGAACAATGACGCAAATGTTCGATTTGTCTTATTTGTTCGATTTGTTCAAAATCTGAAACTAGGGCCCGGTGCACACATCCGGTTTTTCAACGTGCGGCACCGAAGCCCAAATGTGCACACATAACCGTGAAATGACGCACGAACTCATTTCGCGCCATTTGCGATAAATATTCTATCGAAGAAAACGTGTTTATTTTGCTTACTTGCTGTAAAAAAAGTATATTTTGGAACAAAATAGACGCTACTGGATACAACCATTTATTAATTATTATTTATATTCCATTTGTTTATGAAAACAAGGTACTTCAGAACGAAGACTGATGTGCGGTGACATTGCGGCGCCGTGGGGAACTGCGGTACAAATTGCACGCAAGTTGGACGTGCGTAGCCCCAGCGGCGCTGGAGGCATGTGTGCACTGCTCCATTGGATCTAATGTATCTCAGACCGCACTTGCGTTGCAGCAGCGGCGCCTCACGTTGAAAAACCGGATGTGTGCACCGGGCCTAAGAGTACCGTTCACGATTAAAAATATATTCCGTTAATACTAATTTAATAATGATAATAATAATATTAATTTAATAACACTGCTCTGCAAAAAAAAAAATTTCGAGCCCTGACACCATTACTGCTGATTCTTATATAAAATGACCTCCTGAATTCGAATATGATCCCCGTTTTCCCCCATCATCCACCGTTTTCTTGGGACGCAATGTTTATCACACAATGTTTATCACTTTTCGATATAATTTTATGAACATAAATTTGATTTGGGAGTGGGGAAAAGTATTATTTTAACCATTAAATTTCTTCTGAGGGGCTAGAGAGGTGAAGAGCTCTAAAACATGAACATTTGTTGCAAGGAGGGAGATTTGGGGAGATTTTTCCCCTGAAATTGTGAAAAAAAATAATTAAAAATGATCGTTTTTTCTAGTATTTGTTCGCAATTTTTTCATTTATTTTCTACATATTCCAGCATTTCCTTTTCCTCCACGAAACACCCCCAACTAATAAAAATATATCGCAACCATTTTGGCTAAAAGCCGGTAAGGGGAAAGAGGTCCCGAACCCTCCTAAGAAAGTTTGAAAGATTCACTGTACGACGGTGACGCCCTCAATAACTCGTGCGCTTCGTGGTTTGCGCAGAAATTTTCATGCTTTGACAAGTTTAAACTTGCATTGCTTTTATCATTTTAGTTGTGAACTGTAATCGTTGTCTTCCCTCATTACATCTTTCACGATCGTAATCAACTTTTCAGTATTCTAGGTGGGGATTCTGTGTTTCCAAGTTGTTTAGATTCTGTAAAACGGTTCAAATTTTTTTCCTCAGTTTTTTTCGAAGAGAATTACAGTACGTGAGTGTAAGTTATGATTAATTTGGACTATTTATTTACTGTTTAATTATGCCACGCGAGTGTAAAAATCTTCGCGATAGCTTATGCTATGTTTGCAGTGAATTGACTTTAAAAGAACAACGAAAACCCCTTCCTCCGCTTCTTAAAACTGCTTATCAATTTTACTTTGATTACCAAGTTGGCGATCAGGACAAGGATTGTTCTCCAAAATTTTGCTGCACTACTTGTTGCAGTAGCTTGACCAAATGGCTCAAAGGTACCTAGGTACCCTTAAATCAATGCCATTTGCTATGCCCATGGTTTGAATCTAGAAGGTGTTGGTTTGACGCGAACCTCGCTATCATCTCACAGATTGTTACTTTTGTATGACTTCCACCGTTCACAACTATAGTGATAAAAGCAAGGCAAGTTTAAACTTGTCAAAGCATGAAAATTCCTGTACAAACCACGAAGCACGCTAGTTATTGAGAGCGTCACTGTCGTACAGTGAATCTTTCAAACTTTCTTGCTAGGGTTCTGGACCTCTTTCCCCTCACCCGCTAGCCAAAATTATTGCTATATATTTTTATTAGTTGGGAGTGTTTCGTGGAGGAAAAGAATAGGCTAAAAGCTGGAATATGTAGAAAATAAATGAAAAAATTGCGAAAAAAACCAGAAAAAAAAACAATATTTTTTAGTGATTTATTTTACATATTAAGGGGATAAATCCCCCTTCTTGCTACAAATGTTCATGTTTTAGAGCTTTTCACCTCTCTAGTTCCCTCAAAGGAAATTTAATGGTTCAAATAATCCTTTTCCCCACTCCAAATCAAATTTATGTCCATAAAATTATATCGAAAAGTGATAAATATAGGGGGGGGGGGTGCGTCCCCAGAAAACGGTGTGTGATGGAGGAAAACAGGGGTCATATTCGAATTCAGGAGGTCATTCGGTCTTGCCTGCACTTCGGCAATAATACGGCGGTGATGGTTGTTTCTTCCAACAGGATCGAGCTCCATGTGATACTGAAAAACGTGTGCTGGACTGGTTCCCTGAAAATGAGGTGAATTTGCTTGACTGGCCTGTTCAGTGCCCCGATCTCAATCCAATCGAGCACTTGTGGAACGAACTGGAGCGACGAGTACGACACCGCCATGCACGCCCATCTTCATAACAATCTCTTCTCACAGCCTTGCAAGAGGCATGGTGAGCTATTTCCTGTCCAGAATTACAGATAACCTGTGGAAAGTATGCCTCGACATGTTGCATCTGTAATACAAGCAAAAGGAAAGCCTACCCGTTACTAAATAGAATAAAAAAGCTTTTTTTCTGAAAAACATGCAGTGTTCAAATACTTTAGTCCATCTAGTGTATGTCATAAAATGTACAAAGGAACCTTAACGACTATCAACTAACATGCTTAAAAGTTTTAACCCACAAAGTGGTTTTGACGAGATATCTCGTCCATCAAGATGTTGCCTAGTTTTTTTATGATGACGAGATCAAGGTCTGGTCAGTTCTCTTCTAATGAAGATATGAATAGTCGAGACTGCCATCAGGAGGGTTAATCATATTATTATGAATCAAACATCCTACTTTTTTTTACCCAAATACTACTATATGGATACATGCTAGTGTTTTGAGTTGGACAGTATGAATGAAGAGCAAATATGTCGCGAAGAAACCTGAGAAGCAATCTTCTACCAAATTCAAAAACAGATAGATCTTCCAGTTGTGAGATTTCTCTTTTGCAAATGTACTAGAGATAAATCTACGAAAGAATTTGAAGAAATTATTCTGATCAATACTTCTGGTAGAGAATTAATCAGAATCATACTGTTTGGGCAATTGTCAGGAAGCTGTCGCCAAGTGGAGAGATTGGCGAGTGCCAACTGGAGCGGTTGGCGAGTGACAAGCGCGAAAACCCCGAGAAGGGTTGCCAAGATCAGAGGAGAGGCTTGAGAAAGACGAGCGGGAAGAGTCCGATTGGTTTTTCTTCCGGATTAAGTTAATCTGTGCTACTGTCGTTACTTCACAGTCAATGATTTCTGGTCATGCAATTTATATGTTATGTATCGTGTCCCTTTTCATGTAATAAATTATCTTGGGACTAGAAAATTGCTGGTTTGATTTACTATGACTTTGGAAGCAACAGAAATAACCCATCAAAGAGCAATATTTGGTAATTAGTTGAATCAACGTTACTCAGGAGCAACCCAATGCTATTGAATAAGGTCCTGGATATTCTCGAAGGGAAGATTTGAGGACAACTCCTCGTAGTTTTGAACACTACAATCAGATGACGAGATAAAAACCTGAGCTACTATTCCACCCTCCAAATTTCCACACCATGCCAACGTGGGGACATTTGAGGCCGCGACGAATTTAATTTGCACCAGCTCCCACATCCACGACGGTCATTGGTTGGACCGAGTTTCGAAATCGCAACCCTCCGGTTGCTTATCCGCAACTCTTCCAACTGGGCTACCGCAACTTTCACTAGTATGAATTTATTTTAGCAACTAGCAAAATGCTGAAGTTGCATTCGAATCATAAGCAACGTCGCAAGTTAGAAAACATTTTAACAAGACACCAGCGCCCTCTTTGTACGGATTCACAGAAAAACCCTTTTACTAGAAACCAAAATTTCCCACAAAATGTAGCAAACATCCCAAAACTGTCCTTTTAAACCCCTTTCCCTACAGAATACGATCAATAAACTGATATAGTGTGAGTTTCCTTTTGCATTAAATGTAAAGATGTTATGATACAGGACAAGAAATGTATTTTGCAAGACACATAAATAAGTTACTCATACATAAAGATACTCTTAAACCGAATTTCGGAAGATGCAGTAGCGACAGTAAATTTCATTTATTTATTGATTTTTCCATCATCAAGACTTGGTTGATATTTTCCGACTGCCAAAGTATCTAGTAAAGATGACTGTTGCTATCTATAAAAGGGAGCAAACTTATTAATGTAAATATTTGATCCGAAAGTGGTTATTTTTTAGCAGAGAGATAGCTAGAATTTCATTTCGGAGGGGGTAAAGTCAGAAATTCTATATTTTATCAATTGAAGATTTGTAAATAATCTCAAATACGACTTATATAAGTCTTTTCATCAAACATTTGAGAAACGGAAGAATGAATACTTATTAAAGGAATGAAATAATTATAATAATAGAAGAATGAAATAATTATAATAATAGAATAATGAAATAATTGTAATAATAGAAGAATGAAAATTCTTATAATAATGGCAGAATGAAATGATTACAATAATAGAAGAATGAAAAACTTATAATAATGGCAGAATGAAATAATTATAATAATAGAAGAATGAAATAATTATATTAATAGAAGAATGAAATAATTATAATAATGGAAGAATGAAATAGTTATATTAATAGAAGAATTAAATAATTATAATAATGGAAGAATGAAATAATTATAATAATGGAAGAATAAAATAATTATAATAATCGAAGAATGAAATAATTATAATAATAGAAGAATGAAATAATTATAATAATGGAAGAATGAAATAATTATAATAATAGAAGAATGAAATAATTATAATAATAGAAGAATGAAATAATTATAATAATAGAATAATGAAATAATTATATTATAATAGAAGTTAATAGAAGTATGAAATAGTTATATATTAATAGAAGAATGAAATAATTATAATAATGGAAGAATGAAATAATTATAATAATAGAAGAATGAAATAATTATAATAATAGAAGAATGAAATAATTATAATAATAGAAGAATGAAATAATTATAATAATAGAAGAATGAAATAATAATAATAATAATAGAAGAATTAATTGTGTTCTTGTTTAATTTTTTTAGTATTTTGACAAAATTAATTGCGCAATCCTGCTCAACGAGATGCATATTCGATACAGTTATGACGCAGTTTATATAATACGCAATATAAAAAAAATTTATTGAACCTTTTTTTTCAGAACGAAATTTTTTGAGATAACAATCATTAGGTCAAGTTTGCCAAAACAAGCAAAAGCTTAATTGATGTTTTTTTTTTTTGACGATTTAATGCCAGTTTAATTTTTTTTAACTTTTAAGCGCAAAAAAACGCGTTCTAAACTGTTTTTTCTTTTATATATGTAAATAGTTTTTATTTTGCTCGTCATTTTTCTTCCCTCGCCAATTATTTGTTCGATGTAATTAACAGTTTTGTGTTTATATGTTGATTACGCTGTATCTTTACGGTGTTTTTTTTTTTATAATTTGCTGCATGTTCTGTACTTCTGATATTTTAATGCTGACAAGTAATCGTAAATCTTTTTAGAAAAGGTGACGCATTTCAGAAGATACAAGTTAGCCTAGTTGGTAGAGTCGCAAACTCGATACAATCATGTGGGATCGAATACACGTTAAATCTGTCGTGGCTTCAAATGTGCTCAGTTTGGCGTGGAGTGGATGTTTGGAGAGTGGGGTGTGCCAGCTCAGGTGTTGACCTCGTCATCTGACCGTTGTTCAAAATTATGAGATGTGTTCCTTGAATCTTTCCTTCTTGTTCTTTGAATGAATCTTTGAATGTTCCTTGAATCTTTGAATGGATTTAATTTTATTATGGATACAAACATATTAGGCAGATCTATGAATATATGAAAATTGAGAATCGCAAACACGTCAATAAATTAGTTAAGCCGATCTAAAGTAAAATGATCCATCAACGAAACGTTGATTCAAAATGATTCGGAATTACGAGCTCAAGATAAACTTAAGTGACAAAAAGCCTAACAAATTTCAACCTGTCGCATTCTTTTTGAGAAATTTTAAGCTTCAGTTAAGGGTCTTACGTCAAAAGAATTATTAATTGCTCAGATAAATATTTTTACTTGAACTAGAAGAACTATTTCTTAAATACTTTCCGTTTTAAAGCTGAATTAACGAAAAGCTTGTAAGGAATCCAATATGGAGTAATTTTGTTTTTTTCTGCAATGTCGGATTTAATTTGCAATTTTTTATTATAGCGTCGAACTGAGAAAAGCGGTTTAAATTTTCTTTAATCTCCCTTTAGTTGCATAGCTCCCTTTCCGAAGTCTCAGCATTTCAGAATCTTTTTTATTTAATTTCTTCGCTTTTTAATATTATGGGAATAAGTGAAGTATTTAATTTTATAAACCAATTGTAAATGGTTTCTAGTGTCTAAGAAAACAACTACTTTAGAACGCAGAAAGTTTTTCACTTAGCTAAATTACGCAACTCAGCACGCAACTTCTGTGATGCTAATCCCTTTTATCACGTCATAACCTAAACCAATGGGTTACAACCTTTCTGAAACAACAGATCGGTAAATTCGTTTATATATGACGGCAGCCCGATCCCAAAAAATTTCTTCGTAAAATACCTTTCCAATTTCTTTGTTCATTCATTAAACCAGGCCTCGAAATAGATTTTTTAATGCAGGTGCACCTTGAGCATCTAAGTTTTTAAATTAGATGCACAGTTTATATTTTAAATGCATATTTAAAAAAAAACGTGATATAAGGGCATTAATGTAGTATAAACTACTTTATTATTTGGGTATGTTTACATAGGGGTTAATAGCATAGTAAATAAAAATATTTAAACATCTAAATTCTCCGGCGCACGGCTGTCGCTTCAACAGTGCCATCTAGCAAATGTTTCGATCATCGGAAAGTTCTGGTGGCAGTGGCACAAGTAAATCTTCCTCCTGTATAAACCCGTTACGGCCCAGCGATTTTGTTTTCACATAGTACGCATTCAGGAATTTTAATTACGTTCCTTTAGAGGGAGAGAGGTCAATATTAATAATTTAGTCAAACATCAAAATAACATAACACGTTTCACCCCCTTTTTTTAACGTTAGGTGCACTGCGTGCATCTAGCGGGAAAAATTGGTGCAAATTTTTTTTTTCATGTGCACAGTGCATCCGGGAATTTCGAGCCCTGCATTAAACTAACATCAGTATTAATAATTACTTACTGTATAATTGTAAAGAGCATTAGTAGACTTCATATACACGGTGTGATATGTTAACAAATCTAAAATTGCAGTAAATTAGCTATTAATCGCTGGACCTTTGACAAGCTGGTGTGAAACAGTGCAACTCTGTCTACCCAAAAGTATATCCTGGTAGAGTTGGGTTACACTGCCATATATAGTATTTGTAACGCTAATAACAAGCGTTACATTTCAAAAATATCTAACGCGCGTCGTAATGCGAAGAACCTAAAAATAACCCGACTCCTTAAGACACTCCAGACACCACTCAGAGAGAGCGCATTCAAACCCCAAAGAGTACACATCGATTACGGACACTACGTGTCGGGGAGCCGAGGAATGTCATCGTTCCCGCTAAATTAGGAAACGTCTCCTTGTCAGCGAAAAAGATCTATTTATTCAAAGTAATTATCTTTAAAAAACAATGCTAATTTTGCCAGTTCTCGTCGTAGCGACGCGCAACCACTATCAAAATATTCGTCTGGGTCTGACAGGAATTTCGATAGTGGTTCTGAATCTATACAATTACTCAAATTTAATTATCCATAATTATTCAATTTGGTGAATGAACCCGAGAAAGGACGTTCCGTGGGTGAATTTTTGGCGGTTTTTGAAATAAGAGGTGTGGTAAAATCTAGGGGAGCATACCCTCATTGGCAGCTTCTTTGGCACGCATGTGGGATTTTTGGGACACTCAACAAAACTGTCTCTGTCGGACAAACATCGCCACAATGTCTTCGGTGCTTCGAGTGGAAAAGCACAGGAATCGCCTGGTGGTCATGCATTTTTGAATGTTCGTTTTTCTTCAGCTGCCAGTCTCCAACCTTCTTCATTCGTCTTTCATTACAAATAACGTCGTTGCGTTTGAATTCCTTCACTTTCGTACCTTTCCGTCCGGATCTTCATCCACCTTGTCTGACTTGACATCATAGAAATTGCCTGACCATCCTCTAATTTTCCGTATTCAATCTTTTAGATATTCATAGATATCCCTACAAAGATACAGCGATGAGTCGTACATTCAATGTAACTGTTGGTGTTTAAGTTTGTAGAGTGGGGTGCCAACTCAGATGTTGCCTCATCAAATGAACGTGGTTCAAAATTAAGTGGCGATACACCGAATGGCTTAGGCTGGGACGGTGGTAACTAGTTGAATATAACTAGTGACTCGGGGGTGTCGTGTCATGAATGCCCTTCCCTATCCAAAGGAACATAAAGGATATGGAATATTATTCATCATCAATGATACCATAGTTCTTTTTGTTGTTCGGAGCCATGAGGCATGCGAGTGGAGATATCGTCACTATTCATATTTTTTTGTGACGAGGACAGTGCTGGTCACCAGTTTCTCATTACTGGATCGACAATCTTGTTATCTTATGAAGAAATCTTTACTTTAAGAATAGAATCCAGTGTTCTATCTTCACGAGGATCGTCATTCGTACTCCGTTCTTCCCCTCTTCCATAGAACGATACCTATCGCCCATTACGTGCAAATCCGTGGAGAGACACTGAACACCCACTCCAAATTATTAACCATCCCTTTTCGGAATTGATCGACTCCTGTGTTATCTGGATTCTTGGGGAATGGCACTGGCTCCCATTCGCCCCAAAGAAAATCGAACCCTTTTCTCTTGAATTTAGAAAGTGTGGGTGGCGGTACTCCAGTGATCCTTCTACAACCTAAAGAAACAATATCATATGGAAACCTCTGGTTTGGACTTTTAATTTCCTAAAAGGAAAAGGAAAGATTTAAGTGATTGATCATCCATGTTTTTGTGCAATTTCTCTTGAGTCTCCTTCGATCCTCCAGGTCTTATTTTTGACATTATACAGGGTGGTCCCGAATTCATGGTACAAACTTTAATGGTTGGTACAGGACATTGTAACAATGATTTATTGTATAGGAATGTATAGTCGCAAGTGACGCGGTGAGGCGAAAACAGGGGAAATAACGGCCGAAAGGAAAAACAAAGATTTTATTGAAAGCGTTGCTGACAAGTGTCATGTTTACAGTAATTGTTCAAAATTGCGTCCACCAGTATCGATACATGCTTGACAGCGTCGGTGGAGCGATTGGCGTACACGTTCAAAGATGCCTGGTATTTCACGCACACCTGCAGCAGCTACAGATAAGCGAGCGACGAGATCCTCATCTGAGTCAACTGGAGTCTCATAAACAAGATGCTTTAGATGTCCCCATAAAAAGTAATCGAGGCTCGGGAGATCGGGGTGGCCAAGGGACTGGTCCACCACGCCCAATCCATCGAGTACCAAACGTGGCATTCAGGTAATTCCGTACATCAATGCTGAAGTGTGCTGGCGCCCCATCGTGCTGAAACCACATGCGGTTACGAATGGCGATCGGAACATCATGCAGCAGTTGTGGTAACACTTCTTTCAGAAAAATAAGATAGCTTCCGCCAGTGAGCCGCGTGGGTAGTAAGTATGGGCCAATCAAAAAGTCGTTCACAATACCAGCCCACACATAAATACTGAAACGTTGTTGAAACGCATGTCGACGCGTTGCATGTGGATTATCGGTTGCCCACACATGGGAATTGTGCGCATTAAAGACACCCTCGCGTGAAAATGTCGCTTCATCTGTAAATAGCACATAATCTACGAAATCCGGCTGCAACGCACATTGCTGCATCACCCACAGGCAGAAGTTCACGGGGCGAGGATAATCTGCCGGATTCAATGCTTGTACTTTCTGAAAATGGAAGGGGTGTAAGCGATTTTCGTTTAACACTCTGCATACAGTCTGATGACTCACACCTACGTCACGCGCAACAGTTCTTGTGCTTGACTCGGGTCTATCAGCCACAATGTTCAAGATGCTTTCTTCCAGCCTTGGAGTGCGTACAGCTCTTACTCGATCAGCGCCATGTCTGTTGACGTCGAACGCACCTGTTTCACAAAGTTGACGATGTAACCGTTGAAAAATTCTATGATCCGGCATTCGTCGATCAGGATACTCCGCGCGATACATTCGTAACGCAGCTCTGCCGTTACCATTTGCACGGCCGTACATGTAATGCATGTCTGCTTTTTCTGCATACGTAAAGTCACCCATCGTCTACGGCAGCACAATTGTGAATGGCGCTTTTCCCTACTGCGATGCATCATGTTCAACAGCGGCTAGACATCTACTGCCCTCTACCGGCAATGATACCAACCGATCACTCCATTTCTCTTTCCTTTTATTTCCCCTGTTTACGCCTCACCGCGTCACTTGCGACTATACATTCCTATACAATAAATCATTGTTACAATGTCCTGTACCTACCATTAAAGTTTGTACCATGAATTCGGGACCACCCTGTATTTTACATTATTCAAGAATCGTTATTATTATTGAGATTTCCTGTTGTAATTGTCGCATAGAAGTCCCCTCTCTTATGTTTTTATAAGAAACGGGAATCAACTTCCAACCACTTGGCAATCCTGCAATTGATGCTAACCACTATCTGTTATTCATTTAAATCCTCCATTCATTCCTCTGCGCAAAATGAAAACAGAAACGGAAACAAATAAATTTAGAATCTGTGATCTTTTATGCTGTTGCATTCTAAAGTAAACAGTCATAATTAAATTTCATTAAATTCATTTAAAATGTCCTAGATTGAATTTTAAAATTCGCCGCGACCCAAAATTTGCAAACAATTTGAACTACCTGTGTGCTAAATCCCATTACTGTAAGTGCCATAAATTCGTCAGGACTTTGCGTGCAGAAAACAAACAAATAAACAGACAGACAAACACTTCCTTTTATAACATTAGATATTCCAAAAGTTAAACTTCGTTTCTTTTATTGCAAGTGAAATTTCGAAGGCATCAGTTAGACTTGAGTGAGGTTTTTGTGCTGTTCTTGTAACATGGGTACACAATTGTGTTTTGGTCTGAACTTTTCGACACATCACGAATACTATCCTCCTCGGATATTTCCACTATAAAATATTTATTCTTAAAAATTCTTAGAAAAAAATAAAAATAAAACGTGAATTTTAGGAGAACTTTTTACGGTCCGGTATAATTTGCCAGGGCCGAAGCCCGGACCGCTTCCCGACTCTTGAGAAATACAGCTCTGGCGTTATCAAATCTAATCTCAGCCATTTTTACTGCTGAAAACTTAATTCTATTTTTCCTCATGATATTCAGTTTCAAAATGTGAAAGTTGACCTCTTAATTCAAGTACAACATTAATGATAGTTTTTATAGAAAAATAAATATTTATGGAATCTTTTTAAGATTTTGAAAGAAACATCAGTTTAAGAATTTTTTTTTTTTTAAGACAAGCCACTTGTGCGGTAATATCGTGTATCACTTGAATGCAAAACGATATATATTTTTATGCATAATGTGTTTTTCAATATAAGGTGATTATTTTGTAAATGCAATCTCTCTCCATGATTCCCACTACATATTCTTAACATAAACCACAGTCATCAAATTAATAACTGTAAATGTTATAAATGAATTAAATAAAAATGCAAAAAGTTTAAATAAGACAATTCCTGTTTATTGAATTTTAAGATATAAAAAAAGAAAAAAGTCGATTTAAAACTTCGCAATTCAGAAAGTCGGTGCACATAATCTTCAAAAAATTCTGATAGGCACTAAATACTATATATATATATATATATATATATATATATATATATATATATATATATATATATATATAATCCGTGCAAAATGCAAATTAATAATAATATTCTGCTAACGAAAAGTCTGATGGTTCTCTTTTTATAAACCGTTTCTGATCGACTCTTTAAATGTTTATTTCTTTTGAAGGGTGTGTTCGAATTTAAGACACAATTGGATAGTCAGTGGGAATTGGAGAATTCATAAACAAAGGACCAGCCTTGTTGGGCTTGAGCCTGTAGCTGGTCGTCAATATTTGTATTTGTATTTGTATTTGTATTTGTATTTATGTAAAGTACTAAAAAACAAAAAACATGGGGTGTATTGTAAGTGAGTTATAACCGCAACATAAATGCAACTTTCTACATAAATGCAACTTTTTGCATGATTGCAACTTTTTACAATTTAGCTTAAAATTAATTAATATGAAATTACTATTTCATTTTTTGCCCTCTGAATCAACCCTTCAATCACATGTGTCTGATCTTGCGAACGCAGGAGTATTGCGGATCAAACAAAAAGTTCATGGAAAGAAGGTATTCGTCCTTACAGACGAAAGTGAAATAAATAGCAAGAAGTACTTTAACACATTGGTTGCACTCATGATAATCCAGAGTCAACTTGCGTAATCGACTGCAGAGTTTGAGAGGTGAGTTTCGATCATCAGTTTGTTGTTTCCTTGTAGATGACGTTTTAAATTCTCTGAATGTTGAGCGAAAGGATTTTGCGCTTCTGCTATCCGATACAGCATATTATATGACTGCGGCTGGAATCACACTCAAGGTGCTTTATCCGCGATTGCTCCAAGTTCTTGCGTGGTACACTTGTTTCACAACTGCAGAAAAAGTCCAATGCAACAATGTGAGGCAATGCAACAATGAGCGCAGTTTTTCAATGTTGAAGAAATTACTGACCTAGGATAGGCCATTCAACGACATCAACGTTCTTCTGTATTTAATAATGTACAAATAAATTTTGAATTTTTCCATTTTTTACTAATAATTTATTTTAGATTTTAGTGTATCAAAAATAAATGCAACTTTATTTTCATTTATGCAACTTTAAGGAATGATAAATGCAACTTTTCCCATTTTTACTGCAACAAAAAAGTTGCCCTACTCATTACCTTCGTTTCCTTCTGCCATAATTCTCGGTTTGAATTACATCTTTTATTCATTCCCTGCAATTGAAACCATGAAGTAGCTGTTATTCATGAAGTAAGCAGGATCAGGTAGTTCTCCTTTAGCAAGTCTTTTTCTTCTAAGCCTTCTTTTCTGGCTACATCCAAGCAAAAGTGAACTTATTCCGGGCTGGTTGATTTTCTCGTCCTTAATAGCTGGGGTCGCAAAAGCATTTAGAAAATTAACACAGGCTAAACTATCGCTTTTCTGTCCTTTGGAGGTGTTCACAGTTTCGGCACTTTCTTCCCTCATCACCTGCCTTATTACCACAATCTCATATTCAAAAGCCTTTCCATTATCTGCCATTGAAAGGGCTTCGATGGTCAGAAGTGTCATTGAGATGTTTTCGTTCACAACCTCAAGCGATCTGTTTCCATGTGTTGGCTTTTCTTTACGTTTCGTGTATTCATTAGGGATGCGACAACGACATCAAAACATCGATGTTCAAAATCAAAACATCGATGTTCAAAATCAAAACATCGCTGTTCAAAATCAAAACATCGCTGTTCAAAATAAAAACATCGATGTTCAAAATCAAAACATCGATGTTCAAAATCAAAACATCGATGTTCAAAATAAAAACATCGATGTTCAAAATCAAAACATCGATGTTCAAAATCAAAACATCGATGTTCAAAAACAAAACATCGATGTTCAAAATCAAAACATCGATGTTCAAAATAAAAACATCGATGTTCAAAATCAAAACATCGATGTTGATAATACATCGCCCAAAAAATATCGATGTTTTGAAACGTTTATTTACCTTGTAAACTTTTTTGAAACTTTTATTTACAGTTTGTAAAAATGAAAGAAGTTTGTTAACTTCCTCCAAATTAAGCCGGCTTCATTTTTCACTAACTATCCCACCAGTTAGGGTAAAAACTCTTACTGATGGGATAGATGTCGCCATTACAGAAAAATGCTTAGTTGCACGGTTATTTTTCTTAATTTTTACTATGGTGCTTTTACATTAAAAATAAAACATCGACAACGTAAAAACATCGATGTCAAACAAACATCGACTCCAATAAATCGATTGTAAATACATCGATGTTTTTATAAAACATCGATGTTTTGAAAACATCGACATGGATGTCGCATTCCTAGTATCCATAAGAAGCCAATAACAATTACAAACAAATATTTATTTAAATAAGCATTGCTGCTGCACGTTCGCTCCACTTGGCGGTTGCACAACGTTCTCTTTACATCTACATAACATATCGTGGTAATTTCGTCAGCGATGGTTGCGTCATCTGACGAAGAATTTATAAAATGACTACACATATTTTCACCGTCATTTGCTTATAAAACGCCTTTGATTAATCTGTCGGCATCATATTCTGCCCCAATTATTCCTTTCTCATCTTCTCTAGCATTTTTTTTTGTGACTAAGCTAATATACAATATTTTTTCTTTATCATCGTGAATAGCGATAACCATAATAAAATATGCCATCAGCGGTACAGTATAAACTGCATTGCCAATTACAATTAATCCAAACATTAACATTTAATCCAAGGGAATAAAAATAATTTCATCGTAGCTAGTAATTTTATCGAGGTCAACATGGTTCATTCAAAATTGTACAGGGAACAAGCTCGGGAATGTTTTTTACTGATGCGGCTATTAGTTTAGTGTGCATTATGTGTTAAAGCTTAAAATGAGAAACATTAGAAGTAGGCCCTGTGACACGCTGTCCGAAAAGCCCTCGTCTTCCCTGGGTGGGTGCGACGGGGAGTTGACGTGGTCGACCCGTGATACGCAAGGTCCCGACAATTCTATGGCACTACAGTAACGGGATTTGGCAGCCAGGTAGTCCGAATTTTTTGCAGTTTTAAGTGTCGCGGCAAATTTTAAAATTCAATCTAGAACATTTTAAAATGAATTGAATGAAATTGAATTATTATTATTTTCTTTGGAATGGCAACAGCATAAAAAATCTGATTCTAAATTAATTTTTTCCGTTTCCGTTTTCATTTTGCGCCGACGAGTGATTTTCCAGCAGACGATAAAAAACGAAGTTTTAACTTCAGTTATGTAGTTCTTTTTCTATCTACTAGACCGTTAAAGATAGAGTAAAAATTTCAACAGATTTGAAATCAGCGGAAAATTTCACATTCGATCGATACCTAAAAATATGATTTTCTTTAAATAAATAAAATTTTTAAATTCAATATCTATATATATATTTCTCTTACGTGGCACGCAAAAAAGACGTTATTTGTTACCGCGTTTTGGCAACATTGTGAGATTCTTTGTTTACTAGGAGCCTCGCGAGTCATTTGAATCTATAGCGTTATCGGATGAAATTTTATTGAAAAAAAAAATGAATTTTAGACGAGCTGTTGCGGTTTGTAATAGAAATCTAAGAAAGCGGAGGATCTTTTCAGGGCTATTTAAAAAACGGTCCTTTTCAAGGCTAACAATTATAGTACAACAAGACGCGTGCACTACAACTTTCGACAACAAACTCAGTCAAAAAGTGTATGGGTGGCTCGAGTACTGGGGACATGTACACACAAACAACATGCTGGGTATTCAATTTCCAAAGCAGCGCTCACATTGCGAGTAAAAATTTGCTCAAAGTTTTCATCTAAATTCTGATTCCAGAGGTACTGTATATATCTTTTATGTAATACAACAAATTTAGATTTGAAAAATATTTTTTTGGAATATATTTTGTAATCAATCCCTTCTGCTAGGACACGTGTCTTCATTGATGCGAGCAAAGCGAGCATAGGTTCGCGCAGCGAACCAATGAGAATTGCGAAGCAATCCTCCGGGGGTTGGCGAGCGTTAGCGAGCAGGGGGCGGGCCCCCTAGTCTTTTATATTATCGCAAGAGAATGCGACGTCACGCTAACATTTGTGTTACAAAAATAAACAGATTACATTTCCTGCCCTCTTACGATTTCAGCGAAAGAAAGCCAAGAAAAAAAAACATTTTGGCTGGCATTGTTTAGTTCTTTTTTGTAATATCGGGATTGTGAAAGATAGATTAAAACTTTCAATGGATTTGAAATCTGCGTAAAATTTGACACCAAATAGATACCTTAAATGTGATTTTCTTTAAATAAATAATTAATTATTCAATAAAAATAATAAAGAATTTAAAAAAATAATTAATTAGTCAATCAAAATAATTGATTAGTTAATAAAAATAATTAATTAGTTAATAAAACTGATTAATTATTTAATTCATATTGAAATTCGTTGGGAATTCATTCCAATAGGCTACGAATTTCCATTTGGTTTACGAAGCAAACCAACACCACGTGCAACGCCATTATGACTGTTATCCAATAGACTACGAATTTTAATGGGAATTCGTAGCAATTCGTAGCTTTCCTTAATAATCAATAATCAATAGGGGTTAGCGAGCTGTGGTCACGCCTAACCCCACGAAAAGAACACTCACGGGCAACGCTGTGCTGTCCTCGCAATGGCTAGTTATCCATATATCACTCACTTTTCAAATCTTAATACGAATACTAATATTTGCCTACTCAAGTAAAGAAATAAATTGTTTGTGTGATTTGATTCTCAAAATGCTAGTTGCAAAATAAGCTATCATTGTAATCATACATATCATTATATCGTATTTTCATTTTGTACGATATTTGTGAAACAATATATGACAACAATTCAATTTTAGTAAATTAATTTCTCCTTCAAAATAAATTTTTTCTCGAGTACGAAGTGAGTTTATCGCCCTCTTTTCAACCTGAAGATGTTGAGACTGAAGAGGTTTGTCAAGACAGCTTTCCTTAAACTTCGGTTTTCTAAGAAAGTGGAGCCGTTATCTAACAGCCGTGATACGTCATGATGCCACGGGCATAACTAGGCGGCCGTCTAAACAGAACCCAGAGGTGTCAACTTGACGGACAGAATACGGTGGAGAATTGACAACACAGACGGCTGTCGTGGTTTATTTGATTCGAGAAACAAAACAAAGTGGCTTTTTTATTCTCTGGTTCAAAATTTCTAACTTCGGGATCGTTGAAGATAGAGTAAAAATTTCAACGAATTTAAAATCAGCGTAAAATTCTACGACAGATCGATACCCAAAACAGTTTTATTATTCAATTATTTACCATTTGATTATTTAATTATTTATTATATAATTAATTATTTCATTTTACAAACTGTAAATAAAAGTTTCAAAAAAGTTTACAGGGTAAATAAACATTTAAAAACATCGATGTTTTTTGGGCGATGTATTATCAACATCGATGTTTTAATTTTGTACATCGATGTTTTGCTGTCGATTTCGCATCCGTAATGGATACACGAAACGTAAAGAAAAGCCAACACAGGGAAAATCACATTTAAAGTATCGATCTGGTGTCAAATTTTCCGCAGATTTCAAATCCGTTGAAATTTTCATTCTGTGTTTAACGATCCTGATTTTACAAAAACGAACTAATCAATGGCAGTCAGAATGTTTATTTGTTTTACTCCTCTTCGCTCGAATCGTTTGGAGCAGGAAATGAAATGTTGCCACTACAAGAGAAAAAACGTTCCCCAACTGCTTGAGACAGCTATGACGACAGTCATGGAAATGGCGGCTCCGATAATTTTCGTTACACTCACAAACAACGCTCTCTAGGAAACCAACACTATCTGTTTGTATAAACAACGTTTTAGTGTCGTCACCCACAGCTACATCACGGCTACGCTTTCTTAGGAAACCGAAGCTTTAGAGGAAGAAAAATTTCGTGGACGAACAGGGGTAAAGGGGTGGTTTCTACCGAACCAGGAGATCCCTCCTAGAGATAACGCTCAGAAAGACCGGAAGGACTCAAAGTAAGTACTCAAAATTATCTGCTGGCCCAGCATGGTGAACAATATAATCTCCACTCCAGGAGGCGTGTGTTTGTGGTCAGTGATTAAGACAGAATATAAAGTTTTGACGTTTTATTGTCATACGATTCATGCAACTATTAAGGTATATATATAGTGTTTTATTTTAATTGTATAATCAATGGTGTTTTCAATCTATATATATAATTCTCTTACGTGGCACGCAAAAAAGACGTTATTTGTAATCGCGTTTTGGCAATACTGTACAATTGTTTGTTTATCGCGAAGTCTCGCGCATCGATTGAATTTATAGCGTTATCGGATAAAATTTTATTGAAAAAAAAAATAAAAAAAGGAAATTTTAATGAGTTGTTGCAGTTTGTTTATAATAGAAATCAAAGAAAGCGGAGGATCTTTTCAGGGCCATTTAAAAAACGGTCCTTTTCAGGACCAACAATTATAGTTCAACAAGAAGCTTGCACTACAACTTTCGGCAGCAAACTCAATGAAAAAGTGTGGGTCGTTTGAGTGCTGGGAAAATGTACACACAAACAACATGCTGGGTATTCAATTTCCAAAGCAACGCTCACAATTTGAGTCAAAATTTGCACAAAGTTTTCATTTGAATTCTGATTTTAGAGACTGTATATATTTTTTCTGTAATACAGCAAATTTAGATTTGAAAAACATTTTTTTGGTAACATATTTTGTAAACAATCCCTTCTGCTAGGACACATATCTTCATTGATTCGAGCGAAGCGAGCATATGTTCGCGCAGCGAACCAATGAGGATTGCGAAGCAATCCTCCGGAGGTTGGCGAGCATTAGCGAGCAGGGGGCAGGCCCCCTAGTGTTTGTATATATGTACAGAGTCACGGAAAAAAACCGAACCACCTTCTTTATTTCGAGCACTATTCATACTAGAGCAAATTCAGAGGTATCATTCAGTAGGGAATAACTTCCTCTATAAATACAAATCCAAAAACGCTGCATAAGGGGACGTTTTCATATCGAATTTTACACAAACAATAAAATTTCTAATGGAAAAAACCGTGTTTTGATGCCATAAACAGATTTTGCATAGTAAATTAGTCTAAATATAAAATTTCATGATTTTACTATCAATATATCCCGAGATATTCAATGTTGAAGTTAGTTTAAATTTCAGGGATCATCTCCACATAGCAAGACGCTATTCGCAGTTCGAGATCAAATTGTATTGTACCCGAATTTAAAATTTAAACACTATTTCAAACGTATTTTTCAGCAATCCGATAGTTATTTTTATATTTATTACTAATCGAATGCGTGGCTAGCCCAGCATTGCCCTTGCCCGTGGTGTAAGGTAATAATCTGGTGTAAAATTTTCCGCAAATTTCAAATCCGTTGAAGATATATTCAATTAAAAAATTATTTATTTAAAGAAAATTATATTTTCAGGTATCAATGTTAACTGAAATTTTCCGCAGATTTCAAATACGTTCAAATTTTTACTTTATCTTTAACGGTCTAGGACAGTGGTCCCCAACCCCCGGGCCGTGGACCGGTACCGGTCCGTGGATCAAATGGTACTGGGCCGCCCAAGGAACATTAAATTATTTCCATTTTATTTAATGTGGTGTATTTCTCTCGGGTTTGTGCGGTTCTTATCTGTGAAATGTCCACTCAAATTAGGAGGCGGTAAATCAGAACTTGAAATTTGTTCTGTTACTGGAGCTTCAATTATGATTTTTGAATTCTGTATGTCTCTATTTTCCAATTTTGACAAATGTGACGACTGTTTTCAAGTTGGCAGACGAAGTAGCTACATGTAAAGCAAAACTGAAGTTGTGGGGACGGCGCGTGGACAGAGGCATTTTGGACATGTTTCAGACATTAGTGGGGATTTTAGGCAAGACTGAGTCTAAACATTCATTCTCCCAGTTGGTGCACGATCACCTGTCTTTGCTTTTAAAAGACCACAACAGGCCCAACCACTTAAGACCCACGGACTAGTAAGGAATGAATCCGCGATCCATTTGTCAACAAATCAGGCGAATTAAGCATGTCAATGCAAGAAGATCAACTGCTGGAGATTGCAAATGAAGGCGGCCTAAAATTACGTTCGTGACAACAACTCTGCTGGTGTTCTGGATTAAAGTCATGGCGGAATAGCCTGAGATTGCCACCACAGCACTTAAATCCCTATTGCCATTTCCGACAACCTATCTGAAGCAGGGTTTTCTACAGTGACAGCAACCAAAACAAAACAACGGTATGAACTGGACATAAGCAACACACTTCGGGTGTCATTGTCTCCTATTACCCCCAGATGAAACCGTCTCGTCGCAAAGAAACAAGCTCAGGGTTCTCATTGATTTAACGTTCTAGTGAGTTAAAATGTTAAATCACTTTATATTCATTTTTTGGTGTAACTGTATTTTATTTTGAAGGCATGTTTAAATACAATAAAATTAATTTAAATCAAAACCCCCAATCTAAAATATAAACAATCAACGTCCCCTCCTCAGCGGGCCGCGTTAAAATTATCAAACATTGATCCGGTCCGCGGCGATAAAAAGGTTGGGGAGCACTGGTCTAGGAGATAGAAAAAATAACTGACTTCAGTTAAAAGATTTATCGTCTGGCTGGAAATTTATTCGTCCGCGCAACATCAAAGCGGAAATGAACAAATTAATATTCTCTGCGTTCTGAGGATGAAAAAAACTTGGCATGTTTCCAAACCCTGACTGCAAGGTCACACGGGTAGAAAAAGTTATCCGCGTTTGAAAAAGCGATGGAGAATAAAACTATTAAATTCATTTAAAAATCTTCTATATAGATTGAATTTTAAAATTCGCCGCGACCCAAAAATTGTTAATAATTCGGACTATTTGTGTGCCTAATCTCATTGCTGTAAGTGCCATAGAATCGTCAGGATTTTGCGGCCCCAAAGAAACAAACAAACACTTCCTTTTATAATAGTAGAGATGAAAGTGCAAACGGTTTGAGAACTATTGTCAGAGGTTTGTCAGGCGTTATATAAACTTTTGGTTTGTCCCTAAAATCGTAACAATTTGGAATATTTAATATAGCTCAAAAACTAATCATCGGAAAGAGCTGAAAGTTTGCATGGCCTTACCAGGAAGTTCTTCTGAATCGATTCCCATAAATGTATAATAAAGAGTTCCAATTCATAATTTTTTCAAACATTAATTTAATAATTATTATTGCATTCTAAAAACTATTTTAAATAAATATTAATTATTATAAAATATTAGGTGATATACACTCCCCTACAACAATGGCCCGAACGCCAGCGGATTTGCTTCAAATCCGACTGCTTGTATGGGGGTGTTTTTCGTGGTATGGCCTGGAACTTTTGCATGTTGCTTATGGCAAATTGAGCGCCGACGCCTACATGAACATTTTGGACAATCAGGTTCTTCCTACGCTCTGGCAATTTTATGAAATGGACGAATGTTACTTCCAGGACGACAACGCTCCGTGTCATCTTGCAGCCTCTGTCAAGCAGTGGTATCAAGATATGGATGTAAAACGTCTTCCCTGGCCTGCTCAGTATCCGACCTAAACCCCATAGAAAATTTGTGGGACGAGTTAGAGCGACGCTTACGGACCAGGGAAACACGTCCGAGATCTATAGCTGAGCTGGCGACAGTCTTGCAGCAGGAATGGGCACAAGTACCCATGGCTGGGTATCAAAACCTTGTTGAAATAATGGCCAGAAGGGTTGCTAGTGTAATTTTAGCACTTGGGGGAACCCCCCCCCCAAATGCATGTATTCCTTTTCTTATACCATCACATCTTGCTGTCCGGTCCATTATTGTAAGGTAGTGCATGTGTTTGGGTTGTTTAACAGTAACATGGTACAAAATATCAGCGGTATAGAAATATTATTTAGGAAGATAACCATGAGAGTCTAAGATACTGATTTAACAATGGAAGCTCCAATCTTTCTGTCCTGATAACTTCTAAACGGATAGTCCTAATGACACGAAATTTGGTATCTGAAGTTAAATTGTCATATACATTCGAAATTGTGTCAAAATAGAGGTTCCTATTGGAAATTATAAAGTTGGTGCTCAATTTAATATGAAAAATATACTGTTCAAATTTTATGAATTTGAATTAATAGGACGTCAGTTCCTGTCAAATGCCATCTTTGAATTTGCTCTACTGTTAAAATTGCTCGAATAAAGAAGGGTAGTTTCGGTTTTTTTTTTCCGCGACTGCATTTCTTGTGTGTTTCAACTTTTTCGTATAAGTGTTATTCTGTGGTATGCAATATGGTAATATACGTACCGTAGATGTTTCAAAAGATTAAAATAGAATACATTTTAGTTGCGCAACAAATGTGATTTGTGGAAGTTAAACAGAGGCCAATGTAGACAATTTAAACGCATCAAAGAAATTGATTTTTTTTTTAATTTAAGGCTGAATATCTCTTTCATGATCATTTGAATGTTATGTTAATAGGTTCTTTGTATAAGGGGGATATTTATGTTATGTTGCTATCTTCGATGGCCCCTCCCTTTATCTTGTGTATGGGCGGAACTAGGGGATTTCCGCTGGATAAGCGAGAATCGAGGCGAAGGGGGTTCTTATTAGAGATGCGACATCGACAGAAAAACATCGATGTTTTGAAACATCGATGTTCAAAATTAAAACATCGATGTTGATAATACATCGGCCCCAAAACATCGATGTTTTTCAAATTCAGTATATTTAAACTTTTTTTCCCATTTCTTAAAACTGGTTTAGCACCTAGTGATGCGACATCGACAGTAAAACATCGATGTTCAAAATTAAAACATTGATGTTGATAATACATAGCACCAAAACAATCGATGTTTTTAAAATTTGGTGTATTTAAATTTTTCCCCCATTTTTTAAAACTGGTTTAGCAACTAGTGATGCGACATCGGCTCTAATACATCGATATTTTTTATAAAACGTCAATGTTTTCAAAACATCGACATCGATGTCGCATCCCTACTTTTCATACCCTTCAACCTTGGCCACTTGAGTCTAAAAGTATGTTCAATTAGCCGATCTATATATATAATTCTCTTACGTGGCACGCAAAAAAGACGTTATTTGTTATCGCGTTTTGGAAATATTGAACGATTGTTTGTATACCACGAAGCCTCGCGCTTCAATTGAATTTATAGCGTTATCGGATAAAATTTTATTGAAAAAAAATGAATTTTCGTCGAGCTGTTGCAGTTTATAATAAGAAATCGAAGAAAGCGGTGGTTCATTTCAGGGACATTTAAAAACAGTCCTTTTCAGGGGTAACAATGATATTTCAACAAAACGCTTGCACTATAACTTTCGACAACAAACTCGATGAAAAAGTGTGCGTGAGTCGAGAGTGCTGGAAATGTACACCACACAAACAACATGCTGGGTATTCAATTTCCAAAGCAGCGCTCACATTTCGACTCAAAATTTGCTCATAGTTTTCATTTGAATTCTGATTCCAGGGTACTGTATATTTACTTTCTGTAATACAGCAAAATTAGATTTGAAAAATATTTTTTGGAACATCATATTTTGTAAACATTTCTTTCTGCTAGGACACATGTCTTCTTCATTAATGCGAGCGGAGCGAGTATAGGTTCGCGCAGAGAACCTATGAGGATTGCGAAGCAATCCTCCGGGGGTTGGCGAGCTTTAGCGAGCAGGGGGCGGGCCCCCTAGTTATAAATATTATGCTACTAGGTTATTTTTAAAACCGTACATTTTTCATTTAAAAATAAAACATCGACAGCGTAAAAACATAGACACGTATAAACATCGATGTTACAAAAACATCGACTCCAATACATCGATGTTAAAAACATCGACATTGATGTTTTCTTATTCTAACGAAAGGAGGTTGCTTTGCCCCCTTTCTGTTTTACCGAACAGGAAGAGGGACGAGGAGAGACAACCGATCTGGGTTGCTTCTGAATAGGGATGCGACAGCAAAACATCGATGTTTTGAAACATCAATGTTTTTAAGCATCATTAAACTTTTTCAAAAAACTGGTTTAACAACCTCAAACGTTAATGTACGCCTGGGGGGGGGGAGATTTAGTTTGCCATTTGCCGTGTTTATTAATTTACTAGCAAAATACCCGACCTTACTCGGTTTGAATTGGTTTACTCTAAATTGAAGCGATAAACAAAATATATAACGACTTACGTTTTTTGTAGAGTAAAAATTTATTTGAATACCTTTCGCCATCTTTATAATTTCTACAACTTACTTTGGACAGAAATCCTACACATGCATATCCATTCATGTAATACATTTCACATACATCGCACCCTTACTGTATGTCAAAGCTACAAAATGACGAAAGGTGACACTAGGGTTATTAATACAAAAGACGATTTTGAGGGAGATTTGGGATTCCCTTTCTTAAGTTCTTTTCATGTTCAACTCAATAAAAATGTATAAAATGAAACACATTGCAATCAAATATCTGGAATAAAATTAATGTGATGCCTACACAAACACAAAATAGAACATAGAACAGAAAGACGGACAGACAGACTTTCGCAACCAATGTCACTCACTAAATAAAGATACGTACTCACTGTATGCAAATTTCCATGAAAATATATTAAACCGTGTGGACGTTTATAGAGCACATACATACAGACAGATGGACAGACAGACACCAAACGCGAAAGAGGAGGATTTGGCATCAGAAGGGTCCAAAACGGATAGAAAACTTGAAATGGGTCGAAAATATTGAATGTAAAAAACACTCTATTCTTATTTATATAGATAACTAAGCCTTTTTTAACTGTCAAAACAAAGTTAAAAAAATTAATAAGAACAATTAACAAATCTTTTATTTTCAAATTGAATAACATAAAAGAAAGTAATATTTACAACAATTTGACATAGGTACTACTAACTATAAGAATAATTAGGTAGATACATAACTATAATTATTGTTAGCTGTTATTAATTATTTATCAACCTATGGGGGGAAAACACAACAAATTTATTTTTACTGACTGTAAATTAAAAATATTAGAGCCTTTTTTATTATAGGTCCCAATATTTGTTATTTACAGTTTGTATTAAAAAAAAGTTTGCTAACTTTTTCCACTTTAAACGACTTCTTTTTTACTAACTATCCCACCTGATACAACTTCTAATTCGCATTGATTCGTACGGTTCTTAAATGAATATCAAAAGGTTCTCTTACCTGTCAGACGGGAAAGACAATCTAGGCTCTTTCCTTTTTATCCTTTATTTGACACAAACACAACATCACAAACAACACAAAGAAACAGAATATTAATCATAGCGTCACATCCTTCACAAAAAGCAGTTCTAACACGACCATCTCACGGGTGTAAGAATCATAGCAATTGCGCATGCGTCAATTTATTCCGGTCCGGACTTCTGTTGCAACCCTTTCTTTACGAGTTGTTTGTATGGCGAAGACGAGGATATTTTCACCCCGCGCCAAACCAAGCATCTGTCCGCTGTCGTTGACATTCTAGAATGGATGAACAGTATAAATGCGATTCTTGTGACAAAACTCTCCAGTATCGACAGAATTTATTACGTCATATAAAAAAGGTGCACATTGTGACTAATGTCAGCAACAAAAGAAAATTTAACATAAACTGCCCTGCAGTATCGTGTGAACAAACATTTTCAACACGAACAAAGCTGAGGGAACATGTGACGAGTGCTCATAATGTAGTATTGGATGTAGAGCACATGGATATAGAGCACAATTACAAGTTATAAAATAATTTATTTTTCAGAAACTCATAATGTGTGTGTTTGACATTTAAATAAACTTTTAAATTATGAACTTACACAAATTAACTTTTCGTAGAAAGATAGTATAGAATAGATAGTATTTAATACTTATTTACTGGTCGTAAATAAGCCTTACTTATACTAAACTATAAAAACAGGATTCTAAACTGGCCGTACTTATTACTTTAACATCTGACAGCAAACTCAAAAAATTCTCGTATTGTAAGCGATAAATTGCCAAATTTGGCATACCTTTCCCCAGAACCGAACATGGAGTTAAAAATTTCAAACTCCATACGCATGCGCAATTGCTATGATTCTTACACCCGTGAGATGGTCGTGTTCTAACCAGTGGTGCCAGATTTTCAGAACAAACTACCTCTATTTTGCAGGCATAAACCTCTAGAAAACCTCTGATTTAGAGATCTGGGATATATTGACATATCTAGTGGCGCGATATCGATATTTTAACGACGCCGATATATATCGATATTTTTATATGTGCCATATGCTAAGCACACACATGGCATTTATTTATAAGCGCATTGTGCTTATTTTATTTTTACTGCTGCGTGCTGCTGAATTAAAACTAATGTGTATGCTTTATTTTTTCTTCCAACTTTAATAAGCTTTTGATAAATATGCCAGAAAAGGGCTAACGACCTTTTTTTCCCCCAGCATTAGTATCCCGTCTATGCAGCCCTGTTCTTAATAACACACACGTTTAAGCAAAATCCGTTTTTTCATGAATAATTATTCACTGTTGTATACATTATTTATTATTATTATCTTTGTTCAATTGCGTAGTGCATATCCATACATTTATTGATTATTGAAAAGAAAGCCACCAGATCCTTCAAAAATCTCCCATATTTTATCTTCACTTCTTTCAAGCTCGGTTGCCTCTTTGGGCTTTGTGCCATACAGTGCATATAGATTAAATTTTATCAGCATTTCTTTACTAGGATTAAAGTCTACACAGCTTTCACCTCTAAATTTCACTCAATACCTAACCATCATGATTGACTCAGTTGTCTTCAGCTGCAGCGAGTATCTGAGTGAAGTTTTTACATTACTCAGCTGAGAAAACATTCTCTCGACAGTTACATTAGAAAATGGTTAACTCATTAAGGTCAATGCAAGCTTACAAAGCTGAGGAAATTATTTTTCTCTAGCAGTATATGTTAGTTTATCTATAGAGGCCCAGAATTTGACAGGGTTCTGCTTGATTAATTCCTCAGCTGACACTTCTGAGATCAATGGTAAACGATCCCAATCTCTCTGGTACTTGTCCACATTTTCTCACACAGCTACGAATTGTGCAGCAAATGGGACAATGCTACACTTCACTTTTCTCACAACATTATTGGGATGCAGTGTATACAAATGAAGCAGCACACCAACATTATCTGGTAGCCTACTACGTACTTCTTTGGCTAGTTGAACACTGAATTCTTTACAGCGACGTTTAATAGCGACGACATTCAACTGTTCACTTGATAATGTTTATACTGTGACGCCATGTTCATTCATTCAATCGATTGGCACTCTAAGCCGTTGTATAACGGAGACTATCTCATGTGGATTCCGCTAAGCCTACTTCGATTCTGTAAATCTTCTCCTTCTTGACCTTTGTGCAACACGGAGTAGAAATGGTCAACAGTATTGCCAACTCAACACATCAAAAATCCCCTAGGCTAGTTTACAAATGGCGTATTAACGGCAATTATACTTCAGACCTCTATATAAACCTCTGTTCTTTTTTCCAAACCTCTGTTTATCTCTGAGCGTTTTGTACCACTGTTTTTACCTCTGAAGCGAATTAAAACCTCTAGATCTAAAGGTAAAACCTCTGAACTGGCACCCCTGGTTCTAACTAGAGCTTCAACATCTATCACATGTCAGAGTTCACACAGCGACCTGTGGTCAGCATTTGAGTTTCAACACCACCAGTTAGGGATAACACTCTTTCTGATGGGACAGATGTCGACTTCACTGACAAATACTCAGTTGCATAGTTATTTTTCTTAATTTTCACTATGGTGATTTTTTTTATTCCAAAATAAAACATCGACAATGTTAAAGCATCGATGTTAAACAAACATCGGCTCCAATAAATCGATTGTAAGTACATCGATGTCGCATCCCTACTTTTCAGACCCTTCACCCTTGGCCACTTTGCACAAAGGTATATTCAATTTACTGATTGTGAAAATTATGCTACTTGGTTATTTTTTAATTTTTATAATGGTACTATTTTCATTTAAAAATAAAACATCGACAGCATAAAAACATTGAAAAGTATAAACATCGATGTAAAAGAACATCGGTTCTCTAATACATCGATGGTAAATACATCGATGTTTTTCATAAAACATATCCATTCTCTACCGTATTCTGTCCATCTAAGTTGACACCTCTGGTCTCCTGACACCTCCGGCCGCTTAGTCATGCCCGCGGCATCATGACGTATCACGGCTGCTATATAACGGCTTCGCTTTCTTAGGAAACCGTAGTTTAACCACCATAATTGCTGAGATCCATGGCGATGGTGAAAAGACAGCAAGTTCCGGACGAGTCCATTCCTAACTCATCTGACGGGAAGGCCCGGTTTCTTGCCATGATGCAACAGGTCCCCAGGTAATGCTGATTTTGCCAGACCAACACTGGAAACCAATAAAGAAGAGTTTCTCATGAATTACTGCAGTTACTTTTATTTATGAAGCCTAATCACAACGACACAGGGCAAACCTAAGGCCCGGTGCACACATCCGGTCTTTCAACGTGTGGCGCCGCTGCCGCAACGCAAGTGCGGTCTGAGATACATTAGATCCAATGGAGTAGTGCACACATGCCTCCGGCGAAGCTGCGGCGCCCCACGTCCAACTTGCTTGCAATTTGTACCGCAGGTCCCCACTGCACCGCAGCTCGACGCACACGCTTCTCCCATCTCAAGTTCCTTGTTTTCATAAATAAATGGAATGTCAATATTAATTAATAAATGGTTGTATCCAGTAACGTCTATTTGTTTCAAAATATACTTTTTTGTACACCAAGTAAGCGAAATAATCACGTTTTCTTCGATAGAATATTCATAGGAAATGGCGCGAAATGACCACTTGCGTCATTTCACGGCTATGTGTGCATAGTTGGGCTTCGGTGCCGCAACGGCGCCGCACGTTGAAAAACCGGATGTGTGCACCGGGCTTAGTGTGTTACGATGGCTCCCCAAGGCCAAAGGATCGTGTAGTGCAAGTCACACAATGACCAATTCCTGATCATCCAGGAGCTATCCTAAAGTCACCAATTCTTTCAAAAATGTGGGACTACTTTTTTGCCGCAGTAGCCAGTTGGAAGATCAACGGATTAGCATCCGGAGGGTCGCAAATTCGAAACTCAGTCAAAGACCGTCCTGTACGCGTGGCTGCTGGTGCTCATTAAATAAGTCGTGGCCTCAAATGTCTGATCTCGGCATGGTGTGGAAATTTGTAGATAGGGATGCCAGCTCAAGTGTTGACCTTGTCATCTGACGGTGGTTTAAAATTACGTGGTGTTCTCTTCGGACCTTTCCATTCAGGAATGGCCTGGACCATCGCGCTGATAGCCCGTCGTGTTGCTTCATTGCGGCGTTAATTAACTATCTACCTACCTAATCATCCCGGAACTGCGTCACGAAGACAAGGATACTTTCTAAAATGTGGAACGGAGTTGTTGGGTTGTGGAACATGGGTCAGTGGAATAGTTCTTAACTACTCTCACAACAGTCATATACCTTGTATGCCCACTTCTAAGTCATGCCTATCGCATTTTGTCCCATCCTTATTATCCACTACAAAGTTTTCCTGTAGGTTCTTCTCTTGACGGCCTTTTTACAGAAATAATTTTTTTTTAACCTCTTGGGAATGCCCATAGCAGTGCGACTGTAAATGTTTTTTTAAACGTAATGGACGTTTCTAAACGTCCTATTTATTCTTTCTCCTCGTTGGCGATGCACATACATTATCATTTTACCGTTTGTTACTGGTTTCGGCAAGTTTAAAACCGAATATAACATTTTTGTAATAATTTATTACCCACTTTTCAATTCCCGACGTTGCTTTTATAAGGGTTTAAAAGCAATTTACACTGGCAGTTTTAAATATTCCGAAAACGTTGTCTGCGCTGTTATTTGAGGGTCAACTATTCAAATTATCGGGAGGTAGGTAGTAGGGCTGGACGATATAGAAATTTCTTAAATCGATTTATCATCCATCTAATATCGCGATTTAGTGATAAATCGATTTAACCTTCAGAATATGGAACCTATTTTTTAATAGAGTGACAAAAATGGTCGTTATGCAGCCCCCTGTATTATATTGTATATACTTAGTTTTTCTCAAAAATATTTTGAAAGGTATGTTATCTATAAAAAAAATGCCCCTCCACCTACACGCATTTTCTTATATCAATATTAATCATATTTTATGTCAATAAATCCATTTTTATTCTGATTTAAGTCTTGGAGTACATAATTTCAATTTTAAACAATAGATTGAAATAATAATTATCCTGCCTCAAATGAAAAATTCATTGAAGTAATTTTAGTACATTTATTTGTTGTACAATACTATGCAACTAAATGTTCCAATTGCACTTCTTATTTATTTCAGTTTTGATTTTTTTTTTTTAAATTTCTCCTTTTGCATTCTAAAAAGTATTTAACCGTTTTAATAAATTTGATGAACTTGTTCTTTATGAAATAATATAAAAACAGCTTATTGCTATTCTAAGCAACAATAGATGTCCATCTGCATGAAATTATTATCAGATTTTTAACTTTTTGTTTCAATTGAAAACATTTCTCATGAATAAAATTCAACAAATAAAAAATATAGCTTATATTGTATACAAAACTGCATGTGAAAAAGAAAGGCAACACATAATAGGTTCTAGATCTAAAGAATATAAAGTTGTAAAAAAAAAAAAAATTAAAACTGAGATCTATTTAAGATCTTTTATTTTGGGCCAGAAAAACCTGCATTTTTAGGCAATAAAGAAATTTGATTTTTGCAAATCACAAATCACATCTCCACCAAGTCAATGAATCTTCATTTAAATCAACTTTTGGCATTGATAAATAGTTTTGAAGTTCACTTTCAACTTTTCTAGCTGGAATATCAATCGCATTCACTGCTTCCTTGTCATTGTCATAATCAGTTTTTTCACTTGCTGTATTGTTGGACGTATTTACATTACATTGTGATAGCATGTGTGATTTTTTTTTACCCCTTCTTTATCTTCCATGTAATTCAAACGAAATCTTGGATCACATACGTCTACAAATTTTAAAATGTGCATCAAGTCAATGCATTCATAACTTTCCTTTAATGCAGAATTTTTTTTATATCTTATACGAATTGTTTGTCTGTATCCTTAGCTTGCAGATCTTTTAAAATTTTCCTTAATGCAGGCAAAACAGCATGCTGTTGCATATTTGTCCCCTGACAGATTTTTTGTTACATCTTCCATTAACCTTGTTGACTACAAAATCTTCTAATGCAGATACTTCATTTTTATTCATTTCAAGATGTTTTTTGTGGGATAATCCTGCATCACCTTGCAGAAGGGCAATTGATTTTGTAGAAATCTTTTGCACAATTTTAATGTGCTGCCCCAACGGGTGGGACAATATGAGCATATTTAGGACATTCTAGACCTCGATACATTGGATGAGTCATGTTGGGAGAAAATGTGCTGAAGTATAAAAAAAATTAAACTTGAGTTATTTTTGTTACCTGTACTTTCATTAGACAATAATCATACAAATAAAATATTTAATGAACTTAAAGTATTTTAGTGAATTTTTAAGTATTTCAATTAATTCCAAAACAATAGTAATTAAAACTAAGTTACTGAAACATTGCACAAATATATGCAAAGCTTATTTTTTTTAGAAAGATTCGATGAATTTGGATTTTAAAAATTGAACTTTGTGATTTAAAATAATTAAATACCACGAGAAAAAGGAATTAATCATTTATTGTTGGAGGGACAGAGCCCAATGGAAGACCCCTTTTAGTCCAAGTTACACATTCATGCATTTAAAAACTATCTTAAACAGGGGGTTTACCCCTCTGGTGGAAAAAAAAAAGTTTCAATCTGAAAAACGCCAGAACTTTATTTTTCGATTTTTAACTTTTCTTATTTGTTACATATCTATATTGTTTTAGCGTTATTTTAAAAATTTCTTAGTTATTAATTAAGTAAAATAAAAAATGAAAAAAAAAACTTCATTAAAAAAGCAAAATCAACAAAACCCAAAATGCACTAAAAATAGTGCATTATTTTTAGTGTAAATAAAATGCACTTTTTCGTCATGCTGATTAGCTAAGTTCGAAACTCCAGTGTTAAAGTTTTATCAAAAGTATTTAAAGTAACTCCACTGTTAAAGTAAGCAGTTACGAGTTTTGCTAATTAGCATGACGATATATCACCTCGTCCCGCGGCAAAATCGGGTTCCCGATGTATGACTCTAATTTGAAGTATTTTTAATTAATTACAAAATAATAATAAACTAAAACTAATATATTCAAATATTACTCAAACATATGAAAATTAATTTTTCATCAAAAGGCTGCATAAAAATATTCACTAAAATTCGATGAATTTGGATTTTAAATATAAAAGTTTTTTTTTTCCAACCAGAAATACTGTATTAATTTTAGGAAAATATTCCATATGGCTCAAAGGACAAAATAATAAAAGCACGTGTCCCGCGGCAAAATCGGAGAACCAGACCCAATGCATGACTACTTTGAAGTTTTTTTTAAAAATTAATTAAAGAATAAAAAAATATTTAAATATTACCTAAACATGTGATTAATTAATATTTCATCAAAGGAATACATTAGCAAAAAAACGAAATTCGATTTTAAACTTTACTCTTTCTTTTCAACCATAATTGCTAGGAAATTTCCGAAAAATATTCTTATTTACAAAGAACAAAATAAAAAATTGACTAACCAAACTAATTATATTCTTAGTTTGCAGAATTAGCTGAAACGAAACTGTTAATATTTTAAATTCCAAATATGAAAACTGACAAAGGATAACAGATGCGTCGAGTTGAAAGCAATATGTCTTGGAAGATCCTAGAGCCAAAGTTTGGATCACGAAATTTAAATAATGAATGAATTACATGGGGCTGTCTGGTTTGTTTGGCGCGAAAAATCGGATTCGCCGGTCGACTCTTAAATCGAGTTTGGCTGGAAAGCATTCGAAGGGTCTTCGGTACTAAACCGGTTTCTGCGTGTAAATCGCTGCACGCTAAAATCGGATCGTAGCGTTGGCGCTAAATCGGATCGCGACATTGGCGCTAAATCGGCTGCTATATCGGAACACTACGATGGCGCTAAATCGGCTGCTATATCGGAACACTACGTTGGCGCTAAATCGGCTGCTATATCGGAACATTACGTTGGCGCTAAATCGGCTGCTATATCGGAACGCGACGTTGGCGCTAAATCGGTTTCTAAATCGGATCGCGATGTTAGCGCTAAATCGGCTGCTAAATCGGATCGCGGCGTTTGCGCTAAATCGGAATTCCGGAATTTCACGGAAGATTAAATAGATAAATCGGATCGCCGATGTTAGCTTTAAATCGATATTTCGTCTAACATCGATTTAAGGCCCAGTCCTAGTAGGTAGTTAAGGTACGTCCCACTGGAGCAACACAACGGTCTAATGGCGACGGTCCAGGATCCAACTAGGGTTGCCAATTTTTTCTGAGACGATTCCGGGACATATTGCCCCAAACTGAAACATACATATGTATAATTTCATAATATTTTCTCCACTGAGAAAATCACTTTGCATAACATACCTAGTTTTTTTAGATGTACGAAAAATAATAATAGTTATTTTTATATTTTTTTATTTTAATTTTTATACGAGCCTGATGGTCCTCTCAAAGACATAGTAATAATAATAAATCTAATCTCTTGATGCATTGAAACAATTAAAAAATAAAAATGGTAATGTTCGTATCTACAAAATAGCGATATTGTTCGTGTTTAGTTATTACGGAAATCTTTATTATTATTTATAGCTATAAGTTATTATTTAGTTATACGGAACCGAGAGTGTTCCAAATTCTATTTTAAGAAATTCGAATAGGAAAATTTGTGTTCGTCTCCAGCTCCAATTTTAGAAATAAAATTCAAATATAGTACAATAGAATTGAAAGGCAACCAATACCATTTCTTCACGTTAATCCCGCTCTGAACAGACTGACATATATAGTATATCGGCTTTGGATAGTAGTGGGGAAACGGACGTTCAAAGGATGGACATGAAGTCATGAGCAATCGAAATAACTATTTTGGAGAGTAAGTGATATTGGGGTTGATAGCTTTCTCGGAAATTCCGGGGAAATTTGACATTCAACCGGGATTCTAGACCGCAACTTAAATTCCAGAACGGTTGGCAACCCTAGATCCATCCCGAAGTAAAAGACTCAAGGAATAGTTGTTTGTTCTACACCTAATTAGATTACCCCCCGAAACAATTCCAAAACGACGATGAACTAGATTTTAAAGTAACCCCGATATTTATAACTTGAACGGCAGAAGTAAAATCTTCTCAGACCGTCTGGTTTGTTTACATCATATGTGGGCAACCCCCGGCCCGAGGGCCGGATGTGGCCCGCCCCGGCTTTTCATCCGGCCCGCGGAACATTTTAAAATCGCGTTCGAAATAAAGTAAATATTCTCGGTTCTCGCCAACAAGAGAGTGGGGGGGGGGACAAAAGCCTGACCCACGTAGTTCAGTGTTTCTCAACCTTTTTTAGTTGACGTAATACTAAAAATATCTTGAATTATTTGCGGCACACCTGAATATAAAAATGTAAAAGTTGGTATTTCCAATACTACCTTATATAGTTATTATTACTAATAAAATAAATATTGGATACGAGATGACTGAGCCTGTTTTCTTGAACAAATTAAACCAAAACGAGGTTTCAAAGTCGCCAGACAAGTTATCAGCGACACATAGCGCCATTCAATTCCACAGATAATCGGGAATAATAATTATAAATTTCGTTATTAATTGTATCCGAGAAACGGCATTGCTCTTCTCGATTCCATTCTTTACAAGCGGATGTGATTGTTATAAAAACACTGATACAAATCAACAATACTCGCATAGTTCTTTTAGATGATGAAAACTAATAAATCGAAACATCAAACCAGGCTTACAGATGAAAATTTGGAAAATGCTCTGCACCTGTGTATCAGTGGGATTAATCCCAACATTGATTTCATGTTTCTCAAGTTCAAGCTTCTCTTTAATTTCTGGTGATTGTAAGTAAATACTTAATCAGTACGATATTATTCTGTTCGTGTAACTTTACCACACACATTCTACTTTATAAATATATAAAATAAACCTTATCATTATTACTTTTTCACAACTACCTATTATCTACGGCCCACGACTTCATTAATAGCCTAAAGTTTAGCCGTCAAATTTCCAAAGGTTGCCCATACCTGGTTTACATTGAGAGTCTCATATTGATACCATAATTTTGTTTCTAGTAAAATAGTTAATTTATTTCAGTTAAAACATGATTTTAATCAAGGGGCACCTGAAATCATCAGGATTTTTCCCAAATCTGGCAACTTCCTAAAGTAAGAATGATCATTGAATGAATCTCGTACCGTCGACAGTTATAAAGGATTATTTTGTTACCGTCACTCTTTTTCCCAACCCGAAGTTACCGGAACTTGGAACAATATCGATTAACTTTTCCATAGAACATTTCAGAGGGAACGGAGCGGACATTGAAGAGATAGTTTTGGAGATTCTTCTAAATTTAGAGTCTAATGAGCGCTTCTCTCTTGTTAGAAGTAATTCGTTTCATGAAGGGGGTCTCTTTAAATTGCAGCCTGAAGGCATGCGCCGTTTTTACTCTACGCGCTTAAGAAACTGAAATATTTGAAATTTTCTCTCGATCTCTTGAAAGGGTAGGCATTCTTTTTGATTAGTCCACTCTAAGACATGTCGATTTCTGCCTGCGGCGTGAACATCAAACAATGTATTGACACCGGTAGAATATTCCTAATCATTGGTAAATAGTAAAGATAAATGCTTCGTTCATTACTTGCGATCCTAAAATAATTGCTTCCTCGATTGCTTCTATTCCTAAAAACAAATGCTTCATTGATTGCTATTATTCATAAACTATATTCTATTTCCTGGAAATAAATGTTTCATCGATTTCTTTCATTCCTATCTATTCTATGCCGACCAACCGGTATAGTGGTTAAGGTGTTAGCCTCTAGATAGGAAGGTTCCTGGTTCGAATCCGGGTCCGGGCATGGATGTTTGTAAACGTATGGTGTAGAGGCGGCTGGTGCACCTTAAATCTGTCGTGGCCGAAAGTCCTCACGTTGGGTTGGCGTGGAAGTTTGGAGAGTGGGGTGCCAGCTCAGGTGTTGCTTCGTCATCTGACCGTGGTTCAAAATTACGAGGTGTTGTCCTCGGATCTTTCCCTTAAGGGACTGATCCCGGACCGTCGTCAATAGCCCGTTGTGTTGCTCTAGTACGACGTTAACTAAAATTACCATTAATTACCTATCTATTCTATACCTAAAAATAATTGCTTCCTCGATTGCTTCTATTCCTAAAAACAAATGCTTCATTGATTACTATTATTCATAAACTATATTCTATTTCCTGAAAATAAATGCTTCCTCGATTGCTTCTATTCCTAAAAACAAATACTTCATTGATTACTATTATTCATAAACTATATTCTATTTCCTGAAAATAAATGCTTCCTCGATTGCTTCTATTCCTAAAAACAAATACTTCATTGATTACTTTTATTCATAAACTATATTATATTTCCTGAAAATAAATGCTTCCTCGATTGCTTCTATTCCTAAAAACAAATACTTCATTGATTACTATTATTCATAAACTATATTCTATTTCCTGGAAATAAATGTTTCATCGATTTCTTTCATTCCTATCTATTCTATACCTAAAAATAATTGCTTCCTCGATTGCTTCTATTCCTAAAAACAAATGCTTCATTGATTACTATTATTCATAAACTATATTCTATTTTCTGGAAATAAATGTTTCCTCGGTTACTTCCGTTCCTATCTATTCTATTCCTAAAAATAATTGTTTCCTCGATTGCTTCTATTCCTAAAAACAAATACTTTATTGATTACTTTTATTCATAAACTATATTCTATTTCCTGAAAATAAATGTTTCCTCGGTTACTTCTAGTCCTAAAAACAAATGCTTCATTGATTACTATTATTCATAAACTATATTCTATTTCCTGGAAATAAATGTTTCATCGATTTCTTTCATTCCTATCTATTCTATGCCTAAAAATAATTGCTTCCTCGATTGCTTCTATTTCTATAAACAAATACTTCATTGATTACTTTTATTCATAAACTATATTCTATTTCCTGAAAATAAATGCTTCCTCGATTGCTTCTATTCAAAAAAACAAATACTTCATTGATTACTATTATTCATAAACTATATTCTATTTCCTGGAAATAAATGTTTCATCGATTTCTTTCATTCCTATCTATTCAATAACTAAAAATAATTGCTTCCTCGATTGCTTCTATTCCTAAAAACAAATGCTTCATTGATTACTATTATTCATAAACTATATTCTATTTCCTGGAAATAAATGTTTCATCGATTTCTTTCATTCCTATCTATTCTATACCTAAAAATAATTGCTTCCTCGATTGCTTCTATTCCTAAAAACAAATGCTTCATTGATTACTATTATTCATAAACTATATTCTATTTTCTGGAAATAAATGTTTCCTCGGTTACTTCCGTTCCTATCTATTCTATTCCTAAAAATAATTGTTTCCTCGATTGCTTCTATTCCTAAAAACAAATACTTTATTGATTACTTTTATTCATAAACTATATTCTATTTCCTGAAAATAATTGCTTCCTCGATTGCTTCTATTCCTAAAAACAAATGCTTCATTGATTACTATTATTCATTTCAGAGGGAACGGAGCGGACATTGAAGAGATAGTTTTGGAGATTCTTCTAAATTTAGAGTCTAATGAGCGCTTCTCTCTTGTTAGAAGTAATTCGTTTCATGAAGGGGGTCTCTTTAAATTGCAGCCTGAAGGCATGCGCCGTTTTTACTCTACGCGCTTAAGAAACTGAAATATTTGAAATTTTCTCTCGATCTCTTGAAAGGGTAGGCATTCTTTTTGATTAGTCCACTCTAAGACATGTCGATTTCTGCCTGCGGCGTGAACATCAAACAATGTATTGACACCGGTAGAATATTCCTAATCATTGGTAAATAGTAAAGATAAATGCTTCGTTCATTACTTGCGATCCTAAAATAATTGCTTCCTCGATTGCTTCTATTCCTAAAAACAAATGCTTCATTGATTGCTATTATTCATAAACTATATTCTATTTCCTGGAAATAAATGTTTCATCGATTTCTTTCATTCCTATCTATTCTATGCCGACCAACCGGTATAGTGGTTAAGGTGTTAGCCTCTAGATAGGAAGGTTCCTGGTTCGAATCCGGGTCCGGGCATGGATGTTTGTAAACGTATGGTGTAGAGGCGGCTGGTGCACCTTAAATCTGTCGTGGCCGAAAGTCCTCACGTTGGGTTGGCGTGGAAGTTTGGAGAGTGGGGTGCCAGCTCAGGTGTTGCTTCGTCATCTGACCGTGGTTCAAAATTACGAGGTGTTGTCCTCGGATCTTTCCCTTAAGGGACTGATCCCGGACCGTCGTCAATAGCCCGTTGTGTTGCTCTAGTACGACGTTAACTAAAATTACCATTAATTACCTATCTATTCTATACCTAAAAATAATTGCTTCCTCGATTGCTTCTATTCCTAAAAACAAATGCTTCATTGATTACTATTATTCATAAACTATATTCTATTTCCTGGAAATAAATGTTTCATCGATTTCTTTCATTCCTATCTATTCTATGCCTAAAAATAATTGCTTCCTCGATTGCTTCTATTTCTATAAACAAATACTTCATTGATTACTTTTATTCATAAACTATATTCTATTTCCTGAAAATAAATGCTTCCTCGATTGCTTCTATTCAAAAAAACAAATACTTCATTGATTACTATATTCATAAACTATATTCTATTTCCTGGAAATAAATGTTTCATCGATTTCTTTCATTCCTATCTATTCAATAACTAAAAATAATTGCTTCCTCGATTGCTTCTATTCCTAAAAACAAATGCTTCATTGATTACTATTATTCATAAACTATATTCTATTTCCTGGAAATAAATGTTTCATCGATTTCTTTCATTCCTATCTATTCTATGCCTAAAAATAATTGCTTCCTCGATTGCTTCTATTCCTAAAAACAAATACTTCATTGATAACTTTTATTCATAAACTATATTCTATTTCCTGTAAATAAATGTTTCCTCGATTATGGGAGAACGTGATCGTCCAAAATGTTCACGTAGGCGTCGGCGTTCAGTTGACCAGGAACAACATGCAAAGGTCCCAGGTCATACCACAAAAAACACCCTCAAACAAGTAGTCGGATTTTATGCAAATCCGCTGGCGTACGGTCCATTACTGTAGGGTAGTGTATTTTATTCCTAAAAATAAATGATTCCTCGATTACTTCTTTTTATTCTATTCTATTACTGCCCATCACTATTTTGTCAAAATAACGAGAAGCGAAGCTGGGCTTTTAATTACCAGGGCAAATGAAGCAGATACCACCCCCTTCTGTTTCAAAAGAAAATTGGCAATTTAAAATGATGATAAAGCGTATTATTATATGTGAAATATTCTAATTAGTATCATATTTACAGAAAAATCAATATTCACAAAATTAATTTTTGGTTGCAATTTTTATTGACTATGCAAGCCTCCGGAAAAAGCCTCAACTTTGATAATGACTCCTCACAAAGACCTCGATGACGGAAGTAAGGAGAAGCGCCACCTGTCGCGTTGTGTGCTCTCCAAACGTTATAAAAGAAGATAATTTCATTTCTTTCTCTCCTGTCTTTTCACTGAATAGTAATCGATGGAAGGGATCTGCATGAAAAGTAGCTGCCTTAGTCAACTTAGTCACCACTACAAAAATGAACTTGAAATATAATAGTTTATCTTGCATTGCAGCCTAGACTATCTCCCCCAAGAAGTACTTTTTGGTAGACTAAGTTGCGCTGTTTTTCAGGAGTCTTGCTGAATTGATGACTGGGGATGTGATTCTGAACACCTTTCGAAAGCAAACTTTCTTCTGACTATAAATTGCATTTTAAGGCGACATAAAAGAATCACGGGAGAGCATTTGTATATTGGAAATAAAATCTTCACTATCAGTCTGGTTTGCTGGTTTATACTCAAAATTCCTCTCATATGAAAGGCATTTTCTGTCAAACTCTATACTGGCAGCGGCATATATTTTAAAGAAGAGTGAATAAAGGTAACACATTTTTACGGTCCCAGGATCATGTGATAAGAAAAGGAGTAACGTGACCCTTAGACTACTTTCGTATGCCGAGTGGAACCTAAGATTTTTCATATGATTATTCTACGGGACGGGAGAAGACGCCCATCCATTGATTTACCAACTGATTGGTTGAGCAACATTGATGTAAACATTGGCGATTTCACCACTGTTGTCGCCACTTCATAGAAATGCACATTCACGCACCTACCCTGGCATAAAGATGTTATATTTCCAAACGAGGCACTAAAATGCCAAATCGGCCAACTACTAAGCGACATGTTATTTTTTTTTTCTAATGGCGGGCACATTTGACCTAAGTCATTGGCCACTACAAGGCCGGAAGTGATGGCCACTTGTGAAGGAGCACCCAGTGGGAGGACCATCATTGCACATAACAATTTATACTTCGTAATTTTGAACCATCTTCAGATGGCGAAGCAACACCTGAGCTGGTATACGCTTACAAACATCCATGCCCGAACCCGGATTCGAACCGGGGACCATCCGATCTAGAGACTAACACCTTAACCAACCACTATACCGGTTGGTCGGCCTAAGCGACATGTTGGTCACACTTATTTGAAATTATCTCTCCTCAGAAAATCACTATTCAGTCTACTTATATTTCACGTCTATGGGTGTGGTAGTGCGTCTATGTGTTTCCTGTTCGTATAGTAACGTCAGGTAAGTTGTCTTTTGAATATTAATGGAGCCTGGTGTCTATGGTTGTATTGGCGACCTTAAGCTCGCCAATGAGGCGATAGCTTCACCAAAATATATCCCGTCTTCGGCAGACGCTAGATAGGATTCGAACTCTGCGGCCGCACCTACTGTGCTCCCAACCTCTTGTATGGAAAAGGGGATTGTCCCAATCCAAATCATCGTGTAAATAATTTATTAATTGTAAATAAATTTTACTTATACCAAGTAGCTATCTCTAGTACCTCATACAGTCCACTATTTGAATCCAAAGGAATTTTCCAGCGACCAGGTCCCCAATCACGTATGCGGGACTTAGCCAACGGGCAATTTGGCCCCCTCAAATACAATTCCGCGCTTTCCTGTTAGCAACAGGACCATCGTGGCTCAGGGGTTTGCACACTAAGCAAGCAACCTGCGAAATGTAGCCGACGTAGGTTCAATTCCTGTAACTTAACCTAACAGAAATTCTTCAGCGTTAAAAGAATTTTCCTTGTGTGTAAGTCCATGACTTGAAAGTCGTCTATCTTGTATTTGGCGCAGCTTGGCCACTATAAGGCCCTTGAGCCATAAAAACCAAACCAATCATCCTGTCCATCATACAACCGTTCTGTCTATCATGCAGCCATTCTGTCCATCCTCCTGCCCATCATTCAGCCGTCCTGTCCATCATCCAACTATGCTGTACAAACCATAAGATCCATCATCCAACCATCCTGTCCATCATGCAGCCATCCTGTCCATCATCCAACCATCCTGTCCATCATCCTGCCATTCTGTCCATCATCCAACCATCCTGTCCATCATCCTGACATCCTGTCCATCATCCAGCCATCCTATCTATCAACCAATCATCTTATCCATCATCCAACCATCATGCAGCCACCTTGTGCATCATCCAGCCATCCTGTCCATCATCCAACCATCATGTCTATCATTCAACCATCCTGCAACAACACAACTAGCTACTAGCAATGATCCGGGATCAATCCCGAAGGGAAAGATTCGACGACAACGCCTCGTAATTTTGAACCACGGTCAGATGACGAGAACAACAACTGAGCAGGCACTCCACTCTCCAAACTTCCACACCAAGCCAACGTGAGGCTACGACAGATTTGTACATGACGGTCTTTAGTTGGTAGGTAAAGTCATTTTAATTAACGTCGTACTGGAGCAACACAACGGGCTATTGACGACGGTCCGGGATAAATCCCCTAAGGGAAAGATCCGAGGACAACATCACTTAATTTTGAACCATGGTCAGATGACGAGACAACACCTCAACTGGCATCCCACTCTTCAAACTTCTTCACCAACCCAATGTTAGGACTTCCGACCACGACAGATTTAAGGTGCACCAGCAATACAAACACCATAAACTACAAATATATACGGTGCTACACCATTCGCTTACAAATATCCATGCACTTACCCGGAACGAACCAGGAACCTTCTGGTTTGTTTGGTTGGACCGAGTATCGAACTCGCAACCATCCGGTTGTTAATACGTTACCCTTCCAACTAAGATACCTCGGCCCTATATTATAATGGGTAGATAATTACGTAATTAAGGTCGCACTATATTATAATGGAAACACAGCAAAATAGACAAAAAATTTATAAAAATTGCTCAAGCCGACTTACTGTGTGGGAAATTGAGAAAATGCTGTATTTTCTTATCAAATCTTCCAAGTCAAAGTTCTGAATCGAATCGATTTTATCTGGAATAAATTTAATAGTACCTCGTTAACTTTCACGAGTCTATTTTGGAATTTACAGAATAAAAACATATTTTACTTCGATACTTCTGCTACTATAAACAAAAAGCTCTGTCATTTCAAATTCAAATATGCTCATTCCATAATGAAATTTCGCATGTCTTTTTAAAAATAGACATTCTGTTTTAAAAACCGCCTCTACTGTTGTTCTTCTTTTAAGACTTCTTTTTAAGAGACGAAATTTCTTTTTCTCGGCATGTCTTAGCTCGAAATATTTTTTGTAACTGTTCAAGAAGAAAACCTCGTTTATTGAAGAATTCACGTAAGATTACTTTAGCTCCATCTCAGATTGTTCACTAGATTTTCTTCACCAATTTTCTTCTAGAATCATTACTGAACGTTGAAATAGTAGGTCGATCAAAGCGATCTCAAATAAATACAAAGAATAGCTCTTCTCTACTATTACAAAGGAAGTGTGTTTTCCACGCGCAAAGTCCTGAAGAATCTATGGCACTTACAGTAATGGGATTTAGCACACAGGTAGTCCGAATTTTTTGCAGTTTTTTAAAAATTCATTCTAGAACATTTTTAAATTAATTTAACGGAATTTAATTATTATTGTTTTCTTTGGAATGGCAACACCATAAAGAGATGGCAGATTCTAAATTTATTTTTTACGTGTTTCCGTTTGAACGCTTTTAGCCGAAGAAGAAAACAAATAAAAAGTTTAAAATAGTTCTTTTTTCTGTATCCTAGACCTTAAAAGATAGAGCCAAAATTTCAACGGATTTGAAATCTGAGGAAAATTTCACATTAGATCGATACCTAAAAATATGATTCTTTAAATAAATAATTTTTAAATTGTAACTTTTATATTTTTTCCAATGCGAATTTGACCTTTGCTATCGAGATCACAAATTCCATTTCCTGCTTTTGGAGTAACTTTTTTTATTTTTGCAATACGAATATGGGCGCATTATACAATGACGTCACGTTTGTTTTTGGTAGGTATTTAATTAACGTCGAACCGGACCAACACAATGGGCTATTGCGATCGTTTTTAGAATAGCGTAGCCAATCACCGGGGGTTGGCGAGCGTTTTTGTTTTTAATTTTTTATCTCAGCGATCGTACGCTGGTTGGATCTCTTCGCATTTAGAATTTTGAAAACCAATATACAATGAACGAGCATTAAACTGGCTGTGAAATGTGGTTCTTTAAATGAGCCCTAACCAATACCATCTCAACGATTAAGTTTGTAGTATTCTCGAGGCCGTGGTATTGAATGTAACTGATTAGCAACCGAAGGGTATTTTATCAAATTACTAGACACTGAGTGGCTAGCCCGGCGTTTCCCGTGATAGTTGCTTTTGTGGGGGTTATTGGTTTGCGAAGAAAAACCAAATGGGAATTCGTACCCTATTGGATAACAGACATAACTGTGTTGCCCATGGTGTTGGTTTGTTTCGCAAACCAAATCGGCGTTCCCCGTGACAGTTCTTTTCGTGGAGGTCACATTGCCCGTGGTGTTGGTTTACTTCGCAAACCAAAAAATATAAATATTTATTTGAAAAACTATTTAGTAAAAGAAAATCAAATATATAAGAAATCTATATGGTGCAAAATTTTCGGCAGATTTCAAATCCGTTAAAATTTTTATTCTATCTTTAACGATAACTTAGATAGAAAAAAACACTGAAGAACGCCAGTGATAACTTTAATTTCTTTTGCTTCACTCGAATCCTTTTCTCAGGAAATCAAAATTAATTATTCGCGAATCAAACGAAGGTCATTCGAATCTGTGTGTTACCATTCCCATCTATTGTGAATACACGAAAGGTGAAAAACACTTTGCATGGTTCCAAAAGCTGACGTCAATAGTGATGTCACAGTTGGAGAAAAAGTCAATATGCATGTGGTTCTTCATTTCCGGTAAAAAGAAAGAATTATGAAAAAAACTTATTAAATTCATTTTTAAATGTTCTAGATTAAATTTTAAAATTCGACACGACCCAAAAATTGCAAAAAATTCTACCTGACAGACAAACATTTCCAAGATATGTATTTAATTATAGATATGTATTTATATTTCTTGGCTATTTATAAGTTAAATACTTTTAATTTATACAATTATTTTAGTCCGACATTAATTTTTTTCACATTAAAAGTTCCAGAAATTGCGGGCAACGTCTTCCGGTTGGAAGAGTAGAAGATTAACGACCGGAGGATTCCGAGTTCGAAACTACGTGGAGGCAGGCGCATGTTAAATCCATCTTGGCCTTAAATGTTCTCCCGTTGGCATGGCGTGGAAGTCTTGAGAGTGAGGTGCCAGTTCAGGAGTTGACCTCGTCATCTGACCGTTGTTCAAAATTATGAGGAAAGTAGGTGCTTAATTAACGTCGCACTTGAGCAAAACAAGAAGCTACTGCAGATGTACTGTCCGTGAACAATAGCGAATGGAAAGATGGAGGACAACAATATGTAATTTTAAGGGTCGCGGTATCCCGGTTGGAAGAATAAGGGACTAGCAACCGGAGGGTTGCGAGTTCGAATCCAACCAAAACCCGTCATGGGTTGGTGCATGTTAAATCTGTCGCGGCCTCAAATGTCCTCACGTTGGCGTGTTGCGGAGGTTAGAAGAGTTCGGTGCCGGCTCTGCTGTGACTTTGCCATCTGATCGTCGTTCAAAATTACGTGGCTTTCTGTCCCTTCGGGTTTGATCCCGGACAGTCACGAATAGCCCGTTGTGTTGCTTCAGTGCGACCCGTTAATTACATACCTACCTATCTGAATGTTTATTCGGTTTCAGCAGTGTTTTCTTCTGCCGGAATGGCAACGCCCAGAACAAAAACAATTTATATACGTGTGTTATTCTGTCACGCTTAGGCCCGGTGCACACATCCGGTTTTTCAACGTGCAAAGCCGCTGCGGCATCGAAGCCCGACTATGCACACGTAACCGTGAAATGACGCAAGTACTCATTTCGCGCCACTTACGATAAATATTCTGTCGAAGAAAACGTGTTTAAATCGCTTACTTTATGTACAAAAAAGTATATTTTGAAACAAAATAGACGTTACTGGATACAACCATTTATTAATTATTATTTATATTCTATTTATTTATGAAAACGAGGTACTTCAGACCGGAGCAGCGCGTGCGGCGAGCTGCGGCACCGTGGGGAACTGCGGTACAAATTGCACGCAAGTTGGACGTGCGTCGACGCAGCGGCGCCGAGGCATGTGTGCACTACTCCATTGGATCTAATGTATCTCAGACCACACTTGCGTTGCGGAAGTGGCGCCGCACGTTGAAAAAGCTAAACGTTAGGTCACTTGTCTTGTTTTTTTTTTAAATACGATTTCGGCTCCCCTCCCCCTTCGGCAATAAAAATTCCTAAAAATAAATTCCGAATTAAAAATTGAAAATATTTTGGTTAACGGCGACAAATTACATTTTGAGGTACCACGTTGCAGAAGTAAAATCTAGAAATAGACCATTGTTTGTTTATCCTTTTCGTTGGGTTTTGAAAATCCTTCTGATTGGGTTGTTTTGGGTTGTTATATTGCAAAGGTTCATGTTGGGCCCAACTCAAAACAGACAATGTCTCTCCTTTTTGGAGTGATAGATAATGTACCAAATTCCGTCATCTAAAGAAATTGCAATAGATAGTGCTTTCGAGATTGAACTTGCCAGACAACATTTGACCTCCGATAGCCAATAGACAGAGTGGAGCAGGTGTAACATGAGGCAGGCACTGGTATCAGCTGAGATTGCAATATATATGCTAGTCAAGAAGTCAACTGTAGAAACTCGATAGATATGATCGGGCCCAGATTTTGTCGACGTCATCCTTTTGGCAGCACTTGTTACACAACTCCTGTATAACTAAGCATTCTGTTTGCAAGCTCCTGATTCTAGAAATTTTTTTTGTCCCTTTTTGTCATTTGGGGGATGTTTTAATAAAGCATTTTTTATCATTATTTTTTCAGATTTATAGAGGACTTTTCTGTTTAGAGTATAATGCTTTAGGCCACGTTCACATGGAGCGATATCCTGCCAATAAATTATGTTTTATTTATTCCTCTAATTCAAGTATCTATCTTTGAGACCTTGAAGATCGGGACCCTGATAGCCTAGCCAAACGCGCGTTTTACTCGCCTCATGTGAACGGGGCATAAATGGTACAGCTTTGATACAAAGACTTTTTTGTGGCAACGCTTTTGGCGAGGTTTTTAGCGTGCTTTTTTAAGTGAATTGTGGCAGGCAAAGACAGCCTTGCTTTATTAGCATCATGGCAACCTCGCTATTTGAGTGTCATTAAAAATTTTGGTAAATCATCACATCTTTTTTTATATTTCACCAAACCTAAATAATTTCAAATTGCTGGAATGAATGTGATATTTAATAACATTCAAATTACATAGCCTGGTTCATTCAAATTATATAGCCTACACTTAAAACTATTAAGTTATTTTATTACATACTTGGACAAACATCTATGACAATACTTAAGAAACACCAGAATTTTTCTAAAAAGAAATTCTTGACTTGTAGTAGAAGAATAATTAGCGATGTGGATTATTTTTGTATTTAAAATTATTTTCGTTAATTTTCGGCGCTTTTTTAAGGAATTCTTTGGTGACATAAAAAGCAAGTCGAGAAATGCCAAATGCATTGCCACAAAAAAATGTCTTTTTTCAAAGCTATACCGTTTTAATTTTGTTATTAGTTTTAATAGAATTTTGTTGAATTTCTATTAAACAACACTGAGAGCCTTTTATTTTAACGCCTGAAAGATTATTTTCGGTGGTCATTCGTGTTAGTGAGTGAATCTAGCCATTTTGTGAAATTGTTCTGAAACGAACTTTGAGGATCGCAAATTTTTGTTCGAGAAATTCGACCGTTACAGAAATTATTGCTACTCCAAATACATCAATTAAAGTTGTAGGTCATTTCACATTTTTAGGTCAACAAAATCCAGGCCATGGATATGTTTTCGATTTCTAGTCAAACACTTTGAACTCCGAAAACCAATCACAGGCAGTGTATAATCCGGTATCTGATCTAAGAATGTAATTTAATCCGCCCAAGAAGCAAAATGTCATTTTTAATGTCATTTCACTGACAAAAAAAATTTATAATTGATAATAAAACATAATTTTACAATAAAACATAATTTTATAATAAATACAATTTTAAAAAATAAAAATATTTATTAAAAAAAGAATAAAATTTCTCAGTCTAAAGTCTAACAATCCACCTAGACCAGGGGTTTCCTACATTTGTCTTCCTTGGGCCACATTAGAAGAAGACGAGTTGGTTTGGGGCCACACAAAAAAAAAATCATTAAGCAGATTAGCAAGTAGCCCGTAGGATATATAGTTAACATTTTTAATTTAAGAACTTTACATCGACTTAACCATTTTACTTCCGGAAAGTAAATGATGTCCTCGTAGTCAGCATCCATAAGTTTAAGGAATTCTCAGAATTGGCGATGACTCAATGCCTTTGCTCGAATGAAATTTACAGCCTTGATGACAATCTGCATGACGCTATCCATCTTTAAGGCTTTTGCGCATATATTTTCTTGGTGTGCGATTAAGTGATATTTCATGCACATAAATTTTGGAATGCAATTGCTTCATCGTCTTTTATTAATATTACAAGTCCGTCTCTCTCATTACAGAAGTAATTTCTTCAGCGATAGTATATTCGTCATCAATGCCTCTAATAAAAGTTGCCAATTGAGCTGCAGTAGAAGCATCCGTACTTTCGTCAAAGCATAAAATTTAAAAATAGCAGTTCTACTCTGCAAACCTTTTCCCGATAGATTATTCTTCGTCGATTCGTCTGGCTATATGTTGTGAGGCAAACTAATTTTAGAAAAATATTTATTATCAGGGCAAATTATATCTGCCACGCTTTCTTGTACATTGCTGAATAAACTCACCATCGGCATATGGTTTCGATTTTTGCTATCAGGTTTACAAGCACATAACTAGCTTTTACAGTAGGATCCGTTTGAGTTGTTATCTAAAAAAAAACTTTTTTGAGATAAGACTTTTTCCGTTTAGTTCCGTTATCTTGTCTTCACGACATATTCCTTGATACGAACTAAATTTCGCGTGTAATGCCATTTCAAATTGCAATCTTTGAAAACACACACACTGATACAAATTCCTTACAAATTCAGCAGGTTACAGAAAATAGTCTTTTGTTCACTTTTCGTTGAACAATCTTTCTATAATTTTTCTGGTTTTTTTTTTGTTCGGTTTTCTTTTAACACGCTGTGGAAGCCATGCTGGAATTATAGCTTGAAAATTAGAAAGAGAGGTTTAATCTTTACAATTATAAAATGAAGTGGTTTTTTTTTTCTGCTCACAAAAGTCTTGGCGAATCTAAGGCCTTTACAGTAATTGGATTTGGCAAGCATGTAGTCCAAATTGTTTGTAATTTTTGGGTCGCGGCGAATTTTAAAATTTAATCTAGAACATTTTCAAATGAATTAAAAAGTTTTTATCACCATTCTTTCTTTTTTTGGAAATGAAAAATCATCAAAAAATTTAGATTTTTCTCCCTCACGTCACTATTGACGTCAACCTTTGGAACTGTGCCACCTTTTTATCACCTTCCGTCTCGAATGGGAGCGAACAGATTTGAATGACCTTCGTTTGATTCGAGATTCATTTATTTGATTTCCTGATGAACGGATTCGAGTGAAACAAAGAAAATTATTCAAGTTATCACTGGCGTTCTTCAGAGCTTTTTTCTATCGCAGCGATCGTCAAAGATGGAATAAAAGTTTTAACGGATTTGAAATCTGCGGAAAATTGGACATCAGATAGATATCTTATACGTTTGATTTTCTTTTAATAAATAATTTATTAATTAAATACTTATATTTTTTGGTTTGCAAAGCAAATCAACACCACGGGCAACTCCGTTATGGCTGTTATCCAATAGGCTAAAAATTCGCAAGCCAAATGGGAATCCGTGATGGGTGTTATCCAATAGGCTACGAATTCCAATTTTGTTTGAGAAGCAAACGAATAAACCCACAAAAGCAACTGGCACGGGCAATGCCGGCTAACCACGCAGTGGTAATTAATCAAATAAAAACTCTTACTTGTCTTCCAAATAACCAAAACAGTCCATCGTTCACAAAAGCAGGTACGGACAAATACTGTCAATAATCACTGCGTTTTATTCGTCAAATCGCCACAGACACACGTAACCTCTTTTCGGTGTTTAGAATTACACATTGAAAGCTGTACCAGCGTAAAGCTGGCGCATATAGACATCTATTGTGTGGTGAAAGAAGAAAGCAAGAGCGCTAGCGCACCGTTTATTTTGTCGAAAAGTAACTTCTCGCATGGGCAGCAATTTTGAATGAATACAATTATTTGAGAAGGATTTTATGAATTTCTCATTGCTAAAGAACGTTTTAAATTAAAAATTCATCGCTTTTTATTATTAGCCTGTTGCAATTGTATTTATAGAGTATTGTTAATGATATATGTGGTATGGTATGTAGTATTAATGGTATTTTTTAGTATTAGTAATGGTATTTTTTAGTATTACTAATGGTATGTTTTAGTATTATTGATGGTGTTTTTAGTATTATTATATATAATGGTATTATAGTATTATTAACTGTAATTATAGTATGGTATTGTAATGGTAATTTTAGTCGCAATCTCATAAAATTTCTACGATTATAATTTTTTGTTGAGCCGCATTCATATTCGTCCTGAGTCGCAGGTTGTACAAGCCTGTTCTACCACGTTTTGTTCTCGAACTAACAAAACGAACACGATAAAACTGAATTCCAGACTTGTATTTAAGTACAGGAAGAGGATGAATCAGCAAAAACCAAAAAGTAAATCTTATTGGGTAGCTCTCTAGCTATTGAATAGATAGCTAACTCAACAGAATTCACCATTTAGCAATATTCAATACAAGAAGCACAGACAGAATGATTTAAGTTTAATTTGATTTTAAATAAAAAATAGTTCCCTGTTGAGTTCCTTTTCACCTCTAGAAATTCTGTTGTTCTATACAGGGTACCACTTTAGGCAAAAGTTAGCACTTTTATAGAATTTAGGTTCTACAGCTACATTACTTCAAGAGGAAACTATTAAAACTTCTGTGTGTTTAGAACAATGAGTGCTCGCATTCAGAAGGGATGTCTTCACTGAATTCATTCTTATTGATTATCTTTTGTTTCGGGTGTAAAATATAACACGACTTGCCTTTCTCGAAATTTATTCATCCGATCCAACCATTATTATCCGTTTTACTACCTCTGGTTCTTGTTCTTTAGATAAAGAGGTCTTTAGAACACAGTGCAACAAATTATGTAATTAATTTCGTTAGAAATTTATGGGTGTTGAAATTTGGAAAAATTGGATGTGTGTATTCGTAGGTAGCAAAAGATAGGATGGATAATAATAGCAGACGTTCCTGTTCTGATAGGCAGGTATAAATATAATTAAGATTAATTTACAAAATTTGTTAGACTTCTTTATTTTAAACAAAACACTGCGCAGGGTAAGCGTACACAATCGCGAATGAGTAGTTAAGCACCGTTACAAGTGTGTTACCAGATTATATATATTTTAATGCATTAACATAAACGTTCCTGTTCTGCATTCCGCTAAAGTGCACCCATCAGTGAGCGCCAGGGTAGAGAGGAAACGCTCTTTTCCTCCCCTACTTGTTGTCACAGGATTAGATTAGGATCTGGAAAATAATATATCAGACGATTGCATGTTCAAATTACGTCCGCGTCACCATTTTAAAACGTTGGAGGTGTTCGTAGGTATCAAGAAATAAGCGGGGATAAAATACAATCGAAAATTATTTACATAATTTGTAGAGATTTATCTATCTTAAACAAAATTATAATAATAGCAGGCGTACAACAACAACAAGTAAGCAAGCAGCCTTACAATTTTTTTGCCAGAATACATGTAACCGGAAATCTGTAAAATGAAGGCATTGCATACAATGATAGTAGGCAGGTAGTTAATTAACGTCGCATCTGAGCAATATAACGGGCTATTGGCGATGGTCTGGGATTAATACCGAAGGGATAATCCGACAATGACTAGGAAATCTACAGAATGCTGGTCGTTTTTAGGTTGGCAGGTCGTTGAATATACGCCCCGCAGGATAAATATAATGGGGTGTGGGTGACGATTCAGGATCAATCTCGAAGGGAAAGATCGGGTACAACACTTCGTAATTTTGATTTATGGTTGGATGACGAGATATCGACACCAGAGCTGGAACACCACGCCTATGGAAGGGCTTTGGAGCCCACGACAGATTAGACAGCTCCCACGTACACTACGAAACTTGATCCACAATGGTTGGATCAAGTATCGAACTCTCAACTTTCCGGTTTCTAATACACAACTCCATAAACTGGTTCCCCGACATTTTTAGGTAAAGCATGAAATGTATGTTTTTTTTTTTTAATATACATTTATGCATCGTAAAAAAAGCTATGCATTATACAGACAAGTAACATTTGGGTAAAGTAGGGGAATAATCATGAAAAAGTGGTCGAAAAAGAAATGCAAATGGTGCAGAACTTTCTTACTAATAAAAAACGAGAGAAAAGGACTATTCACCTACTTGTTGCAACAAGGAAGACTAGAATGGCATTAAGAATTGCACTTAATAGGCTTTTTCACACAAGAGCACTTCAAATTCTGGCACTTCGTCTTGCACATATACCGCTCAAGTATCCTTGACTTCCATCCAGTGGATTGAGCGGGAGGTTTTTATGCTTAGCCGGTTTGCTTTTGCATAGAATGCCCAAGAAACGGTGTGAAATTTTTAGTCTTTGACTTAGAACTTTGATTAGTCTTTGACATTCCATTTCAAGTATCCTAGATTTCCTAGTCATTGAATACAATGCTTAATTGCACTCATTGTCGGTAACATGTACACTTTAATGCCCATTAGCATAAAAGTTCATTCTGCACAAAAATATTATTTAAAATATGAAAGGTCGCAGTTCTCAGATATTTAGGAGATGAATCATTAGCACGGTTTTTTCGTAGACTAAACAATCATGAGCGGATAATTTTTGCTTTGAAGTCACAGCACATTTCAGTCTGCCATCTAATGTGTTTATCACAAAAGTAGGGGTATGACAACCAAAGGCACTTGTTGAATAGTAGCATAATTTTGTTTTAAATAGAAGCAAGTCTCTCCTCTTAAAACTACAATATTTTAGCGGTAAGGTTTTAGCTCAGATGCAAAATAAATAAACAAAAGCTCAAAAGTGCAAATTTAAAAAAAAACAGATTTTAGAAATCTCGACAAATTTTTTTATTTTTTTTTAATAAGGTCTAGATGACAATTTTTTGAGCAACCACAGATATTGATGTTTTTTTTTTCGTGGCTGTCACGGCTTGGCAACAAAACTTCCAAATTAGCGTCCCTTAGAAAATTTTTTCCCTTAAGAAAAATCCGAAAAATATTTTCCAGTCCACTTTTAGTGGAAAAAATGAGACTAAATGTTCGTTAACCCTAGATAATTTTTAAACGAAAAAAGTCGCCACAATTTTTGAAAATAGGAGTTTGGGAGATAATTCTGTTCAAAAAAAAAAAAACCTTAGTGGCCAAGGTTAAAAAATATGGTAGCAAAAATTCGCTTATGGTAGACCTGCAAAAATGAATGCAATAAAATTTCAATAAATCGATGTCAGAAAAAGTCTGCCCAAACTTTTATAAATAGTTGAAACACAAACACAAGGTCTGTTTCGAAATTCTTATGCCTACAGCAGCCATGTCTCAAACTAGATTATCTTGTCAATTTATATGCACTCAAATATTTACTTAAGATAATGAATATGTGTGAGTAAGATTTTTCTCCCTCACTTCTCCCATCTCAGCTCTTAACTTCCCTAGTAAATTTGTTCTTTATTAACATGAATAGGTTACTGTTAGATTTTAGCTAACACGACCTGCATGTTTCTAATTAAAATTAGATGTGTGCATAGTAGGCACAAAACATATGAGGTACCGAAATCGACCCATAAAATAAAGATAGGTTGGTTGCAATAAATTTTATGGAGCAAAGACTATATTTGGCCAAGCTGAGCCAAACACAAGACAGACAACATCAAATATTAAATAACTAGCCACTGCGTGGCAAGCTCGGGGTTGCACGTGCCTTACATCTATCTGGTGTACACTTTTCCGCAGATATCAAATCCGTTGAAGATATGTTCAATTAAAAAAAATTTTCTATTTAGAAAATCATATTTTTAGGTATCAATCGAAAGTAAAATTTTCCGCAGATTTCAAATCCGTTGAAATTTTCAATTTATCTTTAGCGATTCCGATTTTACGAAAAAAAGCTTAACAATCCCAGTCAATATGTTTTTTATTTCTTGCTCTCATGACAGGAAACCAACAGGGACGGAAAATGTAATCTGTTTCTTTTTTTTAAGGCAAAGGGCAGAATACGGAATCTGGTTGGGTTTTTTTTTAAAGAGAAAGATTACGTGACGTCACAATCTCTTGCAAAAACATAAAAGAAGGTCACGTGGGTAGATAAAGTTCATTTTAGGGGGTTTCTTTTTTCGTTCGGACGAAACGCGTTTGAAGAACCAGGCAGAGAATACAACTATTAAATTCATTCAAAAACATTCTAGATTGAACTTATAAATTTCGCCGCTACCAAAAAATTCGGACTACCTGTGTGCTAAATCTCACTGCTGTAAGTGCAACAGATCGTCAGGATTTTGCGGCCTCGAAACACACAAACAGACAGGGAAACAAACACTTCCTTTTATAATAATAGAGACGGACATACCTGTATACATACACAAAGAAAGTTTAACAGACACAGGAGAGGTATGTAGATACTTTCATTAACGCCGCATTGAAGCAACAGAATGGGCTATTTGCAATAGTCCGGGATCAGACACGTAAAGAAAGATCCGAAGACAACAACACGTAATTTTGAACTACGGTCAGATTATGTAGTCTCACCTTAGCTGACACCCCACTCTCCAAACTTCCGCACTGTCAATATGGAGACACTAGCCACTGCTTGGCCAGCACGGCGTTGTCCGTGGCAGTCATTTTCGCGGGATCAGGTATGACCACTGCTCGCTAACCCCCGGTGATTGCTACGAATTCTCATTTGGTTTGCGTTCGCAAACCAACATCACGGCCAATTCGAATTGCGAAAAGAGATCCAATCGGCGTGAAATCACAATCTCTTACGAAAGTATAAATATTCAATAGAAAATTTTTTTTCTCTATATTAAAAAAAAGTTACCGCCGCAGGATTGAAAACTGTGTTGTTTAGCTCGATTCTTAAACGATTTCCAGAGAAAGTACTGATCGGAAAAAAACGAAATTAACATGATTTGTTCTTCGTCGTATTCCCTGGACAATTATTAAGATTTTTTTCCGATGCGGCTATTAGTTTAGGGTTTATTAAGTGTCAAAATTGAAGAAGCGAAATTTCTTCCGCGAGTGAGCAAAACACATACAAATTTTCAGTCTTCAGCCGTGAGTTTTTTTTAAAGAGTACCTCTCAACGTAAATTTTTGCAGCTCGTCGAGTTTTTTTTGAAATTTCAATTTGGTTCTTGATAATATTTTTTTGAAATTCGGGAAAAATCAGGACATTTTTTGTTACTTTTTTTTAAAACTGCCGTATCTATGTTTTATTACTATTAGTTTTTAATTTTTAAAATATCGCAGTATACCTCAGAATGTACTCTTTCTTACGGTACTATTATTTTAGAAATCGGTTAATAATTAAATTGGATGCGATCAAAAGTTGGTCATACAAAATTCGGAATCTTTGGATACTTTCGCTACTTTTTGTTAAAACCGTTATATCTATAGCAATTACTATTATTTTTTAAATTTGAGAACATTACGGAATACATTACATTACCCTATTTCTTATGGTACAATTATTTTTTTTAAATTGTTAATAAATAAAATCGATGCAATTAAAAGTTGGTCATACAATTTTCGGAACTTTCAGATCGTAATGTCCGATACAAAACTAAAACTGTCATATCTATATCGTATTACTATTAGTTTTTAATTTGGTTGGCGAGCGTAAGCGAGCAGGGGGCGGAGCCCCCTAGTACTAAAAGAAATTCAAATGTATAAGGTATCGATCTAATGTAAACGTTTCCTTGTCGTGACTGTTTCTTTCGTGAGGTCAGGTGTGACCACTGCTCGCTAACGCTCACCAGCCCCAAGAGATTGATATGCAATCCAATTGGACAAACCATGCTAGAATCGGAAAGTGGCATGGTTCCAAAGGCAAACGTCAATGGATGAAAATCGCAAAATCTACTTGCTTCTTCTTTGACGTTACGAATTTGATTTCGGAGCGAAGGAATGTGATCTATTATGCTGTTGCATTCTAAGAAAAACAATAATAATTAAATTTCATTAAATTCATTTTAAAATGTTCTAGATTGAATTTTAAAATTCGGGAGTGATACAAAAATTGCAAACAATTTGAACTACCTGTGTGCCAAATCTCATTGTTGTAAGTGCCATAGATTCGTCAGGACATTCCACACAATCTCATGGACACAAACACTTCCTTTTATAATAGTAGAGATTTGAGGAAACGACAGATTTAATGAGCACCAACACCCTTTGTACACGACGGTCTTTGATTGGATTCGCACTCGCAAACCCAAGCCGACTTGTTAAGTTCCCAGACCAAGTTGCTAATTGTTCCAACGGGGGCCCTCTTTCACAGAAGAGAAATACGCCCAGGGAGGAATCGAACCTGCGCCGCCTACAACTCGCAGGTTGCTAGCGCAGTGGGTTAAACCCACTAAGCCGTGTCAGCCCCTCGCCCTTTAAGGAGGATAAATCATTGAAATGGAAATTTTATTCTGTGATATCACAATATTTTTTCTTTCCACAAAGGAATTTTATTATCTATGAAGCAGAATTTTTCTGTATGTTAAAACTAAAGCAAATTACGTAGTTTTTTTTTCAAGAAATTCGTCAGTTTCTCAAAGTAACCGTGAACAAACAACCGGAATACAAAGTACTTTCGTTTTATAACACGTGATTTGTTATTAAATGAAAGTAGTACTTGAAAGAGTAAAAGATTGTTCTGAAGATGCTCGACTTTTATTGGCCGCCGTTTTCGCTCGATTCTTAGACGGTTTTCCGAGAAAGTAAGGATCAGAAAATTACTAAACTAACATGGTTTGTTCAAAATTGTACAGGGTATATACAAGATGAAAATGAGTTTGATCCGATGCGGCTATTAGTTTAAGGTGCATTGTTAAAGTCGAAACAAGCAAAATTTCTAACGCGAGTGAACAAGAGACGAACAGATTTTCAGTCTTCAGTCTTGATTTTTTTAGAGTACCTTTAAACGTGAATTTTTGCAGCACGCCGAGTTGTTATAGAAATTTAAATTTGGTTCCGTTACACTTTTTTGTTAAAACTGTCATATCTATAGCTTATTACAATTATTTTTAAAATTTGAAAACATCACTGGAAACTTTAGAATATACTCTTTCGAATGATAATTATTTTTAAAATTGGTTCATAAATAAATTCGAAGAAAAGTATAATTTATAATTTAAACATTTTGCTATAGCGTACATTTTTTTTCACGGAAATGAAAGGTAACAGATATAAAATTTCTGGTAGCATCGCTGTGACGTAAAAAAGCTCTAAACGGTTTTTTCGCTGCATTCGCATACGGTCTCCCAAGAACGTACGGATCAGAAAATTGCGAAATTTACATTGCTTGTTCAAAATTGTGCAAGAAACAAGATATAGGAGATTTTTTAATGATGCGGCTAATTAGTTTAGGATTTATTAAGTGTTAAAGTTTTAAAAAAATCAACTGCGAAAGGAGTGTTCGTTTGCGAAGCAAACCAAAAAGGATTGCGTAGCAAGCAGTGGTCGGAGCCCTCTCTGTGACGTTATGGCCCGGAAAGTCCAATCAGGAATATACGAATTATTAAGATAGTTTCGCCTTCGCAGAAGATTGAAAACTCTACGAAAAGAGTGTTGGTTTCCGATTGAGTAGCAATCACCGAGGTTGGCGAGCGTAGGTGAGCAGGGGGCGGAGCCCCCCTAGTACACTAAATTATTCATGTGGGAAAATTAATGACGCTACACAGAATAGCGATTTACAATACATATCGCACCCCGGCAAGAAAAGTGACACAAGTCAAAAAATAAAAGTTTTGATGTTATGTCATTGAAAAATATGTTTGAGGTGCCCCAAGCGTGTTACATTACCATTCTATGAAATATAATAGAAGTTACCACCATAAATACTTACCTAAAATTTAAATTAAGCTTATACTATTTCAATACAAGTTTTATAATATCCTTTAGGTTGATGTTTCTCAAATTCTGCAATTTTGAGTTGTGTCACTTTTTTTTGCCGGGATGCGATATATGGGTGGGATTCAGGGTAAATTAAAACAGATGGAAAGTGGATTTCACTTCGCAACCCCAAAGTTCCAAAAAGATACATGTAGGGGTTACTTTGAAATGTAGTTTCCGCTATTTTGGCATTCAGAATACGTTCTTTGGAATTGTTTTGACGGTGTGCTTAATCGTATTCGAAAAAGAAGCCAAAGGACGTCACGATAAGAATTCGTGCAGGAACCCCCCACCCCTCTCTCGTATCACCTCATAAACAATACTTTCACCTACATTTATCTTGACAGAAAATGCCTCCGATAAGGCGTTGTCAAGAAAATAAAAAGATTATACTATTTGATTTATTCCATTCGCGACACGCTGAAATCAGTCAAATATCATGCAAAGTTATGCAGCTACCGAAATGAATCCCATCGTTATCTGATCATGTTTTAGAATTATGAGGAGTTCTCCTCGAATCTTTGCATTCGGGACTCATTCTTTCTATTTTAATTTTGACTAATAAATATATCACGCAATCCTTTCTGTCGAAAACCATACGCAATTTTTTTATTTTCCATGGCAAATATAAATATCAAGCTCTAAAAATGAAACAAAACCTCTTCAGAACGCAAACCTTAGCTTCGAAATGATGAGTATTAGTAACTCATTCCCACTAAACTACATCCATAACGTAACTAAAATAGAATATGCAGTGAAAAAAAGAAAGCGATGTTAATAAAGTTATAAGATTACGAGGTGTTGTTCTCGGATCTTTCCCATAAGGGATTGATCCCGGACCGTTGTCAACAGCACCTTGTGTTGCTCTTGTACGATGTTAATTAAAAAATTACCAATTACCAAAGTTATAAGAAACATGCCGATACCGTCTTGCCTATTCATTTTTCCCAATATGCGTCACTTCGTTTCATTCGATAGAAGAGTTTATAGATATTCTTTACCTATTTTATTAAAGGTAGCGAAACAACATCACGTTCTTTTGAAGTTTTGAAAAATAAAAATTTCCAAATCTAATTTATAAAAATATCACCCAATCCTTTCTGCAAAAACCATTTGAAATATAAAATTAATATCACAGCATAAAAATCAAGGGTTAAACGTTAAAATTCTTCTTCAAAACACGAACAAGCCTCAGCTTACGATAAGAACCAGTCCACTTCTTTCCAGTACAACTCCCAAAACTAAAGAAACTGGAATAGAATAAGCACAGAAAGGAAACGTTGAACCATGTTGTCAAAGCTGCAACAGACCGAAAACGTGTACGCACTTACCCAGGACCACCCTAACCACAGGGCTAAATGGGCTTTTGCACGGGGAGCCAGACTTTTGGGCCGGCAAATTTGTTTGCACTCAAATCAACTTGACGGCTGGAGACCAGACCGTGACTGTCAGCTGCCTTGCCATTAGACATACATACTACAGGCACGGTCTTGACACCGAACCGGCAAAGATACACTTATGTTGTATTTTGAACTTCACCGTTTTCTTCTAGTCTGGTATTTCTCAATTTTGGCGTATTGATGTTTTAATAATACAATATTACAAGCCACTGCGTGGCTAGCCCGGCGTTGGCCATGGTGTTGGTTTGCGAAGCAAACACAAACACAACACAGGCAACGCAGTGATGTACGGTCTTAAAGTGGTGAAAAATTTTCCGCAGATTTCAAATCCGTTGAAATTTTCAATCTATCTTTAGCGATTCCGATTTTGCGAAAAAAAAGCTTAACAATCCCAGTCAATATGTTTTTTTTTTATTTCTTGCTCTCATTCGCGGAAATGGGACACAAAATGTAATCTGTTTTTTTAACGTGAACGGCACGAAATGAATTTGTTTATTTTTGGAAAGGGAAAGTTACAGTGACGTCACAATCTCGTACGAAAATATAAAAGATACTAGGGGGCCCGCCCCCTGCTCGCTAACGCTCGCCAACCCCCAGAGGATTGCTTCGCAATCCTCATTGGTTCGCTGCGCGAACCTATGCTCGCTTCACTCGCATCAATGAAGACATGTGTCCTAGCAGAAGGAATTGTTAACAAAATATGATATTCCAAAAAAATATTTTTCAAATCTAAATTTTATGCTGTTTTTCAGAAAAGATATTTACAGTACCTCTGGAATCAGAATTCAAATGGAAACTTTGAGCAAATTTTGACTCGAAATGTGAGCGTTGATTTGGAAATTGAAAACCCAGCATGTTGGTTGTGTGTACATTTACCCAGCACTCGAGCCACCCACGCTTTTTCATTGAGTTTGTTGTCGAAAGTTGTAATGCAAGCATCTTGTTGAACTATAATAGTTTGCCCCGAAACGGACTTTTTTTTAAATAACCCTGAAAAGATCCTCCGTTTTCTATGATTTCTATTATATACTGCAACAGCTCGACTAAAATTCATTGTTTTTCAATAAAATTTCATCCGATAACGCTATAATTTCAATTGAAGCGCGAGGCTTTGGGATAAACAAAGAATCGTACAATGTTGCCAAAACGCGAAAACAAATAACGTCTTTTTTGCGTGCCACGTAAGAGAATTATATATATAGATATTCAATTTAAAAGTTTTTTTGTGTATTAAAAAATCGTATTTTTAGGAATGGTTCTATTGTGAAATTTTCCGCAGATTTAAAATCCGCTGAAATTTTTACTCTATCTTTAACGGTCTAGGACATAGAAAAAATAACTAATTGACTCCACTTAAGAAATTGTTTGATTTTATCCTTTGGCTGAAAAATTATTCCTTCGATCAAAATCAAAACGGAAATGAAAGCAATAAATTAAGAATATGTGGTTTCTTCTACGCTGTAGCATTCAATAGTGATTAAATTTCATTACATTCATTTTAAAATCTTCTAGATTGAATTTTAAAATTCGCTGCGACCCAAAAATTGCAAAAAATTTGGACTACCTGTGTGCCAAATCTCATTGCTGTAAGTGCCATAGAATCGTCATGATTTTGCGGCAAACAGACAAACAAACACTTCCTTTTATAATTGTAGAGATATTCCTTATGTTATACGGTAATGGTTAATCTTTACTTTTTAGCGTTAATTTTTTTGTTATGTTTGAAGACACGGCTAACCATGGAACACAAACGAAAAAGTTATCTGACTTGGACAATCGTAAACTAAAGGGAGAGTATGAAGCAGATGGCAAAGACTTTCTAAGAGAAGAAAATGCCTACATAAACAAATTTCTTGCATAAAAAGGACGAAACCCTTTCTATGGAAATTGCTTCTCCCTTCCTGTATATTTTCTTGTGAAGAGGAGAGCATTATTGTTAGTAGACCACGAACGCCAAATATCTTAGAACGGCACTGGAGTTACCCATTCATTTTCCACAAATACGAACCAGGTGTAGTGGTTAAGGTGTTAGTCTCTAGATCGGAAGGTACCTGGTTCGAATCCGGGTCCGGATGTTTGTAAGCGTATGGTGTAGAGGCGGCTGGTGAACCTTAAATCTGTCGTGGCCGAAAGTTCTCACGTTGGGTTGGTGTGGAAGTTAGGAGAGTGGGGTGCCAGCTCAGGTGTTGCTTCGTCATCTGACTGTGGTTCAAAATTACGAGGTGTTGTCCTCGGATCTTTACCTTAAGGAATTGATTCTGGATATTCCAATAGCCCGTTGTGTGTACGACGTTAATTACAAATTACCATTTCCAAATATGAACCATATCAGTCGATAGAAAGTGTTAACACATTCTGTTCCAGTTTATCAGAGATCATTAAACTTTGTCCCGTTCTTTCAAAATTATCTACCTTTTTGTCCAATTTTAATTTATAAAAATATCACCCCAATCCGGTCTTTCGAAAACCATTCCAATAAAAATGATTTCATGAAAAACGATAAGAACCAGTCCACTTTGTCCATAACTGAACAAACTAGAATAGATTAAGCACCGAAAGGAAATGTCACGTTATCGAAGTTGCAAGAAACAGACCGATATCGTGACGACACTTGCCGATTTATTTTCCCCTTACGCGCAGCACTTCATATCCTTTTTTCCACGCCTATATGTAAAGGTAGTAAAGGAACTTATGTTTTCTTTTTCTATTATGTATGTCCCGACTACGTGGGGGTGTCAAAAAAAATTTTCTTTCCGAAATGGTGTCAATTTGTTTCTTCTAAAAGTTAAGCCTAAAAACTGCATTGGTCAAACAAAACAACGTGGTGTTGATACAATTAAACAGAAGACGAATTGAATGTCATTGTTATTCACCTACTACAAGTCGTCAACAGCTCGTTGTGTTGCTCTAGTATGACGTTATTAAATCTCTACTACAAAGCCGATTTCTGAACTTCAGTCGGGCCGGAGAAGGTAGGTAATTATTTGGTAATTTTTTAATTAACGTCCTACTAGATCAACACAACGGGCATTTGCAGAAGGTAGGTAATTATTTGGTAATTTTTTAAATCAACGTCATTCTAGAGCAACACAACGGGCATTCGCAGAAGGTAGGTAATTATTTGGTAATTTTTTAATTAACGTCGTACTAGAATTACACAACGGGCATTCGCAGAAGGTAGGTAATTATTTGGTAATTTTTTTAATCAACGTCGTTCTAGAGCAACACTACGGGCATTCGCAGAAGGTAGGTAATTATTTGGTAATTTTTTAATTAACGTCGTGCTAGAACAACACAACGGGCATTCGCAGAAGGTAGGTAATTATTTGGTAATTTTTTAATTAACGTCGTACTAGATCAACACAACGGGCATTCGCAGAAGGTAGGTAATTATATGGTAATTTTTATTTAACGTCGTACTAAAGCAACACAACGGGCATTCGCAGAAGGTATGTAATTATTTGGTAATTTTTTAATTAACGTCGAACTAGAGAAACACAACGGGCATTCGCAGAAGGTAGGTAATTATTTGGTAATTTTTTAATTAACGTCGTGCTAGAACAACACAACGGGCATTCGCAGAAGGTTGGTAATTATTTGGTAATTTTTTAATTAACGTCGTACTAAATCAACACAACGGGCATTCGCAGAAGGTATGTAATTATTTGGTAATTTTTTAATTAACGTCGAACTAGAGAAACACAACGGGCATTCGCAGAAGGTAGGTAATTATTTGGTAATTTTTTTAATCAACGTCGTTCTAGAGCAACACTACGGGCATTCGCAGAAGGTAGGTAATTATTTGGTAATTTTTTAATTAACGTCGTGCTAGAGCAACACAACGGGCATTCGCAGAAGGTATGTAATTATTTGGTAATTTTTTAATTAACGTCGAACTAGAGAAACACAAAGGGCATTCGCAGAAGGTATGTAATTATTTGGTAATTTTTTAATCAACGTCGTACTAGAGCAACATAACGGGCATTCGCAGAAGGTAGGTAATTATTTGGTAATTTTTTAACTAACGTCGAACTAGAGAAACACAACGGGCATTCGCAGAAGGTATGTAATTATTTGGTAATTTTTTAATCAACGTCGTACTAGAGCAACATAACGGTCTTTCGCAGAAGGTAGGTAATTATTTGGTAATTTTTTAACTAACGTCGAACTAGAGAAACACAACGGGCATTCACAGAAGGTAGGTAATTATTTGGTAATTTTTTAACCAACGTCGTACAACAGCAACATAACGGTCTTTCGCAGAAGGTAGGTATTTTAATTAATGTCACATTCGAGCAACTCAGCGGGCTATTGGCGACGGTCCGCGATCAATCCATCAGGGAAAGATCCTAGGAAAATTAGCTGACCAACCGGTAGAGTGGTTAAGGTGTTAGCCTCTACATATGAAGGTTCCTGGTTCGAATCCGGGTCCGGATGTTTGTAAGGGTGTGGTGTAGAGGCAGCTGGTGCACCTTAAATCTGTCATGGCCGAAAGCCCTCACGTTGGGTTGGTGTGGAAGTTTGGAGAGTGGGTTGCCAGTTCAGGTGTTGCTTCGTCATCTGACCGTGGTTCAAAACTACGAGGTGTTGTTCTCGGATCTTTCCCTTAAGGGATTGATCCCGACCGTCGTCAATGGCCCGTTGTGTTGCTCTTGTACGACGTTAATTAAAAATTACTAAGGGAAATTATAACAATTTTGAACCACGGTCAGATGACGAGGTCACACCTGTGAGCTGGCATCCGATTCTTTTAACATTCACATGACGCCAAAGACGACATTTGAAACCACGACAAATATATCGTTCCCCAGTCCCCGTGTACACGAACGGTCTTTCGCTGGACCAAGTTTCGAACTCGTAACCCCCGCCATTGTTAGTTCGTTCTTCCAACTGGGCCACCGTGGACAAAGAACACAAAGTCTTAATGGTTACGAACCGGGATTAATCCCGGAGATCTGAGGACACCTCTCGATTTTGCACCAAGGTCAGATGACGAGAAGACTAATTGGAAAAGTGTCGCGGGGAATGGACCGGTGAGAAACGGTAACATTTTTAATTAATCCACTTTTTTAACTAACACTGTACTAGAGCAACACAACTTGCTATTGATGACGTTTGCGGGATCAATCCCCTAGGGAAAAGATCCGAGAACACCACGTAATTTGGAACCACGGTCAGATGACGAAGCAACACCTGAGATAGCATCCCACTCTCCAAACTTCCACACCAACCCAACATGAGGACTTTGGGCCACTACAGATTTAAGTTGCACCAGCTGCACCGCACACAATACACTTACAAATATCCATGCACTGATCAGGATTCGCACCAGGAACCTACAGATCTAGAGGCTAACACCTCAACCACTATACAGGTTGGTTGGCAATTCATCGACTATTGATTCGAACCAGGACCCTTCCAATCTAGATTGGTAATTTTTTAGTTAACGTCGTACTAGAGCAACACAACGGGCTATTGACGACGGTCCGGGATCAGTCCCTTAAGGGAAAGATCCGAGGACAACACCTCGTAATTTGGAACCACGGTCAGATGACGAAGCAACACCTGAGCTGGCACCCCACTCTCCAAACTTCCACGCCAACCCAACGTGAGGACGATAAATATTATGAAATATTTCAAAGTTCTCAAGTAAATTCCTCTTTAAGATGGTGGCATCAAAGGGGGCTAAAGATTTTAGGTACACTTATGTGTACCTCGAGTCTCTATTATGCTGAAAGCGTAATCAGTTTTAAATGATAAGATATTGCTTGAGAACTCATATTTTTGTGCAGTGCTGTATTATTATCACTTTATAAATACGATAACAATATTAGAAGGTTAGAACCACAAAATATATTTTTTAATATTTTTTTTCATGTGATATGTATCTTAGAAAGTGCTTTTTTATATTCATAGATACATTTTATTGCTACAAAACATAAATTTTGTACATACTATATCATAATCACTTTAAAATAGCACAATATGTGTAGGAAATAAGACAAAAAAAATTTTGTAACACAATTTTTATTGTGTGTGGTATTTCATGAAACAGTAATCTTTCATGATGCAAAGAATTTATGATCCCTTTTTTGAACAGAATACAGATTAGTTTGATCTGCAATTTCTTCAAAGATGAAAGTTATTAGACTTTCACATCCAAATACTTTAAGAAAGCCTTTATTGGTGTATGTGGCTCAGGTGGATCTCCAATCATGTCTTCAGAAGAACCTTTTTGTACCATTCTAAAAATATTAAGATGAAATCAAGTTTATTATTACATGGTAATTAAAATATTTTAAGAGTTTAGATTTCTTTGCAAGAAAGCATTTTGGTACATACCAAATAAGTAAAACTTTCGTTAGATAAGTTTCTAGCCCTTAAAATAAATGTGTAAACTATCTTATTAGGGTACATAATTGAATAAAACACGCCATACCTATTAGATATCCAAAGTTCACCTGCTTTCCTTGAAGTAATAGGACTTGACGAAGGCTTTTTTTGAATCAGGACTAACTGCAGTTTCTTCTTCAATCAATTTCATAATCAGAACCAGAATTTAGCAAGAATTCTAGCCACCCATCATTACTTTCATCTGGTCGATCGGACAAATCACTTTCTTGTGAGAGCTTGTATTTCTTCAATCAATATTTCTATTGAAAAACCACACTTAGCTTAAGACATTAACTTTTGCTAAGATATATTAACATGAATTTTCAGATATTTTTGTTTAAAAATCGAACCAATATTATCAAAATAAATTTTTAGATAATAGAAAAATGTTATACTTTTAATTAAAAATGATAAAGATCTCATAAAATACCGTAAACGGTTTAAAGGCTGTTCGTTAAACTTGTGAAAGGAAGAAACATGTAAGATAACACCAATTTTAACCGCCATGTACTCACGTCCACATGCGTGGACCTATATAAGTATCAGGGTGTCAAGATTTAAATCACTTGATTTAAATCAATGATTTAAATCATTGATTTAAATCACAATCAATCTTACATTTTTATAACTAAGTAAATACACTCTAGAAAAATCACAGAATTTGTCAAATGCTTTGAACTTTCTGCACACATGGTGATTTCAGCACTAATGGCTACAGCTCGTACTGATGAGCTTTTAAAAAAAATGTTTGGCACTGGACACTTGCAAATAATCTGAGGTGTCTATGGACTAAGTAATCTGTTGAGTCAGGGATTCTGCTAAACAGTAAAGTAAAAAGTAAGTTGACATCTATTTGAAAGTTTTTACGATGTTCATGCATAATTTTATGCTACAAACAATAAAGCAGGGTACAGCTACACTCTACGTTTATGACTGATGGCAACGGCTTGGCGATTTTTTTTGGCGCACTTCTAAAGTCGCCAAGGAAAGAATTATTTCTTAACTCTTTTCCTGTCACAATTTTTTTTCTTTTTACAACACACTTTTTAAGCACATTTCAGAACGTTTTAAAAAGTATATTTTAAAAAAAACTTTCACAAAAAGTAGTAAGCTTAATCACATATCAAAACACATTTGTGAACCAGCAGAGAAACTAAGCTACGAATGGTAAGAAAACCCTGAAACTTATCAATTACACTAAATACAGTGAGCATGTTGAAAAAGAAAAAGATTTACAAAAGAAAAAAAGCAAGTAATAATACCTGATAACGTCAGAATTCTCTCGTAAAAAAATAATGAAAACGAAAATGGTCAAAAAAAAACAACCTCTTAATCCTGTCGTGAAAAAACTATTATAACAAAATAAAAATTCCACAACTGTCAAAATACAAATAAATGGACCAATGGCATCACAGAAAATGATTTAAAAGGACCAATGCAATAAAAGGATATTTTTAAAACAAAATAACCAATGGGAGGAAATAAAAAATTTCAAACGAATCAATGAAATCAAACGATTTTAACGGATTTTGGAAGAACTTTCTAAAATATTCAAAATGAAAATTGAAAGTTTCCGTTTGCCGAGGTTGCCGTGAAAACCACAACAACAGCAACGAAAGATGGGTTGCCTTAATTTATCGTAACTCGCTACTAGAAGTGCGCCAAAAAAAAAATCGCCAAGCCGTTGCCATCACTCATAAACGTAGAGTGTAGCTGTACCTAAAGCAGTAGGCCTACATCTACGTAAATGTCAAGACAGCCAAAGAAAATCCTCACAAAGTAGGCCTAAACTACTTGTTACCCCTTTAATTGATTGACCAATGGCTTAGCTATAGTGATTTTTCAACAACTTTTTTTTTTAATTGAGACATAAATACAAAATAACACAGTTATATAATGTGATTAATAATTTATTAAATAAAAAATTCAACTGAGCTTTCTATTTGAAAGGATGAAAGTTTAAACACAATGGACATCTTTTATTTTGCAAAATGCAGCCTGAAACAGTCACCTTTAAGAGTAGTGACCCATAACAAATATTTATTTAATCAGACTAATTTAGGTCTCACTTACACTTACTGATACATTTATTAACATGATTATGTTAATTTACTCAAGAAAAACTATGGAGGATGTCAACTTGTGTTTTAAAGTTAAACAAATGTCTTATCTTTTGCTCTTGTTTTGAAAATTCATTTTTTAAATGTATTGTCATGTAACACACAATGATATTTAGTAAAATAAATATTAATTTACCATATCACAAATTCCAATTGTTTACTGAATTAAATATTAGTTTACATGTCATGTCAGAAACTCAATTTTTTATTTAACAAATTTATAGGCCCTACAGAAATTTAAATTAAAAAAAATCCGATTTTTGATTTAAATCAAATAAATCCAAATTTAAATCAAATAAATCCGATTAATTGATTTTTTTTTGAAAAAATCATGATTTTTTTACACCCTGATAAGTATAGCTCTCAAATGAACAAAATAAAGATTTAAATCAGAGAAACTATTTCATCACATCTTTTAAGAAATTTTCAACTAAAACACATTAATTTAAGGATTAAAAAATCATTAAAAACAAGTGAAGTTTACTTACTTTTACGAAAACGTTGAGTCGACGCCATTTCTTCCAAACCGCTATTGTAACGAACATTCCAAAGGAACTACCGATTTATACTGCCATCCATTCGTGTCTATCGGAAGCTAGACATCCACGAACATGTACCAAAGTTCTTAACTACCAATTTTTTCAGAAATATTTTTAAGGCGAAAGAGTCGAGGTCCACGTATGTAGACCCAGGTAGCGAAGAGGTTGATATAAAAATTTCGATAAAAGTAGTATCACTAACTTCAAGATTAAAATACCAAATTATACGAAAAAAAGCTCCCAGTAAATTAGTTCAGTAAACCAGGCTAATAAGTTCATTTTCGAAAGCCATATCGAGTTCAATTTAACAAGAGGATGCGAAAATGAATGAAAATTGAAACTCATCTTTCAAATTTCACGTTGAGGACATTACAAAAAATGGCTTCAAAGTTTAGCTTTCAAATTGGAATGTTTAAATTACGCTTTACTTTAAAGACGTTTGCCGCACTTGAAAACTTAAACAAGTTAGCTCAAAAATAAAATTACGATTACCTAGGTACTATCGTCTTTGTTGGAAACTATCTTCAAAACATATATCGATTATGATAAAAAATTTGCATCCTATTATTAATGGCATTAAATACAAAGCAGTCAGTTAAGGCTAACTAAGTACTCCATTCAAGATAGTAGTTTATTCCAACTCTTTTCTGTTTTATAGAAATGTACCAAACTTATCCAACTTTTAAATACATTAGGTGAACTTGTATTAAATACATAAAATTTTCTAACTTTTAATCTACAAATCCATTTAAAACTTATTTTTATTCCATAAAAATATATTTTGTATGGAATTTATTGAAATTCTTTCAGAAGTTCGGATTTTTCAAAAAATAATTAAAGCCGGTGGTGTGCCGAACTGCGAATGCGAATGTTTCAACTACGAATGCGAAAATAAAAGTGAAATAATTTGGAACCAAATTGACATAAAACTAAAAACTACAAATTTTCAGTAACAAAAATGTACCTCTTTCGGAAGGACTAATAGTAAACGGAAGGACCTAAATACGAAAAATTGCGCACTAGAATTGGAGTAGTTTATAAAAAAATATATAATCAAAACCCAATAACAATAAGACAAATACGAAAAAATGCATAAAATTGAATATTTACTCAAAATAATCGGGACCAAATTAATAACAATACAAATGTGAAAAAATTTGAAATCTGCGGAAAATTTTTCACCAGATTGATATCTTAAATGTGATTATCTTTAAATAAATAATTTTTCAATTGCACTTTTATATTTTCCAAATACGAACTGTGCTGCAATTGACGAAGATGTTCATTACGAACGCAAAAAGGACTCGTTTTATAGAAAAGATATAGTATCATTGTTTTCCTATATTAATGGCCGGGACCGCGAAAAAAACGCGTATAACTGAAAAACGCGCATAAAAGAGAGCGTGTATAAGTGAGAGATCACTGTAAATACATTTTTAAAGTAGTCATTTTAGCAACGGCAGCAGAATACTTCCATTTCAAGTTCATATCTGTACTATGTTTGCAGAATTTAATCTGGTAATCATGACTTTTTGAATTTGTAAACTTAACGTTTTAGTACCGAGAGTAAATAAAAAGCTCGCACAAAATAAAAAATTATCCTTTTTTCATAAATAAACTTCCCGGAAAACTATTTTTGCTTCTAATTTAAATGCATTTAATAGTTGTATATCAGCAAAATAAAAGTATATCATTTATAAGGAGTCAATAGTCGGCGTTATTTTTGACGATATCCAAGGCATAAAAGAAACGGTTCGATCAAAGGAATAAAATTTCGTTATTTGTTAGACTGAATGAAATTTCGTTAACAAGAATGTCTAATTTTCGTTGAGAAAATAAAAAAATTCAACTATGGTAGCAAACATGTTTGCTCTTGCTGGTTGCACGATTGTCAATTTTAGGTCATCCAAGTGAAAAAGAGATATGCTCGACGATAAGTTGCTTATCTCGCATCATATTTCGCACTCCAATGAAACGTCTCAGAAAATTTAGCAATATAGGGGAGTCGGCCAGTTTCTGACCACCTTTTAACAGCAATTGACATTTCCTCATAGTTCTCATTAAAAACAAGCAAAATAGTTAATTCCACAATAAATTAAATTTATATTCTTTTGGCCAATAGAATAATGGGATAAAAGGGAACCAATCTGGAGTTCACCAATTTATAGTTTTATTGGTGTAAAAACAAAAGTAGGATGTGTCAAATCATTGGGATTAATGAAATCACAGTATAGTGGATTTCGATAGTTTGTTCCTTACTAAGTTTTACTTACAATAAATATCATGTTAAGCCAAGCAGTTACAAATATACTGGTTGATCGTTAAAATATTTGCACAAATGTTTCAAATAGAATTTCATTTGAAAATATAAATAGTGGTTTAGTAGATAGATGGGTAGTGGTTATTTGCTGGTCCAATAATTTTTTTTTGAACTTTTGAGTTAAAATTCTAAAAACTATTAAATATTAAAAATTATACAAGAGCTCGTTTTAATCACCGTCTTACAAAAATTTTAAAGTGTGCAATTATAAATATGCTCTGGGAAGGTTTCATGAAAACTGGGCATTACTGGATGGTTCACTCCCTAACTGACAATTTTCAACAAATACACATTCAACAAAAAATTTGTTCGCTAGTTTTTTGTTGCTTCAAAGTGATATCTTTATGAATTGGATTGTTTTACCAGTGCTGATCAAAGGCAAATTTTCACATAACTATTTTTTCGGAATTTAAATTATGATACTTTATTTGGAGTCTTATTTTTTCCTACGAAATATAAAAAAAATTCTAAATATTAGAAACAAACGATAAAAGAATAAAACATGGAAAATAAAATATTCAGTGAAAGAACACGATCTTCTAAACTGGACTGGTAGAATATGAAAACCTTGGTATTTTTTGATCGTTTGCTTTATAATTTGTGCCTTGTTATATTCACAAAGAAACTATTTCGTTGTGAAAAACAGATACATTCATAACTTTTCTTTTGAAGTTATTTTTAAAATATGTTTTAAGATGTATTTCTGGATTTTCAAATTTTGTTTTTCGTTCAGCCGTAATCAAGGTAAGTAATGGTTTAATTCAGGCCTCGAAATGGATTTTTTAATACAGGTGCACCTAGTTTTTAAATTAGGTGCACGGGTTATATTTTAGGTGCACATTTAAAAAAATGTAATATAAGAGTATTAATGTAATGTAAACTACTTTATACTAGATGGGTATGTTTACAGGTTAGTAGTAGATAGTAAATATAAAGATTTAAACATCTACATTCTCCCTTCTATGGAGCACGGTTTTCACGACAGTCGCTTCAACAGAGCCATCTGGAAAATGTTTCGATCCTCGGAAAGTTCTGGTGGCAGTGGCACAAGTAAACCTTCCTTCTAAATAAGCCCGTTATGGCCCAGCGATTTTGTTTTCGTATTGTGTGTAGTTTGGAATTTTAATTACGTTCCTTTAGAGCAAGAGAGATTGATATTAATATTATGTTCAAACATCAAAATAACATAAACAACGTTCCCATCCTCTTTTTTTAACATTAGGTCTCACTGCGTGCACCCAGCGGGAAAAAAATAGGTGCACAATTGTATTTTCATGTGCACACTGCACCTGGGTATTTCGAGCCTTGGTTTAATTCTTTTCTAAATGCATGAAAAAAATATGTCATTTTTTAAATCAAAGAATGAAAACACGACATGGAAAAACATAATTTAAAAATGTAGTAGTATTTTGTTAAGGGAGATCCGTAAGGAAAAACCCAAAATTCTTATTATTCATTTCACATAACCAATTTTTTTAGCGATAATTAAGCACATATTTTAAATCAATAAAACAAATTAGTTTTTATTTACGATTTTAATGTTTTTTAAACCGAAATACACACTTTTTATAAATCCTACTACTGTCAATTTTCAACATTTTTGTAAGAAACAAATTTCTACAATATCGTTATAGCAGGCCTCGAAATATATTTTTTAATACAGGTGCACCTAAGTTTTTAAATTAGGTGCGCCTAGCGGGAAAAAATTAGGTGCACAATTGTATTTTCATGTGCACAGTGCACCCGTGTATTTCGAGCCCTGCGTTATAGTATGTGCAAAAGACGTAGGGAGAGATTTTCTAAAATTGATATACGAGTTTTCATTTTTTTAAAATATTTTACTCATACGTTAAATTTCTATAAAAATTTCCAATTTTTTTATGTTTATTAATTTTTATTAATTTTTCTGAACTATTTATAAAAAAAGCTCTGCCTGTGTCTGTTAAAGAGTTATTCAAGACCTAAAAAATGTAAACAGTTTAACTCTAAGTGCATAGATATCAAAAAGCCTTAATACTTTGAAATTTGGCAAAATTGCAAAAAACTGATTGAGATATTCGCATTTTAAGTACAAAATACAACAGAAGTTAACAAAAACTACTTTTTGCAAGTACTATTTTTTTAGTAATTTCTATTACATTGAGACTTATGAAAACAAGAGTTTTTACCGAAAACTCGTATATATTTTTTTAAAGCCAGTTTTATCTCTGATGACAACTGAGTGATTTGTGATAATTCACTGAAAAATTATACATTTCTTGTTTAATGACGAAAAAAAATATTTTATTGGATCATTACTATTTTTAAATAAACCACCACTGTATAAACCACACTTTTTTTCTGTAAACGAGCCTTTTTTGTAGTGATACGCATGCGACGAAATTTAACGCTATTTTTTCAATGTGTTTCCTTCAATGGCGTCACCACATGTTTTACATGAGGACCTGGATTTTGTCATTTAGCTTTCGCTGATTGATAGAAAGACCGGGAGTCTACACCTTAAGGGTATGTAAAATGTTTGGAATAAACATCGGTCGATACATTATGATATGTTGCATAAATGGAGGTTTTCAAGGAAACCGAAGCCAATGGTTGGCAGTCGATTATGTAGTTGGAAGGTCAAGTAAAAGTTTAAAAGCAGCTGGTAGCAATTTCCTTTGACTCTGAAATTTTGTCCATTTGTTCTTGAATATCTGATGCATCGTTTTATCCAATAAACCGAAAAAACACTTTAAAAAAAAATTCGAAATTTGGTATTTGGGTCTCCTTTAAGTATGATTAAATATAAAAATATAGGGTAGGTGTTCCAAATATTGCCCCTGTGCTTAATATCGCCTACTCTTGTTTGCAAGTTACTATGCGCGACATCTGCGAGTTTATGTAGTTACCTCGACTTTCTAGGGTTTTGTCACATGTAGCACCACCGGCCACTTTCATATCAGTTATATTAACACTATTGCAGTATATTGAAGCTGTGATCAACGATCAACATATTTTTTGTCTCCAATCCAATCAGGGAAATATCCAGGTAAGTGTTTCCAAATCATAATTTTGTTTGACTTGAGAGTACATTAAATACTAAAGGCTCGTTTTTAATAGTAGCTCCTAATTTCGCCTGGTGTGTGGTAATAGGAACAGGGGTAGACGATATTAGGAACCCACTCTTGAAAATTCTCTCGGGAAGCTTTTTGAAGTAAAACTGACATAGGTAAAGAAGGTATATGATCTCTGGAAATCGAAGGAGAATAGTTCCTAGTGATTTCCCAACCCAGGAGGCTGAGATACAGAGGAATAGTTGGATAGGCGATTTTTGGAACACTTACCCTAAACATTCCGCTTATTTTTGTACTTTTTATTTTCAACAGTACTTTCATCTAATAATCAATTTTTAAGTTAACATTTCATCATCTACAACTCCTGCAAAATTCTGAATAAGTTTCTTTTGAAGCATTTTTTCGCTTGAAAAGAATCTAGTAAATGGAGGACTGTAATGGTGATAAACAAAGCATTGGTGCAGTTTTGCCGACTCAGAATACTGAAAAACCTCCAAATTCCCCCACGAAATAAACATTTTAGAACAAAACTACTAGATTTCTGATTTTTGTAATAAAAAAAAATGCAGAAACAAATTATAACGATTTTCTTCACATAATTTTTAAATTTTATTTAATATTTCGCCTAGAAAACCCGTATTTTGGGGTAGAAATAGCTAGATTTTTACTTTTGCAAAATACAACTTTATAAACTTCTACAAATCTAATCTTAATTATAAATGGAAGTGTTTACGTGCTGGTGTGTCCAGACGAATCTATAGGACTTACAATAATGAAATTTGGCATACACGTAGTCATAATTTTATGCAAATGTTGTGAGAAGCCCAAATTTTAAAATTTAATCTAGAACATTTTAAAATTAATTTATTTGTTTTCTTGTTTTCCTTGGGATGGCAACAGTGTGAAGAGATCATATTCTAAATTTTATTTTTCCTTTCAATTCCCGAGCACAAACAATTCCAGCGAGACAAAACAAATGAAATTTTTTGACTGGCGTTTATTTCTTTTTATTCTTTAGTCCCAGTTCCTATCTTCGCGATCGTTAAAGATAGAGGAAAAATGATAATGGATTTGAAATCTGTGGAAAATTTTACACCAAATCGATACCTTTAATGGCGATTTTCTTTAAATAAATAATTTTTCAATTGTAACTTTTATATTTTAACAATACGAATTTGGCCGCTTTTGAAGGTATTCATTACGAATACAGAAAGGACTATTTGAGGTTTTTTTATTTTCGCAATCGTTAAAGATAGTGAAAATTTCAACGAATTTGAAATCTGCATAAGATTTACCCCAGGTCGATACCTCGAATTTGCGACATGCACGTGTCATGTCGGTTGGAAGTGACTAATTCTTAATTGTTTTTTTTCTTTTTAATGTTTTCAGTATCAGTAAAGACACGAAAAGAACTGTCACAAGCAACGCCATGCTGGCCTGCTAGTACTAAATATACCTCTCCTGAGGATGATAAATCTCCAATAATTTTAAAATATTCATTAATAATAAAAATTAATAAGATTAGTTTTATATAATATTAGTATCTTAGTTTATAAAGAAGAAATGTTTTGGTACATAAGTGAAATAAATAAAAAAATATGTTAGGTATGATAAATTAGAGTGTTATAATGTTGGGCAGAGCATGTTAACTTTTATTTTCATGTAATCTAAATTGCAGATTTTCATTTTATGATGATTAAAATCTTGCATGTTTTTCAGTAAAAAAATAATTGATATGACTAATTTCTATAACCCAGTGCTTATATGCCTATATATACATTGTGAATGCTAATAAGCTTCATATTCATTTCTGCAGTCAATAAAATAAGATTACAATTTTCTAAAAAATTAGGTTTTAAATGGAAAAATTTCGAAAATTCTCCAAATTTCAACCTGCTTACATCTCTAATCTGAACGGTTCAGAGCATTCTGGGTACATTGGCCACAAGGCTTTTCTTTCTAAAAATTTAAATTCTACAGAAATGTAAAATGTTAAGTATGACATTTCTTTGCGTTTGTGAAATTGCATACTCAACAATTGTATGCTTTTATAGAGTATAATAGTTGTTACATGTGATGTGTGTGTGTGTGAATAGGAATTGCAATTTATTAACTAAAGCTGAAGATATATAGTTAGCCAATACAACCAGAGTAACGACGGAGAATAAATAATGAGTTGATTGGTCACAACAGCAATTAGGTTATACGCCAAACGTTGCTCTAACTTCCATGAACTACATTTTGAGTTAACTCCGATATTTTTCATGCGATTGCATTTGTATAGCAGGTCTTTATTTCGTCTGGTTTATTTTTCTACACAAAAACCCACTAACATACGTGACGAAGAAACATTTGAAATAACCTAGAAGAAACAAAACGAAAATTAAACGTTATGTTTGAAATTGGAACAAGTCCACTTTGTAAAAATTAGTTTAATTTCTTTAATTTTAATAATAATTATTACATAATAAAGTTTAACAGGTTTATAGTGTTAAAAACATCATCCAAATTGAGTAACGTTTGCCAATGTTTTTAAATTAATCTAAACGCGAACCCTTAAATATCTCGATGTATGAAAACATGGACTTATACCACTTTCAAAAATAACGGCTCAAATGATGAAAAACATTTTTATAATATTGTGCCTAAGAAAGGTACAAAAAGGTAGGCAATTGAATTTACATAGCACTGAAACAACACAACAGGCTATTAGTGACGGTCCGAGATCAGTCCCAAAGGGAAAGATTCGAGGATCAGTCAGATGACGAGGTCACCACCTGATCTGGCATCCCTATCCAAACTTCATCACCACCCCAAAGTGAGGACAATAGGAGACACGACATTTAACGAGCACCAACCCTATTTACACTAGTCTTGGATTGGATCGAGTTGCGATCTTGCAATCCTCCGGTTGCTAATCTGCTAGTCTTCCAACCAGGCCACTGTGGTCCCAAAACCTGAAGGGAAAGATCCGAGGACAGCAAATAGCAATTTTGAACCAGTTAAAATACGAAAGGAATCTTGATTTATTGTTATAAAACATTGTTTTGGGTAAAATTATTATTTTTTAGTGTAAAAACTCCAAGATAATCTATCAAGTGGATTTTGTAATCTAGGAAATTCTAATTCGAGATATTAATTTTCAAAACAATAACATGGATCACAAAATCCTGGAAATATAACCTATTTGAAACAAAGTTGGCACACCTTTTTTCCCCCAATTGATGTTCAAAAAACAAATCCAACTCGTTTCATTAATGTTTCAAAATTATTTAATTACAGCCAAAAAAAAAAAAAAAAATTTATGACCGTATTCGACGTATATTTTTCCGTTAAATAAAATTCTAGAGATGTGCAACATTTAATTTATAAGTGTTATTTTAATTATCTCAAAGTGACAGTAACATATAACGTTTTGTGATCAGTTAGCAACTATTACAGCAAATTATCAACAAAATTTAATTTATTTAAAAATTAGCCACATTGGGTAATTCAAAAAATTGTGTCACAAATACTTCAAATTTTAATAAATGGAATCAAATTTCAACTCTTATAACATTCATCGATGAACGTTAGGTTCAATAAGTTATTTCGCAATAACACTTATTTAAACGGCTATCGGAACCAGCATCTCCAAAATTAAAAGTACCAATATTTTCAATTGGTAGTCAATAAGTATGTTAAAGAACAAATATTGCTCGGCAAGTAGGCATTTGAATTATCATGGGACGAGAGCAACATAACGGGCCATTGGCGATGGTCCGGGATCAAATCCGACAAGGAAAGATCAGATGACAACACGTAATTTTGAACCACGGGAAGACGACCCCTCTCCAAACTTCCACACCACGCCAACGATTGGAGGCCACGACAGATTTAACTTGCACCAGCCCCCTTATACACGACGGGTTTCGATTGGATCTCTTAAAGAGAACATGATCTTTTTTTTTCACTCTCTTTTTTTCAAATCCTCTTTTTTGTCGACTTTTTATTCGGTTCACTTTTTGTTCTGTTTGTTCAACATTTCGGATTGCGTTAAAAAAAATATATCACTTTTCAAACTTTACGATATTTACATCGCCTACTGTATCATTATGCAAACCACAGCTATTCAAATACGTACTATATCTAGTACATTGTACGAAAATTGTACATATTATTAAAATGCATCAACGTATAATAGAAAGTTCAACCTCTAGTACATATTGAGCTCCATGTTAAAACGTCTCATTACGAGATTAAATAGATAACTAAAGAGAATTCGAGATTCGAGCTAGAATAATAAGAAATACTGTTCTTATATGATATCAGAAAGAATAACATGACTGACGATATTCGCAGCCTTTACCATCTTCTAGCCTTCCTTTTTTAGTTTGGAGGAAAATCGCATTGCTAACATAGCCACCTTTTTTTTAGAATTAAATTGAAGTCAATAACTCAACTACGATTGCTGCGCCACACAAATATGAAGTTTTATGATTAATCATTTTACTTTTCATACTTAATTTTTTCATTAATTTCTATTAATTACATATGTATCTACTATTATTTTGTTGTTTAAAAATTGGATTCTTATCTTTTGCAACTTTTTGAAAAGACTTAAACAAATGGTCAGTGTTTTCATTTTTATTAATTCGTTCTCACGTTTACTAATTCTTTTCAAAACACATAAGTAATATGTTCCATAGATTTTTTTTTCTTTCAGTTAGTGGTTAATATACCATGATTCGTCAAATATTATTCTTTTTATTAGATACCTAATAATTATACACCAACAATACGTGCTTTACGTGTCCTATTTTTTAAAAGATAATTTTACCAAGTGTTTTCTTTTCTGAGTGGCCAACCCTAATCGCGACCCAAAGGACATGGTCGAGAAAAATCTTGATACATTTCTTACTACCTGAAAAAAGTAGAAATACCCTCTGCGTCATGCCTATCTGCATTTCATTCATGTCAGAACATGAGTGATTACGTAAGTAACCGCTGATCCATGACTCGAGTAGAAACCAATAATAAAAAACTTAACATGGAACTTGATTTTTCAGCCATTTTATATTGTCATTGGATTTGAACCAAGGGACAGACTTTACTTTCCAGGACCTCCGAGGAAGGAACTAACGAAAAACCTTGAATTGTGTTCATTTTTGTTGCAGAATATCACCGATTCATAAAAACGAATTATAGTCATTGTTACAATTACCAAATAGAAAAAAGTCCGCGACACTATTAAATCATAATGACGAAGTTTTCTAAAATGTTTTCTTGCCGTAAGTTAAAAAAATTTCTTCAAAGCACTTGAATCTGTGAACAGATAGCATGCGTAAGTACATGTAAGCACATGCCACTCAAAAAGTAATTAAGTAATAGTTATAATTTCATTTATATTTTGTCCCCCTCACTCAATTTTTAATCGAAAACTTATAGGGAATCACAGCTTAAGCAACAAATCACAAGTTTCTTTTTAAACTATATTTCTTTTTGATGAAATACTTATATACGAATATTGTTCGTGCGTGACTTATTATTAAGTCAGTGATGTGTCACTAGTTACGCGCTAAATAAAAGTGAGGTAATTTATTCATTTTATAAGTACAGAAATTTTCATTCTTTTTGTTTACTGACACTTATAAAAATTTGATACAATTTTACTCAAATGAAAAGAAATATTTTCGAAATAATTTACTTTTCTTTGTAATAAAAAATAATACTCGAAATTATGAAGATAAGTATTACTTGAAATTATTTGAGAAACACTAGTCAAAAGTTACAAACTAAACCGTTGAAATCAATAAATCTACAATTTAAAGAGCTTTACCATCTGAAGGTACACAATGATCAGCTGCATTTTAATGGTAATTACGTCGCACTGGAGCAACACAACGAGCTATTGGCGACGGTCCGGGATCAATTCTCAAGAGAAAGATAAGAGGTCTGTTGTAAGTGAAGTTTCTACCGTATCAGCGATTTTCAACCGGCGGAACCATTGCAAATCGCTGATCATTCGAATATACAGTCATTATCCAACCGATATGACTTACTATTTAACTTAAGAGTAGGGATTGATTCAATAAAAACTTAGGGATTCAAAACTATATACAAAATAGGAAAACATAAAATTGGATTGACATGATAATTGTGAACTGTAACATAATGTACGAAAATATAATTGTAGAAATAAATAATCTGGTTATATAATTTAATACTTCCGTAAACAAAAGAAAACAGACAAAATTTAAAATAAGACAAAGTTAGATGTATTAATATCAAAAACCTGAATGAAATTTTCTGACCCTTTCTAAGTTTAGTGACAAAGTAAAAAGAACTTACCTCTCTCGAAGAGAAGAATTCACTTGAAGACCTATAACGGAACGACACACACAAAAAAAAAACAATAAAACAAACCCTTTTTGGAAGTTTTCTTTTTTACTTTCAAACTCACTATCACTCAATAAAAGTGAAAATTATACAGCAAAATCTATGCATCGTCGAATCCGAAAAAGCACACAAATCTTCAAAAGCAACCATTCACAATTAAATTGATGCTGTTGCAAACTTCAACACAATTACGAAATAATGGAAATGATTTGAATACAAGTGATCTGTACAGTTGAACTAGTTCTTAACATTTAAACTCAGCAACACTGATTAAAAGTGAAAATTTACAGTAAAAAATGTGCATCGTCGAATCATTCACAATTATATGGTAGCAAGCTTTTAACACAATTACGAAGCAATGGAAAATGGGTTACTGTTGACCTATACAGATGATGAAAACGATAAAATCAAACTAAGAGCTTCATTTTCAGTTCTTAGCTTCACATTTTCACGAGTAATTGCGTCAATTTCTTTGCGATACACACGTATTTTTTCGAGTTCACAATCTATATCAAACGTAAGAGCTGCAAGAGGTTTTAATTCATTCTGCAGTCTTGTTTCCCGTAGAGTTTTCTCCAGGGCTTCGACCTCATCTTCTAGGTCCAAGACCTTTGAGGCGAGGTCAGAGTTTGACAAGTTGGACATACCCTCGTTGTACAGCTTTTCAAAGTCATTTTCATCAGATTCTTCGAGGTCTCCACGCGATTATACCCTACAAGATAACCATCAACAATTTCTAACTTTGCTTCTTGTTCATACCGGTCTTCCATAATAAACTGTGTGGTGTTGTTTGGGGCTACAGGCCATCCAGAGGCCAATCTTTGGTTATAAGTTCTCAACTGTCTTCTAGTTTCCCTTTCTCCGAGCTTTTGTTTCTCTTGGAAACTGAGTTTGCAATAAGGCCTCCAGTGCCTTTTGCGACGATTGGTGCGAAAATTCTTCAGCTTCTTCATTCTTTCATATTTCCGGAAATTATTGTCCAATTTCTTATTTCCCTCAGTTGGATTTGGAAATTCAGCCGATTGAAGTACTCTCCGAGCGGGTTGGTCAACCTTGGCCATCTTTAGCGAGAATGCAGTGCACAAACACGATACGTCTCAAAAAGCGGAGGAGCGGAACAACCAACGTGTTCGCAGTCAGAAATCCGACTAACGTAAACAGAAAAATTAAGAGGTCGATGAAAAGGATCGTGATGTCATGACTCACATCGGAAAGGCATTCGTACACATGCGCTACAGTAAGTAGTGCAGTTTTTATCTTGCAACAATTTTACAAACTAATATTGTATTTCTGATTAATTACACTATTTTACAAAACTGAAAGGATTATTTTTCAATTAATACAAACATTTTACTTACTAAATGCGTTTAAGACATCGTGTATGAATACCATTAAATACCAAGAAGGCTCTCCTGGCGCCATCTTCATTATGTATTATGATTTAAAAGTAAACACTTTCTTTCGTTTGTTTAAAACAAATTCCCCTACTAATTACAATTAGTACCCTAATTTCTACGGCTTCCAAATAACAATTTATTATTGTTCTTATTTGTCCACAACATATGAGTTTTCTATTTCGTTTGTAAATATTCTAAAATTTAGAGGAAGTTTTACGTAAGATATGTTACTCACGTGGCCTTCGTGTTGCTAAAGCTGTTAATTTCATGATTTATTTACTTATCAAATGCGATTCTTGAGAATGTATGTCGCGATTCAAAATGACGAGGTGTTGTCCTCGGATGTTTTCCTTCGGAAACAGTTGGAATTGATCCCGGACCGTCGTCAATTGTCCGTTGTGTTGCTCCAGTACGACGTTAAAATACCTACCATCCGAAAAAATCCTCAACCGTCGCCAATAATCCATTGTACTACTCAGTGCGACACAAAGTTAACTACCTTCGATAAAATCGGGTGACTGCTCTCTCTCTCTTGCGGAAAAATCTGCTATACGTTTTAACCAAATTTCTCAGATAATAATAATAATGAATTTGTGCCAAGGTAGGTGCTTGCAATTGCGTCCGAATTCCAACAACACGATGGGTTATTGACAACGGTTCAGTTGGGATTTTTATGGCACAAAGGTCATATGTGGTCATTTTGGGACAACCATCCGGGATCAAGCTTGAAGGAAACGATTCGAGGACAACATCTCGTAATTTTAAACCACGGTCATATCAAGAAGTCGACACGAGTTGGTACCTTATTCTCCAAGCTTCGACACCAACCCAACTTGAGGACATTTAAGGCCACGACTGATTTAATTTATACCACGGTCTTTGGTTGGTTTGAGTTTCGAACTCGCAACCCATCCAATTGTGTATCCTCATCTCTGCCAACTGGGCTGATTTGAGAAAGATCAAAGGTCAATGCCTCGTGTTTTAAACCCCGGTCTGATGATGAGGTCAACACCTGATTTGGCACCCCGCTCTCCAAACTTCCCCGCCAAAGTGCAATCCTAAAGTGATAGGTTCCAATCGATGCATCGTCATCTGACCGCGATTCAAAATTACGAGGTGTTGTCCTCGGATCTTTCCCTGGATTGATCCCGGACCGTCGTCCAACCGGTATAGTGGTTAAGGTGTTAGCCTCTAGATCGGAAGGTTCCTGGTTCGAATCCGGGTCCGGGCATGGATGTTTGTAAGCGTATGGTGTAGAGGCGGCTGGTGCACCTTAAATCTGTCGTGGCCGAAAGTCCTCACGTTGGGTTGGAGTGGAAGTTTGGAGAGTGGGGTGCCAGCTCAGGTGTTGCTTCGTCATCTGACCGTGGTTCAAAATTACTAGGTGTTGTCCTCGGATCTTTCCATTAAGGGACTGATCCCGGACCGTCGTCAATAGCCCGTTGTGTTGCTCTAGTACGACGTTAACTAAAATTACCATTACCATTACCATTACCCGGACCGTCGTCAATAGCCCGTTGTGTTGCTCCAGTGTGACGTTAACTAAAAAATTACCAATTACCGATCGATGTATCTCGGATGTCGGGGAACTGGAGAAATCAGAGATATTTCGGACAAGTTAAATATTGATGACAGTAATGTTTATGCGCCGATTCGTCTTGAACGTCATGTTCTTTGGATGGTTTTTTAAAACGATTTCATCACTTGGCCAATAAAAAATTCAAAAATTGATAATGCTAATTGATTTGCCAACACTAATTAGGTTGAACTTTGCGTAAACGGCGATGAATTACATTTTAAGGTAACCCCGATATGCAGTATGTGATAACTTCGGTAGGTAGAAAATTAACGTCGCATTGGAACAACACAACGGGCTATTGACAATGGTCCGGGATCAATCCCGAAGAGAAAATCCGAGGATAACGCCTTGTAATTTTGAGCCACAGTCATGTGATGAGAACAACGCCTGAGGTGGCACCTCACTCTCCGAACTTCCTCACTGCGCCACCTGTAGAAAATTATTCAGAGGATACAACTAAAGGTGCAATAAGCGAGTTAATAGAGTAGCTTTATTTAACACTAGGGCTTGCATACGCTCGCCAACCACCGGGGATTGCTACGCAATCCCATTTGGTTTGCTTCCCAAACCAATATTCCTTTCGAAGAGTGGATCTCCTGGACAGCGAAACTATCTTAATAATTCGTTTATCCTGATTTGACTTTCCGGTCCATGACGTCCCAGCGAGGGCTTTGCCCCCTGCTCGCTTACTCTCGCCGTTCCCGGATAGTGTCCTGCGGAATTTCTTGCCAAATTGTCTCCTTGTCCAATTGTCTTTCTTGCCAAATTGTCTCCAACTGTCTGGCTAAAAGGTCAATATTCCGGGATTTATTTCAGAGTTTGACCGTTACAAAGGGAGGAAGTCAATAAGGCGTTGGTCCACCTCTGGCCTGGATGCAAGCTGTTTCCTGGCATGGCATAGACTGAAAACGTTCCCGGATAGTGTCCTGCGGAATTTCTTGCCAAATTGTCTCCTTGTCCAATTGTCTTTCTTGCCAAATTGTCTCCAACTGTCTGGCTAAATGGTCAATATTCCGGGATTTATTTTAGAATTTGACCGTTACAAAGGGAGGAAGTCAATAAGGCGTTGGTCCACCTCTGGCCTGGATGCAAGCTGTTTCCTGGCATGGCAGGGACTGAAAACGTTCCCGGATAGTGTCCTGCGGAATTTCTTGCCAAATTGTCTCCTTGTCCAATTGTCTTTCCTGCCAAATTGTCTCCAACTGTCTGGCTAAATGGTCAATATTCCGGGATTTATTTCAGAGTTTGACCGTTACAAAGGGAGGAAGTCAATAAGGCGTTGGTGCACCTCTGGCCTGGATGCAAGCTGTTTCCTGGCATGGCATAGACTGAAAACGTTCCCGGATAGTGTCCTGCGGAATTTCTTGCCAAATTGTCTCCTTGTCCAATTGTCTTTCTTGCCAAATTGTCTCCAACTGTCTGGCTAAATGGTCAATATTCCGGGATTTATTTCAGAGTTTGACCGTTACAAAGTGAGGAAGTCAATAAGGCGTTGGTGCACCTCTGGCCTGGATGCAAGCTGTTTCCTGGCATGGCATAGACTGAAAACGTTCCCGGATAGTGTCCTGCGGAATTTCTTGCCAAATTGTCTCCTTGTCCAATTGTCTTTCTTGCCAAATTGTCTCCAACTGTCTGGCTAAATGGTCAATATTCCGGGATTTATTTCAGAGTTTGACCGTTACAAAGGGAGGAAGTCAATAAGGCGTTGGTCCACCTCTGGCCTGGATGCAAGCTGTTTGCTGGCATGGCATAGACTGAAAACGTTCCCGGATAGTGTCCTGCGGAATTTCTTGCCAAATTGCCTCCTTGTCCAATTGTCTTTCTTGCCAAATTGTCTCCAACTGTCTGGCTAAATGGTCAATATTCCGGGATTTATTTCAGAATTTGACCGTTACAAAGGGAGGAAGTCAATAAGGCGTTGGTCCACCTCTGGCCTGGATGCAAGCTGTTTCCTGGCATGGCAGGGACTGAAAACGCTCCCGGATAGTGTCCTGCGGAATTTCTTGCCAAATTGTCTCCTTGTCCAATTGTCTTTCCTGCCAAATTGTCTCCAACTGTCTGGCTAAATGGTCAATATTCCGGGATTTATTTCAGAGTTTGACCGTTACAAAGGGAGGAAGTCAATAAGGCGTTGGTGCACCTCTGGCCTGGATGCAAGCTGTTTCCTGGCATGGCATAGACTGAAAACGTTCCCGGATAGTGTCCTGCGGAATTTCTTGCCAAATTGTCTCCTTGTCCAATTGTCTTTCTTGCCAAATTGTCTCCAACTGTCTGGCTAAATGGTCAATATTCCGGGATTTATTTCAGAGTTTGACCGTTACAAAGGGAGGAAGTCAATAAGGCGTTGGTCCACCTCTGGCCTGGATGCAAGCTGTTTGCTGGCATGGCATAGACTGAAAACGTTCCCGGATAGTGTCCTGCGGAATTTCTTGCCAAATTGCCTCCTTGTCCAATTGTCTTTCTTGCCAAATTGTCTCCAACTGTCTGGCTAAATGGTCAATATTCCGGGATTTATTTCAGAATTTGACCGTTACAAAGGGAGGAAGTCAATAAGGCGTTGGTCCACCTCTGGCCTGGATGCAAGCTGTTTCCTGGCATGGCAGGGACTGAAAACGCTCCCGGATAGTGTCCTGCGGAATTTCTTGCCAAATTGTCTCCTTGTCCAATTGTCTTTCCTGCCAAATTGTCTCCAACTGTCTGGCTAAATGGTCAATATTCCGGGATTTATTTCAGAGTTTGACCGTTACAAAGGGAGGAAGTCAATAAGGCGTTGGTGCACCTCTGGCCTGGATGCAAGCTGTTTCCTGGCATGGCATAGACTGAAAACGTTCCCGGATAGTGTCCTGCGGAATTTCTTGCCAAATTGTCTCCTTGTCCAATTGTCTTTCTTGCCAAATTGTCTCCAACTGTCTGGCTAAATGGTCAATATTCCGGGATTTATTTCAGAGTTTGACCGTTACAAAGGGAGGAAGTCAATAAGGCGTTGGTGCACCTCTGGCCTGGATGCAAGCTGTTTCCTGGCATGGCATAGACTGAAAACGTTCCCGGATAGTGTCCTGCGGAATTTCTTGCCAAATTGTCTCCTTGTCCAATTGTCTTTCCTGCCAAATTGTCTCCAACTGTCTGGCTAAATGGTCAATATTCCGGGATTTATTTCAGAGTTTGACCGTTACAAAGGGAGGAAGTCAATAAGGCGTTGGTGCACCTCTGGCCTGGATGCAAGCTGTTTCCTGGCATGGCATAGACTGAAAACGTTCCCGGATAGTGTCCTGCGGAATTTCTTGCCAAATTGTCTCCTTGTCCAATTGTCTTTCTTGCCAAATTGTCTCCAACTGTCTGGCTAAATGGTCAATATTCCGGGATTTATTTCAGAGTTTGACCGTTACAAAGGGAGGAAGTCAATAAGGCGTTGGTCCACCTCTGGCCTGGATGCAAGCTGTTTCCTGGCATGGCAGGGACTGAAAACGTTCCCGGATAGTGTCCTGCGGAATTTCTTGCCAAATTGTCTCCTTGTCCAATTGTCTTTCTTGCCAAATTGTCTCCAACTGTCTGGCTAAATGGTCAATATTCCGGGATTTATTTCAGAATTTGACCGTTACAAAGGGAGGAAGTCAATAAGGCGTTGGTCCACCTCTGGCCTGGATGCAAGCTGTTTCCTGGCATGGCAGGGACTGAAAACGTTCCCGGATAGTGTCCTGCGGAATTTCTTGCCAAATTGTCTCCTTGTCCAATTGCCTTTCTTGCCAAACTGTCTCCAACTGTCTGGCTAAATGGTCAACATTCCGGGGTGGTTGCGATCGCCTTCCCATAACGTCCCAAATATGCTCTATGGAAGAGAGATCAGGAGACCTAGCTGGCCAAGGAAGTGTTGGGAAAGCTTTTTGAAGACAATTTATAGCAACACGTGGCGTGTGTAGCCGGGCATTATCTTGTTGAAAAGTAAGTCAGGGGTGTCGCAAAAGGAACAATAACACAACCGGTCGTAGAATGACGTCTAGGTACCGTTGTGCTGTAAATAAGCCAGAAATGACTACCAAAGGGATCCGGTTATCAAAGGAGATGGCACCCCAGACCATAACGCCCTGTTGTGGGCATGTGTGGCATGCGATAGTAAGTGCAGGATCCCCACGCTGCCCTGCACGCCTCTAGACACGGCTAAGGTTGTCGTCAGGACACAGTTGGAAACGGGACTCGTCACTAAAGACTATACGTCCCCAGTCAGTGCCGTTCCAAGTGGATCGAGCCTGGCACAAATCCTGGAAAACTACTTCTTAGTGCGTCGATTTTTGGAATTCCCTTTCTTAAGTTCTTTTCATGTTCAAATCAATTAATAAAAATTACGATTTACGGCAAATGCTCTCGAACTCATAATCAACAAAACAATATTTTTTACTTGTGGCTCTCTTGCATCCGGTATGCGACATTGTGAAATTTTGCAATCTTCTGTCATTAGGACAACGAATTTTTTAATGCTTGAAAAGTTCTAGTTCGGATTTTCGAAACATTATTATTCTTTCAATAACGGCATTATTCTTTCAATAATGGCATAACTACACGTAAAATTTACTGAAAATTTATTCTGACTTACCTGCCACTTTTAAGTCGAATACTTTGTGGTGGTGTTGCGTGTGATGAGACGGAAAACACATCTATTAAAATAATAAATATTTTAAACAGAAAACAGCAAAATAAAACAAAATAAAAGATGTCGGAAAAAATTGTTCTAAAGACATTAATTTGTTATTCATTTTTATCTCTTGATCTCGTACAGTTGCCACAACTTACAACTAAAAGTACACAAAATTTAGAAAAGTTAAATTAATTCAGAGTGAAAGAAACAGAAAATATCACTGCTCGCGATCTCGTTCATTCCCATTCGTTAAAAAATACCGTATGTCCCAAATATTGGGAAATCGTTTTCATTGCGCAAAGAACAAAAATAAGACTCGAAATAAATAAAGTGTCAAAGCTGATATTCCAACATACATTTAAAAAAAATAATTGTTTTTTTCAGCAGTACTGGTAAAGTAAATGAAAAATTCGTGATACTCATATACATTCCAATTTTCCAAAATACCAAATTTTGGTTGATTTAAGGATATTTACTCAAGTGTTTTAGCATGAAACTCAACTAAATATAACAATAAAGAAATGTTTAATATTGCATTCACTAAACTAATAGATAATGTATAAAATAAAACAGATTGCAATCAAATATCTGGAATAAAATTCATGTGATACCTCCACAAACACAAAATAGAACATAGAACAGAAAGACGGACAGACAGACTTTCGCAACCAATTCCACTCACTAAATGAAGATAAGTACTCACTGTATGCAAATTTCCATGAAAATATATTGAACCGTGTGGACGTGTATAGGGCACAACATACAGACAGACAGATGGACAGACAGACACCAAACGTAAAAGAAGCGGATTCGGCATCAGTAGGGTCCAAAACGGATAGAAAACTTGAAATGGGTCGAAAATATTGAATGTACAAACAAACACTCCATTCTTATTTATATAGACTAGCAAAATACCCGACCTTACTCGATTTGAATTGGTTTACTCTAGATTGAAGATATAATCAAAATATATGACTTACGTTTTTTATAGAGTAAAAATTTATTTTAACACCCTTCGCCATCTTTATATTTTCTACAACTTACTTTGTACACAAATCCTACACATGCATATCCATTCATGTAATACATTTCACATACATCGCACAATTGCTGTATGACAAAGCTACAAAATGACGAAAGGTGATACTAAGGTTACTACTATATAAGACGATTTTGAGGGAGATTTGGAATTCCCTTTCTTAAGTTCTTTTCTGTTCAACTGAATTAATTAAAATTACGATTTATGGCTAGTGCTCTCGCACTCATAGTGAACAAAACAATAGTTTTTTACTTGTGGCACTCTTGCCTCCGATATGCGACATTGTGAAATTTTGCAATCTTCTCCTGTCATTAATACAATGAATTTTTAATGTTGGAAAAAGTTCTAGTTTGGATTTTTAAACATTATTCTTTAAATAACGGCATTATTCTTTAAATAATGGCATAACTACAGTTAAAATTTACTGAAAATTTATACTGACTTACCTAACATTTCTAAGTCGAATAGTTTGTGGTGCTGTTGCGTGTGATGAGAAGGAAAACACATTTATTAAAATAATAAGTATTTAAAACAGAAAACAGTGAAATAGAACAAAATAAACGATGTCGGAAAAATTGTTCTAAAGATATTAATTTGTGATTCATTTTTATCTCTTGATCTCGCACAGTTGCCACAATTTACAACTAAAAGTGCACAAAATTTAGAAATGTGAAATTAATTCAGAGCGAAAGAAACAAAATATCACTGCTCACGCAATCTTGTTCATTCTCGTTTCGTTGAAAAATATCGTCTGTCTCAAATATTCCGAAATCGTTTTCATTGCGCAAAGAACAAAAATAAGACTCGAAATAAATGAAGTATCCGAGCTGAAATTCCATTAAAAAATATTTTTTTTTGAAGAATAATTACTTTTTCAGCAGTACTGGTAAAGCAATCGAAGTAATCGTAATATTCAATAGACATTCCAATTTTCCCAAAACTACCAAATTATGGTTGATTTAAGTATACTTACTCAGGTGTTTTAGCATGAAACTCATCTAAATATAACAATAAAGAAATGTTTAATATTGCATTCATTAAATTAATAGATAATGTATAAAATAAAACAGATTACAATCAAGTATGGAATAAAATTCATGTGATACCTCCACAAACACACAAACACAAAATAGAACATAGAACAGAAAGACGGACAGACAGACTTTCGCAACCTATTCCACTCACTAAATGAAGATAAGTACTCACTGTATGCAAATTTCCATGAAAATATCTTAAACCGCATGGACGTGTATAGGGCACAACATACAGACAGACAGACAGACACCAAACGAGAAAAGGGCGGATTCGGTATCAGAAGGGTCCAAAACAGATAGAAAACTTGAAATGGGTCGAAAATATTGAATGTACTAACAAACACTCCATTCTTATTTATATAGATGTAGTTGCTTTAATATTCTGTTGTGCTTATAAAGTTTAAATTACACCTAAAACTTTAAGCTATTGCAAAAGTCCTAACCTATAATTATTTTTAGGACTACAGCAGAAATATAAGCTAATATAAAACGATATATTTTTCATTTTCTGCAGATTTATTGCGATTGAGTTAGAGGTTTATGGGATAATTTTACAGGGTCTTCTAAACTAGGGTTTGTTTTATGTGTATGTAAAATATATTTTGAGGTCTTCAAGACCGTAAAGTTTAATGCTTCAACAAACTTTTAAAGGGTAAAACAATTTATGAATATATAATGGTCTTCTGAAATAAACTTTTTAAAACTAAATTAACGTTAGATTTTTTTGGCTGATTCTTGACCAGCTCTTTGGGGAAGACCCCTTGACAGTATTCGAAAAGATGATAAAGTTGTGGAGCAAACAAATAGATTTAATTGAGACACGTTTTTACAAAAGGGAACAAATGCTAAAATTAGAAAAATATCTTTTTTGATTGTTTCTTATATAATATTTCAAGCGGAATCGAATGGCACGGCGACATTGAATTTGTTGAAACACGACCTTAGTCACAAAGCAAAGGAAAATAGATATTTTTTATTAGATGAGTGACTGAACCTGAACGTGTTCATTGATCTCTATTCTTTTTTTAAAAAATCTGTCAGTAACAGCTGTTTTTTAATAGTCTTTAGCGTTATTTTGTAAGAAATCGTCATGTTTCCTAGACCATCGCTTGACGTAGGAGGTGGGGAAAGGAAGTTTCAATGTTTCGTTGTGTACTAGTCACTAGAGCTACAAAATGAAATATTGACGACGATCCAGAATTAATGCCGTAGGAGAGATCCGAGTACACTACCTAATAATGTTTAACCACGGTCAGATGACGTACCTGATTTGGAACTACAGTCTTCAAACTTCCACACCGCACTAACGTGAGGATATTTCATCCACGACGAAGTTAACTTGCACCAGTCCCCTCTACACGGCGGTCTATGGTTGGATCGAGTGTCGAAGTTGCAACCTTCGGGAGCAAATCAAACAAAAATGTCGAACAATCCATGTAATTATTTGGAGCTTTTGAATTACTCCGCGTAGTATGACCCCCTTCTTAGAACGGCCTTCTAAAAAATCCTTTAGAGACTTTTACAAAATTTAAAGGTGGCATCAAAATGGTTTAATTGAATCTGTTGCCAGTACACCAACTTAAAATATTAATCAATTAGAAACATATTTTTGCCAAATTAGCTGATGAGACAACTGATGTCTCGAATAAATCACAATTTATACATATACAGGGTGTTTCAGTGAACCGTTTCAGAACTTCTAAGAGGGGTAGGGTACATCCTGATAACTCGAAATCATATAGCAATGTGGGGTCGGAAATGCTTTCCTGAAGCGGTGTTGTACACAGAAGCACCGTAAAGAAAAGAGACCGTAAGTGATAAATCGTTTTAATAATACACGAAAAGAAGCAAAAGGTACATGGATTAAAGTAAGTGTTCGAAGTTTCTTCCACGGGCTACAATGCACGCCTCATATCTCCAACGCATGGACATCCGAACATTCTGGAATACTCCAGGCATATCTCGATTTTCTCCGGCAGCTACTGCAATTCTTGCAACCAGCTCCTCAACATTGTCAACAGGGGTGTCATAAACTAGCGATTTCAGATGACCCCAGAAATAAAAATCAAGACATGATAGGTCGGGTGACCGAGCAGGCCAACGCACGGGACCACCACGTCCGATCCACTGCTGACCAAATGTGACATCCAGGTAGTTACGAACATCTCCGCTATAATGGGCAGGGGCTCCATCGTGTTGGAACCACATTGTCTGTTGCGTCGATGCAGAAATCTGTTCATCTCTCAAAAGTTGTGGCAATACTTGCTGCAGAAAGAGCAAGTCGTTAGGTCCGGTTAGACGAGACGGTAACAGGTAAGGTCCGATGAGGTGATCTCCCATAATACCGGGCCATACATTGACCGAAAATCGAATCTGTGCTGCACGACGTCGTATTGTATGCGGGTTCTCAACCGCCCAGATAGGGTCGTTATGCGTGTTGAAAATTCCTTCCCTTGTGAAGGATGCCTCATCGGAAAACAACACTTCAGCAGGAAAAAGGGGATTTGTAGCACATTTTCCAAGGTACCACTGTGCGAAAGCAATACGAGGTGCATAATCCTCCGGTTGCTGTGTCTGGACACGCTGTACGTGCATGTCTTCTTCTCGGAGAATCCTCCAGACGCTGTAATGGGAAACCCCGACTGCGTTTGTTACACTTCGTGTACTCGTTCTTGGATTCCCCTGTACATGCTGCAGCACATTCTGTTCGACGTCTGCAGTCCGTGCTGTTCTTACCCCCCTGTCAGCTCTTTCTAATGAACCTGTCTCAGCTAACCTCTGGTGCTGTCTTGCAAAGAAATTATGACTGGGGATACGCCTCGTCGGATATCGTTCCGCGTACATACGCTGTGCGGCTGGCCCACTACAATTTGCAGCCCCGCACGCCAAATGCATGTCGGCTAACTCTGCGATCGTGTAATCATCCATCCTACTAACTTGGCGTTCTTGTGCGAAATGAAGATTCCCTACACGAAAGCTCGGGATTTTCGCACAACGACATCTACCGCGTCAGGAAAGCATTTCTGACTGCCCATTGGTATATGATTTTGGTTCGTCAGGATGTACCCTACCCCTCTTAGAAGTTCTGAAACGGTTCACTGAAATACCCTGTATATTGTTTTGCAATTGAAGGAAGAAGAGTAGTATAAAGGTTTTTTTTTTTTTCAAAGACTAAAGTGAATACAAAGCAACAACAGCACTTTCAAATCGTATATTGAGGCATATAAAAGACTATGAATTGCGGTGAAAAAATCGTCTCACAGATACGACAAAAATGCAATGGTGGCCTCTTCATTATAGAGTACCAGTCAATATTAAGGCGTCTTTTCCGCAAGTCCCTAATGTTCACTGCTATGAACACTGCCTAAATTTAGCATTATACCATAGTGATTTAAACATACCCGAATGTCGCAGCTTTTTTGCTACTACGGATTGTCTTGTAGCTTTTATCTTCTCCAATTTGTCAAAGCGTGCAAAATGTCGATTACCGGATTCGGAAGACGACTACCACATATTTGTAAAACAAGATGGAATTATTCGTCCAGAATCGTTAGTACTGTTTACGAAAAAGTCTGAACTTTGCCTAGTTTTTTAGCCATGATAAAATATCAGATCTGAAACAAACTAATATTTTTGTTATTCAAGAGTATTTGGCAAATTTAGAAAACTTTGAATTTTGCTTTCTTGCAGTTTTCCACAATATATTATACTAGCAGAAAGACCCGGCTTTGCTCGGGTTGAATTAATAATATGTTGATTGAAAAGTCATCATCAATCCTTTTTCATAAAAGAATCTTATCATCATTTGAATGTACAGGGAAAAAAAATTTAATACCAATTTAACTTCTCCATTGCTTCTACAATTTACTTCGGACGCAAATATGCATATATGTTGTATACAACCATATAATCCATTTCATATTCGTCACACTTCTGTTGAAGTTGATTTTAAGTTTTCGAGTGACTACGAATATTTCCGTGCATTCCATTTCATTAAAACTGGCGAATTTTCGGTGGATAGTCTTGCACTTACTTTTCCTATGAATATGTTTTCATTTAGGTAATATACCGGAACACATAATGCAAACAGAAACAAAATTCCAATCCTTAAAAAAAGGCAGAATTTTGAAAAAATATCTGTTCTAGCGTGTTGTATTTCGACTTCCTGAATATATTCTGAAGTAAAACAATTCGACAAAAAACTTGAACAATATTGATGAAGACAATGATTTATAAGCTAAAAATAACACATATTTATAATACTTGGGAATCCTCAAATATGATCGCAACCATCACGTTTTCAATTCAAATACCCCAAAAAAGAATTATAAATCAAATTAAAAAATTAAACATTAATTCTGAGGTTTCCAGATACCGAGTAGCAAAATTACGCTTTTATGAACAATGAGTTTATCGTTTGGGCTTTTCGTTCTCCATTATAAAATTTAAGTAAATATGAAATTAAATGTTCTAAATATTCTTTCTTCATCAATCAAATATTTATAAATATTATTTTCATCATGGGAAGACGTAAAAATTCAGTTCAAACATGAACATTATAATTTAATTTGTTTTAAGAAAATTGTTTTTCGATCAACACTGGTAAAGCAATCTGAGATGCGTATAGCAATCGTTTTACACTCAATGTTATTTCTATGGCGTTTTCAAATTGCTTTTAGGTCAATTTTAGGCCGCTTAGGATTCGAATTTTTCAAAATCCTTTCTTAGTGCACCCCTACTGTATAAGAAGAAACACCCTGCAAAATTTCAGCTTCCTAGGACTTTTAGTTCTTGAGATACAGTGATGAGTCAGTCAGTCAGTGAGTGGTATTTGAATTTTATAGATATAGATAGATAACTTATATTTGTTCAATGTGCTTCAGAATTCTTCATTTCATATTTCTTACTGTGGAAGCAATACAACAGAAGATAATTATATTTTATAATAATTTTAATTAATTTTATCGTCAAGATCTCGAGTCGGGTTGCCGATTTGGAGAGTTTGCAGAGCCAAATTTGTTTTCCACCATGAGTCTGTAAAGATCAAAGGGTTGCAACTTTTGGGGGAGATTTCTCCGAGACGTTTGCTTGACAATAACCGGTCCCCTTTACCCTTCGCTCCCCCTGGTCGCTAACGCCGTCTTTATTCGCTCTCTGTGATATTTTGCCCTCATCGCTTTCCTTGACCACATCTCTCGCCAAACTGCTAGTGAGTGACCTAATCGATTTAAATGGCGTAGACGAAAGAGCTGGTAATAACATTAATCGAACCATTTAGAGAGAAGCATGTCCATCCTCTGGGACCCAACTACACCCGAGTACAAAGACAAAAACAAAAAGAACCATGCATGGAGTGAAATGGGTGTGGAACTCGACATCTTGATGAAAAGTGATCACTGTTCTCTAGAAAGGGGAGAGAAGAATGCTCTCGGATGGTTGCCGATAAAGTCCACAAATCTTTTACACCGGAGTCGGTCGAAAAAAGGGACGCAAAGGGGTCAGCATAGGGGAACGTCAAGCCGCGTTTACACCGGATTTGCACAACTTCTCTTCCTTCAAACATCGAAGCTATTCCGAGAAACGGCATTCATTTTATCGTCAAGATCTCAAGCGATTTGGAGAGTTTGCAAGAGCCAAATTTGTTTTCCACCATGAGTCGGTAAAGATAAAATTGTTGCAACTTTGGGGGAATATTTCTCCGATACGATTGCTTGATAATAACCGTTCACGCCGTCTTTTGTTCGCTCTCTGTGATGTTTTGCCCTCATCGCTTGCCTTGACCACATCTCCCGCTACCTCCCAGTAGAGTGCCTATATAATAAGAGTGGCGACAAGGGACCAAATTGGACCCAATGCGCATGCGCGGCAGCCATTTTTCTACCAGAATCGTCTCAAAGAAGGTTTTTGGGCGAATTAATATATCATTTCAAGGAGAACAAAAAGCATACGATTGTTATAATATGGATACATTCGGTATAAATGAATCATATAAACGCTCAATTACATGTGTAATTGATGAGATGGATTACACAACGCGCTAACTTCGATTGCGGGAAACACCACGTTGTTCAAAAAAAGCTATTTACTTAAAAAGTCTTCAAATTTATACTGACAAAACACTAAAATAATAACAAATAAACATTCTAGAACACGAAATGGAACATGAATAAGCTATATTTTCATTTTAATTAATGTACACACGTTTTTCTGGAACACACAAAAAGTTCCCATGTTAAGTCTACGGGAGCTAGGAAAAGACGGTCTCGGGCGGTAGAAAAGGTCTCTAAGCCAATCAGAAAGTGTTTCCCGTATGTCGACACTCTTATTATATAGGCACTCTACCTCCCAGTACCTCCGGGGTGCGCGTTTACATCGGAGTCGGTCGAAAAAAGGGACGGAAATGGGTCAGCATAGGGGAACGTAAAACGTCCTCGCCAGTAAAAGGGAGAGAAATGTATGTGCAACTCCGGTATAAAAGCGGCTGTAGACGTAGACTCCCCCATCTCACAAATGACGTTGAAGTCATCTACATGGAATCACGTCCAGCAGAAGATCATCCAGCACTGTTTCGTTAAAAGCTGGCTTCCCTTTCCTGGTGGAAGAGTCTTCTATCCTCCAAAAAAGTGAAGAAGAGGATGTTAGCAACTGCAACTGTTTGAATTACGATTTTTCTTTTGAAGAGTACGCAAATTGTGATACTCTAAAGTTGCAGGAAATGAAAGTAGCAGCGAATACGACATTACAGAAGTTCTGAGCCATCTACCAACTTTCAAAGAAGCTGTTTTTTGTGTGGAAACTTTGCGTAGTTACATTTTGGGTAAAGAAACAGAACAAAGAACATTTCAATAATTAGATTCAACTGAAAAAGGTAATTTAGTAATTTACGTCAAAGAAGAGCAACACAACGGGCTATTGACGACGGTCCGGGAGGGATCTATCCCTTAATGGAAACATCCGAGGACAACACTATGTAATTTTGAACCACGGTCATATGACGATTGAAAAAAAAGGATTTGAAACTCAAAGGAAGGCTGCACGACATACCACTATAGTTGATTTTTTCCCTCGTAGTTCTTTTGACAAAAAATGAATTAACTTTCAACTCTATTCATGTGAAATAAAAAGAGGGAGTAATTAAGTAAGTTGATTAGTTTTCTCTGTAAAGTTAATATTTTAAGCACGTTGGAAGTTGAAAAAGAATGAATTATGTTTTTCTAAACGTAATTCACTCTAGACTGAGTAACAAAAACACAAACACACACACACACACACACACACACAAATCACCATAATTTCACTCATAAAAACTTTAATAAAAATACATCACACAAACACACGATTCTCCCAAACGACAGCGCATATAGAGCACGACACACGAGGAATGCTATTCAACATATATGCGACTCGTCAGTCCTCGATGGCCAATTATCCATCAGTTGGGACAAGACGAAAGTCATAAAGGAATTGCATCAGAAAAGGTGAAGCGAGGTATAAAGGTTGTTTCCGAACATGTGTGACCTTCAAATGTTGTCTCTACCTCGTTATAATTCATGCAGGTGCTAATAATGGTTATAAAGATCTTTCAAATTTCAATTCTTAGCATGTTGCCTTCTGGTGGCGAATGTTTCATTTGTACATTTTTTCATATATATTGTGTCATCCGGAAAGTTCTGCGTGTTTTCAATATCGAAGCAAGCTTTGTTATTATTATTTCGCTACCGCTGATAAGGAGTGACCTTGATTGAAGCAGATGTGTAAATTATGTCTTCTGCTTACACTGCATAATTATAGCATGTGTAACGGCATAATTTTTGTTTCACTGCAGTGCTCCGTTCACATGAGGCGTTTCAACGCGCGTATGTCGAGGCCAGCAAGATCCCGCCGTTAAATTATGTTTATGACCAAAACAATCGACCCTGGTAATTCGAGGATGAAAGGGATTTTCGAAGATTACCCGCGTTGCATTATGGGAAAGGAAGGTAATCTCAATGACTTGACTAGGGTTGAAATCAACCCGCGTATTTCCTCGCTTTTGCCCCACGTAGGGGAAGCGGAGTAGAAAAAACCGGTTTTACTCTCCTTTTCCCCGGGTATTTGGCTCATGTAAACGGTACTCTTGAAGAGCGGGACCCTGATAGCCTCGCCAACGCGCGTTTTACGAGCCTCGAGTGAACGGGTCCTATGAATGGAGAACCAGAAAGTTAATTTTCGTCTCATATTATGCTCGTTTGTTTTAAGAAAGGAAAAAATGCTAGTCAGACTGCTAGTAAAATGTTTGCTGTAAATGGACATAGCGCTGTTTCTGAGGCTCACAGTTCGCAGGTGGTTTGTTAAATTTAACCGTGGAAATTACAGCCTCGAAGAAGATGCCCTCTCTGTACTGCATCCCAAAAAAGTAATGCCTTCTGTGGGGTGAGACTCCAAAGGAATTGTTTGTTGTGAATTATTGCCACAAAATCAGACAATAAATTCGGAAAAATACTGTTCTCAAATAGCAGTATTAAAAGCAGACATCGAAGCAAAGAGGCCAGAACTGACCAATCGTCGAGGTGTTGTCTTCCATCATGACAATGCTTGGCACCACATTTCGCTGAATGTTAGACAAAGACACAATGAGTATGGCTGGGATGTTTTGTGTCATCCCCCCCCCCTATTCACCAGACCTTGCCCCCTCAGATTTTCACCTCTTCAGGTCACTTCAAAATTCTTTGAATGGCCTGGAGTTCAAGACCTTAGAAACTGTCAAACAGCACCTCGATAACTTCTTCTCAAATAAGCCTAATGATTTTTCTAAAAAAGCAATTTTCCAGCTGCCAAAAAGTCATAGAACAAAATGGGGCTTATGCGATTCAGTAAAATGCTCTTGTGTTTTTGAACTGCTTCGTTGGTATTTATCTTAAAAAACGCGCAGAACTTTCCGGATGACCGAATATATACACTATATGGACATAAATATTTGGACACTACATGTTTTTCAGACAAAAGTGTTTTATTATTCGATTTAGTCACGGGTAGACCCTCCAGTGTAGAGTGCCTATATAATAAGAGTGGCGACATACGGGAAACAATTTCTGATTGGCTTAGAGACCTTTTCTACCGCCCGAGGCGGTCTTTTCCTAGCTCCCGTAGACTTAACATGGGAACGTTTTGTGTGTCCGAGAAAAACGTGTGTACATTAAATAAAAAGGAAAATATAGCTTATTCATGTTCCATTTCGTGTTCCAGAATGTTTATTTATTATTATTTTAGTGTTTTGTCAGTATAAATTTGAAGACTTTTTAAGTAAATAGCTTTTTTTGAACAACATGGTGTTTCAAGCAATCGAAGTTAGCGCGTTGTGTAATCCATCTCATCAATTACGCATGTAATTGAGCCTTTTTCGATTCATTTATACCGAATGTATCCATATTATAACAATCATATGCTTTTTGTTCTCCCTGAAATGATATATTAATTCGAACAGCAACCTTTTTTGAGACGATTCTGGTAGAAAAATGGCTGCCGCGCATGCGCATTGGTCCAAATTTGGTCCCTTGTCGCCACTCTTATTATATAGGCACTCTACTCCAGTGAAGTCCTTCCATCGCAATAAAAAAGAAAAATCTATTTTTTAAGGTTTAAACCTTTTATTTGGGGATCAAACTTAGACAGTATATACGCACATCTATGTTCATGCCTTGAGTAAAAACGACTGCGTATTGCTTAAGAGCCCCCTTCGCAGCTTTGGGGTATCCAAAAAGGAGTGTTTTGCGATTCCTTCCCCGTTCTCGACCGTCACCGGATGTGCGTTCGGCAGGGGTTGCTACGGAGATATTGTTGCTACACTCCTATTCAGAACGTGTTCTAAACGTTAGCTCAAACCTTTCGGGAGCGGAAGGGGGGGGGGGAGAAAAGGTGTTCACTTAAGTGAGAAAGGGACCGTTTGCGTGAGGTGGTTTATTTTTGTAGGTCATTTTTCGAAGCAGTTGACACACTGGGAACAATCCCAATTTCATTCTAAACAGAGAAAATTTTCTAATTGCTTAATACCCAAGTGAAAATTAATATATACGTATGTTAAAAGAATTTTTAATTTTGAGCAAGATTTCTATCTTGCTGAAGTCCTTTTATATTCGCCGACCAACCGGTATAGTGGTTAAGGTCTAGATCGGAAGGCCTCTAGATCGGAAGGTTCCTGGTTCGAATCCGGGTCCGGGCATGGATGTTTGTAAACGTATGGAGTAGAGGCGGCTGGTGCACCTTAAATCTGTCGTGGCCGAAAGTCCTCACGTTGGGTTGGTGTGGAAGTTTGGAGAGTGGGGTGCCAGCTCAGGTGTTGCTTCGTCATCTGACCACGGTTCAAAATTACGATGTGTTGTCCTCCGATCTTTCCCTTTAGGGACTGATCCCGGACCGTCGTCAATAGCCCGTTGTGTTGCTCTTGTTCGACGTTAACTAAAATTACCAATACCATTACCTTTTATATTCCTTGAGCAAGGTCAAATAAAAAGGGAAATGAGTCAGGTGGAGTAGAATGAGTTTAAATTTAACTAAGAGCAAGGCAAAAAATGTTTAACACTTTGTGCTTTCCTAGGTAATTGGTAATTTTTAATTAACGTCGTACTAGAGCAAAATAACAGGCTATTGACGACGGTCCGGGATCAATCCGTCAAGGGAAAGATCCGAGGACAACACCTCGTAATTTTGAACCACAGCCAGATGACGAGGCAACACCTGAGTTGGCACCCCACTCTCCAAACTTCCACACCAACCCAACGTGAGGACTTTCGGCTACAACAGATTTAAGGTGCACCAGCCCTCCTTTGTACACGACGGTCTTTGTTGGGATTCGAACTCGCAACCTTCTGGTTGCTAATCCGTTACTCTTCCAACCAGGCTGCCGACCAACCGGTCTGGTAGTTAAGGTGTTAGACTCTAGATCGGAAGGTTCCTGGTTCGAATCCGGGTCAGTACATGGATGTTTGTAAGCGTATGGTGTAGAAGCCGCTGGTGCACCTTAATCTGTCGTGGCCGAAAGTCCTCACGTTGTGTTGGTGTGGAAGTTTGGAGATAGGGGTACCAGATGTTGCCTCATCATATGACCGTGGTTCAAAATTACGTGGTGTTGTCCTCGGATCTTTCCCTTAAGGAACTGATCCCGGACGGTCGTCAATAGCCCGTTGTGTTGCTCTAGTACGACGTTAATTAAAAATTATCATTAGCATTACCAACCCGGCTACAGCGACCTCTTTAGAAATCTCTCTATATTAAAAAAAAGTTGCCGCCGCCGACGCCGACGCCGCAGAATTGAAATTTTTGTTGTTTAGCTCCATTCTTAGACGGTTTCCCGAGAAAGTACTGATCGGAAAAATATGAAATTAACATGCTTTGTTCTTCATCGTATTCCCTGGATAATTATTAAGATTTTTTTCCGATGCGGCTATTAGTTTAGGTTTTATTAAGTGTTAAAGTTGAAGAAGTGAAATTTCTTCCGCGAGTGAGCAAAACACATTCAAAATTTCAGTCTTTAGTCGTGAGTTTTTTTTAAGAGTACCTCTCAACGTAAATTTTTGCAGCTCGTCGAGTTTTTTTTGAAATTTAAATGTGGTTCTTGATAATATTTTTTTGAAATTCGGGAAAAATCGGGACATTTTTGTTACTTTTTTTTAAAACTGCCGTATCTATATCTAATTACTATTAGTTTTTAATTTTTAAAATATCGCAGTATACCTCAGAATATACTCTTTCTTACGGTACTATTATTTTTGAAATCGGTTAATAATTAAATTGGATGCGATCAAAAGTTCGTGATACAAAATTCGGAATCTTCGGATATTTTCGCTACGTTTTGTTAAAACCGTTATGTCTACGGCAAAAACCATTATTTTTTAAATTTGAGAACATCACTGAATACACTACATTACACTCTTTCTTATGGTACAATTATTTTTCAAATTGGTTAATAAACAAAATCGATGCAATTAAAAGTAGGTCATACAATTTTCGGAACTTTCAGATCGTAACTTCCGATACAAAACTAAAATGGTCATATCTATATAGTATTACTGTTAGTTTTTAATTTTAAAAATATTGCAGTATACCTCACAATGTACTCTTTCTTACGGTACAATTATTTTTAAAATTGGTTCATAAATAAATTCGATGCAATCAAAAGTTGGTGACACAAATTTCGTATTTTTCAGTTCGCATAGCTGGTTCCGCAAACAGCAGTGGGTTGCATTTTCTACTATCGGGTTTGCCAGATATCAAATTTATCGTAGCAACAATTGCCATAAAAACGATTTCTTTTTATTTGGCGAGGAAAAAGGCTCGCTTTTTTCCCTCTGTTCTCAAGACAGTTTACCGACAAAGTACAATCGTAAAGTTTTGATATTAACACTGTTTACTTAAAATTGTACAGGGAACAAGATACAGAAGATTTTTTACTGATGCGGCTATTAGTTTAGGGTGCATTAAGTGTTAAAGCAAAAAAAAGTGAAATCAATTGCGAAAGAAGTATTGGTTTGAGAAAGCAAACCAAACGGGATTGCGTAGCAATCCCCGGGGTCGGCGAGCGTAAGCGAGCAGGGCGCGAAGCCCTCGCTGTGACGTCATGTACCGGAAAGTGAAATCAGCATAATACGAATTATTCAGATAGTTTCACTCTGTGAAAGGAATGTTGGTTTGCGAAGCAAACCAAATGACATCTGTGAAAGGAGTGTTGGTTTGCGAAGCAAACCAAATGGGATTGCGCAGCAATCCCCGGGGGTTGGCGAGCGTAAGCGAGCAGGGGGCGGACCCCCTAGTAATAAATAAAGTTGCAGTTTTCAAATCCTTATAAGCAGATATCACTGTGTTAGGAAATAACTTTTTCTGCGATTGACGTAAGTGTTGAGGCAATGCTCTTTTGTGTGATTGATGATAGCATCGATTCATTTTAGGTAGTTAGTAAGTGTATATGTTTGTATCTTTGGTTATTTTTCGCTACTCTAGGATTAATTAAACAGGGACCCATGGTTTATAATGAATTCCGAACTATTCCTACATTCATGTCTTGGTCAAGATTCGAACCCAGAGCCAGCCAGTTGAACCGAGAGTCTATAAACTCCTCATAAATTTATTAACTTTTCACGATGGTAAATATTCTTCATTACTCATTTTAATGAGTAGGTAATTGGTAATTTTAGTTAACGTCGTACTAGAGCAACATAACGGTCTATTGACGACGGTCCGGGATCAGTCCCTTAAGGGAAAGATTCGAGGACAACACCTCGTAATTTTGAACCACGGTCAGATGACGAAGCAACACCTGAGCTGGCACCCCGCTCTCCAAACTTCCACGCCAACCCAACGTGAGGACTTTCGGCCAAGACAGATTTAAGGTGCACCAGCCGCCTCTACACCATACGCTTACAAACATCCATGCCCGGACCTGGATTCGAACCAGGAACCTTTCGATCTAGAGGCTAACACCTTAACCAGTATACCGGTTGGTCGGCCATTTTAATGAGAAACCTCAAGTATTGAAACCAGATAAAGCAAATAATAGGATGTATAAATGAGAAAAAAGGGGGTTTAAGAAATGCAACTGAAGTGAAGATATATGTCTTCCTGGTCGTGACCGGTAAGAAACTCTCTTGTAAGAAACTCTCATCATCATATAAGAAACTTTCAACATCATATAAGAAACTGTCTAGCTGCCTACTGAAACGGAGGACTTGAAGTTGGAGTTAAGCCTTCACCGAAAGAAGACGCTGTGTTTCGAGTTCCTGCTTAACTTCCCTTGTAAGAGAAAATATTTGTTGAAAAATGACAATGTAAAACACCATTAGACGCTCCAGGATAACATGAGCTTGTGACCATTTTTTTTTAGGTATTTGGATAAAAATTCTGGAATTCTGAGGCGAAACGACTGTCAAGAACATCGAAGCTATTCGACGGTAATCGGTTGTTCACCCCGCCGAACAGGTCGTGGCGTCACCCCGATCAAGAAATCTTCACCTCCGTGGACGGACGCTCAACTTACGTTCTCCTATAGCCTAACGACCCCTCAGGAGATTTAAAAAAAAAATTCCTAGCAAAGAAAACTATTGAACTGACATCAATAAGCAAAATTTCATTGGAAAGAAGAAAGGTAAAAGTTTCCTCCGACTTCCCGAAAACAATTATTTTAGTTACAAATCTACATATTTGTAAATAAAATAAGTTTCTTGCCATTTTCTTATGAAAGATGGATTGCTCAACCAAATACAAAGCTTCTTCTGAACTGAGGTAGGAAATCCTTTAAAAATTTCACAGTTAAATCTGAATTCATTTTAAATGGCTCTTAAAAATATCTTCTTTTTACGTTTTGCTACTTTCCATCTAGAAATATTGGGAAGCCAGATGGTAAATGACGTAAAAGGCCTGGCATTTGTATCATTCTTCCCATCTTCAGAACAACATAATTCTGTGCGTTGTGTTGATTGACTACACTATTGATATTACTACCGTTTTTATCTCTATAGCTTGATTTATGAAGATTTTTAGTAATATTTAGATTTTGCTTTGAATGATATCTTAGAAAGTATATTCTGTCTACCCTTCTGTCGAAAGGGGTATATTTTAGGACGGTGATTGTCATGCTAATAATAAGTCGAGTTGCTATTTTTAGACATAGTAGCTTAGTTGTTGCTCTTCTCAAACTGAAAAAAGCCCTGGATATAATTTGTAGTTGTTAATCCAAATTGCAACTCTGTACGCGCTCAGTTAAACAACTTCTAAACTATACAAAAGACATAAAAAAGTAATTAAAAATAATTTTTTTTACAACTTACTTTTTTTATAAACCCGATTTAAACTTCTAAATCATGTATCCAAGAACAAAAGGATGTGTCCTGCATTGGACAAGACAACGTCAGAAGCTCGATTAACATTAACGTCTTCTTTACATCAGACTCAAAGGACGGTACAGCTACACTCTACGTTTATGAGTGATGGCAACGGCTTGGCGATTTTTTTGGCGCACTTCTAGTAGCGAGTTACGATAAATTAAGGCAACCCATCTTTCGTTGCTGTTGTTGTGGTTTTCATGGCAACCTCGGCAAACGAAAATTTTCATTTTGAATATTCTAGAAAGTTCTTCCAAAATCCGTTAAAGTCGTTTGATTTCATTGATTCGTTTGAAATGTTTTCTTTTAATTTTGTTTTTAAAATATCCTTTGATTGCATTGGTCCTTTTAAATCGTTTTCTGTGATACCATTGGTCCTTTTATTTGTATTTTGACAATTGTGGAATTTTTATTTTGTTATAATAGTTTAAACGACAGGATTAAGAGTTTTGTTTTTTTGACCATTTTCGTTTTCATTATTTTTTTACGAGAGAATTCTGACTTTATCAGGTATTATTTCTTGCTTTTTTTCTTTTGTAAATATTTTTCCTTTTTCAATATGCTCACTTTATTTAGTGTAATTGATAAGTTTCAGGGTATTCTTACCATTCGTAGCTTAGTTTCTCTGCTGGTTCACAAATGTGTTTTGATATGTGCTTAAGCTTACTACTTTTTGTGAAAAAATTTTTAAAATATACTTTTTAAAACGTTTTGAAATATATGCTTAAAAAGTGTGTTGTAAAAAGAAAAAAAATTGTGACATTAAAAGAGTTAGAAAATAATTCTTTCCTTGGCGACTTTAGAAGTGCGCCAAAAAAATCGCCAAAGCCGTTGCCATCACTCATAAACGTAGAGTGTAGCTGTTACCAAAGGACTATAATAACCTTTGTACCAGACACTTAATAATTAATCCGGAGCAAACTCAATTCCAAGAGCAACTCAGCCTTTATTTTGCCTAATAAACACAGAACCAAAGGAAAGAAGCTTTTAAGTCTCATCAAAATATTCTGAGGCAGGAGATAATGCCACATATGGAAGATTTATTCGAACTTGTGTGTAAAATTATTGAAACAACAAAGGTCATGGAAGCAAAGCCGAATACCTATCAAGCAACAGTTGGGAAATAAACAGAAGAATAATAGATCTATTTGATTGTTTCATATCCTAAGCACCAAGAACACAATAATCCAGTAAATGAATTTTTCTCACATAACAACAGCCGGAATACAACACAACTACAGCCAAGAAAGGACAACATATATCCAATTAAGTCCTTCTAAAATCTTACTCTGAAGCTCTTAAAAGCAAAACAATATACTCGGAGGAAGCAGAAGCCGACATCAAAAGCACATAATTGAGATAACACCAGACCCTAGGGTCATTGGGAGCTCAAAAAACAAAGTTGCATGTTTTAAAGAAAGAGATAGCAATGACATGTATAAGGCAAGAAGACGTAAGGTAATTGGAGGAAGTAATCAAGAACCTGTGCTCACCATCCCTCCAAAGTAAACGCTTCCTAAGATAATTATGTATGGGGCAGAATAAATCATGAGCTGAGGATTTACAAGCCTTCTCAATACCACGGATTTAATTGGATTGTTGAATGTGACAACAGTTTACGCTTTCCTTATAGAGAACAAGTGAGTAGACATGGGCTAATCATCTTATTTCCATAAAATAAGTGAAAAGCGTCTTTGTTCTACAAGGAGTACTCCACCTTAAACGTTGTTTAAAGTCTAGATTAACGAAACATTTACAGCTTGTCCATTCTTCTTTACCCTCCCTATATGGATTCTGTGAGAGCTATGACGTCAGTGAACGACCAGCAGTTAGACTGCTTCCTAAGAAGCAGGTCTTAAGTCTGTACAGTACCAAAGTCAAGACAAACAAATGCATGTGTAATACAAGGACTTAAGAAATCTATCTTCATCTCTCATCTATCTTCATTCAATATCTGAATAATGCACTAGCAGTCAAACAAGAATTTAATGCTATTCCATGATCTTTTCAGATAGGAACTAGTGAATAATAATACAGTAAAACCCCGATTTTCCGAGTTTTCGCTTTAACCAAGCTATCAAAAATTTATAGGATTTTTTTTTTGGTTCTACATTTTCTATTTTTAAAACTACCGAAAAAAATTCTGAACTTGATCTCATAGACACTCAGGAAAACGAAATCCGTGACTGGGTAAACGCTGACGAACAACAAGAGGTTACAGATAAAATTATCGTCAATAAGGGAAATGAATCTAGCTATGATGATGGAAAGAAAGTGACGACGAAAATCTTCCGTACAGATGGACCAAAAGCTATCGAAAGTGCTATTGAATTTATAGAACAACAAGAAAAAGCATCATCAGCAATCCTGTTATGCTTACAAAAATGGCGAAACATTGCTGCAGAAAAACTCCAAAGTAACGTTAAACAAAAAACAATTAAGGCCTTTTAATTATCCTAACAATATGAATTGCATGAGGTGTATCTGTATAACTTTTGTATTTGTTAAAATATACATTTAAACCTACACAATTTTCCCTTTAACCGAGTTTTTTGGTTATCCTAGTTAGTCTTGGTCCACATTAACTCGAATATTCGGGACTTTACTGTATACTGATTGAGGAAATAACTTTTTTTCCCTATCATTTAGATAAAAACTTCTTAACAATGTACCATCACTCAGATCATATTTTCGGGGTACAGATATCTAAACCAGCGATTCTCAACCTTTTTTTTTTGTCGCGGCACACTTTTAACGATTTCAGAATCTGTCGGCACACAAAGAAAAAGATAAGTTTAAAAGTTGTTTATTTACCTATAATACACTGTGTAAAATAGTTTATGATAACAATTTTGAATGTAAAATAAAATAATATAATATGTACTACAAAAACAACAGTACGTTTATTAAGGGATTCATTACAAGGTAATAATAAGAATACTTTTAATGAGAAATTTGAGCTTGATGTTTTTATCGAAGATAAAAACGGTTAAAAAATATGGTATTTAACTGTAAAAACAACAGTTTTCTTTTACAGTGTACTTTTCTTTAATTTAAACAAACTTTACTCGTAATAAAAAAAAAGCATTATAAATTTTACTATATATATTTCTAAAATTTGGCGGCACAGTGGTTGAGAATCACTGATCTAAACTGAGGCGATCAGTATGCATTAATAAATTTCCTTCCTCAGTTCAAATACAGACACGTTATTCAGGGCTCGTGGTAGCCCAGTTGGAAGTGTTACGGATCAATAACCTGAGGGTTGCGAGTTCGGAACTGGGTCCTATCAATGACAGTCAAATCTATCAAGTGCTCAGATGTTCTCTCGTTGGCTTGGTGTGAAGTCTGGAGAGTAGGGTGTCTGCTCAGGTGTTGACCTCATCTACTGATCATGGTTTAAAATTACGAGGTGTTTCTTCTGGTATTGTTCCTGTCGGTTTTAATCCTGGACCATCACTAAATAGTCCTTTGTGTTGTTCTAGTGCGACGTTAATTCAACCTATAAAAAGTTAGGGTAATTCTGTACGTCACTAAAAAGAGCAGCACCGCGACACACGTGTGTGCATTTTGACTTGAAATTGTTAAATTTCGTATTCAAATAAGCTATCAATACCTTCAAAAATTTTCAAAAAAAAAAAAAAAAAAAAAAAAAAAAAAAATATATATATATATATATATATATATATATATATATATATATATATATATATATATGTGTGTGTGTGTGTGTGTGTGACGGTTTCCCGAGAGAGTACGGATCAGAAAATTACGAAATTAACATGGTTCGTTCAAAATTGTACAGGGAACAAGATGGAGTAGATTTCTGTTTTCCGATGCGGCTATAAGTCTAGGGTGCATTAAGTGTCAAAGTCTAAAAAAGCGAATTTCTAACGTGAGTGAGCAAAACACGTACTAATTTTCAGCCTAGAGTTTTTTTAGAGTACCTCTAAACCTGAATCTTTTCACCTCGCCGAGTTTTTTTAGAAAGTTCATTTGGGTTCCTGATACCATTTTTTTTTAATTCGGGAAAAATCGGGACATTTTCGTCACTTTTTTTGTTTAAACTGTCATATCTATTGCAGATCGGAAGGTTCCTGGTTCGAATCCGGGTGCGGACATGGATGTTTGTAAGCGTATGGTGTAGAGGTGGCTGGTACACCTTAAATCTGTCGTGGCCGAAAGTCCTCACGTTGGGTTGGCGTGGAAGTTTGGAGTGTGGGGTGCCAGCTCAGGTGTTGCTTCGTCATCTGACCGTGGTTCAAAATTACGAAGTGTTGTCCTCGGATCTTTCCCTCAAGGGACTGATCCCGGACCGTCGTCAATAGCCCGTTGTGTTGCTCTAGTACGACGTTAACTAAAATTACCATTACCATATCTATTGCTTAGTTTTGAATTTGAAAACATCACGGGAAACCTTAGAATGTACTCTTTCTTGTGGTACGTACAATTATTTTTTAAATTGGTTAATAAATAAATTTTCGATGCGATTAAAAGTGGATTATACAAATTTCGTATTTTTTTATCGTAACTTCCGATACAAACTAAGCCGACCAACCGGTATAGTGGTTAAGGTGTTAGCCTCTAGATCGGAAGGTTCCTGGTTCGAATACGGGTTCGGGCATGGATGTTTGTAAGTTTATGGTGTAGAGGCGGCTGGTGCACCTTAAATCTGTCGTGGTCGAAAGTCCTAACGTTGGGTTGGCGTGGAAGTTTGGAGAGTGGGGTGCCAGTTCAGGTGTTGCTTCGTCATCTGACCGTGGTTCAAAATTACGAAGTGTTGTCCTCGGATCTTTCCCTTAAGGGACTGATCCCGGACCGTCGTCAATAGCCCGTTGTGTTGCTCTAGTAAGACGTAAACTAAAAATTACCAAATGATCCGATACAAACTAATATGTCATATCTATAGCTTAATATTATTACGTAGTTTTAAAATTTGAAAATACCACGTGAAGTCTTAGAATATATTCTGTCTTATAGTATAATTCTTTGTAAAATTGGCTTATAAATGAATTCGATGCGTTGAAAAGTATAATTTATAATTTAAACTTTTTGCTATAGTGTACATTTTTTTCTCACGGAAATGAAAGATTACATTTCTAACTAACGGGTTTGCCAGGTATAAATTTATTGTAGCAACAATTACCAGAGCAACGATTTTTTTTATTTGCCCGTTGAAACTCGCTGCTACGTCATGGCCTGGAAAGTCCAAAAGGTTCAATGCCGACCAACCGGTATAGTGGTTAAGGTGTTAGCCTCTAGATCGGAAGGTTCCTGGTTCGAATCCGGGTACGGGCATGGATGTTTGTAAGCGTATGGTGTAGAGGCGGCTGGTGCACCTTAAATCTGTCGTGGCCGAAAGTCCTCACGTTGGGTTGGCGTGGAAGTTTGGAGAGTGGGGTGCCAGCTCAGGTGTTGCTTCGTCATCTGACCGTGGTTCAAAATTACGAGGTGTTGTCCTCGGATCTTTCCCTCAGGGGACTGATCCCGGACCGTCGTCAATAGCCCGTTGTGTTGCTCTAGTACGACGTTAACTAAAATTACCATTACCATTACCAAAAGGTTCAATAGCTCAGGTGTTGCTTCGTCATCTGACCGTGGTTCAAAATTACGAGGTGTTGTCCTCGGATCTTTCCTTTAAGGGACTGATCCCGGACCGTCGTCAATAGCCCTTTGTGTTACTCTAGTACGACGTTAACTAAAATTACCAATTACCAAAAGGTTCAACTCGCTTTTTCCGCTCGATTCTCAGACGGTTTCCCGAGAAAGTACAGATCAGAAATTTACGAGATTGACATGGTTTATTCCTAATTGTACAGGGAACAAGATGGAGAAGGTTATTTACTGTCGCGAGTATTAATTTTGGGTGCATAAAGTGTTATTGTAAAAAAAAAAAAGCGAAATCACTTGCGAACGGAATGTTGGTTTGCGAATTCGAAATTGGCATTGCATAGCAATCACCGCAGGTTGGCGAGCGTTAATAAGAAGGGGGCGGAGCCATCACTGTGACGTCATGGCCACGAAAGTCCAATCGGGAATATACGAATTATTAAGATAGTTTAGCCGTCGCAGGAGATTAAAAACTCTGCAAAAGGAGTGTGGTGGGATTGCGTAGTTATCACCGGGAATTTGCGAGCAGGGGCGCAGCCCCCTAGTATTATAAATTATACCTTTCTTCATGAAGAAGCATCCTTTTTGTCTTAGATTTTAAAGCTAAGTGGAGCTTAATAAGGGAGACTGAGCTTCATCCGAAAATCGTGGCTTGTTTCTCATATCAACTTTAACCCATCAAGTCTTTCTATGAACTAACTAAACACGAGATATCTTGTGTAGGGAAAAGTGCTTGATCCTAGGAAAATGAAGATCCAAGCGGAAAAACAAGTTGTTTCTTGCCTAGAACTAGAGTGCCTATATAATAAGAGTGGCGACAAGGGACCAAATTTGGCCTAATGCGCATGTGCGGCAGCCATTTTTCTACCAGAATCGTCTCAAAGACGGTTGCTGGGCGAATTAATATATAATTTCAGGGAGAACAAAAAGCATGATTGTTATAATATGGATACATTCGGTATAAATGAATCGAAAAAGGCTCAATGACATGCGTAATTGATGAGATGGATTGCACAACGCGCTAACTCAGACTGTGGGAAACACCATGTTGTTAAAAAAAAGCTATTTATTTAAAAAGTCTTCAAATTTATACTGACAAAACACTAAAATAATAATAAGTAAACATTCTAGAACATGAAATGGAACATGAATAAGCTATATTTTCTTTTTAATTTAATATACACACGTTTTTCTCGAACACACAAAAAGTTCCCATGTTAAGTCTACGGGAGCTAGAAAAAGACCGCCTCAGGCGGTAGAAAAGGTATCTAAGCCAATCAGAAAGTGTTTCCCGTATGTCGCCACTCTTATTATATAGGCACTCTACCTAGAACCAGTCATAGTGAGGAACAGGTTTCTGCATCAGACGGCACACGTGTCAGTGATCGACAACGAGGAGGGAGAGGGATAGTTTTAACTAAGGGTATGTTACTTTGAAGGTCGATGGGGTAAAATGCGGGACTAGAGAATTCATTCTCTCTTATCTAGCTTTAGGGAAAACTCGTAAAACTCACTGGGTTATACCGAAGGTTACGGTTATACTGGTTAGACATCAGTATCGTTTACATGACCAAACCAATCGACCCTAGAAAAAAACCGGTTTAACTCTCCTTTTCCCTGGGTATTTGGCTCATGTAAACGGTATTATCATGTATGCTGTCCAGTGGAAAGCTTTTTAGTAGGGTAAAATTACCTACAGTAAAATTTAGCCAACAATAGTAACGTGCGAAAAAATAAGTGTCTGAAATAAATTTTAAGGTTGATTAATCTAATCAAACAACAAAATTCCACAGGTAAAATAATTGTTAACAACAAAATTCAACATGTAAAATAATTGTTTTAAAAAGTTTCAGTCTCAATGAGGTCAACCTAAAATAGATTTCAACTCTGAAAACATGCCTAAACATTAAATGGGTTTAACGGCCTTTATTTTAAAACAATATACTGATCCCCGTAGAAATAATGAAATTTGAACGCTGAAAAAATGAATATTTCTAAGTATATATATATTTTTAGCCATGGAAAAAAAACCAGAACATCTGTGTCTGAATTAAATTTTAGAACCGCGGTGACCCAGACGATAGGTTCTCGAATCGGAAACCGGAGGATAGCGAGTTCGAAATTCGATCGAACCAAAGACCGTTCGTATACGGGAGGGGAGTGCACATTACATTTGTCATGGTCTCAAATACCCTCATGTTGGTGTGATAGAAAAGTTTAGAGGAGTGGGGTGCAAGTTCAGGGGTCGACTTCGTAATCTGACCTTATTTTAAAATTACGTGGCGTAACCACCAATCTTTCCCGTAGGGATTGTGGTCCGCGGTGGCGCAGTTGGAAAAGCAACGGATTAGCAACCGCCTAGTTGCGAGTGCGAAATTAGGTCCAGGACAAAGTCCGTCGTATACACGGGAGCTGGTACAAGTTAAATATGTCGTGGCCTCAATGTATTCACGTTGGCGTGGTAGAGAAGTTTGGAGAGTGGGGTGCCGTTCTTGTCTTTTGACAGTGGTTCGAAATTCGAGGCGTTGTCCTTGGATCTTTTCATTCAAGTTTGATCCCATATGGTCAACAAAATCCCGTTGTGCTGCTCTAGTGCTTTATTAATTATTATCACCACCGCACCGTAGAAATAATGAAAGTTCAACGTTGAAGAAATGAATGTTTCAAAATATTTTTTCCACGAACAAAAGAGCAAATAATATCTGTCTAAACCAAATTTCGGGTCGTGGTAGCCCAGTTGGTAGAGTCGCGGATTGTCAACCGGATGGTTGGGAGTTCGAAAGTTGGTCATTCCTACGATCGTCGTGTGCAGGGGGGCAGTTTATGCTGATTTTTTCGTTGTTTCAAATGTCCTCATGTTGGCTTGGTGTGGAAGTTTGGAGAATGGGGTGCCGGTTCAGATGTGACCTCGTCATCTGACCATGGTTCAAAATTACGTAGTGTTGTCATCTGTATTTTTTGACGTAGAAAACGTCATACCTTTCGAATCCGGGATACCATGCTTAATTTTTTGAGTGTCCCCCCTCCAAAAAAAGGTAAGGACGAAGAATTTAATTACTTGAAAAATATAAGTGATACATAAACGAATGCTATCGCTTTCAAATGAGCATTAAAAAAATGTTATAAATGCTCATAGATCTTGCGATGGCGTCATCGGCGGATGCAATTGCAGAGCAAATTTGAGTCACGAAAATGCGCACTGCCGCTCACGTTAATTTAATCTAGCTCTGACCTAATTTGTGCACGCACGACGTTTGAGGTGTCATTTGTTTCGTCTCTTTGCGCTTCATAAATATTAATAAAATCTAAATATTTAATACTTCTTTAGATATCGGTAATGGTAATTTTAGTTAACGTCGTACTAGAGCAACACAACGGGCTATTGACGACGGTCCGGAATCAGTCCCTTAAGGGAAAGATTCGAGGACAACACCTCGTAATTTTGAACCACGGTCAGATGACGAAGCAACACCTGAGCTGGCACCGCACTCTCCAAACTTCCACGCCAACCCAACGTGACTTTAGATATCGGACTTCGAAGTGTGGCAAATCACAAAAATTAAAAATGTCAAAACATAAGTTATGAATACCTTTGAACCTGTGCCGGCCAACCAGTCAGGTGGTTAATGCCTTAGCCTCTAGACGGAAAGTTTCTGTTTCGATTCCGGGCCAGTGCATGGATGTTTGAAAGCGTATGGTGTAGAGGCGGTTGGTGCACCTTAAATATGTCGTGGCGAAAGCCCTCACGTGGGTTGGTGTTTAAGTTTGGAGAATGGGGTGTTAGCTCAGGTGTTGTCTCGTCATCTGACATTAGTTCAAAATTAAATGGTGTTGTCCTCGGATCTTTCACTTAGGGGATTGATCCCGGACGCATATTAACAACCTTTACCTGTAATAGAAGACATGGGGAAATTTTAAGCCAGCTGATTCGTTGGTTTCAAACTGTCGACTATGACGTCACTACGTGACATAAACATTAATGGAGATGCTTCACGTGTCATTACTCGGTAGTTTCTACTTGAACTGAAAGCCGGTGGCGAAACCTCTGCAACATAAATAACGAATCTATGCAACAGATCCCCAGTAATAACGAAAAACTCCTCTGTTTCCGCCTTCTATTCTGTTCAAGGTCCCAAGTGTCCTTAAAAGTCTTCTCCACAAAGCCACCGAAAGTTCCCGTACTGACGATTCGTGAATTTATTATACAAAAACAACAAACTTTGAAACAATTATTTTTATACCAATGGTGAAAAGCGCCTTTAAGCTAATGTAGGAAAAAAATTTGTATTTACATTTATAATAAAAGTTCAAAATTTCCAACCTTTTCTTGGAGGCAAAGCTGAAGTCGTTAGCGCATATTTTTAGAAACACGTTTCAAGATGCTGGGAGACAAGCGCCTCAGCGTACAGCGTAAGTGTCCGACAAGTTGACTCTGATTGGCTGGTATGATCATGTGCCTGAGACGTAAAGGTGTTTCATTTGGCTATTTATCTACGTTTTGGCTCAGATCTCTTTGACTGATAGGAACGGTTTTCGAAAGGTTTTAATATTTTGAACCGAAAATTGTATCCTTTTATTATATAAGTTAATAATTATATAAGTTAGTGTTTTATGTATGCTTTTTGTTACATCAGAATGGTCCTAAACCAGGGATGGATACGACACCATCATCCTAAAGCAAAGGGGACGGCAGAGGGGCGGAAAAATATAGCTGGTAGTGAGTTCAGGAGTGGTTTTTAGATTATTTATGTAAAATCAACGGAAGTTTGGAAAAATAAAAAAAGGGTATTAAAAATTAGGAAAAGTAATTTAGAATCAAAAGGAATTAAATTGGAATTGTTTTAAAATAATTTGGATGATCTAAAATTATTTCCGCCAGCTGGGCTCGAACTCGGGAAGTCATCCTCCGTCGCTAACGCCAATCTGATGGTAAGTGACTTTAGCCATTTGGCCATCGTTGCTTCACCAAGAGGAGCTCTTTAAAATAAGAGTTCATTTTTGCCTCCCCTTATTATATAAGTTGGCGAGAAATACTACTAACAACAACCATACAGCATATATATGAGGAGCCAATCAGAGTCAACTTGTCGGACACTTACGCTGTACGCTGAGGCGCTAGTGCTGGGAGTGACTTCTGGTATTCTTTGAGTAATGGCAATTTTCAGATCACCTATTGTTTGATGATTATCTTCATAAACTTAGTTCTTTAAATATCCCCACAGAAAAAAGTCAGGGATGCCCTGATCAGGGAGAACAAGGTGGCCAAAGGTTCTTCAGATGAATCGATCGCAATAATAAGATTGTAATACCATCGGCAATAATAAAGCCGCATCTCATTGTCCGGTGGCTTTAGCTCCTGTGACATTTTTACACGATAAGAACGAAAATGCAAAGCTCTTAAAGCCTTATGTATTGATCTCTGTGATGTACCCATTTGTTGCGACTAACGCCTCACGGATTGATGAGGTGATTGCAATATCCTCCGTTGAGTTTCTTGCACAAAGTCTTATGAACGACTTTCGATCTTCTACTCCTGTGTTTTGTATTACACCGAACCTGTCTCACGAAATAGCCGAATGAATTGATCCAAAGGATGCAATACCGAGTAATGATCATTACTCGGTATTGCATCATTTGGATTTTTATGTCGCCAAAATTCTTTACTTCTTTCATATGATTTACATTCAAAATAGAGCCGCGGTAGCTCAGTCAGTAGAGCGTCGGGCTCGCATCGGAAGGGTTGTGGGTTCTGTCCTCGGCGGAGCTTGCAATTCTGATGATTGCGAGATCGGCGCTTCGACCTGACTAAAGACCGTCGTGTTCACTAATGGTGACTGGGGCACGTTAAATAGGTCGTGGTCACAAAGTCCCCCATGTTCCCATACCAAATCAATACCTCTGGGGGTACCTGATCAGGGGTTATCGGCCTCTGATTGGGATCTAAATTACGATATGTGTAAATGAATGGTTGTTTGAAAGGGACCATCCTGTAAAACGAATGTGTCATGTATGTCGAGCAAAGTCGGACTTCCTCCCAATGGGGCTCAATAACATCGAAGGCGCACCCCTCTTGCCGTCTTCGACGGGCCTGGCACTCCTTTGGTCTGCCAGTGTAGGCATGAGAAACAACAACATTCAAAATAAGCCTCAAACAGAAGCGGCTCAATCCCATGATAGTACTATACGCAAGTCCAATTTGATTGGCTAGTTTCACGGGCTTGGCTTCACTTGGATATCTCGACAATCTGATTGTTGCAGTAACCATTTGATTTTGAATATGCGCGTTGTTTCGTAGAAATACAATACATACACTAGCGCCTCAGCGTACAGCGTAAGTGTCCGACAAGTTGACTCTGATTTGCTCCTTATTGTCATATATATGTTGTATGGTTGTTGTTAGTAGTATTTCTTGCAAACTTATATTAAAGGGTACTTATACTTTAAAGAGCACCTTTTCGTGAAGCAACGATGGCCTAACGGCTAAAGTCACCCATATTCAGATTAGCGTCGGCAGCGGAGGATGACTACCCCAGTTCGAACCCAGCTGGCGGAAAACTTTTTAGATCCTCCAAATTATTTAAAAAAAATTCAAATTTAATTCCTTTTCATTCTAATTTACTTTTTCCAATTTTTAATACCCTTTTTATATTTTTCCAAGCTTCCGTTGATTTTACATAAATAATCTAAGAACCACTCCTGAACTCACTACCAACTGATATTTTCCCGCCCCTCTGCCGTCCCCTTTGCTTTAGGATGATTGTGTCGTATCCACCGCTGGCTTAGGACCATTCTGATGTAACAAAAAGCATACATAAAACACTAACTTATATAATTATTAACTTTTTTATAAAAGGATACAATTTTCGGCTCCCACCTCTACCCACCCATAGCCATGGATCTGAAAAGAAAAGAAGAAAGCACAAAGGAAACGACCATCTCACGGGTGTAAGAATCATAGCAATTGCGCATGCGTATGGAGTTTGAAATTTTTAACTCCATGTTTGGTTCTGGGGAAAGGTATGCCAAATTTGGCAATTTATCGCTTACAATACGAGAATTTTTTGAGTTTGCTGTCAGATGTTAAAGTAATAAGTACGGCCAGTTTAGAATCCTATTTTTATAGTTTAGTATAAGTAAGGCTTATTTACGACCAGTAAATAAGTATTAAATACTATCTATTCTATACTATCTTTCTACGAAAAGTTAATTTGTGTAAGTTCATAATTTAAAAGTTTATTTAAATATCAAACACACACATTATGAGTTTCTGAAAAATAAATTATTTTATAACTTGTAATTGTGCTCTATATCCATGTGCTCTACATCCAATACTACATTATGAGCACTCGTCACATGTACCCTCAGCTTTGTTCGTGTTGAAAATGTTTGTTCACACGATACTGCAGGGCAGTTTATGTTAAATTTTCTTTTGTTGCTGACATTAGTCACAATGTGCACCTTTTTTTATATGACGTAATAAATTCTGTCGATTCTGGAGAGTTTTGTCTCAAGAATCGCATTTATACTGTTCATCCATTCTAGAATGTCAACGACAGCGGACAGATGCTTGGTTTGGCGCGGGGTGAAAATATCCTCGTCTTCGCCAAACTAACCACTCGTAAAGAAAGGGTTGCAACAGAAGTTCGGATCGGAATAAATTGACGCATGCGCAATTGCTATGATTCTTACACCCGTGAGATGGTCGTTGAAGAACAAAATGACGTGGAACTTTATTATCGGACAACTCAAACGGGAAGAAAACCAAGCGATAAATATTAAAGACTCGATACTATTAGAGTGCCTATATAATAAGAGTGGCGACATACGGGAAACACTTTCTGATTGGCTTAGATACCTTTTCTACCGCCCGGGGCGGTCTTTTCCCAGCTCCCGTAGACTTAACATGGGAACTTTTTGTGTGTTCGAGAAAAACGTGTGTATATTAAATTAAAAAGAAAATATAGCTTATTCATGTTCCATTTCGTGTTCTAGAATGTTTATTTATAGTTATTTTAGTATTTTGTCAGTGTAAATTTGAAGACTTTTTAAGTAAATAGCTTTTTTTGAACAACATGCTGTTTCCCGCTACTTTGGCGATGTAAACATCGCGCCAAAGGCAGTTAGCAAGTTTTAAACTTTTGATAATGCGTTGTTTTTTTTAGCTGTTTTCTTATAAAAGGTTTACAACAGCCTATGCCGAATTGAATCATCAGAAAAGCAGAGAGTAAATTGTAGCCATGCTTTATACAAAAAGAATAAAAGCAATGTTTATACAAAAGTGTTATTTTTGATGCAAACTTTCATTTTTATTTTGCTGTTAGATCTCTGCTGTACAAATGTAGTTAACTATTTTTTATCTTGAGATTATTCTTGTATGTTTAGGCCAATATTTGCTCATAATTTAGTTTCAATCTGTTAATTCTATTTTTCATATGAAAATGTGATAGATATTTTCAACAAATGTGTACTGATGGTGTTGACTATTTTTGAAATTACATGTATTTTGACTTGTATAAATAGATGAAACTTAAAACAAAAATTAAATTTTAAGTGGGTAAAAATTTTGTGTCATGCATTAAAAAGGTCAAATAAAAATGTTCAGTATCTTTTCTGGTTAGGTTAATGTAAGGAAAGGATTAATCACACTAAAGAAAAACTACATGCGTTGAACAGTTGGTTGAAAGAAAGTTTTATTTTAATGAACTATCCATTAATAGTAGGACATTTCAAATCTATTTTTTATTTAATCTTATAAAATTAATGCGTAAACTTCTATCACACAGCATGGAAAGAATTTAAAGAAAAAACTTAAGTGCCTGAGAGAGACAACACATCAGATCTTATTTTATTTAACACTGAAGTTATAAGCTTAACTTTATTCTTTTTCTTGTTAATATTCACGAAAACAAGTTCAATAAGTCGTGAGCATAAAAATTTCGGGACATAAACACTATCGCCAAAAGAAAGAGAGAGGAGGAAATGTGGGAAACCGATGGAAGAAACATATTCGCCCAGCAACCGATTCTGGTAGAAAAATGGCTGCCGCGCATGTGCATTGGGCCAAATTTGGTCCCTTGTCGCCACTCTTACTATATAGGCACTCTAGATACTATAACACACAATAAAATTCAATAATTGAAAAAAAAAAAAAAAAAAAAAACAACCACGGTTATAATTTTTTAAATTTGGAGAACGGGAACTTTTAGGACACTCTGTATCTTCTCGTATCAAAGCTAATAGCTCGTCTGTTGTTCCAGGGCGATATTAATTAAAAAATACCAAACACTGAAAAGCTACCGTAAGGGCAGTTTCTGTATGTTGTTTCATCATGATACTCTGAATTGTTAACACATTTCCAATCTTTGGTAAGTATTAAACTAAGCAAGAATCAAGTACAAAGCATTTTCAAAGATTATTCATTGAACTTATGACAATCCGCAAAGGGGTTATATCGTGGCCAAAAAAAAACAAAAATTTGGATCGTCACCCATAGCCCGCTGTTTTGCTTCAGTGCGACGTTAATTAAATATACCAAAAATACCGTAGGCAACAAATCATGTTAATTTTTTTTAATGAGATAAAGCGAAGTATCCCAACAAGAGCAGCAAACCTCTGTCGTGCCGAATGTTGTCAAACAAAAAGTGTTGCTAAGCCGAAAAATGTAAACAAGGGCTTTATCGCTTGAGAGAAATGACGTAGAACATTGTTCCTGAAGCACAGGTCAGCACTGATATTTCGCAAAGAAAATAGATGCTTCTCTCGCCTTAAATTTATTCATGTATTTTTTCAGCTTCTATGTTTTTTGGACATTCTTTGTTTCAACCATGTGTGACAACAGCAATTTACCCTTTGTAATAAATACGTGGGCATTTACAAATGGGACTGCAAAAGGTGAAACGAATGTCAGTTTTTTAATAGATTCTATTGTTTGTTATTCTTCGCAATCTGATTTCAGATGGATTGTGAAACATACCTAAACTTGTATCTACATCAGCAATATTATTTGAAACTTTTGAGGACAAGCACAAAATTCCATCACCTTTGTCCAAACTCAACTGAAATAATTCGTGTGTAGCTTAAGGAATTCTAATTTTTTGTTGTTGTCAAAAACAAAATAGATTTTGTGTGTTTTTAAATGTTTTTATTATTTGGGGACTCAAGAACATCTGTATAAAATTGCAAATCGAAATTCACAAATTTGGCCCAGTTATAAGCCGTTAATAGACAGCACACATATCAAATTTAGAGTTCTACTTCATCAAGATGTTGCAAATGCTACGAAGCTATTTTGTTACGTTTTGTCATCAAAAGATCATTACACTGTATGTTGCTAGTAATAGCAGATTAGCAACATAATACTTTTTAGTCCTAAATATGCTTTTATTAACCATACTGAAATTTTAATTGCGTTTTTCATGGTGTAGCTTTTTCATGACTTGTTACCATGATATGTATAAAATCATCAATCTGTTTTATCATGGTTATCTATATATATCATGGTTATCTATTAGATTGATCAAATTGAAATTTCATGTTCAGCAAACATCCCTTTATCATTTAATTAACCAGAAAAAGGATTCTGGCCTGTCAAATGATAGCTACATGTGTATAAAGTGAAACACCTTTCATTTTTTTGTTGATTATTACTTGGAGTTGATAAATGTCAACCAGTGATCATGTAATGTCATGGTTATGGAGGGTTAGGTGTGATTCTTTATAAAAAGGATTAAAGAAATATTTTGTAAGTACCTGAAATAATAACATATCAACATTCAAAGTTTGAAATGATTTGATTGTATAGTTTTGCCTATAAAAAATCCACCAGTACAATACAATCCCTTAAATGTTACTTTTACAAATGTGAACTTTAGGAGTATTTTTACATTAGTGAAGAAAGTAATGTCTTTGAACCTTAGAGTTAAATGTTATTAAAATGCTACATACACTGAAGTGCCTAAAGTCATGGAACACCTCTCTAATATAGCTAATATAGTGTGGGGTCTCCTTTACCTTGACAATATGCAGCAATTCGACGTGGCACAGAGTCAACCAATTGGTGGTCAGATCTCGGATATGCTCCACAGGGTTCATATTTGTAAAAATCATGTGCTGGAATTGTCCAGAATACTCTTTAAACCATTCACAAACAAAATGGTGCAGCGACACTGAGCAGTATCATCCTGGAACATTCCATTGTTATTGAGGTGAATGAAGTTTGTAAAGGGCTGCAAATAAGTCCCCAAGCAACTAAACATAGCGATTTCTTGTCAATGACCAGTTCTATTTAACCAAATGACCCAGTTTTTATGCCAAGTAAACACTCTCCACACCATTATGGAACCACCACCAGCTTGCTCAATGCCTTAATGACATGTTGGATCCAGTCTCGTGGTGTTTGTGCTACACCGGAACTCCACCATCAGCTCATGCCAACCGGAAACATGATTCATCAGACCATGCTGCCCTTCATTTATCTAGGGTCCAATGCATGTGATCATGAGTCCAAGTGCTGTGCTGAAGCCGATAATGTTCTTTGAGTAAAGGCTATCAAGTCAGTCTTCTGCTGCCATATTCCATGAATGCCATTTTTCGCTACACTGACCTTATAGACAAGCTGCTAGTGCATCCCTCATTAAATGTGGTTAGTCAGTTCATGCAGGGTCATTCTTCTGTTAGCTGCTCAAATTTCAACGATCTTATGAGTTAACAGATGTGGCTGGCCAATGGGCTGCCCCTTCTGGAAGGTAATGCCTTCCATGAGGTACTCTTGGTATAAACCTTGACACTGGAACGAGGAATCAATACTTGCATACTATCTCGTCAACCTTGACAGTTGGTATGAATTATTCCAAACTTTCTTAAATCATTTTGGGGAACAAAAATCTGTAATGGCATTCAAAATCCATTAAGGGACTGTGTGAATCCATTATTGATGCTAAATCACACAATTAATAACAATTTTTGTATGTTGTAAATGGTCTAAAATATGGTCTATGGTTGACAGGATAGTAGTACTTAACCATGAAAATTGGTGCAGATTATGTCAAACATTAAAAAATAATTTCAGCTACCAAAAATCCTTAAAATAGCAACAAAGGAGTCGTCTTTGTAAAATTGACGCCACATAAATTAGTCTAAATACGAATTATTTGGAATCTAACTGCTGCAGCATGTCTCCGCTTGATTTTTTATTTCGCCATTTGTCTGAACTCCAGTCTTTATGTTTTCAATAAAATCCCATATCTGGCCAATTCCTACTTTTTTGATGTCCGGATGCCGTAACATTAAAAGTACTTCACTGCATGCTGTTCCGTAGGTATGAACCAAATTAATAATTACCAATTTTAATAATTTTTCAAAATGTGAGGCAAAAAACAAAAATAGCAGTTAACTTACACCCTTAACAAAAACAAAGATGGCTATTAATCAGGGTTACATCAAACCAATGCATGCTATTGCTAACAATATAATCTTATGTGTGTTGCGACATCATGCTCCTCCATTATTAGTGCTAAATTACACAATTCCTACTTTTTTGATGTCCGGATGCCGTAACATTAAAAGTACTTCACTGCATGCTGTTCCGTAGGTATGAACCAAATTAATAATTACCAATTTTAATAATTTTTCAAAATGTGAGGCAAAAAACGAAAATAGCAGTTAACTTACACCCTTAATAAAAAAAAAGGCTATTAATCAGGGTTACATCAAACCAATGCATGCTATTGCTGACAATATAATCTTATGTGTGTTGTGACGTCATGCTTCTCCATTATTAGTGCTAAATTACACAATTGGCGACAATATTTTGTTGAAAATGGTCGATAGGAAAGTACGTAAGCACCTAGGAATCTTAAAAGTATGAATATCATTGAAATGCTATATCCCATGCATCAAGCTCGAAATATCATTCCACGCTCAAATTTGGTGAACTCTTGTCAATTAGCAATATTATGCTATTAATGGTTTTACAAGACATTCGAGAGTTTAACAGTCAGTACTGATAACCATCTGACCCTTTTTAAGATTTTATCGCAATGCAAGTGCCTCCTATAAATTTGCATGTTGCTATTCCATGATTTTTGTAGTCAGCATATAAAAGTCCTATTGTTTCTTCATAATTTTTGAAGCAGCACATTCTACTTACGTACAAAACAAATAACGATTGTAAACATGGAAAAACCTTAACTTACAGATACTGCCCTTTTGACTGACTTAGTACTATAGGGTATTGGAAACACCGATTTGTCTTGTTTATTATTATTTATGTATTTTAACAGTAATGAATATAAATTATACTATATTGGTGTTGTAAAATTGATTGGTGACCGTTCCTGTTCAGACAGGCTTTTCTGCTATGTGACAGGTTGGCACTTGCTGCACTAAGACTCTTAGTTGCATTTTGAGACTGCTAATAACTACCTACGTATCTCTATATATAATTCTCTTATGTGGCATGCAAAAAAGATGTTATTTGTTATCTCATTTTGGAAACACTATACGATTATTTGTTTACCACAAAGCCTCGTGCCTGAATTGAATTTATAGCATTATCGTATAAAATTTTATTGAAAAAAAAAAACCGAATGGTTAGTAGAGCTGTTGCAGCTTACTAACGACATGATGGGTATTCGATTTCCAAAGCATCGCTCACATTTCGAGTCAAAATTTGATTAAAGTTTTCATTTAAATTCCAAATTGTTCGAGTTGTGATTCAAGAGAAACTGTAATTTTTTCTGTAGTACAACAAATTTATGTATGTTTGAAAAATATTTTTTTGGAATATCATATTTTGTAAACAATGTCTTCATTGATGCGAGCAAAGTGAACAAGGTTCGCGCTGCAAACCAATGAGGATTGCAAAGCAATCCTCCGGGGGTTGGCGAGCAGGGGGCTGGCCCCCTAGTGCTTATCTATTAAATTTGCATTTTGTTAAATTCTATATCTTTATCTATACAAAGTAAAATTTTGTAAGCAGGGGGCTGGCCCCCTAGTGCTTATCTATTAAATTTGCATTTTGTTAAATTCTATATCTTTATCTATACAAAGTAAAATTTTGTCTTCATAATCTCTCTATACTATAAAAAATCCTAACAATGTGAAAATAACTTATATTTTCGAATTCTGCCTTTACAATTATATCAAAATCATACAAAGAAATAAAACTTTTTGCCTTGCAGACCTGTGCAATATCAATTTTGAATATATTCTTTGGAATTTTTATTGCTAAAATGCTGAAATCATATTAGAAAAACAAACCAAATGATGTCCCATTCAGAATATATACAGGAAACATCACTGCAGAAACACTACCATCACATATACACGCTTGACAGCAAATGCCCCTCCTGGACGAATTTTTATCTCCTGCTCAATTAAGTTTTGTGCAACATTTTTATCAAGTAAAACTTCATTTGATTATTTTATTTATCTACTACATTGATATACAAATACAAATATTGACGACCAGCTACAGGCTCAAGCCCAACAAGGCTGGTCCCCTGTTTATGAATTCCCCAATTCCCACTGACTATCCAATTGTATCTTAAATTCGTACACTCCCTTTGAATTAACTATATTTTCTGGCAACGCATTCAAACTGTCTATTACCTTATTAAAGTAGTAGTTTTTCCTTAAATCCCAATTAAAATGTGTCGTATTCAATTTATACCCATGGCCTCTTCTTCTGTTATCCCTATTGAAATTTAAGCCCTCTTTGTCCCCTTGTTTTACAAACTTGAAAAGCTGAATCAAATCCCCCCTCCTTCTCCTTCTTTAAAAAGAATATGTGCATTTCAACATACAATTACTATGTAAACATGCTTTACAATTATTTTAAAATAAAGGAAATCAGAAATTTGATTGCAGGAAATAAAACTGTTTCAAGTTTTATCGGATGTTTTGTTTAGTAGAAAGGAAAGTGTATTAGTTTTTATTTTGTGTTACCAAACATTGTATGTTGCTATAAAATGTTATCAATAATACCATTTTATGGTCTGTTATTAATTGAAAGGTTTTCCATTTCGTCTACAGCCTGGAATACAGTTTTCAAAGAGGGCCGGTCAGCCCTTGATGCAGTGGAGGAAGGATGTTCACAATGCGAAATTGACCAGTGTGATAACACAGTTGGATATGGGGGTAGCCCCGATGAGGATGGGGAAACCACACTGGATGCTATGATTATGGATGGGTAAAGATCAAGGAATCCTTAGGTTTCACATTATGATTATGTTGAATTGCATTGCCAAAATTATTGACATTGTTTTATAATTGCAGTGTCACTCATAATGTTGGTGCAGTTGGTGCGCTTCGTCGTGTGAAAAGTGCAATCTCTGTTGCCAGAAGAGTGCTTGAGAACACAGGACATTCCTTGTTAGTTGGCGATCAAGGTGATGAATTCCCAACTGTTTTTATTTTTATTTTGTCAGCATATCTTTGTATGAATTAGATCGGTTTCTATTGCAAAATCTGAAATTTGTGGTTTAATTTTTGTCTGACAACACTAGAAAGACAGAAGGGGCCTTTTTGCATTCTCCAGCCCTGTAACTCCCTTGTCCATGAATTGAATAAGATGATATTTTGTGACTTTTAATTATGAATGAACAATGAACTAATGAACAATGTACTTAGAAAGCGGGAAGGGGCCAAAATGGCCCCTATCATGTGTGATAGCGCAAGATAGCATTAAATTTTGCATGGTTGTCTATAATTGCCTTGTAACGACATTGAAAGAAATTTTGTTTTGTCTTTCCCTCTATACCCTGTTGCAAAGCATTAAAAGCCCTCCCCAGCTGTGAGGAAAAATTAGCAATGCAATAAATGTGATTTAGTAGTGATTGGGTGTGACACTTTGGGAAAAGGGAGAAACAAAACCACAGATAACTATTTTACTACTTTAAACTGTTAATAATTCTAATGAAAATGCACAAGCATTGTAGGAACACTAAGAATAAATTGCAGAGAGGTTCCGTCATCAGCAAAGTTGGAAAAACAACCCGTTTACTCCACAATATTGTTCGTGGCTCAGTGGGTATGTCCACTGTGGTAGCAACCTTCGAGTTGTAGGTGGCATAGGTTCAATTCCTGCCCAATCCATTCCTCCCTGGGTGAATTTCTTCTGTGTCAGTAAAGCTTTCAATGTGTACGTCAATTACTTGATAATGCATGTCTTGTGTCAATTATTTGATATTGTATTATTTCTGGCACAGCATGGCCAAATATGGCCCTTGCACCATAAAACCCCAAAACTAACCACAATATTGTTCACGGCTATGAAAGTATTTTTTAATATTTTGTACATGTCCAGGATAAATTGTATAAAGAAGTGACGGAAAGCAGAAACTTGATAAATTTGATTGTGCAGCTTTGTAAAGAGTTCTGTACTCCATTTGTGGCATCTAAAATTAATGCAGCATCTACTCAAATTTCGTCGCAGGTAGATATTAAAAATATCATTCGAATTAAAGATTGCAATGCAGAGTGTGATTTTGCATGGGAACCACACAAAAATAGCTGCGGGAATTGCAAAAAGGCAGTATGCGAGAAATGCTCATCGATAGAAGTAAAATGTGCTGATTACTTCAATGAATAAACAAAATAAAATTATATAAAAAGTAGGTCAGTGTGATAAATTTCAATACTAGTATATATGCTATTACTTATTATCTACAATTTGTAAACCTAAAAAAAGCTGTATAATATAATATAACGCAAGGGTTATATACAATATAATATAATCAATGCAATTTCCTGTCTTTCTAGTATTAAGACATCGTTTCTATGGAAAGTTGCATTTCTCCTATGAAACTAGGGTTACGACCTAAAAATTGAAGTTCATTAAAATTAAATTACAATTCCTGACATTTCAGGGAAAGTCTGGACAAATAAAATTCAATTCATGGAGTATTAAACAAAACCTTTGTCATTGAAATGGTAAAATAAACTTCATTACGAACTTGCAATAACAGTATTGTGAATTAAAATACCTTTTCATGAAAATGTCAGACTTGATGAATACAATTCCTCGAACTGTCATTAATGACTAACACATTTTGTACACAAAGCATTTCATGTAATACAACATTTGGATTGAAGTGATGATTTCTCTAAAAAATCTGCCCAATTCACAATTCCTATGTAATCTTAGCAACACATGCAAATTACAAACTTTTCAGGATATCTAGTAACCCTATACAAAACTCACAATCATAGAAAAAGACACCAAATGCTATGGGTCATTTAAACCCAGGCCCTCTTTTCATTAATTAATCACTCAGTGCTTATACACATCCACATAAACAAAATATATTTTGGTGTCATTGAGTCTTGACTTTCTCCTCTTAATTTCTGAGTGTGGAAAACGTATCAACTTACAAAAAAATTAATTTAAATACTGTCTAATATGTTGGTTGGCCCAGTGTCTAAATGGTTAGCACTCTGGCCCTTGGTTCAACCAGCTCTGGATTTGAATATGGGCATTGATGTTTTTAGCAGTTTGAATCCACTTTACATAATAGGTCCTGGTATAATTATTACTCATACCAAAAAGTGAATTTTTAGCAGCAATATTCAAATTTGTTTCAAAATTTTTCAGTTTTTTGGATGACTAATTTCTTATTCAGCTGAATCACAAAACATTTTTTCCTGTCACTTTTTAAAAGATTAGTTAACAATAGCGAATATTTACTAATTTCGTGAATTTTTTACTTCATACTATTATAGCAACTCAATTTGCATTAAAGATGGGATTTAAAGAAGAAAGTTTGAGTACAGATTTCTCATCTAATCTTTGGAAAAATTGGAAGAAAAGCAAATGTCAACCTAACTTTTGGCAGGCAAGTTTTATGTGTATATCTTAAGTTAATCCATTCATTTTGTGTACAAAGGTAATGAAACTAAAAACTTTATTACTTAACTTTGGAAACTTTAGTGTATATCTTAAGTTAATTCATTCATTTTGTGTACAAAGGTAATGAAACTAAAAACTTTATTACTTAACTTTGGAAACTTTAGTGTATATCTTAAGTTAATTCATTCATTTTGTGTACAAAGGTAATGATACTAAAAACTAGTTAAACGTTATTAGGAAATTGTGTCCAAGAATTTAACTTTTATTCATGCCTTTTGCTTTGCCATGTAAACGGATAATTAAAAGAATTGATTCATGATTTGAGCTCTTTGTCCTTAAAATTATCTTATTTTAAGAAAACACAATTATCGAACTTGTTAATAAAACAAACAAATAAAACTTGTTAAGCATAAAAAAATATTTATCTTTATTTTCTTTTAAATTTTAATAATATTACTTTTATAATAATGAATATGGGATAGTGAATCAGAATGATGCACTAGGGTAGAGCTTATTTTTTAACTATTAAAATATGGTCTTCTCCCTTCTAATTTTGTTCCTTTTTACAAAAAAAAAATCAGGCAAAATATTAGCACAATTGAACAATATTTAGAGTTAGCTCAATGATGGAAAATTTTTTAATGTACATGATAAATGTATGCAATGTCATGGGAAATTAAATTCAATAACCACCACTTTTAAATATATTTAAAATTCCTTCAGCTTTATATTTTGACTCAGAGGACAGTACAGTTTACGTTGGAGAAGAAAAGAAAAGAAAACGGCGACGAAAAACCATAATTATTCCAGAACTTGCGGCAGCACTAGATCGTACAGCTGTGTCAGACCGAAAGGCTGTCTTTATTTTATCAGAAGCTCTGCCAAAAGCTTAGGACAGAACACTGATGAATTTGCTCTAAACAGACTCAATTTGTCGAAAAAAATGGAAGAGAGAGCTAAAAAATATGAAAAAATTAAGACCAAGTTTCAAAGCAAGAATCTTTTTGTCATTCATTGGGATGGAAAATTGATGCATAACCTGGCTTGAAAAGAGAAAGTTGATCACTTGCCAGTATTAGTTTCTTTGAAAGTAGCTTCTCAACTGGTAGCAGTTACCAAGATTCTATCTGCAACTGGAGAGGCCCAGGTTGCAGTTGTCTTTGAAGCCATTGAAGACGGGTATGTTAGACAATATTCGCGCAGTGTGCTTTGACACTACCAGCTCAAACATTGGTCCTAATTCTGGTGCCTGTGTCCTTTTGAAAAAAAGCTGAAGAAAGATCTCTTATCACTTGCTTGCAGACATCCCATTATAGAGCTGATAATTTGTACTGTGTTTGAAGTATGTATGGGAGTCAGATCTTCTACTGAAGTTGGACTATTTAAACACTTTCAAGAATATTGGGGATTCATTGATACAGACAAGTATGAACCAGGAATTTCATTTAATGTTGTTGCAGATCTAGTAGAAGATAGAAAGCAAGAGATGATCGACTCTGCTAAGAAGTACCTGGAACAAAGAGAACCAAAGCTAAGATGGGATTATAAAGAATTCTTAGAACTCGTAATTATCTTTCTCTGTGCTGTCCCAGCAAGGGGAGTCCGATTTGTCACTCGAAGCTATGCACCATGCCTGCTGGATGTCCAAAGTTATATATTCTCTCAAGATTTGGATGTTCAAGGCTCAATTTAAACTGACGTCAAAAGAAGAAGGACTACGTGATGTCCATGTATACTTGAAAGCTTGAATCTCTGCACCTCCAGCTTCATGTGCTCCTTACAATGACCTATTGTTGCTGAAGTCACTACTTGAATGCTCATCAATACATTCAGCCATTTTTAAGTCAACATCACGTAAATTTGCTAATCACGTGTGGTATTTGTCACACAAACTTGTTGGTTTAGCTTTGTTTGATAGTCATGTCAGTATATAACCAAAGGACGGATGGTGAATGCTATGCAGGCTGAAGTTCATGCTGAAAAAAACAACATCAAAATTACTCTAAGTGAATCAGCATTGCTCATCATTCATTCAAGAATAAAAGATTTTTACAAAGCCAAGTCATTGATATTGCTTCAATTGTTGGAACTTCCAGTTGGATATCTTGCAGTTGATCCTGACTTGTGGGAGTTGAGAGAGGACTTCCAACAGGCTAAATATATAATAAAATCTTTATAAGTAGTAAATGACCATGCCGAACATGCAGTTGCACTTATTCAGGAATACAGTGGATTGATAACTCATGATGAAATGCAGCTACAATTCTTGCTACAAGTTGTTGAAGATCATCGCAAAATGTACATTGAAAGCAGGAAAATTACCATGTCTCAGTTTTTGCAAAGGCAATAAAATTTTATTGCAAAATAAAAAAGCTGATAATCTTTACAATAAATTGCATAAATTGTTTAAAATTAATGCATTAAATATATTGTAAATACATATGTTAAAGTATATCTAATATGTTAAAATAAAGCTAATGTTAATTTTTTCTAATTTTTCTAAATTTTGAATCAATTTAGTTACTCCTAAATATTAAAATTTATTGCTCAAATTTTTTATATAGTGTTTTTATGTCAAAAGGAACAAAGTTAGAAGGCGAGACTTTAAAATAATAATAAAAAAATAAATAATGGCTTTTAAGCTCAACCCTAATGATGCACATATATATTAATGACACTTGCAGATCATATTGATTTTGTCCATAAAAATGACACTCATGCATAAATTACCGGGCAATTTATTTAAACTTAAGATAACACAGAATGAGATGTAAATGAATATTAAATAATTTAAAGTGTGGATTTGTGAGATAATTAGGCCTAATTTGGGGTAATTAGTTTCGAGAACACAATTCTTGGGTCTCATTTTGGAACCACAGTTGCCTGCAAGTCTCACAATAATAGAGTGACAAGTCTTTCACTGGCTGCAAAAAGCCAACTTTTTCTCCTGTTTTTGAACCTTGGTGACTAGGGATATCTCTTTAAGCAAAAGCTTCTCAAAAGCTCCCATTTTCAAAACTTTGCTGAGTTTACAAAATACACCGAAGAGCAACATAAATTTAGTCCATCTTTAAACTGTTAGTGGAAGAAAAAATATTTTTCTTTATGGTACAAATTTTCCTAGGGAAGCCTGTGATGGCACCCTCATAACAACCATGAAAGGAAAACATTAGAATCTGGTTACCAAATTGCCATGAAAGGCTTATTAAGAAAACATAGTTTTTATTTTGAAATTCAACATCTATTTCATATTTAATTAGCGTATTTTGTGCTTTAGCCGATTCCTTTTATTTTGGAGTAACTAAAACAGGGTTTAAGGGAAGATTTTTATTGCTATTATTTTTCAAAGTTTATACTACTAATGCTATTTCATATGTCTAAACTCGATGAAATGGTGATATCTCAAAGAAAAATAGTATCCCACACAGGTCTGTGACATCCTTGAATTAAGAGGGATTTCTTTGAGTGGTTTAACCTCCATATTTTCTTTACGTTATGCCTCATGTTAACTAATTTGTAACTTCAATAACACTATTATCTCTTTGTTGGATGTCTGGTGAAAGACAGTATGTTCTGGAGGTAATCAATTACATAATTAATATTATATATGTCTGATAACGTTTATAAACTTTTTAGAACGTGACTCCTAATCCCAAGACATCCTGTGGCCCTTACAAAGTTTCTTCACTCGATAAATCAACAGAAAACAACAGCAGTAAATTTGGGATTCACAATCACGATACCATCGGGATGATAGTTATTGATTCAATGTCCAGAATTGCTGGTGGTACATCCAGTAATGGAGCAAAGTTTAAAATTCCTGGGTAAGTTCTACATGAACTGGTGGAAGTTTATCTTTCAGACAATAATTTATTTCTGTAGAATTTTGTCATATATAGTGAAATTGGTATTTGAATAAAGTGCAAGTTTTTATATATGTGTAATGTTAATATTACCAAATGTGTAATTTAACTACAGGCACCAACATTTTGCATTTTTCCATAACCAATCATATGACTTCCCTCTTCTCCAGTCCCCAGGAGCACATCTATAGATGTGTATGGGACTCATATTCATTGTGTTATCTGTCTTGTGTTTGGCACAGCTTGGCCAAATATTAAGGTGACCAATTTTTTTACAATGAAAAGAAGGATGAAAAAATTTAAGATTAAAGTATAACGTAAATAAATGAAACATTCTATCAATTCAAACAAAAATACACTAATTATGCTTACATCCCTTTTAATTATTTACTTAAACGAGTATTTTTCCATTGAATGAATATTTTTTGTCAATATGTTATTTTCTAACAGCAACAATGTATTGGAAATTTCGGAGCAAGAAATATCCTTCATATTGAATTTTACGTTAAGTGCTGCAGCTATAGTATCAACATTCAATCTAGATTTCTCACTTGTCCAAAAATCAAATATCCTTCATATTGAATTTTACGTTAAGTGCTGCAGCTAGAGTATCAACATTCAATCTAGATTTCTCACTTGTCCAAAAATCATTACCGATTGAAAAAACTCTTTCAGCTGCTGCATTAGTTACAGGGCAGCACAACGTAAATTCAACAAGAATAACTAAATTTTCACATGGAATGTGTTCATTTCTGAAATGATTAAATATATTTCCACCCATCTTTTATCAATTTCAACAGTTTGATTTTCCCATTGTTCTAATTTATCAGAATTTAAATATACATTCAGTCTTCTAATTTCTTCAAACAGACAATTGTCATTGATTTTAATATCAGTCATTTCTTTCGATAAAAACTCAACACAATTTTTAATATCTGCCAAATTTACTTGCAATGAAGTCAAAAAACACAGTTCGAAAACTATTATTTCCTGTGATATTTGTTTCAGACCATTCTTCGACATATTGAAACATGTTTGGTAAAAATTCTGCACTTGTTCGGTAAACTTTTGTGTTATGCCCGGATTTGATTCTTCTAAGTTTGACAATTTTCTTTTTATTATTAAAGGAATAAATTTTTCTTCAAATCGTGATTTATATTGAAGGATAAAATCGTTCAAAATAAGACTAGCTTCTGTAGCTGAAATATGTTTACCTTCAATCTTTTGAATCGTTTTGTGGAACTTATCGAAAAGGAGGACAGGTAAGAGGACGCTTTTCGAGGAAGGACAGAACCTACAAAAGAAGGACTGTCGTCCCTAAAGGAGGACGATTGGTCACCTTACAAATATGGCTCCTCTGCTGTAAGCCCGAAACCAACCAATCCTCTTTCTACTCTGAGATATTTACCCTTGTCGCAACCTGCCAACCAATAAAATCATCCCCTCTTTTATCTACTCAGACGAACTTTCCCCACCAAAATTATGGTGCCCCAAATCATAGTTTGAACATGAAGGACAGGGGAGTCAATGTAGTTCAACCCAGACATGGAGTGAACTCGAACCTGATGTAGCAGTCAATCATCGATGAAAAAAGCAGTGGCAGATTCATGCTTCTGCCGCCTAGGGGTTATCGGCTACTTGCACCCCCCAAGAGCCAACCCCCTCTTCGCTTGCTCTCTTTTACACTTTCTCTCCATTGGTTTATCAATAGCACAGAATCATTAGTACTGCCCTAATTTTGTTCAACAGTGGTTTGGATAAATTGAAAACTACAACTAAATCGACATATAACATTGTTTATTTTAACATATGAGAGACAACTTAAATCGGCCACTGGAAAAAAACAATGAATGATAGCTCTTTTCATCACTGATTGGCTGGCACGTCATGTCCTGCATTTCACCAATGTAAAATAAGTTTCAAACTATTGATTCGTAACTAACATGAAATATTAGATTTAAAAAAAATGAAAATGCTAATTTATATATAAACCCTTCCTCTACTTGTATCCTCCCTGGTCCTCATGAGTATTGGAGTTGTCAATGTAATGATTCTGAATTTCACAGCAAAGAAAGTGGGCAGTTTTTATCATTCATGGGACAGCTAAGAGATTAAAAGTCTACCGTGGAAAAATTATGAATAGGTTGTTGTGTAGCTTATTATAAGTTACGCTACAAAGAATAAACTAATTTAAAGTACTGCAATTATATAGAAGTAAGTAATAATTTTTGTCAATTGTTTATAACATTCTGAAAGAAAAATTGAATGATTCATAATTTATAGTGTTGCACAGTAGCTAATGTGAAAATATTAGTATTGGTAAGTAATTATCTTAGTAGTACTGAAGTCTTAGTAATTAGTTGTACTGAATGTTTAGAATCATTAAATCGTGTTTATTATTATCACTCCCTTACCTTAGTCTGTAATAATAAAATTTAGATTATATTGTAAAATATAGTTATCAGCAGACTGAAAATATAGTAATTGGTTGACAGCAAGTCTTATTGATGAAGTAAAGCTAGATTCTTGCTTGTTAATTTGTTTCTTGATCTTATTTCTTAGTAAATGATTCAGTTATTAGATTGCATAGATAGAAGTTCTTTGAGGAAGATAGCAAACTGAGAAATAGCCGTTTGAAAATGCTTTTGAGATCTTGTGAAATAATTGAATAAAATTTACTTCAAATTTAATTCATGAATCTGTGATGTACACTTTTCTATTAAACAAGCAGAATAAATATCAGTTTCAGAAATTCGATTTCTTTTATATAAACATTTCTCTTATACATCCTATCATATTTCTGTCAAGTCTTTATACCAACGAAGTGAGAACCTTCATTCAAGTTAAAAAAGGAGTTTTATAACTAGTTCAGATGTAACTATGTATCAAAAAGTTATGTGTTCAGATTGCATCTGAGTCGAGAATAAATGGCCAAGTGGGTGTTAATTCTCATAGTCATACGATGATACCGACTGGTTTAATGAATGAGACAGGTAGAAAAGTAACTTAAAAAAAGTCATCACAAATTAAATAAAACATAATATGCTAAGTGGTCTACCAGCATATCATCTTTTCTCAAAATGAAAAGGCTTAACTTTTATTCTAATATCTCAATCTTCTAGACCGCACTCTAAAGATATTTTTATTTGCAGCCAGCATGAATGAAAGAAAATAATAATTTAATTTGATTCACTGCCAGAGCCATATGACTAGTTTTCATGCTTAGACCGATACCAGACAAAATTTTGTTTGTTTTGTGGTAGTATCATTTTTTTATAATTTAAGGTAAATGTCTCTTTCTCCTTCTTAGAAATAGTAATTTTTGTATTTTATGATAGTTAGTGAATCTATTTTGTTTTCACTTATTTTTTTAGGAGAGTTGGAGATTCCCCTATACCTGGTTCTGGAGCTTATGTAGACCAGGATGTCGGAGGAGCAGCTGCTACTGGGGATGGAGATGTTATGATGCGTTTTGTACCCAGGTACAGTCTATTTGATTGACTGGACTATTAAAGATGTTTTACCATTTAACTCTTTTAATAACAGTGATTGGACTAATGTAAAAACATCGATAAGTCATCCCTCACGGACCTAGAAATTTGACAAGCAGAATGACAGCTTCAGTGGAGTGACCACAGAATGTGCTCAATATGTGTTGACTCGACTTATTGTGGGGGTGACTCCAAAGAGTGCCAGCACCGCGAATAATAGTCTATTGTACTGATACTCAATTTGTGTTACTGTAACGACCACTTATATTTTTTACAGTATTCATAACAATATTCAAGTTAATAGAAGTGTGTCTGTTTAAGGCCCGATTAGCACATTTTGTGCTTTAGCCAATACATTTTGTATCTGAGCACCTAAAATGGCTTCTAAAATACTGTTTAAAATGACTACAATACTACTATTTAAAAATATTCATGCCACTGGTGCTACTATTTCACAAGTGCTTTGGCTGTTTATTTTATAAACTTTTGTCATTTTTACCTTTTTCAGTTACAATACTGTGGAAAATATGCGGCATGGAATGAGTCCCACAGATGCTGCTCGAGATTCTATAAAGAGAATTGTTTCAAAATACCCTACATTTAGTGGTGCTATTGTGGCAGCTACTATTACTGGAGAGTATGGTAAGTTGATTCTGAGAGCAAAAAAGGAATGTTCATAATGCATATCTAAAATGCATATCTAAATTCATAAAATGCATATCTAAAAAACATTCCACACTGTAACTATAAATGTTTGATCTTACAATTGCGAAGTAAAACCTACTAGTGTCAGTAATCTAGAGCAATCTAAATTTAGTTTTCCATGCAAAAAAGGACAATTTTAATGAAATTGAGTGATATTTAAGATATATAAAAATAAGATATATAAAGAGTGATATATAAAAATAAGATATAAAGAGTGATATATAAAAATTAGATTTTAGTGTGTTGTTAAACTCTTAACAAAATAACTTCTCTTGATTTTTTTCAATTGAATTTTGCTTGTGGAATTTGTTAAAATTAACATTGTTGAATTGTACCAAAGATCAGTTTTTAAAATTTGAAGCAAATTTGTAGTTGAAACTAGTCAGATATAGAGTGGTTATTGAATTAAAATCTTGTGTTTTTGTTGATAAATTTGTCAAAACAAACATATTTTTGACTATTCTGTAAAAACAAATAATTTGATCCCTTCCACTCTTAAAGTCGCTATTATGAAGGAAGACACCACATGAATAACTGCACTGAGCTCCGCCCAAATTGCATGCTTTTTCGGGTTGAACTCCAAAGTTGATGCCTACCATACATCATATACACTGGTGCAGGCCTCAAAATATATTTTTAAATACAGGTGCACCTTGTGCACCTAAGTTTTTAAATTAGGGGCACAGATTATATTTTTGGTACACATTTACAATAACCTAATGTAAGAGCATTAATGTAATGTGAACTACTTTATTAGTTGGGTATGTTTAGATAGTAAATAAAGTAGGTTAATAGTTAATAATTTGGTGAAGGGTTAGTAGTAGATAGTAAGTAAAAATATTTAAACAATTTTTTTTACCTGCGAAATTATTACTTACAAATATACAGTCATCAGACATTGGTGAGCAAAAAACACATAAAAAATAAACGAATACACTATATTTTAAGTAGATAAAATCTGAATTTAAAGATAAATAATGAGAATATTTGTTTACGATATGCAGTGGCCAGACAATTCTCATGAGTTCTTATGGCTTTACACTTTATCAAAAGTCGATGTGTTGACAAAAATGCAAAATGCCTATCGTTCGCGGGTGGTCAAGTGAACAAAGTTATCCTTTATCCGGCTGTCGGAACAGTCCCTTCAACAGAGACATCTGGGAAAAGTTTCGATCATCGGAAAGTTCTGGTACCAGTGGCACAAGTAAACCTTCCTCCTGCATAAACCCGTTACAGCCCAGTGATTTTGCTTTTGCGTAGTGTGTATTTAGGAACTTTAATTACGTTCCTTCAGAATGAGAGAGGTCGATATTAATTCTTTGTTCAAACATCAAAATAACATAAAACACGCTCCCCCTTTTTTAACGTTAGGTGCACCACGTGCACCTGGCGGGAAAAAATTAGGTGCACAATTTTATTTTCATGTGCACCCGGGTATTTCGAGCCCTGCACTGGTGTATTAAACTGAAGGACTTTTTCACAGTACCTTCACAATGGAGCAGATTGAATAAATGAAATTCATACCACTGAAACCTCAATATGCACGTCATTGATGAATGAAAACACACATGCAAAAATCAATAGAGTTTGACAGGGTTTATTAAGAAAGGGCTGTAAAGCATTGGATACCACTGCAGAGAGGAATCTTCCTTGAGGTTCTGCAGTTAAAAAATCAAGTCTAGTAGCTAATAATGTCTGCATACACACTCCCCCAAATTCTCACCTCAGCAACAATGTCATTCATAGCAATGGAAATGTTCCACAATCTCACAGTCCTCCAAGTACAAAAAATATTCCAATGCATCATTTTCCCATATAAGAAGCATAGGAAACATACACAGACATTACAAACACAAGATTTTATGTAATTAGTTCAATTCCAAACCAACATCACTTCAATGATCCAAAACTGCTAAATTCAATCATCCAAAGTTGGTACCTACCATCCATCATACACTGGTGTATTAAACTTAAGGACTGTCAGATTTTTTCGCAGTGCCTTTCTTCATAATGGAGCAGATTAAATAAATAAAATTCATACCAGAAACCCCCCCTCAGTATGCAATTCATTGATGAATGAAAAAACACATGTACAAAATTGAATACAGAGATTAAAACATGGTTTATTAAGAAAGGGCTGTAAAGCATTGGATACCACTGTACAGAGGTATTTTTCCTTGAGGTTCTGCAAATGAACGATCAAGTCCAGTATCTAATAATATCTGTATTCCAACCCCCACAAATTCTCACACCAGCAACAATATCCTCATCCATAGCAATGGAAATGCTCTACAATCTCCAAGTACATAAGATCTTCCAATGCATTATTTTCCTATATACAATGCACAGGAACCATACATGGACATTACAAACACAAGATTTTAAGTAATTAGTTCAATTCCAAAACATCACCCCAATTATCCGAAACAGCATCACAATCAGTGACACAACAGCACAATGTCTCCAAGTCAATTTATTATAATCAAAACTGGCAATATCGCTAATTCAAAATCTCTTCACAAAACACAATACAACACCGGTCCTAGCCCAAGAACCATATCTCCAAAACAGCCTGCTTCTCAGGAATACCATCTATATGGAAATCAATCGCATCAAGAAGCAAGAAGGCAACATTGGTAATTTACCAGGGCTGTTCAATAAAGAATGATCATAATTTTTTTAAAGCTGACTAACAAATAATAAAAAAAAATAATAAAATTCATATTGAATGTGTAGCTGGATAAGTGGAGAATAGATAGCGCAAGTTTCACAGTCATGATGTCATTGCTGTGGCCTTGGCAGCCGACCAAGAATGCTTAGTTTTACTTTCGCCCACGGCAAAAATGGATGTGACGCGACAAGCAATACGCTACATTGAAATTTTGTTTTCGCCTTAAAAAAATTGTCAGCTGAAGTCTATACGATGCTACACGAAGATTATGGGGAGAGTGTCCTTCCCTATAGCATAGCTAGAAGATGGTTAAAATGGTTAAGGGAGGGAAACAATCAGTTGTCGTATCAACAGAGCTCTGATTGGAAGTCTCCTTCATCACCAACACAGAAGAGGAGAGTGGATGCTTCTGCTGGGAAAGTTATGATCATATCATTTTTCAATATTCGAGGAATAGTATATCAGCCTGTTGTACCGCCACATATAACTGTAACTGTAGAATATAGAGATGTACTGAAAACCCTCCAAGGCCACATCCATCACAAAGGACTCCACTTGAAAGCTACAGGATGGATGACCAACTATGATAACACAAGGCCACATATTGAAAATGTTGTAGAGTATCTTTCAAAAATCAATGTCATGTGTGATCTCCATCCTCCATATAGTCCTTATGTACACCATGCGATTTTTTTTCTTTTCCCGAATTTGAAGAAACACCTAGGTGAAAAGTGATTTTCATCATCACAAGCAGTGGTAAAAGTTGTGTAGGCAATTTTGAAGGACCTGTCAAAAAATGGCTTCCAGCGTGTGTTTGAAGACTGGAAAAGAGGGGGATAAGTGCATTGCATGTAATGGGGAGTATTTTGAGAAAGACCATAAAAATTTGGAGGATTAGTGCAGGAAAATATTTTTTATTCATTTATGATTCTTTATTGAACAGCCCTTGTACAATGAAGATGTTACGATAATAATCGAAGCTGCAATCAACAATAGGCAATTTAAATTACTTTCATCATACTTCAAATGGCAAATCAACAGCATGATCTCAGTTATCAACATCTCATGTGCCTCTAGGTAGATGATGTCGTAATTAATTCTCATCCAACCATCTCGAAGTAGCTGGAAAAAATAATGTCCAGCAGACTCCTATACCACATTCAAATGCATGGCCTTACACATTCACTCTAGTTTGCCTTCTGTGAAATTTCATTCACAGAACACTGCAAAAGAACCTACTTGATACAATCCACACAAACATCAGCAATAAGAATTCTTTTCTGGCATCGCATTTCGAAAACATTTGATTCCCTCAGTTGGGAGAATCCTAAAATGCCTGAAAGCAATAAGTGTGTTGTCCAATAAAATGAATACATGGCCAGTAGCAGATCTTCAAACGTTTTCTTCAGAGAAGACCGTCAGCATTACAACAGGAACAACTATTGCACAGGCCGACAAAATCAGAGGTTGACCCCAAGAATGCTGTATTGAAACCACCCCTTTGGAACTTGGTAGCCTACAACCCCTCGTGTGAACCCTGGTCTCTCGGTGTACAAGCCTTCTCTGACAGGATGATCCAAGTGGTAGCCGGTAAAACCAGAAATATCCTAAAAATACTCCAAGAATCACCCTTGATCAAATTTTATCATGGTGTTAGGAAATTGCCTTGATGAAATCACGTAAAAATTACATCTTTCAAAAAAAAGCTTTACTTCTCAATAAGCAATAGTATTCAATCCTAGTAGCTCTAGGTTTGAGGTCTTAGATATGTGAATCAACTAAAATACTGTGGAGTGACATTGGAAAAATACTCCAAGAATCACCCTTGATCAAATTTTATCATGGTGTGAGGAAATTGCCTTGATGAAATCAGGTAAAAATTACATCTTTCAAAAAAAAGCTTTACTTCTCAATAAGCAATAGTATTCAATCCTAGTAGCTCTAGGTTTGAGGTCTTAGATATGTGAATCAACTAAAATACTGTGGAGTGACATTGGAAAAATACTCCAAGAATCACCCTTGATCAAATTTTATCATGGTGTTAGGAAATTGCCTTGATGAAATCAGGTAAAAATTACATCTTTAAAAAAAAAGCTTTACTTCTCAATAAGCAATAGTATTCAATCCTAGTAGCTCTAGGTTTGAGGTCTTAGATATGTGAATCAACTAAAATACTGTGGAGTGACATTGGAAAAATACTCCAAGAATCACCCTTGATCAAATTTTATCATGGTGTGAGGAAATTGCCTTGATGAAATCACGTAAAAATTACATCTTTAAAAAAAAAAGCTTTACTTCTCAATAAGCAATAGTATTCAAACCTAGTAGCTCAAGGTTTGAGGTCTTAGATATGTGAATCAACTAAAATACTGTGGAGTGACATTGGATCCAAAACTCCTCTGATACACCCATCTTTTCTGCCGTCTCAGTAAAAGAAAGTCAGACTTCAGGATTTCCAAAGAATCACTGGCTTATTCAGCTATCCCATTATCAGCTCTCTGTATCACTGTTGGAATCCCACCTGTACATTTCCCCATATTACATGAATCAAAAATAGCAGAACTGCTTCGTCTGCAAAAAATGCCTTGGAGTGATGTTGGATCCAAACCTGAATGGGAGAACCCATTTGAATGCTATCAAAAGAAAAGTAATTTATTTAGCCCTCAGAGTTTCCAAAGAATCTCTTGCTGTGAAGGACTTTTACCACACACAAGGAAAAATACTATATAAAACAGTAACTGATAGATCAATAGTCTACAGAGCCTCAAAATGGGTAAGAAAACTAAAATCCATCCATTTATTCCGACTTATCTCTTTTGCTCATTAAACTACCTCATTGTATCTCTGCATCACTATTGGAGTACCACCCTTGCATATCTTCCTATCATATAAAGCAAAAATAACAGGATTTTGTCTTTATAAACCAGTTCCAATGAACTCTATGACATTTAATTCCCAAGATTTTGTAAAGGTCAGAAATCTAACTCTTGTACTAAGCAAAGCAGTAAAAATTCTCATAGATGTCCTTACACTCCATCTACACTGATGGTTCCAAGATGAACTCAGGTGTGGGATCAGCTTATTGCCTATAAAAAGAAGGAATTCTAACACATCTGGTGAGTCAGTTGCAATCAGAGAAGCAGTTCGATTGGCTCCAGAAAAAGCAACTCTTCTTAAATTGCCAAGCGGTCTTAAAAGCTCTCTAAAACCCAATGCCCAGGAATTACCTTAACAAAGAAATCCAGGATGAACACCACAAGAAGTCGGCATTGAAATTTCAATGGATTAAGTTACGTTAAGTAAATTAAGTTAACATGAGAAGAACATAAAAAGTGGAGACAGCCTTGCCAAGGAAGTGTCGGCAAACAAAGATGCCCCAGAGGACAACTAAATAACCCTTCTAGCTCTCCAACTGGTCAACACACATGATATAGGCACTACATATGGATAGGTTAAAATTACAGTAATGTAAGTCACTTTAAAAAAACAAAAAACAGACCAGAAACCTGATATAACGTAATTAAATTTAACTAAAGGAAATTAGTAGACATTGCAACCAGATCTAGTTAAGTCAATCTGTTAACAGAAATCGTGGAGTAAGTCAGAGCTTCATTCAACAGCCAACAAATGGAAATGGGTCCTAAGTATTTTTCTTTTAAAAAAGTGACTTATACCACTGTAACTTTAACATGTCCATATGACGCCATATCCGAATCAAAGGTAAAAATTTATACAGTTTGTAATGGGCCATGATCAGATTTGGATTATCTCGGACAAACCAATGCTTCTGTGTCTTCAAACGCACTATGCCTTAGCGTGTCCCTTTACAAACTCACTCCACCTGTGCTGCTCACTACCAAGACCCATTCCAGAATGGCTGAAACTTACACTAAAACATAGAAAAAGCAGGGAGAATGTATGTAAAATTATCGATTTACCTGGACTTTATAGCAACAACATAAACATGGATCCCAAATAACCAGCAGTTATGAAATAAGAAAAGCCACCTGTGATTCTGGGCATGTAAACAACCGATCAACTGTTGATCAATCGAATATGAGTACCAGTCAGCGCAGGTTCTATTCCTCCCTGGGTGTATTTCTCTCTTCTGTGTTGGTGAAAATTTCCTTGTATATTACTGCATGCAAAATTAATGTGGTGTTCTTTAAAGCATATTCTGTTACTTCTATTCAGTCATAGCTTACAAAATATAAAATTTGTTCTGGTATATTTCTCATTAAAAATGAACCAAAATGTTTAATATTTCATATGTTAAACTATCAGGCATTACATTCAGTTTTGATGAAATTATATATAATTTAAAGTATACCAACAGTAGTGTATTAACAGGTTCAATGGTGTTTTTATTCCAGATGCAAAAATCTAGGCGAATTTGAGAATATTTTGTAGTAGACTTAGTGCTTGTAAATATTCACAATCAAGATTTGTTTATTTAATGTCTTTCAGGAGCTGCCTGTCATGGAATGGAAAAATTCCCATTCTCTGTTGCCAGCAATAAATTTCCAACTGTTGTTGTGGAAAGTGTATATTGTATATGAGTACACATTGTTAGTCTTGTACATTATAAGGATTATTAGGTTTTTAAATGTTTATTTATGTTGCATGGCATTTTTAAAAATGCTTGTATTTGTCTTATCAAATGAATTTTACTTATAATTTGATAAGAAAATGTTTGTAATATTTATAAAATAAAATGATTTCTCAGGGATTTTCTTCCCTGAGAAAGATTTATTAGAAAAATTATTTGTCTTGTTTTTTGAAATATTTCATCACATGTTTATCTTTTTTGTTCCTTAGATTCTTTTATTTTGACCAAAGGTATTCTAACTTTCAGTAAATTGTAAACCTCAACTATAAGTAAATCACATTGCACCCTGGCAAGGATTGGATTGGATATGGTTTTGTGGCATTGAGGCCTTTTGAGACATATTATGCCAAACTCACGATAAAAAATCAGATATAATATAATAAATTGAAATGAGTCATGTCATAATAAAATGAATACTATATAAAATTATATGTGAGGAATAAACCAATGCCATGTAAAAAGCTAAAAATATTTGGATGAGGATTCTCTCCAACAATGTCTGCTAAGCCAAGTTATAAGAATTAAAATGCATAAGTCGTTGACTATTAAAATGAGAACATTCTATCAAAATGTGTTTTACTGTTAGTGGACAAATGCAGTAATTACAAATTGGATGATCTTCTCCGAGGAGGAGGTATCTATGGGTTATCCGAGTATGTCCAATACGGAGGCGTGTTAAAGCACTCATTGCCATAAAAATTTGCGCACCAAGAAATAATTGCGGGAGCGTAACGAAACTTGGCATGAAGGTACATGTCGGCCAGATATGCAAATGATTAGAAATGCAGCGTGATTGCGCATTGCGTAATGCCACTAGAGAGCGTTGAACTTCGTTCTCCTTGAAGTATAAAACAGGTAAGCAGAGCTTGTTTGAGTGTACTTCATCTTTTGCAAAGGAAACGCTGAGGTAGACATGCCGTTACGCCGCCATCGAAGACAATATGAGCAGCTGTCAGAGTTCGAGAGGGGAATAATAATCGGGATGATGGAAGCTGGGTGGTCAGCTCGGCGAGTAGCTCGTTAAGTAGGCCGTTCTGATTTTACTGTGAGGAGGTGTTGGGACCAGTGGACAGAAGAGACGTCATTTACACGGCGAGCAGGCTCGGGACACCCTCGGCAGACCAGTCGTCGAGAAGACCGTCACATCATACGAAACGCACGGCGCCGAGCCAACTGCCTCATTGGCGCAATCCAGACACAGGCAGCACCTTCACTACGGACCCTGTGTCTTCCCGAACCATCGCAAGGCGCCTGGCTGAAGCACATCTGGTATCGCGGCGCCCATTACGTGTGCTACCAATGACACCCAACCACCGACGCCTCCGTTTGGAGTGGTGTCGCGCACGACGGGATTGGACTGCAACGGAATGGAGCCAGGTCGTCTTCAGCAACGAATCGAGATTCAATTTGAGCAGTGATGACAATCATGTTCGTGTGTGTAGGCCCCGTGGCGAACGCCTCAATCCTGCCTTCGCTTTGCAGCTGGTATGGGGTGCCATTGCTTACGATACACGGTCACCCCTAATATTAATCCATTGCACAATGGCAGCCCAGCGGTACTAGGGATGTTACTAACAGTGATTTGACATTAACAGTTCTAACTGTGACTGCTACTGACGAATATCTGTGATTCAAAACTGTGATTGTGATTCAAACTGTGACTGAATCTGATTGGTTGACTGCAAAGTATCTCTAGTCACTCGTAGCAACGGAATGCTTTTATTTATGTGTTAAATATTTTCAATAATACGATTTCGTCGAAGGAATACACAGCTAAGTCGGTAACGCTGTGGCCTTACAGTGCTCTAGTTTACAGTTCGCAGCCCAGTATTTTTTTCATCCCCAGATCAACTGCCACTCTATAAACCTTCATTTATAAAATTAATTTTTCATTTTTATTCCGCCACTATGAGCCGTTTTTTATTTTTAGCCCGTAATTCATTTTTTTAAAGGTACTTTTTCTCCTCAATAAATTAATATTGGTGACTAAGATGGTTTCAACTATATCGAAATTTTCATATAAATTAAACTTTATAATTAATTAAAAATTTTTTTTTTCTAATGGCGGGCACATTTTGACCGAAGTCATTGGCCACTACAAGGCCGGAAGTGATGGCCACTTGTGAAGGAGCACCCAGTGGGAGGACCATCATTGCTCCTAACAATTACTTCGTAATTTTGCACCATGTTCAGATGACGAAGCAACACCTGAGCTGGTATACGCTTACAAACATCCATGCCCGAACCCGGATTCGAACCGTGGACCTTCCGATCTAGAGGCTAACACCTTAACCACTATACCGGTTGGTCGGCAATTAATTAAACATTAAAATCAAGAGATATACATTAGAATGCTTCATTCATTTTACTTCTAATTGAATTCAAATTATGGATTTTTAATCTTTACATAAATATATATAATTGGCAAACCTATTTTTTATCTTTAAATCCGTTTCACTAAATAACCTTCATCCAAAATATTTGTTTGCTGAAGAAAAATGTTTTCATCGTAGTATGTGTAGCAAGACAATTTCCTTACATTTGATAATCTGACAATTTCAAAACATTAAGTAATTTTTCTAAATCTCTAGTAACATTCGAATTAATTTGTACTGTTGTATTCGTGGTGGTGCAAAGACACAACAATTTTATTTGAGACGAAGAAAACACAAAACGAACAACAGCAGAAAAGTCAAACCTTACTGTGAAAAATCTGTAGCTTTTGACTTGTTTCAACAATTTCTGTCCAATACTTTAGTTTATAAATCATACAATTTTTACAAAATATTAACTAAAATGTGGAGTAGTTCAGTTTCCACACAACACTGGAGTAACCACGTACAATTGTCAACGGTCCGGAATCCACCCCGAAGACAAAAGATGAAGATATTATCTTTAGTAGCACTTTAAAATTGATAAGCGGAGTGAAAGTATATAATTTATCTCTAAGACAAACAGTGAATATTCTAACGAGTAACATTATTATTTGTTTTGAAAACAGTCTGAAAAGGAATTCCTGAGAATCAGTGTTTACAAACAACAAATTATACGTTTAAAAAAATTAAACATTCAGTCATCAAAATTTTGTGTACTTGCATTACGATATTTCAGAATGCATTCTTTACCGCTGTAAACATTGTTGTGTTGATCCTCCCTCTGAAACGGTTTCATCTTAAGAGACAAACTTTAAAGAAGGCAGAAACTCGTAAAACGTATAATCACTAGCGAAATGAAATAAATATCTCTCCCCCTCCTGTGATTTCGACTCATTCAAGTTATACTTTCAGAAGCACATAATTCCTTTTTTAGAATTAAAAACAATTTACAAGAGGTTAAACAGAACAATTTTAATTTAAACAAACCAAAAAATAAATAAAAACAAGTTCTAGTCATGTTACTCTATATAAAAAAACAACAAAATAAATTATGAGTGATAGTTTAAGAACGAACAAAAAATTGTTATTTAAAACAGAGAATTTTCTATGTTTTTATATGAACTCTCCTTAAAACTGTCCAGCTTCTTTTTTTCTTCAGAAAAAGGCGCGGGAATCTGGTGAGTCATAACATATTACCTTCTTAAACATCCGGTTAAAAATCCTCCAGAGAATTCCCAATCCGTCACAGACCAACTGGCACCGCAACCAAATAACCAAAACTCAGTCACAGCTTTCATTGCTACCGAATCACCGATCCCGGTCGCAATCACCGATCGCAGTAACAGTATCAATATCAGCCAAGGTATCAGCTTAGCGATATCAGTTTAGTAACTGTTACCGAATCACTGATACCAAATCACTGGTACCGAATCACTGATACTAAATCACTGTTACCCAATCACTGTTACCCAATCACTGATATTTTGATATTTGAGTAACAGGTATGAACTGTGATTCACAAGTATCTGTGATTGAGTAGCAGTTCTGTGATTTGCTTAACATCCCTAAGCGGTACGTCCATGACATTATTCAGCCACATGTGATGCTACTCATGGCAGGGCTCCCAGGAACCATTTTTCAACAAGACAATGCTCGGCCACACACAGCAAGGATGCCACAAGACTGCCTTCGCCACATTACCACCCTTTCCTGGCCTGCTCGATCCCCAGATTTGTCACCAATCGAGCATATCTGGGATCATTTGGGACGGCAAGTTGGAAACCCTACGAGTTTGGTCGAACTAGAGGCGCGTTTACGGAACTGTGGAACGAGATGTCTCAGGACATCATACGGAACTTGTATGCCTCAATGCCCGCTCGTATTGCATCGTGCATTCGCGCTAGAGGGGGTCCAACAGAGTACTAAAACTTCCGTTTATATGTACTTTTTTCTGCAATAAAAATAATCTTTTTTCTTTGATTTTCTAATCACTTACTTATAACAAAGTAGTACTTACATGTGTAAGATATCGTTTCATTTTGACGACTTTTTCTTGGTGCGCAAATTTTTATGGCAATGAGTGTATTCTATAGAATAGTAATATAAGTTTCCAGCATAAATACTTACCTAAAATCTAAAAGAAGCTAATACTATTTCAATATAAGTTTTATAGTATCCTTTAAGTTGATGTTTTTCAAATTCTACGAATTTTGAGTTGTTTCACTTTTATTGCTTATAAATGGAAATGAAAGACAATTATTTGAATGAGATTTTTTTTATTAAGTTGAAATTAATATGATGTAGGGGTTTTTAAATTCAAATGGTTAAACTGGTGCATTACAATTTTATCCCTATATTTGTATCAAAATTAGTAACAGCAGGTGTTGAAGAATTTCCAGAATCTTATCAACTTTATAGTACAGAAATTTTCAATTTGAATAAAAGGCTTTCCGAATACGTTTCTTATCCAAACCATCCACATATGATAATATTATTTCCTTATAATTTTTCAAATGCTATTGCAAGTGGAACTCTAAGAGACACGAATGAGTGCAAATTTGCTTTTTACATGAACTATATTAAATATTTTTCATATAAAGAGATAAACATGTAGAAAATTTAACAAAGAATGTGCTATTCAATGAATGAAATAACAGATGCACAGTAAACCAAGTACACAAACACAATATCAAAATTTCAAATGTATATAAAAACGATATAAAATATTGCGATGATTGTAAATATATTAAAGAGTATATTGGATCGTCACTATTGGACACAAAAATCAAAAGACATTTTTCAGCAACACAATCGAAACCTTTGAGAAATCCTGAAATGACATAAAAAAGTTAGCAAGAACATCTTCGATTGAAAACTTTTTGTAGCAACGACTTTTGGCATCCTTTTGTAGCGAATTGTGACAGGTACAGGTAATTATTAAGACCGTATTAAGACAACCTCAATATTATTTGGATCTCTTTAATTTGTGTAAATTATCTTTTTCCATTTTGTCAAAGAATTCTTATTTAGCTGGAAGTAATGTGATCTTTGATAATATTCATAAAAGATGTCTGGTCCCATTAGATTTAAAACTTAGAAATTATTTTAATTGGACAAAGTAAAAGTAAAGATTCAGAAAAAGTAAATATTGTTTCCAGAACTTACCTTGCATTAAAAAAAGAATAATCAGTTGTGTGAATTTTTGTTCTAGAGATTTGTTCATTTTCCTGTTAAGACACATTTTTTCAAAGAAACTCTTCTCGGCGACAAAAAGGCATGCTAAAGAGCAAACCTATACTATGATAAATTCACATATTAAGTCAAACTAAAATTTGATATATATTGAAGGTGTCACGAAATGACGGAGAAAAAGTATCTTGAGAGAGTTCTAAGCCCTTGTAATGTACCCACTCCTTAAATTTAATACATATCAGTGATAAAAAAAAATAAAACGTTTCAAAAAGTAACTGATAAGAATTTTCAAACTTCCTTCTTCTCACATAAGGGGAATTTAATTTAATATGCGACTAAATGATGATGGATTACAACACAATACGTTTGGTTTATTCCTTAGCTTATTTCAGAGTTTGGTACTAACTTATAAAAAATTATCCTAATTTAAGCCATTTGACACAATGCTAAATATTCTCATGCACTGAACACGATTTAAGAGATCTCTGAACATTAAAATAAAACGATAGCAAAGAAGATTATACACGAAAAAAAAAATGTTTTTGCAATAAGGTTGTTCTGATGTAGGCCTTTAAAGTATTCAGGGGAATACAGATGACAGAAAATAAAGTCTTTTTGTATGCACAATAACAATAACACTTGTGAAGTTAGGATATTCCTTCCAGCATGATTACTATTACGATTCCTTGGCGCCGGTACTTCCGGTGTCAGAAAGAGTACGAAAGACTCGAGTCATCAACGGTGGCAGTCCGTGTTGAAGTCGTCATTATGGTAATAAATGTACCAAAGAAAGTCTTGCATCGTTTTTATGAACCAACAAGCCAATTTCACAGTGGCTCAGTTGACACGATTAGTTGGGAGCAATTTTACAACACTAATTTAAAATCATGTAAAAATTAGAAATACAAAAAAATGTGTTCCCAAAAAAATTACATGACATTTTTTAGCAATGCATTATTGCTAGATATTCTTGAGAATAATTTTAAATTTTAGCAACAATTTTTACTCTATTAATCAAATTCAAACTTCAAAATAATACAATTTTTTAATTCAACTTTCTAGAGTGGAAAAAATAGATGTCCTTTAAAAGTTCTTGAGTTTGTACTTTACCTGCTCATCAAATTTAGTATTTTGTAGGTAAAAAAAATAAAAGGAATATAACTTTTACAACGTTTTTTACTTTTAGTTTATATCTAGGTTATTTTATATAAAAATGTGAAAGAGTTTGGTGAAATCGTATAATAAAATTAATATTAAAGACATTTTTTTTCACAACACAAACTGATTTTAGATACCTTATCGAACATGAAAATAAAATGTGATTGCATAAGATTATATCTACATAAAAAGTATATACCACAATAATAGTCCGATAAAGTGCTAATGAAATATTCAGAATTAGTAAAAAAATACAGTGCAATACATTTTGTAATGTAATTATGAATGTTCTAAAAATGTAACTTTTCGATACAAATAAGAAATTTTAATATAACCAATAATTTGGTAATAAGTTATGTACATTTTGATTATTTTAAATTAAGATATAATTTTCAGCTATTCAATAAGTTTAAAATTTCAATTTTCATCAATATAGCATACAATATAAAAATTTAATCTAACATTCAATTGACCAAACTATCTTTTTTTGATATCTAGTGTCCAAAAACTTTCCAGCCATACCATATACTTTCGCAACAACTTAATGAATTTTCTAGATGAACTTAAAGCTAGAAAAAATACAATGAAACATATCAATAGAAAGACTTCTAGAAAAAATCTGTCTAATTAGTCAACATTTTGTGCATAACCTTCACTGCCAAGGTTGCATTGCTTTTTACGAGATCCTTCCACTCCAATGAATTAAAAATTTCGACGGAGTTAGCGTGAATGAAACATTCCGCAGACTCTCGCAAATATTCGTCTTGGTGTAGATCAGCCACACTCAAAACTTCGCACACATTTGAGATTAATAAAGAGGATACCAAGACCTCAGTGCACCGCATCTTCAAGAGCAGAACTTGGTATTTAGCTGCTGCAGAATACAACTTAATTGCATCCACCGCCTGTACGTCCCCTACGGCATTGGTGTACATGAAACCAAACATTCTGTCCAGGGTTTCCGGATCCACATCGCTGATGTCTACGACACCATTCAACTTTTCCTTCATGTCGCAGTCAAACATGGCACTGAAGACGGGAGATCTGGCCTTGAGGATAATTTTATGCACCTTGAATTCCCTATCTCCTGCTCGAATCGTCATGTCGGACAGTTCTCCATCTCTGTATAGCCGTCCAAGCTCGTCAATCGGATGACAAACATGCTTGAAAAACTCGAATTTTATTTTCGAGGAGTCTTTCTTGATATCATGCACGTCGGCAAGTTGTGAAAAGGCGAATTCAAAACAAAGATGCAATACATCACACGTTCGATCCAGATACTTGTTCTCTTGGAGTTTACTTAATTGGAGAAATTGCGGAAACTTCCAGACTCTGTCGACATCGGGTTCCATTAAATGTTCATCCACGGCAAAACACTCAGCACTTTTCGGAGCATGGATCACTGATACCTTGCATTTAATGAACGTCTGTTCAATTGACTGGGTTTTCAGTTTTCGGATTTCAATTTCGGCCCAACGACCGTCAATTGATTTGTAGAGAGTTAAACAGAATGACGGTACATCTTTCAGTGAGGAATGAACAAGTCTTGTTATTCTTTTGTTTGGGCTTATAGAGCTAAAGCTCCCGATAGGCCAAGAAACAGTTTTCCTCTGCACTTCAACACGAGTTACGACAGAGCATCCATTGGATATTCCGGTGTCTTCTACATTGTCTCCAGAAGTTGTGGCGAACATTTCTTTCTTGAGAACGTCTGGAAACTGATCTTTTGCGCTGTCTGAATCTTCTATTTCCCACAACGAGCATTTTAAAGTAAAAGTGTCGCTGGGCAAGTAGGCATCTTTATCGTTAAAAATGTCATCCCTCGTGACTAATTTGGGAAATCCGAAACTGCTATCGAGTTTAAAGGTGTGATTTTCGATCTCATATGTTACTCTTTTCGCGATATCGGAAGAAAAGGCTGTAAAGTTGTAACCAACTTTTATGTCACCAGTGTGGAAACCAACACCACTGTAATTGAGATAGCACGACACTGAACCTAAGTCGCTCTCTCCTTTCGGAAAAAGTTCCAAGCACCATTCTGATTCCTTCATTTCGTCAACCACAAACACTGGGCTAGTTAAGATTTCGCCAAATTTCTGAGGACACATGCTGAAATTCTGGATTTGCCAGGTGAACGTGAATTTTCTCTTTTCGGAAAGCGACATTCTTCATCAAATCAATATTCTCTGAAGTTATTCAGCACGCTTTCCTTTCACAATATTAACAGCCCACGACAATTCTCGTCCTCCTTTCCTTTTTACCCTTGTGCAAAACTGTTATTGAAAAATGCGAACCGAAACTTATGTTGCTGCCCCAGTCGCGATGACCTTGCGCAAGAACTCAAAAATGATTGCTCAAATGGTTGTGACGTCACAGAATCGTCGATTTCTATTTTTATAACAGGAAGTGTTTGTTTCCTGCACGCAAAATCCTGACGAATCTATGGCACTTACAGTAATGGGATTTGGCACACATGTAGTCCGAATTTTTTGGAATTTTTGGGGTGCGACGAATTTTAAAATTAAATCTAGAACAGTGAAAGAAAACAAAAACAGTTTTTGACAAAAAAATACAACAACGTGAAATTGCACCTTTTTAAAAAAAATTTCCGGCCATCCAATTGATCTCTGAAAGTTCCCAGGACGACATTGTTTGAGTTGTAAAAGCCAATAACTCCCAATTTCAAGCATTTTAGTTTTTCACAATTCTATTTCCATTCCACCTTTCTTTAACAATTATAGAATAAGCAAAGATTTGGTTGCTGCCCTAAGTCCTCCCGGATCTATTGAGTGGAGAACACGGGCGTAATTAGGGTTGTTGAATGGGGCGGGGGTGTCCCAGGTACCGTTCTAGGTGCCTTGGGAGGGCGGTGGACAAGGAATGCCTTCTAATTTCGTACTAACCGTCACACTTTGTTTCACTTTTTTATAGCTAATACTAAATTCTTATAAAAACCACTACAAATTTTGCTTATTTTTAAAATATAATTGAAACAAATAACTAATCAAGCTCGATTTTTTCATAGTTTCCAGTATTTTAAAATATATTAAGAAATGAAATTATTTAAAAATATAATAAAATTATTTAGAATTGTTATTATGATTTCTAAATTAGCGTCATTTTTATGATACATCAAAATTTGTTTATCCCCATAAGTTATCATATTATGAAAAAGTATACGCAAATTAGATGATTAAATATGTTTATATTAAAAATTAACTGCATTTATTTTCACAAAACATTCAAAACGACACAGCAATTTCATAGTGCAATAAAAACAAAAAAATGAGTGAATTACTTTGTGAGCTAATTTACATCCACTGGTTTTCGGTGCTTTAAAATATCTTTTTTTCTTTTTTAGTAAGAGGTTGTCTCGTATTGTATTCTGCATTAACTGTTTTGGTTGTGCCTAACTTACAATCTTAACTTGCAAAGACATGAAAAACAAATTGTATCAGTTATGGTCAGCCCTGGCAGATAAACTGCTGCATACTTTCAAATTTAACTTTTAAACACTTAAAACCACAGCTTATGTAACCGAAATTATGGTAATTCAAAAAAAGAGTATACCTGTTTTTTATATGAATTAATTTGAATATTCTAAAAAGATTGGTAATTTTTTAAGAATTAAATTCCTAATAACATTTCTTTTGAATGGATCTAAAAATAAAAAAAACTTTATACGTATATTATAATTTTCTATGCACATTTAGTGGATCCCGATAAAGAACTGCTGTCCCTACTTCCTTAGAATTCTAAAATCAACTGGATAAAGTCGATTCATTTGTACATTTGAAAATTTCCATTGTACTCACAGAACTAGAAGACGCCTCATTTCGGTACTTGTTTTACACAGAGAGAGTTTGCTGATTACAAAATCTGGTTCAATGGTGTTTAAAGAAACCTTATGTTCGGACGTTATTTCATCTGCTTTCCAAACCCAAGACTTTCTTCTTGTACAGATTGGGCCACCATGTTTTGAAATCAACTATGTCCTTAATTTTAGTTTTTACTACAGTAAACTTTGATGAATTCTGCTTGTTTAAATCCATATAATTGGTCCTCTGTGTACAATCTATCACACTTTTTGATGACTCTTTTGATCAGAGCGAAATCCCTATCACAGGGTAAAAACGCATGGCCTCTGATGGGTAAATGTGGTATAATTTCCTCAAAACGTCCAGACTCACTAAAAACATCAAAAGCCTCATCAAGTTATGATTTTTTTTCTGCCCTTTACAGTTGTCCATGAAAAGGTACAAGATCTTCCCATCTTCAGCTGCATCAATATATTTAAAAAAAAAAAAAAAAAAAAAACGTGACTTCATTAGGCCTTTTGCCTCTATTTGTTTCATCATAAACGAAACTTTTCAATTTTCCATCTCTAAAGCTTTGGTTTCCTAAGAAAGTGGAGCCGTTATCTAACAGCCTTGATACGTCATGATGCCGCTGGCATAACTAGACGGCCGTCTAAACAAAAATCTAGAGGTGTCAACTTAGACGGACAGAATACGTTGGAGAATGGGCAACACAGACGGCTGTCGTGGTTTATTTTATTCGAAAAACAAAACAAAGTGGTTTTTTATTCTCTAGTTTAAAGTTTCTAACTTCGGGATCGTTGAAGGTAGAGTGAAAATTTCAACAGATTTCAAATCAGCGTCAATTTCTACGCCAGATCGATATCAAAAACAGTTTTATTATTCAATTATTTACCATTTGATTATTTAATTATTTAAAGAAAATCACATTTAAGGTATCGATCTGGTGTCAAATTTTCCGCAGATTTTAAATCCGTTGAAATTTTTATTCTGTGTTTAACGATCGCGATTTTACAAAAACGAATTAATCAATGGCAGTCAAAAATGTTTATTTATTTCGCTCCTCTTCCTTCGAATCGTTTGGAGCAGGAAATGAAATGTGGCCGCTACAAGAGAAAAAACGTTCTCCAACTGTCTGAGACCGCTATGACGACAGTCATGGAAATGGCGGCTCCGATAATTTTCGTTACGCTCACAAATACCGCTCTCTAGGAAACCAACACCATGTGTTAGTATAAACAACGTTTTAGTGACGTCACCCACCGATACATCACGGCCGCTAGATCAAGGCTACGCTTTCTTAGGAAACCGAAGCTTAAGTAAAATTTTCCGCAGATTTCAAATCCATTGAAATTTTCACTCTATCTACCGGTTGCGAAGGTAGAAACTTGGACTATGGAATAAAAATGCCTTTTGTTTTATTTCTGGAATAAAATAAACCACGACAGTTGTCAGTTGTTACGATATTTTATCGTACGACAGAAGGCGATCATCAGGGTCGATCAAACGATCATGCATTCGAACTCCGTTAGTTGCTCGTGTGGCACTGCGTTTTTGGCGAAGCATTTTGACTAGCAATTAATCAGCTAAATTACAGTCAAACGACGATACACACATTTCAACGCACCTTTACAGTGCTTTTTATACATGGCTCGCTTGGAAGTTTAGAGGGTGTCCTCAAAAGCGTGATCGCTCTGTAGTTCTAATCATTTGCACACCCTAACTTGTTTTGCATTTCCAACAAGTTTCGTTTAATTTGCACGATTCCTTCATGGTGTTGCAATTTTCACAAACAGTAGTATAGGAACAAAGAACCACACATACTATATGAAAATTTCGTTTTATAGGCATTTAAGTGTTAAAAGAACTGCATAAAACACACACAAAAAAAAACATCCACATCGCACGAAAAAAAAAGATCCTTGAAAACTATACATGTGTTTCACTAGCGTACATGGTACAGAAATCGACTTAATTTGTCTGTTGTCGAATAGCAACAACGGATTTTAAACTATAAATAGACCGTTGCGGGATTCGCTCGCCAATTTTTCTTGTTTTAAATATGCTTCATTTGATATGTGGTAACTGATATGGCTAAAGCAACATGACAGAGCTCACAACTCAAGCGAAATGCTTCGGCAATATGACTGCAAAAGGCAATTAGATATCTGGAAGTTAGAAATCAGCACAGTAAAAAGAAAATACGAAGGTACATAGGTTTTAGCGTCAAAAGATGTTTGCATTGTTTTTTCAAAGCATGAAATTATAGTGGAAAATCAGAAGCTAATTGGGTAACTGGACTGAGTTGTGAAATGTATTCCACGCATTTATTAGAAATAATTAACACCATTAAGGCATCACAGAACCCTTTTCAAATTTTTTTTAGAGACAGTTAAACAAAGTGTAAATTGTTATTTTTGTTCCAAAGTATGTTTATAAGCATATTTAAAAAAATTACGCCAATTTGTTGAACCGTATTTAAAAAAAAAAAAAAACTCAAATTTTTAAATTTTTTTAAAACTTTTATAAAATAGTCAATTTTTAATATTTTTTACTATTTGTGTTTTTTTTTATAATTGTTGGATAGTTAGAATTAAATACTAGTTAGTATTTATAAAATAATTTTCTTTGTTGGGATTTTTGGATAAGGATTTTGGATAATAAGGATTTTTGTACCAGAATACTGGAAAAACCTTGAACATTCTAAATCTATACACTTTTACATTAAAAATAGTATTATGACACATAATACTAGCTAACATTTAAAGTACATATATTTACAACTATATAATAAATATTTCAATACTCTACCGTGAACATAAATATAGAAAACAGTTACTATTACCAAAATAAAAGTCTGAGAAAAATGCATTTTAAGTTTTTAAAGACATATAACAAAACTTTCTAATGCTCGTAGAGCTCTAATTTTTAAATATGCAATTTTTCAACTTCTTATTAAAATTAAACAAAATTTAAATTCAATATGATCACAATACGTTTTTCTTTTATCCAAAATAGTGTTGTTTTTCATATAATTGAAAATATGGTTAACGCGACAGAGCAATTTAGCTGATTATATTAAACATTCTCAAAACAAAGTTTTAAAACACAATGTAATAATTCAAATTAATAACAACTAAATTAGAAATGACCGGCTTTATAAACAACACCTTCCATTTTTTTTTCATATTTAAGAGAACGCAGTTTTGCAAGTTTGATTTTTCGCTGTGCAATTTTATATTTTACCGACATTGTTGTGTTCGCAAATAGGTTCTCCTATAGTCAGTTAACAAAAAAAAGTGTTTTGATGTCAAACTAAATTGGGATATGAAAGGTCTCAAGTGTTTTCAATGTGCCACAATTATATTCGGAAACTAATCCGTCCCGAAAGCTGTCAAATTTGAGCCTGGCATCGAAAACTTCAAATATCACAAAAACTAAACTGAATTCAGGTCTAAAGTTTTGAGCATAGCTTTCTAATTGTATATATGGGCCATAGAAATATATAAAAAAAAACTTGTTTTGGTCATTTTTAGGGTATTGTGTAGCGGTGTAAACGAAATGGTGTTAGCCCCTTTTTGATAATCCTATATCATTTGGATGCATGTAATCCATTTACGTGGGGATATGGGATGTCCATTTTCACTATAAATGGATTGCAATAAGACATGAAATGTGAGTACTCCTCAACACTTTGCCATCAACAGAGAAAGTTTAGCGTCGGTAAGTTTAGTTAGCTATGTGCTGGTCTACTGGTACTATTTTCTTTACAGTTTCTTGCCGAATGGAAAATCTTTATTTTGTTAAAATACTAGTCCTTTTAAATCCTTTTCCAAATTTAAGAGCAGCGGATTAGCAAACCGGAGGGTTGCGAGTTCGAAACTGGGTTCAACCGAAGATTGCTGTGTACATGCTGGCTAAAGCATGCTGAATCTAAGGTGGCCTCAGATGTTATCACGTTGGGTTGGTGTATGTAGAAGTTTGGGGAGTACTCCTCAACACTTTGCCACCAACAGAGAAAGTTTAGCATCGGTAAGTTTAGTTAGCTATGTGCTGGTCTACTGGTACTATTTTCTTTACAGTTTCTTGCCGAATGGAAAATCTTTATTTTGTTAAAATACCAGTCCTTTTAAATCCTTTTCCAAATTTTAAGAGCAGCGGATTAGCAAACCGGAGGGTTGCGAGTTCGAAACTGGGTTCAACCGAAGATTGCTGTGTACATGCTGGCCAAAGCATGCTGAATCTAAGGTGGCCTCAGATGTTATCACGTTGGGTTGGTGTATGTAGAAGTTTGGGGAGTACTCCTCAACACTTTGCCATCAACAGAGAAAGTTTAGCATCGGTAAGTTTAGTTAGCTATGTGCTGGTCTACTGGTACTATTTTCGTTACAGTTTCTTGCCGAATGGAAAATCTTTATTTTGTTAAAATACCAGTCCTTTTAAATCCTTTTCAAAATTTTAAGAGCAGCGGATTAGCAAACCGGAGGGTTGCGAGTTCGAAACTGGGTTCAACCGAAGATTGCTGTGTACATGCTGGCTAAAGCATGCTGAATCTAAGGTGGCCTCAGATGTTATCACGTTGGGTTGGCATATGTAGAAGTTTGGGGAGTGGTATGCACACTCAGGGGTTGACCTCATCATCATTACGAGGTGTTGTCTTTGGGTTTTTCGCTTAGGGATTGATCCCGAACCGTCGCCAAAAGCCCGTTGTGTTGTTCTAGTGCGACGTTAATTTCCCACTTACCTATAACGAAAACTAGCAAAAAATGACAGTTCGTGTGGATCAAAAAGCTGAAATTTCTCACATGAACATTTAGTTGAATACTTAGAACGTTTTCAAATTCCGTTAATTGCGGGACCATCGTGTTTGCGGTGAGAAACAAATTAGTTCAAACATTCGTCGACAGACGGTTTCGATGCACACATTTCATGTAGAAATGGGAGTATATATATGTTAAATTAGTTATAAATATAAATGTGTAGCTAAATATTCCGAGTACCTGTAAATAAAAACAATAATTTGCATTTTTATAAATTTTATCGTAAAGTTTCATACATCGAGGGTATAGTAATTTTTCTTTCACTTCTGTTAATCTTATGAATGAGTTCCACATGTAAAATCCCTTGAGTTACAGTGTTTGAACTATGTTTTTTAGCGATGGATTTTGAAATAGTGATTGGTGAATGCAGTTTTAGGTTTGCCCTCTTGGCTAGTTACTTCATAAAATATGGATTGTGTAATGAAACTTATTTCATAACATTATTTTTTTAATTCCGAAGCGTTTTTCATAAATAAGAAATTATCTTGCTTAAAGTCTAAAAGTGTCGTTTTATCGCTAGAATTAAATATTTTTCAATTGCATTAAAAAACGTTCCATTAAATCACGACTAGTAACTATTTTGATCGAATTGAGAAATAAATGCAACAAAATCAATAATTTCAAAACTAATAACGAATTGTATTTATGATAATTTCTTTCAAATTAACTCTTTTAGTTTAAATATCCTTTAGAGAAATCAAGCACAGTAATAACTTGTTCTTAAATCTCCCTCCGGTGTGACGTTAATTCAAAAATACCATTCTAAAATCTCCACAATGAGTTCATTTTTGCGTTCGCTATGTCAACTAGTTAGATTCTTATAAATTTTAATGGTATTTATATTCAGCAGTTGAAATAAAAGGTCCATATTAATGAATACATTATAAAAGCATTACTGCACAACTAACTCCGAGGGACTTTTTGGGATGAAAATAAAATAAACTTTACTGATACTGTGACAAAAAATCAGTAAGAGCAGAAAGTTCCCTTAAATACTCTAATTCTAAATGACATTAAAATGAATAGAATGCTCCAAAAATTAAAGGGATTTTTAGTGGAAAACAACAGACAGCCTGCAAAGATTAAATTATGTTCAAATGTTCTTGCATGACACTTATCGGAGTTAACTTAAAATGTAGTTTATCACCGTTTTAGGAACACTTGGCGTTTAAATTTTTTTTGGTGTTGACCAATTAATTATCATTAAGGCAACTTTTTGCAACAAATGCAACTTTTTTTCACACGTTTTACGCTTTATGTAAAGTATTAAAAACAAAATTCCTCCTACATGGGGCGTATTGTGAGTTATAACCGCAACATAAATGCAACATTCAACATAAATGCAACTTTTTGCATAGTTGCAACTTTTTACAATTTAGTTTAAAATTAATTAATATGAAATTACTATTTCATTTTTTGCCCTCTGAATCAACCCTTCAATCACGTGTGTCTGATCTTGCGAACGCCGAAAGTATTGCGGATCAAACATGAAGTTCATGGAAAGAAGGTATTCGTCCTTACAGACGAAAGTGAAATAAATAGCAAGAAGTACTTTAACACATTGGTTGCACTCATGATAATCCAGAGCCAACTTGCGTAATCGACTGTAGAGTTTGAGAGGTGAGTTTCGATCATCAATATGTTGTTTCCTTGTAGATGACGTTTTAAAATCTCTGAATGTTGAGCGAAAGGATCTGCTATCCCATACAGCATATTATATGACTGCGGCTGGAATCACACTCAAGGTGCTTTATCCGCCATTGCTCCAAGTTACTTGAGTGGTACACTTGTTTCACAACTGCAGAAAAAGTCCAATGCAACAATGTCAGACAACATCAGTCTCTGTCTAGCGCAGTTTCTCAATGTTGAAGAAATTACTGACCAAGGATAGGCCATTCAACGACATCAACGTTCTTCTGTATTTAATAATGTACTAATAAATTTTGAATTTTTTCATTTTTTACTAATAATTTATTTTAGATTTTAGTGTCAAAATTGCAACTTTAGGGAATGATAAATGCAACTTTTCCCATTTTTACTGCAACAAAAAAGTTGCCCTAATTATCATATATCAGAAATACCTCTCATTGGTATCTATATATATAATTCTCTTACGTGGCACGCAAAAAAGACGTTATTTGTTTTCGCGTTTTGGCAACATTGTACGATTCTTTGTTTATCCCAAAGCCTCGCGCTTCAATTGAATTTATAGCGTAATCGGATGAAATTTTATTGGAAAAAAAAATGAATTTTAGTAGAGCTGTTGCAGAAAAAAAAAATCAAAGAAAACGGAGGATCTTTTCAGGGTCATTTTAAAAAAAAGGTCCGTTTCGGGGCAAACTATTATAGTTCAACATTGCTTGCATTACAACTTTCGACAACAAACTCAATGAAAAAGCGTGGGTGGCTCGAGTGCTGGGTAAATGTACACACAACCAACATGCTGGGTTTTCAATTTCCAAATCAACGCTCATATTTCGAGTCAAAATTTGCTCAAAGTTTCCATTTGCATTCTGGGTGGAGTGGTCGTTCACGGTAAGACGGTTGTCGCCAACTAATTTTTGTCGCCAAATCAAGATGGCGGTCGAATTCCGTAACATCAGATAGGGTTGCCATAACAAAAACGGTAGATGTGAAGAAAATTCGCAAAAGGTGAAGGTTACCATATTTGGCGACAAATCGCCTTCTTACCGTGAACGACCACTCCACCGAATTCTGATTTCAGAGGTACTGTAAATATCTTTTCTGAAAAACAGCATAAAATTTAGATTTGAAAAATATTTGTTTGGAATATCATATTTTGTAAACAATTCCTTCTGCTAGGACACATGTCTTCATTGATGCGAGCGAAGCGAGCATCGGTTCGCGCAGCGAACCAATGAGGACTGCGAAGCAATCCTCTGGGGGTTGGCGAGCGTTAGCGAGCAGGGGGCGGGCCCCCTAGTTCATTTATAATTTACTTTTCATTGGAGGTATAATGTATTCTGTCCAAGAATTAGAATTTCATATCTGGATTAATGATATCATTAATTTTTATAGCTGGAATATTCGAAATTTTTAGAATGGATAAGGATAAGCAAAAGATTTATTTAATTGTTGAAAAAGAGAAGCTTTTTTTAATGTACGAATTCAGCAAGTGACATCACTTAATTTATTTCTTGAATGATTTCAGCACTTCGCCAGTAAAAATTCCAAAGAACGAATGGGAAATCTACACAATATGGACAAAAGTATTTGGACATCGAATGTTTTACAGAAAAATACTTTATTATTCTATTTAGTAGCGGATAGCCCCTCCTTTTGCTTGTATTTGAGCTTCATTACGTCGAGGCATACTTTCCACAAGTTCTTTGTAAGTCTGGCAGGAATTAGGGATGCGACATCGATGTTTTAAAAAAAACATCGATGTATTTAACATCGATGTATTGGGGTCGATGTTTTTGTAACATCGATGTTTATACTTGTCGATGTTTGTACGTTTCGATGATTTATTTTCAAATAAAAAAAGTACCGTTATAAAAATTTAAAAAATAACCAAGTAGAATAATTTTTATTATTTCGCAAATTGAACATACTTTTGGACCAAAGTGACCAAAGGTGTAGGGTTTGAAAAGTAGGAATCCGACGTCGATGTCTATGTTTTCAAAACATTGATGTTTTATAAAAAATATCGATGTATTGGAGCTGATGTCACATCACTAGTTGCTAAACTATTTATAAGAAATTGGGTATAACGTTTAAATGCACTGAATTTTAAAAACATCGAAAGTTTGGGGGCGATGCATTAACAACATCGATGTTTCAATTTTGAACATCGATGTTTTGCTTTCGATGTAGCATCACTAGGTGCTAAACCAGCTTTAAGAAATGGGAAAAAAAGTTTGAATTCACTGAATTTTAAAAACATCGATAGTTTGGGGGCGATGCATTTTCAACATCGATGTTTTGCTGTCGATCTTGCATTCTTAGTTGCTAAACCAGTTTTAAGAAATGGGGAAAAAAGTTTAAATACACTGAATTTTAAAAACATCGATGTTTAAAAACATCGATGTATTTGGAACGATGTTTTATCAACATCGATGTTTTAATTTTGAACATCGATGTTTCAAAACATCGATGTTTTGCGGTCGATGTCGCATCCCTAGCAGGAATAGGTCGCCATGCCTCTTGCAAGGCTGTAAGAAGAGATTGTTGTGAAGATGGGCGAAAGTGACGGTGTCGTACTCGCCGTTTCAGTTTGTCTCATAAGTGCTCGATCGGATTGAGATCGGGGTTCTGAACAGTCCAATCAAGCAAATTCACCAGAATTTCAAGAAACCAGCACGCGTTTTGCAGTATGACATGGAGCTCGATTCTGTTGGAAGAAACAACCCTCATCGCCGTATTATTGCCATAGTGTAGGCAAAACCGAATTTTTCAGAACGTCGCGGTACACGTCAGCGTTCATGGTAACAGGTTCCTAAAGCAATGGGCCGAGTACTAACCAGGAAAAACAACTCCACTCTAAGACGGATCCTCCTCCGAATTTCTGCAGTGTCGAAATATTTGTATCCATGCAGTTTGTGTATGAATGTTGATTGGTCAATGCTTAACTCCAACCTATAAGTTTTGAAACTTTTTTCCTTCAGTCTTGTGAAAGTGAGTCTTCAGCAGTGAGATCAGTTCAAGACGAACCATATGCGAAGACAGCTTTGTTTTTGTTATTGAACATTTAGTTTATTGATTTTTGGATCCTTTTTTACTGTCTGATGCTTTTGCATGCATTTTAACATTTTTAAGGATGCACGTACATTTTAGGAGACAATGTACACAGTCCAGTCACATTAATGTGACCACCACCTAATTTCGACGTCAACGTGAAATAACCAATCACAAGAGGCAGGTGGCAGCACATTGCAGTGGAGTGTATATAAAGGATGTCCTAGGGCATCGGAAAGCATTTCAATCGTTGGCGTAATGCAGAAACGTAGCGATTTATCCTACGTCCAAAAGGGCATGATTATTGGTTTTCGGGCCAAGGGTAGAAGCATTTCGGAAACGGCTAATTTTGTGAACTGTTCGCGTACCGCCGTGGTGAAAGTATACCGTGCATGGCAAAAGGGCACTATCCAAAATCAGCGGCGTGGCACATGTGGTGCACCACGGGCTATAGATGACAGAGGCGAACGAAGGCTACGGAGATGCGTTCGGGCGAATAGACGTGCAACTGTTGAGCAACTGACCCCCCCCCCCCAGATGAACCAAGGGGCTACCAAGAGTGTATCCTCAACAACGGTTCAGCGAAAGTTGCTGCGCATGGGCCTCCGCAGCAGACGCTTGGTTAATGCACCTATGCTGACTGCTGTTCATCGGCGACGAAGGCTGGAATTTGCACGCCAGTACCGCAACTGGACGTCCACAGAGTGGCGACAGGTGGCTTTTTCCGATGAATCAAGTTTTATGCTCCATCGGACAGATGGACGTTGGTATATACGGCGTGAAACGTCTGAAAGCAAACACCATGCAACAATTGCCGGAAGGATCCAGGCTGGAGGAGGGAGCATTATGGTTTGGGGAATATTTTCCTGGCATTCACTGGTTGCACTCATCATCAGAAACCTAATTGACTCTCTTCCTGTACATCTCGCAACGGTCCGCTCTGCCATAGGTGGTTATTCTGGCTTTTGACAGGTAGTCACATTAATGAGACTGGACTGTGTAAATGAACATTAAATTCAGTGAACTATTAGTGACAACTTTTGATTTCGTTATCCAAATTTTTACCTTTCGATTTAAAAATGTTTACGTTGAATAAGATTCCGCATAATTCGAAATCGATTAAAAATGCAACTTCTAAAGCCGCTAAAATTTTGAACGAACTTATTTTTGGCGATTCAGTGGGCCGATTTAAACGAAATAGCATGAGACAGCCAACACCTTTAAAATGAGATCGATCCTTTGAAGTAACAACGAAAAGAGCTCTCGAATCTTTTTACGATGCTGATTTTATTCTGATTTGCAATCTTTTACAGATTGATTACGGCGCAAACTATCAGGAGAATTGTGGTCGCATTTTTTCAGCTCTTGCTGACTTTACATTATTGACTCCATGCTTCCGATTCGGAAAGAGAAGACCTTGAAAGCGTGACTCACACGCACGTGTTCGAAAAGATTGAAACAGATTCTTCTCAGAGAGAAAATATGGTACTTCAAATCGTGTAAACATTAAATCGTCCGTCTCCGAGGGAAAAATACACAACGATAGGATTTCGTAAACATTTTCTGGTCGTACTGCTAATGTTACGAATTTAACTTTCTGCAGAAAGATATTTTGAACTCTGGTTATTTTCTGGGTTTGACGGGATTCCAATTGAATATTTTTTGGATGAAATTGAAGAATGTTTTTCTTTGTTTCAAATTCAAGAGGCTGTGCAGAAAATTGTGGGAACGAGACGTTGCTTAACCTTTTACCTGCAAATGTTCCCAAATGGGAACATTTTTTTGTGAATTTTTTCGATAGCTTAATTCTTTGTTTAGAATATTCATACTTGCCGAAAGGTCACACAAAAATATGAATTTATTTTAGATGCCACCGTTTTTCAAAAAATAAATTCAGATTTTTAGTAGAATTTAGGTCAAAATTACTGAATTTGTGAACTTTAAAGTGTCATGCAAATTTTAGTTTCTGCTGTTTATAAATAAATGTAAAAAAATTTATTGACGTGATTTGGTAGTCAAGGGGCATATATTGTCTTACAAATTGACAAAATATTTCCAAGTGTCATTTGTAGGAAGTAATTCTTACAACAATTTTGATGTTCCCAATTGGGAACATTGGCGTTTGGGGTATAGTGTTTGAGGGGATTTTTCGAACTCGCAAAATTTGAGTCAATACTCTCTTTTTTTTTAACCATCACAATTCTTCTGCTATGGGTGACTTGATAAATGTGGCAGCTGATTCTTTCATACTTCCAGCTGGCGCTTTTGTGTCTGCATGTGCCTAACACCCGTTTTCACTTTAACCCGTGACACTCTATTGTAAGGTAATCGCATTGTTACAGTTATAAATGTTTACAATTGGGATTTCCTTCACTATTCACCTTACAAGTATAGTAACCACATTCACGTGACTTACGGGTAGGAAAAGAGAGGAGCGCGTTTTAAATGACCTTTGCAAAGATCACATTTCAACTACATTCCTTTTTCAAGACTCGATGAAGGTGTGACCTGTAGTCGTTACGGTTTCAACCAATGAGTTTCATTCTCAACCAAAGATTTTATTTATTTTCTATCTCAGAGAGTACTACTGTATAGTATACGCTGTAGTTTAATATTTTTTTTTACGTAATACGCCATTCCTAATAGGAATTGACTGTTCAAGTGCTTCTCAGGTATCACTCCGTAGCAACTACATCTTTCAGAGATACCTCTTACGTTCCCGCGAGAAGCGTTGGAATTTTTCAACAGCTTATCCGATGACGAGCTCGAGGACGCAGACGATCCTGATCTTTGCATATTGCCATCTGATGAAGACGCTAGTTTGAGTGATGAAGAACACATCAACGATGGAGCTTTGAATGAGGTACGTCCTCAAGATGTTTGTGACCAGATTGACCTGATGATTAACAATGAAGATGGTGATTCGACTATTTCAGATGACCGAATTCCCGATTCGGGCGAAGATCGAAGGAGAAGCGCACCTTCATGTTCTGCTCCAAATGCAAAGAAGCGAATTCAAGAACCCAATCCCAGATCGAAAAGGGATGCAACTTTAGAAAATTATCTTTCAGGAAAAAGCCTCGAAAAGCTGGTGGAAAAATTTCTCGAGCTTGAGACAGTGGCTCCTCTAGAGTTATTCCACAAAATACTACCTATGAATTATGTGCAACATCTAGTTGAGATAACAGCGTTGTATACGCTGCAAAAGGGGCAAATAATAACAGTTAGCTGTGAAGATATTCTTCAGTTCCTAGGTCAACTTCTTTTGAGCGGTTACTTATATTGAAGTAATTCTGAAGATACATGTGTTACAATCTTTCCTAAGGTAATGGCTTTAGCACGCTTTCGTCAGCTTAAAAAGTACTTTCATCTTATTGACAACAATAAGGATGTACAACCGGGTGATAAACTAGAAAAGATTGCGCCAATACACGATGAATTGTGTAGAGACTTGATGCAGTTTGTAGTTTTTCACGACAAACTCAGCATTGACGGATCAATGGTGCCGTATTACGGACATCATTCTTGTAAGATGCTTATTCGCGGAAACCCCATCAGATTTGGGTACAAAATTTGGATGATGTGCTCATCTAATGGGTATCTATATAGGATGGAAATTTACTCAGGGAAACAGGATGATGCCAAAGCAGAGGCTCTACTAGGATCAAGGGTCGTCTCAGAAAGACCAGGACCATGATCTCATCTACCAGTTCACCTTAGAAAGACGGACGAACACTATCTCGTCGCTTGCACATAAGGATGTTGCGCACTGTGCAAGAAGAATGGTATAAAGCAGTGACTTGCAAGGCAAAAAGCAAATGCATTCATCTTGCTTCCCCCGTACCATGGGCAATAAGATAAAAATGTATCCTTCGGAAGAGAAATGTATAAAAGTATGTAATAGAAACCAAAATTAGTCTTCCTTTTGAGTCTATAGGAAATAAATTACTTTTCGGGAAAAATGCCCCTATTTACTTCATCCCAAACGCCAATGTTCCCAAATGGGAACATTCTCACAATCATACTTGGGATTTTTTTCCCGCCAAAAATGGTCTAGAACACTTATACTAGCAGTAAAATAAGCCATTTGAGCGAAAAAATAATTTTTTTTAATGAATTGCGGCGTTTAAAAGGTTAATACACAGTGCAAAGGTGTTTGTTCAATCTTTAAAAGGTATTTTTACATGGCATTCTTTCAAGATCATTTGCTCTCAGAATTCATATTATGCGAACGATGCAACAAACCCATAAAGGACTATGTGGTAAAGAATGATGTTCTTTTCAAACTTGTTCGGGATGAAGAGCTTATGGTGGTTCCCCAATTGATGCAACAGGAAATCATAATAAATGCCCACTCTAAAGGACAATTTTCTGCTAAAAAAAACTGAAGATCTTTTGACAGAAGAGTATTTAATTCCTAATTTAGAGATACTCGTTTAATCCATCACTTTGCGAATCAAATTGCTTAAAGTGCAATGAAAGAAGGTAAATCTGAAGGATTTTTAAATCCTATCGCTAAAGGCAACATTCCTCTGGACACATATCACATTGTTTTTTTGGGTCCCCTCTCTACAAGCAAAAACTACCAGTACATATTCACTGTGGTTGATACGTTTACTAAATTCATTTGGATTTATCCCGTCAAATTCACTTCAACACAAAACGCCTTAACCGAGCTCAAAATTCAAGAAACCACTTTTGGCAATCCAACTCAGATCATATCTGACAAAGGAAGTACATTTATATCTTCCGCGTTTTAATCTTACTGCCATGAACGTCACATTGAACATGTTCAAATAACCACTGGTACACCACGAGGAAATGGACAAATTGAAAGACTACACAACATTTTAATCCCTGTGCTTACAAAATTGTCCTTTGACGATGCTTCAAAATGGTTCAAGCATATAGATTCTGTTCAGCGAATCATAAATAGCAAGACTTCCAGTACTACTAAATATACACCGTTCGAACTTCTTTTTGGATGAAAAACGAAAAACAAGGAAAATTTACGATTAAAACAACTTTTGGAAGACGAATTCATTAATTCAACACTAGCTGCCAAACACGCTTTACGAGAGAAGGCTAAAAATAACATATATATATATATACTCTCCTCTCTTCAGTTACAAGAAGAAAACAAGAAAACCTACACAAAAACATAGAAAAAAGGCAACCAACTACAAAGTGGGTAACAAAGTTACGACAAAGAGAGCCCAATTTGGAACTGGTTTAAAACTTCGCCCTAAATTCTTTGGCCCCCTACCAAAATTATGAAGATCAACCCCCTTGACCGGTACGACGTGATGAAGATAGGACATCATGAATTGTCCCCACATAACATCGACTGCAGCCGACAACATGAGAGCTTGTCCACCAGTTTAATCCCAAAGATGCGCCCCAAATCATGACATTTTGTTTAAATTCTCTACATTTTGTTCACGGAAGACGACTTCCAGACGACCAACGATGACAACCAGAGCTCTTATGACGACCCATTTTCACAGCTCAAAGACCAGTGGAGGAGTGTTCCGAAGACAAAGCTCAATCACTAAATAAGCAACAAACGACGTTATGGAGATTTTTGCTCCATGTGGTTCCACGTGAACGCCTGTGTGTAGACGAAGAGGCGCCAAGCGTGCTTGAAACACTCACGCAGCACTCATCCAGCAATTTTGCAGTTTCCCTGTCATCCAGAGATTCCCAAAGTGTGTACCGCGGCACCCTGAGGTACCACGTAGAGAGATTAGGGGTGCCGCGAAGTGCTCATGAAGCAGTTGCTATTATAAAGAGCAAATGTAGTTCAAAAATTAATGTCGTAAAAGAAATGCGAGTAGCTGTATCACTAGCATATCGCGAGTATCTGGTACAATTAAAGTATTTGTGTGAATTTTAAATACGAGTTGCTTAAATTATGTCTATGTTCTTACCACTTCTCTAATTTCTTCTTCAAAGTCGTACAAATATGAAATATATATATATTATACATAATAATAATAATAATATACCACAGACAGATATTCCATGACAGGGTGCCGTGAGAAAATTAGGCAATAGCCAGACAGTTGGAGACAATTTGGCAAGAAAGACAATTGGACAAGGAGACAATTTGGCAAGAAATTCCGCAGGACACTATCCGGGAACGGCGAGAGTAAGCGAGCAGGGGGCGAAGCCCTCGCTGTGACGTCATGGACCGGAAAGTCAAATCAGGATAATACGAATTATTCAGATAGTTCCGCTGTCCAGGAGATTCACATCTGTGAAAGGAGTGTTGGTTTGCGTAGCAATCCCCGGGGGTTGGCGTGCATTGGGCGGAGGCCCCTAGTTTTTTAAATAGCGTTGACGCCGCCGCAGCCGTCGACGCAGGATTGAAAACTCGCTTTTTTTGCTCGATTTTCCAAGAAAGTATCGGTAAGAAAATTACGAAATTAACATAGTTTGTTCTTCATCGTGTTCCATGAACCATTTTGACGATTTTTTTCCGTTGCGGCTATTAGTTTAAATTTATTGTCAAAATTGAAAAAGTGAAATTTCTTACGCGAGTGAGCAAAAGACGTACAAATTTTTAGTCTTCAGTCGTGATTTTTTTTAGAGTACCTATAAACGTTAATTTTTGCAGCTCGTCGAGTTATTTTAGAAATTTCAAATTGGTTCCTGATAATATTATTTTGAAATTCGGGAAAAATCGGGACATTTGTATTACTTTTTTGTTAAAACTGTCATATCTATATCTTATTACTATTAGTTTTTAAATTTGAAAACATAGCAGTAACCTTAGAATGTACTCTTCCTTACAGTACAATTATTTTTCAAATTGGCTCATAAATAAATTCGATGCAATCAAAAGTTGGTCAGACCAATTTCGAATTTTTTTATATCACGGAGCGATTGGGTTCAATCTTATTCACGGAAATTAAGGTTACATTTTCTGACTAACGGGTTTGTCAGATGCCATTGAAACTCGCTGTGACGTCATGCTTGTTTTTTCGCTCGATTCTCAGACGGTTTGTCGATTGAGCACAGATCAGAATCTTACGAGATTAACATGGTTTATTCAAAATTGTACAGGAAACGGTTTGCCGATTAAGTACAGATCAGAATATTACAATATTAATATGGCTTGTTTATTCAAAATTGTACAGGGAACAAGATGGAGATATTTTTTTTTACTGAGGCGGCTATTAGTTTAGGATGCATTAAGTGCTTTGTAAAATAAACCAAACGAAATCACTTGCGAAAGGAGGGTTGGTTTGCGAAGCAAACCAAATGGGATTGTGCAGCAATCACCGTGGGTTGTCAAGTGTTAGCGATCAGGGGCCTGAGCCCTCACTGTGACGTAATGGATCGGAGAGCTAAATCGGGATTATACGAATTATTAAGATAGTTTCGCCGTCGCAGGAGATTGACTCGGCGAAAGGAATGTTGGTTTGAGAAGCAGCGATTGCGTAGCAATCCCCGGGGGTTGTCGAGCGTAGGTGAGCAGTGGTCTGAGCCCCCTAGTATTAGAAAAAGAACTGGGCACTGACGACGAAAGACGTTGCCGCAGACGGTTGCTAAGTTCTAAACTTTAATTGTTAGGGCCTAAGACGGCCCAAAAATTATGTAAATTCATTTAAGCTTGCAAAAAATGTCCATATGTAGCTTTCATTAAATTACTCTTTTTATATTACTATCCATCTCTAAATTTAGTGAATTATGGTTGTTGTGGTCCAACATACATATATCATGTGATAGCATATGAGTAGCGGAAGCAAAATCTTCGCTTTACGTTTGGTTTGTTTGCTATGAGAAAATTTCTTTCTTGCTCTGTTTATCTCAAAAATATGCATCGACATATTAGTGTGTGCGGAAACATTTGTGTAAATAATATAATATTTTCATACTAGTATTTCTGTCATTGAAAGTGTGGATGAATAAATTTATCCGAAGAATATCAGTTTCCAGTGTTGTTAAATACTCCGTTGTGTTTCTCCAGTGCGACATTAATTTAATTATCTTTCTTCTTAACAATGTTATATTGTTATGTAATGTTATATAGTGACATACATAAATGCGCATTTTCTGAATACAACCAATGTGGTTGAATTTAGGGTCGAGATTGTAAGAAGCCACTAAATTTTCGTTTAATGCTTGTAAAAATGCTTCAGTATGATGTATGTGACCGAAATATTAAAAAAGTTATTACATATTTCCACTCAGGACACACGAAGCAACACTAAATTAGTCAACACTTACTTTTATTCAAAGCAATTTGAAGATTTGATAAAATTTTAAACTGTTTTGCTCAAAAGAGTAACTAACCCCTCTTTCCCAACATCCTTAATTGTTACATATTAAACGGAACGGAACGTATCAATAACGGAGTACTTAACTGAAATCAGCGTACCTCCACATTATAATTAGTATAAAATTTTATAACTAAATATCACTTTCGAAGAGAGAAGTGAAATAAAGGTATTTTAAGCCCTTGAATAACATGATGATAATTAAGATAAACGATGAATTTAACGCAATTGGTACGATTAAGAGTCATGTGTTAAAACGTGTTTCTATAATTATGAATATCAACACACGAATTTTAGTTTTATAAACAATCACTAGATGGCGCACCATTTGGTCATTCTTCGTCATGTCAAAACTTTCGTTTTGAGTAGCTGTTTGATAAATTGAAAAATAAAAACGTGGACAGGGTCGTCGGCTTGTGAAACACGACGACAAAGACAAAATTATGAGAAAGGAAAGGGGGAAAGTTCTTACTATACAGTAGCGAGTCAAGAAACTCTAGGCGCAAGTAACTTTTACACTTCGAATGGTCTCGACATGACATCTCGTCCATCAAGAGCTGACCAATTTTGCTAATGCGATGTATCGTCATCAAGATCTTGCCGATATGTCGTCGTTACCTTGCCAAGACAATCAGCAGCAGGGTTAAAGCACCTTGTCCGTAATGATTCTCAGATTTGTTGACCCAAATGCATTTCTACACTTTTTATTATAAAATATATGAATTAAATTGTTATAATTGATCAATAAGTACTATTTGTTAAGATACTTATGACCAAATAATTCAATCTCAATTCTTAACAATTATTTATTCAGGACAACCATAGAATCGGAACAGCATCAGCAAATCTGCTCCCGAAAGCAGAAATGAATTGCTGAGGAAGTACAGAAGGTAAAAGACGTTCTAAACTTGCCTCCTACTTAATACTGACAAAAATAAATTAAAATTACAACCTCAAATGTATTGATCCATCATAGCACCAATAGTGTAATATTGTTTGAAATAGACATCGTTAGATGTGCCTCAAAATAAACACTTTTTCGAAATTTAAAAAAATGACACTTAAATCCCACTATTTTGACAACTTTGTAGAATAAACCTTTTAAAAACATTTAAGTTCCTGAAAATTTTGAAATTGGCAAGAATTTATTGATAATAGTTCTTCCTACCTACTTTTGTAAACTACGGACGCAGAAGGGATTGTTTACAAAATATGATATTCCAAAAAAATATTTTTTAAATCTAAACTTGCTGTATTACAGAAAAGATATATACAGTACCTCTGGAATCAGAATTCAAATGAAAATTTTGAGCAAATTTTGACTCGAAATGTGAGCACTGATTTGGGAACAGCTAAACTCTACGTTTATGAGTGGTGGCAACGGCCTTTTTTTGGCGTACTTTTAAAGTCGACAAGGAAAGAATTATTTCAAAAATATTTTTCTTTATACAACAGAAAAAAAGTTTTAAAACACATTTGAGAACGTTTCGTAAAGTATATTTAAAAAAAAATCTTTCAAAAAAAAAAAGTAAGCTTGAACACATTTGTGAATTAGCAGAAAAACTAAACTGCGAATGTTGGGTAAGAATATACCCTGAAACTTATCAATTACACTAAATAAGGTAGGCAGTTTGAAATGAAAAAGATTTTTGAAAGCAAGAAATAATACTACCTGATACCTCAGAACTGTTCCGGGAAAAAAATAAACGAAAATTCTACGAGTGCCAAATAAACAAAACTCTTAATCGTTTCGTGAAAACTATCGTAATAAAATAAAAATTCCACAACTGTCGAAATACAAATAAATGGACCAATGGTATCACAGAAAAAGATTTAAAAGGACCAATGCAATCAAAGGATATTTTAAAATCGAAATAACTAATGGGAGCAAAGAAATAATTTCAAGCGAACCAATGAAATCTTAACGGATTTTGGAAGAACTTTCTAGAATATTCAAACGGAAAATTGAAAGTTTCCGTTTGCCGAGGTTGCCATGAAAACCACAACAACCATAACGACAGATGGGTTGCATTAATGTATCATAACTCGCTACTAGAAATGCGCCAAAAAAAATCTCCAAGCCGTTGCCATCACTCAGAAACGTAGAGTGTAGCTGTACCCTGATTTGGAAATTGAATACCCAGCATGTTGTTTGTGTGTACATTTACCCAGCACTGGAGGCACCCACACTTTTTCATTGAGTTTATTGTCGAAAGTTGTAGAGCAAGCGTCTTATTGAACTATAATTGTTGGCCCTGAAAAGGATCGTTTTAAATGGCCTTAAAAAGATCCTTCGCTTGCTTTGATTTCTATTATTAACAGCAACATCTCGACAAAAATTCATTTTTTTTCAGTAAAATTTCATCCGATAATGTTACAAATTGAGTTGAGGCGCGAGTCTTTGTGGTAAACAAACAATCGTACAATGTTGCCAAAACGCGATAACAAATAACATCTTTTTTGCGTGCCACAATATATATAGATTATTAAACCTTGCTTTCTAGTTTTCAATCTATTTTTCTTAATTTCAGCATGGCTTCCACGTCGTCTCAAAAGAAAACCAAACCAATAATAGAAAAATTATAGAAGGAAGATTGCGAAGCTGGAAAAAAGTCTATCCGTCTCAAGAAATTTTTAAAAAATAACAACTCGAACGAATTATATTTTAAAAGCTAGTTATGTGTTTGCAAACCTCATGGCAAAAAATCAAAACCGTATGTCGATGGTGAGTTTATTAAGCAATGTACTGAAAGCGTGGCAGGTATAATTTGTCCTAATAAAAAAGGTATTTTTCTAATATCCGTTTGTCTCTCGGGACTAGCCAGGTAAATTGATGAAATAAGAAAATCTATCAAAAAAGGTTTGGAGAGTAGAGCTGCTAGTTTTAAATTTTATGCTTTGGCGATAGACGAAAGTACTGACGCTATTAATACAGCTCAATTGTCAATTTTTATTAGAGGCATTGATAACGCATATATCATCGCTTATTTAGATCATCGATCTCTTTGGTATATTTGCGACTCCATTTTAAGTCGACATTACTTGCAATTTTCAAATGGAATGAATATAGTTAGAATCTGACATTCAACTTAAAGAACTTTTTGATCATATATCTTTACTGGACTAAGATATATCTTGTTAGAGAAAAATATATCCCTCGCTTCACCCTCATGCCTTATTCAGGTCATTACTATTTGGAAGCACCTACATTTGTGAGCAACTATTTTTACGAAGAATAAAACGAGAACCTAAATATCTGAGCACCTTCAGAACTCTCTGAGAATTGCCAACTACGTCTTTCTAACCAACTATCGAAGCTTAATGTCTCAAAACAATGTAAAAAATTTCACTCATTTCACGTTGCGGTCCCGTCTTTTACTTCTATAAAAAAGTCATGAATTAATGAAGTTTAAATTATTTAAATAAGTTAAAAATGTTCCGAGTTTTTTCGCTCATCAGCTATCGTTAGGTTTAGTGTATTTTATGAGTGGGCCAAAAAAATGGTATTCGTCCGATGTGGCCAAGGGAAGTTAAAAGAATGAACATCCCTGTTCTATAGCTAAGAGTTTAAGGTTAGAGTGAGGTTGCTTTTGTGCGTCTATTTTGAAGAACTTGGTAGTGTCAGGCGGGGTTATTGAAAACAAGGGGTAATTGTAAACAATCTATACAAGCGCCCACGTGAAATTCAAAGAAACTAAAACGTTGTGAAATATGAAAGCTGGTAACCCTGTAATATGGTGATCCCGTATTTCTTTGAACCACAGCTGATAGCAATTTGTTTAGTTGAAAAGTTTGGTTTTTAAAGTTGTTGTGTGTTGTAATTTATGCTGCCCTCCATAATATTGTCGTGTAGATTTATTGTAGGTAAGCTAACCTCTTCGTGTATATTTGCAAAAGGCAAGCGAGATGACAAAGATTACTGATCTCAACTCGAGACTTTATTCTCCACTTGAACTGAGTGATGCATCTGGTTTTATACCATTTCCGAAAATGAATCGAACATTCTAGAATTGGAAAGTTCTAGAAATTAACACAAGTACATTCTTGAAGAAGTGAAAAACACAAACAGAAAGAAAACTTTAAAATGAAATCTACGTTTAGGCCACTTGCCTCTAGTGGGATTGGAACTCCGTACCTTCCGATTCGCAGTAAGGTGCAATACCGACTGAGCCACGATTTTCAGACGAAGTGAATGAGAGTTTCGCTACAATATACTAAAAAATTTGCTGTTCCAATTCTTTACTATGGTCAGTTATGTTTCTATCGAATCATTGACTTTTCCTTCTGGGAACTTTAATGCACCTACAGTTTAATGTTTACAATTACCCCATATTTTTCAAGGGACGGGGTAATTGTAAACATAACTTTGACAATAGTTTCGTTCAATTTGGATGGAAAACCAATCTGTTTTTATGTGTAATTTTGTATTTAATAGTGTTTAGTACGTTTGAATTGCGTTTAATTGCATTTTTCGTGTTCTTGGGGAGCAGGAAGATTGATTTGCTAAAACGTCACACATATGGTGAAGTTCTTACAACTGACAAGTACTGTCACACTTGAAAGAGGCAGATGAGAAAAAGAACAAAAGGAAGCCGAGTGAGAAGAAAGTGAAAGAGCTAGGAGTAAGCAAGAAATGAAGAAAGAAGCGAATGGAAAGGAAAGCAGCACTCGAGGACAGCGAGCATGAGGAACTGAGGAATTGAAAGAATTGAGTAACATTGACGATGAAGAGTTTGAAGTAGTCCAAACATTCAAGCAAAATATAGAAGACTAGCTTGTAGGGGAAGTTAAATATTTTGGAGCCATTCATGGAAGACATTGAAGCGATTACGTTTCTGCTTGTAGGTATTGAGGGAGGAAAGAGAAAGAAAACCCATTTTTCGTAGGTATGAAGGGTGGATGTCGTTTCATAAGAGGAGTATGAGATCACCGGACTCAAATGCATCGACTAATTTCGCTGTGGTTGAAAAAGACTAATTCTCTGTTACCAAAGACCATGTCAAAGCAATTTTACCTACTCCAACCTGTAGCTAAGAAGGCCGTAAAGAAATTTTCCAAATAGAGGGTAATAACTGTTAATGTGTAAGAAATGTAAAATTTCTTTATTTTTTTGTATCTAAGTTTGTGTTTTTCAATTTTCAGTTTTTTTAATTTTCTGTTTTTTACACTAAATACATTCTTTGTTCAGTAAATATTTGAATTATTTATTCTTATGTGTTCCTTGAAGCTCACCTCATGATCAATGAGACTTTCAAGTGTCATTATATTTTGCTGGGGTAAGAAGTGGGAGTATTTGGTAAATGTAAAGATCAAAACGGAGTTGTTGTAAGCATAGTATTAGAAGCGTAAAAATACCATTGGAGTTCCTTCTACTACCATGACTACTGCTCATGCTGTTACTTGTTCAATATTCAATAACACGAGGAAAATCGTTGTTTACAACTACCCCTACTTTCAGGGGTAATTGTAAACAGCCGAGTACGGTGTTAAATTTATTTTCTGGAATCTTCGTACTAATTAAATATTAAAGTAGAATAGTGACAAGTTAGTTTAGTAGGGTGAACAATGTTTAATTACTTTATCAAGAGTTTGAAAATAGGGATTGAAAGTTAACATACAAATTCTGTTTACAATTACCCTATTTCACACACTCAACGAAACTCCCAATTGCGACAGTTAAAAGTTAAGAAAAGGCACATACACCATTTCTTTTGCCATCTGTATCACAGAAATAATATTTGAATATTTTTAAAGGTATCACTATTCAGCTACTGAAACTGTCTCTATATATCCATTCTATTCAATGTGCAGACCATATTCATTTTTCGGATAGGTATTTATGATTATCTTAGAAACTGTTAAATGTTACGCGACGAATCGAAAAAGATCAATATTGCAAAAATCCATAGTCGCAAATGATAAAAATATTAGATTAAATTGGAACTATATCATTTGTAACAACTATACAAATATAATATTTTGGGCATAAATTGTGGCTGTATTTTTGAACTCACACCACATCTATAGCAGATTTTATTCATTTTTATTTATTCATTTATTTTTTCCAATGGCCGGCACATATAAACTTTATCATTGGCCGCTACAAGGCCGGAAGTGATGGCCACTTGTGAAGGAGCACCCAGTGGGAGGACCATCAATAGCAGATTTTATAAAAACAGATAAATTTCGAACCAATTTTAACAAATTAAAAAATTTGTATGTTATTATTTGTACGTTTTGCTCTAAAAGGTATCTTTTCAAAACAACTAGTTTTATTTCGTATGAATTATTCAATCGGGAGTTATTGAATAGTGTATGGATTTATAGATAGTTTCAATGAATTAATAATTATAATTTTAAATAATTTTTGTATGCATAAATTAAACTATCAAGGGTTGTATCTAGTTGCAACCTTCAAGAAGTCGACTTTTCAAAAGTAACACTTTCCGGTTGTACATTATCTTTAAAATGTTCAGTCAAAATACAAATTGAAGTTAACATTTTGAAGGCTGCAGATGGAAGAGAGCACTTATTATATGGACCTGAAGTAGATGATTTAATGTAAGAAGAAAAAATTCGATTTTAATCATGTGTAAACTGTTTTTTAAATTTTAAACGCGCTCTTCTCAAAACCATATTTTTAGTAATTTGGTAGTTTTTAATTAACGCCGTTCTTGAGTAGCACAACGTAAAACCATGTTTTCGAAGTCGATTGTCAAAATATTGTTAGAACCACTGAACCAATCTTTACACAATTTTTACAGCTTTTTCATTGCATAATTTACTAGTCTTTAATCGTTCGGTTTTTCTTTCCTAGCAATATTATGGATTTTATAAGCAAAGAAATACGATTTTTGTTCGTAAAATGCGGAACTATATCTTCTGACAGTCACCATTTTGTTTTAAATCGAAATTTAACTTATTCGTTCGATTAAGAACTAAAACAACTTATAAACTAACTAAAAATTTTATTTTATTTTAGGTAATCTTGTTCAGAGATATGAGCCGTTTTTTTTAAAGTGGTACAAGTCCATTTTTTCATACATCGAGACATTTAAGGGTTTGCGTTTAAATGAATTAAAAAATATTGGAAAAAGTTACTCAATTCGGATGAAGTTTTTAACATTATAAACCTGTTAAATTTTACTATGCAATAATAATTATTGAAATTGTTAAAGAAAATAAGCTCATTTTTTTTTCAAAGTGGACTTATACCACTTTCAAAATTAACGGCTCATATCTTGATCACCACAAAACGCTTTTTTTAAAAGCCTCTCGAAAATAATCTGTAACTAGTGAAAAAGTCAATATTTTTTAATGAAAAATTTGTGATAACATCTTTAAGATATGTTGTTTTAAATGCAAAATGGGGTTTTCAATAAATACACGTCTTCAAAAAATATTAGTGAAAAATTGTGTTTTTATTTTGCCTTGCAACTAAGTATAACCCCTTAATGCAGTTATAAGATAAATTTTCGCATTACTGTGGCGAAACTCTTTTTGTTTGTAAAGGATCCCACTCACCATGTAGCACGTTCTACTAGCAGAAAGTACTTTTTGTGTAAATGTTTCGAAACATTTTAAATTACTGGGTCAACAACAGATCTATAACAAAAATTAATCCCTAAATTTTCCATTTGAAATTCTGTCCTTCTGTAGTCTATACAAATCTAGACCTCCTGACCAACACCCACCGAATTTGGTACAATCATTCTTTAGAACTCTGTGGGAAACGTAATCTACAAAAAATAAATCCCCACTTGATTTGTCTTAGGCGTGCATAGGGGGCTGTAATCAATTCGAAATACCCACAGAATACCCACGATCACAGATCAATTACACCGAATTTGATATGCACTACCCTACAATAATGGACCGGACAGCGAGATGTGATAGTATATGGGAAAGAATACATTCTTTAATAGAGGAATGGTCCCCCACGTGCTGCAATTACACTAGCAACCCTTCTGGCCATACTTTCAACACGGTTTTGATACACAGCTATGGGTATTTGTGTCCATTCCTGTTGCAAGAACGTCGCCAGCTCAGCTGTAGATTTCGGACGTGGTTTCCTGGTCCGTAAGCGTCGCTCTAACTCGTCCCACAAATGTTCCATGGGGTTTAGGTCGGGACTCCGAGCATGTCAGGGAAGACGTTTTACATCCATATCTTGATACCACTGCTTGACAGAGGCTGCAACATGACATGGAGCGTTGTCGTACTTGAAGTAACATTCGTCCATTTTATACAATTTCCAGAGCGTAGGAAAAACCTGATTGTCCAAAATGTTCATGTAGGCGTCGACTTTCGATTGACCAGGAACAACATGCAAAAGTCCCAGGCCATACCACGAAAAACATCCCCAAACAAGTAGTCAGATTTTATGCAAATCCGCTGGCGTCCTGTCCATTATTGTAAGGTAGTGTACTTATTCTTAAGAACCCTTCTCAAAACGCAAACTACATATCAGCCAACTTTCGATTTGAAATGGTAATGAAGTGGGGGCTAAAATCAATTTAGAAGTAGCCGTTGAGTAATATTACAATCTATTACAACCTATTCAACACGAACAACGCCGGGCAATTTTGCTAGTTGTAATCTAGGAAAAAAAAAATGCTATGCATTTTCCTAGCAACATTTCTCTCCTCTTCATTTTCAATAAAAGATAATCCCACAATTTATTCTATCCGTCAAACAGAAAGGAAAACTTAAATACGTGTGACAAGAAACCAGAAATATATGTAAATACAACAAACAACCAGAAATCTCATTTTAAAACGTCAAAAGAAAACTCTCCCGACAAAAAATAAATTTTTATATTCCGCCAGAGCTGTTTAAAAGCGAAGAAAGCGATTATCAAAGAAAGGATCAATTCTCGTCAATTCTCGGAAGAAAAAGAAAAGCGACCGGATCCCCTCTGCTAAAGTATTACCTACGAGGTTCCTGTAGCGTTAAATTACTTCCCCTAAAGCCTACATTAATGTTGTGCTTGTTCTAATAAAGGCAGTGTGGAATCTGTCATCCACGGCTGCCTGTTGACCTGTTCCAAAGAGATCTCTCAGGCGGACCAAATCGTATTTCAGTGTAATGTCAAGTTTTTAATAATTTCTTCTCGCCGAGACTTAATTCCTTTGACGTCAAGAAGGTTTTCACTTTTCGCCTCACGACCTTTCCTTTGCTTCCCGCGGTCAATTCTTTTTCATAAGAATTTTAAATTACCTTTGGTGCAAGAAGGTGGGAATGAAAGGTGTTCGAAATTACAGTCCGTGCTTCAAAACAATAAAACGAGCCAAGCGTTGCGATCAGTTCTCTTCCGTTCACACACGCGAAAACAATTATTAGTTTATAAAAAAACATGAGTTTTTTTTGGAGCCACTGAAAGAGAAAGATCACTTAATGAAGAAAATATTATGCTTTGTTTTAACGATTTTTTTTCTGTACATTTTGGTAAATAAGAAATAGCGCATTATTCGTTGTATTTTTCTTTTAACTGAGGGTATCACTCATATATCCAGTCATGATTTTTAACAAATTGTGACCTTCTTGACCAATATAATCCTTCCTAGCATTCTTTCAACCAATAGAATCCATGCTAGCATTCTTTCAACTAATAGAATCCATTCTAGCATTCTTTCAACCAATAGAATATATCCTAGCATTCTTTCAACCAATAGAATCCATCCTAGCATTCTTTCACCCAATAGAATCCATCCTAGCATTCTTTCAACTAATAGAATCCGTGCTAGTCTTCTTTCAACTAATAGAATCCATCCTAGCATTCTTTCAACCAATAGAATCCATCCTAGCATTCTTTCAACCAATAGAATCCATCCTAGCATTCTTTCAACCAATAGAATCCATCCTAGCATTCTTTCAACCAATAAAATCTATCCTAGCATTCTTTTAACTAATAAAATTCATCCTAGCATTCTTTCAACCAATAGAATCCATCCTAGCATTATTTTAACCTAGCATTCTTTCAACCAATATAATCCATCCTAGCATTCTTTCAACCCATAGAATCCATCCTAGCATTCTATCAACCAATAGATGCGCTTATTTAGTCATATAGTGTGGCTATGAATGCATGCTAATTTAACTCCCAAAACTAAAAGCATTATATAATCCCTAGATGTCGATTCTGTAAGTATGTTTGATTGCTATACTGTGCCACCCCGTGATATACTCAGACCGGAAAAAGAAAACAATCGGAATATCGGAATGGCCAAATTTATTATGATTGGTTGTATTTTGGCGCCAGCTGCTGTTCTTGTGGCACGCGTTTTACGACTTGAGAATAGCAGGTGAAAATAGAAGCATCATCTGCAGGTGGTGTTCTTCCAGAATGATATCTGACTGGTCTTTGACTTTTGCCGTTGAGCCATTTTAAAGACTACGGCAGAGGCCGTTGGGGAGACGACAGAGAAGAGAGCTAGAAGCAACGTGTGAGATTGTTCCCCGCGCGGGTCTGTGACATACATACTTTGAAGTATGGGAATATGTTAAAGCAATTATGTAAATAGTGTATATATTCTTGTTCTTGGAACAAATAATAAGAAGTAATTATCTTAGCTGTTGGTTGTCTTCTTCTTCTGCACGATTCGTACAGTTTTCATGCTACCGTTTTTGGGGCGATGACACCACAATATTGAAACATCGTATGTATTTCAAAAGTTATATCATACATATCTTTTCATGTGTTTCAAATTCTTAGAAAACTTCACCAAGAGCATAAAAGCTTCTCCAAGCCCTATTTTGAAGGACAATACTTCGATTACATTTCAGCGTAACTGACAACAACACATCAACACCTGTCGATGACATTTTTTCAAAACCCTTTTTCCGCCGTGGCTCAGTGGTTTTACCCACTGCCCTATAATCCTACTAGTTGTAGGCTGCGAAAGTTCACTGCCTGAAACTGCCTCTCTTTCAACTGTGTTAGTGAAAACTTTACATTTGTGTGTATTTACGGGACGGATAGATATTGTTTGGCTCAGCTTGGCCAGATCTAAACCAACCCAAATCCTTCTGATACTTGGGCCGCGGCATTACGGTTGGAAGGGTAACGGATTGGAAACCGGAGGGTTTGCGAGTTCGAAACTAGATCCAAACAAAGACAGTCGTTTACGTGGGGGGCTGGTGCACGTTAAATCTGCCGCGGCGTCCTCACGTAGGCGTGGAGTGGAAGTTTGGTGAGTAGGACACCAGTTCACGTGACCGGTCATCATCTGACCGCGATTTAAAATTTCGAGGTGTTGACCTCGGATTTTTCCCATTTGGGATTGATCTCGGACCGTCTCAAATAGCCCGTTGATTTGCTTCAGTTCGACGTTAATTCAACTACCTACCTATCTACTGTCACTTGTGTGATAAAACTCGGTTTTCCAGTAAAGTCATTTCTCGGAGATCTCAATACTTTTTTTTAGAAATGGGGTTCATTGCTTCGACTACCTAACAAGGAGACCGAGAAGTCGACACCAGGCTTTTATAGCACCAAAGACGATGAAATGTATTTTTTCTTCAGCTCATGCATATTTAAAAAGAAAATCCCGTTTCGTTGATGCTCTTAGAGAAATAACATCAAATTTACCAATCAGTCAAATGACCCGTTTTAAAGTATTTACCATCGCTTTTCCTCAATTGACTTTACAAGGCGAAGCGTCTTGAAATTCTTATGACTAGGGCAACTGTTTTGTTGCAGTAAAAATGGGAAAAGTTGCATTTATCATTCCTTACTGTTGCATTTATTTAAAAAAGTTGCATTTAATTTTAATACACTAAAATCTAAAATAAACTATTAGTAAAAAATGAAAAAATTCAATATTTATTTGTACATTAAAAAAAAAGCTTCTCTTTTTCAACAATTAAATAAATCTTTTGCTTATACTTATACATTCTAAAAATTTCGAATATTCCAGCTATAAAAATTAATGTTATCATTAATCCAGATATGAAATTCTAATTCTTGGACAGAATACATTATACCTCCAATGAAAAGTAAATTATAAAATGAATACCAATGAGAGGTATTTCTGATATATGATAATTAGGGCAACTTTTTTGTTGCAGTAAAAATGGGAAAAGTTGCATTTATCATTCCCTAAAGTTGCAATTTTGACACTAAAATCTAAAATAAATTGTTAGTAAAAAATGAAAAAATTCAAAATTTATTAGTACATTATTAAATACAGAAGAACGTTGATGTCGTTGAATGGCCTATCCTTGGTCAGTAATTTCTTCAACATTGAGAAACTGCGCTCGACAGAGACTGATGTTGCCTGACATTGTTGCATTGGACTTTTTCTTCAGTTGTGAAACAAGTGTACCACTCAAGTAACTTGGAGCAATCGCGGATAAAGCACCTTGAGTGTGATTCCAGCCGCAGTCATATAATATGCTGTATAGGATAGCAAAAGCGCAAAATCCTTTCGCTCAATGTTCAGAAAATTTAAAACGTCATCTACAAGGAAACAACATAGTGATGATCGAAACTCACCTCTCAAACTCTGCAGTCGATTACGCAAGTTTCCTCTGGATTATCATGAGTGCCAACCAATGTGTTGAAGTACTTCTTGCAATTTATTTCTCTTTCGTCTGTTAGGACGAATACCTTCTTTCCATGAACTTTTTGTTTGATCTGCAATACTCCTGCGTTCGCAAGATCAGACACATGTGATTGAAGGGTTGATTCAGAGGGCAAAAAATTAAATAGTAATTTCATATAAATTAATTTTAAGCTAAATTGTAAAAAGTTGCAATCATGCAAAAAGTTGCATTTATGTTGCGGTTATAACACACTTATAAAACACCCCATGTTTTTTGTTTTTTAGTACTTTACATAAATACAAATACAAATACAAATATTGACGACCAGCTACAGACTCAAGCCCAACAAGGCTGGTCCTTTGTTTATGAATTCTCCAATTCCCACTGACTATCCAATTGTGTCTTAAATTCGTACACTCCCTTTGAATTAACTATATTTTCTGGCAACGCGTTCCAACTGTCTATTACCCTATTAAAGTAGTAGTTTTTCCTTAAATCCCGATTAAAATGTGTCTTATTCAATTTATACCCATGGCCCCTTGTTCTGTTATCCCTATTGAAATTTAAGCCCTCTGTGTCCCCTTGTTTTACAAACTTGAAAAGCTGAATCAAATCGCCCCTCCTTCTTCTTCTTTCCAGTGTATACATGTTTAGCTTACTTAAACGTTCATTATAGTCGAAATTTGCTAGCCCCTTTATTATTTTTGTAGCTCTGTGCTGAACCCTTTCAATTGATTCTATGTCCTTTCTCATATATGGAGCCCAGAATTGTACAGCATATTCTAGATGTGGTCTTACTAAACCCTTATATAATGGCAAGATTATATTCTTATCCCTTGAAGTTACAGTCTTTTTAATATACCCCAATAACCTATTAGCCTTTTTACCCGCAGCTGAACATTGGTGACCCATTTTAAAATCCCTGTGAATTATCACCCCAAGATCCTTGACTGTTTCTCCCTCCTTTACCTTTACTCCCTGCAGACAGTACTCGGCTCCACTGTTCCTGTAACCCATATGCAGAACTTGACATTTCCCTACATTAAATGACATACCCCATTTTACAGCCCATTCGGATATCTTATCAAAATCCCCTTGTAAATTTTCTATCTGTAACTTGGTATCCACTGTCCCCCATATTTTTAAGTCATCTGCAAATATACTGATTCTATTCTTGATCCCCTGACCTATATCATCTATGAAAATTATAAATAAAATTGGTCCCAAAACTGATCCCTGAGGCACCCCACTTATAACTTCTGTCCACTGTGAATAATAAAGCATAGAACGTATGAAAAAAAGTTGCATTTGTTGCAAAAAGTTGCCCTACTTATGACATTAATTTATTATAGATATTTACCCTCTCTTTACCTCTCCCTGCATCCAACATGTGTATGAAGCACGCCTGATTTTAATGCGACAGGTCATTTGATTTTTCTAATATCTCATGTATTTTCACAACACTGTACTTGCATGTGTTTTTAAAACCATTCTATATACACAAAATAATAAGCACACATGCTGCTTTAAGAAAAAAAGGACTAATGTACTAAGTTACTAATGTACGTAAAAAGTGACAGGAAAGATACTGCCATGAAAATAAAATGTCATTAAAACCTTCGCTATGTTCATGAAATATGTTGCGGAAAGTTTTTATCAGAACAACTTTGATTCTGTAAAGAATGTGGCAAATAAATCGATATTTTATTGTTGAAAAATCAGTGAAAGTGGTATGAAGTCTACCACACTTTGGCTTATGAAATACTAGCCAATATGCGTGGCTAGCCCGGCGTTGTCCGTGCCCGTGATGTAAGGTATTAATCAGGTGTAAAGTTTTCCGCTGATTTCAAATCCGTTGAAAATATATTCAATTTAAAAATTATTTATTTAAAGAAAATCATATTTTTAGGTAACAATCTAAAGTGAAATTTTCGCCAGGTTTCAAATCCGTTGAAATTTTTAATCTATCTTTAGCAATTCTGATTTTCCGAAAAAAACCTTAACAATCCCAGGCAATATGTTTTTTATTTCTCGCTCTCATTGAAAATGAGAATGGAAGCGGAAATGGAATGGGACAGGAAATGTAATCTGTTTCTTTTTTTTAACGCGAAGGGCAGAAGATGCAATCTGTTTTTTTTTTTTTGGAAAGAGAAAGTTCACGTGACGTCACAATCTCTTGTGAAAATAAAAAGATGAAAAAAAAATGGCATGGTTCCAAGGCCATTGTGGGTAGAAAAAGTCCTCCGCGTTTAAAGAACCCGTTGGAGAATTAAACTATTAAATTCATTTAAAAATCTTCTAGATTGAATTTTAAAATTCGCCGCTGCCCAAAAACTGCAAAAAATTCGGACAGCCTGTGTGCCAAATCTCATTGCTGTAAGTGTTATAGAATCGTCAGGATTTTGCGGCCGTGAAAAAAACAGACAAACACTTCCCCTTTTATAATAGTAGAGATTAATAACATACTAATTATGCTTATCAGTGTATGGTATTGATATAGTCTCCAATTGTGCATCCGTCAGAAAACATAGGTTAAATGTGCATTGAATCACTTTAATAATAAACTTTAGATTATTGCTCCGTTAACTAAAATTAGAAATGAAAAAAAACTTTAACAACTTAAAAATAATTTAACAATATAACAAAATTGTATTTAAAACGTGTTCTCACTTCAGTGGAAATTTGTATTTGTATTTCATGGATCGATGATGCAAACATGTTTAATGAGAAGTTTCAATTATGCATGCAGTTGCACTGAATTAGAAATCATAACCTCAAAACATGCATTTCTTTAGTTAGCTTGTAAGCACAGATTTATTATAATCGAAATGTTTCTGTGTTACATCTCGATGAGAGATTCATGGAATCAGTCTAAAAAACTTTAGTTAATATATCAAAGGACAAAAATTAACTCTGCTTTCTCTGAAGATATATAATGATTTCCGAACTGATCAATTCTCTAAATACGTATAGGGGATGCGAATATAGGTATCGACGGATGATCTTTGAAAGCTCTGAAAAATACCACCGCTTCTTTCAAAAAACCTTTATCAACTTTTGTATTTGTATATAAATAAAATACAATATTATTGAGCTAGGAAGAAATTTATATTAGTTCATGTTTTCTTGCAATCAAGAAAGCATCATTATGCTGAATTCTTGTATTTGCAATCGCACGTATTATTTCATTTTCAATCGCAACTTTGTCCGCAAGTGCATCTCACAATTTTCAATAGTTACATAGAATGAAATCACCCCAAAATAAGACATAGCAATGTGAATTACTTAAAACAATATTTATAATATTTTTATGAAAGAGCACCTTTACGAATATGACGGAATATTATTATATGTTTAAGCAACACATATTTTATTTCGATATAGTGGCTTCCATAATTCAGTATACACCATGCACAAATATTTTTAAAAGTACAAAATTCTGAAATATAAATAATCATTTTAACTTAAACTTTTATAGACTTGTTAAAGTATGCATTGAGAGAGAGAGAGAAACAGATTAGATTAAAAACAATTCCCTATTCTCCCCTATAACATTCTAAAGATAGGTTTTAAATCTCAAATTTGCAATATTCTATGTCTCAAAAGTATACGCCCAGACTGCTTCGTCCATAAACAAATATGACAAAAGCTTAAAAGCCTAACAACGTTAAGAAGTTTGTAAGCCGAAGGGAACTGAATTAACAAGAATGTGCGTTATTTTTGTGAGTACTTTAGCACATTTTTATTACTAGGACAAGAAAATTACAAGTGTATTGAGCTCATGAGTTTACGATGGGCTGTATAGATGCAGTTTAAAGTGATACGGAAACTTTAATATAGCTATTTTTGCTCTGCACCTCGTCTCTCTGGGGAAAGGCTATATACAAAAGAATGTGACTGCATCTAAATATATTTAAGCACTTTAAAAAACATTTTTCAATCTAGTTAAATACTTCACATTTTAATGATTTCATCAATATATACAAAATTTGAAACCTCCCCAGTACCCGTACCCCCCAAGTACCCAGTACAACCCCGTACGAGCAACTAAACACACGCATGCTTGGGAATGGGCATTACATGCTGAGGAACTGAGGGTACACTTTTAGAATTCTGATAAACATAATATATCTTTTTTTAAATAAATCGTTGATCACTCCATAACGCATATAATAACTTATTTCTATCAATGCTACATACACACAGTTGTTGTTTCTCATGCCTACACAGGCAGACCAGAGGAGTGCCAGGCCCGTCGAAGACGGCAAGAGGGGTGCGCCTTCCATGTTATTGAGCCCCATTGGGAGGAAGTCCGACTTTGCTCGACATACATGACACATCCGTTTTACAGGAAGGTCCCTTTCAGACATCCATTCACTCACACATATCGTAATTTAGATCCCAATCAGAGGCCGATAACCCCCTGATCAGGTACCCCCAGAGGTATTGATTTAGTATGGGAAAAAGGGGGACTTTGTGACCACGACCTATTTAACGTGCCCCAGTCACCATTAGTGAACACGACGGTCTTTAGTCAGGTCGAAGCGCCGATCTCGCAATCATCAGAATTGCAGGCTCCGCCGAGGACAGAACTCACAACCCTTCTGATGCGAGCCCGACGCTCTACTGACTGAGCTACCTCGGCTCACCTACACACTAAATATTATAGGATGACCGTTAATCATAATATGGATTAAAGTCTATCCTCGGAATAAAAAGTTACATCCCTCCTAATCTGAATAAAGATCACCCACTCTTACAAAATTTATTATTAATACTTAGATACTTTATTCTATGGAAATATGAACTGGTATTCAGTATAAATGATATATAGACGATAACGCAGTTATTCTTGCATTCTAAACTGTACAGTTTATGAGTAAGAGTTGTTTGCTTTTTCCCTAATATTGTAAAAGGAAGTGTTTGTCTGTCTGTTTGTTTGTTTCGCGGCCACAAAATCCTTGACGATCTATGGCACTTACAGCAATGAGATTTGGCAGATAGGTAATCCAAACTGTTTGCAATTTTTAGGTCGCGGCGAAATTTTAAAATTTAATCTAGAAGATTTTTAAATGAATTGAATAGTTTTATTCTCTACCTGGTACTTCAACGCCTGTCTTCCGCGAAAGAAGAATAACCCCAATCTTGACTTTTCTACCCACGTGACCTTGCAGTCAACCTTTCATCGCCCCGGAGAATGCTCAGAAAATTATTTTTTACGTTTCCGCTTTCATTTTGCACACGGAGAAAATTATTTTTTACGTTTGCGCTTTAATTTTGCCCGGAGGAATGTTTTTCCAGCCAGACAAATCTTTTAACTATAGTTACAGTTCTTTTTTCTATCTCCTGGACCGTTAAATATAGAGTAAAAATTTCAACGGATTTGAAATCTGCAGAAAATTTCAATTTAGATTAATACCTAAAAATATGATTTTCTTTAAAAAAATAATTTTTAAATTGAATTATATCTTCAACGGATTTGAAATCTGCGGAAAATTTTACACCAGATTAATACCTTACACCACTGGCACGGGCAATGTCGGGATAGCCACGCAGTGGCTAGTGTTCTATAATTAGTAGCATTATTTAATCCGTTAAATTTGAATATATAACAGGGTAGCATATGAATATTCTTCACATTCTCAAAACATTTTTTATTTATTTGTCTATGTATATGTCATTGGGAGCCCAGGATTGTGTGCCAATTTTTGAAGTAAATATTACTACGAACCTTATATATATGTATATGTAACATAACATATAGTTAAAAGCCAAAGTGTAGTGTGTAGAAAACTTTTGAAGCGTAGAAAGTAAAATGAAAAATAGGGCTCTGACATTTTTTGAAGGTGCATTGCGGTTTAATGAAGTTAGGTCCCTATTGGGTAAAGTAGATGCAATCAACATCAAGTAAATAGTCACACACACACACAAGAAAGTTTTACTGACACAGAAGTTGGACATACGTCCAGGAAGGAATTGAACCTGTGCCACCTCGCAGGTTGCTAGAGCACAGGTTCCCCCAAAGCCACAGGAACCCCGCATTTTCTGGATGAGACACTGAAATTATTTCCTTTGCATTCTATGCATAAACAATTATAGTAGCTTATAGTCCGAGAGCTGATGACGAATTTGGAGAAGGTATTTTAGGCACTATGAAATTGTAAAATAATAGAAATTCAATGTTAGTTGAATAGGGAATCGAAGGTCGGGAACGCCGTTTGCGGTTATTTCGTTACTGCGCAGCATAGGATATTTGCAAAAAATTCATCCCAGCGAGTATCCTTTAAGCACTTAGAAATTTTTTTAATCTCTTAATTTAGCATTCATAGAATGCAGAAATAACACTCCCATAGTGTTTGGACGGTTTTAATGTACAACCCGACTGCCCTGAAGTTGTATTATAATGAACGCAAAAAATATTCTTTAGGCACTCTTAAATTTTTATAGCATGTTTATTAAATACTATTGATAATGTGTGTAAAAAGCCAGACGAATACGGCGGTTTTAAATAATAACCCGACGCAAATACAGACTTTACATAAGTATCGGCAGCTACCGGGGAACTGGCTATCCTAGACGGCAGTGACTTGGCTCGCCGGTCTGCGCTTGATTGCGGAGGAACCACGTGACTCGAGTTTGATATGCAGCTCAAGCTACTTAGAACGGTGCACACATCCGGTTTTTCAACGTGCGGCGCCGCTACCGCAGCGCAAGTGCGGTGTGAGATACATTAGATCCAATGAAGCAGTGCACACATGCCTCCAGCGCCACTGGGGCGACGCACGTCCTACTTGAGTGAAATTTGTACCACAGTTCCCCACGGCGCCGCACAGGAGTCTCCGTTATGAATTAGCTTGTTTTTATAAACACTAGGGGGCTCCGCCCCCTGCTCGCTTACGCTCGCCAACCCCCGGGGATTGCTGCGCAATCCCATTTGGTTTGCTTCGCAAACCAACACTCCTTTCACAGATGTCATTTGGTTTGCTTCGCAAACCAACATTTCTTTCACAGAGTGAAACTATCTGAATAATTCGTATTATGCTGATTTCACTTTCCGGTACATGACGTCACAGCGAGGGCTTCGCGCCCTGCTCGCTTACGCTCGCCGACCCCAGGGATTGCTACGCAATCCCGTTTGGTTTGCTTTCTCAAACCAATACTTCTTTCGCAATTGATTTCACTTTTTTTTGCTTTAACACTTAATGCACCCTAAACTAATAGCCGCATCAGTAAAAAATCTTCTGTATCTTGTTCCCTGTACAATTTTAAGTAAACAGTGTTAATATCAATACATTGTACTTTGTCGGTAAACTGTCTTGAGAACAGAGGGAAAAAAGCGAGCCTTTTTCCTCGCCAAATAAAAAGAAATCGTTTTTATGGCAATTGTTGCTACGATAAATTTGATATCTGGCAAACCCGATAGTAGAAAATGCAACCCACTGCTGTTTGCCGAACCAGCTATGCGAACTGAAAAATACGAAATTTGTGTCACCAACTTTTGATTGCATCGAATTTATTTATGAACCAATTTTAAAAATAATTGTACCGTAAGAAAGAGTACATTGTGAGGTATACTGCAATATTTTTAAAATTAAAAACTAACAGTAATACTATATAGATATGACCATTTTAGTTTTGTATCGGAAGTTACGATCTGAAAGTTCCGAAAATTGTATGACCTACTTTTAATTGCATCGATTTTGTTTATTAACCAATTTGAAAAATAATTGTACCATAAGAAAGAGTGTAATGTAGTGTATTCAGTGATGTTCTCAAATTTAAAAAATAATCGTTTTTGCCGTAGACATAACGGTTTTAACAAAACGTAGCGAAAATATCCGAAGATTCCGAATTTTGTATCACGAACTTTCGATCGCATCCAATTTAATTATTAACCAATTTCAAAAATAATAGTACCGTAAGAAAGAGTATATTCTGAGGTATACTGCGATATTTTAAAAATTAAAAACTAATAGTAATTAGATATAGATACGGCAGTTTTAAAAAAAAGTAACAAAAATGTCCCGATTTTTCCCGAATTTCAAAAAAATATTATCAAGAACCACATTTAAATTTCAAAAAAACTCGACGAGCTTCAAAAATTTACGTTGAGAGGTACTCTTAAAAAAAAACTCACGACTAAAGACTGAAATTTTGAATGTGTTTTGCTCACTCGCGGAAGAAATTTCACTTCTTCAACTTTAACACTTAATAAAACCTAAACTAATAGCCGCATCGGAAAAAAATCTTAATAATTATCCAGGGAATACGATGAAGAACAAAGCATGTTAATTTCATATTTTTCCGATCAGTACTTTCTCGGGAAACCGTCTAAGAATGGAGCTAAACAACAAAAATTTCAATTCTTCGGCGGCGGCGGCGGCGGCGGTAACTTTTTTTTAATATAGAGAGATGTGGAATATAAATAATAATTTATAAATGGTTGTATCCAGTAACGTCTATTTTGTTACGAAATATATATATATTTTTTACACCAAGTAAGCAAAATAAATACGTTTCCTACGATAGAACATTTATCGCAAATGGCGCGAAATGAATTCGTGCGTCATTTCACGGTTATGTGTGCATAGTTGGGCTGCGTTACCGCAGTGCCGCCGCACGTTGAAACACCAGATGCGAACATAGGGCTTTATTAAGCATTTTGGATGAGTTAATTTTTTTTTCACGCAAATGTGACCACGCTGAAAATTATTTTGAGCTCATTCTAATTTTTTTTAAACGTTTTTTAAATACGGTTTTGATATTAACACTTTAAGCATTAACATATGTACATGTGTATATACATAGTAGTCCGAGAGCTGATGACGAATTTGAGGAAGGTATTTTAGGCACTGTGAAGTTGTAAAGTAGTAGTAAATCAATGTTAGTTGATTAGGGAATCGAGAGTCGGGAACGGCGTTTGTGGTTATTTCGCTACTGCGCAGCATATGACATTTGCAATAAATGAATCCCACCGAGCATCCTTTAGGCACTTAGAAATTTTTTTAATATCTTATTTTAGCATTCATAGAATCCAGAAATAAAACTCCCAGACTGTTTGGACGGTTTTAAAGTATAACCCGACTGCCCCGAACTTGTATTATAATGAACGTAAAAAATATTCATTAGGCACTCTGAAAATTTTATAGCATGTTTATTAACTTTTATTGAAAACATGGGCAAAAATCCAGACGAATACGACGGTTTTAAATAACTACCCGACGCAAATAAAGATTTTACATAAGTATCAGCTGGATGCCGGCAGCTGCCAGGGCCCTGGCTTGCCGGTTTGTGTGATTGATTGCTGAGTAACCACGTGACTCTAGTTTATTGTACAGCTCAGGCTGCTTGCAAAGCATTTTGGAGAAGTTTATTTTTTTTTCACGAAAATGTGACCACGCTGAAAATTATTTTGAGTTCATTGTCATACTGTTTTTTGAGGTTTTCAAAATCTAATTGTGTTATTAACATTTTAAGTATTGACATATGCACATGTATATAACTATGTATACATGGAAATAATAAATTATTATAGAGATAATATTTGTTTTTATAGAGACTACGTATTTTATACGTTATATATCGTTAATTTACAATGGAACTAAAAACTTTGAGTTGTGTAATTTGTAAAAAAACCAATAATGATAAAGTGATTATTTTTAACGAAGAACGACTAGCACAATGCAAAAACATTTAAAAAATTCTCCAAAAAAAGGGCTTGAAATTTGCTAAAGTGATTCTACCATCAGATGCAACAACGACAAAAGGGTACCATGTTCGATGTTACAGAAATTTTTCAGCTGTGATGAAACAATATACAGAACAACCATCAACAACAACACTTCCAGAACCTTCAACTTCATCAGGTAAAGTACGCTATTTTATACTTATTTCAAAAAACTTAAAATATACGTCTTACATTAAAAACGAAAAAAATAAAAATAAAATACAAATTTATAAAATTATATATAATGAAACTAAAATTCTACAAAATTGAACCTAATATAGATATAGGTCATCTGTTGTTGATATACAGATAGCCATACGACATTAGACTTATTATAACACCTGTTGATGAAGTATCAGGTAACTATGCTTTCATTTGAAAAAACTTTATTTAAACTCTCTTGCTAGATGCTGAGCTTAAGAGTACAGATGCAATATTTATAAGTTCTATAAATCTTCTTATCTACCCATAGGACTTTTTTGTCGCGTTCATGTAAAATCTTTATTTGCGTCGGGTAGTTATTTAAAACCGTCGTAATCTTCTGGCTTTTTGCCCATATTTTCAATAATAATTAATAAACATGCTATAAAAATTTCAGAGTGCCTAAAGAACATTTTTTGCGTTCATTATATTACAAGTTCGGGGCAGTCGGGTTATACTTTAAAACCGTCCAAACAGTCTGGGAGTGTTAGTTCTGGATTCTATGAATGCTAAAATAAGAGATTAAAAAAAATTTCTAAGTGCCTAAAGCCGGCCTCGAAATAGATTTTTTAATACAGGTGCACCTTGTGCACCTAAGTTTTTAAATTAGGTGCACAAGGTGCACTATGTACACCTAATGGGAAAAAATTAGGTGCACAATTATATTTTCATGTGCACAGTGTACCTGTGCACCCGGGTATTTCGAGCCCTGGCCTAAAGGATACTCGGTGGGATTCATTTATTGCAAATGTCATATGCTGCGCAGTAGCGAAATAACCACAAACGCCGTTCCCGACTCTCGATTCCCTATTCAACTAACATTGATTTACTACTATTTTACAACTTCACAGTGCCTAAAATACCTTCCCCAAATTCGTCATCAGCTCTCGGACTACTATGTATATACATAGTTATATACACATGTGCATATGTTAATGCATAAAGTGTTAATAGCAAAACCGTATTTAAAAAACCTTTAAAAAACCTTTAAAAAAATTACAATGAGCTCAAAATAATTTTCAGCGTGGTCACATTCGCGTGAAAGAAAATTAACTCATCCAAAACGTTTTATAAGGCCCGGTGCACACATCTGGTTTTTCAACGTGCGGTGCCACTGCGGTAACGTAGCCCAACTATGCACACATAAACGTCAAATGACGCACGAATTCATTTCGCGTCATTTGCGATAAATATTCTATCGTAGGAAACGTATTTATTTCGCTTACTTGATGTAAAAAAAAGTTTATTTTGTAACAAAATAGACATTATTGGATACTATCATTTATTGATTATTATTTATATTGCACTTGTTTACGAAAACAAGCTAATTCAGAAGTGAGACTACTGTGTGGCGCCGTAGGGAACTGCGGTACAAATTTCAATCAAGTAGGATGTGCGTCGCCCCAGTGGCGCTGGAGGCATGTGTGCACTGCTTCATTGGATCTAATGTATCTCAGACCGCACTTGCGTTGCGGTAGCGGCGCCGCACGTTGAAAAACCGGATGTGTGCACCGTTCTAAGTAGCTTGAGCTGCACATCAAACTCGAGTCACGTGGTTCCTCCGCAATCAAGCGCAGACCGGCGAGCCAAGTCACTGCCGTCTAGGATAGCCAGTTCCCCGGCAGCTGCCGATACTTATGTAAAGTCTTTATTTGCGTCGGGTTATTATTTAAAACCGCCGTATTCGTCTGGCTTTTTGGACACATTATCAATAGTACTTAATAAACATGCTATAAAAATTTCAGAGTGCCTAAAGAACATTTTTTGCGTTCATTATAATACAAGTTCAGCGCAGTCGGGTTGTATTTTAAAACCGTCCAAACAGTCTGGGAGTGTTATTTCTGCATTCCATGAATGCTAAATTAAGAGATTAAAAAAATTTCTAAGTGTCTAAAGGATACTCGCTGAGATGAATTTTTTGCAAATATCCTATGCTGCGCAGTAGCGAAATAACCGCAAACGGCGTTCCCGACCTTCGATTCCCTATTCAACTAACATTGAATTTCTACTATTTTACAATTTCATAGTGCCTAAAGTACCTTCCCAAAATTCGTCATCAGCTCTCCTACTATTATGAGAAAAAAGTTTTTTAAGGCTTTAGCTAAAAAGAGCTATCTAAAATCTGCCTTTTAATAACTAAATGTATGAGGTCGGCATTAGGAGGACATTTCCGTTTCAAGTGTTTTTGACGAGATATCTCGTTCTTTATTATCTCACCAATTTTCATAATGTCGAGGTACCTCGTCTTTCAAGATATTGCCTATTTTTTTATGATGACGAGTCAAGATTTGATCGGTTTGTTTTCTATGACGAGATATATCGTTAATCAAGATAGGGTCAGTTTATTTTCAATGACGAGATATGTTAATCAAGATCTGGTCAGCTTATTTCCTATGAGGAGATATCTCGTTAACCAAGATCTGGTCTGTTTATTTCCTATGACGAGAAATCTCGTTAATCAAGTTCTGGTAAGTTTATTTGATATGACAAGATATCTCGTTAACCAAGATCTGGTCAGTTTATTTCCTATTACGAGATATCTCGTTTACCAAGATATGGGCAGTTTATTTCCTATGACGAGATATCTCGTTAATCAAGATCTGGTCAGTTTATTTCCTATGACGAGATATCTCGTTAATCAAGATCTGGTCAGTTTATTTTCTATGGCGAGATATCTCGTTAACCAAGATCTGGTCTGTTTATTTCCCCATGACGAGATATCTCGTTAACCAAGATCTGGTCAGTTTATTTCCTATGACGAGATATCTCGTTAACCAAGATCTGGTCAGTTTATTTCCTATGACCAGATATCTCGTTAATCAAGATCTGGTCAGTTTATTTCCTATGACGAGATATCTCGTTAACCAAGATCTGGTCAGTTTATTTCCTATGACGAGATATCTCGTTAATCAAGATCTGGTCAGTTTATTTCCTATGACGAGATATCTCGTTAAACAAGATCTGGACTGTTTATTTCCTATGACGAGATATCTCGTTAAACAAGATCTGGACTGTTTATTTCCTATGACGAGATATCTCGTTAACCAAGGTCTGGACTGTTTATTTCCTGTGAAGAGATATTTCGTTAACCAAGATCTGGTCAGTTTATTATTTCCTATGACGAGATATCTCGTTAATCAAGATCTGGTCTGTTTATTTCCTATGACGAGATATCTCGTTAACCAAGATCTGGTCTGTTTATTTCCTATGACGAGATATCCCGTTAACCAAGATCTGGTCAGTTTATTTCCTATGACAAGATATCTCGTTAATCAAGATCTGATCAGTTTATTCTCTGTGACGAGATATCTCGTTAACCAAGATCTGGTCAGTTTATTTTATATGACGAGATATCTCGTTAATCAAGATCTGGTCAGTTTATTTTCTATGACGAGATATCTCGTTAATCAAGATCTGGTCAGTTTATTTTCTATGACGAGATATCTCGTTTACCAAGATCTTGTCTGATTATTTCCTATTACGAGATATCTCGTTAACCAAGATCTGGTCAGTTTATTTCCTATGACGAGATATCTCGTTATCAAGATCGGATCAGTTTATTTTCAATGACGGATATCTCGTTAACCGAGATCAGGTCAGTTCATTTTCTATGACGAGATATCTCGTTAATCAAGATCCGGTCAGATTTCCTAATGACTTAACGCCTACTTCGTCGAGACAATCACGAGAAGGGTTAACTACAAAGAACTCTCTTAAAGTGGGCCCATGGGGTAAAGTGGTGGTATATTGAAAAACACCTATTTTCTCTTTTTAAATTAAAATATTTAGTTAATTCTTTTTAATAGACATATATTGAGATTATGGCAAATATTTTTATTTTTGTTTTAGAAACTGGCAAGAAGCTTAATGTTTACAAACTATCTTTTTTTGTACTTTTTGCTCATGGTATGTTAGTTTAAGCTGCTGATGAACTTTCTTCTAAAATCATTATTAACTAGCAAAAACTATGAATTTTAGTTCAGACTAGTAGAAGAACATCTAAGGAACAGATCTACATTTATCTATATAAATAAGAATGGAGTGTTTGTTTGTACATTCAATATTTTCGACCCATTTCAAGTTTTCTATCCGTTTTGGACCCTTCTGATGCCGAATCCGCCTTTTTTTCGTTTGGTGTCTGTCTGTCTGTCTGTCTGTCTGTCTGTCTGTATGTTGTGCCCTATACACGTCCACACGGTTTAAGATATTTTCATGGAAATTTGCATACAGTGAGTACTTATCTTCATTTAGAGAGTGGTATTGGTTGCGAAAGTCTGTCTGTCCGTCTGCCTGTTCTATGCTCGATTTTGTGTTTGTGTGTTTGTATAGACATCACATGAATTGTATTCCAGATATTTGATTGCAGTGTATTTTATTTTATACATTGTCTATTAGTTTAGTGAATGCAATATTAAACATTTCTTTATTGTTATATTTAGTTCAGTTTCATGCTAAAACACCTGAGTAAGTATACTTAAATCAACCATAATTTGGTAGTTTTGGAAAAATTGGAATGTCTATTAAATATTATGATTATTTCGATTGCTTTACCAGTACTGCTAAAAAAGTAATTATTCTTCAAATTTTTGGAATTTTATGGAATTTCATCTCTAATACTTCATTTATTTCGAGTCTTATTTTTATTCTTTGAGCAATGAAAACGATTTCCGAATATTTGGGACAGACGATATTTTTCAACGAAACGAGAATGAACAAGATCACGCGAGCAGTGATATTTTTTCTGGTTCTTTCGCTCTGAACTAATTTCACATTTCTAAATTTTGTACACTTCTTGTGGCAACTGTGCGAGATCAAGAGATAGAATTGAATCACAAATTAATATCTTTAGAACAATTTTTTTCGACATCTTTTATTTTGTTTTATTTCGCTGTTTCCTGTTTTAAATATTTATTATTTTAATAAATGTGTTTTCCTTCTCATCACACGCAACAGCACCACAAAGTATTAGACTTAAAAATGTTAGGTAAGTCAGTATAAATTTTCAGTAAATTTTAAGTGTAGTTATGTCATTATTGAAATAATAATGCCGTTATTTAAAGAATAATGCCGTTATTGAAAGAATAATAATGTTTAAAAATCCAAACTAGAACTTTTTCAACATTAAAAAATTCGTTGTAATAATGACAGGAGAAGATTGCAAAATTTCTCAATGTCGCATACCGGAGGCAAGAGTGCTACAAGTAAAAAAATATTGTTTTGTTGACTATGAGTGCGAGAGCACTCGCCGTAAATCGTAATTTTAATTAATTGAGTTGAACATGAAAAGAACTTAAGAAAGGGAATTCCAAATCTTCCTATAAATCGTCTTTTATAGAAGTAACCTTAGTATCACCTTTCGTCATTTTGTAGCTTTGTCATACAGCAATTGTGTGATGTATGTGAAATGTATTACATGTATGAATATGCATGTGTAGGATTTGTGTCCAAAGTAAGTTGTAGAAAATATAAAGATGGCGAAAGGTGTAAAAATAAATTTTTACTCTACAAAAAACGTAAGTCATTATATATTTTAATTATCTCTTCAATCTAGAGTAAACTAATTCAAACCGAGTAAGGTCGGGTATTTTGCTAGTATATAAATAAGAATGAAGTGTTTGTTTGTACATTCAATATTTTCGACCCATTTCAAGTTTTCTATCCGTTTTGGACCCTACTGATGCCGAATCCGATTCTTTTACGTTTGGTGTCTGTCTGTATGTTGTGCCCTATACACGTCCACACGGTTTAATATATTTTCATGGAAATTTGCATACAGTGAGTACTTATCTTCATTTAGTGAGTGGCATTGGTTGCGAAAGTCTGTCTGTCCGTCTTTCTGTTCTTAGTTCGATTTTGTGTTTGTGTGTTTGTGCAAGCATCACATGAATTTTATTCCAGATATTTGATTAGAATGTGTTTATTTCATACATTATCTATCAGTTTAGTAAAGGCAATGTTAACCATTTCTTTATTGTTATATTTAGAAGAGTTTCATGCTAAAACACCTGAGTAAGTATACTTAAATCAGCCACAATTTAGTAGTTTTCGAAAAATTGGAATGCAGTTTGAGTATTACGATTACTTTGATTTGCTTTACCAGTACTGCTGAAAAACCAATTATTTAAAAAAAAAAAAAAACATTTTATGGTGAAATTTTAGTTCTGATACTTTATTTATTTCGAGTCTTATTTTTGTTCTTTGCGCAATGTAAACGATTTCCGAACATTTGGGACAGACGATATTTTTCAACGAACGGGAATAAAACGGAAACTCGTGTTTCTTTCGCTATGAATTAATTTCGCATTTCTAAATTTTATACACTTTTTAGTTGTAAGTTGTGGCAACTGCAAGATCAAGAGATAAAAAGGAATCACAAATTACTCGTAATATCTTTAGAACAACTTTTACCCGACATCTTTTATTTTGTTTCATTTCGCAGTTTTCTTTTCAAATATTTATTATTTTAATCGTGTTTCTTTTTTATCACACGCAACACCACCACAAAGTATTCGACTAAAAGTAGCAGGTAAGTCAGAATAAAGCATATTGTAAGTGTAAATATGTCATTATTGAAAGAATAATAATGTTTAAAAAATCTGAACTAGAACTTTTCAAACATTAAAATATTCTTTGTTATAAAGACAGGAGAAAATTGCGAAATTCAACAATGCCATGTTGTTGCATGCCAGATACAAGAGTGCCAGAAGTAAAAAAAATATTGTTTTGTTGACTATGAGTGCGAGAGTACTACTCGCAGATAATTGTCGTGTTTATTAATGGAGTTGAACATGAAAAGAACTTAAGAAATGGAATTCCAAATCTCCCTCAAAATCGTCTTTTGTAGTAGAAACCTTAGTGTCAGCTTTCGTCATTTTGTTGCATTGTCATACAGCAAGAGTGCGATGTATGTGAAATGCATTAAATGAATAGATATGCATGTGTAGGATTTGTGTCCTAAGTAAGTTGTAGAAATTTTAAAGATGGCGAAAGGTTTTAAAATATTATTTCATTCTACGAAAAACGTAAGTCATTATATATTTTCATCATCTCTTCAATCTAGAGTAAACCAATTCAAACCGAGTAAGGTCGGGTATTTTGCTAGTAGAAAGATAAGAATACATTTTATAATTCTGTTTATTATGAGTTGTTTTCTGAGGTGGGGTAATTTGATGGTATGGTTAGGCTTGGCAAGTGTTGTATGATACGGTTATTTTTTTACCTCTGTGATAACTTTAGTAAATGTCTAATGTACTACAACCATTAGATGTTGGAGTGTTTTCTCCTATGAAAAAAGCTTGTAAAGAGATTTTGAAACATTGGTTCAGAGAAAGCATATTACAAAATGTTTCGAAAGCACCATCTCCATTTCACTTGAAGTTGTTTGAAAGAATGAAATCGGAAAAATGCAGTAAATGGATTTAAAGGAGCTGGACTTTATCTCTGCAAACTCTCTCGCACTCCATCTGTAAATACTGTTTTAGCCATTGAGAATTCAAAGAAAAAGCGAAAAAGAGTACACAGTAAGAGTGGTGGGGTTTTAACCATTGAAATGGTTTTGGAACGGTTGGATCTCTTCGCAATTCGAATTTGACAATGAGCGTTGTCCGTGGTGTTGGTTTGCTTTGCAACACCACGAGCAATGCCGTGATGACTGTTATCCAATAGGCTACGACTTCCCATTTGGTTTGTTAAGTAAACCAACACCACGGGCAACTCCATTATGGCTGTTATCCAATAGTATACAATGGGGTGCCGGTCAGTAGTATACAGTGGGTTTCCAGCTCAGGTGTTGCCTCGTCATCTGACCGTGGTTCAAAATTATGAGATGTTGTCCTCGGATCTTTCCCTTAAGGGATTGATCCCGGACCGTCGTCAATAACCCGTTGTGTTGCTCTAGTACGACGTTAACTAAAAAGTACCATTTTTTTTACCAATAGTATACACTAATTTTAGAACTACCCCACTTTCCCTCACCATGGAGTATAGTGAGGCTATCAAAACATGCTCTTTTAAATGTGTATCACTGTGAGAAAAGAATCTAACAAAATTGTATGGTTATGCTTGTTTAATCTATATGAATCCAATGTATATAAAATGCTTCAAAAGTTTCATTAAAATAAATTTAATAGGTTGGTTTTAGGGGCTTCTCCAAAAAAAGCTTGATTTTCCCCCACCCGATCCTACACAAAATCTTTTAAACACAATTATTACAACATATTTTGTAAATCATAAAAAAAGATATGCTTAAAATAAAGGTGACACTTTCAACACTACGGGGCTCGACACGGATGTGCCCGATTGCGTTATGAAAAAAATATATAAAAATAATAATATAGGACCAGTTACGAACAGAATAGAAGAGAAAGAGGGTGGGAATCAAAGACAAGTACAAGGAACGTTTAGTCCGAATTCACTCAAAGCGACCCCCAATCAAATCCTTAAGAGATGGATAGTCGTCCGTTAAAAAAGCACTTTCCGAGATCCCCTGATCTCCAACACTTTGCATACTGCAAGATTGGAAAAAAGTGAAGAGTCCCTTCCCCATAGAACTCCTCTCACGTCGCCCAAAGAAATATATAACAAAGCAAAAACCTGACAAAACCAAACGCCCGAAGTTGGAACCGTCGAATCCGCGAAAGCAATCCAAAGGTTAATTTTCCTTTTCCGGAAGACGACGCTTCTCCGAAAGCTGTCCCCTCCCGATAAGCTGTCCTGACACGTTCACGACACACTTTTCCTCCCCCTCCCCCCCTATACCCAGTCTAATGACGCCATCAGGGTTAGAGAGCCGAATTCCATCGCGCGCCGATAGAGATATTGACGACCCAAAAAGCATGCAAGTGTCGAGAGTTAATTTGGTGGCAAGTGACAGATTTCGCATATTAATGGAAAATTTGGGGCTCCCGCCCGGAGTGCGGGTGACAGGTCATTACAGAAGCCCCCGCCGCCTGAGTTCACCTGTTCGAAAGTACCACGGCCCGGATAAAAGGGCTCGCCTCTGAGGGCGGCCGGACAATGCCTCTCACCAGGGTACGTGACACTCCGACACCCGCCAAGGCGCTTACTCTTTCATTCCTCCGCAACTCCAGGTGGGAGGATCGCCGCTCGCGACTCGCATTAATGAGCGAGATTAGTATGCGGCCGGGGTGCACCTTATGTGCTTAATAGGCGTGAGGACAAAGACTGTTTTGAATGGGTAGCTTCTCGCTCTCTCTCTAGCGGACAGTCGAGTCTCCAGATTCGTCTGTACTTAGATTCCCAAGACAAAGGGGACAGGTATGAGGGCGGACGGAATGTCAATTTTATGGATTAGTGGTACGGACAAAGGGTCCGGGATTTCTGATGTGATTGCGCTGCATACATATTTAAATTAATTTAGATGCTGGCTCTGTCGCTCTGCGGTTCGGTTTTACTTCGGGGATAATGCGGTAGATCTCAAATCGAGGGTTGATACTGCGATCTGAGGTTGGTATGTCCAAGTTTGGTGCTTGCAAGTTTATGAATGGTCCGTGCTGAATAAATGTTTTTAATAGGCGTGATGACAAAAACAGTTTGGAACGGATAGCTTCCCTCTCGCCGGACAGTTAAATCTCGAGTCTCCAGATTCCTCTTTACTTAGATTTGAAAGACAAAGAAGACAGATATAGCTGTGGACGGACTATCGATTTTATGGATTGAGGGTACGAACATAAGATCTGGGTATTCTGATGTTGATTGCGTGTATACATATTTAAATTAATTTAGATGCTGGCTCTGTCGCTCTGCGATTAGGTTTTACTTTGGGGATAATGCGGTAGGTCTCAAATTGAGGGTTGATACTGCGATTTGAGGTTGGTATGTCCAAGTTGGGTGCTTGCAAGTTTATGAATGGTCCGTGCTGAATAAATGTTTTTAATAGGCGTGATGACAAAAACAGTTTGGAACGGATAGCTTCCCTCTCGCCGGACAGTTAAATCTCGAGTCTCCAGATTCCTCTTTACTTAGATTTGAAAGACAAAGACAGATATAGCTGTGGACGGACTATCGATTTTATGGATTGAGGGTACGAACATAAGATCTGGGAATTCTGATGTTGATTGCGTGTATACATATTTAAATTAATTTAGATGCTGGCTCTGTCGCTCTGCGGTTCGGTTTTACTTCGGGAATAATGCGGTAGGTCTCAAATTGAGGGTTGATACTGCGATCAGAGGTTGGTATGTCCAAGTTGGGTGCTTGCAAGTTTATGAATGGTCCGTGCTGAATAAATGTTTTTAATAGGCGTGATGACAAAAACAGTTTGGAACGGATAGCTTCCCTCTCGCCGGACAGTTAAATCTCGGGTCTCCAGATTCCTCTTTACTTAGATTTGAAAGACAAAGAAGACAGACATAGCTGTGGACGGAAAATCGATTTTATGGATTGAGGGTACGAACATAAGATCTGGGTATTCTGATGTTGATTGCGTGTATACATATTTAAATTAATTTAGATGCTGGCTCTGTCGCTCTGCGATTAGGTTTTACTTTGGGGATAATGCGGTAGGTCTCAAATTGAGGGTTGATACTGCGATTTGAGGTTGGTATGTCCAAGTTGGGTGCTTGCAAGTTTATGAATGGTCCGTGCTGAATAAATGTTTTTAATAGGCGTGATGACAAAAACAGTTTGGAACGGATAGCGTCCCTCTCGCCGGACAGTTAAATCTCGGGTCTCCAGATTCCTCTTTACTTAGATTTGAAAGGCAAAGAAGACAGATATAGCTGTGGACGGACTATCGATTTTATGGAATGAGGGTACAAACATAAGATCTGGGAATTCTGATGTTGATTGCGTGTATACATATTTAAATTAATTTAGATGCTGGCTCTGTCGCTCTGCGATTCGGTTTTACTTCGGGAATAATGTGGTAGGTCTCAAATTGAGGGTTGATACTGCGATTTGAGGTTGGTATGTCCAAGTTGGGTGCTTGCAAGTTTATGAATGGTCCGTGCTTAATTAATGTTTTTAATAGGCGTGATGACAAAAACAGTTTGGAACGGATAGCTTCCCTCTCGCATGACTGTAAAATATCGGGTTTCCAGATTCCTTTTCAGTTAGATTTGAAGACGAAGAAGACAGATATAGCGTTGGACGAACTGTCGATTTTATGGATTGAGAGAACGAACAGAGGATCTGGGAATTCTGATGTTGATTGCGTTTTCCACATTTAAATTAATTTAGATGCTGTTTTAGTCAATTGCTCTAGAGTTATATTACGTTAAGTCAAAATTGAAAATTGGTACTCCGGTGTTGGTCTAAACAGTGACATATCCGATTTTGGTAGTCTGCGTGTGGATTGATGATACATACTTGATTGATATTATTAATAGTTGCGATGAAAAAGACTGTTTTGAACGCATAGTTTCTCTCTCGCATGACTGTAAAATATCGGGTTTCCAGATTCCTTTTCAGTTAGATTTGAAGACGAAGAAGACAGATATAGCGTTGGACGAACTGTCGATTTTATGGATTGAGAGAACGAACAGTGGATCTGGGAATTCTGATGTTGATTGCGTTTTCCACATTTAAATTAATTTAGAAGCTGGTTTGGTCTATCGCTCTAGAGTTATATTACGGTAAGTCAAAATTGAAAATTGGTACTCCGGTGTTGGTCAAAACAGTGACATATCCGATTTTGGTAGTCTGCGTGTGGATTGTTGATACATACTTGATTGATATTATTAATAGTTGTGATGACAAAGACTGTTTTGAACGGATAGTTTCTCTCTCGCATGACTGTAAAATATCGGGTTTCCAGATTCCTTTTCAGTTAGGTTTGAAGACGAAGAAGACAGATATAGCGTTGGACGAACTGTCGATTTTATGGATTGAGAGAACGAACAGAGGATCTGGAAATTCTGATGTTGATTGCGTTTTCCACATTTAAATTAATTTAGAAGCTGGTTTGGTCTATCGCTTTAGAGTTATATTACGGTAAGTCAAAACTGAAAATTGGTACTCCGGTGTTGGTCAAAACAGTGACATATCCGATTTTGGTAGTCTGCGTGTGGATTGTTGATACATACTTGATTGATATTATTAATAGTTGTGATGACAAAGACTGTTTTGAACGGATAGTTTCTCTCTCGCATGACTGTAAAATATCGGGTTTCCAGATTCCTTTTCAGTTAGGTTTGAAGACGAAGAAGACAGATATAGCGTTGGACGAACTGTCGATTTTATGGATTGAGAGAACGAACAGAGGATCTGGAAATTCTGATGTTGATTGCGTTTTCCACATTTAAATTAATTTAGAAGCTGGTTTGGTCTATCGCTTTAGAGTTATATTACGGTAAGTCAAAACTGAAAATTGGTACTCCGGTGTTGGTCAAAACAGTGACATATCCGATTTTGGTAGTCTGCGTGTGGATTGTTGATACATACTTGATTGATATTATTAATAGTTGTGATGACAAAGACTGTTTTGAACGGATAGTTTCTCTGTCGCATGACTGTAAAATATCGGGTTTCCAGATTCCTTTTCAGTTAGATTTGAAGACGAAGAAGACAGATATAGCGTTGGACGAACTGTCGATTTTATGGATTGAGAGAACGAACAGAGGATCTGGGAATTCTGATGTTGATTGCGTTTTCCACATTTAAATTAATTTAGATGCTGTTTTAGTCTATCGCTCTAGAGTTATATTACGGTAAGTCAAAACTGAAAATTGGTACTCCGGTGTTGGTCAAAACAGTGACATATCCGATTTTGGTAGTCTGCGTGTGGATTGTTGATACATACTTGATTGATATTATTAATAGTTGTGATGACAAAGACTGTTTTGAACGGATAGTTTCTCTGTCGCATGACTGTAAAATATCGGGTTTCCAGATTCCTTTTCAGTTAGATTTGAAGACGAAGAAGACAGATATAGCGTTGGACGAACTGTCGATTTTATGGATTGAGAGAACGAACAGAGGATCTGGGAATTCTGATGTTGATTGCGTTTTCCACATTTAAATTAATTTAGATGCTGTTTTAGTCTATCGCTCTAGAGTTATATTACGGTAAGTCAAAACTGAAAATTGGTACTCCGGTGTTGGTCAAAACAGTGACATATCCGATTTTGGTAGTCTGCGTGTGGATTGTTGATACATACTTGATTGATATTATTAATAGTTGTGATGACAAAGACTGTTTTGAACGGATAGTTTCTCTCTCGCATGACTGTAAAATATCGGGTTTCCAGATTCCTTTTCAGTTAGGTTTGAAGACGAAGAAGACAGATATAGCGTTGGACGAACTGTCGATTTTATGGATTGAGAGAACGAACAGAGGATCTGGAAATTCTGATGTTGATTGCGTTTTCCACATTTAAATTAATTTAGAAGCTGGTTTGGTCTATCGCTCTAGAGTTATATTACGGTAAGTCAAAACTGAAAATTGGTACTCCGGTGTTGGTCAAAACAGTGACATATCCGATTTTGGTAGTCTGCGTGTGGATTGTTGATACATACTTGATTGATATTATTAATAGTTGTGATGACAAAGACTGTTTTGAACGGATAGTTTCTCTGTCGCCTGACTGTAAAATATCGGGTTTCCAGATTCCTTTTCAGTTAGATTTGAAGACGAAGAAGACAGATATAGCGTTGGACGAACTGTCGATTTTATGGATTGAGAGAACGAACAGAGGATCTGGGAATTCTGATGTTGATTGCGTTTTCCACATTTAAATTAATTTAGATGCTGTTTTAGTCTATCGCTCTAGAGTTATATTACGGTAAGTCAAAATTGAAAATTGGTACTCCGGTGTTGGTCAAAATAGTGGCACATCTGATTTTGGTAGTCTCTGCGAGTGAATGGTTGGCAAATTGAATTGATATTTATTTATAGGCACAAATCTCTACTTTTTGTTGAACAAAAATTAGTATCTTTGACTAATATCATATTTTTTAAAAATTGACAAAAATAACCTTTTTGAGGGAATTTAACTCAATAGATCCTATAATTTTACACTTAAGAGTAACAGACCAGTATAGGTTTTAGGAAAATGAATAACCATTATGTAAATTTGAATCAAAATCTCCAAACATGTCTATGCTCAAATGCGCCTATCTTCGTTTAGAGATAGGCCGCGCACAAACTTTAACATTTGGGACCTGGTCGAAAACGGATTGTTTTATACGGGTGTCTCGGACAGGGTCAGGTGCTATTGGTGTGGCGAAGGACTTGAAAATTGGCAGGAGGATGTAGTGAGACACGACAACATAAAGTTTTATCCAAAATTTTTGGTAGCCCAACAACGAGTGATTGTTAACACTAGATAAAAAAGAACTCCAATAGATGGAATTGTACAGGTGGATGAAATAAAGAATAATACCAACGTTTTTTTATAAAACCCGATGTAAAACCCCCAAACAACAATAAGGACGAACGATTTTGTAAAATTTGTACGGAATCGGAAATAGATGCTACTTTACAGCCTTGCGGTCATTTGGTGACATGCATGAGATGTATGAAAAGTGTCTTAACGTGTCCTACGTGCCGAACCAATTTTTTACATATAAATAAACGAACATTTGTTACTAAACGTTATCCCCTTTATCAATCAAGTAGTAGATGCAATTTTAGTGATTAACTGAACATGGTGTGGAAAAATTCTACAAGAGTAGTATTTTGAGTTTAATTTCATGAAATTAACACATGTGCGGCAACAAAAAGACTAATAAGGAAGTTTGAGAGACTTGTAAAAAAATTATAAGACTTTCTATCAAGGACTTGAGGAAAAAAATCGTGTAGGAAAGATATTTCCCTCAAAATATATTAAATATAATGACAATTTTACATATTTGTTGATTTTTCATTACTTATTAAACCTATTTAAGATAGAAGAATTTTAAAGTGCCTTAAAAAAGAGTTACAAATGACTTTAAGAAATATGTGTGTAAATGTACTCTGTAACGCAAGAAAGATTGAAATAAATATTCATATTTTGTGATAATTTCCTTTTAATTTTCTAACTTATTTTTACAGCATAACTTTTTTTGTTGCAACTTTATTTTGCTTTTTTTAAACACCTTAACTGTTTTACTTTTAACATTTCTTTGTTACTGCGTAATTTTTTTTTAAAGCTTAACTTTTTTTTTTTATTGTTAAACTTTTTTGTTACGACTTTACTTTTTTTACTGCGTAGATTTTTTACTGTTTAACTTTTAAAATTATTTATCTTTATTTTAGAACACCTTAACTATTTTTTACTGTTAAACTTATTTTTTTTTGTTACTGCTTAATTTTTTAACCACTTAACTTTTTTTGTTACTGATTTACTTTTTTTTTCTTACTGTTTAATTTTATAACTGTTTAACTTTTCTTCTTCTGTTTAACTTTTTTTTGACTGTTTAACTTTTTTTTTGTAATATTCAAATAGGTGTATAAGATTATTAAGTTTTTTCCTTCAGAAATCAAAATATATCTTTCCTAAGTTTGGAGTTATGAAACAAAGGAAATGATTATAGACAAAAAGATATACATACAAATAATATTTTTATCTAAGAATTCTTTTTGGTAAATATTTTTTGTTACATTCTTCTTTACTGTTTAACTGTCGGACAATGTGCTAATGCCATGCGATCAAGATAATGAAGATAAACCGCCTACCCACCTTTCACTTTGTACAACAATGTGGTGGGTTACAGTTAACACTTTAAACAGATTCCTTTCAAATTACGAAAGGGTACTGCAGACAGTAAAAGCCATTTTGAATGACAGAAATGTAGTTTCAGATGATCGAAGGGCAGTATTAAGAGGATATAAAAGATTCGCATTAAAAGTAGCATGTAAAATTTTCGGTCCATGTGAGTAATTCGCTATAGCTTTGCAGAAGACAGGATATATACTGTTACAAAAGCAAAGAAATCTGCACAATATCTCTCAGACACACTTTCAAACATTAGAACGATGAAAATTTTGAATGCAGTTGGAGCGAAACAAAAGAATCTGCTGACCTATCACATTTAGAGCTACCACAGGCATCTCGGAAAAAAAAAAGCTTCGATGTCGGTATGAATATTTTAGCAATTCTGAAAGTTTCACCCCCGCCAACATAAATGAAACTGTTGATCTCCGAAAATGTTTCTTTGAAGTGGTTGACGATTGAAAAACGATTCCATCAACCAGGAATGGTGAATCTAGTCAAATTAGGAGTGCTTCCAGATACAGAGAAAGGAGAAAATTCAAACGGTACATCCGTGGAAGAAAAATTGGGTGTCCATAAAAGCGATTTCGATCTTGGAAAATTAGAAGCCCAGTTGGTTCTGTTACCTAGTGTAGTAAAAGAAAGATTTGGGCATTATTTGATATCTGCCAGAAGTTGGTGGCAGAGTCAAGTATAATTAGGGAGTATAGAAATGAAGTGTTCAAACTTGTTGACTTAATCTCCATTATTCCTGCTTCTGCACCTTCAGTCGAAAGGTCTTCGGAGTGCTCTTAGACGAGTGAAAATGTATTTGCGCTCAAACATTACTCAAAAAAGTAGAACACATCTCCTACTCCTTAATATTCACGAGTCCTACACTGCAAAAATCAATCTGAACTCTATTGTTAAAGAATTTGTGTGTAGAACTACGGAGAGAAAATGTGTATTTGGCATTTAAAAATTGTGATACATTTTTGGCCCAAAACTGGTAAATCAGGAAAATTCATGCTTGATTAGTTTGTGGTCGTAAAAAGATCTTTCGTCCTCCTCACTCTCCTAAACGTTGGCACGTCTTTGACCTATTGGATGATCGATAGAGGTTCCCACTTCTCGTTTGAAGTCTATTAGAGTATCTGTTGGATCAGTACTCGCATGTCTTACAACATGTAGATCCTCTCTCGATCCGGTTTCTCCAGGCCTTTCTGAGCCTGGTGGACGCTGGAAATGTGTCTTGTTGTATCCACTGCTGCCAACAGCGTGCAACAGTAACAACACCACAACCAATATGTTGCGCAATCCGTCGATTAGACCATCCCTCTTCTCGGAGGCTAATGACTCGGCCTCTGTCAAACTTTCCCAGTTGCTTAAATTGCTTGCGAACTTTTTTCCAAGGCATTACTTAAGGTATCTGCATACGTTCGGAGCACTTTAAAAAAATGCTATACAGAAGCAATTTAATATTATTTTTGTAATTATTTGTATTCAAAATTAATTTTGCACTACCAATAATCAAAATTAAAAAAAGAAATTTGACAAAAAATGAAATTTTGTGTGTAAATTTGAAGTTTTTTTCCTCAAAAGTTTGAAAAATGATACAGGGTATACAATTTAAATTAGCAACAAAAAAACATGATAAGAGAAACTTCATGATGTTATCTAGTGCTTCCACTAGAAGTACAAAAATATATTTAAAAAAATAAAGGTTTTATGACCCATCGAAAAATTGTTAAAGGATTTTTGACCATTTTGCAATATCGATATTCAAATGTAAGCTCCTAAATAAGAAAAAAAAATAAAGATATCAATATTATTCTAGCGTATGCACTAGCAAACACTACTTCGAATGTACATAAAAAATTTTATAAATATATATCAATAACTTTTTTAGCTATCATTTTTGGAATTCAATGTTTATGCCGAAAATGAAATTCTGAGAAAAATGCCTGTAAACAAAATCCAAAAGAGTATATATATATATATATATATATATATATATATATATATATATATATATATATATATATATATATATATATATAGATATTGCGAAATTCTTCTAACAAATAAGTGAATTTTATTAAAAAATTGTAGCGGTCAATTTATAGCAACATAATTATTTCATATTCTAACTTACTATAACAGATAAAAGGTAGTAATTATGGTAAAAATAGAATATTCTTATTATTAGTTCCGATTTCGGTGTTCTACTTCCGGTATAACTTAGCGATTTCGTTCAAATTTTAAATTGACCTAATTTTTTTCTATTAGTCGCATATTAAAAGTTGAAACTGGTTTGGAAGCACAAAAGTACAGGGAATATGTTAGTACAATAATAATAAAAAAAAAATGCAAAATTTCGCCAAATTTGGCTTTTTTAACGTATGCAGATACCTTAAATCAAAACGATGTAACAAACACAACAACATGCAGCGCGTTTAAGAGCTGCCTTGCGCTTGGCGCATGCTCAAACGATTCTGAAAATTTGATCATTTGCATCTCCAATGCAGATGTACCACTAATCCAAATTTCATTTATAACGATCTACTCGTTCCAGGTACACCTTTTTTTTTTGTCTTAGTGTTTGTAAATATACATGATAGAAATCATTGTTATTTTGGAGACCCTCCCATAAGTCACAGTGAATATAGGTGCCCCCTAGTCTTTACACGTCAGTGTATCCCACCTTTATTCAAAGCCTTGTTAGGGAGACTACTTTGTATGTTGAAACCGGAATTTTCGACTTTAAGCACTGTCAAAAACAAAAAAAATACATTTTGCTTTTTATAAACAGCTTATAGTAGCATTTTTGTTTATTCTAGGTTTTCATTACGACCTTCAGCTCAGCGTCAGTTTTTGTCGCCAAGTTGGAAAAAGCCGGTCATCAACCCTACCATCTGGTAACCCGTCTTGTATAAGAAGAAGAACGCGTTGATCAAAATTTAGGGCATCACTCATACAATCGACAAATTAATGCCAAGACCAAACCGCCAACTAGACTTTACTCTATTTTTCTTGTTAAAACAGTTATTGTGTTTGAAAAATGGTTCAAAAGTTCAATTTTCATTTTCAGATTGCTTGTTTGAAAGAAGTGTGCACCACCCGCAACGTTATTCAAAAATTCCTTCAACAATAAAAACCAGGTACACCTTTTCATTATCAGCCCCTACTCCTAATCATTTTTAAGCAAAATGTAAGGTCCTATCCGTACCGTGTATGATTACTATTCACAGCACTGATATTTTTTGTATGAAGAGTTGTATTATTCTTAGAAATTTTTAAACTCGATGAGACTGAATCGATGTTTTATTTTCAACAATCCACTAACCATTGAATTATAATATCAATTGTTATCCTGTTTTTACTGCTTCTTAAATATCTTTTAAAATGAATGCCTTGCGCTGTTGGACATTTAACTACAGCAATAATGAAAAGATATAACAACATGCACACCCATAACAATGCTTGATCTCATAACCAGTGTTCGAAACCAGATCAGACTAACAATATATTTTCTTATGACAGCAAATATTGCGATTTCTTATTCGACTTTATTAAATATGGATACATTTGTGGTTATTGGATGGTTATGTGTAAGTCCTTGGATTTTGGGACTCTTCGAACTTATCGTAATCGGTAACATAGCTTTTATTTTACCGCTGACAGCCTACTTTATGTTGATCATGGCTTTTATCAATGAATGGGCAGATACAGGCTCAATCGAAAAAGAGGAAATTGAGGAAACGGCCACAGAAAAGGCGATTGAACACACTAGCACAATGAAAGACATCTTAAAAGTGAACAGGTCCACTCAAGTTGAGAACGAAAACTTTGAAATTACACTATCGACCGCAAAAATACCTACAATGCCAAATGAGAATGCGAACACTTCCAAAGAACAGGCAAAATCAGAAAATTTTGCTTGCGGAGACTCATTCAATTCCACAGTGAAATCAGATGGAGGAAACTTTGTGGATACTCTTAAAAAACCTGGAAAAACAAACAGCTTTGCCTGTGGAGATTCGCCAAATAGTTTAGTTGAACAAAGCGGGATAGTAGAAACTTTCAAAGGACCAAAAAGATTTGATCGATTTGCAAGTGGAAATTTTCTCATAGCATATACGAAACAAGGTCCACAAATTACGAAACATATTCAGCCAAGAAAGCAAAGAACACCTGCGCTTGGATTAAATGGCTTGTATAGGCATAGAAGAGCAGAGCTGAAACATTTGTGGACTGCTGAGGGCGATGAAGTCGTACCTGGCTCGGATTTCTTCTTGGACAACTGTCACTTCTACGCTCAACAACGATCAAAATGGCGCAATCGGAAGGAAAAAAGGAAATATGTTCCTAGTTTGAGACGCATTGAAGAAGGAAATGAAGACGAGAGTCATTCTACCAACGTTGAAGCCATTAGATGCGATTCGAATTTCCCGTCCAGAGCAGAGATTTTAACACCTCCATCGAGTAATGGAAATGGACGCAAACTGAAAAAGGATAAACTGTTCAAAAGAATCAAGAAAACACTTTTTAAAAACAAATACATTTGTTTTCGTTTGTAACTTATCTGAACCTTAACTATGAATGATCAACATATAAAAAAGGCCCTTTTCAGGGTAATCATAAAAAAAAAACCGGCCCTTTTCAGAGCCATTATATTAAAAAAAAAGGCCTTTTTTAGGTCCATCATTTAAATAACGGTCGTTTTAAGGGCAATCAAATAAAAGAGATCCTTTTTCAGATCCCTCATAATAATTTCAAAAATATAAATCACACGCAGACATACATAAATGGATGCATACACATATGAAAGCATATATACATACACACATGAATAACATGCATATATACTTACTCGCGCATGTCAATGGGGTAAAAAAACAAGGTCAAACACTTGATGTCCGAAATCCACTCGGGTAACCGAAGGATACGGAGTCTCGTGGTGTTTATCGGATCTAAGATCCTAATTTTTTATATCTTTAAATTCTGTTATATCTTTTTCCACTCCAAATTGTTCAGAGTATGCCTATCTTTTCTGCCTAATACATTGCATTGCAGCATTTCATCGCCTGCTTTTAGCCAGCTCTTGATACGTCAATCAGATGCCTTGGCACCTCCCCCCTATTTTGCGCTACCATATAAAGAATGCTTCAGATCTCCAAATGTACTCAAAACTCCAAAGGACTGATCCTGCGGCCCATGAGTTCCGCCCACATCCGCCCATTTCTATCACAACTTCAACTCTCCGCGGCATGCTTTCCACAAGTCCTTGCATGACGTCTTGTGGTATTTTCTTCCTCTCGGCTTGGAGAAGACATGCAAGTTCCTACACCGATTTTGGAGGGTTGTTGCACCCTTTATTTCGGCTATCCAACTCGTTCCCGAGTTTCTCGATAGGGTTCAGGTCTGGGCTCTGGGCTGGCCAGTCCATTCGGTTAACCCCATTGTCACCATATCAATCCATGATGGACCTCGCAACATGACAGCTGGCGATGTCGTCCTGGAAGTAAAATGGGTCCAACTCATAAAACTGCCACAACGTAGGAAACACACTGCCACATCCAAAATAGTGCAGTAGGCCTCGGAGTTGAGCTTACCGTGAATTTGGACCAAGGGTCCCAGTCTATACCAGGAGAAACACCCCAAACCTTAATTCCAACTCCGCCAAACTTTACTGAGGGCACAATGCATTCTGGCAGGAGGCGTTCTCCAGGCAGACGCCAGACCCAGACCCTGCCATCCGAACGGAAGAGGGTGAACCTTGATTCGTCGCTCCAGAGAACCCGTTTCCACTGATATACGGTCCACTTTCGACGTGCTTTGCACCACGTTAACCGAGCAGCTCGGTTGGACTTTGTGATCAAAGGCGTATGGGCGGCATCACGGCCATGAAAACCAATCAGACGAGCTTCCTTACGGATGGTATTAATCGAAACAACACTCCCGGATGCCTGTTAAAACTCTTGGAGTCTGTGGGCCATCGGTTGTGTGCGGTACTTCCGAATGTCTTTGGACAGCACCCATCGGTCTCTATTTCCCAGTTTCGTGAGTTTGCCGACCCGCTCATTCCGACAATCACCGCTCACCTTCCACTTCTGAATCACGTAGGCCACTGTCGATTTTTGGTTTATTAAGGATTAAACCTTTAATTTTCTCGAGGGGAACTAGAAAAATCCTTAGAATTAAAGAGTCACCAGGTGATTTCGACGAGATATCTTGTCAATCAATATGTGACCAATTTCGCTAATGACGAGGTATCTCGTCATCAACATACTGTTATTTTTTTTGATGACTGTTTCAAGATCTATTCTGTTTTCTTGTAACGACGAGATACCTCGACCCTCAAGCTCTGGTCAGTTTTGCTAAATACAAGACACCTCGTCGAGAAAACCATCAGATGGGTTAATCCTCCAAGTGAATTCGACGAGATAGCTTGCCCATCAAGGTCGACCAATTTTGCTACTAGCGAGGTATTTCGCCGACAAGATATTGTCAATTTTTTTTAATACAACGAAATCAAGTTCTGGTCAGTTTTGCAAATGACGAGACACCTCGTCGAGAAAACCATCAGAAGGATCAACCCTCCATGCGATTTCGACGAGATATCTTATCCATCAAGTTCGACCAATTTTGCTAATGGCGAAGTATTTCGCCGTCAAGATATTGCCATTTTTTTTTACGATGACGAGATCAAGATCTGGTCAGTTTTCTCCTAGTGGGGAGATATCTCTTCCACTAAGCTCTCGTCAAGAGACGAGATAACTCGTCGAGAAAACCACCAGACGGGTCCATTTCCCAAAGGGGAATTAGAAAAAGAAACAGAAAGAGTCAACTGCAAGTGATACTCGAAGACGAGCGACACCCCATTCCTTCCCCCAGCGCATTACCCTACAGAAACACAAGTTTATATCTCCCTCCTTATTTACGATCCCTCTCTTCTCCCGTTGTTTCAGTGTCCGCGGGGGGATGAGGCGCCGAGTGTGTAACTCCCTCCTAATGTCGAGGGCGTGGCCGGGACGCCGGGGCTGGAGGAGACAGTTATCGAATATATATCACTTTAACACGTGTCCCCCGCTCCTTCTATTCGATTCGACGCCTGATGCTGACGCGACATTTATTAATAGTGTCGCTCTTCCTCGCGCGGAGCACAACTCTCCTCGTGTTGTGTTTCGGTTGGGGGAGAGGGAAAAAAAAGCGACAAACACAACACAGTAATCGCGTTACACCCCTTTCCCCCCGAAAGTAGATTCAATTAACTTGACTTGTTGGTTTTGGGGAAATGAAATCGGTACCTTGTTGGTCGTTTGTTTCAGGTACCAATCCCCCCTCTCCTCTCTTTCTGCTGGTAAAATAAAAAAAGGTTAGCCTGTATTTTATTTGACAATGACAACTGATTTTCTGTTTTTGTGTGTATGGGTTGACGGAAATTCTTATAAATAAATAATATTTCTAAAGGAAATAAAGCTTTGATATATGTTCGCCACTCTGGACGCATTATCAGCTACTATAAAAGAAAAACAGCATTATATTTTTTAACGTTTAAGGTATCTGCATACGTTAAAAAAGCCAATTTTGACGAAAATTTGCAATTTTTTTTATTACCTATATATATAATTCTCTTACGTGGCACGCAAAAAAGACAATATTTGTTATCGCGGTATGGCAACATTGTACGCTTGTTTGTTTACCACGCCTCGCGCCTCAATTAAATTTATAGCGTTATTGGATGAAGTTTTATTGAAAATATATAGATATTAGTCGAGCTGTTGTAGCTTATATACAAACAACATGCGGGATATTCGATTTCCAAAGCGGCGCTCACATTTCGAGCCCAAATTTGCTCCAAGTTTTCATCTCAATTCCAAATTGTTCGAGTTCTGATTCCAGAGGTACTGCATAACTTTTCTGCAGTACTACAAATTTATATTTCAAAAATATTTTTTTGGTGTATCATATTTTGTAAACAATCCCTTCTGTTAGGACATATGTTTTCATCAATGCTAGCTAAGCGAGTAAGGTTCGTTCAGCGAACCAATGAGGATTGCAAAGCAATCCTCCGAGGGTTGGCGAGCGTTAGCGAGCAGGGGGCGGGCCCCCTAGTACTAACATATTCCCTGTTCTTTTGAGCTTCCAAAACAGTTTCAAATTTTAATGTGCGACTCATAGAAAAAAAAGTTAGATCAATTTAAAATTGGTACGAAATTATTAAGTAATACCGGAAGTAGCACACCGAAACTGGAACTAATAATAAGAATATTCTATTTTTACCATAGTTACTGGAATCCCTCAGGGTTCCGTACTCAGTCCTACCCTGTTCTCCATGTTTATTGCAGGAATTGAAAAAATTGTATCGCCATGACATCTTTGCAGATGACATTGTGGTATGGTCTAGTGGTTCAGACATAGGAAAACTGGAATCTACTCTAAGCGGATCCTTAGAAGCTGTCCGTGATTTCTCGAACTCTCACAGGTTAAACTTTAATCCCTCAAAATCAGTTAGTAGCTTCTTCACCACTAACAGACACCTCTACAATTATTCTCCTGCAGTGTATTTTTCTAATCAGTTTTTTGACTGTGACAAATATCCAATTTACATTGGATCCTGACATAAACTGTAGGAAACATATAAAGAAAATAGCAGATAAAGCTAGAAAGCGTCTACAGATTTTGAAGTATATTTCAGGTAGAGACTGGGGAGCTGATGCTTGCACCCTCAGACTTACTTTTTGTTCCCTCGTGCGTCCCATTCTTGAGTATGGTTACCAAATATTTCAAACGGCTTCTGCTTCTAACTTAAAGATCTTGGACAGAGTTCAATTGAGTGCAGCAAGAATAATCACTGGGTTAAGGAATAGCTGCCCTAGTGAAGTGGTCCTATACGAAGCTGACATTTTACCTCTGACTACGAGATTTAGGATTGGTTCTTTTAAATATTTTAATAAACTGTCAAGTTTTGGTGATTTTAACAGGACTGCTGAAATCACATTGAAGTGTAGGAGTAATCAGCGTTTAAAGAGAGACATCCCGATGGAATTTGTGAGGAAGGAGGGTTTTATTGATTTTCAGGTCATTCCTTCGACCACTTTTAACTGCTTGCCTCCCACGGTGTCCCTTGAGAATATCAGTTTTAATGATGAACTGAAGACTCATGCCAATAAACAGACGGATCACACAGACCTTTTGAAACAGTTGGCCCTGGAGGTTGTCAATAACATCCCTTCTGATGCCTTGGTCATCTATACGGACGGTAGCAAACTTGAAGACGGTAGAACCGGGAGTGGTGTTTTCATCAACAGCGCTGAGGACAAGGTCAAATGCAGCATCCGAAACCCTGAACATTGTTCAGTCTTTAGATCGGAGATCATAGCAATTGGTGCAGCCCTTAATTATGCACAATCCACTGATAAAAATTGTATTTGGATTTTGACTGATAGTAGGAGTGCTATACAGTATTTCAAAAATTGGCCAAAAATATTTGATATCCCAGACCAGAATATTCTGAAGCTCCTATGCGAGATTGGCCTGAAAACACCAATAAGCCTCCAATGGATTCCATCGCATATCGGGGTGTATGGCAACGAGACAGCCGATGTACTCGCCAAGAATGGCTGTGATCTCCCTATGGACTGTTTGAATCGTCTCACTCCCACTGAGGTCCACTCCCTGGGAAAACAGCGTTTGCTTTCCGTGTGGCGCCGTACGCCATCCCACCATTGGTATGCTGGCAATCGCCCTGGACTATCAATCACATGCTGTGGCCAACGGCCTTTCCAATCGGCAATGGCCAGATTTCGAAGTGGACATCTTAAAAGTATAAAATTTCAGAACGGGGAGAGAATTTTCCCTCCTTGTTCCTGTTCCCTACCTGCCAGTCTTGATCACCTTCTTCTCTGTCTTGGCGCTTCGTATAAGCAGCTGTTGGTTGATCAGGACTTTTTGCAAGTATATGGGGATCTGGCACGACGGGGCCTTCTGGACCTGGTGTAGGCTTTCTTACACCAGGGGGATGTGTAACAACAACAACCATAATTACTACCCTGTTATAGTAAGTTAGAATATATAATAATTACGTTGCTATAAATTGGCCACTACATTTTAATAATAAAATTCTCTTATTTGTTAGAAGAATTTCGCAATATCTTTACTCTTTTGGATTTTGTTTACAAGCATTTTTCTCAGAATTTCATTTTAGGCATAATTATTAAATTCCAGAAATGATAACTAAAAGAGTTATTTATATATATTTATAAAACTTTTTGTGCACATTCGCGAAATAGTGTTTTCTAGTGCATACACTAGAATCATGCTGATATCTTTATTTTTTTCTTATTTATGAGCTTGCATTTGAATATCGATGTTGTAAAATGGTCAAAAATCCTTTAACAATTTTTCGATGAGCCATAAAACCTTCATTTTTAAAAATATATTTCTACTTCTAGTGGAAGCACTAGATAACATCGTGAAGTTTACTCTGATCATGTTTCTTTTTTATTGCTAATTTAAATTGTATGCCCTGTATCATTTTTCAAACTTTTGAAAGAAAAAAAAACTTTCACATTTACATAAAAAATTTCATTTTTGTTAAATTTCTTTTTTAATTTTATTTATTGATAGTGCAAAATATCAATATTAATTTTGAACACAAATATTTATAAAAATAATATTAAATTGCTTCTGTATAGCATTTTTTAAAAAAGTGCTCCGAACCGTAATAGGCAGATACCTTAATAGGCATTTATTTACTTCGAAATTTTGGGTCTACCTCACAGCCACACTATTGTATTTGTACTCAGAAAATGCAGAACTAGCACAGTATCCACGCTAAATTTTCTTAATTGCGAATATTTTTTATGGCAAAAGTGTTGTTACTCACATTTTATGTCTTATAGCATTCATATTCACATAAATCGATTTTATACCTCTGAATAAAATAAGATTATTCAAAAATATATATAGAAGAATTTCATTTACTTTTACTGATGTTAATTCGTATTTCCAATGAAGAGCATGGAAGTAAGCACAACTCAGTTATGTTACCACAACTAGATCCAGATTCTACAACACGATTCTCTTCAATTACATCCCGTTCTCTTGTTTAAAAATTATTCGGTACATTTTTTTTAGCTAAATCTGTTTTCGCTTGTACTTTCTTTTCTGCGCTAATTTCTATCTTCAAGATTCCTCGTGAATCCTCGTAATTATCCAATTATAACATTTCGTTTACTAAAAAATAAATAATACTATCTAAAAAAATAAAAGCTTGTACCCATTTTCACCTTTTCAGAAGCATAAAAATAAATAGGCATTCATTTAAGTGGGTAACCTTAAGGTTTTTTGACGCTTTTGTCTACCTCAGTCTTCACAACTAGTAGAAACCACATTGAATCAGCGCTAAATTTTCTTAAGTGCGTAGATATATATCTTGATGGCAAAATGTCTTTACTCACACTTCACATCTCTTATTTCAATCCATTAATAATAAATACAGCATTGACATTCACATAAATGAATTTCATTATCTCTTTTTTAGCTAAATCTGTTTTCGCTTGTATTTTCTTTTCTGCGCTAATTTCTATCTTCAAGATATCTCGCTGCTTTCTGTAATCAGTCTGCTGAAAAATTTCATTGGAGTTGCGAGCACTTCTTTATAGTTTTGACAATATTATGCAGCTCCATAGCTGAAATCAAATACTATATCTAAACTAAACGGAAAAGTTGGCGAATAAATCCCGTAGTGGCTGAGTTTAAATTCGAAATTAAATTCTAAATAATAAACTAAAATTTCTGTGCCACGTAAGCTAGTTAAATATTTGTATATATTTAAATTTAATATTTTTTCAGTTATAGTACATTTATGGTTGTTTTCTTTCATTTTTCTCAACAAAACAAAGTTTATGCGAAAACTTCCGGTTCATTTGAATAATTCTATTTGATTAAAGCCATTTAAGTTACGTCTAACTTACGTCTTGTAAAGAAAACTAGTCAAATTAATGCGAAAATAGTAAGCGAAAAACCCACTCATAATAAAGGTTATTTTGCTACTTGATATCTGTCAATTGTAAAATTAATGTTTCACTTTATAATCTTATAACGAATTATTCAGTTTGTGCAAAGTATCACTAAAGATATGGGTTCATGTCTTGGCGGTATGCGTATATTTCGATAAACATTTCATAAAAGTCATTGATAAAATGCAAAATTTGTAGAATTCTGTTTCATAGAAATGAATCAAGTGTATGAAATAAAACCTTTTAAAATAAGAAAGCAATGTCTTACTTTTGAAAGAGGGTAACGCTTGAGTAAAAATATTTTAAAATACAACGTGTAGAGACACGTTGTAAGTCAAATATTTTTTTAATGTTGACGTAGATATAACAAGAAAATTAAAATCAGAAAACCTTACATGAGCTTTTCAAGTTTAAAATTATATTATTGGATTGTATGGAAATCTGTACTCAATAGTCAAGAAACAACATCTGTCATTCTAAACAGATATCTAGTTTTCATTAGATACCGGAAGTGACAAAAAAGTGTCGCAAATAATCTATTTAAAACTTCATGTCATTTGGAGTAACCGAAATTTAAATAAAACTTTGCAGTTCTTGATTTAATACCACCGTTGTAAAATGTTCCAACCAGGAAAAGTTGGAAGTTTTTGTCAAGTGACAGAAACTTTGATGGTCGAAGTTTTTTACTTTACGAGTTGTAGCTATTCTTATGCAACTTTGTAATGTCAAATATTCGTTGGAAGCTTTTGTTTCCTTTCTTTAAAAACACTGAAAAATTGACCTTGTGTTTTGACGTAAATTACGTCTTAGCTTTTAATACCGGCGTACCACGGTTAAGTTTTGAGTGTCACAAAAAAGCGTAAGTACGAAAAATCTATATAATAACTCTAAAATTATAAGTCTCTAATATTATAAAAGGAATGTTTGTCTGCTTGTTTGCTTGTTTTCTGCCCGCAAAGTCCTGACGAATATATGGCACTTACAGTAATGGCATTTGGCACACAAATAGTCCAAATTTTTTTCAATTTTTGAGTCGCGGCGAATTTTAAAAATCAATCTAGAACATTTTTAAATGAATTTAATGTGAAATTTTATTATTATTGAATGCAACAGCATAGATCACGGATTCTAAATTTATTATTTTCGTTTCCGCTTTCATTTTACGCGAAGCAATAATTTTCCAGCAGACGATAAAAAACAGAAATTTTGTCTGGAGTTATTTAGTTCCTTTTTCTATCTCCTAGACAGTTAAAGTGGGAGTAAAAATTTCAACGGATTTAAAATTTGCGGAAAATTTTACATTGGATCGATACCTAAAAATATGATTTATTCAAATAAATGAGATTTTTAAATTGAATATCTTTTATATCTTCGCAAGAGATTGTGACGAAACATATTACATTTCCTGCCCTCTAACGATTTCAGAGAAAGAAAGCAAAAAAGAAACCCATTTTGACTGGCATTGTTTATTACTTTTTTGTAAAATCGGGATCGTTAAAGATAGATTAAAAATCTTCAACTGATTTGTAATCGGCGGAAAATTTGACACCAGATAAGATACCTTATAGGTTTGATTTGTTTTAATAAATAAATTTTCAATTAAAATATTATATTTTCTCAAACCAACACCACGGGCAATTTGACTCCCACGAAAAGAACTGCCACGGGTAACGCCCGAAGCAAACCAACACCACGGGTAATTTGACCCCCACGAAAAGAACTGTCAAGGGTAACGCCCGAAGCAAACCAACACCACGGGCAACTCCGTTATGGCTGTTATCCAATAGGCTACGAACTCTCATTTGGTTTGTGACGCAAACCAATAACCACGCAAAAGCAACTGGCACAGGCCACGCCGGGCTATCCACGCAGTTGCTAGTGATACATAAATGAGCGATATCATCTTCAATACAACATTAAACAAAGCAAGTTATATATATTCATTGATCTTACGATGACGCCATCAGATGATGCAATCACAGGGCATAGATGTGTCACCAAAAATGGTCACTGCCGCTCACGTTAATTTAGTCACTTTATGAATAACTAGCCTCTGCGTGGTTAGCCCTGCGTTACCCGAGCCATTTGCTTTTGTGTAGTTATTGGTTTGCTTGGCAAACCAAATTATGAATATTATGAACCATGGTTTGGGGAAGCTTACCAACACCATGGGTCTCATCATTGTCAAATTCGGCAAAATTCGAATTGCGAAGAGATCCAACCGGCGTGACGAAACGATATCTTGCTAAAATATAAATATTTGACTGCAAAATTATTTATTAAAAGAAAATCAATGTTCTAGTGTAAAATTTTCGGCAGATTTCAATATCGTTGAAATTTTCAATCTATCTTTAACGATCCCGATTTTACAAAAAAGAACTAAACAATGCCAGTCAAAATGTTCGCTGTAGAATCGTTTCAGTGGAGACTGCGCATTCCCATTTAATTGCGAAGAGCGGAATGTGAAAAAACTTATCATGGTTCCAAAGGTTGACGTCAATAATGACTATTGTGACGTGACGTCAGAGGGGAAAATAGCAAAGTTCTGTGCTTTCTTCAATTGCCGGAGATAAAAGATATAAAGGTGAAAAAAACTATAAAATCCATTTAAAAATGTTATAGATTGAATTTAAAAATTTGCCTCTACCCTAAAATTGCAAAAAATTCGGATTCTACCTGTGTGCCAAATCCCATTATTGTACCATAGATTCGTCAGGACTTTGCGTGCAAGAAACAAACAAGCAGACAAACACTTCCTTTTATAATATTAGAGTTAATAGAAATAAAACCTAAATATTTAATACTTGTTTAGATATCAAACTTCAAAGTGTGGAAAATTCCAAACATTTTAAAATGATCAAATATGTGCTCAATAAACACTAGATGTATAACTGAAAACGTAAACAAGAAAAAATATTGGGAAATAGGAATCCAAGACGATCGTGGCGTCCGATCCTGATTGTCAACGGGCTCCGAGGGAGCTCTTGAAAGTGTAGGCATCGCACCTTCAAGGTGAACAAATTCCTGATACGAGTGTACCAAGTGACTCCACCACTCATTTCGACGAAGATAGCATATCTGATTACTAGGGCAACTTTTCTGTTGCAGTTGAAATGAAAAAAGTTGCATTTATCATTCCCAAAAGTTGCATTTATGAAAATGAAGTTGCATTTATAAATTAATATTAGTAAAAAATGAAAAAAATTCAAAATTTATTTGCACATTATTAAATACAGAAGAATGTTAATGTCGTTGAATGGCCTATCCTTGGTCAGTAATTTCTTTAACATTGAAAAACTACGCTCAACAGAGGTTGATGTTGCCTGACCTTGTTGCATTGGACTTTTTCTGCAGTTGTGAAACAAGTGTACCACTCAAGTAACTTGGAGCAATGGCGGGTAAAGCACCTTGAGTGTGATTCCAGCCGCAGTCATATAATATGCTGTATGGGATAGCAGATCCTTTCGCTCAACATTCAGAGATTTTAAAACGCCATCAACAAAGAAACAACAGATTAATAATTGAAACTCACCTCGCAAACTCTGAAGTCGATTACGCAAGTTTGCTCTGGATTATCATGAGTGACAACCAATGTGTTAAAGTACGTCTTGCTACTTATTTCACTATCGTCTGTTAGGACGAATACCTTCTTTCCATGAACTTTTTGTTTGATCCGCAATATATCGGCGTTCGCAAGATCAGACCATGTGATCGAACTGTTGATTCAGAGGACAAAAAAAAATGAAAGAGTAATTTCATATTAATTAATTTTAAGCTAAATTGTAAAAAGTTGTAATTATGCAAAAAGTTGCATTTATGTAGAAAGTTGCATTTATGTTGCGGTTATAACTCACTTACAATACATCCCATGTAGGATGAATGTTGTTTTTAGTACTGTACATGAAGCGTAGAATGTGTAAAAAAAAAGTTGTATTTGTTGCAAAAAGTTGCCCTACTGATTGCATAAGCGTTTCATGATCGATGGTCGGTAATGTGCCACAACCTTCAACATCACCAGCGAGTTCACCAATTGTTATACACACTAACCTACAATAAAATGGACCGGACGCCAGCAGATTTGCATGAAATCCTACTACTTGTTTGGGGGGTGATTTTCGTGGTATGGCCTCGGACATTTGCACGTTGTTCCTAGTCAATTGAACGACGACGCCTACATGAACATTTCGGACAATCAGGTTCTTCCTAAGCTCTGGCAGTTTTATGAATGGACGAATGTTACTTCCAGAACGACGACGTTCCATGTCATGTTGCAGCCTCTTTCAAGCAGTGGTATCGAGGTATGGATGTAAAACGTCTTCCCTGGCCTGCTCAGAGTCCCAACCTAAACCCCATAGAACATTTGTGGTACGAGTTGGTGCGACGCTTACGGACCAGGGAACCACGTACGAAATCTACAGCTGAGCTGGTGACAATCTTGCTGCAGGAATGGAAACGAATACCCATAGCTGTGTATCAAAACCTTGTTGAAAGCATGCCCAGAAGGGTTACTAGTGTCATTGCAGCACGTGCGGGACCACCCCCCTTTTAAAACATGTATTCTTTCCCGTATACCATGACATCTTGCTGTCCGGTTCATTATTGTAGGGTAGTGTATGTATGGAGCGATGAACAAGATGATGTTTAAAATTAAAACGGTAGTGCTAATTTCTTTCCCTCACATTCACCTTATGGCCTCACTGACGTATTCCATGCCATAAATCTAGCGGCTAATCTTGAAACCATTTTTTACCTGGCTAATATATGGGATCTATCATGTATAGGTAACAGATTGTCAGCAGAGCAAGAAAAGCAGGTGGAAACTTGGTTGGCAATCTGTGAATGGTGTCTTAGCCTTCAAAATCAAAGACAGTGTGTTGTTTCCCCAAAGCACTTTCACTGTAGATGTTTTGAACCTGTACAAAAGTAATCCTTATAAGTGATGCTTGCTAATGGAGCATAACACACATAAATTTGGGAAGTTGCCCGAATGATTCTGCAGGTTTTTCGCTCAAGTCCTCAGCTGCCCACCAAGTTTGTCATCCATTGAACGTGTGTTTTCTACATATGGCAACATATGGACAAAGTTGATAGACTAGGGGCAGAGAAAGCAGGAAAACTAGTCAAAGTTCAGCGTTTCCTGAGGAGACAATGACATTCAAGAATGGTAGCTTGTTGCAGATAATATGTGCACAAAACTTGTGTATTAAAAATAAATCTTCTATAAAAGTTATCAATTCTGTTAAAAAATTTTATAACTACAATTTTGTATACGTTTTTTAATCACATGCGTTTTTTACACAACCTGGAAAACCGGGAAATCAGGGAACTTTTTAACTCTGGAAAAATCAGGGAAATCTCAGGAAAAATTTCCAAATTTCACAAAAATCAGTGAATTTTTAAAATTTTGACACCTTAATTGCAATTATTATCGTTTGTCCTTTTTTGAGATGCGGAATTACGAATACTTTTAAGAATCGAAACAATCGTATTTGCCGAAATTGTAATTCGAATAAAGTACACTTGCGTCGTAATTTTCAAACACCGTGAAAATCACCGTTTTTTTCCGCGGCTACAACAACGTCTCGTCGCAGTGAGGCTGGGGATACAACTTGTGGTATAAAATTTGAAATTTTTGCAACTAATAATGTTTTTTTTTTTGTGCATTAAATTAATATTTTTTGCTTGCAATTGCATTTTTGTAGAACTTTTTGGTACAGCTTCAGTCTACGTTTATAGCGGTGGTAACGGCCTTGGCGCTTTTTTTGGCGCACTTCTAAAGTCGACCAGAAAAGAATTATTTCAAATGAACCAATGAAATCAAACGGCAGTTAAACGGATTTTGGAAGAACTTTCTAGAATAATCAAAATGAAAATTTGAAGATACAGAGGTTGCCATGAAAACCACAATAACCGTAATAGATGGGTTACCTTAACCTGCCATAACTTGCTACTAGAAATGCGTCAAAAATAAATACACCAAGACCGTTGCCACTGCTATAAGCGTAGACTGAAGCAGTACCAATTTTTTGTGAAAATTTTTATTTGATTTTGATGTATAATAGGCTAATGTAAGGTCAGTTGTAAAAAGTTCATAAACAAAGTATTTTATATTTTTTCTCCAGTTTTTTTCAATTGCTATCGTAAGAGTTCCTTCCAACCTTTACAGTAACAGTTTAAATATATAAAGAGAAAAAATACAAAATATTTGTGGAAAATGATCTTTTTACCCCACCTGACCCTAAATATTTAAACATATTGTCGTGTGGATACCGTATATCGATACCAATTAGGGATCATAAAATTTTTTAAGGAATCAGGGAAATTTTGCGATACTATCAGGAAAATCATGGAAATATCAAGGAACTTTTTTTCAAGGATTTTGTTGCCACACTGTTATATTTTTAAAATATGGGCAAAATTTAGATTAAAAAAAAACACATTGGGTCCAACCTAGCCAAATTTCAATCAAATAATCAATTAAAACCCAGCAATGCCGGGTAATGATAGTATTAAATATATAAAAGGCAATCCTAATATACTTCCCATAAAGTATTGACGGACATAGAAGAAAAAGTATCACGTTGGCGTCGTGTGGAAGTTCGAAGAGTGGGGTGCCAGCTCAGGTGTTGTTCTATTCATCTGATCGTGTTTCAAAATTACGAGACATTGACTTTTTATTTTTCCCTTCTGGATGGCCAATAGCTCGTTGTGTTGCTCCAGAGCAAGGTTAATTAAAATACCTACCTTCCAAGAAAGTGGAAGCCCGTAATAGTTTGTAAAAAAAAACCCGTTTATATGGAAGGTGTAGAGTTCTCGTCGAATCTCATTCAGTAGTAACTCAATTCACACACACGACCAGTGTTAGTGGATTGTTGAATCACGAATTCAATCATCAATGGACAATTCTTCCCTGTGAGGAATATAACACTAAAGGGTATTGTGACCCAAGGCAAAATCCCTCATGGGTTTCGGAGCACGCTGCTGTCTCCCCACACACTCAGAATACGAATACAAAAAGAAAAGAAAATGGCGTCTAAAAAACTAAGATATTACCTGACCTTTGTTCTGAATGTAAAAAAGAACATAGTTCAGCTACTGTTACTCGTTGATACCCATTTCTGTGTGATCCATCTAGAACATTCCATGTCGAACATTCCATCTAGAATATTCCATGTAGAACATTCCATCTAGAACATTCCACGTAGAACATTCCATTTAAAACATTCCCTCCAGAACTATTCCATGAAAAAGTGAATCATGTCAAAAATAAACAAAATACAACTGGCTAAGTGGCAGGGATGAAGGATTCCGATTTACTTTTCAAATTATTACGATTAAACAGAAGGTTTTAACTGTATAAACTTAATAAGTATACAATGAAAACCTCCCTTTAAGTATATACTCAATTAGGGTAAGAAAAAAGGGATCCAGTCAAATTAAACCCTACTTGTAGAAGCCTCGGAACTTTCCGAATTCCTGGCGAATTTATCCGTCACTAATTTCAACTGGTACTACGATCAGTTCAACTAGCCGTACAATCAACTAGCCCTACAAACATTTACAACGGAAAGTAGAAAAACTATACAAGTTTCAGTCCGAATTCTAAACTTTAAAGAATCCCGAGAGATCCGCTATTACTGTTTTCTAAGTGAACTTCCTGAATTCCTGGCGGATCCATCCGTCACTGGTTTCAACTGGTCTTACGATCAGTTCAACTAGCCGTACAATCAACTAGCTCTACAAACATTTACAACACAAAGTAAAAAACATTACAAGTTTCAGTCAGAATCCTTTTCTTTAAAGAATCACGAGAGATCTGCTATTATTGTTTTCTAAGTGGAAAAGCATTTAAATTGCTGAAAAAATAAATTATTTTATTAAAAATCATAACATTTTATACACCTATTTATTGAAAGATATATAGAGAGAAGTCTTCTTGTAGCACGCCTCAACGAATTACCCGTTCGTCACTGGTTTCAACTAGCCGTATCATCACTTACTTTTGCAATGCAAGGTAAATAACAATACAAGTTTCAAAATCATAGTTTTTTTAAAGAATTCCGAGAGATCTGCCACCCAACGAACTTCGAACGGAGCGGGGAGTGGCAGGGGAAGAGCCTGTTGAACAAAGGCTAGGTGTGCTGGGAGCAAAGACGGAGGGAGGGGTCCCCGACGGAGACAGTAGCGGGGGCCGGAATGTTCGCGGGAGAGGCGTAATTGCAACTTGCGAGCCGGAAAGAGAAACGGCGCCCGGCCAATGGGAGTCCCGCGGCGCCTCTGACGCCACGGCGCGCTCGTCCAATGAGGACGGAGGGAGGGGAGGATCCCTGATCTTAAGCGGCCGTGGCGGGACCTTCGAGCGAGAACGCTCACCATCATCATCTGAGACGGGAGATCCGGAAACGAGAGGGAACACCCGAGATCCGAGAGAGAGAGAGAGAGAGAAAGTGCGGTCCGTCGGAAACCTGTTGCTGCAGCGGAGAAGACTGGACCCGGCCCCCCGCTCGCGGCCACCGATGAGCGTCGTCCCAGAGGGCGGCCGATCCGCGCCTCGCTCCTCCTGAGACCTGGCCCGGGCGCCGGTGCCGGCCGGCGTCCTGGCCGCCCCCGGGCAGCCGCTGCTCCTGCGGTCGGCGGAGCGCTACCAGCGGACGCCCAAGTGTGCCCGCTGCAGGAACCACGGGGTGGTGTCGGCGCTCAAGGGCCACAAGCGGTACTGCCGCTGGCGGGACTGCGTGTGCGCCAAGTGCACGCTCATCGCGGAGCGGCAGCGCGTGATGGCCGCACAGGTGGCCCTGCGCCGCCAACAGGCCCAGGAGGAGAACGAGGCGCGGGAACTGGGTCTGCTCTACGGGTGCCACGAAGGCCTGCTTGCCATGCACAGGGCCGGGTTCACCTTCTCGGCCGCCATGGCGCACATGCTCACGGGAAGGCGGACGGGGGAGAGCTCCTCCGCGGCCGCCGCAACCACCGCTGCACCCTCAGGTGAGTCCACTCATTCCCCTTTTCGAATCCTCCGAAAACCTCGCTCTCTTCCCGAATTCGGGGCATGCCCCGTGGGAGACTCTCATTGGCATACCCTGAGTCCGAAGAGAGCGAAGTTTCCACCTTCTTCCTGTAACCTATAAGTGGTATCAAACCTTGGAAAATAGAAAACTGACCGTCTATTAGAATTTTGAAGAGTACCCTTCTCTGTTCTTGAACAGAAAAAGGATCTGTTATAGATCTAACGCGCTCGACGTTTGTCTTCTGTGTCCCCCGCAAGTCTAAAGATCCGTAATTGTCAACCCTATTATCAGATATATAGATCCAACAATTATTCCGGCACTGCTTGTCCGCTGTCGGATCGTGCGTCATGGAACCTCAAATCAGATCTCCCTTCCTTACAATAGATCAATAGTTAGAGATAGTTATATATATCCAACAATAGATCCTTTATTTACAACAATGCTATCATAGAATCAGTTATTTATAATATGGACAACAGAAATCTGACCAACTATTAAAGCCTTCTGTTTCTCATCTCTGTTTTCCTGTTTGCGTCGGGTGCATTTCGATAATATTGTCACTTACATAGACCCCTATACTATGTCAGTTATTTAGATACAACAATTATTCCGGCACTGCTTGTCCGCTTTCGGATCGTGCTCCATGGAACCTCAAATCCGATCTCTCTCTCTAACAACTATCTAACAATAGATCCTTTATTTACAACAATGCTGTCATACAATCAGTTATTTACAATATGGACAACAGAAATATGACCTACTATTAGAGTTCAAGTAAGCCTTCTGTTTCTCATCTCTGTTTTCCTGTTTCCGTCGGGTACATTTCGACAGTATTGTCACTTACATAGACCCCAAACTATGTCAGTTATTTAGATCCAACCACTATCCAACAACTTTGTACAATCAACGTTATACAATCAACAATAATACGAGCAACAAAAATACTGACCATTTATAAGATATCCGGTACGCTCTAATGTATCGCTTCATTGTTCATAAACAAAATAAAAAATGACCTGTCTTAGATATCTGGTACACCCTAATGCTTCTCTTATGTCTTCCTCTGTTTTCCCCAAATACGTGTAGATCAGTAATTTCCGACATTGTTATCAGATGATCCAACAACTACTCTGGCATAGATTGCACATTTTTGGACTGAACGCTATGGAACCTCAAATCCAATCCAACAATAGATCAGTTATGTACAACAATGCTATTACACAGTTATTTACAACAGTAAGTTCGGACACAAAAAATATGACCTAGCATTATAATTCTGGTACGCTTAATGTTTCTCTTTGTTCCAGGTATGTATTTCCGACAGGTACAAGTAGGTTTACAGCAATGTTATCAATTATATAAATTTAATTATGTTCTACAATGTTATCATGCAGTCAAGATTGACAACATAACGCTAAAACCTACTATTAAAATTCTGGTACACCTGTTTCTTTTTGTACCTCTGTTTCTGCCAAGTACGATCAGATCAGGAATTTCCTACAGTGTCAGGAACACAGATTCGATTATTTCACTTATCTAGATCCAACAATAATAGTTAAACAATGTTATTTACAACAGTAAACAAACCCACTATTATAAAACTTGTACCCGCTTTTTTTCTCTTCTTTCCTTTGTTTCTGCCTAGTATAAATAGATCAGTTATTTCATTAAAACTTCATTATCACTCTCCAGAATTGTTCAAAATCTAAAAATCCGGGATACCTGACTTTTGTCTGGTAGTTCTAACACAAAAACTATAGTTACCTGACTCGTGTCAGATATTAATAGCTCTTGTGTTGGAGAAATATTCCCAGTTAACTAAATCGATGCTAACTTTGCATTATTGATTATAGAAAATAGTATGCGAAATTTAAATGATGGCACATCTAAAATACAAATGGTATGAAACTTAAGAAATTTTGCAAAGTCTAGTTAATTCTGTAAAAATTCCCCATTAGCTGTTAAGTCCGTTCAGATAATAGCCTCTAGAAATCAGTAATTGCTACTGAAGTGCTTATTATCTTCTGTGGAGCAATCATAAATAATGAGTGTGGATTGAAACATACACTTGATATACTTTCATCGTTCACGAATATTTGTAATTCAAAATACTCAGAATAGTACAAGTCGATTAATAAAGCTCGCAACAGAAAAATACATTTGTCTCCGTAAGAACCTTACAAAAACTCAATGATGCAGAGCAAAATAAATCAATTAAAAACTCACATTAAAATTACATCTTAGTTAATATTTCTAAGTGGAACTGAACTGTGGAGTATTTAAATATTGTATTTAACTTTTGCTAACTCAATTAACTTTTATTTTAATTTTTAGAAAAGATAAGATAAAAAGCGATTCAGGTCGTTGACTCTTATACAGTATGATTACTTGAGACATACTGTGGAGCATTACATAGATACAGCTCTATCACGATACAATAATTATTGGAATTTGATTAACTATGTCCGCACTACAGTTTGAACTATACTTCCTTGTTCTTGTGAAACACTGGGGAGAGAGAGATGTAAAATGGTATGACATAGTATGTGTGAGATAAGTTTAAAGGTCTAAATATTACATGAAAATAAATCTGTACTACGTTTTAACTGCACTCAAATTTAATGGCATGGTTTCGTTAGACTTTTATTACTGAATTTATCTGGATCCAGAGTATTACATAATTTACGGATGAATTAGTTTGGCTACAAAATGTAACTTTATGAAACATTTTATCGCGCCCGCCCGAACTGTATTTTATTTATTCTCTGCAAATACATTTACGAGGGAAAAATCATGACACATTTTGTTTTCAGTTCCATACCAAATATCTTTATCTCAAATGTGTGGAACTAAGTACGATATAAGGTTAAATGTGTGCTCAGTAATTGGTAATATATGTTATTGTAAATAAGTATGCGTTTATATTTGTTAATGATTGTATGATATGGATACATAAGAGCATTGAAATTACAGTGTAACGCGAAAACACGCACACAACTTATTTATTAAGCATTAAACTTAGTTAGATGCTTAGATATCTCTAACAACAAACGAAATGCTATTTAAATATAAACCAGATTTTGGTAACTATATCAAGTCGATAATTTCCTTGGGCTCCCAAACCTGGATTCGAACTCCCGGGACTTACTGGGTCGCTAACTGTGTGGTAAGGTGCTATAACCACTTTACCAGTAATCCTAAAAATAGATAGCTCAGGTGTCGTCTCGTCATCTGACCATGGTTCAAAATTACGTGATATTGTTCATGGATCTTTCACTTCGGGTTTGGTCTCGGACCATCGCCAATATCCCGTTATGTTGCTCCAGAGCGGCGTTTATTAAAATACCTACCTAACTAAAAATATATTATTTTAAACATACCTTGAAACTTGTATTTACCATGATTTCGTTCCTTTCATTATGTTAGCAAACAACTAAGTAGTTCAAGAAATTGTGTTGCTTTTAAACTAGAAAGAGTTTTAGTTTTTATAATATTGAATGCGTTTAATATTGTGATTATCAAGAACGATAAATCTATTAAATTAGTTAATTTTTAATGTGCTATTATGCAACTTCAAAAGTACTAAATCACAGAACTGACTGGGTTGGAAAAGTTAATTGTATATTGAAAAAGTTGTCAAATTATTAAATTTTCTCTTTCATAGAAAAATTCATACAATATTTAAGCGTCTGTAAAATGTGTGTGTGATATATTTTATTACTACCCTTTATTTTTATAATGTCTACACTTTACTTTGGACACAAATACGAATACGTTATTTCGTATGTGATGTGGTTCAATGAGTTTTTTTAGAACACAGTTCTTTGAAAAAAAAAAAAAAAGGTTTTTCAAGAGACGAACACATAAATGCAAACATATTATTAGAACTGCAACCGATACACTGTACGTTCTACTTACATCATAATAATACTAACTATCAAAAATACATTCTAAAGTCAGCGCAACATGGGTACCATCTTATCCATTTTGTAGGAGATACATTCTGAATCCACAGGTATAATCCATTTTGACATTCATCGGACCCCTAATGTATGAGAGTACAGTAACGAAAAGGACAATTATCATATTTGTAGTAAATGCCCCTACTTATATTTTCCTTCTGTGAAATTGCCGTAACAAATAGAAAGCTGACGAATCTGCGTAAATAGTCTTAGAGTCAATGATTTCTTATCAATACTTTTTGACTTCCGCTACTGGTGTAACTGACAAATTGAAATTCATGGTAGATTTTTAAAACAAACGTATTTTTTCTTGAAAATCTCATATAGTGGTTTGTAAAATACACAAAAGAGCCTGTTTTAAAACAAAATGTTAACGATACAAAAAAAATGTAACCAGCTCCGTCTTTTAAAATAAATCAGTCGATTTAACTGAGCTTTTTAAAAAAAGAAAATCACGGTTTTCAAAACATTTTTGCAGATGGCGAGTTGAATTAACGAAAAAACTAGAGCAACACAACAGGTTATTGGGGCGATTCGAAATCAATTCCGAAGGGAAAGATCCGAGGAAAATATTTCGTAATTTTTAACCACGGTCAGATAACGAGGTCAAATCTGAAATGGCACCCCATTCTTCAAACGTGCACTCCAAATTGAGGACACTAGTTTTAAACGTGCATCAACTCACACGTACATAACGGTCTTTGACAGGATTGATTTTCGAATTTGTAATTATCTGGTTTCTAATCCACAACTATTCCAGCCGTGCTACCTCACGTTGTTTTGGTGTGGAAGTTTGGAGAGTGGGGTGCCAGCTCAGGTGTTGCCTCGTCATCTGACCGTGGTTCAAAATTACGTGGGGTTATCCTTAGGGGATTGATCCCGGACCGTCGTTAATAGCCAGTTGTGTTGCTCTAGTACGACGTTAATTAAAAATTACCAAATTACCAACCGCGCTACGGCAGTACCGACAAATTTGTGCAGACAACTGTACGTTGCTTGAGAATAACTCCTACTCAAAAAGTACGAAGCTTCGGCCTTATGTTACAGAAACGAAGAATTTTTAATTTTACAAAAGCCTTAGTCCTATTTTCTTTCATTAATATTCTTCTAAGATTAGCAATTCCAATTAAAATTTACTTTACTTCAATCGATATGCAGCTTGAAGTCGAATCCTTCTACCACAGTTTTCAGTTCATGAATTCATTTCTGTATTGCATGTAAAGCATCACGGATCTGTTCAGAATGAGAAGGATGTTGTTTCTTGCCTATTGAATATAATTTTAAATTAAACCAAATACCCTAATTTAGAACATGGGAAATAAATATAGGCTTTAATGATTTCGATTGCCTTGTAAAGAAAACGTGTCACAATTTTCTAAAATCTGAAAAATTCTACATACAGATAGTATATTTTAAAAAGCTTTCCTGTTTTTCTTTTTGTTTCTTAAAATGAAACTCTACAGCTGTATATGTTATCAGACTTTTAAAGAAAATTGGTTAAAATGTATACCGCAAAACTGAACATACTTCTTTACCGAAATCAAGAACAGAAAAAATAGTTCGCTAAAATATAACTCCTAAATAATTAGTTTAAATGTAAATGAAATTCCACAATTCCATTTACATTTGCAACATTTAAAGTAATAGAACACATTAAAGATTAAAAATATTAAAATTAGATTAAAAAAAGAAAAGTAAAGCAGTAGCACCTTGACAAACAGAATTGAAGTTAAAGTAACAGATATTATTTATTTGTAGTCTTCAAGGAAAGACGGAAAAGGACAATTTTAAATAATTCAATTTCTTATTCATAACCAAAATTAAATCAGATATAAACGTAAGTAAGGAATATATAACTCATATCCCAGAAAATTATCTCCCCTTGAATTCAGGATATTAAATATCTTTAGAAAATCTTTTTGTCTTTATTAGTCAAAAAGTCATTATTTTAGTGAAGAGATACAGAAGCTGTGTGCGATAAAAATCAATGCAGCCTGCTAAAATAATTTCATCATCTATACCTCAAGGTTGAGGATACGTTGGAGCGGTTTCTGATAATTCATATATGGAAATAACAAATTTTGAAAATAATTCATTATTAAACTTTGTTTTCTCTTAACACCATGATCGTACATTTTTGGATTCAAACTAACAATTAGTCCTCTTGAAGCAACTTTATGCAACTGTAGTTTATAATTTATGCACTCGATGCAATCACAATTTCTGAAATCACTTATCTTCCACACTGTCTACATATCTGTTCAAATCTATCATATTATAATTCTCCTGGGTTCATATATAAATGCCTTTTATTTGTTACCTTGTCTATTCGTTTCTTTCTATAACTTTCTCCTGATTCTTTTTGTTTCTTTATTGCTATATGAAACCAGATCTATATCCTTTAGATGTTGTCAGATCTGTTGTAGATTGCCTGAATCTAAATTAGTGTCATTTCACTGTTGGAAATAGTCGAATTCCATTCAGCAACTTATATGATGTCGAATGACAATAGCAGTAATTTGCAATCGTAAAAACTGTTAGAAATAGCTTGAGCCCGGATATATATATAGATTCCCTTACAATAATCTAAAGTCTAGATGGTGTCAAATAGCAATAGGAATACTAAGCGAAAACATTTTTCGGGGAATAAAACAGATACCAGTGGGTCATATCTAACAAATGTAAGAAATACAATGCTCTCAATCATTTGATAAATGCCGAAAGAAATATTACAAAGGTTTCGTCTAAAAACATTCCAAACTATCCCTAAATAGCTTTAAATAACTGAAAATAAATCGCTTGATTACATTTTAACTCCGTTCCGATTATTTAAAAATAATAAGAACGACAATAAAAGCTATTGATTAAACAAGAACACGATATAACTTCCGAACTATCTGAAGCTATCGACAGAAGTAAACATAACTTCAGATAAAGGCACGTGGAACATCGTTGTAAGCACTGGGTCGCTCTCCTACTGTCACATCCCCTCCACATTTATCTCTATATGAAAAGAGTTCATTAGCTTTTAAAATGTATAATTTATAAACCTATCAAACAGAATAGAAACTTACCAGTCCGGTAACATTCTCCGGTTTAAAAAAACATTTAAAGCAATTAATAAAATAAATTATAGGATTTACATTTATTTTATGAAGAGAACGATAATGGATAGGGTCAATTATCATACTTTATTTCCACACCAACATGTAAAAATTTGACATGACTCGAAAGTGCTGTTGTTCGCTATAAATAAAAGAATACGAGGTAACTAAATGGGATACGAACACAAAGCATGTTGAACTGAGACAGCCCGATAGGCTTAAAAAAGCCAACGAGGTTCCGTAGAGCATTCTATTAAAACACCGGAAGAGAAATCGGTAGGACTCCGAAATTCGCGTAGTATTTCATTTTAAGGATCCAGTTACAGCTACGGCAGATTCAAATTGAAGCAATGGAGGTAATTTTTTCTGCCTCTGCATGGATGAATCGATAAAGAATCTAAATGGGAGTAATCCAACACCCTTTTTTTTATGTATAACTCTCTTCACTTTTTCATCTACAGTTATATTTTAAACCTCATAAGATTTATAGATGTTGGTCAAACATCTATTATTGGTTTCAGTAAAGCGTAATGTAACTCATGGCTTGAGTTTTCCGAGATTTTATTGAACTTTTTGCGATAACGGTTGCTTTAGTTTACCTGCTTAATGTAAACTTACAGTAAATTTTTCATGCAATTTATTTTTATCCAAATTTGATTGCATTTTTAACTTTTGTTTATTAAATTGTAAATGAAGGCTTATATTTGTGTTATTCCTTTGTCGCTAACAAAAGCCTATATCAAATTGCTTAAATTGAAATATTCACCTGAAAACCAATACATTTAAAAAGTATTAAGTACTCCTGATAAACGTATTGCTATTAAAACCAAGGAAAATCTGTCAACTGATGCATTTTAGATAATTTTATTTCGATTTCATGAAAATGCACAACTTGAATAGACTTAACATGATTACCTATTGTCCGCATATATTTTTTTGTGTTTACATTCCGTAGTACTATTAACTGTTATTCACAAGTAGACAATAATTTTGTAGATCTATACACAATGCAACAAAAACTTCATTTGAATAGGCAAAAAGCACTCTTACAATCTTTATGACGTACATTCGGTTTTAGTACAATTTTCTATTTTAAAAAGAAATATTTAAAGGGCAACGGTGAAGTATTAAGTATTGCTTTACGATTCAACTATTAAAGCAAGAAATAAGAGAATCGCTATATCAGTTCTCGAACAGATAATTTGACATTCAGCTTGGCAAACATCAGAGATATTCATCATATGCATCTTTACGCTTTCGAACTATAATACAGACACAGCATAAGTATTGAATGTGCTAATATAACAAAATGTTAACAAGGAAATGAAATGCATGTTCCAGACATCCGACAAAAAATGCCGTAAACAAAATACATATTTATACTGTCGCCACAACGTCAAAGTCATCCAAATACCACCTTATCTAGATTATTATCCTGTTTTACGATATGCCAAAGCGATCTTATTTGCAGCTCTTAGCAACTAAACTTTTAATTAAATTAAATTCTTCCTTTCCCTCGAGCCTTTGATCGCGTTTTTCCTAAAAATCACGATTATGTAGATAATGAACTTGGTGCCGATGACATTTTTATCCTCCTGGATTAAAGATAAATTTAATTTTTAAAACGTATTTATTTTCTTGAAAAGTTGTGCTCATAACACGAAGGCTTACATTTAAAATGTAACGGTTAAAAAATCAATTCCTAGTAGCATACACTACGTGGTATTTTCTTTATGTAATATAATTTGAATTAACGTCATACTAGAGCAGCACAACGGGCTATTGACGATGGTCCGGGATCAATCTCCTAAGGCAGTGGTTCCCAACCTTTTAATAACTGCGTACCACTTGAAATTTTTGAAATTTTTGTACCATCAGTCCTATATTTTTTAGAAACATATATCTAATGTCAGACAGAGCCCAATGGCTTGTTTTATTTTAATTAAAATACTAAGAAAGCTTCATATTTTATGATTAATGCACTTGTATTTCGTATTAATGATGTTTTAATAAAGGAAAAAAATAAAACGTTTATTAAAATTTCAGTTTTCTTTTTTAATTCAAGGTCTAAAAACAAATAATTTTAAATAATTAGTACAAACTGAGCAAAAAACGATTAACATAATCAAAAATCAATTTTTATTGCGAAACTTGTCGTTGTTTATCTTTTATTAATATATCAGTAGCAATGAACCTTAACTTCACTCTTAAGTCCTCTTCAACACTTACTCTGTTTCTATATTTATTTTTTATACACAAAAGCTCAGAAAAACCACTCTCACACAAGTAACTAGTAACAAATGCATAAGAAATAGCATAACGTGGTTGTACATACTAAAAAATCGAACAAACTTCGTAGAATATTTGGGTCACTCGTATCATCCTTGCGTACCACCTGAAACGTTGCCGCGTACCACCGGTTGGGAATCATTGCCCTAAGGAAAAGGTCCGAGGACAACACCACGTCATTTTGAAACACTGTCAGATGACGAGGCAACACCTGAGATGGCACCCCACTCTCCAAACTTCCACACCAAAACAACGTGAGGTAGCGCGGCTTTAAGAGTTGTGGTTTAGAAACCAGATAATTACAAATTCGAAAATCAATGCAGTCAAAGACCGTTATGTATGTGTGAGTTGATGCACGTTTAAATCTAGTGTCCTCAATTTGGAGTGCGTTTGAAGAGTAGGGTGTCAGATGTGACCTCGTTATCTGACCGTGGTTAATAATTACGAAAGGTTTTCCTCGGATCTTTCTTTTCGGAATTGATTCTACATCACCCCAATAGTTGTTGTGTTGCTTTAGTTTGGCATTAATTCAACTACCCATCTGCAAAAATGTTTTGAAAACCGTGATTTTCTTCTAAAAAAGCTCAGTTAAATCGCCTGATTCGTTTTTTAAAACGAAGCTGGTTGCATTTGCTTTGTCTGTATCGTTAACATTTCATTTTAAAACAGGCTCTTTTGTAAATTTTACAAACCACTCTTTGAGATTTTCAAGAAAAAGTACGTTTGCTTTAAAAAATCTACCATGAATTTCAATTTGTCAGAGACACCAGTAGCACAAGTCAAAAAGTATTGATAAGAAATCATTGACTCTAAGACTATTTGCGCAGATTTGACAGCCTTCTATTTGTTACGGCAATTTCACAGAAGGAAAATATAAGTAGGGGCATTTACTTCAAATATGATAATTGTCCTCTTTGTTGTAATCCCACTCTTTAAACTTCCACACCAACCCAATTAAAGACGTTCGGCCACGATAGATTTAAGGTGCAACAACCGTCTCTACACCATACACTTACAAATATCTACGCTTTTAACCGGATTCGAACCAGGAATCTTCCGATCTAGAGACTAATACTTTAACCACCAGACCGGTTGATCAGCCAGGATTTTCTTGAAACATAATCTCAAAGATTATGACGACAATATAAGTGATACAATAAATTGTGGCTCTAACTTATAATGCTTAATAATTGTTTTTTATTCCTAGTTTCGCAGACGAAAATTAATTAATTATCGTATTCTGTCTTGGTGGTGTCAGGCAATCAGACGTCCATAAGAAATACTTGTTTAAAACTTGACTTACTTAAAATTAAAAGACTCACGGTATTTTTTAAATTATGAATTGTAAGAAAAACGCAATAAAGCTGAATTTCCCGCATATAACAACGTGAGAAATCGGACCAACCAATCTGTAAAATTACTTTTACTGCGAGTACTGTTATATTGCAGTGAAACTACAAGATAGTATATCGCACAACCTATCGCGGGTGTTTCTTCTTCAAGCACTAACGTTGCTGTTGTTCTTCACGAGATTACGGTTTTCACTGAATTTGCGAATTAAATACGCTAGTCACAAATATTGCTAAAGATAAATTATATACGGGTTGAAATTATATCAATAAAATTATCTATATATTTTCTGAGTGAAGTATATAATAAAATCATAAATGAAAAAGTTAGTTTCATATTCAAGTAAGAAATATTAAACATTTATTTTCCCAATGGCGGGCACTGCACTTTTTCATTGGCCACTACAAGGCCGGAAGCGATGGTCACTCCTTCCAGTGGTGGGAACTAAGGAGTTGTTCTTGGCCACTACAAGGCCGGAAGTGATGGTCACTTGTGAAGGGTCACCCAGTGGGTGGACCATCATTACCCCTAACAAAAGACAGCACAATTTACATCCATGCCCTGACCCCGGATTCGAACCAGGAACTTTCCGATCCATAGGCCAACACCTTCACCACTGGACCGGTTAGTCGGAAATATTAAATATAAAAAATGGTTTCGGGTTACTTGAACAAGACTTTGGATAGAAGAAAATTTATTTGAAAATTTGGAAATACAAAACCTTGTCTGCACAAAAAAGTGCATCTGCTAAGTTCATGCCAGTTAAAAAGTCAATCATGTAAAGCTTTTTGTATCAAAAACACTTGTGATGGTGAATGAAGCTGTCAATTTTTAATAACGTTAGGTTTTTAGTTTTCCTTTCAGAAAGTTTAAATTATATTAAATATTCTATAGTTAATTTAATTTGTTTGTTACCAATTTGTTTGCAAGATTCAGATTTGAGGAATTTTGTTTCCAGAAGGTTACAGTTCTATTTATACAGTAGTCTTAGTTTTATTAACTTCTTTTTCAACTTTCTAAATATTTTATTGGCATTTTTAATAATTCTTTTCCATTTAAAAATCTCCGAACTTCCTTTTAATTCTTTTAGCCAGGGGCGATCTTTACAGAAACGTACAATTTTACTTAACATGCTTTCTTTCTTAGATAATTGGAAAGGGGAAAACGACTTGTTTAAATCAGACCTGAAATTGACAGAACGAAGTCGTGATTAAATGAACTTTAGGATCGAGCTGGAGGATGTATTATGGAACATTACATCACAAAAGATGGAGCATATTATAAAGAAAACATTTTCTTTCTTGATCTGGAGAAAATAAGTGTAGAAACTTAAAAACCTTTGAGTTTAAAATTGAAAACCTCTTAATTTTTCTCGCGTGCTTTATTTTTCAACAATGTATTTTCCTCAAGCGTATACGATTTCAACTTCAGCAAATAGATACATTTTGTAAGAGTGTCTGAGCTTCATCGTATAAAAGTTTGAATTAACTACTTAAATTAACTTACTAAATTCAACCATTGTAAGACTTAACATAAACTATACTTATATATTTATGAAGTGTTGAAAAAGGCGGTATAAAAATTTTAAGTCAGTCCATTTTTAATCTCATGGAAACAAATTCCGGTGTCTGTAAACAAAAACAAACTTTTTAGTCAAGTCTGTTTGACTATTAGGAAATATAATCAGTGTTCTCAAAACAAAAACTTCAAATAATTTCTGTAATTTTAACATACTTCGTAAGTTAAAAATTTATTTTTAAGTCCTTCTAATGATTTGAAAGTGCTTCACAGAAAATAGTTTTCAGCATTCTCATAATGAAATTATATTACATATAATTCAATATTTTGAACAACGCGTATTATTGGAACTTTGTTGAAGAGTCATCCGATTGATTTTCATAAATAATGTAATGCTACAATCGACTCATTTGAGCAATACAATCACTGCTTGTATGAAGTTTTTATTATACAGTATAACCTTGATCGTCCGACCTCCGATTAACCGAGTGTTCATGATATCGAGCCGAATTTGATACCGTTGGCTTTTAGCTATTAACAAAACTTTGAGCACGCACTTTGTCCAAGGAGGCGAAAAGTGCTATGAAACAGAATACAAGGACTTTTTCAAGAGAGTTTAAAGGTACGTACGTCCAGATTTATGGTAAAATTATCACAATAAATTATATATTTAATCACTGTTATTCTTACTTATGTTATACTTCTATACATATCAGAGTATAGATTATTCTTTGTGAATCTTTCAATAGCAGTTGCAGAACATATAGTTCAGTACATTTATTTTATATTTCCTATAGGTCTTTTAGTGTTACTAGAATATTATTTCAGTTTCTGGCTATCGGAGATGACCTTAGTCCACATTACCTTGGGTAATCAAGGTTTTACTGTACTTATATTTTAGCCAAAATCGCTCATTTTAGTTAAAATTACTGAAAAGATTTTTCTACTTGTGAGTATTGGCAAGTAGATATTGATTGATTTCGTAAATTTTGAAAAACAGAATAATTCCTAGTTATTTCATTATTATACTAGAGTTAAACTGAGATACTCCATATATTGTTTTATTACATCATATATATGTGGTGCTTGTAGAAATTTTAATCATAGATAGTTATACAATTCGATAGATTTCTTTGAAAATCATTCAACTTTATTTTAAACAATTTGTGGAGCTTGAATAATAAAGTAAAATTAAAAGACATGCTTAAGTCACTAGCGGTCGATAATTAACACAAAATGGGTGAAGTACATTTTTGATATCTATGCCGACCCTGACTATAATGCTGTGGCGGCTTTAAGAATAGTGATCGGACTTGATTAATCATTTACATCGTTTCGGCATCTATAATAACCACATATTCAGAGGGATGGTTTACATGAATTCTGACCACCTTTTGGAATGTTCGGTGTTGATAAAGAATGGTGTCCATACCAATGGACGACTCGAGAACTTTTCAAGATAAAATCTTGAACGTTTTTCTATCTTTCCTTTTGTTTTGCGGTCTAACTTCATGTGACATTTGAGGGCTAATAGATGTATTCGTCTAAGTTCCTTTTCAATAAAAAAAGGTTTGATGTCAACGTAAATAGGGCAAAATCTGAGACATTTAGTGTTCGAAACTAATAAATAGCTTTAGCGAAATACTCATTAGGCAAACAAAACTCGATCACACACAGAGCAGCATGTCCTTCGTTTGTGTACAAAAAGCATGTCGGTGTGCATGCTTACTCTAGACCGAGTGTCAGATTAATGTGTGTGTTAGTGTAATTAGGGTGTTACACGATTACTGAAATTGAATCAACTATTATATTAGAATCACTCTTTGCCTTGCAAAGAATTATTCTTATTCTAATTTCGAAAGTTTGATCGTTTTTGACCCAGTACCGAAAGTGTATGTTTGTTAACAAACTCCGCTAACAATTTTTACTCTACCTTCATTCTTCTTTTATTACTTGTAGCTAGTGCTATGCTGATTATACTCTTATTACCTCCACGAACAAATTTTTTAAAGTTCTATAACCAATTTAACTATACAAGAATGGTTAACTTCTCTATTTTTGTGGTAACTTAAAATATTGATGTATTAAAGCTCGTGCATTCATAATTTCAATACATTTCACAAAGTTTTCGCTATTTAATATAATTTCTTTAATATTTTATAAATGCAACTTTGTTTACCAGTTATTTCTTAAGAAACATTATCCTACACATTTCAGCATTGAAAATCAGTTATTTTTTGTTAGCGTGATGCAAGTTGTAAAAGTCTATGATCTGGTAGTTTATCGGTAAAATTTTCCAAGATTTACTAAGCTTTTTTATTATTGAATGTTATGGTGTAGTGTAATGCAATAAGGATATTTTCAAAATAACTTTCTCGTCATTTTATTTCAAACGTAAATAATGCTCTTGACAGTATGGGAAAAGACTAAAGATCCATCCGAGAGAACGTCTTTCTAAAAATAACCGTATAATGTAATCAATGTCAAATTTGTAACACTTTAAATCTTTTTTTTTTATTACTTTAATCAATGCAATACAATAATTTAATCATAAGAAATGCATACTACCTCACACCGCTAATTTATACGTTCAGTTCAAATTAAAACCATTTCTGTGTTTTCTAAAATAATCTATTAACTCAGTGTTTAGGCTGTGAAGAAGTTGGAATTAATTTAGTTGTGTATTGGGAATATTTGAATCCGGGGGGGGGTAGTTTTATATTATCGACTAAAAGCAGACTTTATTAATGTTAATGTTATGTATTATTATGATATTGTGAAGTATTTAATGTTTCAACCCAGTTATCTTTGTAGAGAACTCTAAAAAAAGATAAGGTACGAAAAATTTTGTGACTCCTCTCATATTGTCCTCCACTCTATTGAGTCTAAGTTGGAAATAGTTAAAGTATTTTTAAATGAGTGAGAAGCCATTTCATATAGTAAACATCACACCCTATTGTACTAAGAAACGTATGATTAATGTGTGATTAATGGATATAGTATTTCCGTGTTATATATTAATACTCTTATCTCGTTAAACAATAGTGTGATACAATACAGTGTACATAAAAATTTGTTAAAATGATATACACTGTAATAGAGGTATCTAAAAGCAACAACAAAAAAAAGCGTAGAAATTATCAATTTAAAACATTAACAAAGTTTTCTTAAATTAAGGTATTTAATTTTTTTTAAGAGAAATGAATTTTATTCGACCTTATGTGAATTTCGGGAAATAGCATCATGAAAGCAATAACATTTTACCCTGCTATAGAAATGATTAGTTTTCGGATTATAAGCGTTTACTCGTTTACATGTTACTTATGTGAATGTGGAATAATGTCATTTGAACGTGATACTTATAACGTATATATTCGTTCTGAAAACTGCTGTCTTCCCTGCATGACTTCTAAATCGTTTTGATCAATAGAATCCTCTTCCAGAGATTCTTTCAACGAATAGATATTATTGTTAAGTCATGTGGTATGTGGTGGAAGCACTTTTATTCTACACTACTAGAAGATTTCGTGACGCTAAAAGGATTAAAAGAGTGTTTAAGTTTCTTAACCCGGCTCCTTTTAAGAAGCTCTTTACTCATTCTTAAAAAGAACTGTTCAATTAGCATGAGAATGACCGTGCTGTTAGCTTATGACTAGGGCAACTTTTTTGTTGCAGTAAAAATTGGTAAAGTTGCATTTATCCTTAGCTAAAGTTGCATTTATGAAAATAAAGTTACATTTATTTTTGATACACTAAAATCTAAAATAAATTATTAGTAACAAAATGAAAAAATTCAAATATTATTTGTACATCATTAAAACAAAAACTTGATGTTGTCTGACATTGTTGTCTGTCTGTTGATGTTGTCTGACATTGTTGCATTGGACTTTTTCTGCAGTTGTGAAACAAGTGTACCACTCAAGTAACTTGGAGCAATCGCGGATAAAGCTCCTTGAGTGTGATTTCAGCAGCAGTCATATAATATGCTGTATCGGATAGCAGAAGCGCAAAATCCTTTCGCTCAACATTCAGAGATTTTAAAACGTCATAGAAACAACATATTGATGATCGAAACTCACCTCGCAAACTCTGAAGTCGATTACGCAAGTTTGCTCTGGATTATCAAGAGTGCCTTTCAATGTGTTAAAGTACTTCTTGCTATTTATTTCACTTTCCTCTGTTAGGACGAATACTTTCTTTCCATGAACTTCTTGTTTGATCCGCAATACTTCGGCGTTCGCAAGATCAGACACACGTTATCGAAGGATTCATTCAGAGGGCAAAAAATGAAATAGTAATTTCATATTAATTAATTTGAAGCTAAATTGTAAAAAGTTACGAGTATGCAAAAAGTTGCATTTATGTAGAAAGTTGCATTTATGTTGCAATTATAACTCACTTACAATACACCCCATGTAGGAGTAATTTCGTTTTTAGTACTTTATATGAAGCGCAGAACGTGTGAAAAAGAGTTGCATTTGTTGCAAAAAGTTGTCCTATTTATGACTATCGGCGTATTAGTTCTTAGAATCACAATAAAAAAAACCAGATTGCGGTATTGAATTTTTATTTCAATAGAATCACACTAAAAGTATTAACGCAACAGAAGATCTTCTAGTGCTTTGTTATCTTTACAAGAAAATAGAGGCTTAGGTATAGTTGGATTAGATTGGGCATTGTAGTCCGACACCAGCGCAGCTTTCAACTGTATAGTTCGTCAAACGGAGGAGTTTAAGACGAGCCGAAACAATCCACTTTAGATATTAAACTTGACTCATTCTTAAAAACAATTGTTCAATATGAGCATTACAATGAACGGGGGGCTAGTTTATGAATTACTACATGATTGTCCTTAGAAACACTAGCAAAACTCAGATTGATACTATTGAATTTTTCTTTTACTATCACACTGTGTGTGAAAAAATATTAATTCAAGCTGAAGAATTATAGTGCGTTGTCATTACAAAAAATGGACGCTTGAATATAATTGGATGGAAATAGACATTGTAGACCAATACCAGTGCGGCTTTCAACTGTATGGTCCGTCTAATGGAAGAGTTTTATGATTAATTAAGGCCCAAACAATTCACTATACATACAAAACGTTTAACAAAAAAAAAACCTTACATAAAGAAAATAATACAAGTGTTGGGCAAAATATCGCAGAAAAACACAAGGCCATTAAAAAGGACTATGAAATGTGTAAAATTTAGAGTCGAGGAAACAAAATATAAAATACGAACTAATTCAATTTAAGAAATAAAAATACAAGATAAACTTGAATGTAATCAGATTGTTTGTGTGCTAAAGTAGCTGGAAAGCCCGTTGAGATAAAAATGTAACGGGCTCTAGAAATCATTAATTGCATCTCAAGTGTTTATTACCTTTTGCAAAGTAATCTTAAATAATGAGTGCGCATTGAAACGTCCTCTTGATATGCTCCATTGTTCGTGAATATTTACAACTCAAAATAATCAGAATACTATGTCAATTAATAAATCTTATAACTCAAAAATACATTTGCCTCAGTAACAATCACATAAAAACTCGGAAATGCAGAACTCAAGAACTCAATTAAATTCACAGCACAACTACATCTCAATTAATAATTCTAAATAGAATTAAAACATCAAATACATTACTGCCATTACGAGATATAGAAAGTACATACTTATTAATAAGTTTACTTTCGCATGTAGTTTTTTCAAAACTAAAATATCGCTTTCTATAGTATCAGAAATATTATCACTTACATTCTCGTGATTGAATATTTATTTATTGTGCACGAGCAATTTTTGTGATAACATTTAAATATTTAATTTAATTTTCAGTAACTTATTTAACGTTTTATTAACAACATTATAATAGGGATAAAAATAATTCATAAATAAATTAAAAACTCAGCAAAATTGCATTTCTGTTCAATTAATAATTCTAAATGGAACTAAAAAATTAAACATGTTTATTCCCTTTATTGGTAAATAAAATTATATCCTCATTGATGACCGGTGCGCACATCCCGTTTTTCAACGTGCGGCGTCGTTGCGGCATCGAAGCCCAACTATGTACACATAACCGTGAAATGACGCAAATTCTCATTTCGTGCCAGTTGCGATAAATATTCTATCGAAAAAAACGTGTTAATTTCGCTTACTTGGTGTAAAAAAGTATATTTTGAAACAAAATAGACTTTACTGGATGCAACCATTTATTAATTATTATTTATATTCCATTTATATATGAAAACAAGGTACTTCGGAACGGAGAAGTGTTTGCGGCGAGCTGCGGCGCAGTGGGGAACTCCGGTACAAATTGCACGCAAGTTGAACGTGCGTCGCAGCAGCGGCGCTGGAAGCATATGTGCACTACTCCATTGGATCTAATGTATCTCATACTGCACTTGCGTTGTGGCAGCGGCGGCGCACGTTGAAAAACCGAACATGCGTCGCCGGTGGTATGTGTGCATTACTTCATTGGATAATTTGCGTCATTTCACGATACATACTTGCGTCATTTCCCCCATACTTGCGTCATTTCACGGTTATGTGTGCATAGTTGGGCTTCGGTGCCGCAGCGGCGCCGCGCGTTGAAAAATCCGATGTGTGCGTCGGGGATAAGTAATCACTCATGAGGATCGTGAAGTATTTGACACCGTGCCGCAAATTTGAGACCTCTAAACTAAATATTGGGAACAGCTTCAATTAGCTGGAGGGGAAAGGCTGAAGTTTGATCTCTCTCCCACGGGAACCCCTCCTACACTTGAATGTGTCTGGGGGTGCTTAATTGCCCACATGGATTTCATGTGCGTTCACACACGCGCAGCCGCTTTGATGATCTCTAAAAGAGTGGATCTATAATCTCTCCGACGTGTGTTCCGGAATATCTAACAAGGCCAAACCAATCCAATGATTTAATTGATTAAAAGGGATTGTGAACATGCACTCGAAAGGGAATTTATTTTCCGAAAATGATGTCAGTTCAAAAATGATAATATATAATAGTAGCAATATTGTTGCGTGATCCTAAAATGACACGAGAAAAACATTAGTAATTTTTTAAGGAATTGGTACGGCTTTAAAGTGTTTAGACTCGCAGATTTGTTCAAGCAATCCTATAAAACTCTAATTCTCGCTTTCATCCGTTGTGCAACCTGCAGTTTTCCCTGCAAGACTCCTTGTCAGTTTCGACGTTTTTGAGAAACGGAATATTTTCTTTGATAGTTTCAACCAATCGCAATGGTTATTTAGTCAATGCGTATTATGGGGGAAAAGGTATTACTACACTACTCGAAAATCTTGTACCGATCAGAGGGTTAAACTGATGTTAGTAAACATTGATTTGAAATGTCAGTGCCGTGTGTAATGCGAGAGGTCGTTTGATTGGTTATTAATGTGCAAGGTAATTTGTTTTGGTAATTTTTAATTAACGTAGTACTAGAGCATTACAATGAGCTACTGACGACGGTACGGGATCAATCCCTAATGAAAAGATCCGAGGACAACACCACGTAATTTTGAACCGCGATGAGATGACGAGGCAACACCTGAGCTGGCACCCCACTCTCCAAACTTCCACACCAACCCAACGTGAGGACTTTCGGCCACTGCATATTTAAGGTACCCCAGCAGTCTCGACATCATAAGCTTACGAACAACCATTCACTGACCCGGATTCGAAGCAGGAACCTTCCAATCTAGACGCTAACACCTTAACCACCAGACTTTAATGTGCAAGGATCAGATCTGGCCAAAAAATGTTTTTCGTGTCAAGTAAACGAACATATACCTACGAGGAAAGTTATTTTGACTCAAAAGAGAGAATACACTCATAGATAGGTATAAGAATCAAATCCGTGCAGCCAATATCTTGCACAAAGCGAAAAGATGGCGCCAAGCTAACATTCGGGAAATAATTTCTGGGTAGGTCCAGTCTTCTCTTCCAGTTCCTATGTTTTATTTACATAATTAATCAATAATTTGACACACTTATTAGGTTGGTTTTAGTGTGAATTGTTAAGGGAACCAGTGCCCAAAATTCTTTCAAAATTTCGATTACTTTTTTATAAATTTAAATAAATGTTTATATAATTATGTTTAAAATAATACATTATATATGGAAAGACGTTGAGTAGAAGTATTTTAAATAACTTTTTGAATGCACAGAGTAATGTAGTAAGTAAGGTAAATCTTATGCTTTAAACTTCACTATCACAAAATGTGTGTTTTTTCCCATAAAAGGAATAATTTTTCAGTACATTCATACAAATATAAAATAAGAGGTTTACATCTGTAATCTACCGTATAACATATTTTTACGCCGGAATTTTTTGCTATCTGCTCAGCAAAGTTCATTTTAATTGTTAAAAAAGATTAAAATTAGTAATTTTTCAAAAATAAATAAATAAATAAATAAGATTAAGAAAAAAAAATTGAAAATTTCAAATTTCAACTTTTTTGAAATTTTTTGTGTTGAAGTGTTTATAAGTGTCTTCATAAATTGTATAAAAAATCCCAATCAATACGCATAAAAGATTCTGAGAAAATGTCCTTAAAATTTGACCATTTTAACATTGCGTAGAGTAGCCGACCAACCGGTTTTGTGGTTAAGGTGTTAAGCCTCTAGATCGGAAGGTCCCCGGTTCGAATCCGGGTTCGGACATGGATGTTTGTAAGCGTATACCAGCTCAGGTGTTGCTTTGTCATCTGAACATGGTTCAAAATTACGAAGTAATTGTTAGGGGCAATGATGGCCCTCCCACTGGGTGCTCCTTCACAAGTGGCCATCACTTCCGGCCTTGTAGTGGCCAATGACTTCGGTCAAATGTGCCCGCCATTAGGAAAAAAAAACACATTGCGTAGATATGACTGCATCGGTCGCCTTAATTGCTTTCGACGTGAATACTTGTACATCTTTAAAATCCGGACAATACTGGAGAGCATGTATGGAAAGTTGATCGTTACAAATCTATAACAAAAAAGCTTTATTGCTGTTTTGTATTAGGATTTCAGAACTAAAAGAAGCATCCAGAAGGTAAATATAGCGTCGCGTACATATAAGTCCATACCTGACTTGACCTTAGGACCGAGTAAACATGCGCAATGAGTGCCGGGGGATCTGCAACATGTCAAAATTCTAGGGTGCTTGGCGAGTTTCGGGCAGTGTAACTTTGGATTGAGGTGCGTGAGGACTGCGCTAGTGGTGTCATTCGAAAGCTAATGAACTACGCTACAAACAAACCTTTAATAAATACAATAGACCTTTAAACAATAAAATCATCTTATATTCATATAAAACTGCACTTTAATCGTTCAAACTGCAAATCAATTATCGAACACTCAAATGATGAACAATCATTCAAACTTCCTATATCGACTTCATTCCTTGCATAATACAACATGAGGTCCGAGTATACACGTTAAATAGACCAAATATATATACGCCTAGACCAGAATATATTTCGGAAGGTTCCAGATCCATGGACACTATCTTTGAATGCGTTTCTGCGACTAGGTACGTATACAAGAACGCCTTGCTTCTTGGTCTCCAAGTTTTCTTGTCTTCTCCCTGTCCTTCCCAATTCGATGACAGTCATCCAGTACTTACATGGGTTCTTTGTTTGCTACATCAACCGATTTAGTTATATCAGTGCTCAGATGGCAAAATGTTGCAAGTCACTTTTCCCAAAACATTGAGTAAGTCCCATCCTGGAGTCTGGTTTGTTAATGTTTAGAAGGTGGGAAAATATCATAAGTCTTTTTCTTTCAGTTTAAAAGAAAAAAAAGGTGGAAAATTGTCATGAGTCAAAAACCACAGAACCACGTGTTGAATCTTGAATCTTAAAATTGCTGTCACGAAAAATTAAAAAAAGTTACTTATAACATCTTGCCATCTGAGCACGGATATGTAAACAGACGAAACCTTTGCCAAACTGATAGTAAAAAAGAAACGCTTTAAATAAACGGGGATGAGTCTTGACAACAGTAGCTAGTTTTGAGGCGTGGAATACGTCAGTGGTAATTGGTAATTTTTAGTTAACGTCGTACTAGAGCAACACAACGGGCTATTGACGACGGTCCGGGATCAATCCCTTAAGGGAAAGATCCGAAGGAATACGTCAGTGAGGCCATATGGTGAATGAGATTGAAAGAAATTAGTACGAAATTATACACTAAACGCATCAAATGTTCATCGCTCAGCACGTATATCACAACTGGTGGATTCACTTTTGATGTCGAAGGCGCTCACACAAAGGAGACCGAAGCTAGACTAAATTAATCTGAGCGACAGTGCGCGTTTTCGTGACTCGGCTTTGCTCTGCGACTGCATTAGCTGATGACGTCAACGCAAGATCAATTGGCATTTACAACATTCTATGTTTAATGCGTTTTGGAACACGATATTGTTCCTTTGTATATAATTTTTTTGTTTTTCAAGTTATTAAATCTTACGCACTTACGCTTTTTGCGACACTCAAAATTTGCGCGTACCCCGGTTTCGAAAAGTGAGGGTATTCTACGTCAATAACTGATAAATACTAAAAACATATGAAACAAATCATCAATAACCATTTCGATGTATGTGTCCTAGCAAGAACACGAGCGTTTTGTCGAAAATAGGGAAATAAACAAATTTTCCCTCGCTCAACATTATTGGGAATATTCTCTTCAATTTCAAACAAGCGAAATGGGTACAATCTCCAAGATCTGTTCTCGCTTTGAACTTCAGAGTAATATTATCAATCGTTAAGTTATTGAACAGACTAGGGAATAACGTTAGTGCTTCCTCGCCTTTACACGTGACCTGGAGTGGCTTAGGTACAATAAGTTTTAAAAAGTGACAGGAGGCGCTGTTCTAGAATAGCTAATTTAAACTTGCGTTTCTGTTCTTGAAAATAGCGGACAGTCTTGCTCCCCCGAAATGGCTATTGAAGATATTTTCATATGGTTTTAATCGTTATTAGTTACTAGCAAGATTACCTGACCTTATTAGGGCCGAATTAAACTATAGTTTATAGTTAATAATATAGTTAATAGTAACTATAGTTAAAACTTTTGTCTATTATAGAATAAAACAATACTTTAACAATATCTTTTCGACATATTTATAATTTGTTCAACTTACTTTGGACACAAATCCATGTAAAACTTTTCACATACATCGCACCTTTGTTGTATGACAAAGCTACAAAATGACGAAAGGTGACACTAAGGTTACTACTACAAAGGACGATTTGAGGGAGATTTGGAAATCACTTTCTTAAGTTCTTTTCATGCTCAATTCATAAAAATGACGTATCTACACGGCAAGTACTCCTGCACTCAGTGTCAACAAAACAATATTTTTCTATTTGAGCACTCTTGCATCAGGTATGCAACATTCTCTAATTTTGCCATCGTTAAGAAGGGGATGACTAATTAATTTGATAAGATAATCATCAATTCTTTTAAAGTGAATTCGTATTTTTAAAATAAAAATAATTGTCTTCTATAAACTTTTAATATATATAATAAGTTGATTAAATATAGCTTCAACTTGTAAAATAATTCCCCTTAAATTCCTATCACAACTACAAAGAATCTTTTAATATTTAAAAAGTTCTAGTTCGGAAATTTTGACATTAATATCATTTCAATATAACGGCAAAATTACGCCTAAAATTTGCATTATTCAGACTTACCTGGCGCTTAATGTTGTGGTGGTGTTGCATGGGGTGAGAAGGAAATATAATACATTAAAATAATAAATATTTAAAACAAAAAACAGCGAAATAAAACAAAATAAAAGACGTGGGAAAAAAGTTGTTCTAGAGATATTAATTTGAGATTCTCCTTTTTTTTAATCTCTTGATTTCACAGTTGCCACAACTTACAACTAAAAGTGCACAAAATTTAGACGAAATGCGAAATTAAATAGACGGACTTACAGACCATTGCGGACAGACAGACTTACACAACCAAGTTCAATTGCTAAATGAATGCAAGTACTCACAGTATGCAAAGTTTCATGTAAATATATCCAACCGTTTAGACGTAGCATTAGCCGACACACACCAACAGATAGTCAGAACAACAGGCAGATAAACAGACAGACAACAAACGCGTAAGAAACGGATTTCGAATCAGAAGGGTTCAAAACGGATAGAAACTTGAAATGGGTCGAAAATATTCAATGTACAAACAAACATTCCATTCTTATTTAGATAAATATTCCGAAGTTTTACATTTCTACAACCGATTGAATTGTTATAATACTTAAATTCATCGTACAAGGATACTTTTTTCAATCTGTTTTTTTTCTACTTATGGGTTTACGAGAAACTCTATTTACATAGATTACGAATTTATTTATATAAAGGCACGAACGTTTTGGGGATCTTGAGCCTCGTGTCTAATTACCACACTGGAAAGAGTAAAGTACAACTGCTATTTATGAAGTATTCGACATGCTTTCTCTTAGAGAGGATGTGAACAGGGTGTACAACTATCCAATAAGAATTCTTTTTATATCGTATTTAGTGGGTAGTTAATGGATATTTTTTTTACACATCTTAGGAAACAAATCCCCCATCCATATTTACAAAGGTTTTTTTAAAAGTAAACCAAAGGAACACTTGAAATGAAACTGAAATGTTAATCAAATCCTTCCGATGTACAAAGAACAAAATGAATCAAAATTTAAGGAATCGAAAAAATCTTAACGTTTTTATTCTTTAAAATATTTTTTTTGTTCTTCATTGTTAACTTTTAATAGTCACTACGATTACTGTATGCGATGAATATATGTATTGCATTTTTCTAACTACGAAATTTCAGATAGCTGGTCAAGGCTTTGTCGCATAACATGCCTAATGCGACAATGTTTATATAGGATGAGTCGTTACCGTTCAAAATGCTTCGTTACATACACGATAGGGACAAAAGTATTTGGACATTGCATTGTCTTTCAGAAAAATACTTTATATGATTATGTTTAGTACGGGTAAGCCCTCCTTTTGCTTGTATTACAGCTGCAACACATAGAGACCTGCTTTTCACAAGATCTCTGTAAGTCTTGGCAGGAATAACTCGCCATGCCTCTTGCAAGGCTGAGAGAAGATTGTTCTGAAGATGGGCTTGCGTGGCGATGTCTTACTCGTCGCTCCAGTTTGTCCCACAAGTGCTCGATCGGAGTGAGATTGGGGCTCCAAACTAGGGATGCGACATCGATGTCAATGTTTTCAAAACATCGATGTTTTTGAAAAAATATCGATGTATTGGAGTCGATGTTTTTGTAACATCGATGTATTGGAGTCGATGTTTTTGTAACATCGATGTTTATACTTGTCGATGTTTTATTTTTAAATAAAAAAAGTACCGCTATAAAAATTTAAAAAATAACCAAGTAGCATAATTTTTATAATCAGCAAATTGAACATACTTTTAGACCAAAGTGGACAAGGGTGAAGGGTCTGAAAAGTAGGGATGTGACATCGATGTCGATGTTTTCAAAACATAGATGTTTTATAAAAAACATCGATGTATTGGAACCGATGTCGCATCACTAGTTGCTAAACCAGTTTTAATAAATGGGGGGAAAAGTTTAAATACACTGAATTTTAAAAACATCTATGCTTTTGGGGCGATGTATTATCAACATCAATGTTTCAATTTTGAACATCGATGTTTTGCTGTCGATGTCACATCAATAGTTGCTAAACTAGTTTAAGAAATGGGAAAAAAAAGTTTAAATACACTGAATTTAAAAAAAAATGATAGTTTGGGGGCTATGCATTATCCACTTCGATGTTTTAATTTTGAACATTGAAGTTTCAAAACATCGATGTTTTGCTGTCGATGTAGCATCTTTAGTTGCTAAACCAATTTTAAGAAATGGGGTGAAAATTTAAATACACTGAATTTTAAAAACATCGATGTTTAAAAACATCGATGTTTTTGGGGCGATATATTATCAACCTCGGTGTTTTAAATTTGAACATAGATGTTTTGCTGTCGATGTCGTATCCCTACTCCAAACAGGCCAATCAAGCAAATTCACCTCATTTTCAGGAAACTAGTTCAGCACACGTTTAGTTGTTGGAAGAAACAACCATCATCGCCGTAGTATTGCCATAGTGTAGGCAAGGCCGAATGATCCAAAGCGTCGAGGTACACGTCAACGTTCATGGTATCAGGTTCATAAAGCAATTAGCAGACTCCTAACCAGGAAAAACAACCTTACGGTAAGATGGATCCTACTCCGAATTTCTGCAGCGTCCAAATACTTTTGTCATATAGTGTAAATCAAAAAAGGTTAACTTATACAAATAAAATCGATTTATTTATAGAACAGTGTTTTTTTCCTATAAATTTTTATGAAACTTTACAGTTCAAGACAAATTCTTGAAATAGAACCAGGAAGCATGTCTTGACCCCCCAAATTCTCTTTTCAAAAGCTAACTTTCATGTCTAAACTTTTAATTGTTGTCTGTGTAAAAGTAATTTTTGGGTAATAATTTATAAACTACATATATACCTTTGTGAACTTCGCTTTGAATGTTTGTAGAAAATGCTAAGTTATTGTAGGTTAGATTTGTCACTCGGTGATATCTTTTAAAAAAAAGTATTAGGAAAAAGCAAAGTTCAAACAATATAAATCGCAAACTAATCAACAGGTTATTTTTTTCCTCGCCATTGTTCGATTAACTGGATGGTTTAAACTGAATGAACTTTGCTTTTGTTATGAACAATCGTTATGCGTAAAAATAACCTCTGTGAAAGCATGCATTGTGTTTGCATAAATATATTTTGTATCTCTAAAATAATTTTCCTCAAAAGTTGTCATCATTTCGGTTTGTTAATCTGCTACTGCTGAATGTGTGTGTTCGTTTACTTTGTATGTCATAAATTAATTATTTTGGAGTTAGATTTTTACCAATTATTTAATTTTTGCCTAAAATCGCTAAATACTGGAGTTTATTTCATGGCGGTATGTGTGTATTTCGACCAACTTCATTCAAAAGTCCTTGGTTGAACATTTATGGCTATAGAATTCTGTTTTACAAAAAAAAAAAATAAGAATATACGCAATAAACCTTTAAAAAAAACTGGTTAGCTGAATAATACGTTGTAATTATTCAGTTTTTAAATTCGAACTCAAATTTTTTTTTACAAAACGATTAAAATCAGTAAAATGTGCATATATTTTTCATGTTTGAAATTAAATCATCGTTTTTTATTGAATGTACTAAGCACTCAAGTATCATTATGAACGCGGTACGTGATTTACATTCAGAAACCGAATCTGTGATTTAAGTACCATAAAGATTCCATTTGTGCCTGCATGTCAGTTGGACGAAAGAAAAACTGACTAATCTAAACGCCGAGTCCACGGTAGCCCAGTTGACAGAGTCACGGATTAGCAACCTTAGGGTCGAGAATTCGAAACTCAATCCAACAAATCACCGCCGTGTACGTGGGGGCACGTTAAATGTGTCGTGGCCTTAAAAGTCCTCACGTTGTCGTGGTGTGGAAATGTGGAGAGTTGAGCGCCAGCTCAGCTGTTGACCTCGTCACCTGACCGTGGTTCAGCATTTCGAGGTGTTATCCTTAGATTGATCCTATACCGTCGTCAATATTCCGTTGTGTTTCTGCTGTGCGGAATTAATTCAATAACCCAACTAAATACCAAATTCATTTAGTTGGAACCATCACTGTCTTCATGTGATCTTAAAAGTGCGAAATTATATGACCACTCATTGTTTTCTTGTGATTCTATTAGACCAGCAGTTCTAGAATAATCAAAGAGCTCCACGAAAAAACGTCGATAGGTCGTAAAAAATATCGTCGACACACAGATGGAATACATTTTAAGTCAACATTTTCAAAATGATTTATTTAAATTTTTTGACCAGAATATGGTAATCTGTTGATTGGTGAAGTCCACTAAGTCATTTTTTATTTGCATGAAAGTTTGATTTCTTTTTGACCAACACACTTACTGAGTAAAACATAGGAAATAGAATTTTTCCTCTTCCCTTTCTCGGAATTGTATTTTTATTCAATGTATTTCACTTGCAACCGATGGTATGTTCCGAAATCAAAACGGTTATAAACATAATATTCAAGCTAATCCAAACAATCCCCCAAATTAATTATCCAAACAACTTCATACTACGGCCGGTACAGCAATTGTACCATAACCGCGCTAAGAAAAAATTTTAACAACGGCCAGTAAATCAGTTGTAACTTGAAAGTTATAAGAAAAGCTCGGATTTTGCATATCTTTTTTAATCCCTAATGTTGATAGAAATCCGTATTGAGTTGTTTTTATCAATTTGCAACCAAACAAACATAAATTTATTTTGCATGTTTTTGCATATACAGTTTTTTGCATGCTTTGTGCATATTTGGATAATTTTTCTCTATTTTTAAACATTTGTACATAAATTATTTTTTTCAAAGAACTTTGCTCAGTGCCTTTGGAACAAAGGTTTTCAGAAGCAATCAAATTTAAATTAACTACGACTCACAAGCAAAAAGTGGAAATGGCGCAAAAAGATAAGAATATTCAACAGCCTTTGTCAGCATCAAAGTTTGAGTCAGTGTCCCAACCTTTGGAGAAGAACGAGATATACCAAGATCAAGGCAATATTGAAATCCAATATTGCTCTTAATAAGTTGGAGAATCAACATTTTAGAGCCTTCTTGAAGAAGTACAAAGGTAAAAAAATTCCTCATGGATTGACGCTTAGAAAAAACTACATTACGCCAGTGTACGAGAAGATGATACAAAGAATACAAAATGAGAAAGGTGATTCCCCATCTGGATGTCGATGAAACGACTGACCCCTACTGGCGATACCTAATTTATGTAGAGAGTTGGAAAAAACAAATCACTCCACGATCGCCAAAACAGTGGATGAATCAATTAATAAATAAAATTGTGCATTCATTGAATGAAAGTGTGGCTCATTTTCACGTTATCCTCCTCACAACTCTTTTTGTAAAAACGAAATTATTTTTTTTTGCACTTTCGCATACTTTGGGGGTTTAGTGCATATTTTGGGATTTTATAATGCATATTTCAGGTCACGTTTTTGCATATCGATCCGAGCTCTAGTTATAAGAATAAATTCAATAAAGAATTTAGACAATGGCCGTTACAGCAGTTGAACCTTGAAAGTTACAAGAATCGCGCCAAGAAAGAATCGCGCTTGTTATATCTATAGCCGTACTCAAAAGATTAAGATACCACGATTTTCTTAACGATAATAAACCATTATAATTTCTGAATTTTTAAAAACGCGAAAATTGTTGGCCGGAAAAATCAGAAAAGTGGCTTATCAATACGCTGCTCAAAGCCCTTCAATGGTACCAAATTTGTTTTCAAGTACTCGACGCATTCACAACAGTTCAAAGGATTTGACGAGCCACGGATGAAGACCTCTGCACTATGCATTCTATGACCTTAAGTTTAGTTTGAAGATGCCAGAATAAGATCCACCGCTTCACCACAAAGAAAAGCCCCACAGTTCCTAATAAAAACCGTTAGCGTTACATAATGTCTCTACAGGAGTGTTTCCATTCAAGGGCATCCAGCCTTAAACGACCGATGGGAATGTTTCTGTTTCACCAATTTCCCCATCCCTACGCTTTATCAAACACAAGGGGAAAAAGAAGCCCGTAAAGGGACATGCAGAATAACACATTATGAAACATTTTACCCTCACAATCGAAGGTCGGGGGGTTGAGATCAAGTTGAATGGGGAGGGGGTACTCGGGCAAACTCAACAAGGCGACAAGTTGTTGTTGATTCCACTCTCGCTATAAAAGTATTTGGGGTTGACAATGCGCCATTACGACGGGGCGTGCACTCCTTGTCATACTGTTGCAGAGAGTCCTTGTCACCAGCGCCGAAACACGATATCTTTGTGGATTATTTTCCCTCTGCGCTCCAGAAAGGGTCTGGACGGTCGATGAGGAACGATTTCGGGTTGGTTTTTGTTCGATTCGGAGATGCGGAGCCGAAGAAAGGCGCCCCACGTGCACGGGGGCTTTTAGAAGCACCCCCCGCGGACACCCCAAATTAATCCACTTTAAAGGTACCTTAATCGCAACACTTTCGAAGCAGGGTCTCCGCTTTCGTCCCAGTGAATGCAGGTGTTCTGTCGGAGGCCCTCGAACCATCCAGCTTAATTGGCCTTGGAGACTGGCTTCAGGCCAATGCCTGTCTCCTAGACGATCTGCAATTATACCTGTAGGGTCGTAGGTAAAAAACTGTGTTTTAAAAATAGTAAATAAATATAAATATTATACTAAATAAATAAATGAAATTATGTACAAATTTGTTTCAATAATTTTCTTGTGTTAATTACCCGGGGTTCAGTTGAACCCTCCAAGTTATTTTGATGAGATATATCGTCCGGTCAAGATCTGACCACTTTTGCGACGAGTTATCTCGTTATTAGCTATCGATCGTGATTGTCGATATTTTATGACAAGATAAATATATGGTTCGTTTCCTTCTGATGACGGGATACCTCACCCATCAAGATCTGGTCGTTTTTGCTAATAATTGCGATTTTGATGAGATCGATCGGTTTCTCTCTCATCAAAGTAGATAATTTATACAAGTCATTTTGACGAGATATATCGTTCGGTCAAGATCTGACCACTTTTGCGACGAGTTACCTCGTCATTGACTATCGATCGTAACTGTCGATATTTTATGACGAAATAAATATATGGTTCGTTTCCTTGTAATGACGGGATACCTCACCCATCAAGATCTGGTCGTATTTGCTAATAATTGCGTTTTTGATTAGATAAATCGGTTTCTCTCTCATCAAAGTTGATAATTAATATTTATTATTTGCCACTCTTGACCCTCAGGAGGGGCGAGAATAATAAATAAAATTATTTAACATTTTCTTTAATGATTTTCTTGTATAAAAGCACGAGGCTCAATAAGAACTCGTGTTTTGTTATACCGTAAAACAGAATAGTCTTGAAAAGCTGGTATTCTGGTGAAAACACTCCTTCGCGTTATGAGCAATATCATTTCCATGAACCACTGTCTCAAATTATGGTTGCAATATCACTGATAGAAGAAATTGTGCCTTTTATAGACATTGAACTTGCTAAATATTTTTATTCCCAGTAATGGTGACTCAGTGGGTTTGTCCATTGCCCTAGTAAACTTCGAGTTGTAGGTAGAGCAGTTTCCATTCCCCTGTAACTTAGCCTGGGTGTATTTCTCTCTTCTGTGCCGGTAAAACTATTCCTGTAATTCTCTTCATTACTTGATGTTGTCTGTCTGTGTTTGGTCAAATATGGAATGGCGTTAAAACACCCAATCATCTTGTGTAAATCGATCGGTTCTTATTCGGTCACAGAACGCTTTTATTACAATTTATAACGCTTTTCTTGCAAAGTCTTTAATCTACTTTCAATGATCACAAAATCGTCACATTTTTTGGAAACTACAGTTCATTTTGAAAATTGAAATAATTGAAACACGAAATTCCTGACATAGGCCCGGTGCACACATCCGGTTTTTCAACGTGCAGCGCCGCTGCCACAACGGAAGTGCGGTCTGAGATACATTAGATCCAATGGAGTAATGCACACATGCCTCCGGCACCGCTGCAGCGACGCACGTCGAACTTGCGTTTAATTTGTACCACAGTTCCCCACGGCGCCGTATATCGCCGCACACGCTTCTCCGGTCTGAAGTACCATGTTTTCATAAATAAATGGAATATAAATTATAATAAATGGTTGTATCCAGTAACGTCTATTTTGTTTCAAAATATGCTTTTTTTTACACCAATCAAGCGAAATAAACAAATTTTCTTCTATAGAATATTTATCGCAAATGGCGCGAAATGAGTACTTGCGTCATTTCACGGTTATGTGTGCATAGTTGGGCTTCGGTGCCGCAGTGACGCCGCACGTTGAAAAATCGGATGTGTGCACCGGGCCATATTCAGAACAGAACAAATTGTTTCGAATTTTATAAATAGCAATAATCTAACTTAATTAGATAGCACTTTTGCATACTGTCTTCATACACAATCGCTGCTTCCAAGAAATAATCCCGATTGATGATTCAGAATAATAATTCCTTCTTTCGTCCGCGAACTAGATTTTCCTTTTATACGAATTCGAGTTGCTTTATTTTGCTCGGACCGTAAGCTACAACGTATCGGGTCGTATGCAGATTTCATATAGGCTAGTCCTGTCAATTAATGCACAGATTACTTTGAGTTGTTCGTTCAAATAGTAGCTTTAGTAGGTTTGCCACAATGATCGAATTAAATGACTAAGCACTGTTTTTTCAATCGACAAAAATATCATTCAAGAGTAGATTAACGATTTATCTTGTTCAGAAAAAAGTTGTTTGGTTCTTCTTGGAAATTGGCCAATTACCATCTTTATATACGAAACTGATATTAGATCTTATCTGAACGCTGCTGTTGAAGATAAATGGTAATGAAATTCAAGTTTACAACAAGAGTCTTTGAACTAAAAATTTATATTGTTTTCAATAAAAAGAAAATAATTATTTCCTATCTTATGCTTGGTTTTTTTTAAATATAATTTATTCTTGCAAAAATTATCCTTCGTAAAACATATTTTGGTTTGGATGTTGTGATATTCTTTTAGTAACAAGATAGGATATTATTTATATTACTTCGCACTAGAGCAATCCTTTCGGAAAACCGTTATACAGCGGGTTCGACATTTAAAGGGGCTACATAATATTATTTAAATAGTTGAATAAAGTTTTCTGCAATTAACGTAGAGGAATGAATCATTTTGTGCATACTGAATTATCAAATGACAAGAGTAGGTAGTTATTCACTTACATTCCATGTAATATTTTTGCTTTGGTCAAATATATTCTCATAAAACATTAACTTATAATCCAGTCGTGTACAAAGGTGGCTGGGGCATGTTAAACCTACCGTGGCCTCAAATGTCCTGACGTTGTCGTGGTATGGAAGTTTGGAAGGTGGAGGGCCAGCTCATGTGTGACCTCGTCATCTGACCGTGGTTCAAAATTACGTGGTGTCGCACTCGGATTTTTTCCATTCGGGTTTGATCCCGAACCGTCGTCAATAGCCCGTTGTGTTTCTCCAGTGTGATATTAATTAAAATACCTACCTGCCTTATAAAACAGTTGGCGTGATGTAAGAGTTTGGAGAGTGGTGTGACAGCTCAGGTGTGACCTCGTCATCTGACCGTGGTTCAAAATTGCGTGGTGTTTTCCTCGGGTTTGATCCCGGACCGTCGCCTATAGCTCGTTGTTTCGCTTCAGTGCTTTCTTAATTAAAATACCTACCTTATAAAACAGAAAAATATCTAAATTTAACATTATAACTTCAGTTCTCAACCAATAATCTTATCTGACAAAGGTAGGTAAGAAACGAAAAAGGTTAAGACTAAATATGATCTGATGAACTTTCAAACACACACATGAGAAGTCCATTAAAAATACTAATAAAAAACTTTTTTAATACACATGCACAAAAATACTTTCTAATGAAAAAAAAAATATTTTTTCAAAAATGTAAAGTTTGGAAACATGATATCAGCTTTGACGTAAGGATATATTGATAGCATTTTTATACGTATGCGATTTCTGAGATTTGAGATTAAGAATTGTAATACAGAATTACAACATTTTAAATAGAAAGTTAACATTGCCTCTCTCTTCACATATTTCTAATAAGCTGGTAAGTTCACATTCCTCGAAATTCATATTTGGTCGCATGTTTTCACCTCTGTTGTCTTGACTCTAAGAATGGAAGATGAAAATGTTTCAAAATAGTTTTATTACAAATACAACTTCGTAGAAGAATAATATGCATTTATTATGAATCCACGAGTCTCGCGATCAGAAAATACAAATACAAAATAAATGAGAGACTTCCTTCTGTTTCAGTTCAAAAATACGTATTTTATCTGAAAATGAATGGGATTGGGAATATATATATATATATATACACACACACTTGAATTAGGTTTTTTTTTTAAATTTCCTTGAGAGAAAAGTTAAAGATGCTTTCAGCTTGTTATTTAGGTTACTATTCATAACTGTACTTTTGAAATTAAGTAAAATAATTTAACAAATTTAAGCGCTTGTTAGAAAAGAAAATAATATTCCTTTGAAACTTCAAAATGTTAATGTTTAGTGTGCAAATCTCATCAAATTAAAAGTATCATTAACGTAATAATTTTAACTGCTTTGTGTTGTTTAAATGCACTGATTATAATTTTTTGTATACTGGGTATTAAAATGTGGGAATTCACTTCAAGATATCAAATTTACTGAAAAGTATAGAACAGGGAAGAAAGTGATGCTTCTGTTTCAATTTATTTCTCCCATCTCTTAACCGGTTCTCATTTTCCCCTTCCCCGACAAACTCACACATACTCTTACAGTTACCGAATACAAAGTTGCATTCGATTAAAAAAAAAAAGATTCTGGAAATTGAAAATTGCTTTTCGAAACAAAACTTTTCATGTTTGGAAGAAATGACAGGTTGAAAGTGTCGTGAATGTTTCAAGAACGAATATGAATCTCTTTTTCATTCCAGAGGAGCAGGATAAAGAAGTATTTTTCAATTCAGTTAGCCGCTCTCATTCTTTGAAAAAAAATCCTGACTGCGCACTGAAGTATAAGTAATCCGATAAGAATATGTGGATTCAGTAGAAAGTGCGGTATTTTGAAAAGCAATTATCAAACAGCATTGACATTCAACGAGTACCAATTATGAAAAAAATTGTTTATTTGCATACAGGAATGTTTCAAATTTGGTATATTTGCTTTGTAAAAATTTAAGTACATATTAGTAACGCAAAAAATCTTTATATACAAAAATGAACCAAAAATCACTTGTTTATTGAATTTTAATCGGAATAATTACACTGAGATATTTCCCCAAAAATTTAGATCCCCTACAAAGTTTGATGAATAAAGTTATCCTACTTTACCTCCCCCCCCCTTTATTTTTTATTGCTCTAAAATTATGAAAATGATCATTTATTCGTTATATCAATTATTTCGCTAAGATAATGATAACTTATTTGAAATCTATAACTCCAATTCATTTTGGTTTCTTTTCATTAAAAAAAAAAGCACTTTAAAAAAAGTAAAATAAAAACTAGACTTTAGAAGTAAGTTTTTAGGCCTTTAGAATTTAACTATATATTTAATCTATTTTTTTATAAGGGGATTTCAATTTTTACCGGACTCAATGGAATTTATATTTCACTAATATGCACTATGTGAATCATATACAAAGTAATTTTGATGCTTTTAAAAGAAATATTACTAACATGACTAAATAAATACAATTCCGGCAAGTTCGAATTTGACACTTTGTGATTTTCGTGTGCTCATATCATACATAAAACGTTATTCCAATCATTAATTTAACCTTAAAAGATCGATAGAAATTTCAGAATCTGATCAAAGGTTCAGATAGTTTTATGATGGGTGTAGAATTATTTGTCATTTAATGAGGTGTTGTAATTTTTGGAGAGGATTATAATGAAGCAAAATTGTCTACATGATATCTTTGAATAAAAATATTTAATACACAAATATCTTTGTTTATTGAAATATTCTTTCCTATAATTGAATCGAAGGGATACGGAAAGACGAGGAATGTGTGATTTCAAATAGCATAATAATAATAAAATTTAATATAGAATATATAATAGTAAAATTATTGCCTCCGTTTTCTTATGAAATGGGGTCATTTGATATTTGTAATTTTTCCAAATGTCCTACATAATTTTTAGTCTAATATAACAATAAAAATTTGAAAGGAAAGAAACGCAAGAAATCTAAATATAATATTAATATAATATGTGAGAGGAAAGGTTTGGAGTTCATCTTTTTGCTTAGAGGTTATTTAGAGGAGACTAGAATATATACATACGTATTAAAAAATACACCTAAAAGGCGATTAAATATTATTTTCACGGTGAAACAAATATTATTAAATTCTTTATATAAAAATGACTAAGTGGTGAACTATCACAAAAATGTATTTCCTTTTATTTAAAATATATCGCACCCCGGCAAGAAAAGTGACACAGCTCAAAATTGCAGAATTTGAGAAACATCAACTTAAAGCATATTATAAAACTTATATTGAAATAGTATAAGCTTCTTTTAAATTTTAGGTAAGTATTTATGTCTTTAAATTCTATTACATTCGATAGAATAGTAATATAACACGTTTGGTCACCTCATACATATTTTCCATTGACACAACATCAAAATTTTTATTTTTTGATTTGTGTCAATTTCTTGCCGGAGTGCGATATGTAAAATTTCTATGCAAAATAAAATAAAATACTTAATACCAAAGTATTTTAATATTTTTATTAAGTGTCAAAAAACAGTTATGAGAATATATGCTTATCGAAAATCCAAATATTCATCAGAAATTTTACGATGCTCTCGAAAGCAATCAACAAGTTATTCATAACAAAAATAGAATATATAAAGTCACTTTCAAAAGAAAATTATCTTAAAAATAATCCCAGAAGTTTGGTCAAACTAATAAAATAACCCAGCTCGCGCAAATTCTTGAAAAGCCTAAAAATTCATTTGCCGCATTGATTGAGAAAAACTTTAAACCCCGTCATCTAGGAAACAAATATCGTTGACTTGACATTTCATCGATGAACGAACTTCCCATTCACCTTTAAAGACGAACCTTCCAGAAACCACCGAAGGAAAGACAAACGAACGAAATAATCCGAATCCAACATCCTCCTCACTCTCGTACAAAGGAACGAAAAAAGTTATTCGGCAGCCAAAGACGCGAATCTTTTTCGAATTCTCAGAATCCAAATAGAGGGCGACACGGTCCTTTAATATCCTTAACATACCTCCACGCCGGGGCGCACGAGCAACAAGTAGACAGATCTCTTGGAGTCGAGGAATGCATTTATAATTTTTTCCCGCACCCAAACCCAAACGAAAAAAGCCGAGTCGGTAGAAAAATGTGGCACATAAAACTGGGAATTTGGCGCAAAATACCTGCATCCGGAAAGTAATTAAGAGGGTTATTCTTTAAAGAGCGCGAAGAGGTCTTGCCCTCTAATGAATGCAAATTGAGGACAATGCATCAACGGCGGGAATATTTTTCTTTGTGCCTCCTCACCATTCACCTTTCGCATTCCTCTCTCTCCCGAAAATCACACTTGCTCTCTGTGGACGCACCTGACGCAATTCCGTTCGCTCTTCCCCCGCACTTCTTTTAGGAGACATCTTTTATTAATTCCTCTCGCGCCGGACCCACTGTGCCCTGAGGGGGGGGGAGAAAGAACCCCCTCCCTCACATGAAAGGTTGTCATTTCAAATAAAAGTCCTCACCCCCCTATGTCCCACCCCTCTCACGATTTCCTTACTCGACTTTGAAGTGTGAGAAAGAGAAAAGTTTTCTCCTCTCTCTCTGGAAAGCAGTCCGGGTAGTTTGGCTCCGAGAACTTTCTCGAGATTTCGCCCATTAGAGAAACTTTGTAGGCCTACCCGTGTGGTCGTTTAGCTTAGGTTTCAGAATGGAATGGTTGTCACTTGGTGATGTTTGCGAGGGCGGGGCAAGCGACCCGCGAATTTTGTTTTTATTGCATACGTGCAATTGCTACTTGCGGGTTTGTAAACGTTATTATTAGGGCAACTTTTTTGTTGCAGTAAAAATGGGAAAAGTTGCATTTATCATTCCCTAAAGTTGCATTTATGGAAATAAAGTTGCATTTATTTCTGATACACTAAATTCTAAAATAAATTTTTTAGTAAAAAATGAAAAACATTCAAATTATATGGACATTTTTAGTCGTGTACAACAGTATAATAATACATACTGAAATACAGAAGAACGTTGAGTGGCCGATCCTTGGTCAGTAATTTCTTTAACATCGAAAACCTGCGCCAGCCGCAGTCATATAATGTGTTGTATCGGATTGTAGAAGCGCAAAATCCTTTCGCTCAACATTCAGAGATTTTGAAAGGTCATCTACAAGGCGAACAACATATTGATGATCGACACTTACCTCGCAAACTCTGAAGTCGATTACGCAAATTTCCTCCTTTCAAGAGTGCCAACCAATGTGTTAAAGTACTTCTTGTCATTTATTTCACTTTCGTCTTAGGACGAACACCTTCTTACCATGAACTTGTTCGCAATACTTCGGCGTTCGCAAGATCAGACACAAGTGATCGAAAGGTTGATTCAGAGAGCAAAAAAGGAAATAATAATTAGATATTAATTCATTTTAAGCTATATTTTAAAAAGTTGCAGGTGGTTGCATTTATGCCAAAAGTTGCATTTATGTTGCAGTTATGACTCACTTACTATACATCCCATGTAGGAGGAATTTTAGTTTTAGTACTTTACATGCAGCGTAGAACGCGTGAAAAAAAGTTGCATTTGTTGCAAAAAGTTGCCCTAGTTATTATCGTAGACGTGATGTATAAGGCCCGGTGTTCAAATCCGGTTTTTCAACGTGCGGCGCCGCTGCCGCATCACAAGTGCGGTCAGAGATGAGTTAGATCCAATGGAGTAGTGCACTCATGCCTCCGACGTCGTTGCGGCGACGCACGTCCAACTTGCGTGCAATTTGTACCACAGTTCCCTTAGGTAGACGCAGCTTGCCGCACACGCTTTTCCGGTCTCAAGTACATTGTTTTCATAAATAAATGGAATATAAATAATAATTAATAAATGGTTGTATCCAGTAACGTTTTTTTGTTTCAAAATATACGTTTTGTACACCAAATAAACGAAATAACACGTTTTCTTCGATAGAATATTTATTGCAAATGGCGCGAAATGTGTACTTGCGTCATTTCACGGTTATGTGTGCATAGTTGGTCTTCGGTGTCGCAGCGGCGCAGCACGTTGAAAAATCGGATGTTTGCACAGGGCCTAAAGCTTCGGTTTCCTAAGAAAGTGGAGACGTTATCTAACACCCGTGATACGTCATGATGCCGCGGGCATAACTAGGCGGCCTTCTAGAGACCAGAGGTGTCAACTTTGTCGGACAGAATACGTTGGAGAATGGGCAACACAGACGACTGTCGTGGTTTATTTTATTCGAGAAACTAAACAAAGTGTCTTTTTTATTCTATAGTCCAAAGTTTCTAACTTCGGGATCGTTGAAGATAGAGTGAAAATTTCAACGGATTTCAAATCAACGTAAAATTAATTCTACGCCAGATCGATACCCAAAACAGTTTTATTATTCAATTATTTTACTGTTAATTAAATAATTAATTATTTGTAGAAAAATAATCAAATTTTAGGTATTGTTCTGGTGTAAAATTTTCCAGATTTCAAATCCGTTGAAATTTTTATTCTATGTTAAACGATCCCGATTTTGCAAAAACGAACTAAGCAATGCCAGTCAAAAATTTTTGTTTGTTTTGCTTCCCACCGCTCGAATTGTTTGGCGCAGAAATGAAATGTTGCCGTTGCAAGAGAAAAAACGTTCCCCGACTGTTCGAGATCGCTATTGACGAGTCATTGAAATGGCGGCTCCGCTAATTTTCGTTACGCTAACAAAAAACGCTCTCTAGGAAACCAACGCCATCTGTTTGTATAAACAACGTTTTAGTAACGTCCCCCACAGCTACATCACGGCTACGCTTTCTTTGGAAACCGAAGTTTTAGTGAGGTGTGTCGCTGCAAAAGGGCCTATGTCGCTTTTTGGTTGAAAACGAGTTGAAACATGTTTTAATCTTAAGACTACGGCCGGTGCAGCAGTTATACCTTGATCGTGCCCAGAAGAAATGTAGACTACTGTCGGTACAGCAGTTCTACTTTGAAAGTTATAAGAATCGCGCTAGTTATATCTATAGACGTAGTCAAAAGGTTAACAGCTGTGCAGCTCGACGCAAACTGGTAAATTGTTGATGCTTCAAAGAGGTTTATATTATGAGTTGGTAAGAATAATTCACACAAGAGTTTTATAGCTATTACCACTTATAATTTATTTGCTACAGTTTTTCGTAAATTCTGGAAAATTACTGGGATTGGATATATATGCTCTTTTGCGGTGACAGGCCTATAGTAGACTGAGCACTGCTATTGGGAGGTTAGGGTAGGTAGTTAACTAACATTGCTATGGAGCAACAACGACGGGCTATTGGCGACGGACCGGGATCAATCCCTAATGGAAAGAACAAGAACGACGCCTCGGACAGAACCACGGACAGATGACGAGGTCAACATCACATGAGCTGGCAACCCACCCTACAAACTTCCACACCATTCCAACGTGAAGACATTCGGGACCATGACAGATCTAACATGCGCCAGATCCCGTGTAAACGATGGTCTATGACTGAACCGAGCATCGAACTCGTGACCTTCGGTTACTAATCTATTGTTCGTCCAACTGGGCCGTCGTGGCCCAGTACTAGCATATAAACATATAACCTGCTTCATAAACTTATAATATATATCTTGTGACCAAGATATATATTATAAGTTATATTGCCGTTTTTTGATGATGTCTACGTCAAGATCTGGTCCTTTTTTCGAAGGACTAAATATCTCATATTCAAAAAGTGATTAGATTGAGCCTTCATCTCCAACGCGGATTAGGAACTGACTCGGGATCAATACGCTACATATTCCTTGCGACGTTGTTTCTAAAACAGTTTTCCAAATGTTTTTGACTCAACGTCACCCTTTTCATAGACAATTCCGCTTAACGCTCTTTTGTCAAAAACTATCTCCAACTAATAATGATTAAGTCGGGCTGTGCCTGTGATTTTTTAACTTATTCAAGTCTTCTCACTTAATATATATTGTTTAATCCAGTAAAAACTTGAAAGGATGCATAGATTCCTGCCGCGGCACTTGTCAGAACATACATTAAGTCCAGTTTTCACATCCGGTTTTTCAACGTACGGCGCCACTACGGCAACGAAAGTGCGGTCTGAGATACATTAGATTCAATGGAGTTGTGCACACATGCCTCCGGCACCGCTGCGGCGACTCACGTCCAACTTGCGTGCAATTTGTACCGCAGTTCCCCATGGCGCCGCACACGCGTCTCCGGTCTGAAGTATCTTGTTCTCACAAATAAATGGAATATAAATAATAATTAATAAATGGTTGTATCCAGTAACGTCTATTTTGCTTCAAAATATACTTTTCTTAACACCAAGTAAGCGAAATAAACACGTTTTCTGCGATATGCATCGTAAATGGCGCGAAATTAGTTCTTGCGTCATTTCACGGTTATGTGTGCATAGTTGGGCTTCGGTGCCGCAGCGTTGAAAAATCGGATGTGTGCACCGGGCCTTAGTATATATTGTTTAGTATAGTAAAAACTTGAAAGGATGCATAGATTTCTGCCGCTGCATTTGTCAGAACCTACATTAGTTGGAAGCGCACGCAAATATATTTATACTAGCTCTGCCCACTGTCGTTTTGTTTTTAGACCGATTAGCTGTAACTTGCATTGTCCAATATATATAATTGTTACAAGGCATCAACTGCAGTGAGTACGTATGTACTGTGAAGCGGATTGCTTTAAACATTTTCAAGCAACAAACGTTTCAGCATTTTTTCAAAATCATCATCATTACTTCTCTTGGAGTCAGCATTGCCTCCCAAGATTCTTATTGCGTCGACATGGAGTCGTAACGCTCGTTTTGAGAGAGATTGTGATAGGAGATGTAGTTTGATATATTTATTTGACCTGCATTTAAAACGTTCGTAGAATGCGGTTGATAATAAGAAAGCATTCTGTTTGTTTTAACTGTAAAAAAAAAAGACTTTATTTCTCTTTTCGGCGAAGATACTTTTTAATTTTTACTGCAGATAACTGTAAAAAATAAGATCGTAATTTTATTTGTTATAATTTTTATCAACTTTTCCGAAGATAATATCGGCGGATTGCACGTAAAGCACAATCGAAATTTTCAAGATATAGGTTTTGTAGCTTTTCAAACTCAAATTGTGATGTATGACTGGTGAAATCCTCAAAGTCCTTTTCCAAGTTGCAGAATTATATTCAGTGTTCTGCAACACAACTCCAAGCAATTGCAATTGTACATTTTGTCCGAATTTTGAAAAAACTGTAGTAAAATCAAAAACAGTCGTAAAACACAATTATCGGCTAAATATGTATTTTATTACACATATTTATAATAAAACACATTAAAATTAATTATCTTACTTTATTTAAAACCAAGGCATACTTTCAGAATTTGCAATTCTGTTGAGATAACTTTTGAAGTTAAATACTTAGTTTGGCATTGACATAGAATATGTGTTATTAATAAAGTGTTTGTGTTAATTTGGGGTGGTGTAGGGATATTGTTCTGTAGCTAGAGAAGAAAACAGGTGTGGCAAGGAGCTCGCTTTGCTTTGCAGAACATCGTAACTTATGATTAGAAAAAAAACCGGCCAAAATTTTGATAAAGTCAAGAAAAATCTGTTCTGCAAGGGCTTTTGTTTGTTCTGCTATGTACGTCGCAGTTTTAAGCACGTTCTGTTCCCGGGGTCAATTTTTCCATCGCAGGAAGGTCGTCATTTGACCGTGATTCAAAATTATGTGGTGTTGTCCTCTTTCCCTTAAGGGATTGATCTCGGACAGTTGTCAATAGCCCGTTGTGTTGTTCCACTACGACGTTAACTTAAAATTACCATTATTACCATCGCATTAAAGGTTAAATTTCCTCTAGAGAAACACTTTGCGAGTTTAGCATGGTGGAATAGAAGCTTTTTTGCCTCTTCGTTTTCTCACAATTAAGTTTTTGACTGTTTCACTTGTAATCTGGCGATGTGTATTCATTTCCATCTTCAAAGCAATTAAAACTTAAAACCTAGTACATTAATTTCCTTTAATGTGAGTTTAGGCCCGGTGCACACATCCGATTTTTCAACGTGCGGCACCGAAGCCCGACTATGCACACATAACCGTGAAATGAGACAAGAACTCATTTCGCCCAATTAACTGAAAACACACTCAAGGAAAGTTTTACGGATACAAAAGAAAGGAACACACTCTGGGTAGTTACATGAATCGAGACAACGCCACCTATTATTCTTTGGCTGCTTGTGTGGCTCAGTAGACATACTAAGCCGATTTCTTCGAAGAATGCTACTTTTATAGCTTTCGATCGTTTATGAACTTAAAGCAACGCTTTACCTGTACCCAAATGTGCAAATTCGAAGGCATGTAGATAGGTAGTTAAATTTACGTCACGCTGGAGCAACCTACTAGCTGGCTATTGGAGACAATCCGGACTCAATGCCGATATTAAAAATCCAGACACCTCGTAATTTTGAATCTCGGTCAGATGACGAGGTCAACAACAGAGCTGGCACTCCACTCTGCAAACTTCCGTACTACGCCAACGTGAGAGCATATGGTCCAAGTTCGAGTCTCGAACATGTAACCCTTTTTTCCGCTATTTTACTTTCTTGGCTATACTGCGTCTCCAACTATCCGGTTAAAACTACCCTCCTAATTTGGATTAGTATTTCATTTTTCTAGGTATTGAGGATAATTATTTTATACAAATGAATATTTAAACTGCGTGTAAAAGTATTTATATGAAGCGATGAACAAAACTCTAACGTACTACGTAAGATATTGATATCAAACATGAATATTCGTCGGAAAGTGTCCGTTTTTAAACTTCCTCAATGTCCCTTCAACAATAATTTGTTTAATGTAAGCTTTTCCAACAGACAAAGCTTAATTGAAAAAGCGATCCATGACAACAGTTCATACAAAAACAGTTCAAGCATCTCTATAGCGTATTAGCATTAAAGCATTATAAAAATGAATTCTTTAAACTGTGTCAAATTATTTATATCAAGTGATGAACAAAACTAACGTACTACATAAGATATTGATATCAAACATGCATATTTCCTAGGAAAGTGTCCGCGTTTTTAAACTTCCTCAATGTCCCTTCAACAATAATTTCTTTAATGTAAGCTTTTCCAACAAAAAAAAGCTTAATTGAAAAAGCGATCCACGACAACAGTTCACACAAAAACAGTTCAAGCAATAATCTCCCCAGCGAATTAGCATAAAAGCACTAAAAGAAAAACTCTGGACTCCGGCGGATAATTATTAATGTCATTGCAGCAAAAACCCGGGACAACAAAGCAAAATACACTGCATACAAAATGAGAGCCCTCTCGTTTATTTAATCGCTCCGGCCCCCACCAAATTGCTTAATTACACATCGTCGGACAGGGAATCGAATTAGGGTCGTGCGATAGATAAAAATAAGCCCCAATTCCAATATGGCGGGGGAATCTTTTTTCCATAAAACGAACGGCACTCTAATCCATCGTGGATTGGGTTTTATATCCCTCCGTAAAAACACTTTTCACTTCTCCCGAGGCATATTTTTATTGGAATTCCAGGGGCCGATATGAAACCCGGCGTGTCGGAAGAGTTGTCCTTCTTCCGGCCCACACCAGAAACATAGTGATAAGAGTTTTTAATAAAGTCCGAGTATGGTAAAGTGTCGAGCAATAAATTGGCAGTCGGCAATGCGGGGGGGATGCAGTCCCCTGAAAGGGGGGCCCGGGGAGCGACAGTTCATTAAAGCCTCTCTCGTGCGCTGGAACGCCCGGAATCCGGGCATTCGCAATCGGAACCTATAAGCGTCCGTCAAGAAGCAACTTTCATTATGCCCCGGCTAGGTCCATGTCAGTTTATCCGGCAGCTCTTTGTGCCCGGGCAGACATTCCTCTCGCCCGCCACCGTATAACTATATCGATTATTAAATTTTTGCCCTCCCTCCCGTCTCTCACGGCGAGCCGAGGATATGAAGGAGGAGCCGCCATTTATCAAAGGCTCCGCGCGCCTGAAACAAGCTCTTCCCATTAATATCGCATTTTATGACTTGGCCCGAGTCATATGTCAAATCAACGACAGTGCCTACTCGCCTTATGAGGGAGACGCCGGACGGTGAGGGGTTTGGAAACGCTTTTCATGGGCGAAGAATGCTCGCTTTGGCCTCTAACGATATTTCACTGGATAATACGCGCTCCTTCTCCGCCGCCTCCTGCGATAGAGATTGCTCAGGTGCGAGTTTTTTCTCGCTCGTCTCTCTCATATCCGCCCTTCTTTTCTTCGTACCGTAAATATTTCCTTTGTGCTCTTTCGGGAAGGGGAAATTAAATCGGCTGATAAGGCCCTCTCCGGTGGGGAGGCCTCGCATTTGCATACTCTGCAGGGACTCTCGCACGACAGGAAAACATCACACCAGTTCGTCTATTTAATAAGCGTTTGAACATGTTTACCGTTTGTAGTGTGTTTCCGTCAATGGAAAACTCATTTGCAAGGGGAACTTGATCTTTAATTTAACGTGAGATTTGAATCAAACACGAATATTCGAGAGTGCGAGATGAATTTGTAACACTCCAAACGTTCACCAATGTTCTGATTAAACAGTGACTAAATTGAATTTAACATGAGGGATTCAAAGCAAACACGAACATTCCAGATGACGACCGAGTGTGAGATGAATTTATAACACTTCAAACGTTTAACAATGTTCTGATTAGCCACTGACGCAATTAAATTTAACACGAGAAATCCAAATCAAACACGAACATTGACGACCGAGTGTGAGATGAATTTACAACCCTCCAACTGTTTAGCAATATTCTGATTAGACACTGATGCAATTCATTTTAACTTGAGAGATTCGAATCAAACACGAACATTCGAGATGACAACCGAGTGCGACATGAATTTATAACACTCCAACCGTTTAACAATGTTCTGATTAGACACTGAAGCAATTGAATTTAACATGAGAGATACAAACCAAACACGAACATTGACGACCAAGTGTGAGATGAATTTACAACACTCCAACCGTTTAACAACATTCTTATTAGACACTGACGCAATTCATTTTAACTTGAGAGATTCAAATCAAACACGAACATTCGAGATAATGACCGAGTGCGACATAAAGTTATAACACTCTAATCGTCTAACAATGTTATGATTAAACACTGACGCAATTGAATTTAACATGACAGATTCAAATCAAACAAGAACATTCGAGATGACGACCGAGTGTGAGATGAATTTGTAACACTCCAACAGTTTAACAATTTTCTGGTTAGACACTAACGCAATTGTATTTAAGATGAGCGATTCAAATCGAACACGAACATTCGAGATGACGACCGAGTGAGAGATGAATTTGTAACACTCCAACCGTTTAACACTGTTCTGTTCAGACAGGGACGAAAAATTGAATTTAACATGAGGGATTCAAACCAAACACGAACATTGACGACCAAGTATGAGATGAATTTACAACACTCCAACCGTTTAACAACATTCTTATTAGACACTGACGCAATTCATTTTAACTTGAGAGATTCAAATCAAACACGAACATTCGAGATGACGACCGAGTGAGACATGAATTTATAACACTCCAATCGTTTAACAATGTTATGATTAGACACTGACGCAATTGAATTTAACATGAGAGATTCAAATCAAACAAGAACTTTCGAGATGACTACCGAGTGTGAGAGATGAATATATAACACTCCAACAGTTTAACAATTTTCTGATTAGACACTGACGCAATTGAATTCAACATGAGAGATTCAAATCAAACACGGACATTCGAGGTGACGACCGAGTGTGAGATGAATTTGTAACACTCCAACCTTAAAATTGTTCTGATTAGACAGTGACACAATTGAATTTAACATGAGAGATTAAATTAAACACAAACATTCGAGATGACGACAGAGTGTGACATGAATTTATAACACTCCAACAGTTTAACAATTTTCTGATTAGACACTGACGCAATTGAATTCAACATGAGAGATTCAAATCAAACACGGACATTGTTCTGATTAGACAGTGACACAATTGAATTTAACATGAGAGATTAAATTAAACACAAACATTCGAGATGACAACAGAGTGTGACATGAATTTATAACACTCCAACCGTTTAACAATGTTATGATTAGACAGTGACGCAATTGAATTTAACATGAGAGATTCATATCGAACAGGAACATTCGAGATGACGACCGAGTGCGACATAAATTTATAACACTCCAACCGTTTAACACTGCTATGATTAGATAATAACGCAATTATAGAATCAAACACAGGTAAAGAATGCAATTAATTTTGATCAGGCCCGAAATCGAACTTCACAACACCGTTGTACTTGAGTTAAGTCTCTTGATCGCAAACAAACTGGACTAACAAAAGGAACAGATTGAGTAAGTGCAAATAAACTGTAAGCAGGCAAGACAGTCTGAAATTAAACAGACATTAAGATTTACTCAAACTGTTTTCTTGTAGCGTCTATCGTAAAACATCACATGAGTTCGCATATTTATTAGCGTTTTGACATGTTTATCATTGCATTTTAGCTGTTTTTTTTAAAACAAACTGGACACTGACAAAAAGAATAGATTTGACATAGGAAAACACACTGGAAGCAGGCAAATAAAACAGACTGGAAGTAAACAGTTATTAAGCTTTACTCAAACTGTTTTCCTTCCTCCAGAGTCCTTGGTACAAGCAAACATCACATGTTTGCCTATTTATTAAGCGTTTTAACACGTCTACGTTTACCATTATACAATACTTCAGCTAAGTTTTTTTATCTTAAACTAGACTCTGACAAAAAGAACATATTAGACACAGGCAAACACATCGGAAGCAGGAAAAACAGACTGGAAATAAACTGGCATTAAATCTTGGCTCAAACTGTTTTCTGTAACGGTTTTCGTACATTACAATAGTTTGCCACTTTGTAAAAGTTTTAACATGCTTACTGTTGTACTTCAGCTAGGTATTTTGAACTTAAACTGAATTTAATAAAAGTAAGACTGTACAGAATAAAATATACTGGATAAAGGTAGAAAAGAAACTGAAGGTAAACAGACATCGACTTTTACTCCAAAAATAAAATACTGTTGGAGATTCATCCTAAAATATGTAATGTAGAATATTATTAAAATATTTCTTTACCCTTTAATAGGAGTATTTATAGATACAAAATCAAAAAAATATATTTATCCATTACCTGTATATTTATTCTAGTGTATCATATTAACAAAAGAGCTATATCTAACATACGCAATTAAATACAGCATATACACTGCCCAAAACATGCACTTGCGGTACATTGCCTTTTACTTTTTCCGTGCTTGCAATTTGTTAGATCCCTTCTTCACCATCTCAAATTAATTATATTCTTAACGCTCTCCTCTTCAAACCACCTAGAGATTTCTGTAGATACAAATACAAACAACGGAAAGCAAAACTTTAATCATTTGAAAGATAGACTTGACACATATTATTTACCAGTCATAATCGCTAGCGATAAACTTTCGATTTTGTATCTTTAGCATCGTAAACTTTTTACGGACTTTACGGAAAAGATTAGAGTTATGAAGATGAATAGGCTGAAAACATTCAAATCGAAGACACTTAACTTGTGTTCCGATGTATTTCACCAAATCAAACCCATCTATAAAAGATACCTGGTCTATAACCCAATTTCTTTTTAAGATAAGAAGTTCTTACGGGGACCATTTAGCTAGTAAAAAAATTGAACTAATGTCGATTTGTGAGTTTGGGTAACTTAGAACACGTTAGTGGGATTTTTCAACCAAGCTTATTTTTGTGCTGTTTAGAATAAACGTGATCTTATCCTTATATATCTAACCTATACTTTATTTTTTTAAAATAAAAACGTTAATAATTAAATTTTTCAAAAGAAAGATATGTTCTTGTCTAAACTTAAAAATGCATTGGATAAGTTCGTTCCACTTTTAATGTATATTTTGCTCTGAAGAAGGTAAAGAACACAAATCTAAAGATAGACAAATCAAATGTGTGAGGAACAACATAGCTATACTTTCTTAACTATACCTTACTATAGCTATATACTAACATAACCTATATCTTATTTTTAAAAATAAAAACCTAATAATCAAGTTCTTCAAAAGAAAAGTATATTCTTTTATAAATCTAAAATGGCACTTTAGAAGTTAGTTCCACTCTTAATGTATATTTTGCTCTGAAGAAGATAAAGAACAAAAACTTACCTAAAGATAGACAAATCAAATGTATGAGGAACAACATAGCTATACTTTATTAACTATACTTTATTATAGCTATTTACTAGCCTAGCCTACACACTATATTTTAAATAAAAAGTTAATAATCAAGTTTTTCAAAAGAAAAGTGTATTCTTTCTAAATCTAAAATTGCAATGGAGAAATTCGTTCCACTCTTAATGTATATTTTGCCCTGAAGAAGATAAAGAACAAAAACTTACCTAAAGATAGACAAATCAAATGTATGAGGAACAACATAGCTATACTTTATTAGCTATACTTTATTATAGCTATTTACTAACCTAGCCTACACACTATACTTTCTCAACTATACTTTATTATAGATATGTACTAACCTAACCTATATCTTATTTTTTTAAATAAAAACCTAATATTCAAGTTTTTCAAAAGAAAAGTATATATTTTTTCGAAATCTAAAATTGTATTGGAGAAGTTCGTTTCACTCTTAATTTTTATATTGCTCTGAAGAAGATACAATTTGAGGAACAACAGAGCTGTATTCATACGAACCCTATTTTCGCTAAAGGATATTGGAAACTGTTTCACGCTTTCTGTTGCTTTTTCCAGATGGCTTGGCGAAGCCAGCTGAGAGAGACCTTCCCTCCGTCCGTAAGCTTAGTCCACAGGTAAGTATTCGAACTCCTCGACTCTAACTATTCCTTCTATTTGGAGCAGACTGGAAGCGGGCCCGACTGTCGCCCAGCGAGGCTGGAGCGAGTCCCAAAAGCGATAACTCCAGGCGGCGACCCGATGCGGACGAGGGCGCCACGGAATCGGACGCTTACGAGGAAGAGGACCGCGCCTCCAAGGAACCTCCAGACCCATCGCCACCACCTCCACCCCCAGTGGACATGCGGAAGCCGGAGTGGCCCGCCGCCCAGGAGCCCCTGGACCTCCACCACCGGATCGGGGCGCCGTCCCCGGAAGGCAGCGACCTGCAGGCCTTCGACCTGCACAAGAAGAAGTCACCTGTTGACATCCTGGCGAGGGTGTTCCCTCGTGAGAACAGGAGCATCCTCAACGTCGTCCTGCAGAGGAACGGGGGGGACGTGCTCCAGGCCATCGACGACCTGCTCAACACCAAGGAGCCCGACCAGGAGAAGGCGGCCAACGAGACCTCCTCCGAGACGGCCAGCCCCAGCGCCTCGCCCCTGTCCCTCCCGAGTCCGCGGCCGCCCAACAGCATCAGGGAGCCCGCGCCCCTGCCGGGCTTCCTCAACCCTCACAGCTTCTTCCCATCCTCATCCTCATCCACCATCGCCATGGGGGCGGGGGGGCTGCCGTTCCGTAGGCCCTACTCGTCCGCCCCGAGTGCCCGAGGACTCCTGGCCGTTCCCACTTACTCCGGATTCTTTCCGGGAATCACGCCGACTTTCACTCCCGGGTATCCCAACTTCTTCGGGACTTCTTCCACGAGCAGCACTTCCACGACCCCCGAGGAGTGCAAGAAGAAGAGCGGCGAGTGCTGGACCACCTGTGGGAATCCTTCCCCGCAAGACTTGTCGTCGCCGGACACCAAAAGCCCCAATGGCTACACAGATTGAACTGTCTGATTCGTGTTGCGACCTTTCGTTTTAATGTGCCATTTTCGTTGTCGCGGAGACTTTTCTGCGCACTGTAAAAAATCTGCTTTTTGACTCTCTCGTTTAAAAACGGCGTGACTGTCCTCCTTTCGTTTACGACATATCTGGATTGTGTTCGGTGTATTCATTCAGTATGTTGCTTCTCATTCCAAATATGTGTAAAAAGTTTTCTTGTACATTCAAAACATTTCGGAAAAGGTATACAATATCATACCTCCATCCGATGAATCTACTTCGTTCAAACTGTTCTGATCATCATGTATGGAAAGACGCGATTCAAAGTTGAAGCAAGGATTTTGAATTAGAATCGAATTTTAAAATGTGAAGGACATTCTCTTGTAATTTTTTGTTTATTCTTTTCTTTGTAACATTCACCCCTGCAAACTTACTCATTTTATATTTCCTTACTGTGCATATAATATGATCTTATTGTAACTGTGCAAGTAATATGACGCACATGTAATAAAAAATGAAGTGGCTTATGTCTTTATCGCATTATTTCTTTGTCTTGAATAAGGTATAAGTAGTTCTTACGCGTCTTATCTAATGAATTAAGCTGATGTTCTGATGGTCATTCCAGATTTTCGAAACTAAATTTATGAAAGAAGACCCAATTATACTAGATAAAGATTCAATCTGAGTAAATAATTTAATAAAATTTATTAAAAATGCAATGTTATGTCATTATTATAATATAATTGTGATCTTGCACTTGGTTAAAATATATGTTTAACAAAGTTCTGGTATTTGTATTGAAAATTCCTTGCGTCCGAATACCTTTATTGTAACGTTAAAATACGTTTAATGCTAACGAATTAAGCTCTAATTGTTAGGTTCCTAACATGATTGCACGGATCCACTATGTTCCACAAACAAAAAAAAAGCAAGCTTTTATTAGTGTGTATTTATATTCTATTTAATTATTTCTATATACAAATCTAAGATTGTATATATTTACTAGCAGAATTAACCACCGTTGCTCGGGTTGACTTGTTTAAAAGTTGATTGAAAGTGATCCAAATGTAATCACTTTTCTCTCTATCATAGGAAAGTAAAAATATCATATAAAATGCAAATATAGTAGAAAAAATAAGTGAGCAAGCAGAACATTAATTTTTTAAACTCCATTTTGACATTTTTTATGATTTTAAAATTTAAATTCTACAGAATACATATACTTGCTTGTCGATTCATATAACACAATATTATAAGATAAAATTACAAAAGGTTATTATTTCAGAAGTCTATTTTGAGTTTGGAATGACAGTGAATAAAATATACTCTTTACGTTCATTTTCTTTACAAATGCTGGATCTTTCCCTTAGGGGATTGATCCCGGACCGTCGTTAATAGCCCGTTGTGTTGCTCTAGTACGACGTTAATTAAATATTACCATTACCGTCCTTTACAAATGACGCTTACAGCTTAGAATTGCATTCAGTTTTTCTATGAATGTTTTTTTTTTATTTGGAGCACTCTTGCACCGGAGATGCAATATTAATTCCGAATTCAGTTATCATTATGAAAGGGTCTGAACTTCTGGGGGTACCTAATCAGGGGGTTATCGGCCTCTGATTGGGATCTAAATTACGATATGTGTGAGTGAATGGATGTGTGAAAGGGACCTTCCTGTAAAACGTATGTGTCATGTATGAAGAAGTCCAACCCTCCGGGGCAATGGCACCCCCAATTGGGCCATATATGGCCCGCACGACAACAACAACAGGATGACAACTCCTATTGATACGATATTCATGACTAATTTCCTTTCCAGCAAATACATTTTTCAATTGAAAATTTGATTTCATTCTTGAATTAACAGCTTGGTTTGAAATTAAACGTCTTCACACACAAACAAACAACAAGACAAATTAGATAAAGTTAATACCATGCAATTTTTTAAAGAACCAAGGCTCAATTTTTTAAAGAGAATCGAAGTTTTCAACAAATGTTTGATACATGAATGTTGTATAAAAAATAACTTCGAGTATCAAGTAATTAACCTCTATCTTCTGTCACAAGAAAGAATCTTTCAACTTTTCAAACATCCTAGAATATTTTATAACTGTAGATATCGTATATAACTGAATATTGATGTCTTTAGAGGCAAGACTACATCCAGGTAACAGCTCAAAACCTGCAAAGTAAAACACCATGCGGTGAAGTCAGATGGTTGGTTCTTCAGAGTGACCTCCAAATTGACCACCAATGGCAACTGTTCTTTGTGTTCTGTATGAAAGTTACTTTTTATATTAGTCAAAAAATAAGAAACTAAATAACAATTAATTAAATAATTCATAGAAAATGGAAAACATTCGTCTTCAGAATTTCGGAACATTTCGGCAATTTCATGGAAATTGAACAGACGTGATTATTTTCAAACTTTTAATGTAAAAACTCGTGACTATTGTATTTTGATTACTTCAGTCATGTTCAGATAGTAATTTAATAAATTAGAACGCTTTTTCATAAGTAACATTACAATAATGGGAATGGCATGCAAGATTAGAATATACAAATACACCCTCATTTATTATTTTATTCCCTTTCATCATAAGTATGAAATGGAAGTTTTCTTATACTTTAACAAAATGCGCTCCCCAACAAAAAGCTTTTAGAATTGGTATCAAAGAAACGAAGGAATAGTTTAAGGTTAAGGAATAAATATTTAATGATATGTTTTAGAAAATTCTTTTTTACTTGACGAATGAGCGTGTTTAAACAGTAAAAGAGTATTAAACAAATAAAAATCTATTACAAAACAATAAACTCACATCCTATAGCTAAGCTTAATGTGAAAAGTTATAGCAAAGTTAATAAATACTCAGCCTTTGGCTACACAGTGTACAGCCGTCAAAACAAAAACCCGACTCGCCCTATCACAATTCCACAATTTACATCACAGAACAGAACGGAAGAGCAGCCGATAGGGATGAATGTTTTCTACAAATATCAATACTTAAAATTTGTCTAAGTGGACGTCTTCATATTAAATTGGGTGCTTATCTTTTATCTCAAATTTGGATTCTACTCTCCAATTTCAAGCGTAAATAAACAAAAAAAGTTTATCAATTTTATTAGATTTTCCACCAATTTGTAAGTGTTTGAAAATTAGATCTCCTAATGTTAAATTGGTGTTTCACGTTTTTTTGTTATATTTGCTACAAACATTAATATTTCTTGGAAATTGTTTTTCCATCATTTGCTACCCAAAAACCCAAGCACAGTCTATAAATATTTTAACTAAATTTACTATTTTTTATCTATTATGAAATTAATATTCATAAAAATTATGAATAGAAACATGGGCAAATTTTGACACCATTGGATTCAACTGTTACTGAAACATCAGAATTTCTCATTCCAACTAATTACGTGCATAATTAGTAGCGCAGTGAGACTGTTTGCTAAATTCAATTATTATTACCGTTATTGTGATTGTTCTCAAAGTGAAAACAGAAATTTCTGCCAACAGATCCTGGGATTCAGTCAGAATGGATTCTGACTTTGTCACCATCCTAATGGACTCCATACCAAGGCGCCTGCAATAGGTCAGTGACTGTGACGGCCACTACACGTCTTTATTAATATTTATAATGATGTGATTGAAATTCCGAACATTTATACGCTCCCTCAATGGTTTTTATGGATTTTCTCGGTCAATTTTACACCGTTTTACATTATTTTGTCATCAAATCTGCCTGAAATACTATGTAGAATCCAAATTTGTGATAAAAGATGGGAGTTCGTATAGAAATTATCGGAGCAATCACCCAATTTAATATGAGAATTACCCTTAGAGAAATTTTAAGTATCGATATTTGTAGAAACATTAATCCCAATCGATTGCTACCTTCTGTTCTGTTCTGTGATGTAATTGTGCAATTACGATCGGATGCCGTTTTTTTTTACTGCTGTACATACAGTGTGTTTTAAAACTTTCTGTACAAACATTAAGGAAAGGTAACAAACACAAATTTGATCCGCATATAGCAAATATTAATAATCTGGGCATTATATCTAACCGTCCCTTTATGATGGCAGATAGCGTGGCTGAGTCGGTTTTTAATTTCCTTGGAAATAGTCTCTAGTCACTTTTCGGGTGATCAGCAAACCAGTGAGATTGCATTAAATAGTTGTAGAAAAAAAATTTCTTTGCATCCATCGAGACGAACACTTGTAAGAAAAACTTTGACACTCTCTTATTACTAAAAACTCTACAAAACTACAAAGAAACATGGATCAACTTTCTTTAAAACTCCTCTGATTCTTGCAATCGTAGTGTACAAAGGGACTGGTGCACGTTAAATCAATCGTAGCTTCAAATGTCGTCATATTGGGGTGGTGTGGAAATTTGGAATTGGTTGCCAGCTCAGGTGTTGCCTCGTCATCTGTGACAATGGTTCTCTTATCTTTCCCTTCGGAATGGATCCCAGACCGTCTCCAATAACCCGTTGTGTTGCTTCAGTGCGACGTTGATTAAAATACCTACCTATCAATTCTTCCAAATTAATTTTTCAACATAGTCTTCATCATGCTTACAATTTGCACGTCAATTTTTACAGTTCAACATTTACAATTAAGAATACATTCGCTAATACCATAGTTTGCACCTGCTTAATAAATATAACATCAATACATAACGTTTACACGTACGCTGGTAGCTAGTTGAGTTTAAGAAGCTCTTGCACGGGCTAACAGGGTTATATGAGGCTATCACAGCAAGAGTGGCATAACCACCGACATAACCAATGGATATTTTCTTGGCACCATTTTTTATACATTTTTATTTATCCACAATATGATTTGAGATTCTAAACATTTGTTTTCCAGTGATTAATAATGAGTTATTTTGTAATTTTAGAATACTTTCACCTGCATACATAAAAAAATGGTCCTAATAGACACAGACAAACACTTCCTTTTATAACAGAAGAGATAAACAGAAAACTGTGTATGTGCTGTCATTTGAGAACTACTGAACTACGAAACAATTTATATTGAAGGACAATCTCTCAATAAAAATTAATGTCAAACTGCACTTTAATCGTTGAAACTGTAAATTAACTGTTGAATACTCACAATAAAGAAACGTTCATACACCCCAAGTCTTCATTCATTCATTTCACAAGTCAACATCAGTTCCGTGTAATTACGTTAAAACTATAGTTTGTTTCCTCGACGCAAACTAACAGTTTTTTCTATTGTTGTAAAAGGTACTTTACGATCTGCATATTATGATCCTTATTTACATTAGTATACTCAAAAAGCACTCAACAAAGGCAGGGATGTTTAGAGGGGAGAGCCCACAGGTGTCAAATCCTTCCCGAAAGGATTTTCAAATTAAAAAGTTATCTAAGATACACACTGAAGCTAGGTACAAATACACGTCTAAATATGTCAATGGTCGTGAAAAATTGTTCATTCAATATTGCATCATTTTGGAAACCAAGAGAAAGACTGGCCAGTCCAATTAGTTCCTGAATACGTGCTTGAAGAAGGGTGCTATTTTAGAAAATCAGTTCTTGAGAAGAGAAGCTGACTTGCTAAATTTTACACGTAAGCAGCTCTGACATCACGAACGGCTCTGAGGATAATTAAAGTTCCTTTGACTTACTGAACAGTACATTTATACTTTACGTAGATAACATTGAAACTCACAAGAAACGATGAGATTGTTATCCATAATATACAATAAAAATATAGGTATGACGTCAGTATGTTTAGAAAGATATAAAATTGAATACATTATGGGGGGCAATGTTCATTTAACGGTATGACATGGGACCGGGAGAAGATCTGGATATCTAAATTGTTTTCTGAATACTTGCTTGATGAAAGGTGTTCTTTTGGAAAATTAATTGTTCTAGAGAAGAGATGGTTTGCACTTGGGTATACATCAGATACGGCTGTGAGGAAAAAAAATACCTGACTTAGATAGCAGTATAACCGTTGTATTTTACATAGATAATACTGAAAGATACTAGGAACGATGGAATGGATGCATATAATAAGGAATTAAAAGATAGGAATGCCGTCAGTGTGTTAAAACTATCTATATAATCTCTACTATTATAAAAGGAAGTGTTTGTTTGTCTGTTTGTCGCCGCAAAATCCTGACGATTCTATGGCACTTACAGCAATGAGATTTGGCACACATGTATTCCGAATTTTTGCAGTTTTGGGGTCGCGGCGAATTTTAAAATTCAATCTAGAAATTTTTTTAATTAATTTAATAGTTTTATTCTCCAACTGGTTCTTCAACGTGTTTCTACCAGAGAGAGAAGAAACACCGGAAACTAGACTTTTCCACCCACGTGACCTTGCAGTCACAGGCTTTGGAATCATGCCAAGTTTTTTTTCATAGAGGTAGATTCTAAATTCATTTTTTCCGTTTCCGCTTTCATTTTTCGCAGAGTTGACCGGGATTGTCAATTCTTTTTCGTAAAAAGGGAATCACTAAAGATAATTAAAAATTTCAACGAATTTGAAATCTGCGGAAAATTTTACACCAGTTTAATAATTTACACCACGGGGACGGGCAACTCCGGGCTAGGAACGCAGTGGCTATTAGTGTATAAATTATGTGTATAAAAGCTTTAGTGCATCACAAAGTGGGCTTATGGCTTGCTGAATGAAGAGATAATGCACAATACAATTGACGTGCTTGTAAATCTAATGGAAATGTTACCAGGACAGGTGCGATTTCCCAAGCTCACATCTCCGAGTTACACAATGGCTGTGTACTCCAATTCGTTCTTGACCTGTATCCGTTCGCCACAATCTCCAACGTGTGCTCATTGTATCTTGATCGCAATGGGTAACTGACACTGAAGATCGCCGGAGATCTCCTTTGTGGTCCCCAAAAGGATTAGAGCGGGGACTGCTTAATCTGGTCTTTCGGGAGGTGTCTTTTGGAAGACGATTAGGGGGATGCCCCGAATGCGATGAGTTGGGCACACAATCGGAACCGGGAATCGAATTCGAAACGTCAAACAAGGGGATCGTCGGCATCCATGCAGAAAGGTTTTTGTCATCTCCCTGTTGCTGCTTTGTGTCTCTTCCTTCGCCAGATCGAGTAATCCGTGAGTGATGAAAGAATCTTCCCTTTTCGGAAGGGGGTGTACCGATGCCGGACGTTCGGTGGGCCGTCATTCAGGGATGATCGGGGAAGTTATCGACCCTTGACGGCCAACAGAAGCTCATTGAGGAGCACCCGATTGAAAGAAGCAAATGATTCGTGGCCATTCGATATCGTTTTCCGCTCTGTGGTTCCGTTTTTTCATGGGGACTATCTATTCTGCTTTTTAAACTGTCTCCGTTTATTTTGTGAAAGAGATCCGTCGCTCTTTCGGGAGAGCTCCGGGGACACCCTCAAAGGAACCAGAAACAACCATTGTGGGTTTTTAACTACCGTGACCGACTCGTATTCAGAACGATTTGCGCAAACGACGGAAATTACTGAAGGTTGTTTGATACATATCGATGAATTGGAGCTCCCAAAGAAATGAACTGTTTTGCTACCAACACAATATACAAGAGGTTGTGGGAAAATGCAAAAAGATAGTTGGTGGCTAGGTGAGTTTGCGTCTTACTGGAGCAACACATTGGGCTATTGACAGTGATCCGGGAACAATTCTAAAAGGAAGGATCAGGGGAAGACACCTCGTAATTTTGATCTACGGTCAGATGACGAGGTTAGCATCTGAGTCGGCCCCTCAATCTCCAAACTTCCACACTACACCAAAGTGAGGAGGCTAGGAGTCGCGTCATTTTAAAACAAGAGCTAATAAATATTTCTTGCGTAATTGCTGACTGTGGGGCCATCTCAAATCAAAAGTGTACCAACACCGACCAACAAATTTGCAAGCACTCAAAGGAGCAATTACGCAAGAAATCAAGAAGATTCCTCGGGACATGGTCCGCAGATCAATGCAAATTTTTCGAAAGGGACTTCAAACCTGCATCGACATTGACGGTCGCCATTTAACTGATGTACTCTTCAAAACTTAATGATGACAATGGCATGCTGTGTACTTCTTAGGCATAAAAGATTTCTTTCTCTATCTTGCTTTGTTTTTTTATTGACGTTAAAAATCAGAACGTTCTTTCTGCCGCACCTTGTATGTCACCGTATGAAAATTTAACACGACATAGTGATTTAGGTATTAATAAAGAAAATAATGTTCAGCTGGCTCGGTAGTAGGAATGCGACATCAACAGCAATGCATCTATGTTCAAAATTAAAACATCGATATTGAAAATACATCGCCTCAAAACCATCGATGTTTTTAACTATCAAAATATTTAAGCTCCCCTCCCCCCATATTTCTTAAAACTGTTTTAACAACCTCAAACATTAATGTTCACAGGGGGGTGGAGGCAGATTTAATTTGTCATTTCCAGTGTTTATTAATTTATAAGTAAAACTTTTTTAACTGTCAAAAAAAAAGTAAACAATTATTAAGAACAATTAACAAATATTTTATTTTCAAATTGAATAATATAAAAGAAAATAATATCTAGACAATTTGTGACACAGGTAATACTAACTATACAATTAGGTGGGTACATAACAATAATTATTGTTATTTTTAATTATTTATCAACTTATGGGGGGGGGACACCAAACTTATTTTTTATTTTTGTAAATAAAAAGTACTGGGGCCTATAATTATTATAAGCTTTAATATTTGTTACTTACAGCTTGTAAAAAAAAGAAGTTTGTTAACTTTCTCCACCTTAAGCCGACTTTTTTTCACTAACTATCCCTCCAGTTGGGGAAAAAACTCTTACTGATGGGACAGATGTCGCCATCACTGACAAATACTTAGTGGCACGGTTATTTTTCTTAATTTTTACTATGGTGCTTTTTTCATTCAAAAATAAAACGTCGACAACGTGAAGACATCGACAGTGTTAAAACATCGATGTTGAACAAACACCGGCTGCAATAAATCGATGGTAAATATATCAATGTTTTTATAAAACATCGATGTTTTGAAAACATCGACATCGATGTCGCATCCGTACTTTTCGCACCCTTCACACTTGGCCACTTTGGTCTAAAAGTACGTTCAATTTACTGATTGTAAAAATTACGTTTCTTGGTTATTTGTTTAGTTTTTATAATGCTACACATTTTTATTTAAAATTAAAACATCGACAAGTATAAATATCGATGTTAAAAAAAGATCGGCTCCAAAACATTGATGTTAAATACATCGATGTTTTTTTTTATAAAACATCGATGTTTTGAAAACATTGAGATCGATGTCAATGTTTTCAAAACAACGATGTTTAACAAAAAAACATCGATGTTTTTAACATCGAGGTTTTTGTAACATCGATGTTTATACTTGTCGATGTTTTAATTTTAAATAAAATAAGTACCGTTTAAAAATTTTCTTAAATAACCCAGTAGCATAATTTTTATAATCAGCAAATTGAACATACTTTTAGACCAAAGTGGCCAAGGGTGAAGGGTCTGAAAAGTAGGAATGCGACATCGATGTCGATGTTTTAAAAACATCGATGTATTGGAGCCGATGTTGCATCGATAGTTGCTAAACCAGTTTTAAGAAATGGGGAAAAAAGTTTAAATACACTGAACTTTAAAAAACATCGATGGTTTTTGGTGCGATGTATTATTAACATCGCTGTTTTAATTTTGAACATCGATATTTCAAAACATCGATGTTTTGCTGTCGATGTCGCATCCCAACTCGGTAGTGGTGGAAAGACCTTCAGCTGAGGCTATGAAGTGGTTGCGCGATAAATTATATTCGAGCACCGCGCAGTATCTTCAATCAGTTCGTCAAATATGAGGGATGAGTCAGAACGAAAGATGAAATGTAAAGGTATTTAGCGAAAACCGCACACTCATGTGACAATTGGTTGATTTTATATTAAATTTTAAAATGTGTCTTTGATTTTTCGCCCATCCTGAATTATTATAAAACCTTACAGTGTGTTTGTGACTCAGTGCACATACCTCACGAGTTTACATAACTCTTCTCCTGGGTATATTAGTTTTTTGTGTCAATTATACGGTTTTGAGGTTAAGTCATATCATGTGATTCAGTACATAATGAAATAGTACTGGTGTTAAGCGAAAGTATTGACTGAATATTTCATCATTGCAATGCAGATGGCGTTGCACGAAAATTTGAAATGCAACTCTAACACGATTTTGAAAATATCACTCTCTTCCAATTTTCATCTTCCGGTGACTCCTCGTCTTACAAATATGCTAATAATGCTATGTCTAGATCGTCCATTCTCCACCGTTGTATGGCACATCTGGTCACCGTTAAAACGGCCGCCTTGTTACGCCCGCCTCATCATGACGTATCCCGACCGCTAGATAACAGCACCGCTTTTTTAGGAAACCATAGCTTAACTGAGCAATGTAAGTTGTTCGTAGAAACTGTTGATACAGCTCTGACTGGTACGGTGCCAATGTCGAGCATTTAAAGTTTTTATCTCAGGATGTCATCCTCATTATTGATGTATCATATTTTGCCATAAATGTTGCAACACGTGTTTCATTTTTATATTACTCGGAGTCTTGTATCCTTACACTTGACACATGAATTCTTCGATGATTTCGAAGAGCTAATTTATATTTCAATCTAATTCCCCGAGGTCTGAAAATGCTTTAGTGTAGTTTTTAGAATTCCTCTTACAACAATGAATGGCTTTTGCTTCCCTGGCTGCAGAAGAAAGCGGGATTAAAATCACACCCCGTCAAAGCAAGAAAAAAGAAAGGCCGTGTACTCAATTCTGGACCCAAGTTTTCGTACAATTTACTAGCAAAATACCCGACCTTACTCGGTTTGAATTGGCCTACTCTAGATTGAAGACATAATCAAAATATATACTGACTTACGTTTTTGGTAGAATAAAAATTTATTTGAACACCTTTCGCCATCTTTATATTTTCTACAACTTACTTTGGACACAAATCCTACACATGCATATCCATTCATGTAATACATTTCACATACTTCGTACAATTGCTGTATGACAAAGCTACAAAATGACGAAAGGTGATACTAAGGTTACTACTATAAAAGACGATTTTGAGGGAGATTTGGAATTCCCTTTCTTAAGTTATTTTGATATTCAACTCAATTAATTAAAATTACGATTTACGGCGAGTGCTCTCGCACTTATAGTCAACAAAACAATATTTTTTTACTTGTGGCACTCTTGCCTCCGGTATGCGAGATTGTGAAATTTTGAAATCTTCTCCTGTCATTATTGCAACGAATTTTTTAATGTTGGAAAAAGTTCTAGTTTGCATTTTTAAACATTATTATTCTTTCAATAACGGCATTATTCTTTTAAAAAACGGCATTATTCTTTAAATAACGGCATTATTCTTTCAATAATGGCATAACTACACTTAAAATTTACTGAAAATTTATACTGACTTACCTAACATTTTTAAGTCTAATACTTTGTGGTGCTGTTGCGTGTGATGAGAAGGAAAACACATTTATTAAAATAATAAATATTTAAAACAGGAAACAGCGAAGTAAAACAAAATAAAAGATGTCGCAAAAAATTGTTCTAAAGATATTAATATGTAATTCAATTTTATCTCTTGATCTCGCACAGTTGCCACAACTTACAACTAAAAGTGTACAAAATTTAGAAACGTGAAATTAATTCAGAGCGAAAGAACCAGAAAAAATATCACTGCTCGCGCGATCTTGTTCATTCTCGTTTTATTGAAAAATATCGTCTGTCCCAAATTTTCGGAAATCGTTTTCATTGCGCAAAGAATAACAATAAGACTCGAAATAAATGAAGTATCAAAGATGAAATTCCATAAAAAAAATAAATTTTTGAAGAATAATTACTTTTTCAGCAGTACTGGTAAAGCAATCGAAGTAATCGTAATATTCAATAGACATTCCAATTTTTCCAAAACTGCCATATTATGGTTGATTTAAGTATACTTACTCAGGTGTTTTAGCATGAAACTCAACTAAATATAACAATAAAGAAATGTTTAATATTGCATTCACTAAACTAATAGATAATGTATAAAATAAAATACAATGCAATCAAATATCTGGAATACAATTCATGTGATGTCTACACAAACACACAAACACAAAATCGAGCATAGAACTGAAAGACGGACAGACAGACTTTCGCAACCAATGCCACTCACTAAATGAAGATAAGTACTCACTGTATGCAAATTTTCATGAAAATATCTTAAACCGCGTGGACGTGAATAGGGCACAACATACATACATACAGACAGACAGACACCAAACGAGAAAAAGGCGGATTCGGCATAAGAAGGGTCCAAAACTGATAGAAAACTTGAAATGGGTCTAAAATATTGAATGTACAAACAAACACTCCATTCTTATTTATAAAGATAAATGTAACGAAATAAAACCAAAAATCCTCGTCAAATTTTGAAAGTTTTCACGATGTTTGGTAATGATTTCCCACTCGAATCAATTTTACAACACACGAAACTCCACCATGTTATCGTATGAAAAGAAAGGTTTAAAAAATCTCATTCAGGTGGCTCGGTTGTGGCTGGATGATTGAAGATAATGCGCGGCGCTCTAATATAATTTAGCGTGCAACCACTTCATAACCCCAGCTGAAGGTCTTTCTACCACTACCGAGCCAGCTTAACATTATTTTCTTTATTAATACCTAAATGACTGTCTTGTGTTATATTTCCATGCTGTGTAAAATATTTTTACAAAGCGTGGTTTCTTTACATAAGCAAACGAAAAACTGAAGTGTAACCCACCCTCAAAATACCAGCTAAATACTTAAAAATATCATAAAATAGTCCAAATAACACAAAAAAATTTTTCAGCCGGTGTACAATATTGTTTAAAACCTTTTTTTACATGTTCCATACGCGCGCTCCCCCCACCCGCCTACACCCACCGCGATCGTGCCACCTGAATTTGCTTTTTGACATTACCTATAAATTAGCTAACTATTGTTACACAATTCAGTCGGTGTAAAATGTGTGACCCAAACGTGTCGTTGAAACCTGGACTATAATGTTGCTGGCGTGCAAGGAAGAAGGAGAGTTCGAAAATGTAAAATATGAGTTTTTTTAGTAATAATACCGAATTGTTTTGCGTTTGCAAGGAAAGTGCATAAGAACTGGCTCTTATACTACTTCCTATAAACAAAAACCCTAAAAAAATAGCCTGGCATAACATTTCACATAAAATGGTATTCGAAGGCTCGAAATGGCTCGAAGTTGTCTTTTGAGAACGAGATTTTTGAGTAATGTAAGGTTGCTTTCTACCCACAAAACACGCAATGACTAAGTTACCGCATATGTATACGCTGAAAGAATCCTTAGAGAAATTTTATAGGTCAGTTAAATTAAAACTGTTTCGTTTTCATGCAGGGGAAAACTGCATGTTGCAGAACAGATATATGCGTCTGAATTCCTCAGAGAGTTAATATTTTCCATCAGCCGCAGATACTTATAAATTTTCAACATAGACAATTTAACTAGCCACTGCGTGGCCCGCACGGCGTTGCCCGTGACAGTTCTTTTTGTGGAGTCAGGTGTGACCACTGCTCGCTAACCTCCGGTGATAGCTACGAATTCCCGTTTGGTTTGCGAACCAACCAAATGTGAATTCGTATCCTATTGGATAACGACCATCACGGCGTTGCCTGAAGACCAACACCATGGGCAACGCTCATTGTAAAATCACAAATGTATAAAGTATCTATCTATCTGGTGTAAAATTTTCCACAGATTTCAAATACGTTGAAATTTTTAAAATCTTTAACGATCTCTATTTTACAAAAAAGAACTAAACAATGCCAGTCAAAATGTTTTTTAAAATTTAATTTGCTTTCCTTCGCTGTGGAATCGTTTGAGCGCAAGAAATAGAAACTGTGTGAATTCCCTAATCTCGAATCAAACTAAGGTCATTCTACGCAGCGACGCGGCGTTCGTATTGCAAAAAATATAAAAGTTGCAATTTAAAAATTATTTATTTATAGAAAATCCTACTTTTAGGTATCGAAGTAATGTGAAATTTTCCGCAGATTGCAAATCCATTGAAAATTTTCCTTTATCTTTAACGATCTAGGAGATAGAAAAAAGTACAACAGAACTACGGTTAAAAGTTTTTATTTGTTTTGTTCTTCGGCTGGAAAGTTTTCAAACGGAAACACGGAAAAAATAAATTTAGAATATATGATCTTTTATGCTGTTGCCATTCTAAGGAAAACAATAATAATTAAATATGTCATTAAATTACTTTAAAATGTTCTAGATTGAATTCTAAAATTCGGACGTGTGCAAAAAAATTGCAAAAAGTACGAACTACCAGTGTGCCGAATCCTATTACTGTAAGTGCCATAGATTTGTCAGGAACGTGCACATAACAAACAAACAGACAGACAAACACTTCTTTTTATAGTAGTAGAGATGGAGTAAGATTGTAACATCCTCTTTTATGAATAAAAATTTATTTATTTAAATCTCAGTATCTTTTATCGACTCGTTCCAAGAAACTCACGAAACACAACCTTCAGAGGATTAATTATCTGAGGGGTTCCGTCGGACATATCCGTTCTGCAACCTTCAGGCTTCCCTGCATGACTTCTAACGAGTTCTGACCTTTTATACCTATACTATCTCTCCCAGGAATCTTGCATCCAATATATCGTACCCCGGCAAGAAAAGTGACACAACTCAAAATTGCAGAATTTGAGAAATATCAACTTAAAGGATACTATAAGACAAATTTGAAATAGTATAAGCTTTTAAATTTTAGGTAAGTATTTATGTCTTTAGATTCTATTATATTCTATAGAATAGTAATATAACACGCTGGGGCACCTCATACATATTTATCAATGACATAACATCAAAAATTTTATTTTTTTGAGTTGTGTCACTTTTCTTGCCGGTGGGCGAAAAAAATTAACTTTCTTCATGAGAGATTTTTTTCAACTTGCTTCTTCTCTTGGGGACTCATAGCCATTGCAATCTTCTCCAAACTTGTCATTATTGCTCTACATTTAAGAACTTTGTTTTTCTAGAATAACTTTAATGAAATTTATGTCACCGTTAGCTATTTACCCGATCTGTATATGTAATGCTTTTGCGGATCACACAGAGATAAAATTATTTAAAAAAATGATGTGGTAACTTGGACAATCCTGTGTGTTGTGAGGAGAAAAAAACACTACACTACTCAGAAATGTCGTGATGCTCAGAAGGTAACCTTTCATGTGGTTTCGATCAGATATCTCGTCTATCAAGATCTGATCAATTTCGCTAATGATGAAATATCCCGTCAAGATCTATATATATATTTCTCTTATGTGGCACGCAAAAAAGACGTTATTTGTTACCGCGTTTTGGCAACATTGTGCGATTGTTTGTTTACTAGGAGCCTCGCGAGTCATTTGAATCTATAGCGTTATCGGATGAAATTTTATTGAAAAAAAAATGAACTTTAGACGAGCTGTTGCGGTTTGTAATAGAAATCTAAGAAAGCGGAGGATCTTTTCAGGGCTGTTTAAAAAACGGTCCTTTTCAAGGCTAACAATTATAGTACAACAAGACGCGTGCACTACAACTTTCGACAATAAACTCAGTCAAAAAGTGTATGGGTGGCTCGAGTATTGGGGAAATGTACACACAAACATGCTGGGTATTCAATTTCCAAAGCAGCGCTCACATTGCAAGTAAAAATTTGCTCAAAGTTTTCATTTAAATTCTGATTCCAGAGGTACTGTATATATCTTTTATGTAATACAACAAATTTAGATTTGAAAAATATTTTTTTGGAATATATTTTGTAATCAATCCCTTCTGCTAGGACACGTGTCTTCATTGATGCGAGCGAAGCGAGCATATGTTCGCGCAGCGAACCAATGAGAATTGCGAAGTAATCCTCCGGGGGTTGGCGAGCGTTAGCGAGCAGGGGGCGGGCCCCCTAGTATTGCATATTTTTCGATGATGAAGAGACCAAGATCTGGTCAGTTTTCTTCTAATAACGAAACGCCTCGTCCATCAAGATCTGACCAATGTTGCTAGTGACGATATATCTCCGCATCAAGAATCGTATCTTTCCCTTCGGGGATTGAACTCGGACCGTCGCCAATAACCCGATGTGTTGCTTCAGTGCGACGTTAATTAAATACCTACTTACCTCCACATCACGATTTTTTAAGATGCAGTTTAAAATTTGGTCAGTTCTCTTCTGACGACGAGATATCTCGTCAGTTTTGTCAATTTGACGAAATACCTCGTCGAAGCAATGGCCAGGAGAATTAAAAATGAAAACAAATTTTTTAAGATTCTTCACAACTTCGAAACAAAAACTTCAAAGATTTTTTTTAAAAGGACCAAGTGCTGTCCTATTTCCGTAATGTTAAAATGGTCAAATTTTAAGAAACATTTCCTCGAATCTTTTAAAAGTATAGATTTGAATTTTTTATACAGGTTTTGAAGGAAACTTTTGAATACTTTAACACATGGATTTAAAAAGAACTTAAAATTTGAAGTTTTGAGGTTTTTTTTTCTTTATTTCGTTTTTTTTGTTGTTGTTGAAAAATGACCATTTTTATCCTTTTTAACAATCAAAATGAAGTTTTCTGAGCAGATAGAGAAAAATGCCTGTGTTAAAATATGTTATAAATTATGTTGCACTAGTAAACCAATTTTTTTAATATTGGCTACAATAGACTTCCAAAAAATGTTCCTTTCATGGAAAAAATACACATTTTGAGGTATTAAAGTTTAAAGCATAAAATTTACCTTATTACAGATACGTACAGGTATTTTCAAAAAAGTATTTAAAATATTTCCACTCGACGTATCTTTCCATATAAAAAAAATTGCAATCTTTTTCATGTTTATTCCATGGAAGTAGGAAAGTTAAGGAAGTGCCATAACAATGTTTCGCTACCGGTTTAACTGAAGCCGATATTTCTATGGTTTTAAGGCACTAAGATGGCTGCCGCGCATGCGCTGTTAAAAACTTTATAAGGCGCTTTTTTTCATATTAAGATGTTAATTCATTTTGCAACTGAACGATAAAATTTAAACTTTCCTAAAAGGCAGTATCTAACTCTTATTACAACTGGTAGGTTAAAAAATCAAAATCGTACAATTCTGTTAACTAATAAATAAAATTTATAATATCTTTGGATAAATGAGTTAACTTTTCAAAATAATTCTTTAAATGTTTATAAATACGTCTAATTTTGAATATAATTCTGCTTGGATGCTTAGAAGTTGCAAGTCAAAAAGCTATCATTCTAAAGATACATCAAATTAAACTTACCTATGAAACGATATTCCACTGATCTTCTTTGTATTTCGGTTTGTACTCCCGTAGGCGACACAAGAAGTCATATTCAAATCAAAACCAAGAAAATGGTGCTAATTATTTGGTTAAAATCGTCAATAAAAAACCATGGAAGCAGATTAACATGCACGAGTGCAGTGTTTTTAAAGCACCAAGATGGCGGCGCGGTTATGGTTTTGGCTTCAACAGTTCAAAGTAAAGGCACTTCCATAATCTTTCCTACTTCCATGGTTTATTCGCTTTGTTATTGGTAATAGCGAGTCACGTGATAGTCACGTGAGTCTTGTGGTTCAACAGACTAAAGAATTTGGAGCACGCGCAGACGATAAACACAGTTTTGTATGTATTTAAAATTCATTCATAAAATTTGAGAGCACGCTCTAGAGTTTGCAATGTTTTCAGAAGAACCGACAAATTCGGTCGCCGTTTCTATAGCAATTGTCCAATGTGAAAATATTAAGACGTACTATTACAACAAACAACACGGAGTAGCTAAAACATTTAAAATTATGATGAGATTTCCTTTAAATTTTATCAATATGTTGTGCTAAAATATTTCCATCTTTATGTGGAAATGAGATGTTTTGTTCTTGACATTTTTGAAAACATTTTATTTTTATTTACACTATTTTAATTTATCAAAACCGTCCCGCCCTAAGACATAATGTGTAGTTTTGGGTTGTGAGCAACCCCGCACAGCACAAGCACCTATGTTTCTCAATATTGCAATACAATTATACTTACTATCATGGGATGGGCTATGATAGATCTTCTAGTCTTATTTCAAGAAGTCGCGATTGGCTATGATCTTAAGGCCTTGTCTTGACTTTTTACTTGTCCAAAGTAGCTTTCTTTCTACTTTTTTGTGGTCACAGGGAAATAGGTCTTTTCTTTTGTTTTCCCACAGTTTGCAGTCGTAAATTACGTGGTCAACACTTTGAATTCCTTCTCCACATTCGCATTTGTCTTCTTTATTGAATAAACGTTTCTGATGCTGTCCAAATACGCCGTGACCAGTGATAAATTGATTGATCTCAAAAGATCCTAAAAGTCTCGTCTGTGATATGTCCTTGTATTCTGTATGGACTACTCTTCCCTTCTCTGAGTAGTCCCATCGCCCTTGCCACATCCCTTCTGCTTCTTTGTTAATTTGTTTCCGGATGTATTCCTTGTCCATTTGTTGTGCCTTGTCGATGTACTGTTTCTCTGTTGCTTCTTTTACAAGAGCATCCGCCCTCTCGTTGCCCTCATGGCCTGCATGGGCTTTAATCCATTTTAGGTTTATAACTCCTGAGTAATTCTTTATTTGATGTTACATATTGCAAATATATTTATCACTGTTGGTAATATTTCCTAGGGCCATTAACACGGATCTTGAGTCAGTAATAATGTCGGCCTTTCTGATGTCATTCTTTGTAATGAGAGATATAGCTCTGTCTCTCAATAGCTATCAATTCTGCCATATAAACCGTAGAGTGATCTCTAATTCTTATTACCTCGCTGTAAACTTCTATCCCTTCCAAATAAACGTCTAAGCCGCTTCCGACCTTCCCTTCTTTTTTAGAGGCGTCTGTGAAAATTTTCACTCCTTCTAATCTTTCTTCTTTACCATGATATCACCATGGGGTTTTTAATATATCCCAAGGTGAAACCAAGTTGTTTCTTCTATTTGAACATATTCAGCCCTAATTTCTATTCCGTTAATTTTTAAATTTTCTTTCTGTTAAAGTATTTTAAATTTATCCTGAATTCCTTTTAGTTTGAGGTCTAGTGGTATGCATCCAGATAATATCTGTAGGGCATCATTAGAGACTGCGCTGTAGCATTTTGTAATGGGTAACAAGCATATTTACACTATATTTCCGAGCATGAGCTCCTAATTTTTGGGGCGTTTTATAAGGCTAAAGTACTGGGGTTGTCTTACATACGGATCTGCTTATCTCGCAAAAAAAAAAGTAATCAATTTTCCGTTACTCGGGCGTATGCGATAAATATCGCAATGGGAATGGAACCTTCAATTAATGTCGTACTAGAGGTCCGGGATCAATCCAGCAGCGATTCATATGGGGATGGATTGTGAAGCAATCCCCTACCCCTCATTGTTGAAAAGTATAGTTCGCAAAGCGAACTAAATATTTTCTGTAGCAATCATTGGGGGTTGACGAGCGATTGCAAGCAGGGGGAGGAACCCCCTAGTCTTCATAAATAATAGATCATTCTAAACAGAATGAAAAATTTTCACCTTTTTTGTTTCAATTTTATTATGTTAGAGGATGAAAATCCATGAAAAATGACGTATATATTATTGAAATTGGAAAACTATTCCCCGAGATATTAATTTTTAAATTTTGTTTCCAGTATTGGAGGGAAAAACAGGAATTTCGTAATGGCTGCCTTGTGACGTCACAGCGCATAGTAACCCACTGCGCCGGCGTTGCTATGGTTGTGTATAACTTGAACAAGTTTATAACTGTTTATAATTTGGACAAGTTCAGTATTGATGCTTAGTGTAAAAGGGCTTCATGCATTTCTAAAACCTTTACCAAACTCTTTGAATACTTCTCTTCTGCATAATATTTTAAATTATTAATTGAACCTTTCACTTGTTTATTTTTTATGATTGACCTTTTGTAAACAGTATTTGTACTAGTGATTTGTTGGTTCATGAAGTACTTTTTATAAACAGTTACTATCTTATTTACTGCTGCTTATGAAATAAATTTGCAAATCAATATAGACACGCGTTGATTTTATACAAGAGCGATTGCGAGTGTACAGGAAGCATAGATGAGAGATAAACAAAAGCTCAGCTATGCGCAATGACGTCACATCCAATGGCGGCCTGTTTTCGGATCACGTGACTTTGTTTCGTTTTCAACAAAATTAAAATTGATTTTATAATCATTTCAAAATCATTTTGAAAGTTTAAACGCAATATTTAAGGATTTTTAAACTTAGAAATACTAGAAAATATCATTTGTAAGCAAAACCCTCGCACATGAAAATTCCCTATTGTATAAACATTTATTTAAATTTAAAAAAAAAATCGAAATTTTGAAAGATTGTTCATTGGTTCCCTTCATATAAATGCAATTACGACAGCATATTGCAAACAACCAAACTTACATCGCTTACCATCCCAACCCAAAAGAACAAAGAGAGCGCAACATTCTTCTCATAGATATCTGCGCGCATACATCGTGTGATAGGAGAAGAAAGTGGGCGGAGGTAACAGTTTAGCAAACACACTCCTTCCAACCGCCACCCCAAGACGAAGAAGAAGGGGTGAGGGGAGAACAATCCGAGGTGGTAGATACAGAGAAGGGGGGGGGCGGTCGGAGTTCAAAGGGATGACATTAATAGAGCGGGGCTTTTTATTAATCCGAGGCAGCGGGTTCGGGAGAGTCGCTCCAACACACAAGTAGCCTAATGTAATTTCCAATCGACGCCCCTCTCAATGGCTGCTGTCAGCCATCGCTCCCCGAACGCGCCAATTGAAACTGTCAGCGGCAGACCCCGCGCGCTGCCACGTGCGACGACTTAGCCGAATTTGGCGACACGACGCGAAACCACCTCATTTGCATACGAATTCCCCGACTCCCTCCCCCCCCCTTCAGCTGAGCTTTCCGCTGTGGTTCGACCACAACTCGAAACGCTGCGATCTAGGATCTGAAACTCCGTTTGGACAGTTGATTTTATCGCGATAGTTTAGCCGTGGAGGAACTATTATAGTAAGAAGTTGTTTCTGCGTGAAGGTACTCCAAGGGATTCGGTATTTGGATGCCTGGATGGTGATTAAATTATTGTTTATAGGGGACCAATCTTTCAAATTTAGATTTTTTTTTTTATGAAATAAATTTAAATAAATATTTTTGCAATTCTATTTAAAATTATATATTATTTATGGAGATACGTTGGGTAGTATTTTAAATATTTTTTTGAAAAATACCTGTGCGCGTTAGTTTTGGGCATTTAAAGGGTTTCCATCTTTCTTTACATGGCTTAAACGGAGATTTTATTAACCCTCTTGTGTGGTGGATGTCTCGACGTGGTTATCTCGTCATTAGCAAAACTGATGAGATTTTGAAGAACGAGACATCTGGTGATTAGAAGATAACTGATCAGATCTAGATCTCGTCATCAACAAAGAATTTGCAGTACCTTCGTGACGAGATATCTCGACAGTAGCTTGGATCTTGAAGGACGAGATGTCTCGTCTGTATCAAAATTAGTCAGATCTTGATGGACGAGATGTCTCGTTTGTATCAAAATTAGTCAGATTTTGATGGACGAAAGGTCTTGTTTGTATCAAAATTATCCAGATCTTGATGGACGAGATGTCTCATTTGTATTAAAATTAGTCAGATTTTGATGGACGAAAGGTCTTGTTTGTATCAAAATTATCCAGATCTTGATAGACGAGATGTCTCGTTTGTATTAAAATTAGTCAGATTTTGATGGACGAAAGGTCTTGTTTGTATCAAAATTATCCAGATCTTGATGGACGAGATGTCTCATTTGTATTAAAATTAGTCAGATTTTGATGGACGAAAGGTCTTGTTTGTATCAAAATTATCCAGATCTTGATAGACGAGATGTCTCGTTTGCATTAAAATTAGTCAGATTTTGATGGACGAAAGGTCTTGTTTGTATCAAAATTATCCAGATCTTGATGGACGAGATGTCTCATTTGTATTAAAATTAGTCAGATTTTGATGGACGAAAGGTCTTGTTTGTATCAAAATTATCCAGATCTTGATAGACGAGATGTCTCGTTTGTATTAAAATTAGTCAGATTTTGATGGACGAAAGGTCTTGTTTGTATCAAAATTATCCAGATCTTGATGGACGAGATGTCTCATTTGTATTAAAATTAGTCAGATTTTGATGGACGAAAGGTCTTGTTTGTATCAAAATTATCCAGATCTTGATAGACGAGATGTCTCGTTTGTATTAAAATTAGTCAGATTTTGATGGACGAAAGGTCTTGTTTGTATCAAAATTATCCAGATCTTGATGGACGAGATGTCTCATTTGTATTAAAATTAGTCAGATTTTGATGGACGAAAGGTCTTGTTTGTATCAAAATTATCCAGATCTTGATAGACGAGATGTCTCGTTTGTATTAAAATTAGTCAGATTTTGATGGACGAAAGGTCTTGTTTGTATTAAAATTATCCAGATCTTGATGGACGCGATGTCTCGTTTGTATCAAAATTAGTCAGAGTTTGATGGACGAGATGTCTTGTTTGTATCAAAATTATCCAGATCTTGATAGACGAGATGTCTCGTTTGTATTAAAATTAGTCAGATTTTGATGGACGAAAGGTCTTGTTTGTATTAAAATTATCCAGATCTTGATGGACGCGATGTCTCGTTTGTATCAAAATTAGTCAGAGTTTGATGGACGAGATGTCTTGTTTGTATCAAAATTATCCAGATCTTGATAGACGAGATGTCTCGTTTGTATTAAAATTAGTCAGATTTTGATGGACGAAAGGTCTTGTTTGTATCAAAATTATCCAGATCTTGATGGACGAGATGTCTCATTTGTATTAAAATTAGTCAGATTTTGATGGACGAAAGGTCTTGTTTGTATCAAAATTATCCAGATCTTGATAGACGAGATGTCTCGTTTGTATTAAAATTAGTCAGATTTTGATGGACGAAAGGTCTTGTTTGTATTAAAATTATCCAGATCTTGATGGACGCGATGTCTCGTTTGTATCAAAATTAGTCAGAGTTTGATGGACGAGATGTCTTGTTTGTATCAAAATTAGACAGATCTTGATAGACGTAATGTCTCGTTTGTATCAAAATTAGTCAGATTTTGATGGACAATATGTCTTGTCTAAGCTACTTGAAGTGTTAGAGTTCGGCAAATATATAAATTCGACATGTTCAATGAAGACAAAGAAACGTCTGGGAGTGCCTTTCTGATTCAGTTTCCAATTCCACGTATTTTCGTGGTTGTTCCTATTGCTTTGTTTCGCCTTCTTGCAGAGACGTTGTTGCTTGAGAAATGAAAGACAACTTCAACTTTTGCATATGGGGATATTTAAACAGGAAACCAAAATGCTCACAAAAGTATAAAAAATGTCAGCAGATTAATATTACTCAGAATTCTAAGAGGTTTTTTATCCAGTGAGATCGCTTGGCAAAGTTGATTCAGTGTAGTTACGCCTAGAGTCTTATTTTACCATTTTTTAAAAATTTAACATAGAAAACGCGCAGGTGCTAGACGTATTAACGTTGTCGAGCAAGTCATTACATTCTTCCTGTACACCATTGCACCAAAGTCCATTAATATTTAAAACTGAATATTTTTTTAGATTTGTTTTTTGAATTCTACTAGTTTATATTGCGCGTGGGCCAGTGTTGATACTGCTTACTTGCGCTTCTAACAAATAATCTCGTTTTACCAATATTTTCTTACTTAATGGAAATCACGCGCAAGGTGCTATACATATTAGAATACGTCAACGCATTCTAACCATCGACCTTAAAATGAAATAGACGGATCATATAGGCGGAGTCGATGTCGTAAGATCTCTGAAGGGTAAATCACAAATTGACTTATCCGATCGTCTATGGAAGCGCAGACTAGTGTTTATAATAACGGTGGATAGACACTTTAACCAATTAATAGTTTAGGATTCATGCTTTTACCCACAACCACGTGATACATCTTCAAACCAAGCAACTGGAAGAAATAACTTGAAACTGAGGTTGCATGCTCCGTCTATTTCATTTTAAGGTCGACGATTCTAACTAGACAGGATTCCCTCAATGCTCGCTTATTCAGAATCGGGCTTAGGAATTCACCTTATTGTATTTTATGTAATTCTGGACAATCAAAGAACACCGAATATTTAGACACGTGTACTACCCTTAATGGTTTAAATTGTATCGTTCAAAGGTATTGAGAAGCATAAAGGTTAATCACAGGATTCTCAAACGCCTGGAATTCGTAAGCCTGGTATGTAACGTTATTTACACTTGAGGGATTATTAAAAAAACATTAAAATAAAAATAATCTCAATTTACTCTAAACAATTGAACTTCTTTCATTCTTTTGTTCTTTTTATCCTTAATTTGGTATAAGAGTTTCACATTAAACAACTAAATTCTTAACATAAAGTCTGATTTCTAAGTATATACTAGAAATATCAGTTGGTATGGTTTATAGAATTTTCAAACCTTTCGCCAATTTGGTGTGAATTTTTACATTTGCTTTTGTTTTAGCGTTTCTATGCTTTATAACTGAAAATACCTCTCTAAAATATTACAATTAATAAGGCTAATTAGACCGGAATCTCCATGATTCTCTTCACAGCCTTACAGAATATTAACATTGCATGTTGATTCACGTATGATTTTTTAGATGAGTGTTGAAGAGTCCTCTTAAATTAGTATTAAGGATAACATTGAAGATTTTTGAGATTCCGATAGTTAATCTAAAAATGTGAACATAATTTAAATAATGAGTCCTTTCAGTCCCTTTAATCAGTCCAATAATCCGTCATATTCAGTCCTTTAATCAGTAATAATCAGTCCTTTCAGGATAACGAGAGTACAGTGGCTCCCAATATTGAGTACACACCCGGCAAAAGATATTTTTTGTAAGTCCCAAATTTATACGTCCCAAAACCTTAGTAAATACGAACTTCCCAGTACTTACATAAGTCCCAAAACCGCAGTAAAAAGTAACTTAGTTTTTGTAGAACAGAACTAAATATGCTGGGCTAAAAATAAATCCATTCTGACTATGACACTTTTAATATCTATTTGAACTGTCAAATTTGCAAAATTCCATGGCTCTTCGTCCAGAAACAAAATACAAGCTCGGAATAATTTTTTCTTGTATATTTCATTGCATACAGAACAGTTTTTAAATGAAGAGGTATTGAATTGGCAGGGATTTGTGTTGTTTTTAGAGATACTTTTTTTTCCCTTTTTGTCTCATAGACTCATTATTTATTTGTTCCTAATACCACAACTTTAACAGTTTTTTTTTCTCATTAGAACCCTAAATTTTCAAGCCGATTTAGATCTTGAAACTGTGTTGGTATAGTTACTATTTAAAATGATACTCAAAACTTAACTTAACCTCTCTCTCTCTCTCTCTCTCTCATTACCTTTCTAAATTTCATCAAAGAAAACTAAGTTACAAACCTTTCCTACCAACATTCAATGTGTGACCTTGCGCCAGCACCGAAGCACCTCCATGCTTAGAATGGGTACTGTTTTGAAGATGTAGTTCCCTTTTAGCGATCTGCTAAACATACCATCGGTTGTAACCTGCAAATTCATGAAGCAGCTCTTAGAGCAGAAAGTAAATTCAATGTTTGGGAGATGTGTCCGTTTTACCATCTGTTCTACCGTCTCCAACATGCGGTCTTCTCTGCATGACTTGAAACCAGTATTGAACTTTTTGATTAATAGAAGTTTCCTATACAGTCATTAAATATTCCAATGTAGCTATCTCGGCCATCTCGTGACTATCAGAGCTAGACTGCTGTAATGATGTGATATGAACCATTTCCCTTGAACACAGAATAAAGTGATGGAATACATTTAATATTTTTATTTCATTCTTCATTAATGTACAGTCCCAGTGGTCACAACGTCTATTCAATCTTCATTCAACCGATTGAAGTCGTCTTGGGACAGCCCGTGCAATCTTAAAGCTAATTTTGAATTTTAATCCGCTTCTGAATAGGAAAGCTGATTGTATTGTTTCCACTTTTATGGCACCGAGTCCTTTCCTGCCACACTAAAGACTAATTCAAAATTCATCGAATTAATTCAAAAACAACTTCTTGAAAATATTATTCAATAAAATTAAAACAATCCCTCAATGCATAAATTCAAGCCTAAAAAGTCTGTTGTTGAAGAGATTCAAATATAAGAGCTCAACAAATGTAACCCGATGTAATTAATCAAATTAAGGTAAGGTGATAATAAAATGTATAACGTAAAATCAAATACATAGAGGATGAAGCCAATGTCATGTGAAAAGTTAAAAATGTTTGGATGAGTGTTCTCCCAACCATGTCTTCTAAAACCAAGGTATATGAATTAAAATGTTAAGGCAATGACGATTAAAACGAGAAAACTCGATCAAAATGTGTTTTACCGTTCCGGGAGTAGAATGTGCTTAAACCTGCGACGTATGTCGCAGAACAAAGTCTTTGCAGAACAATTTTCCCTTAGTTTTATCACAATTTTGGCTGATTTAAAAAAAATCATAAATTACGATGTTCTGCAGTGCAAAGCGCGCTTCTTGCCATACCTATTTCTTGTTCTCTAGCTGCGGGCAACCTCCCTACATAGCCCAAAATTACCACCAACACTTTATAAATAACACATCTTCTATGTCAATGACACAATATTTAACTTCAAAAGTGATCGACAGAACTGCAAATTCTGAAAGTATTCCTTGGTTTTAAATTAAGTAAGTTAATTAATTTTGATGTTTGATTATAAATATGTAACACATATTCAGCCGATAATTGTGTTTTACGTCATTTTTTTTACTTCAGTTTTCAAAATTCAGACCAAATGCCTGCAGAACAATTGCAATCGCTTGAAGTTGTGTTGCCGAACACTGAATATAATTCTGCACCTGGGTTTACCGTTAATGAACAAATGCCGTAATTGCAAATTCGATTGCCCTCTCCAAATGTTTATGGCGTATTCAAGTATATCCCAATACGGAGGCGTGTTATTATAACATTTTAGGAGAACTGCAAATTAGAGAAATCTACTATTCCGATTAAAGATTGCTTGGGTTTTTTGTGGCACACACACAAAGACCATGCTGCCCTTCCGAGACTGACTCTTTAGTGGGTATCCGTTCATTTTGAAATTCACGGAGACAGTTTGCCCAAGTTTTATTCTTTGTCGAGGTCGGTTCCTTTCACACAGATTCCACTCATTGGGAGTTTAAGTAACCAGCTAATCAAAATGGCGACTGCTCTAATTGTAATTTGATTAAACCGCCTGAATTAGCGTCCGCACACTACAATCGAGGGCGCTGTAAGTCAAACCTTCAGTGGTACCACTCTATGCGTAGCTATTTGCTATGTGGTATCCAGAATGAAATCATGAGAAAGTGGTGGGATTTCCGAAGCAAGATGGGTTTCAGGGTCGTCACCTTTTTAAAATTTAAGTATTAAAATGTCTGTGTGAGTGCTGAATTGGAACAAAAACTGTTATAAACATTCGTTCATGGAAGTAATGTACATATTGTGCGTGTATATACAGGAAAAATTTAATTTAAATTGCATTTTAATTTACAGCAGTTACAATGGAATCAATTTTACAATTAAGGAACTTAAAAATTTCTAGAATTAGTACAGTTAAGAATACATTGTGTTGAATAAATGCGACAGTAGACCAAAATTCGAAGGGGTCATAAAAATGTGAACTTGGGATTTAATGTTCTAAGGTTATATTTTCTTACGTTAAATCTTTACGGAAGTAAAGCTTAAAGTCGGAAGTAAAGCTTAAAGTTATTTCTCAACCCTTTCGAGCCGACCAACAGGTCTGGTGGTTGAGGTGTTAACCTCTAGATTGGAAGGTTCCTGGTTCGGGGTCAGCGCATGGATATTTTGTAAGCGTATGGTGTAGAGGCGACTGGTGCACCTTAAATCTGTCGTGGCCAAAAGTCCTCACGTTGGGTTGGTGTGGAAGTTTGGAGAGTGGGGTCCCAGCTCAGGTGTTGCCTCCTCATCTGACCGTGGTTCAAAATTACGTGGTGTTGTTATCGCATCTTTCCCTTAGGGGAATGATCCGGACCGTCGTCAATAATCCGTTGTGTTGCTCTAGTACGACTTTAATTAAAATTACCTTACATTAACTTACTCAACCACTTCGAACAGTCAAACCACACTAACTATAAAATTAAGAACAATCACTCGCACTTGTTAGTGTTGTGACTTTGTAATCAGACAACTACTTAGATCTTATTGGTAAATAAAATGAGCGCTTAAATAACTGATAAAAGGAAGAATATAAGCCTTTCATAATTCCATAAAATGTTTTCTTGATGAAAATTATCATTTACGGTTACAACTCTAGCTTTGCAGCATTAGATTTAGCTATTTCTTCCTCAAAGAAGATAATCAATTATTTTTGAAAAAAAAAATGCCTTAAATTGCGAAACATTAAATTTATTATTATGCAAAAAAGTACTAGAATAAAATAGCTCATTTTGATATTAGTCATACAAGAAGTCCTGAATCCCTTTCCATCAAAATATATGAAAGTTGTAATTCATATTTTTTCAAACATAATTTCATATTTACTATTGCGTACTAAAAATTTACTGAAAAAGAAAATTTAAGTAACTTATGTTTGGATTTCTCAATAGTAAAATAGGTAAAGATTTCCAGTGATGAGAAGATTATTTCAGAAGATATGAACAAGTTTAAGAAACTAATTTAAAAATAGGTACTCCGATTTTTTTCCTTACACATAATCCACAAACGACTACACCAAATGACTTGAAATTTAATATCCGAGGCTAAATTTATTATCGTCGTAATAATAAACGTCGCTATTATCATCGTAATAATAAACGTCGCTATTATCATCGTAATAATAAACGTCGCTATTATCATCGTAAATAATAAACTTTGTGCACAATTTGATATGAAGACATTTTCTTATGCCAATTTTGTACATATTAACATAATTCCCTATTAAATGGTAGCTTGAATTTCCTCTAATATGAACGACGAGTGAATAAAAGATAGAAGTTTTTTCTCCCAATCACAAACGGAAAACATTGAATACTAAGTTTACCTCGCTGCTTACGTAGATCAACCTTACTAGTGTAGTATAGGCAAGCGGCATGTTTAAGTAACGGCTTCAAATAAAATGGTAGACTCGGGGAAATTCTTGAATGCAACCAGAAACCATTGATGATTATACAAATTGGGTTGGTTTGAATTTTAGTTTCTACAAATCCGCCATGACGAATATTGCTACAGTAGAAACTAACATCAACACACATGTGGCTGATGTGTGTGTATTTCCATTTACTTGACGTTGTTTGGTCAAAGGTCAAATAGGGCCTCTGCCTCATAAAAGCCCATCCAACCAACTATTAATTTATCAGCTTTACATTTACCGAGAGAACTGCTCTCTCAACCAAGTCTGGATTGTAGCGATCGCTTTGGAAGCAGAGCTGGTTCATTTTGAGTACGAGTTACTCAGGGATGGCTTAGTTTTATTTCATTTTTCGCGAATGTTGGCGGCAAAAAGAGGTAGTATAGCAGTAAAGATCTCAGCGAAAAGTAACAATTCTTAGCTATACTTCCAATGTGTAATCAAGTGCGTTAATTTCTCCCATATAGAAATACGACGAGGTCCGTTTCAACTGCAACAGACCGAGCAGACTCTGTGTTTGTTTGCAATTCTCGAGGTAGACATACAGTAACCCTGGATTAATATCACCATTGTTGGCTCCAATGGAATTCGATTACTATCTACAGGCTGATAAGGTCCAAAATCTGTTTGAACAGAGTTATTATTTTCTGAAACACAGGGATCGAATGATTTCCCTGCTATCTTGGGTAGACTGGATTGGAAATCATGGAAACTCAAACAAACCGTACAGTATCAGTACATGAAAGAATCGAGCTTACAACCAAATGCAGTCCTTGATTGTCAATGGTTTATGCTGTGTGTGTCATGATCTTCTATAATATCTAAATTTTAAGTTATTTTCCTTCTTGAAATCGATTTTAAAGTTCATACTCTCTTGCATTCTTGATGCACAAATTCGAGATTATTTGATATATGAACAGTTTATTCCTGTGTAGCGGAACATTAGATTAAAATTCGAATTCGATCAAATCTGTCCAATGAAATAGAAATTTCTAGGATAAAATCAGTACATGAAAGAATCGAACTTACAACCAAATGCAGTCCAGGATTGAAAATGGTTTATGCTGTAATGATCTTCTATAATATCTAATTTTTTAGTTATTTTTCCTTCTTGAAATTGATTTTAAAGTTCGTACTCTCTTGCATTCTTGATGCACACATTCGAGATTATTTGATATAGTAACAGTTTATTCCAGTGTAGCGGAACATTATATTAAAATTCAAATTCGAGCAAATCTATCCAATGAAATAGAAATTTCTGAACCCATTCAATGCCCGGAAAGAAAAATAATATTCAAATGTTTATTTCATCTCTGCAGTTCCCTGCGTATTCTTTTCCCGAGGCTTCCAGATCTCCCGGGTGTCGATTGGCGGCGTGTTTGGCGCCTGATTGTCGACTGTTATACAATTGAATTGAATTTTCGTCGCGCTTTGTCCGCGGCACTTGTCCCCGTCAGCCGCATCTGTCCGCAGCACAAAGGCCTTGTTGCCGGTTATCAGGATCGCGCCCCCGAACAGAAACCTTTTCAAGAGCCGCACCCGCAGCTCGATGGCAACCTATTCGGGCAGTTTATTGGCAACCTTTTAATTAATTTGAGCTCGAGACACTTCCAGGAGATACGTTCTTTGCTTGGAGGAGGAATCTTCCGAGGTCGGTTTGGGGAGGAGGGTGATCTCGATTCGAGTTTTTTACCGCCTTCTCCACCCCTCGAGAGAACGGGACACACGAAAAAAGAATGAGGACTTTCTGGGGAATGGAACACTCATTTTGTATCGTGCGATTCGTCATTTTCGCCATTTGCTTTTATCTCTTTGGAAGCGTGTTTCCGTTCGAAAGCGGAGGTTTCTCGAGAAGAGGAAGGGGAAATGGTTCGCACTTTTAATTGAATTCGAATCATTGAAGTGTTATGCTTCCACATTTCGCTGCTACCTAGAGGGAGACTCGAACGTTGTAGACGTTCGAGGTAGGAGTGGAGGAAAAGAAACGTCGAGCGAGGAGCAATTGAAGAAAGGGAAACTTATTTCGAGTGGTAAGCAGCTGGTGGATAGATAGATCAATGTGTAGTGATGGCAAATAAAAAATACTTGGGAAAATTCTGAATTTTTAAATGTTGTTTTCTTTATTTTCGAGTAGGTGTACATATTTCTATTGGAAAAAAATATCGAGATATAGGTAGAAAAATTAGACAAGTGTAGGTAATCAAAAATTTCTGAGGTACCAAGTATATATCACTGTAGAGCGACTTAATACAAAAAGAATAGTACAGTGCAATTGAAAAGTCGTGCACCCCAAAATGTACAGCAGCCATACAGTACCGTTTTGAACACGTGTGTAACCATCATCTTTAACACAGAGCTTCATCCATTATGATTTAAACATTATGACATGTGTTGACAACAATGTTATTTCTGTTCAGCTATGTACTGTTGTACAAGCGGAGTTGCACTACTACCTTCTAATACAGGATTAGTATTCCTGAAAGGATTATTACTCATATTATAAAATTATTACTTCTATGATAGAATAGTTACTTCTATTATAGAATAGTTACTTCTATTATAGAATAGTTACTTCTATTATAGAATAGTTACTTCTATTATAGAATAGTTTCTCCACCTATAGAATAGTTACTCATATTATAGAATAGTTACTTCTATTATAGAATAGTTACTTTAATTATAGAATAGTTACTTTGATTACAGAATAGTTACTTCGATTATAGAATAGTTACTTCGATTATAGAATAGTTACTTCTATTATAGAATAGTTACTTCAATTATAGAATAGTTACTTCGATTATAGAATAGTTACTTCTATTATAGAATAGTTATTTCGATTATACAGGGTGTTTCAGTGAACCGTTTCAGAACTTCTAAGAGAGGTAGGGTACATCCTGACGAACCAAAATCATATAGCAATGTGGGGTCGGAAATGCTTTCCTGAAGCGGTAGATGGCGTTGTGCGAAAATCCCAAGCTTTCGTGTAGGGAATCTTCATTTCGCACAAGAACGCCAAGTTAGTAGGATGGATGATTACACGATCGCAGAGTTAGCCGATATGCATTTGTCGAACGGGGCTGCAAATTGTAGTGGGCCAGCCGCACAGCGTTTGTACGCGGAACGATATCCGACGAGGCGTATCCCCAGTCATAATTTCTTTGCAAGACTGCACCAGAGGTTAGCTGAGACAGGTTCATTAGAAAGAGCTGTCAGGGAGAGGGTAAGAACAGCACGGACTGCAGACGTCGAACAGAATGTGCTGCAGCATGTACAGGGGAATCCAAGAACGAGTACACGAAGTGTAGCAAACGCAGTCGGGGTTTCCCATTGCAGCGTCTGGAGGATTCTCCGAGAAGAAGACATGCATCCGTTTCACGTGCAGTGTGTCCAGACACAGCAACCGGAGGATTATGCACCTCGCATTGCTTTCGCACAGTGGTACCTTGGAAAATGTGCTACAAATCCCCTTTTTCCTGCTGAAGTGTTTTTTTCCGATGAGGCATCTTTCACAAGGGAAGGAATTTTCAACACGCATAACGACCATATCTGGGCGGTCGAGAACCCGCATGCAATACGACGTCGTGCAGCACAGATTCGATTTTCGGTCAATGTATGGGCCGGTATTATGGGAGATCACCTCATCGGACCTTACCTGTTACCGTCTCGTCTAACCGGACCTAACTACTTGCTCTTTCTGCAGCAAGTATTGCCACAACTTTTGAGAGATGACAGAACAGATTTCTGCATCGACGCAACAGACAATGTGGTTCCAACACGATGGAGCCCCTGCCCATTATAGCGGAGATGTTCGTAACTACCTGGATGTCACATTTGGTCAGCAGTGGATCGGACGTGGTGGTCCCGTGCGTTGGCCTGCTCGGTCACCCGACCTATCATGTCTTGATTTTTATTTCTGGGGTCATCTGAAATCGCTAGTTTATGACACCCCTGTTGACAATGTTGAGGAGCTGGTTGCAAGAATTGCAGTAGCTGCCGGAGAAATTCAAGATATGCCTGGAGTATTCCAGAATGTTCGGATGTCCATGCGTCGGAGATATGAGGCGTGCATTGTAGCCCGTGGAAGAAACTTCGAACACTTACTTTAATCCATGTACCTTTTGCTTCTTTTCATGTATTATTCAAACGATTTCTCACTTACGGTCTCTTTTCTTTACGGTGCTTCTGTGTACAACACCGCTTCAGGAAAGATTTCCATCCCCACATTGCTATATGATTTCGAGCTGTCAGGATGTACCCTACCCCTCTTAGAAGTTCTGAAACGGTTCACTGAAACACCCTGTAGAATAGTAACTCCTATAAAAGAATAGTTACTTCTATTATATAATAGTCACTTCGATTTTAGAATAGTTACTTCTTTTATAGATAGTTACTTCGATTATAGAATAGTTACTTCTATTATAAAATAGTTACTCCTATTATACAATAGTTACTTTGATTATAGAATAGTTACTTCGATTATAGAATAGTTACTTTGATAGTAGAATAGTTACTTCTATTATATAATTATTACTTCTATTATACAATTATTACTCCGATTATAGAATTATTACTCCGATTATAGAATTATTACTCCTATTATAGAATTATTACTTCAACTACAAAATATATTACTCCTTGATAGGGTTATTACTTCTATTATCGAATCCTTACTCCAATTACAGGATTATTACTCCTATTACAGGATTATGAGATTATATTACTTAGATTTTATTGCACCGTTACTTTCAAAAAGCATGCATCACTAAAAAAACTAATCAAAACAGCGTTTCAGCCGATCACAATCAAATTATCGAATTTATCTTACGTTTTCCTTGTATTTCAAATCAATGAACCGAAATAATTATTACTTTTTTCATCAAAATAACGTTTAGGCTTTAATAACGTCTTGGCGTTGAAGAGGCAAATCCCTTCAAACTCTATCTGAATTTTGGATGGATCAATCGAGTTATTGAACTCGAGACGCCCTATCGTAGAATGTTTTAATCAGAAACTACTTGTTATCCCAAAATATGGATTGCTTCTTGAGCCAGAAGAAATCTTACAGATTGTGTTATTTTTAAATTGTTCTAAGATGCCAGTTTGGTCCTGCTTTGGACTCGTAAAACTGACTTGAATGAAATATAAAGTTATAAAACAAAGTGGAATCTCGTTTAGTCAGGTCGACTTTACGGTCTATCGAAATCCCCTTTGAAGCATGACTTCTCACTTGGAGTTGAAAAGTAATAATAACACAAGCGACTACGGAACTTCGTGTGGTGTTATGGTACAGGAAACTTAGCAAGTTTAACTGTGATTCTTCTTGAAAATTATTTTTGAAAAAGTTCATAAATACCCGAAATAATTATAAATAGAACTACAAAGTTTGGAAATTATTTTATTGCCAGTTTTGTCAGTAAAAAAAATTCCAAGTAAGCTTTACTTTTAGGGACAAAAAAGAGAATTCCCGGTTTGTCAACTAACCCAAATACTCCTGGAGAAAATGGCAGCGAATTTTTCAATATAGTTAATAAATACTGATTGAACGACAATAAGTAATACTAATCAGCAGTATCTGAGTTGTGATAAACGTTACGTACAACATTACTACGTATAACAATAAACGTTACTAAATACATAAAACAATTCACAGTCTAAATGAAAATAAAAAACGTTGTTCTAGTTCTTCACACTTACAGTAAGCACAATGTTAATTTTTTGGTTAGCATTTTACCTGGCAATAAAAGAACATTCGAATTTTACGGAATAAAATTCAAGTCAAGAAAAAGTTGAAATAAATAATTTTATTTAACAATAAAACACTTTTGAATTATTTAGAACTCGAAGAAACTTCCATTAGAACTTTCTTAAAACTATCTTCCCAAGAAGACCCTTAAGTATATATAGAAAAACATTTCAGAATTCTTAACATTAAAAATCTCATTACAGCAACTTTTTTATTGACATCGGATGACCAATTTTTGCTAATTTGACGATCTTTCTACTTGAGTCGATAGCATCAACAGTTCTTTTGATGTTAAAAGTTAATACTAGCCAGCATTTTGAAATAAAAAAAAAACATGTATTTATTAGTATTTACATGCTAAATATAAAGAAAGTATCATTGCAGAAACATTGTGGATCATTTTCAGACGATCGCCACAACCAAAATATCGAACTTAAACCCGTTGCACACATCCGGTTTTTCAACGTACGGCGCCGCTGCCGCATAGCAAATGCGGTCTGAGATTCATTAGATCCAATGGAGTAGCGCACACTAGGGATGCGATATCGACAGCAAAACATCGATGTTCAAAATTAAACATCGATGTTGATAAAAAAATCGTTCCAAAAACATCGATGTTTTTAAAATTCAGTCTATTTAAACTTTTTCCTCCATTTCTTAAAACTGGTTTAGCAACTAAGGATGCAACATCGACAGCAAAACATCGATGTTGATAATGCATCGCCCCCAAACTATCGATGTTTTTTATAAAACATCGACATCGATGTTTTATAAAATCGATCCCTACTTTTCAGACCCTTCACCGTTGGTCACTTTGGTCTAAAAGTATGTTCAATTTGCTAATTATGAAAATTATGCGACTTGGTTATTTTTTAAATTTTATAACGCTACATAATTTAAAAATAAAACATCGACAACGTAAAAAACATCGACAAGTATAAACATCGATGTTACAAAAACATCGACCCCAATACATCGATGTCGCATCCCTAGTGCATACATGCCTCCGGCACCGCTGCGGCGACGCACGCCCAACTTGCGTGCAATTTGTACTGCAGTTCCCCACGGCGCCGCAGCTCGCCGCACTCGCGTCTCCGTTCGGAAGTACCTTGTTTTCATAAATAAATGGAATAGAAATAATAATTAATAAATGGTTGTATCCAGTAACGTCTATTTTATTTCAAAATATATTTTTTGTACACCAAGAAAGCGAAATAAACGTTTTGTTCGATAGAATATTTATCGCAAATGGCGCGTAATGAGTACTTGCATCATTTCACGGCTATGTGTGCATAGTTGGGCTTCGGTGCCGCACGTTGAAAAACCGGATGTGTGCACCGGGCCTCACTGTCTCTTCAATTTTTCTTCTGGTGTCACTCTAGGAATTGAAATATTTTGTTTTCTAGCTTAATAATGAAAATACTCGTAAATCACGCTTGGTGTTTTGTATTGTGAATCGTTTCACTGCACAAGCTATGCAAGTAAGTGTTTATATGACAAACCAAATGAAAATTTAAATAGTTTTTATTTCGGCAGTTATCTCCCTTTTAAGAAACGAAGAAGAAATCATTCAGGACGTCTCTTAACTATTCGACACATGCAATATTCATACCTGATCATTAAGGAAGACTTAATGGTCTGTGAAAATCTACCTCTTGATTTGTAATAAATTATTCCCCAAATAAATGTTAAATTGACATCACGATTTCATTTAGAACTTCACTGATATTTCTTCTCTTTAAGACATTTTCTAATTCCTACGTTTCTGCTTCTTATCGATTTAAATAATAATAATAATATTTTTGTTTTAAAATGGAATTAAAGCATTAATTGTTTTGAATTAACTTTGAATTAAGCTTACGCTTTAATTCAAAGTTCAATAGTTAATTCAAAGTTCAATATTTCAATTCAAAATTCAGTATTTTAATTCAAAGCTCAGTATTTTAATTCAAAGTTCCAATGTTTTAATTCGAAGTTCAGTTACTAAAAATTATTCATTCCATTCAAATTTAATTTCGAAAGTCACCGAGCGTTTAATACATTTTAACATATTACAGCTCATAGTACGCTGTTTCTTTTAAATAGTCCAAACAGAAAAACTGTATTTTTAACACATAAAAATAACATTTGTTACTTCTAAATATTTATATTCCTTTTTTAATAAAGTTTGATAGTCATATAGAAAAGCGTTTCTTAATCGCCAGGGATCGGTCAATGACATCAATTACACCGGGCATTGAGAGGTTCCCGTGGAATTTTTTTATTTTTGTTTCTAAGAATTTCTATGAATAAATATATTAAGTTGAAATATTCTGGGAAGCATAATATACAAATGCATCGAAAGTATTAGATCAGAACCTCTAAATAACATGTGTGTAGCAAATGTCAGTGACCAATCTGCAAGGAAATATGAAGAACATTTTTCTTCTGAAATGATGGTAATATTTAGTTAACGTCGTACTAGAGCAACACAACGGGCTATTGACGACGGTCCGGGATCAGTCCCTTAAGGGAAAGATTCGAGGACAACACCTCGTAATTTTGAACCACGGTCAGATGACGATGCAACACCTGAGCTGGCACCCCACTCTCCAAACTTCAAAGCCAACTCAACATGAGGACTTTCGTCCAGGACAGATTTAAGGTGCACAAGCCGCCTCTACACCATACGCTTACAAACATCCTTGCCCGGACCCGGATTCGAACCAGGAACCTTCCGATCTAGAGGCTAACACCTTAACCACTATACCGGTTGGTCGGCTCTTCTGAAATGAATGATCAAGGTAGTCTCTTCCTACAAGTTCTCGAATTTTTTTCTTCTTAATACAGCTTTTTGTAAGTTTTGTAGTACAGTGCATAAGCACTAGGTGCGATACCCGAGTAATGGGATTTTTTAAAAGCAATGGGCCTACAGGTTTTAGCTTTAATATGAACTAGGCCACTTCGTGGCTAGCCCGGCGTTGGCCACGCCAGTTGCTTTTGTGGGCTTATTGGTTTGCTTCGCAAACCAATGGTAATTCGTAGCCTACTGGATAACAACCATAACGAGTTGCCCATAGTGTTGGTTTGCTTCGCAAACCAAATGGGAATTTGGGGTGACATCCCAATCTCTTGCGAAAATATAAATATTTAATTGAAAAATTATTTACTAAAAGAAAATCAAATGTATAAGGTAACTATCTCATGTCAAATTTTCCACAGAATTTCAATCCGTTTAAATTTGTAATATATCTTTAACTACCCGATTTTACAAAAAAGAACTAAACAATGCCAGCCAAAATGTTTTATATATTTTTTGCTTTCCTTCGCTGAAATTGTAAGAGAGCAGAAAATGTAATCTGTTTATTTTTTGAACGCTAAGATTGACATGACATCACAATATCTTGCGAAAATATAAAGATATTCAATTAAAAAATTTTATTTATTCCGAGAAAATCAAATTTTTAGGTATTGATCTGTTGTGAAATTTTTCGCAGATTTTTAATCCGTTGAAATTTTTACTCTGTATTTAATAGTCTAGGAGATAGAAAAAAGAACTACATAACTCCAGTTAAAAGTTTTTTTTTTATCGTCTGCTGGAAAATTATTCCTCCGCGCAAAATGAAAACGGAAACGAAAATAATAAATTTAGAATCTGTGATCTCTTATGCTGTTGCATTCTATAAAAAAACAATTATAACTAAATTTCATTAAATTCATTTTTAAATGTTCTAGATTGAATTGTAAAATTCGCCCAACCTATGTGCCAAATTCCAATTCTGTAATTGCCATAGATTCGTCAGAATTTGTGCAGAAAACAAACAGACAGACAAACACTTTCTTTTATAATATTCTAGATAAGAAACATGGAACTTTAATTTTAGTGTTAAGGAATCTTGTAATGAAGATGTTTGTGCCGTAAGAAATATAAATATTTGGTGATGAGATTGAGATATATCAATACAAATCAGAGTGCAAAATCATTTGATGACGTGGATCTACGGAAACTGCAGTACACTTCAAGTTTCATTAATTCGGTGACTAATTTAAATGTAATTTTATAGTCAACACACCAAAAAATATACATAAATATACTAATTATCTTTATAATTATGTCATAATTAATAATTATATTAGGTTAATGTAGAAACTGAAAAATTTTACATAAAAAATGGAAATTTTGAGAGCAGGCCCTCATCTTGTAAAACAATTTTTCTCGGTCTCAGTATACCAAAGATTGAGAACCATTGATTTAGAATGCTGGATGTTGCATCTATTTACTATCACGTGCTTTTCACTGAATATTTTTCACATAAATTAGCACCATTTTTCTAAATAAATTTCTAAATGATCTTATTCACTTCTTCCACAGTATATTTACTCTTGTTTAACGTGTCCTGGATTTGAATCCTGGTCGCGGCATAGTGGATCGCGTAGTCTCCTTTAAGCTGTATGCCCCAGACAAATTTTATCCAGAGATTTCTTGTTCTCTTGGAATACCAACCAGTGATTGATCGCATAAAAGAGGACTGATAGATTGGAGGTAAGTTTGTACATACGCATAATTCTCGTTGCTGCTTCGATTCTGTTGGGTACCTAGTTTTTCCACACGACGTACCAATGTTGGCCGATTTCACCAAAAGCCCTCCAGTGAGGTACATGGCTTTCCTCTCGTTCCAACATTATAGGTAAGTAGGTGAATTTACGTTCTGAACTTTCATCACCCTCTCCAAAATTCCACACAAAGCCAACATGAAGTTATAGCAGAAAATAGAAATTTTGAAACGCGCACAGGTAAAATATGCATGCGAATGGCGTCAATAATCTGAAAAGTCAAAAAGAAGGATTAAATGCGATGGGCTCATTTAACAATACGGCATTTAAGGAACCAGTTTGGCTGATTGTTTTTGGGTTTTATGGCGTAAAGGCTACATTTGGCCAAATTGAGCCAAACACAAGACAATGATAAGAGAAAAATGTGAAAGGAAAAAAAGATGGGTGAGAGAACAGAGTAGAGTGATGAGAACAGAAACAAATCGCTTGAGAAATCCAGAAGCACGACTCCCGTTCTTACTAATAATAATAGACCCCATGGGAAAGAAAAGTATCACATTAAAGTACCTCTGGTCTGTGAAGTCATTATACATTTAAAGGAGATGTGCCCCTGAGAGCTTTAGCGAACCGGGAGAAAAAAGACTGGGACATGTAAAGATGGTTATCAAAATAATGGAAACATTTGTGAATAAAAGTGACATTTAAAAATGCGCTTCGTAAGCATTAAAATATAATCCTAGCTACCAGTTTTTTTTTACTATAAAAAGTACTATATATCATGGTTGTATGAGGTAGCTTTAGTGAAGTTGTATACGTCGTGGATTTTTGTCAAAAGCGTAAAATTTCAGACCTCACAGACTTTCAAAGAGGCCCAAATTGTAGGAGCCTGACTAGTTGGAGCAATTGCGACCGAAACATTCCAGCTTTTAGGTCTTTCTAGAGGTACGTTGTCTAAAGTCATGACAGCGTACACACAACGCGGCAAGACAAGCTCGGCAAAGCAAAATAGTGGACGGAAGGAGAAGCTGAGTGAAAGAGACCGACGGGTATTGAAGCGGATAGTACTGTCTAAAAAGAAAACAACTGCAGCCCAAGTGAACGCAGAGCTCAATCAGCATCTGGATTCTCCAGTGCCAATAATTACAGTTAGGAGGCACCTTCATAAACAGCCATGAGATTGTAAAGGATTCCTTATAAATCCCGTGTGTTTCCATTATTTTGATAACACCCTGTATATTCCGAATACGTGCTCGATGAAAGAAGTGTTGTAGAAGGGGTGACTTGACGAGGTTTGCACGTGGACAGCTCAGACATCAGGAACGGTCCTGGGCATAATATATGACCAAGTAATTCTGCTCAGTTTTTCTTGGCTGTGCCATTTTCGCATTCCTCTGGTCCCAGTACTCCCCAGTTCGTATTGATGAGACAACAGTTACCACGAAGGACGTCAAAGCAAACGTGCTCAGCCAACAATACCTTTCTGAATGCGTGATTGATGAATGATGTTCTTTTAGGTAAGCAAATGTTTTTAGAAGGAGTGTGTTAACGCCTCCTACGGAATTGTAAAATATTTGTATTTAATTAATGTTCTTTTCTGTAATTGCACCCAATATTTCATGTTCTTAATAGTATCAGAATTCATTCACTGCCATATATAGATCATCATTTACTAGAATAAGTAGCAGCTAGAATACAAGAACAACTGTTCTTGTAACCTATCGCACTCGCAGAATGGACGTAGTCTGTGTAGGGTTGCCAACTGAAATATTTATATCGCCACTCAAAGTGCAGAAGGTCGTTTGTCTAGAATAAGTAGCAACTAGAATAAGTATAACTAGAATAAGTAACAGCTAGAATACAAGAACAACTGTTCTTGTAACCTATCGCACTCGCAGAATGGACGTAGTCTGTGTAGGGTTGCCAACTGAAATATTTATATCGCCACTCAAAGTGCAGAAGGTCGTTTGTCTAGAATAAGTAGCAACTAGAATAAGTATAACTAGAATAAGTAACAGCTAGAATACAAGAACAACTGTTATTGTAACCTATCGCACTCGCAGAATGGACGTAGTCTGTGTAAGGTTGCAAACTGAAATATTTATATCGCCACTCAAAGTGCAGAAGGTCGTTTGTCTAGAATAAGTATAACTAGAATAAGTAACAGCTAGAATACAAGAACAACTGTTATTGTAACCTATCGCACTCGCAGAATGGACGTAGTCTGTGTAGGGTTGCCAACTGAAATATTTATATCGCCACTCAAAGTGCAGAAGGTCGTTTGTCTAGAATAAGTAGCAACTAGAATAAGTATAACTAGAATAAGTAACAGCTAGAATACAAGAACAACTGTTATTGTAACCTATCGCACTCGCAGAATGGACGTAGTCTGTGTAGGGTTGCCAACTGAAATATTTATATCGCCACTCAAAGTGCAGAAGGTCGTTTGTCTAGAATAAGTAGCAACTAGAATAAGTATAACTAGAATAAGTAACAGCTAGAATACAAGAACAACTGTTATTGTAACCTATCGCACTCGCAGAATGGACGTAGTCTGTGTAGGGTTGCAAACTGAAATATTTATATCGCCACTCAAAGTGCAGAAGGTCGTTTGTCTAGAATAAGTATAACTAGAATAAGTAACAGCTAGAATACAAGAACAACTGTTATTGTAACCTATCGCACTCGCAGAATGGACGTAGTCTGTGTAGGGTTGCCAACTGAAATATTTATATCGCCACTCAAAGTGCAGAAGGTCGTTTGTCTAGAATAAGTATAACTAGAATAAGTAACAGCTAGAATACAAGAACAACTGTTATTGTAACCTATCGCACTCGCAGAATGGACGTAGTCTGTGTAGGGTTGCCAACTGAAATATTTATATCGCCACTCAAAGTGCAGAAGGTCGTTTGTCTAGAATAAGTAGCAACTAGAATAAGTATAACTAGAATAAGTAACAGCTAGAATACAAGAACAACTGTTATTGTAACCTATCGCACTCGCAGAATGGACGTAGTCTGTGTAGGGTTGCAAACTGAAATATTTATATCGCCACTCAAAGTGCAGAAGGTCGTTTGTCTAGAATAAGTATAACTAGAATAAGTAACAGCTAGAATACAAGAACAACTGTTATTGTAACCTATCGCACTCGCAGAATGGACGTAGTCTGTGTAGGGTTGCCAACTGAAATATTTATATCGCCACTCAAAGTGCAGAAGGTCGTTTGTCTAGAATAAGTAGCAACTAGAATAAGTATAACTAGAATAAGTAACAGCTAGAATACAAGAACAACTGTTATTGTAACCTATCGCACTCGCAGAATGGACGTAGTCTGTGTAGGGTTGCCAACTGAAATATTTATATCGCCACTCAAAGTGCAGAAGGTCGTTTGTCTAGAATAAGTAGCAACTAGAATAAGTATAACTAGAATAAGTAACAGCTAGAATACAAGAACAACTGTTATTGTAACCTATCGCACTCGCAGAATGGACGTAGTCTGTGTAGGGTTGCAAACTGAAATATTTATATCGCCACTCAAAGTGCAGAAGGTCGTTTGTCTAGAATAAGTATAACTAGAATAAGTAACAGCTAGAATACAAGAACAACTGTTATTGTAACCTATCGCACTCGCAGAATGGACGTAGTCTGTGTAGGGTTGCCAACTGAAATATTTATATCGCCACTCAAAGTGCAGAAGGTCGTTTGTCTAGAATAAGTAGCAACTAGAATAAGTATAACTAGAATAAGTAACAGCTAGAATACAAGAACAACTGTTATTGTAACCTATCGCACTCGCAGAATGGACGTAGTCTGTGTAGGGTTGCAAACTGAAATATTTATATCGCCACTCAAAGTGCAGAAGGTCGTTTGTCTAGAATAAGTATAACTAGAATAAGTAACAGCTAGAATACAAGAACAACTGTTATTGTAACCTATCGCACTCGCAGAATGGACGTAGTCTGTGTAGGGTTGCCAACTGAAATATTTATATCGCCACTCAAAGTGCAGAAGGTCGTTTGTCTAGAATAAGTAGCAACTAGAATAAGTATAACTAGAATAAGTAACAGCTAGAATACAAGAACAACTGTTATTGTAACCTATCGCACTCGCAGAATGGACGTAGTCTGTGTAGGGTTGCCAACTGAAATATTTATATCGCCACTCAAAGTGCAGAAGGTCGTTTGTCTAGAATAAGTAGCAACTAGAATAAGTATAACTAGAATAAGTAACAGCTAGAATACAAGAACAACTGTTATTGTAACCTATCGCACTCGCAGAATGGACGTAGTCTGTGTAGGGTTGCCAACTGAAATATTTATATCGCCACTCAAAGTGCAGAAGGTCGTTTGTCTAGAATAAGTAGCAACTAGAATAAGTAGCAACTAGATTAAGTAGCAGCTAGAATACAAGAACAACTGTTCTTGTAACCTATCGCACTCCCAGAATGGACGTAGTTTGTGTAGGGTTGCCAAATGAAATATTCACTCAAAGTGCAAAAGGTCGTTTGTCTTAAAACTGCATTTTTCAGGCGAGCAAAAAAACTAACTCTTTCCTTATTTGATTCTATTGTTATATACTTTGGGTTTTGTTCTTAGTTTATTGAATCAGCTGATGACATAAGAGATTTTGCCACCAGGTGGAAATCACAAAATGCCACATACAGCAATAATAAAAGAAAAATAGAATTTTTAACTTACGATCTTTTGTACTTTGAGTGATGATATATAGTAGGGGAACGGACGTTTGATGGACACGAAGTCATGTGCAATAGAAAGAATTATTTTGGAGTGTAGGTGATATCGGTCGAAAGCTTCAATTCCGGGACAGTTTGGCATTCAACCGAGACTCTGAACACCAACTTCAATTCCGGGACAATCCCAACCAATTCGGTACGGTTGGCAGCCCTAATGGTGGCTCCACACCAACGGCGACAGCAACAAAGACAGGCAACATTTTGTTGCTTGTCTCTGTCGCTGTTAAAAAAGCCTTCACACCGCGAGCGACAAGAATTTATGTGCAGCTTTTTCGAAAGCAAAATATTTATTTGATTATTTCTTCTTCTTGCAAGATGGCTGCCAGATCACGTCCGCATTTAACAAAACTCCTTTTACAGCGAAGACGATTGCCAAAGAAATTAAGATTTCTTCCATAATATTTCCGTATATTTCACTGAAATAGTTCGCTGAAACCAAAGCTATAGAGAAAGCTTAGCTCGAACGTCAACAAAAACGCTGGTAGCGAGAGTCACAATCTTTATTATGATTGGCTGTTGGCATGGCGACAGAGACAAAAGTTGAACTTCTTCCAAGACTCGAAAGCGCAGCGACAGCGACAAACCGGAAGAAACAAAATTTGTTTGTAATAGGCATGCGCAATAGCGAAGAAACATGTATTTTGTCGCTGTCGCCGTTGGCGTGAAGCCACCATAAGTCTGTGTAGCATCTCGTATATATCTTATTCAATAAAGTTGTGTTTGTAACTACATCGTATTTTCTTTTCTCTAAATATCATCGCACTTACCATATCGCATAGCATCAACAGAGAGGCGTGCTGAGGTTTGCTCGTGGACAGCTCAGATAGTGTGTGAACAAGTGCTGAATTGTTGAGTTTCGATGACCCATTTAATCTCTTCCTTGAAGACACCACGCCTTTCCAGTAATCCAATATAGGACCTTCCTTGCCGTATAACTAATCCGTTGAACCCAACTAAGGGTGGTGCAAGGGGGGAGAGTGCTTGCCTCCAAGTCGGAAACGGAAAAAAGTGCTGAATTCTACTTGGCTGTGCCGTCTTCGCGTAGCATTCGCTCCCTTGCATATTGATTGAGAGACAACAGTTAACACGGAAGGCATCTAAGCGAGCGGGGCTCAACCAACAATGCCTGTTGGTTGGTTGGCTGGCTCATCTTACCGAAACGCGACCAGGGTGGCAGGGTGACGCGGTCCGCCCCTTTGTTCTTGTCCAACGTTCCCCGTCCTCGCGACCACCCTTGTGCACCTTATCTCTTTTTTTGATCACCCGAAGCGGAACCTCGGAACGAAAAAATAAGGGGTATCTATTTTGGCAAAGTGAAAAGCTGTCAGCAGCGAAGATGGAAGGCATGTATAAAAAAGTAATAAATAAAGCAGACCACAAAAACAATTTCCATAGGCAAAAAAAGCGAGCTGACAGTGTCGTGAAAAAAAAAAGCGCACGAGATAAAAAAGCAAAACAATGTGTCTCCAGAAGCTGCTACCATGTTATAGCTCGGGTTTCTTGCTTGCACACATCCAACCACTTGATGATCCCGTGAAAGGGAATCCGTCAGTTGCAGAAGCATTGGAGGTCACGGCTGCGGCAGTAGCAGTGCCAGCTGACAGGGAGACTTGTAACTGGCGGATCCCCGTGCTTCCATTAATATTAAATCGAGGCAGCCTCTCAAAAACATATCCCTTTTTATCGATCTGCACGATACTGTCCCCTGTTCTCTCTTCCTCGAGTACAATTCCGTACACGCCCCTCTCCTCGCTCTTGCCTCGTCTCTTTTTTTCCCCTTTTCGGTGTTACTCAATTTCAACACCGTATATTTTACGAAACTTTTTAGTCTGCGGTTGTTGCTTCGACGCCTTTTCTTTTTGGGTTGTGTGATGTGCCGTGTTTGTCACATTTTGTTTTTGATAAGATGTTTGTTCTACGCTTACATGGACGCTGGATTGAATGTAACAAGTAGACGAATCTCCAATAGGAAATATTTCTGGTGCAGCATTACAGTCTGCTGTTGCTTCGACGTCTTTTCTTTTTAAGTTGGGTGATGTGCTGTGTTTGCCACATTTTGTTTTTGATAAGATGTTTGTTCTACGCTTACGCGGACGCTGTATTAAATGTAACAAGAAAATGAATTTCCCATAGGAACTGATTCCAGTGCAGCAATGCCTCAGATGGTGTTTCTCAGAAAATTTCAATAAATATAAAGCATAACTCCTCATAATTAGACGCTTCTACTGTCAAGCTTAATGTAGGTGGCGGTAACGTTTTTGTGTTGGAACATGCTTCCTGTACGCGTTCCAGGCGTGATGTTACTTGGATTGTTTTCCGAAGGCATGGTTTCACCCTCACCAAATTAATGATACCCCTTAAAGCGGCTTGAACTGTCATTGTTTTTTAAGGATTCGACTGCACCAATTTCTTCTGGTAAGACTGGTACAATATAAATCACTTTTGTGAGAAGCATGTCCAAGCTATCCATGCCATCACAACTCTAGAAACTCCTTCCCGCGTTTTAGAATGTATCGGTGTCTCTGTGGAACAGCTCCTGGATGGTGAGGAATTGTTCGTTGTGCCACTAGTACAATATGGTCTTTTGGACTTGGTTATCACTAACAACATAACATGGAATGACGTAGCAACTGCATTTAATTTACAGATCCTGTCGGATCTTCGGATCTACCGAATACGAAAAGTATAACGTAATACGCTTAGATAAGGCTCTTCACCGATTGCCAAATGCTCTCCAGCCCACTTCTGATGACTCACAAGATTAAAATATCCAAAAAATGCATGGGTTTAGTATGTGGTGAAGTGGTATTACACTTAAGTCCACCACCACAAAATTTATTTTAGAAACACCTCTCGAAACGAATAACGGTCAGCTCGAAGTTTCGCAAGTGGCAAATCCTCTATAAGGATTTGGAAAAGTTGCGACACTGCAACACGTACACTCGAGCGTTTTTTTATTGTGACTCTTTATAACTGACGAATGTTCACCGAGTCCTCCTATGATGATTCCTAGTCCTTGTCAAGACCTCGGAGCAAGACATCCAAAAAATATATGTGTGAAGTGGTTGTTTTTCTGAGGGACAAAACCTCCTAACTTTATTGTAGGAACACCTCTCGAAACAAATAACGGTCAGTTCGAAGTTTCGTAGGTGGCAAATTCTCAATAAGGATCTGGAAAAGTTGCGAAACTGCAACACGTACACTCGAGCGTTTTTTATTGTGACTCTTCATGACTGACGAATGTTCTCCGAGTCCTCCTGTGATGATTCCCAGTCATTGCCAAGGCCTTGGATCAAGACATCCAAAAAATATATGTGTGAAGGAGGTGATGAAGTGGTCGTTTTTCTAAGGGGCAAAACCTCTTAACTTTATTGTAGGAACACCTCTCGAAACAAATAACGGTCAGTTCGAAGTTTCGTAGGTGGCAAATCCTCAATAAGGATCTGGAAAAGTTGCACTGCAACACATACACACGAATGTTTTTTATTGTGACCCTTCGTGACTGCCAAAAGTTCTCCGAGTCCTCCTCTAATGATAACTCAGACCTTGTTAAGCCTGTGGTTCAAAACACACTTAAATGTATGGATGCAGGAAGTTGTGTAATGGTTTTATAGTAAGGTACGCACACACCCTCTCAAACTTGTTTTAGGATCGTCTTATGAAAAGAATTACTGGTAGTTCAAAAATTCGCAGGTGGGCAAAACCTGACTAGTGATCTGTAAAAGTTGCGACACTACAACACACATACACACGAGCGTCTCTTTCACAAGCGCCCGTTTTAACTTTTTAATCAATCGCCGAGTCGGTCGTATACTAACGTTTGAGAACACATTTCATTATTGGAATATTTGCTCTGCAGTTGCCGCTGCCATTATGAGCAACAAGTCCCGGGCACGGGAAGGGGAGGTGATAAGCTGAGGGTGGATAATAAAGCACTTGGCCACACTGGCGAATTCCTGCGCTGCATTCCGCGGATGCCACACGGGGAAAGGGGGGATTTAATTAAATTTGACCGATGGTAAAGTGATCTCCACTTCATTAGAGGTATGGCGGTTCCCCTGCCTTGTCGAACCGCCTCCCACCGATGGCGCCCTTTTTATTTGCCTTGAGCCAATGTTTACCACCGAAAATATTACTCTCGCACTCTCTCCTTCGGATTATCTTTTATTAAAGGACCCGATGCGCTTTTACCCTTTTTTCCCCTCATATTTCTTTTCTTTCTCGGAGGGTGGGTAGAAGGGGGAAGACGGCGAGAAATGGAACGGAATAAAAATCGAACAAAAGAAAAAAAAAATCGCACCTAAATGGCGTCTTATCGAACGCGTATTTGTAGCGTTTGAGATATTTTTTCCGTTGTTCCGAAAACGAAATCGTCAGCGACAGTTAGCGTTAGAGATGGGAGTATTCGGATACAAAAGTATTCGTGTTCTCAGTACTTAAATATTCGGTGTACTCGATTCTTTCTTATTGTATTCGAATACGATAGTATTCGTATACTCGATTCGTTCTTGTTGTATCCGAATGCGATAGTATTCGTGTACACGATACTTAAGAATATTCGTTGAACTCGATTCTTTCTCGCATGCGAATAGACTAGTACACGTGTATTCGAAACTTAAGAATATTCATTGTTCACGATTCTTTCTCGTTGTATTTGAGAATACAGTAAAATTCATTAAATGTATTCGATTACCCCAAAGAACGCGCATATTAAAATACTCGAATACCGTAATACCTAAAATATTATAATATCAAAGTATTGGATACCAATGTACTCATATTCTTGGTATACTAAAGTATTCATCTCCAGTATTCGAATACCAAAGTGTTCAGTTCGATATCAAAATGTTGGTCGTGTATCAAAAATTAGCGTTTTTATGTCGTAGTATAGATAACAATACAAATCCATTGGTTTCCTCTTGCAGTCGGTTCGAACTTTGATTCACTAGTACACAATTGTAACAACACTCAACACAATGCAAGTTATACACGCACTGGAATTCATAACAACAAAGCGTTAATTTTCCTTACATCGCATTTATTTAGTTTGTTCTATCGATTAATCATTTTTTGAGTATGTATTCGAATACTCATTCGATAATTCATAGCAGTTGATACATAAAAATGCTTGATTCTGCCCACTTCTAGTACTCGGAAAAAAAGTTCACAACTGAAAATTTTAAATTTGTTATACAGTAGACTTATATTGCATTTATCTAATTTTTTTTTATTAATTAATCATATTTTGTACATGTATTCGAAACTCATTCGATAATTTAAAGTAGTCGATTATTAACACTACTCGATTCTGTCCATTTCTTGTTTCCGGAAATGAGTATCTGCTCAATCAAATTCATTGCGGTCGGTAGGTATTTTACTTAACGTCGCACTAGAGGAACGCAACAGGCTATTGACAACGGTCCTGGATCAATCCCTCAAAGGAAAGATCCGACGCCTACACCACGAAATATGGAAGCACGGTCAGATGACGAGGCAACACCGGAGCTCAAATTCATCTCGGAAAGGTAGGTAGATAGATAATCAACGTCAAACTAGACCACGGGCTATTGACGACGGTCCTGGATAATTTTTATACAATAGCCTTATGGTCGCATTTATCTAAATTTTTCTATCAATTGATCATTTTTTGTTTATGTATTCGAATACTCATTCGATAATTTAAAGTATTCGATTCTTAACATTACTCGATTCTGTTCCGAAGGGAAAAATCAAGGGCAGCGCCTAGTTATTTTGAGCGACGGTCAGGTGAAACTCGTGGAAAAATACTCAACCCCAAATGTTTACCACCGAAAATTTTACACTTGCACTCCTCTTGAGATTATCTTTTATTTAAATACACGAGATGCGCTTTTACGCTTTTTTTTTTCCTTCCTCAGAGGGGGTACAGAAGGGAAAACGACGATAAATGGAACAGAAGAATAAAAATCGCACTTAAATGGAATCTCATCGAAAGCGTTTTTGTAGCGGGTGCGAAACTTTTTCGGGGAGGAGGGGTCCGAAAATGAAATCGTCTGCCGATGGAAGTAGTACGTATTCAACCGCGAAAACTAAAACGGGCAGACCGAAAGGGGACAGAGAGCGAGAGAGAGAGAGAGAGGGAAGTTATGAAAAGAGTGCTTTTTAAGCGGGGGCAAAAGAAGAAAAAAATAGAAGAAAAGAACCCGCGTTATGAAATCGGAGCGCCCATTACGCACCCCGGGGGGGATGGGAATCGAAGCGTCGTGCCAATTATCGAGGACCAAATTAGCCTTTCTCACGCTTGTCGAAGTCCACTATCTGCGACAATCTCTCCTCCCCACCTCCTGCGAGTGTTGTAAGTGGCGCAACCGAAGACTGGCCAGTGGCGGAAAATAAAAGGTCGGAACCACCGAGGCGGGGGCCCCGACAGCACCGGAGGGACCCAGGAACGCGCCGCGATTTCTCCGAAAAATTGAGTTTTTCACGGACCGCCGACTTTTTTCCCTCTCTCTCGATCGGGGTGGCAACTCCGGGTATTGCGGTGGGCGCGAGGAAATAGGGTAAAAGAGAGAGGCGAAAAAAAACCGGGAACTTGCCCCGGGTTTCGGGTGCTAATGGCTTTTTCCCTTTCTTTTCTTTCTCTCAGCAGCTGCAATCGACGCTTCATGAATTCCTCGCCACTGTTCCAAAAACAGGCAAATGCCGTTTGGTTTTTTTTCCGGGGGTGGAAAAACAAGTCGTCGCTCCTCCCGAAACGCACGGTTCAAGGGACGTGCGTCTGGTAGGCAGAGAGACAACTGCACAATGGGGAAGCTTTCACAATTCCACAAAAGAAGCACATATGAATGGTTGCGGGATTATTCACAAGGCTACTTGATATGAGATAGTATATCCGAAAACATCTTTCTGCCTTCCCCCCTCCAATCCAAGCTTCTCTGCTGTGCAATGGGAAGAATGGGTGTGAGCGCTAGAAATATGAATCATGTGGAGGAACGATGATCGAATTTCCGTTCACATCACTTACACAGTCCAGCAACATCAAATACCAGCAGACATGCGCATAGCATCTGAGCTAAACTTTCCTGATATGCTTATCTCATTGATGGCGAAGTGTCGTTACTCTTATTTTATACCTCATTTACAGTAAATACAGTATCCACTTTCACATGATATCATGTCGTTACTCTTATTTTATACCTCATTTACAGTAATATAGTATCCACATTCACATGATTTCATATCGTTACTCTTATTTTATACCTCATTTACAGTAAATATAGTATCCACATTCACATAATTTCATGTCGTTACTCTTATTTTATACCTCATTTACAGTAAATACAGTATCCACTTTCACATGATATCATGTCGTTACTCTTATTTTATACCTCATTTACAGTAATATAGTATCCACATTCACATGATTTCATATCGTTACTCTTATTTTATACCTCATTTACAGTAAATATAGTATCCACATTCACATAATTTCATGTCGTTACTCTTATTTTATACCTCATTTACAGTAAATATAGTATCAACAGTCACATGATTTCATGTTGTTGCTCTTATTTTATACCTCATTTATCGTAAATATAGTATCAACATTCACATGATTTCATGTCGTAACTCTTATTTTATACCTCATTTACAGTAAATATAGTATCCACATTCACATGATTTCATGTCGTAACTCTTATTTCATACCTCATTTACAGTAAATATAGTATCCACATTCACATGATTTCATGTCGTTACTCTTATTTTATACCTCATTTACAGTAAATATAATATCCACATTCACATGATTTCATGCCGTTACAAATTTCCAACTTAACTTAAATACCGACCCTTAGATTGGGTTTACGGTAAACAAAATTTCCCATAACGTAAAGGTGACCAAATGAGAAAAGGAAAAAAAAATAATTTGGTGGGATAGCAAAGCAGAAATTGCAAGTTAAGACAGGCACACGCAGGTGCTGCTCGAATAAAAGTTTGCTGTGAAGTTATAGAGGCAATTTAAGTCTTGTAGTCAAAAAGTGAGCCTGAACGGTTTGCTTAAGTTCAGACTCCCTGGAGGCACGATTTGCACAATCGCACGATTTGTATTATCTTCCTTTGAAGCAAAAGGATGAACAGCCAGGCGTTAACACCAGGCGTCGTAGTACTGAGGTGCTGGTTCCTTGATGTGCAGATGAGATGTGATAGGGCAGGTGGTAGCGTAGTGGTCCTGGTCTGCTTCCATACCACAGATGCAGAGGTCACTACAATGGATATTCATCCTAAATAGATACCGTGGCCTGTGTAAAAGTGTACGCGTTCTGGGGTGGAGATGAGGCGCTTTGTGCAGATCTTGGGAATGAACCCGAATGTTCTCCGACCTTTGATGGAGTTTATCCATCTCTCTTGCTAATGTTAGTTGATGACAGCTTGAGGGACCTCTTCAGATGAGGCGTTGGTAGAGGGAGGGGATGCAGGCGGATGGACGTATTACCGGTACTATTTAACAGCGTTTCGTTAGCTTTGCTGGGGTATTAGTTGTTATTTGAGAAATTTTTTGGCATACCTCAGTCATGCTATCGCTATCAAATCTGAACGTGTATAATTTTATCCCGTTCACTTGTTCAAAGGTGATTCGGCACTTTTCGACGCTAAGCCTATATTTTCGCTACTATTTGCTTTTCCGTGCTGATATTTGTCTTCCAGATCCTCATTGAAATTAGACTGCTGAACAATTTCACCAGAGTGACAGGCTCTTCTGTGTAGACTTCGCAAAATTATGCAGCTCTTACTGGATCGAATCAAGTACATTTAAGGCCCGATGCACACATCCGGTTTTTCAACGTACGGCGCCTCTACGGCAACGCAAATGCGGTCTGAGATATATTAGATCCAATAGAATAGCGCACACATACCTCCGGCCGCGCTGTGGCGTGCAATTTGTACCACAGTTCCCCACGGCGCCGCAGGTCGCCGCACACGCTTCTCCGGTCTCAAGTACCTTGTTTTCATAAATAAATGGAATATAAATAATAATTAATAAATGGATGTATCCATTAACGTCTATTTTGTTTCAAAATATATTTTTTGTGCACCAAGTAGGCGAAATCAACACATTTTATTCGATAGATATCCATCGTAAATGGCGCGAAATGAGTACTTGCGTCAATTCATGGTTATGTGTGCATACTTGGGCATCGTCGCCGCAGCGGGAACGCAGAGGCGCTGCATGTTCTAAAATCGGTATGCACCTGTCCTAACTAAGCGAATGAATAACGATCGTACATCGTTTTTTTTCCATTGTTGCCATTCTACAATAAACAAATCACGTCGATTTCTGTGACACATGCTTTAGTGAAGTATATGCATCTATATATATAATTCTCTTACGTGGCACGCAAAAAAGACGTTATTTGTTATCGCGTTTTGGCAACACTGTACGTTTTTTGTTTACCACAAAGTCCCGTGCATCAATTGAATTTATAGCGTTATCGGATGAAATTTTATTGAAAAAAAAAAGAAAGAATTTTAGTTAGGCTTTTGCAGTTAGATTTTAATATAAATCAAAGAAAGCGGAGGATATTTTCAGGGCCATTTAAAAAACGGTTCTTTTCAAGGCCAAGAATTATAGTTCAACAAGACGCTTGCATTACAACTTTCGGCAACAAACTGAATGAAAAAGTGTCGGTCGTTCGAATGCTGGGGAAATGTACACACAAACAACATGCTGGGTTTTCAATTTCCAAGCAACGCTAACATTTCGCGCGAGTCTTCTTTTTTTTCAATTATTCCTTCTTCTTAAAATTTACTCAAAGTTTTCATTTGAATTCTGATTTTAGAGTTCCTGTATATATTTTCTGTAATACAGCAAATTTAGATTTGAAAAGCATTTTTTTTGAAACATCATATTTTGTAAACAATCCCTTCTGCTAGGACACATGTCTTCATTCAGGCGAGCGAAGCGAGTATAGGTTCGCGCAGCGAACCAATGAGGACTGCGAAGCAATCCTAAAGGGGTTGGCGAGCGTCAGCGAGCAGGGGGCGGCCCCCCTAGTATATTTATATTATCAGAGGCTCGACTTTCAGAGACCTGGAGGAAATAAGGCTGATGCCGTCCAATCCATAGCAAAACTTACGTATTCGATAAACAGATAGTTATGATAGTATATTTATGCTCTGAATAATTACTATTTGCAATTAATTATTAAATATACATAGACTTCCAAATGTCCGAGCTTTGTTAATGGCACTTGTTCAAGGGTTTCCAGGAGAAAGTAAAAAAATGCGACACCCCTGTCATGTTTGTGCTCTCCATTTAAAAAATTACAACTACTACTAAACTGTCAAAATAAAATTAGTGCATCTCTAAAGTATGACGAATTTCTATTTGAAGCAGATTTCATATCTGCTTTTGCTCATTTTGTTCAAATTTTTAATAGACTATTGAAATTTGAAAGAAGATTTGTGTTCTAACAACCAAATCAACAAAAGCTTGAGAGAATAAAAAAAAATATTCATTCTTATTTTTACAAAAAGTATCAAAATATCGTCATAAGTGAGTAAATCAACACTAGCGTATTTCTGTATAGCCCACTGCATTCGTATTAGTATTAAGAAAAGAGAAAAGTGGCAAATTGCGCTAAATTTATTTGCTCACCGACCAACCGGTCGATTGATTAAAATGTTAGCCTCTAGCTGGGAAGGTTCCTGGTTCGAATCCGGATCAGTGCATGGATATTTGTAAGCGTATGGTGTAGAGGCGGTTGTTGCACATTCAATCTGTCGTGGCCGAATGTCCTCACGTTGGTTTGGTGTGGAAGTTTGGAGAGTGGGGTGCCAGCTTAGGTGTTGCCTCGTCATCTGACCGTGGTTCAAAATGACATGGTGTTGTCGTCGGATCTTTCCCTTAAGGGATTGATTCCGGACCGTCGTCAATAGCCCGTTGTGTTGCTCTAGTACGACGTTAATTAAAATTTACCAATTATTCACAAATGTCTGACAGCGTAAAACAAATGGGCGGCTTGTCTTACTTTCGTCCTTCAAACACATAAACAGGATCCATTATCAAAGCTCGGTCTTTGCTAGTTTTTAGACTTGTTCAGTATAAACTGCAACCAAAATATCAATGTTGGGAGCAGTAATTTTGTTCTCAGATGGCAAAATGTTGTAAGTCACTTTTTTGTTTTTTAATTTTTCGTGTCAGCAATTTTAAGATTCAAGATTCAAGACGTGGCTCTGTGGTTTTTGATTTATTACAATTTTCCTACCTTTGTTTTCTCATAAACTGAAAGAAAAAGATTTACGACATTTTGCCACCTTCTAAACATTAACAAACCAGACTCCAGGATGGGACTTACTCAATTTTTTGGGAAAAGTGGTTAAAACATTTTGCTATTTGAGCACAGAATTTTATTTAAAATATTCTAATTAGTATATATTGCTAACAAATTATTTTAATATCATTTTAACTAGCACACTTTGTTTAAGCCAGACGACAGCATAAGCCTCATTGGCCCCAGGCTCCAAAACGTTCATCTCTGTTCAAATACTCCCAAAACGGTGTTACGCGTTGTATCGAAGGCCCTATGTGTATAGACCAACTCCAGCGTGATGACGTTTCAATCACGTGGCTTTAAACAATTATTCGTTCTATCTATTCAGTACAGTATCAACAGTCTATTCGTTCAATTACGGACATGTTAAACGCAAACAATGCTGTTCCACAATCAGCTTCTTTTGAGTGGATTCTAGCTGCGAGTTTAACAATTGTTGATTGAAGCGATTGCAGTAATTACGGATTGACAAAACAAATAATCCCACGTCGCCATACTCGGTTTTGTGTTTGGCAACCACTTTCACTGGAGAGCTTAACCACATTTGCACGAATGGACATACCCAAGATAATGTCCCTTCTCACAGAAAGTTGGATTTTTTTTGGATACTAGGGGGTTCCGCCCTCTGCTCGCTAACGCTCGCCAACCCCCGGGGTTCGCTACGCAATCCCATTTCATTTGCTTCGCAAACCAACAGTCATTTCACATATCCCATTTGGTTTGCTTCGCAAACCAACATTCCTTTCGCAGAGTGAATCTCCTGGACAGCGAAACTATCTGAATAATTCGTGTAATACTGATTTGACTTTCTCAAATTTAAAAAATAGTAGTATTAAGCTGTAGATATGACAGTTGGAACGAAAAGTATCGAAAATATCGAAATATTCCAAATTTTGTATGACCAACTTTTGATTGCATCGAATTTATTTACTAACCAATTTCAAAAATAATTGTACCGTAAGAAAGAGTACATTCTGAGATATACTGCGATATTTTCAAAATTAAAAACTAATAGTAATAAGATATAGATAATACAGTTTTAAAAAAAGTAATGAAAATGTCCTGATTTTTCCCGAATTTCAAAAAAATATTATCAAGAACCAAACTGAAATTTCTAAAAAAACTCGACGAGCTGCAAAAATTTACGTTGAAAGGTACTCTTTAAAAAAACTCACGGCTGAAAACTGAAAAATTTGTATGTGTTTTGCTCAATCGCGGAAGAAATTTCGCTTTTTCAATTATGACACTTAATAAACACTAAACTAAGAGCCGCATCGGAAAAAGAACTTTACAATTGTCCAGGGAACACGATGAAGAACAAACCATGTTAATTTTATATTTTTCTGATTCGTATTTTCTTGGGAAACCGTCTAAGAATCGAGCTAAACAACACAGTTTTCAATCCTGCGGCGGCGGTAAGATCTTTTTAGTATAAAGATAAACTCGCTTGTGAGTGATATCTGTTGGCCCGTGGACTTAGAACGAAAGAAATTTATTGCTAGCTGTTCATGTTATATCTCTATCAATAAATATTGCTATTTCTTCAGTGAGTGTGAATATGGTTTTCAGTTGAAAAAAAAATCATTCTTGGAGTTTACTAAATTTTTAAACGTACTTGACTATAACATGCAACCCGCTCACGGAAGAACACGTGTTTCGGGGAAAAGTTAATGTTATGATTGTTAGTTATCTCGCATGGCGTTTAAAATTTGTATTGTCTACTAACCCAGGAGACTTGAAGCCCTCAAGAAGCAATCCAAAATGGTTATTAAGGTTAACGGGGGGGGGGACAGTCGAGACAGGGGGTGGTGTGCTCGGACGAGACCTGAGCTGAATTGCATTTAGGCACTTATTCTAAAATCAAGAGCAAGTGTTTCGAACCCAATTCTATCTTCAATTTCAAGTGTCCACTACGAAACCGAGAGAGAGAGAGAGAGAGCAGACTTGTCTTTTTTGGTGCCTATTTTATTTAGAGAGGCACGGGACTAAATGCTGGAGTACCTGTTATGAGTGGGGGGAGTCCTCCAAATTCAGTCCATACTTTAACTTTAGAAGCAATCTCTTCCTTGGTAAATCTGCCTGAAAATGGTAAAGCATCTAGAATTCCCTTCTTAGCCAAAAGGTAGGATATTTCATTCCTTACATCCGTTAAATATGTACTATTATGTTCCCTTTATGTGTCAATGTCAGTTTTAATGTTAACATTATAAACAACAGCCATCCAGTTTGGGTATTGTAGACACTGGTTAAAGATAATTGCGCAAATAGGTGAAGATAGGTAGGTAGATATTCGAATTAACTTCGCACTGGGAGCAACACAACGGACTAAGTGCGACGGTGCGGGATCAATCCCGAAGTGAAAGATCTGTGGACAACACCTCGTCCTTTTGAACCACGGTCAGATGACAAAGTGTTTATAGGCTGACAACCCACTCTCCACAATTCCACACCACGCCAACGTGAGGACAGATTTAACGTGCACCCTCGTACACGACGTTCTTTAGTTGTCGAGTTTCGAATTTGCAACCCTCTTGTTACAGATCCTATACTCTTCCAATCGAGCTACCGCGTCCTCTGGGAGAGCATTTGTACCGATTGATCATAATTTCATTTAATATGAAAGAGACATTTTCTTCTGCGGTGATAAGTATTTCCTAAAAAACCTGTAAGTCCTTCCATAAATATGAAAAACGTTCATCGGTTGAACTATAATAGAGAAAGATAAGTAATATTTCCCACTTATGCATCTAATCTAAAGTTAGGCAAGTTCCAACTAAAGGAAATATGTAGAAGGATAGGCACATATCTACACAGGACAATAAAAATGTATTTCTCCAAGCTAAAACTAAAATATACAGTATAAGTTTTCTACATTTGTTTGTATTCCCATACTGAAATTGCTCACTTTTCTGCACGCGAAAGAGTTTTCGCTTTCACCCCATTCGCTATCGCTCTTTCAGATTTCTCGAAAATCAAGTTCATAGTTTCCCAACAACTCTGGTTGGGTTGTCGTGGAAGTTTGGAGAGTGGGGTGCCAGCTCAGGTGTTGCTTCGTCATCTGACCGTGGTTCAAAATTACGAGGTGTTGTCCTCGAATCTTTCCCTTAAGGGACTGATTCCGGACCGTCGTCAATAGCCCGTTGTGTTGCTCTAGTACGACGTTAACTAAAATTACCATTACCATTACCCAACAACTCTGTTTCACGAAGTTATATTTGGTTCTCAGTTCCAAAAAATAGAGAGCCAACCAACTGATATAATGGTTAAGATGTTAACATCTACATCGGAAGGTTCCTGGTTCGAATCCGGATAAGTGCATGGATATTTGTAAACGTTCTTCATCTGGGATGTATTTCATCCGTTTATTTATGTCTTTAAGTTTTCCTTATTGATGGGGATTTTTCCACTTGGATATACTGGTTCATTTGGGAGTGATACAGGTAGCTTTTTATTGCTGTTTAACCAAAATGTGTGACTGCAAAACCCCTCATTAAAAGGTTAGGCGATTACAACATCCTTATGTTTGAAACAGTGGGAAAACTGCATGAACTGCGAGATTTTAAAAGCGACTTTCTCATCCTTTGGAACTTTACGCCTATAAGTCATTTTTTTCTCGAAATCGAGTTTTCTGTAAAAAATCTATTCTTCAGAGGTAGACGCATCTTTTAGAAGCAAAACCCCACGAGTCAGGTCATTCTACACGGAGTTGACCCGTATGAAAGTATTCGTTTATTCGAGAAAGCCCATAAAACAGTGCCTTTCGACAAAAAGTGACTTACCGAGGTTCTCAAACAACCGATTAAATTACAGAGTAGGGACCTCAAAACAATATGATTCGCTACTGCTGTCCATTGCAACGGCATTACAAAAAACAAAGTTATAAAGATCTTACAAATGCGTCAAATAGAAAAATTATTTTCTCTCTTTCTCTCTCTCTCTCTCTCTCTCTCTCTCTCTATATATATATATATATATATATATATATATATATATATATATATATATATATATATATATATATATATATATATATATATATATATATATATATACTATATATATATGTGTGTAAAAATTCGAATCCCTGCCCCTTACAAGCTCTTTGTACTGTACTGCCCCATCGGAAATCTTATTTTACAGCATGAATTCTCTTTCTAAAGAACTTACAATACATCAGAAATAGTGAAAAACATTGTTTTATTACAAATTGTTTTGTAAGTTTTACAATCGGCTCTTGTGTTTAATAATAATCACTGCAATTTACTCGCCAAATAGCTACACACACACGAAACGTCTGCACCTTCCTTGGGTATCACTTCGACTGTTTAGATTCTAAGATTGTTGGGTGCTTTTGCTTTGAGGTTTATGGTTACTACAGTTGTCGATATTCGTCTCTATTGATCATATATTTGATTTTGTTGTCAGAAAAGTGGAGTTGTTGTGACTTAGAATTTGTTAATAGAGATTAAAAATCGGATTAAATGGTGCGTTGTGGTTTTGGTTTCGAATGCTCGGATCATCAGATTGCACAAGTTTTCAGTATTTGTCGTTTGAAGTTTTAAAGATTCGAAGAGTTTTTTTTTCTTTCTTTGTTTTAAAACGTGGTCTAATTAGTCTTCTACTTTTCATAATGTGCATTCAGCTGATTCTTCTTGATTGAAACGGAATAATATTGAAGTTGTAATCAACATTTTAATCCTGCTTTGACTGTTTACAATTGCACATTGAAGGCCGTACCAGCGTATCCATGGCCCTCATAGACATTGCGTTGTAAAAGCAGGAAGAGCAAGAGCTCTAACGCATCATTTATTCTACTAAAGTAACTACTCGCATGGGTGGCAATTTCGAGCAAATACAATTAGTTTAGAATGCCTTTATAAATCTCACTGCTACAGAACGTGTTATATTCTAAACTTTATCGCTTATAAGTTAATAGCTTGTTAAATTCGTATTTGCAGTTTTTTATTAACCTTTACGCAGGGGCGGATAGACTATTGTGACCACTACAATTTCGTTTACACCAGCGACAAAGTATATATCTGTGTATGGTGGATGTTACCCCCCTTTTAAGTGACCGCTGGCATCGATCACTATTTACGAGCTGTCGGCGACTGACCTTCTGGAGGGTTTCTCCTTTTGTTTGGTACCCTACCCTGTCGACCGTGAAATGTAAACGCTTTGGGGGAAAGGCAGTAGGTCGCTCCGGTGATATCTATCTCACGCCAAACGATACGCCACAGAATACTATGAAAGGAAAGCGTCAGTCGTAAATGCTACTCAAGGCTCGATCGCTCAAGTTAGGTAATTATGTTCGGGGTGTCGGCGATGCAGGTGAAAGGGCCATTCTGTGAGACAATTGAAAAAAATCTTAGCGCCGCAACGTAAAGGTTAATGGTATTTTTAGTTTATGGTATTCCAGACGTGACAGCGAGTTTCAACGGAACAAAAATCGTTGCTATGGTGATGGTAGCTACAATAAAATTTATATCTGGCAAACCCGTTAATTAAAAACGCAACCTTTCGTTTCACCGATCCTTCTGCGCGCGGTCACCAATTTCTACACTTTATTCAAAATTATACTTTTCCTCGCATCAAGTTTATTTATGAAACAATTTAAAAAATAATTGTACCATAAGAAAGAGTGTATTCTAAGCTTTTATGTGGTATTTTCATATTTTAAAGCTAATAGTATTAAACTATAGATATAACAATTTTAGTTTTGTATCTTAAATTACGATCTAAAAGTTCCGAAATTTGTATGACCAACTTTTGACTGCACGTCTTTACTTATTAACCAATTTCAAAGATAGTTCTACAGAAGAAGGACATTCCCAGGTTCCCTGTGATATTTTTAAATTTAGAAACTAATAGTAACAAGATATAGATATGACAGTTTTAAAAAACCAAACAAAAATGTCCCGAATTTTTCCCGAATGAAAAAAAAAATGTTATCAGGAACCAAATAGCAATTTAAAAGAAACTCGGCCTCCTGCAAAAATTTACATTTAGAGGAACTCTAAAAAAAATCACAGCTGAAGACTGAAAATTTTAACTCTTTTGCTCACTCGCGTTAGAAATTTCGCTCTTTCAACTTTGACACTTAATAGTAAACCCTAAATTATTAGCCACATCATAAACAAATCCTATTCGTCTTGTTTCCTGTACAATTTTGAACAAACTATGTTAATTTTGTAATTTTCTCCGTACTTTCTCGGGAAACCGTGTAAGAATCAAACGAAAAACGCGAGTTTTCATTTCTGTGGCGGCGGTAACATTTTTTTAATATAGAGAGATAGTGAAAAGGCGGACACGCATATGACGTATGGTGCTGCTATTGGGAACAACAGATCAGCGTTACGGCTGTATCAGGAACGTCCGATTATCTATTAGTGATGCGACATCCACAACAAAACATCGATGTTTTGAAACATCGAAGTTCAAAATTAAAACATCGATGTTGATAATACATCGACCAAAAACCATCGATGTTTTAAAACATCGATGTATTGAAACATCAGTATATTTAAACTTCCCACCCACAATTTCTTAAATCTGATTTGTTAACCACAAACGTTAGTGTTCGCGTAGGGGGGGGATTTTAATTTGTCATTTGCCGTGTTAATTTATTCTAAACTTAGATTTTTTTAACTGTCTCTCTCTCTCTCTCTCTCTCTCTCTCTCTCTCTCTCTCAACTAAGTTAAAAAAAATTAATAAAAGATAACAAATCTTTTGTTTTCAAATTGAATAATACAAAAGAACATACTTTTTACAACAATTTGAAATAGGTACTACAAACTATAAGTATAATTAGGTAGGTACATAAAAATAATTATTGTTAGTTATTATTAATTATTTATCAATTTATTGGGAGAAAACACAACAAACTTATTTTTTATTTTCTGTAAATAAAAAAAATATTGGGGCCTATAATTATTATAGGCCTTAATATTTGTTATTTACAGTTCGTAAAAAAGAGAAGTTTGTTAACTTTCTCCATCTTAAGCCGACTTCTTTTTTCACCAGTTAGGGAAAAAGCTCTTTCTGATGGGACAGTTGTCGCCATCACTGACAAATACGTAGTTGCACGGTTATTTTTCTTAATTTTTGCTATGGTGCTTCTTTTATGCAAAATAAAACACCGACAAGCGTAAACATCGATGTTACCAAAACATCGGCTCCAATACATCGATGTTTTGAAAAAATTGACATCGATGTCGCGTCCCTACTATTACAACAATTTGTTTACAACATTGCGGCTGCAAGCATGCGCGAAATGCCTGGCATCTTTGGAACTGTTCGCCAATCACTCCTTCGAAGCTACCGAGCATATATTACTGTTGGTGGTCGCAGTTTTGAGCATTTATTGTAAACATTACTGCAAAGAAGCACTTTGCAAGGATGTTGTAAATAAACAATGTTTTTCTGTTCATGTCTTATTTTTTGTGTACATGCCTCCATGCTTTACTTCCGACCCTACATTCCCATACAAAAAAATGTATGTTTTAGTCAGCTGTACCACCCCTCCAAGTGTGTTCCATGACCGTAGATTAATCCTGTAGTGTTAAAAGCAAATTTAGCATTCATGGAACCAGGGCGCACTCAGATTATTCATCTGGAGGGGGCTACGTAGATAACATCTATGGGTCTGGGGCTGGTAATTTCAGACGATTAAAACTCAAAGCACAAACCTTTAGAAGGGTGATTATAAATTTTTTTTTTCAATGGAGCTGGTCTTCGATTGTTGCAAGTCGATTTTGAGAACCCCATAAGTAATACAAACTATTGAAATATAAAGGTGGTTCAGGTCCTTATTGGGGTAACGAATATAAAAATAGTTCCGAAGTGTTTATATTGTTTTTTTTTTCAAACCCTGGAGATATAAGTATGATTTGGAACATTCATGGAACATATTTATGGTATAAAAATGTGGATGAATGATGGTAGACTGGAACATGAGGGGAAATGTCAAAAAAAAACTTTTCCACACACGATTTTTAAAAACTAATTAATTAAATATTGACCCTTTTAGCTTGTTTCAAGTCTGGGAGAGGCTCAAGCCTTACATATATATCTCTCTCTCCGTAGGTGTGCCCCTGGACTTACTGAGAGGCATTCCCAAGAGTACGATATTGACACTTCACGTTTTGCGGTTATATTGTTTTTATCGACAGTATTATTAAATTATGAAATATGTCTACATTTCTAAGAATCACTATAAGAATAATGTCAACAAGGAGAGTTTGGCATCTAACTTTATCTTCCATCAGAATGAGTATTCCAATACACTGCTAAAATGCGAAGGCCAGTGTGTGTATCACTTTAATCAGCTACCTACATCCCTTGCCTCCAGATTTGTATAGAATAGAAAATTTAAGCTCCTTGAAAAGGCTGTCCAAGAGAACTACTTACAGGCAAGGAGCATTTAAAAGTGTTTTTGAGGTAAAAAATTTCCTAAACTTTCTTCAGATACTTCAAAGACCTTGTTGAATCAATAATCGAGAAACTAGAATCTAAGTAAAGCAAACGGACAACAAATTAAAGCTAAGTTATGCGTTTTAAAAAAGATGCATACTCAATTTTGTGTCTTGATTTTCACTGTTATTTATCACTAGGGCAACGTTTTGAAACAAATGCATCTTTTTTTCACGCGTTTACGCTCCATGTTAAGTACTAAAACCAAAATTCCTCCTATGGGGTGTATAGTAAGTGAGTTATAACCGCAACATAAATGCAACATTCTACAAAAATGCAACCACCAATAACTTAAAATTAATTTATATCAAATTACTATTTCATTTTTTGATCTCTGAATCAACCCTTCCATCACGTGTGTGTGATCTTGCGAACGCCGAAGTATTGCGGATCAAACAAGTTCATGGTAAGAAGGTGTTCGTCCTAAGACGAAAGTGAAATAAATGGCAAGAAGTACTTTAAGCAACACATTGATTGGAACTCTTGATAATCCATAGGAAACTTGCGTAATCGACTGCAGAGTTTGCGAGGTGAGTGTCGATCATCAATATGTTTGTTGTTCGCCTTGTAGATGGCGTTTTAAAATATCTGAATGTTGAGCGAAAGGATTTTGCGCTTCTACTATCCGATACAGCATATTATATGACTGCGGCTGGCGCAGGTATTCAATGGTAAAGAAATTACTGGCCAATTACTGGGGGCTTCAACGTTCTTCTGTATTTCAGTATGTATTATAATACTGTTGTACACGACTTAAATTGTCAATATATTTTGAATATTTTTTAGTTTTTGCGAATAATTTATTTTAGAATTTAGTGTATCAAAAATAAATGCAACTTTATTTCCATAAATGCAACTTTAGGGAATGATGAATGCAATTTTTCCCATTTTTTCTGTAACAAAAAGTTGCCCTATTTATCACTTTTATACATTTTTTATTCAGCTTAATTTTGATATTAAATTTGAGTTCCTTATAATATTTTATTCTGTCAGAAAAAATTATTACTATTGAACATAAATATTCAAATAATAAATATTACATTTTATATACATTTTTTCTTTTAAATATAAATTTTCCACACGAAAAGTAGGTGTACGTAATTTTGGTACAAATTGTTCATTGAGAAAATGAAAAGCATAAAATAACGGTCCTGGAGGATACTTCGAGTGTATAAGTGATGGCAAAGGAATCGCAATTACTCCAACGGACGTAAAATGTTCTGTTGCTTGCATGTTCTGTTATGTATCAAGCTGCCTTCCCGGTAATTTTAGCTTGTACTATGTATAACACCATCTAGGCGAGACTGAGTCGTATACAGAACCTATACGTCACGTGAATTAAAGGAGAAATCAGCTGGGTCTAAATTTGATATCTCTGACAACCGATGGTAGATCTGATCTAATGTGAGAGATGTGTGTGACAAGGGAAATTTTTTGTCGAAACCTATTACAAAACAGTTTCTTAAAACTATAAAACCTAAAGCATCAGTTGAAAAACATAATTCAAGGTTTTTGTCCCTAAAAATCCGAAGCCCGGGAGCAGAAAGTGCTTAAAACTGCGCCATACATCGCAGAACAAAGTCTTTGCAGAGCAATTTTTCCTTAATTTTATCAAAATTTTGGCCGATTTGTTTATTTAATCATAAGTTACGCATAAATAACGCATCTTCTACGTCAATGACAAAATATTTCGCTTCAAAAGTTATCGACAGTACTGCGAATTCTGAAAGTATATCTTGGTTTTAAATAAAGTAAGTTAATTAATTGTGATGTCTGTTTTATTATAAATATGTAATACATATTTAGCCGATAATTGTGTTTAACGTCTGTTTTTGATTTTACTGCAGTTTTTTTCAAAATTAAGACTAATTGCCTGCAGAACCATTGCAATTGTTTGGAGTTGTGTTGCAGAACACTGAATATAATTCTGTATCTGAAAGTGTGACCAGTGAAAATTTTGTCAAAACCTATTACAAAACAAAAAAGATTTAAAAACTATAAAACCTAAAGCGTAAGTTGAAAACATAATTTAAGGTTTTTTGTACCTAAAAGCCCGAAGCGTAGTGGTAGGCTTTGAAGGAGGATTTTATCAGGAAAATTCTACCCAATATGATTCCAGATATCATTTTACCCATCTTGGTTACCGGTGATGTCAATGTTACTCAAAACAAATCGCCTATATGCCACTTGAGTAACTTGAAGTACATTTTTACATCGCACACTACTCAAGGCAATACCTGTAAGATAAAACCATGGAAAAAAATATCGATGTAAATACTATGTCCATATGCATATAAATTCTATCCTCTCGATTATTCTTCACCTTGACTAAGTCTCCAGTCGCGGCTACCGCAAAATCGTTGAAGTTTAAAATCAACTATGTGCACACACTGCAATAGATAAATCATTGAATTAGAAGTTTTCCAATGAATGTCATTGAAACTCCATGTGGGATCGCTCTTTTGCTTCGGACGAGAAGTAAACGGAGGAAGCATCGTTATTTGGTACATCCAATAACAATTAAAAGATTATTGAAAGGGCAGTTTTACAAGTTATTTGAAGATTTATGTGAGCACCCAGCAAAGTGTTTCCAATATTACCGAAACACAAAAGGTAGTTTTGACGAATTGTTGGGTAAGAGCTAAGGTAATTTTAATTACCGTCGAACTAGAGTAACATAACGGGCTATTGACGACGGACCGAGATCAATTACCAAAGGGAAAAATCCGAGGCTCAGCCCCCTGTTTGCCTACGCTCGCCAACCCACAAATGAGTTTCTTTCGATGTCACAGTATGTACCGAAAACAAGTATCACCACAGAAACTGTACCGCCAATTATATTTACTTACAGAGAATGCCTCACATACATATCAAACAACAAACTTATTAAAATTTGAACCGTGTTGATTTTTCTTCGCGGTTTAAAGTTTTTGAAAGCTCAAGTGAGGAAATGTGCTAATTTCAGATCAAACTTAAATTCATTTTAAAACTTGTCAACTGACCGTGGTTCAAGAATAACAAAGGTAGTCCTCGATTCTTTCTCTTCAGGATAAAACCCTGATATTCCCCTGACCCTAATAACCCGATCTCTTTCCATAGATGTGGCGTAAATTCACCTTTAAAACCCAATTCGAATATCATGCGTGCTGCCATCTATGAAAGGTATGGAGAAGTAAAGTAGAGTCGTTATTGCTCTAAAAATGTAGCCCCAAAATTCGCTTACTGAAAGCAATTCTTTAAAAAAAAAATTATGAAATACTATATAATTAAAAAATTTCAAATATTTAAAAAATAATACAATTTTTAAAAATAATTTCTCACAGGAAGAACGAAACATTCAAATTTTACAACATAGGTTAAATCTGTACTATTTTCCAATGTATTCGATGTTTATAAAATCCTAATTATACTATTAATATTTTCCTTTTGTTTTATATAAGGTGTAAACCATCCCATACTCATTTTTCATTACAAAAATTCCCTAGAGCTAGTTTACAGTTGCACTGTCAAAGATTTTTTGTACTTCGTATCAACTTGCGAAGATGGTGATTTAAATGAGCTATAGAATAATTTTTAATAATTGGTAGCTTTTAGAATTTTTAACTCAAAATTTAGAATAGTGATTAAACCAGTAATTGACTACTACAAGTTCAGTAATCAAACGCAACCCATCCACTAATTGACTACTATTTATTTTTTATATTGAAATTTAAATTTAAGCATTTGTGCAAATACTTTAGTCGATCACCAGTAAATTTGTCAGAAATATTGTTAGGATTAACATTTTTTACACAACATTTAAGTAAAAAGTAATAAAAGAACAAACTAGAATAATTTTACAAGTAAACACACACACGCACGTGCGTGCTGCGTGCACTGTATTAATAATTATTTTTAACACCTACAGTGCACTTCTTGGCATTTAATGCGTTTGCAAAACATATTTTAAAACTAGTCGATAAATGATCGAACCTTGGCCTATACCAAAGGTGTGTGAAGTTCATTGAGAGGAATGCAACACTGGCCTAAGCCTCTGATGACTGGATCTAGGGTTGCCAGAAGAATGATACCAGAAAAGAGAACATTTGGTAAAATTATTTTGAAAAAAAGATGACTAAAAAAGGACAGTAAAAGTGAAAACCCAGAGAAGTTTTTTAATTACTTCCGAATAAGTGTTCGATCATTTGAAGAACTTACGGGAAAAATTACTGACAAGATTATGTCTCATAATACATGGATGAGACTCCTACACAAGTCTATATCCAATTGTACAGCCTGTTTAAAATTTCGATTTAAAAATTAACTGCAACAAGTATTATATTCTTTTAACTTTATCACATAACCCAACACGAAAAAATCTAATTTAACAATGTCCAGAAGTAATACAAAAACTGACAAACAACACAAGTAAATAATATATCAACACATAATTATAACTCACCGAATTCTGCGCAGCAATCATGATTGAGTTATCGACTTTGATTTAATGCTAAAAGGTGGCTAAGTTAGCAACGCGATTTCCTTCCAAACTAAAAAAAGGTTGCGAATCGTCTGCCTTACTATTCATTCTGATATAATAAAATCAATATTTCTTACTACTCATTCTATAATAAAATCAATAATTCTTACTATTCAATCTAAACAACTCATTATGTATTCAGACCAATGCAGTGTGTGGCATAATCTCTCTACATAAGAAAGGATGTGTGCGTGTGTATATTTTCTATACAAATCTACACCGTTTGACCAATCCACACTAAATTTGGTACACTTATACTTTAGAACACTGCGGAAAGCATAGGCTATTTCTTTCTTGTCTTCAGATCAATCTATAGCACTTACAATCTTCAAAATTGGCACACAGGTAGTCCTAAAAGTGTCCTTCGAAGCCCCAATTTTAAAATCTAAAGTTTGTTTTCCTTCATTGAGTATTGACAAGGAAACATGTTCTACAGGGTTTGTGTATTTGTGTTAATACAGGGAAATGTCGCGATCATATTTGAACATTACTAAATAGACATGCCATTAAGAAATGATCTCACGTGTTAGGTCACATTGGACGCAAAATAAATAATTAAATTAAAATCTAACTTCTAAGTAATTTATTTGCAACGCGTAAAATAATGGAACACTTAAATTCAGTAGTAGAAACTTAACAAAGAGAAATGAAATTTCAATCATTCAAAAAATTGAAAATTTTGAAAATCGAAAGAAGTGACCAAACGCATCGGATATCTTCTCTGTGGTAGAGTAATTCTAAACATACTCAGGATAGAATACAGATACAAACAGAAGACAGAACACGTATTCATAATACCTAAAAATGCTAAAATATCGCAGCATTTCGTTCTCTTTGATCAGATGTATTCACCCAGGAAATGTAATTCAAAATAAAGAATTGATTTTGGTTTTTTGAGATACTGAGTAGCAAAATAAAATTTTAATTTTCAATGGGTTTTTCTCTTGCGCTTCGCTTGTTAAATAAAGATTCATTTCCTACAAGTTGAAGCCATTGTAGTTTATGGTAAAACTCTATCTTTAAAATTAATTCCTTATGAAATTTCTAAAACTAAATTATTTTAATTGTTTTGTTATCGATCAAATATTTGAAAAGCGTTGATATTTGGAAAGAAGTAAAAATTAAATTCAAGCATAAAGAATTAGAATTGAGGTCATATAAAAAATAAATTCTGAAAAAATAACTGAGGCTTCCCTAGCAACACTGGCATAATATTCTGAATTTGATTGATAGCTTATTAAAACTGTTATTTTCTGTGGCCACCTTTTACAAAAAAAGGAATTAGTTTTCCAGGTTTTTTCACTCTTCCTCTCTAAAACTAGACCGAAGTGCATATCCTCAGTATAAAAGCTACTTTTGTGCAAAAATTTCAGATTTCTATGTCGCGTAATACGTTTGACAAGCTCCACCGACAACCATCATTTTATAGATTTAAATAATTTTTGACAAACAATGAATAGGTTGGAGATATAGCATATAGATGGCAGCACTAGAAACAACTAAATTACAATCCTACGCAATTTTTGACAAGCAAGGAAGCAGTTGCAGATATAGCAGACAGATGGCAGCACGAGAAACACCTAAATTGCAATCCTGTGATATATAAACCCTAAGACCGAACCCTAACGAAACACCTGATCACAATTGGTTTTCAATAGCTTTTTAGGGACTTAAATCAAAACACTCTCTCCTCGTAAGTGACTATTATTTAGTTCTTGGACATCTTTCGAATAATAAGGTTTTTAAAAGCTTAAATCAAATGATTTCTTTTCACATAAAGAATTTACCTTTTAGAAATAAAAACCACTCAAAGGAATCCTATTAATACGATTCTTGTTTCAAGTAGATTAAGTTACGGCATTTCCAATGCTGCAAGCATTGCTATATTGGCGACGGAAAAGGAGGGATCTTTCATAGACTGCTCATAGTTAGAAAAAGCACATCCCAGAAACATTCTCGTCATCTGACCGTGTTTCAAAATTACGTTGCGCTGTCCTCAGATTTTTTTCCTTGGGAATTGATACCGGACCGTCGCCAATTGACCGTTTTGTTGCTCAAGTTAATTAATTGCCACTACCCAGAAATATTCGTAAAGTTGGCGAGATTCGCAGTGTTGACAATCAAGCCCAAAGAATTACAATGTTGCACATAGGCTCTCGGGAATAGGCAGTCGACCTTGGATCAGTTGAATTCTGAATACATGAGCAAGTGCGCTAGGGTAAGGCTGCCGTACGTAAAAGCATGAATGGCGTGGATTATTTTCTCCTGCCAACTCGTTATCAGTGTTATCATCGCCTTCCTGCCAAGAAATAAACAGAACACGACTCCGTGATAGGACGTCAATTGTAAAAGGGATTTGTTTACATTACCACCAATCTTCTAATCTAACAAACTCGTTCAAAAGTACATGACTCGACTGCCTTCTCGTGTTATTCCGCCAGGGTAGACCATGCACCTATCCTTGTAAGTATTTACCGGTTTAGTAGTCTCCCTTGGTTGTTTATTAGTTTCCTATTTACAGGGTTTCTGTTATGTTTTCTTGATGGTCATATGTGAACTCTGTGTATATATATCGCTGCCATAAAATCCATGCTGTGGATTATCAGAATGTCACTGATTTTGCAAATGTTTCCTCTGCACTTCCTATGCTTTAGTGCTAGGTTTAGCCATCTTAGAATGGGTCCTGGTAGTGTGCAACGTAGGTGAAGTGAGCTTGAAAGGGAACAATCCAAGGCATAATGCATTGGAGTTCCCTCTATTCCACAAGAGCATTGGTTGGTTTGAGATAACCCATATCTGTGGAGATATCTGGGGAATGGGCCATGGCCCATTACAAATAGTGATGCGACATCGACAGCAAAAAATTGAGTGTAAAAATTTCAGTAAAAAATTCAGTTTTTTAAATTGCATGTCTTTAAACTTCCCCCCACCCCCCATTTCTTAAAATTGGTTTAGCACCTAGTGATGCAATATCGACAGCAAAACATCGATGTTCAAAACTAAAATACCGATGTTGATAATACATCGCCCCCAAATCGATGTTTTTTAAATTCAGTGTATTTAAACCTTTTTCCCCATTTCTTAAAACTTGGTTTAGCAACTAGTGTTGCGACATCCGCTCGAATACATCGATGTTTTTTTTATAAAACATCGACATCGTATCCCTACTTTTCAGACCCTTCACCCTTGGTCACTTTGGTCTAAAAGTATCTTCAATTTGCTGATCATATAAATTATGCTACTTGGTTATTTTTTAAATTTTTATAACGGTACTTTTTTCATTAAAAAATAAAACAGCGACAAGTATAAACATCGATGTTACAAAAGCATCGACCCCAAAACATCGATGTTAAATACATCGATGTTTTTTTTAAAACATCGATGCTTTTGAAAACATCGACATCGATGTCGCATCCCTAATTACAAAGTGCAAATGTCGTCTATCTTTGATGCGGGTATCCGTGGAAACGTCTGGGAAGCGTTCATGCGTTGAGTGGCCTGTGTCATCTGCATTCCATTCATCCTGCCTCCACAGTTGAAGGATGTGGTCTCTTGAAGTGTGAGACTGCAAGGTCTATTTGTTTGTCCTCTGGAGCATCTTTGTTTGCTGCCGCTTCCTTCGCCAGACTATCTGCCCTTTCGCTAACCTCGTGTCCAACGTGAGCCTTGATCCATCCTAGTTCTAACGCTGGCTTGTTGTGGAGAAGTTTATGGATTTCTTCGATGAGGGAATTTCTGGAAGTTGGGTTTCGGAGAGCTTTTAGAACTACTTGGCTGTCTGGAAAGATTGTTGCTTTTTCAGGGGCCATTCTAACTGCTTCTCTGATTGCAACCGATTCCGCTTGGAACACACTGTAGTTAATTTGGAGTCTATTCGACTAGGTTTTTGTTAATGTTCCTTCATCGTTGATACAAAAAGCTGATCCCATGTCTGTCTTAGATCCATCTGTGTAGATGGAGATGGATGATGGGTATGAATGGAGTATCAATGGATATGTTAGCTTCTTTACTTTGTATAGATGCGTGGAAGAACCATCTTTTTGTCTTCATTTCAAAAACTTGTGAATTAACTGTTTCATAGTTCATTTGAACTGGTTTATGAAGACGAATGAGTTCTGTAGTTTTTGCTTCATGTGAGAGTAAGATATGTAGGGGTGGTTCTAGAATAGTGATACAGAGAACTGATGTTGGGGTAGTTGAAACAGCCGAAGAGATAAAAAGCAGGGTCGTTGGAAGGATTTAAGTTTCCATATATTCCAAAATGTGAGATTGGATGGCCATAGTGATGTTCCGTAGGCTATTGATCTCTCGGCTATTGATTTATATAGTATTTTTCGTTGTGTGTGATTAAAGCACCAATTGCGGCCTGCGATTCTTCGGAAACTCTGAAGGCTAATTATTACTTTTGCTTTAATGTTATTCAGGTGGGCATTCCAGTTTAGTTTTGGATCCAATGTTACTCCTAGGTATTTTAATTGAACTGTGTATTTTATTGAACTGTGTATGGACGTAGTACCTTAGGCAACTTTTGGTTTTGCTACTAGCTTCTTGGGTTTATCGAGTAGTAGAGCTTTGGATTTCTTGTGAGATATTTCGAAGCCTATTTCCTCACACCATGATAAGACTTGGTCAAGCTCTTGGAGCGTGTTTTAAGGCGTTCTCTGGTTCTTCCAGCAACCACTAGAATTATATCGTCAGCAAAGGCTTGGATGTGTACTTTAGGAGGCCAGGGTTTATTCAAGAGGTCGTCGGCCACCAAGTTCCATAGGATGAGTACACTACAGGATCCTTGTAGTTACCCCTGGTATGGTCGACTTGCATTATAGCTGTTCCTGTTGTTATGCAAACCGTTCTCTCCGAGAGGAAGCTGGAGAAAAGCTTGTAGAGCTTTGTTAGGTTGCTTATGGTTCTTAAGCGTGCTAGGATACAAACCCACCGGATGTCGGGAGTCGAATGCTTTTGAAATGTCTAGAGATATCAGGAGAGAGTAATTGTTGTTATTGATGTTTATGTGGATTATTTGTAAACGGTTGTGTAAGGCATGCTCTGTTGACGAATTTCCACTGAAGCCAAACTGTTTTGAATTCATGAATCCGCGCTTTTGAATATGGTATAACGATCTGTTAACCATTATTTTTTCAAGCCATTTTGAAATGGCTGGGAGAAGAGTGATAGGTCGGTATGAAGTTTCAAAAATATTTCCTAATTCTTTCAGGAAAAGCAAGATGGGACCTTTTTTTCAGTGATGCTGGGAAGACTTCAAGTTTAAGACTTTTGTTGAATTGTGTGAGGAATAATTTTGGGAAATTGTTATTTAGGTTTTCAAGAATCATTGTGTCTATTCCATCAAAACCAGAAGCTTTGCCTTTGGGGAGATTACGTATGACATAAGCTATTTATTCATTCTGAGCGCCCCAATCAAAATATTCAACAATGGGAGAGATCTTGGTATCGTTTTTTACTGATTTTTTCCCAGTTGAAGAGCATATTTCAATAGATTCATTAGAGTCAGTCAATCCAATATCTACATCTTCATTGTGTATAGCTTCCGAGTCTGTTACGCTCACATATTCAGACCAGACTTTCAATGGTTCTTTGTTTTGATCATAATTTCCATCCTTGACTTGGATCCCTTTATTTGGATCCATTTTAATATTACCATCACCTATTCCAACGTGCACATCAGGCACAAATCCGTTGTTATCCTCATAAACTTCTCCAATATCCTCAGTGATCAAAAATGAAATGATAAAAGATAAAATTGTAACACTGATTTGCTGAAGAGAAATTTTATCATCATCACAAAACGGTTTGAATACAATTTAACAAAAATCACTTTGAGTGCTTCAATAAAATCTTACGTCGTGCTTGGAAAGTATTGATATTCTAGAAAATAATTTTTTTTAAATAAAACATGACATTCTAGGTATGCAAGTTGCGTTAGCAAACTCTATTTTTTATAAATTGTTTATAAAAAAGACTTGAAATGTCATTAATTGTACTATAAAATATCTATAATAAATAAAATTAATTTGTAAAATCTTACGATATAAATTGTACTATTTTAATTTGCACTTGTTATGCCCATGCTTCTTATTGACTATTACAGAACAGGAAAAGAAGATAACCAAACGGAATTTCAAATTTTTTTATAAGGAAAAACTATTGTTACACATTACGCTTCATCCACTTCCACATTCTGTACGACATCGCGAGATATATACTTAATAAATATAATCTCAATTATGAAATTCACTAAAACAGTTTTTTAACAAGCTCTTAGTCAAAATTTCAATTCGTAATGAAAAATTATTTTTGGAATTTTCAGCTTTTATATTGTAATGCATTGTTATGAATCCTCTCTTCGAAAGTAAGCCATTGTTTTGATGGACACAACAAAACTATAATTCGAAACAATAAGATTAGACTTTATGCTTTCAGCAACCTTTTAAGCATTGTTAGAAATTATTAATGTAATACTATCGATAAATCGTTCATATACAATCGGTACAGATTGTAAAGGGTTGTCGAGAGGCCCCAAATAAATATTTTTTTTCAAAGAATGTGTGTTCACAGATGCCACTTTTAGGTGATATATAACATCGCTTCTGTGGCGTAAAGCGCACCTCTACCACTCTTTACAATTTAGCCATATATTTTCGAAACACCCTAAAGAGCCTGATCAGAATTCAATTTTTAAAAGCTTTCTAGTGACTTAAATCAAAACAAAGGAATTCTACTTTTAAGCAACTTTTTTTTCTAGTTTACTTAGTGATCTTCCGAAATCTAGATTTATTTGAATTTAGGAAGCATTTTTGATTCAGTCTAGCTATAAATGATTAATTGGAAACAACATATATATGAGAAAGAGTATCTTTCCTCGCAAGTGACTATTTAGTTCTTGGGAATCTTTCGTATAATAAGGTTTTTAAAAGCTTAAATCAATTGATTTCTTTTCGCATAAAGAATTTACCTTTTAGAAATAGAAACCACTTAAAGGAATCCTTTTAATACGATTCTTGTTTTTTGTTTCAAGTAGATTAAGTTATGGCACTTCCAATGTTGCAAGCATTGTTTTATTGGTGACAGAAAAAGAGGGATCTTTCATAGACTGCTCATAGTTAGAAAAAGCACATCCCAGAAGCATTCTCGTCATCTGACCATGTTTCAAAATTAAGTTGCGCTGTCCTCGGATTTTTTCCTTGGGGATTGATACCGGACCGTCCCCAATAGACCGTTTTGTTGCTCAAGTTAATTAATTTCCACTACCCAGAAATATTCGTACAGTTGGTGAGATTTACAATATTGACAATCAAGCCCAAAGTATTAGAATGCTGCCAATAGGCTCTCGGAAAAGGCAAACGACCTTGGATCAGTTGTATTCTGAATACATGAGCAAGAGCGTTAGGGTAAGGCTGCCGTACGTAAAAGCATGAACGGCGTGGATAATTTTTTCCTGTCAACTCGTTATCAGTGTTATCATCGCTTTCGTGCCAAGAAATAAACACATAGGATGTCAATTGTAAAAGGGATTTGTTTACATTACCACCAATCTTCTAATCTAACAAACTCGTTCATAAGTACATGACTCGACTGCCTTCTCGTGGTAGTCACACTATAACACACTTACTAGCCACTGTGTAGCCAGCACGGCGTTTCCCGTGACAGTTCTATTCGTGGGGTCAGGTGTGACCACTGCTCGCTAACCCCCAGTGTTTGCTACGAATTCCCACTTGGCTTGATTCGCAAACCAATTGAGGTAATTGTTGTATGCATTAATTTAAAAGATAGAAAGAATCGTTTAAAATATCCTTTATTGGTTTTTGGTAGCTCTTGTTACTAGTTGCTCATACTTGCCGAAGAACAGAGTATGGAAATTTGAGGTAAACAGACCACCATATAGCGCTATTTGGCAAACTATTAAAAATGCGCTGGAAAACAAGCCTGTAATGACAGCAGTTGTTTTTGATTTGATGTCAGTTTACGATGTAGTATAGAGGGGAATTGTTAAAACTCTTCTCAATTGGTATAAAATCATACATGTTTAATTGGATTAGAGGTTTTATTAGCCTGTGCTTAAGTAGTCAGGAATAATAGTTGGTCCTCGAAGTTTTAGTCTTTTCCAGACTTGTCTACCACAAGGTGCAGTTTTGAGCTGTGATCTATTTAAAATTTATATAAATGACCTTGTTTTAAAACTAAAAAATGTCTCTGGCATTAATTGTCTTTATACCGACGACTGATTTATGGGGACTAAAACCTAAAAGTGGAGGAAAGTGCTGAACTTCTGACTGAAAGAACACTACACCAGGCTATCTCGTGTTTGAATGAATAGTGTAATATGAGTGATAATGCAAGACTTTAAAGTTAGGACTTATACGACTTACATGGATTGGATCTCTTCGCAATTCGAATTTGGCCGCATTTGACAACGTCGTGATGGCTGTTATCCAAAAGGCTACGAATTCCCATTTGGTTTGCGAATTCGTCGCAATCACCGGGGATTAGCGAGCAGTGTTCACACCTGACCCGACGAAAAGAACTGTCACTGGCCACGGCTTGCTGGTCACGCAGTGGATGGTAGAACATAAATGTGATATTTTGCATGAAACTGATGGACTCACATCACCACTCTACTAACCAGCGTCTCCTGCTAAAGAACAAAGAACTTGAACGGTGAACTGGTGTATCGAGAATATCCATCGCTACTTTACCAGCATTGAGAATGCTGGTCAATTTAAAACTTTTCCGAACATCACCTCAATGGATTGTTGAGTTTTTATTGCAGATCTATTGTATTAGTAATCTTACTCTTACCCACCAATCTTACCCATCAATTATGAACTGTTATATAGTAGTATATTTTCAAATTGAACTTTATTCAACCGTTTACGTAGACTAAAGTTGCCCTACCTTTCCACGAGCTTCTCTATTGGTGACCCGGACGTGATAATAAAGGCTCGCTCACACAAACAAGCCAGATGGGGCTTCAGACCAATTCCATTCAGAAACAAATGATGAGTAGTTGAATTTATGCAGTAATACAGGCCACTTCAAAAGCGTTATCTGAATGCCTTTGATAACTACCCCTGTTTCTACAACTATCGCGGCGAACTTTTTCGTTATCACTCAGCCTCGTTTCAAAACCACCGGCCTACACTCACTCGACTGCTGAAGGCCACACCAAGAGAGGCAAGCGGTTGCAATCATTCTTCGCACGACCACACAGTAGTGATGGGGAAAATGACTCTTTTCAGGGATCGGATCGGAACCGCTCACTCACAAAAAAGAGCTAGCTCTTTTTGATGACTCACCGCTCCTTTGAGATATATAATAATGTATATAACCTATCGAAATGTATACAATATGTTTGGGCCATCGAACATCCCTCGTTGTCACGTGAGCGCATGTGTCCAGACGAAGAGGCGCCAAGCGTGCTTGAAACACCCACGCACACAACACTTGAAACACTCACTCATCCAGCAATTGCCCAGTTTACCTCTAAAATCAACAAAAGGAGGGAGACGGGGCCCGAGGACGATAGGCATTGCAGCATAGGGCTGCTAAGCTGTAAAATTTAATTGCTAAGGCATAAGATGGCCCAAAACCATGTCAATTCATATAACTTTGAAATTGTCCATAAAGAATAAATTACTTTGAGGACACTTCTACTTTTGTAATTCCCGTCATGAACCCGTTGAGATTACAGAAGTAGCAATTAAAATATCCAAACACGTTAAAAATCTCATTTTTGACCAATAATTCTAAAAAAGTTTTCGATTTTATTGGATAGAGTATTTATTTACCTTTCCAAAACATATTTAATTTTTTCTCTGTTAATTACTTAAAGAAGTATTAAGATTTTAATCAAGGCGGGAAAACAAGAAGTAAGAATGGAAAACACTGGAAATGGGCATTAAAAGGCCAAAAACATGGCAAAATCAAATTTTAAACCTTACTTTTTTTTGCAAATATAATTTTAGAAAGTTTTTTCAAATATTTAAATGGTTTCTCTTTTGGAAATGGAGTAAACTTTTTTAAAGAGAAGGAAGAACAAAATTGTTTACACAAAGAGCAAACGCAAGGGAGCAAGCGATGCACTTGAAACTACCTTTAACTCTAAATTAATATTTTTGCATTATTTCCTCACTTCAAATGTTATAATACAAAAACTTATAACTGGATTCTAGTAAACTTTTGAGAGTTTGTTATTTATAATGTTGTCAAGTGAATGAACTAGAATAATTATGCTGAGTTCAAAAGTTTCTAAATTATTACTATTTATTTAAGAAGTAGGACTGTAAAACTATAAAAAATCTTCTATTCATTTTTCAATCACTTGTAAAATTGTTGTTTATTTAAATATCCTTTTATTCTAGTTCATTCCCTAGAAATATGCATGTAGTTTATTTTGGTAGCATCATTTTTCAAATTGGTTGAATAGATTTTCATGTAGCACATTTGAAGTTTTAGACACATTTCTTTAAAATTTCATACATAATTATCATATTTTTACAAAATTATTAATATATACTTTTAATATTTATAGCCCATTGCTATTGTTTAAAACACAAAACATAAAAATATCATTAAAATGTTTCTATACCACATTTAAAAAAAGTGTCTTGGACGTGTTTGGATACATTAAGATTTCTTTCTAAAACCACTTAGTTACCAAATGAGACTTCCTAATAATTTAAATGATATTTTAAAATCATATAATAAAAATATTAATAATTTATTTAAGTACTTAAGATTTTTAACTATTTATTTTAAGATATAGGTATATAATACCCTCGAATACTCGTTGTCCCAAAGATTTTCAAAATCCAAGTCCCCTCCCTGTCTTTTAATAAAATATTTTCAAAATGCCTTGTTTTGTGAAGGCAATGCAATAAAAACGAGTTACTTTTAATTAAATTTTGTGTAGCTTTATTAAAATGATATCACTCCCGAGAAATCAAGGTTTTATTATAATTATTATATTAATGTTAAGTGAATAACATAATAACTGTTAGAATATGTTTTAATAATAACCTTAAGACTAGTTTTAATTAGTGCTAAAAGGCGTGACATGACTTAAGCCGTAAAAACACCCTTTCAATCTAAAATTGAATTAAATTTTAAAAAATAACATTTATGATAATACATAGATATTTAAAAATTTGAAACTTCAAAAAAGTAACAAAAAGCTAGGGAGCGCAAAAGAACGAATGCGGAATTGACTCTTCGAGATAGTTATCGAAAAGAGCCAAAGAGTTAACTCCTTAAAAGAATCAACTCCCAAAAGAATCAGTGAGCGCAAACGATCGAATGCGGAAATGATTCTTCGAAAGAGCCAAATCTCGAAAAGAATCAACTCCCAAAGAATCAACTCCCCAAAAGAATCACTGAGTTGGTGTTCGCATGCGGAAATGACTCTTCGAGAGTGGAAGCGCTGATTGGTTAAAAAAGAGTTACCGCTCTTCAGCCCTGATTGGTTAAAAAAGAGCTATAGCTCTTTTTTGACGAATCAGCGCTCGCTCACTCCGTCAAGAGAGTTAACTCTTTGAATCAGCTCCTGAGCGGATCGCCCATCTCTACCACACAGACATTAGTGCTCTTAACCCATTAACGCCCAGCGTCCTCATTTGAGGACACAGTGGATAAAAGAGCGTGTAAAATCTTTGTATTTTCCGGAAACGATTGTATGTTCTGCACGACAGTAGTAGGTATTACGAGAAAGAATCCAGCAAATTACCAAGCATATGTGGTTGTTTAGAAATCCGTGATATGGATAGCCATTTCATGTTTTTTCATGTCTCACACTTGCATTTGCTTTCTGTCTAACTACATCGCCTAAATTCTAGCTAAAACATTTTATTTTTGATAGTATTTCACAAATTAGAGTACCATACAAACTTATAATAGAAAATTAATTTATTTTGAAAAAAATTTCGTTTTCAAAAATGATTTTCAATTTTGCTGTCCTCAATTGAGGACGTTGGGCGTTACAGCCAAATTTTATACAAATTTCAAGTCATTACAATTTTTTTATTTTTTCGTGTAATAAATGAATTAAAAATTTTATATGGTAAATAGTCATTACTTTCCTAAAAGAAAACAAAGTATAGGTAATTATAATGACTCGTAGGTTCTTAACGACTGCAGAAGCTCATGAATATTTATTTTCCGAACCAATTGAAACTGACATCACCAGAATTCCACCTAACGTAGATGAGCTTACCGATTTAGAGGATCTTGACGATGAAAGTACAGCTTTAGCAGAAGTACGCGATATTGTAGGAACAGCTGAAATCGAAATTTCCGAATATCCAATTTCCTCTGAAACTAAACTCTGTGACTAGAATTGTGTTCAAAAACTAAAATTGTGGCACTATAAGAGACAACAGAATGGCAGGATGTCCTCTAAAATCTCGGAAAGAAAAAGAAACAAAAGGGTTTTATGAGCATAAATTTGATAGGAAAAATTAAATTTTAATAGTCAGGATTGAACGATAATAAGTCTGTTACTTTGGCAACACATTAATTCTGCATTCCTTGTTTCCCCATATATCATACCAATCCAAAGAATTTATACACATTTTATGTAAATTTGTATGTATTTTGTTTATGTAACGTATATGTGCATCTGGTTTTCCGTCATTCCGCATAAAAAACTGTCCTTTTCATCAACTGTCATAGTTCGAACAAAACTGAAATTGTAGCTCCTTTTGAGTTAAATTTTCATGAAATGTTAAATAAATAACAGTTTAAAATTAATTTTATCTTAAAATTTAATCGAATACTGTAACTAGTCCGTTTTTACATCTATTACATATTGTTTTCGAATATTCTGACTTCACTAAATTTCATGATTTTTTTTCACCGGAACGCCCAGCGTCCTGAAATGAGGACGAGCTGTAATTTTAAAACTAAATCACAAGTTGATTGAATTTTTTTTTTTGCATTCAGAGGGTCATAATTACATAGATTTGAGATAATCATGAAAATATTTTGAGCAGAAAGAATTCGGGAGTTAATGGGTTAATACAGCTACTTTAATCCTTGGAGAAAACACTCTTATCTGTATCATTGAACAAAACACCACAAATTCGGTATTTTCTTTTTCCACGCTAAATTTTCAAAAGTAATCTCTTCGTTTCAGTTTGTATCGATCTCTTTCTCAATACATGTAGTTTCGAAGTATAACTTCATTAATAAAATCTCTCTCTATTAATTATCATTTTTTGTATTTTCTCTGTCTTCAGTAAATGATACGTCTATTCCGTTGTTTACATTTTAATGCTTTATTTGTGATTGTTGGCGAATAGCAATCTGATAAGTAAATATTAATACTTTGTTTTTTCCCCAAGGGTTCTGATATGCAATGCAAATTGTTCCTTGATTTATAAACAGCTAATTATAAATGGTAATTTAAAATTACTTAGCTATAACTATTGATGATTTATTCCTAAATTATTCCCATTTCATCTCGTTTTGTTTCGTCTGGAAGATAATAAATATAGAAATTTCAATAAGTTGTCGAATAACACAACATAAAATTCTCAGTACTTTTTGAGTTAAGAAAACATATCTTCAAATGCAATTGTTAATCATGTTTTATACACGATTATCCGTAAAACCCGTTTGAGATAAGAATACAAAGAGCTCTAGAAATTCTTTATTGCTATTCAAATGCTTATGATATTCTCCGGGAGTAATGGTAAGTTATGAGTGCTCATTGAAACATATCCTTAGGGATAATGCTTCATGTTCATTCAATAAATCAATTAATAAATCTTACTTCTCGAAAATACATCTCGTCTCAATAACTCATAGATCAGAACTGTATCTCAAATAATAATTTTAAGTGGAATTAAAAAAATTAACATATACAAGTCTTCCGAAATTTGGTATTCAGTGTTGTGTTGCAATAAGTTTTTTATTTCCAGTAATTTAACTTTGAAGTTCTTCTCTTATAAAGGGTTTCATTACATCCCCTTTTGTATATTTGTAGTGTAAATGTATACTTTTAAATATTTGGAAGTACGGAAGAGATGCTTGGCCTGTAAAACCCTTAAAAATTATTAAGCTTTCATTTAAGTATTATATTGTGTTTTTTCTATCCACTGTTTGCTTTACTTTCCTGTGGGATATGTTTTTAACCAGAGGCTTCCTCTGGTTCTTTTTTCGGCTCAAATGATTCCAAGTGCATTGCTATGAAGGTGTCCTGTCTTCAGTCAGCCATTGTCCCTTTCTCGAAACGAAGCTTTTTTAGTTCCTCCCAACACCCCTTTGCAGCAGACCCATAAAACTATTCCCCCTCTCTGAAGGAATTCGGCAGAGGTAGGGTCAACGCTCAAGTTCATCGTCCGACAGCGGTCTGCGCCCCACCCCGACCCCCCCAAATTGCGGGTGGACTCCGGCCAGATGCAGAAACGAAGAAGCGATCAGCATCCCGGGGCCAATGAAAAAATTTGCTTGCCAAAATGGAATCCATCCCAAAACTTCTGGAAGGATGGTGGCAACAGGAGAGTGATGGTATAAAAAAGGGAACGGGCTACACGGGAGACGAGCGCCTCAATGGAGTAAGAACTCCAGACAAGCGAGAGACATTTCGAAGGAGCCGAAAATGCAATGCGCATGAGCAAACTTTCTTTGGTGATTTGGCTATTCTTGTCGCCAATTTAATGTAGGATTCTAGCATTCCTGCTGTAGATCAGCATTTGCCATTTGGATTGTATAGATGAAAGCGGAAGGACAAGGAATTTTGAGTAGTGGTCTTTTGTGTGCCGACCAAATGTTTTCTATCTAGAAGCCAAATTTTAGTAAGCAATAATAGTTTAATTTATTGAAGATTTTCATTCCTATCCATTTGTTTCGCAAACTGTATTGTTCCTTTAAGTTAGCTTGTATTTAAATGCTATCCTACGGAATAAACTTTTTGACGGACAGATGAAGGCTCTTCATTTGCTTATTTTTCCTGCATTTTGTATCCCGTTTTGAAATGTATTGTTCCCTTGCTGTGCTAAATCGTGAATAACGTTGAGTTAGCTTGTTTTTAAGTGCTACCCAACGGAATTGACTTTTTGGCGCGCAGATAAAAATCCTCTGTCAGTTGCATATTTTACGTATTTTATTCCTTTATGCGTTGTATTGTTCATTTGCTTCGTTAAATAGTTAGTAACGTTGAGTTAGCTTGTTTTTAAGTGCTACCCAACGGAATTGACTTTATGATGGGCAGATGAAAAAATCATTTATATCCCTTTTTCGTACTGTTCATTTGCTTCGTTAAATGGTGAATAACTTTGGGTTAGCTTGTTTTTAAGTTAATTTGGTAAATGGTTAGGTTGTCCCTTGGTCTTTCCTTGGTTGTGGCACTATGATTATGCCCACTGCACTAGCAACCTGTGAGTTGTAGGAAGTACAGGTGTGATTCCTTTGTAATTGTATTTCTCTCTTCTGTGCCAGTAAAAATTTCATTTTGTGCATGTATTACTTGATGTTGTACATCATGCGTCTATTGCAACAAGGCCAAATATGGCCCTTGCACCATAAAAAATCAACACTTCTGGCATCTTTCTCTTTGGGATTGAACCTAGGTTGCAGTCAATAGCATGTTATGTTTTACCTGTGTGGCAAATTCAACTCCTTAAATATTAATTGCTTTTTATGGTGTAATCCCTAATAATGTATATATTATTTGCTTGCTATGCTAAGTGGTGAATCGTGTTGCGTTTGCTTGTTTATAAATGCTACTCAACTAAATTCCCTTTTTGGTGGACAGTGAAAAGTTTTGTTCATTCACATATTTGAATATTAAATACGTATTGTTCACTTTATTCATTATTTGCAAGTTCCATTGAGGTAGCTTGTTTTTAATGCTACCTGGCAAAATTAGCTGAGAATATTTTGTGTTTAAATAATATTCCTTTTTCTTATAGATGTGATGTATGTGTTTCTTTCATCAATTTTTTTACCGGCCACTAAAGTAAAAATTTTCTTGCTGTGGTAAATTGTTCTGCTGATTTGTTAGATATGTTGAAAATATCTTAATTCCTGTATTGTAAGTTCATTTAGTTGAATTTTTTAAATTATTATTGTAAGCTAAGAATGTAAGATGGTAAATAATTCAAGAATTTATTTTGCTTGAAAAAACCTGTACGTCCCATTTCAGCCTCTACTCCCAACCATCTGTCACTGAATTGATGTAGGATCACATTCCTTATCACTGGAAACAGGATTTTCATTTTACTCTAAAGGTGAAAGTAGATATCACATTCAATAAAAACTTGTTCATTTTCATTCTGCCAATATGCACTGATCTCAAATGTATGTTATATATAAACTTTTTATTTTTGGAGAATATTTTTCAACTCATTCTTTATGCTAGTAATTCTTTTAAATTTCAATAATTTATTCCCACAGCACTACGGTTGTGGGTTTGTCCATTGCTCTAGCAACCTGCAATGTAGGAGGCACGGGTTCAATTCCTGAATGTATTTCTCTCTTGTACGTCAGTAAAACTGTCTTTGTGTGTGTATGTCCATTACTTGATATTCTATATTCTACACCTTGTGCACCTCCCAAAAGTGCATGGCCCTTGCAGCATAAAAACCAACCAAAAGAAATTTAATACAAGTATCAATATTAAAAATTGTTGAAAAAATTCATTATCTTCACAGCTGCTCTTAATGTTATTGATTCATTACACAATGTGCACTTGAAAATGTATTAAAATTATAAGATTTTATTTATTTTACTGTATTGAGTAACCACTCAAGTAGTCAAAAGAACACCTTTTTTAAATCAATTAAATTTTACTTGAATGAGATTTTTGTCATTCAAACACACGTATTACTACACAGAACGCAGATCTTCAAATTTTAAATAAAAATTGTCAATATACAGTGGACATATGACTGATTCAAATTTCTGATCTCAAAATATGTGAAAATAACTTATTCAAACCTGTATATTGGGAAATCATAATGCTAGTAATTAATCTTCATTTAAAAATGTGAAATAAAACTTATTTTAATTATTTTTCCACTTTACCTACTCATTTACTATAGTAACGAATATTTTGTAGTGCATTATTTATAGTTCTTTATGAAAAACCATTTTTATTTATAAAATTAAAGCATTCTATATACACATCCCTTAGCTAGGTTTTACATGTAAAATTTAAACAGCATAGTTTGGAAAACTTGCAAGTTTGATTACAAGAATTATCTTAGCCAAACAGGTAAATAATCTTCAAAGATCAAGATAAAAAAAAAAGCATCTAATCTGAAATTTAACCTCTGGTGAAGTTTCAATACGTTTAGTTATTCGTTTTTAAATAGTTATAATGATAACCTACCTAGTGGGGTATTCTAGATAATGTATGTAGATTCACCTCATGTCACCCAGAAAAATTGGATATATATCTAGGAAAATAACTTAACAACCATAAAGACATGTAATTGGGACACCTTTTTTGTTGAAAGATTACCAACAGTAAGAGAAAAGATTTTTTAATTAAATGTCCAAGCACAACAGAATTATAAAGGATTCATATATGAATAGGTAATTTATCAAATATTAAAACTTTTTTTTTTTAGTAATACTACAAAAAAGCGATCGTTGATTTGAAAATTGGTAACTATATGGAACACCTAAATAATTTGTCAAGCTCCTAAATAACTAATAAGTGCTTGAGTAAAGTACAGTGAATAGTGTTGGAAAATGTTCAGAATATCTTCAATATGGCTTTCACAAATTAAGTAACTCTTGTTCTTGTCAATGTTACATTCAACCAGATTTGCATCTAAAATCTCAAGCATTGTAGTTTCCTAGTAATGGTGTATGCATCGATTTTGAGGCTATTCTAGAGAATAAAGAATTCGCCCCTAATCTTTTATAAAACTTTTAAAAGCCTTTTCAAATATTTTTGGAAGAAAAAATATTGTTTTTTATTAAAAATGTCTAAATTTTAGCTCTTATTTTTTTTAAATATATACAGTGGCTCCCAAAAGGTGTTCGTACACATTTAAAATTTGTAAAAAAAAACAACGCAGGAGCCTGGAATTGCATTCGAATATATGAAATCCAGTATTTTTTCATATCTCCATGTGATTCTCTGAATAAAACAACATTTTTTTGTTTAAATATTGAATTATTTTCTTTATATATATTTATGACTTAATGTAAGGGGAACTCTAAAGAGTGCCAGCACCGTGACCAGTAGTCTATTGTACTAAAACCCCCGACTGATCTAATAAAAACAGATTGCCGAAATAAATTTCATCATGTACCCGATTGGAATGTTTGGTAATTCCTAGGGTTCAATACAATGGTATCAAAGATACTCGAAACGGTGGGTAGAGTAACAATTACACAAAACGTGTACAGGACCCTCCTCTGACATCTACGTAATGGGTCATCTTAACTACCATGAGGTTGAGGCGTCTATTTAGGATACAATGGCCAGTTAGTAGGCCAATAGCTACCCGATTTCTTTTCTGCTCAATTTCAGAAGTTCCCTCGACCAGAGAGATTGTTGATTGAGCTCTTTGGCTTGTCTTTGATCTGTAGTGATAATCTATTTTTATCTAAATCTACCTTTTGCATCCAACCACATAACAGATCATTATGTTGAAGCCAGGCCAAAATAGGCTCTGGTCTAAAAAAAATGGCATTTCATATCCACGTTTTGCTAGTTGGTCTGCTATTTCATTACCCTCAATGACCAGGGACCCACATATGAGACACTTCGTTTCTCTCAGCCAAACCCACAAGTGCATTGTGATATTCCCACACTGCTATTGAAGAAAAGCAGTGTCTCTGTAAAACCTTTAGGCCTTCTTGCTGTCAGAGAAGATCTTTAAGACCATCTTAACAACCCCAATATAGAGGCAGTTGTAAGTACAAGTAGATCGCTAGAACCTCAGCCTCATATACAGTGGAGATCTTACCTTGAAAGATAGCTTTATTTTTCGATTAGGACAAAAAGCACCTGAACCAGTGCCATGATATGTTTTTGAACCATCTGTGTACCAAATTTCATCACCTCCCCTGATCAGACTGGAGACAGATGTCTAGTTCGAAAGATAATGTTGTATTTGGCTTGAAAGCAAAACTGCTTTAACATCCAATCAGGTCCTATTAGTAGATAAAGATGTTCTTTTACCTGCGTAGCAACATTTTTAAACATTGGCATTTCATAGGGCGATTTCCATAGACCCATGAGTTTGAGGCGTTGTGAACACGAAAATACCTCAAATCCCACTTGTTTATGTAGTAGTAGGAGTCCTAGAAGCATTTCTAGACTCTGTGATGGAGTGGTACGCATTACACTTGAAATTGCAACGGTCGCCATTCTCTGTAGACTAGTGAGTTCTTCTTCACTGTCTCATTACGGGTTCTACTCCACCAGACAATGGCCCCATAAGATACCATTGGAGTAATCACTCAGTGCATATCCAGTGCAACATTTTTGGCGTTAGACCCCAGTTAATTCCTACGGCACGTCTGCAAGCCCAGAACACTTTTGGCCCTGCTCGTGCACTATTGGAGCATGTAAGCTCCATGTCAAGGTAACTCCTAGATACTTCCTCGTCTGAATATGCAAGTGGTGTTCCAAAGAATTTTTAGGAAATGCATATCTCGCAGCTTTTTTGGGGTAAACAGGACTAGGCTAGTTTTGCTGGAGTTAACCGACAGGTTCACCTCTCTGCACCAGTTTTCAATCTTTTTAGGGCAGTGCTCATGATATCCGTTATAGTATTCTGGAACTTACCTCTTATGACCATTGTTGTCATCAGCATAACCTAGACAGTACTGGCCCAGAAAGTGAGTGCTGTTTAGGAGCTCGTCAACAACTAGGCTCCATAATAATTGTGACAACACACCTCCCTGTGGACAGCTTTTACAGTGAGTGTGTCACCCAGCTCGAGCCATACTTGTCTCAAGCATATATTTTATCCAGGTGCAAACCAATGGGTTAACTTTTCGTTTGATAAGAGATTACATCCGTTGGAACTCTATCAAAGGCCCCCGCAATATCTAGAAAGGCTGCCAAAGCAATTTCCTTTCCATTAACCGCTCTATCAAGGACCGTAACAAGATCGCATAGCGAAGTCTCTGTAGATTTCCCAGGCTGATAGGCTTGTTGAAATCTTGATAGGGGTTCAATTTTTAGAACCTCGTTTCTCTCTCTCTCTCTCTCTCTCTCTCTCTAATGTATCTCTCAATCAATTTCTCCAAATTCTTAAGAAGAAATGACGTTAGGCTAATAAGTCTGAAGGCTTTAGCTTCATTGTTTCATTTCTCGCACCACCCACTCGTAGCTCTACGTAACGATATGCACCTGTCTTACGTTTTTACAGATCTGTGTGGCTCAAGTATAATGCAACACCCTTAATTAATGAGCGCACTCACTGAGCATCTTCCCATGGGTGCCCATGACTTAATGGGTTTGTACAGGATATTGCTTTTTCAGGTCTCTGGTAAAAATTCAATAGCACCCTCTTAGGTGCACCCATGAATCAAAAACAGATACATGTCTTTTCTATGTATTCCCGTAGATACGCCCTTGAATTAAAAAGGATATATTGCTTTTTTCGGGCCTGAGGAGCGTAATGAATTATGTGGCCCATGAATTAAAAATATATATATATATACGTATTTGCTTTCTTACGGGTAGGTGGGCTTATGCCGGTACGCAAGTGCGCCCCTGTGAATTAAAAGGTGATTTTTTTTCAAGACTAGGGTGGCATATGCTCCCTTATCTCCCTTGGTGAATGTTTCCATTGATAAAGGAATTTGCTATATATCCTCTGAGGGAAATTTTAAATACCAAACCTTCCCCTCGTGTGTGCACTTATGCACAGGGTCTTCAGAAAGGTGGTTCTGTATCTTTCACTACAATAACCAATATTTAATTTCGATTGGACTATCAGGTCAAAGGATATAGGTTTTTTATGGAAGAAATTGTTTACATTTTATTTTTACTACGAAAGAGGGTATAAAAATTACATACACAGTTTTTGTAATTCAAAGTTGAATTGTGAGACTTTAAATTAAAAAAGCATTTTCAGTGGCACATAATAAATTATCAGAAAGCATAAAATAACCCAATATGAATCGATCGGATAGTTAGATCAAACGATACGGATAATGTACGTATAATGTGTACAAATGACATGTATTTGAAAGAAAAAAAAATTTCTATGAATCCCCATACTGTTCCAACTTAAAGCTTTCATAAAGCAGAGACAAATAGCGTACAATAAAGAAATACTTTTTTGGGGAAAAAATTTGTTAGGATTTAAATTGAATGTCTGAAACTAAAAAAAGGCACTCCCGATTCAGGTGCTTTGCGTAAGAAAAGCAAAACTCACACTTCTCTACAAAAATCTTAAGGATAACTACTCCCTTAAGGATAAGATCCGAGGACAACACCTCGTAATTTTGAATCACGGTCAGGTAACCAAGCAACGCCTGAGCTGGCACCCCACTCTCCAAACTTCCACACCAACTAACGTGAGGACTTTCGGCCACGACAGATTTAAGGTGCACCAGCCGCCTCTACACCATACGCTTACAAACATACATGCGCGGACCCAGATTCGAACCAGGAACCTTCTGGATCTAGAGGCTAACAACATAACCACTTTACCGGTTGGTCGGCCCCATTATGCGAGGTCCCTGCAGACTAGTGTTTTTACAACTTAGAATTTTTTTTCACACACTTAGGGCTGTTGTAGCCCAGTTATAAGAATAACGGGTTAGCAACCTGAAGGTTGCGAGTTCGAAACTAGGTCCAACCAAAGACCGTCGTATATACGGGGGGAAGTGTGCACGTTAAATGTGTCGTGGAAACAAACGTCCTCACGATGGTGTGGTGTGGAAGCTCGGAGAGTGGGGTGCCAGCTAAGGTGTTGTCTCGTCATCTGACCGTGATTCCAATAACGTGGTCCACAGACCTTTCTATTCGGAATTGATTCCGCGCAACTATAATTAACTACCTATCCAACACACACATATTAGTAATTTGCTTAGATATTTGTAGTAAATGCACATAAAGAAGGTTCATAATTTAACTTTAAGTAACTTTACTTAAATATTAACCAAAAGTTTAACTTCTGCACTGATGATTTTTTATAGTACATGATCTTTAGAGATGGTAGGTATTTTAATCGTCACAATGCAACGGGTATTGGAAAGATCGAGTTTCGAACTCGCAAAGCTCGAGTTGCTAATTCGCTACTCTTCCAACCAGGCTACGACGGCCCTGATACTTTTATAGGTAATAATAATAAAAAACAACACAAAATGTTGAAAAAATTTGAAGTGTATACTTAGAAACTGAACTAAAAACTAAAATGTATAATTAAAACGAATTTTTTCTTAATATGTTTTGGCAATTTTCTGATTTTATTTCTTAAATATTTCAAATGTAATTTCGCCAGAAACTTTGTTAATACAATTAATTATTTTTAACATTTTAAATTTAAGTTACAAAAAAACATTTAAGCAACCACTATTTTTTATCATTTGCATTCCAAAACAAACAGAAAAGTTAAATATCCAACACAATAAAATGTGATGTGGAAGAATATTTTTATACCCATCTATTTTCTTTACGTTTATTATACTTGCGATCTTGTTATGTTATCTGTTGTACAATGGTAAAAAGAGCTTATCTTATAATTTCAAAAGAAAAAAATCAAAGGTTAATCTTTCCGAAACATTGAATTAACGAAGTTTCTGTAATTACATTTGAAATATTTAAGAAATAAAATCAGAAAATTGCCAAAACATATTGAGAAAAAATTCGTTTTAATTATACACTTTAGTTTTTAGTTCAGTTTGTAAGTATACACTTCAAATTTTTTCAACATTTTGTGTTCTTTTTTATTATTATTACCTATAAAAGTATCAGGGACGTCGTAGCCTGGTTGGAAGAGTAGTGAATTCGTAATTGGTAATTTTTTAGTTAACGTCGTACTAGAGCAACACAACGAGCTATTGACGACGGTCCGGGATCAGTCCCTTAAGGGAAAGATCCGAGGACAACACCTCGTAATTTTGAACCACGGTCAGATGACGAAGCAACACTTGAGCTGGCACCCCACTCTCCAAACTTCCACGCCAACCCAACGTGAGGACTTTCGGCCACGACAGATTTAAGGTGCAATAATTGGTAATTTTTAGTTAACGTCGTACTAGAGCAACACAACTGGCTATTGACGACGGTCCGGGATCAGTCCCTTAAGGGAAAGATCCGAGGACAACACCTCGTAATTTTGAACCACGGTCAGATGACGAAGCAACACCTGAGCTGGCACTCCACTCTCCAAACTTCCACGCCAACCCAACGTGAGGACTTTCGGCCACGACAGATTTAAGGTGCACCAGCCTCTACACCATACGTTTACAAACATCCATGCCCGGACCCGGATTCGAAACCAGGAACCTTCCGATCTAGAGGCTAACACCTTAACCACTATACCGGTTGGTCGGCGTAGCGAATTAACAACTCGAGTTTTGCGAGTTCGAAACTCGGTCTTTCCAATGCCCGTGGTATTGCTGCATTGTGACGATTAAAATACCTACCATCTCTAAAGATCATGTACTATAAAAAATCATCAGTGCAGAAGTTAAACTTTTGGTTAATATATTTAAGTAAAGTTACTTAAAGTTAAATTATGATCCTTCTTTATGTGCATTTACTACAAATATCTAAGCAAATTACTAATATGTGTGTGTTGGATAGGTAGTTAATTAACGTAGCACGGAATCAATTCCGAATAGAAAGGTCTGTGGACCACGTTATTGGAACCACGGTCAGATGACGAGACAACACCTTAGCTGGCACCCCACTCTCCGAGCTTCCACACCACACCATCGTGAGGATGTTTGTTTCCACGACACATTTAACGTGCACACTTCCCATCGTATATACGACGGTCTTTGGTTGGACCTAGTTTCGAACTCGCAACCTTCAGGTTGCTAATCCGTTATTCTTATAACTGGGCTACAACAGCCCTAAGTGTGTGAAAAAAAATTCTAAGTTGTAAAAACACTAGTCTGCAGGGACCTAGCAAGTGCTTACATAATGGGGCCTACCAACCGGTAAAGTGGTTATGTTGTTAGAGCCTCTAGATCCAGAAGGTTCCTGGTTCGAATCTGGGTCCGGGCATGTATGGTGTAGAGGCGGCTGGTGCACCTTTAATCTGTTGTGGCCGAAAGTCCTCACGTTAGTTGGTGTGGAAGTTTGGAGAGTGGGGTGCCAGCTCAGGTGTTGCTTCGTTATCTGACCGTGATTCAAAATTACGAGGTGTTGTCCTCGGATCTTATCCTTAAGAGATCGATCACAGACCGTCGTCAATAGCCCGCTGTGTTGCTCTAGTACGACGTTGATTAAAAATTACCAATTTTACATAATGGAAGGTAAAGGTAATGGTAATTTTTAGTTAACGTCGTACTAGAGCAACACAACGGGCTATTGACGACGGTCCGGGATCAGTCCCTTAAGGGAAAGATCCGAGGACAACACCTAGTAATTTTGAACCACGGTCAGATGACGAAGCACCACCTGAGCTGGCACCCCACTCTCCAAACTTCCACGCCAACCCAACGTGAGGACCATAATGGGAAGGGGTAAAGAAAAATAATTTTAAACCTGTTTTTGTAGAGAAGTGTGAGTTTTGCTTTTCTTACGCAAAGCACCTGAATCGGGAGTGCCTTTTTTTAGTTTCAGACATTCAATTTAAATCCTAACCTCAATTCTAAAAAACGCTACAAATTTTTTTCCCCAAAAAGTATTTCTTTATTGTACGCTATTTGTCTCTGTTTTATGAAAGCTTAAAGTTAGAATTTTTTTTTTCAAATACATGTAATTTGTACACATTATACGTACATTATCCGTATCGTTTGATCTAACTATCCGATCGATTCATATTGGGGTTATTTTATGCTTTCTGATAATTTATTATATGCCACTGAGAATGCTTTTTTAATTTAAAGTCTCACAATTCAACTTTGAATTACAAAAACTGTGTACGTAATTTTTATACCCTCTTTCGTAGTAAAAATAAAATGTAAACAATTTCTTCCATAAAAAACCTATATCCTTTAACCTGATGGTCCAATCGAAATTAAATATTGGTTATTGCAGTGAAAGATACAGAACCACCTTTCTGAAGACCCTGTGCATAAGTGCACACACGAGGGGAAGGTTTGGTATTTTAAATTTCCCTCAGAGGATATAAAGCAAATGCCTTTATCAATGGAAACATTCACCAAGGGAGATAAAGGAGCATATGCCACCCTAGTCTTGAAAAAAAAATCACCTTTTAATTCACAGGGGAGCACCTGCGTACCGGCTTAAGCCCACCTACCCGTAAGAAAGCTTACCACATAATTCATTACGCTCCTCAGGCCCGAAAAAAGCAATATATCCTTTTTAATTCATGGGCGTATCTACGGGAATACGTAGAAAAGACATGTATCTGTTTTTGATTCATGGGTGCACCTAAGAGGGTGCTATTGAATTTTTACCAGAGACCTGAAAAAGCAATATCATGTACAAACCCATTAATTCATGGGCACCCATGGGAAGATGCTCAGTGAGTGCGCTCATTAATTAAGGGTGTTGCATTATACTTGACCCACACAGATCTGTAAAAACGAAAGACAGGTGTATATCGTTACGTAGAGCTACGAATGGGTGGTGCGAGAAATGAAACAATGAAGCTAAAGCCTTCAGACTTATTAGCCTAACGTCATTTCTTCTTAAGAATTTGGAGAAATTGATTGAGAGATACATTAGAGAGAGAGAGAGAGAGACGAGGTTCTAAAAATTGAATCCCTATCAAGATTTCAACACGCCTATCAGCCTGGGAAATCTACAGAGACTTCGCTATGCGATCTTGTTACGGTCCTTGATAGAGCGGTTAATGGAAAGGAAATTGCTTTGGCAGCCTTTCTAGATATTGCGGGGGCCTTTGATAGAGTTCCAACGGATGTAATCTCTTATCAAACGAAAAGTTAACCCATTGGTTTGCACCTGGATAAAATATATGCTTGAGACAAGTATGGCTCGAGCTGGGAGACACACTCACTGTAAAAGCTGTCCACAGGGAGGTGTGTTGTCACAATTATTATGGAGCCTAGTTGTTGACGAGCTCCTAAACAGCACTCACTTTCTGGGCCAGTACTGTCTAGGTTATGCTGATGACAACAATGGTCATAAGAGGTAAGTTCCAGAATACTATAACGGATATCATGAGCACTGCCCTAAAAAGATTGAAAACTGGTGCAGAGAGGTGAACCTGTCGGTTAACTCCAGCAAAACTAGCCTAGTCCTGTTTACCCCAAAAAAGCTGCGAGATATGCATTTCCTAAAAATTCTTTGGAACACCACTTGCATATTCAGACGAGGAAGTATCTAGGAGTTACCTTGACATGGAGCTTACATGCTCCAATAGTGCACGAGCAGGGCCAAAAGTGTTCTGGGCTTGCAGACGTGCCGTAGGAATTAACTGGGGTCTAACGCCAAAAATGTTGCACTGGATATGCACTGAGTGATTACTCCAATGGTATCTTATGGGGCCATTGTCTGGTGGAGTAGAACCCGTAATGAGACAGTGAAGAAGAACTCACTAGTCTACAGAGAATGGCGACCGTTGCAATTTCAAGTGTAATGCGTACCACTCCATCACAGAGTCTAGAAATGCTTCTAGGACTCCTACTACTACATAAACAAGTGGGATTTGAGGTATTTTCGTGTTCACAACGCCTCAAACTCATGGGTCTATGGAAATCGCCCTATGAAATGCCAATGTTTAAAAATGTTGCTACGCAGGTAAAAGAACATCTTTATCTACTAATAGGACCTGATTGGATGTTAAAGCAGTTTTGCTTTCAAGCCAAATACAACATTATCTTTCGAACTAGACATCTGTCTCCAGTCTGATCAGGGGAGGTGATGAAATTTGGTACACAGATGGTTCAAAAACATATCATGGCACTGGTTCAGGTGCTTTTTGTCCTAATCGAAAAATAAAGCTATCTTTCAAGGTAAGATCTCCACTGTATATGAGGCTGAGGTTCTAGCGATCTACTTGTACTTACAACTGCCTCTATATTGGGGTTGTTAAGATGGTCTTAAAGATCTTCTCTGACAGCAAGAAGGCCTAAAGGTTTTACAGAGACACTGCTTTTCTTCAATAGCAGTGTGGGAATGTCACAATGCACTTGTGGGTTTGGCTGAGAGAAAGGAAGTGTCTCTTATGTGGGTCCCTGGTCATTGAGGGTAATGAAATAGCAGACCAACTAGCAAAACGTGGATATGAAATGCCATTTTTTTAGACCAGAGCCTATTTTGGCCTGGCTTCAACATAATGATCTGTTATGTGGTTGGATGCAAAAGGTAGATTTAGATAAAAATAGATTATCACTACAGATCAAAGACAAGCCAAAGAGCTCAATCAACAATCTCTCTGGTCGAGGGAACTTCTGAAATTGAGCAGAAAAGAAATCAGGGTAGCTATTGGCCTACTAACTGGCCATTGTATCCTAAATAGACGCCCCAACCTTATGTCAGAGGAGGGTCCTGTACACGTTTTATGTGATTGTTACTCTACCCAACGTTTCGAGTATATGGGATACCATTGTATTGAACCCTAGGAATTACCAAACATTCCAATCGGGTACATGATGAAATTTATTTCGGCAATCTGTTTTTATTAGATCAGTCGGGGTTTTTAGTACAATAGACTACTGGTCACGGTGCTGGCACTCTTTAGAGTTACCCCCACAGTAAGTCATAAATATATATAAAGAAAATAATTCAATATTTAAACAAAAAAATGTTGTTTTATTCAGAGAATCACATGGAGATATGAAAAAATACTGGATTTCATATATTCGAATGCAATTCCAGGCTACAGCGTTTTTTTTTTACAAATTTTAAATGTGTACGAACACCTTTTGGGAGCCACTGTATATATTAAAAAAAAATTAAGAGCTAAAATTTAGACATTTTTAATAAAAAACAATATTTTTTCTTCCAAAAATATTTGAAAAGGCATTTAAAAGTTTTATAAAAGATTAGGGGCGAATTCTTTATTCTCTAGAATAGCCTCAAAATCGATGCATACACCATTACTAGGAAACTACAATGCTTGAGATTTTAGATGCAAATCTGGTTGAATGTAACATTGACAAGAACAAGAGTTACTTAATTTGTGAAAGCCATATTTAAGATATTCTGAACATTTTCCAACACTATTCACTGTACTTTACTCAAGCACTTATTAGTTATTTAGGAGCTTGACAAATTATTTAGGTGTTCCATATAGTTACCAATTTTCAAATCAACGATCGCTTTTTTGTAGTATTACTAAAAAAAAAAGTTTTAATATTTGATAAATTACCTATTCATATATGAATCCTTTATAATTCTGTTGTGCTTGGACATTTAATTAAATAATCTTTTCTCTTACGGTTGGTAATCTTTCAACAAAAAAGGTGTCCCAATTACATGTCTTTATGGTTGTTAAGTTATTTTCCTAGATATATATCCAATTTTTCTGGCTGACATGAGGTGAATCTACATACATTATCTAGAATACCCCACTAGGTAGGTTATCATTATAACTATTTAAAAACGAATAACTAAACGTATTGAAACTTCACCAGAGGTTAAATTTCAGATTAGATGCTTTTTTTTTTATCTTGATCTTTGAAGATTATTTACTTGTTTGGCTAAAATATATATATAATTCTTGTAATCAAACCTGCAAGTTTTCCAAACTATGCTGTTTAAATTTTACATGTAAAACCTAGCTAAGGGATGTGTATATAGAATGTTTTAATTTTATAAATAAAAATGGTTTTTCATAAGGAACTATAAATAATGCACTACAAAATATTCGTTACTATAGTAAATGAGTAGGTAAAGTGGAAAAATAATTAAAATAAGTTTTATTTCAAATTTTTAAATGAAGATTAATTACTAGCATTATGATTTTCCAATATACAGGTTTGAATAAGTTATTTTCACATATTTTGAGATCAGAAATTTGAATCAGTCATATGTCCACTGTATATTGACAATTTTTATTTAAAATTTGAAGATCTGCGTTCTGTGTAGTAATACGTGTGTTTGAATGACAAAAATCTCATTCAAGTAAAATTTAATTGATTTAAAAAAGGTGTTCTTTTGACTACTTGAGTGGTTACTCAATACAGTAAAATAAATAAAATCTTATAATTTTAATACATTTTCAAGTGCACATTGTGTAATGAATCAATAACATTAAGAGCAGCTGTGAAGATAATGAATTTTTTCAACAATTTTTAATATTGATGCTTGTATTAAATTTCTTTTGGTTGGTTTTTATGCTGCAAGGGCCATGCACTTTTGGGAGTTTTGCAAAGTTCATCATCACTTCTAAAGGTGTACATGATTAAATTCGACATGACTAAATAATATAGCATATACTAACTTTTTTATCCATAACACTTATAATTAAATACCCAAATTACTTTCACTTAACAGTCTCCCTTCCTGGACTCCAGATGTGTGTATTCTATTCTACCTTGTACAGCACTCAATATTTGAATATAATTTAAAAATTAAGAATTTTATAATCTGCTTCAAAAATCTTTGAATAGAAATACAAGAAATGTGCTTAGTGATCAATAACTTCTACAGATCTTGCTTGGCAATTTAAAATGTTATTTTAATGGTTCAGGTTGGGTTTTTATGGAGAAAGGGCCAAATTCGACCGTACTGCACAAGGTGTAGAATATAGAATATCAAGTAATGGACATACAAACACAAAGACAGTTTTACTGACGTACAAGAGAGAAATACATTCAGGAATTGAACCCGTGCCTCCTACATTGCAGGTTGCTAGAGCAATGGACAAACCCACAACCGTAGTGCTGTGGGAATAAATTATTGAAACTTAAAAGAATTACTAGCATAAAGAATGAGTTGAAAAATATTCTCCAAAAATAAAAAGTTTATATATAACATACATTTGAGATCAGTGCAAATTGACAGAATGAAAATGAACAAGTTTTTATTGAATGTGATATCTACTTTCACCTTTAGAGTAAAATGAAAATCCTGTTTCCAGTGATAAGGAATGTGATCCTACATCAATTCAGTGACAGATGGTTGGGAGTAGAGGCCGAAATGGGACGTACAGGTTTTTTCAAGCAAAATAATTAAATAATTGAATTATTTACCATCTTACATTCTTAGCTTACAATAATTAAAAAAATTCAACTAAATGAACTCACAATAAAGGAATTAAGATATTTTCAACATATCTAACAAATCAGCAGAACAATTTACCACTGCAAGAAAATTTTTACTTTAGTAGCTGGTAAAAAAATTGATGAAAGAAACACATCACATCTATAAGAAAAAGGAATATTATTTAAACACAAAATATTCTCAGTTAATTTTGCTAGGTAGCATTAAAAACAAGCTAACTCAATGGAACTTGCAAATAATGAATAAAGTGAACAATACGTATTTAATATTCAAATATGGAATGAACAAAACTTTTCACTGCCCACCAAAAAGGGAATTTAGTTGAGTAGCATTTATAAACAAGCAAACGCAACACGATTCACCACTTAGCATAGCAAGCAAATAATATATACATTATTAGGGATAACACCATGAAAAGCAATTAATATTTAAGGAGTTGAATTTGCCACACAGGTAAAACATAACATGCTATTGACTGCAAGCTAGGTTCAATCCCAAAGAGAAAGATGCCTGAAGTGTTGATTTTTTGTGGTGCAAGGGCCATATTTGGCCTTGTTGCAATAGACGCATGATGTACAACATCAAGTAATACATGCACAAAATGAAATTTTTACTGGCACAGAAGAGAGAAATACAATTACAGAGGAATCACACCTGTACTTCCTACAACTCACAGGTTGCTAGTGCAGTGGGCATAATCATTGTGCCACAACCAAGGAAAGACCGAGGGACAACCTAACCATTTACCACATATTAACTTAAAAACAAGCTAACCCAAAGTTATTCACCATTTGACGAAGCAAACGAACAGTACAAAAAAGGGATATAAATGAATAAAATATGCAACTGACCGAGAATTTTCATCTGCCCGTCAAAAAGTCAATTCCGTTGGGTAGCACATAAAAACAAGCTAACTCAACGTTACTAACTATTTAACGAAGCAAATGAACAATACAACACATAAAGGAATAAAATACGTAAAATATGCAACTGACAGAGGATTTTTATCTGCGCGCCAAAAAGTCAATTCCGTTGGGTAGCACTTAAAAACAAGCTAACTCAACGTTATTCACGATTTAGCACAGCAAGGGAACAATACATTTCAAAACGGGATACAAAATGCAGGAAAAATAAGCAAATGAAGAGCCTTCATCTGTCCGTCAAAAAGTTTATTCCGTAGGATAGCATTTAAATACAAGCTAACTTAAAGGAACAATACAGTTTGCGATACAAATGGATAGGAATGAAAATCTTCAATAAATTAAAATATTATTGCTTACTAAAATTTGGCTTCTAAATAGAAAACATTTGGTCGGCACACAAAAGACCACTACTCAAAATTACTCTTGTCCTTCCGCTTTCATCTATACAATCCAAATGGCAAATGCTGATCTACAGCAGGACTGCTAGAATCCTACATTAAATTGGCGACAAGAAAAGCGAAACCACCAAAGAAAGTTTGCTCATGCGCATTGCATTTTCGGCTCCTTCGAAATGTCTCTCGCTTGTCTGGAGTTCTTACTCCATTGAGGCGCTCGTCTCCGTTGAGACGTTCGTCACGGGAGGAACTGTCACGTGATTGGTGCCAATTATGTTTCCCAAACGATCCTCTAGGGTTACTGTACTTTCAACTCGTCAGGAAAATCGTGTTTACTAGCTTGGCGCATTGTATCGCGTGCGTGAATTATTCTGATTTCGGAAAGTCGCCATGTGCAGAAAGCGATATACAAACTCATCCGCGGTTGGTGTCATTTCAAAGAATTCAATCCAAGCCTTGTGCGTGTACTTGCTAAGTGAGACGGATCTTTCCTAAGTTGATCGGTTGTCCTTTTTCGCGTTCTTCGATTTTTTCCAAACATATTTGTAAGATTTTTCTCATCTTATGAGGATTATGAGCTATATAAATTTTATCTTACCTGTGATAGATTCTAGTTTTCCCAAAGAGCCATGTCAGACATATTTAACGAAACAGAAAGAACGTGTCTTTTAAAAGTAGAGTATTCTAAATAAATTTGTTCACCTTTTTACAATATTTTTCAGGTATAAACCGCAGAAGTGTTAAATGCATAACAGAAAGCTAAGATTTATTAAAGATCTGCGAAATTTTTTTCTGGGATTATAATATTATGAGATCAAAAACGGGCAAGTTCTGGAAGGTTGAATTAATTTTTAAATGTGTAGGTGAGCAAATGTTTAACCTCTACATTGAACAATTTGAAATATCCCTAGCTTTTCAAATCTCAGTATCGTATTTTTGAGAAGAAAAAGATCCAGGTTCTTTAAGAATTTTGAAGTAACAATAAAACTAAGTGTTATTTCTGCCTTCGCAAGAACGGCGCAAAAGTGTGAACAGCTGTTTGTGAAACCCCGTAGTACTTTTTGTCTCAAATATAAATTGGTGTCGATTTAAGGGGTTTAGTTTAATAAAATAATTTATTAAATACCTGAAAATATTTTACTGTATTCTTAAAACCATTGCCTGAACTTTTAAGGTTGAAATTTTTGACAGTTGAATTACCAGTAGTTTTGAATTTTAAAACATTTGCGAATTACATTTGAGCATACATTAAATGTTTGTATTCATTTTTATTGAAGGTCTGGTTTATCACTACACAGTAATTCTTTCAACGCGAGGACTTTTTCAATCAGAATATATGAATTAAAATGGATTCCGAACTATTATACATTCATGCGGGATCGAACTCAGAGCCTATTGATTCAAGGGGAGCGATCCTACAATTAATAGATTTCCTACCTATCACTACTCTGATAATTGTAAATGTATTACAGAATTTCGGTTCATTGAAGGGTCAATAAGAAATCCACCGTAAGTTTTTTTTATTATCCCATAGTATGTGAAAAAAAAAAAAAAAAAAACGAATTAAATAAATAAATTTGAATATTTCGTATTATAAAATGTTTTTAAAAACATATTAAGTTTTTCATTACTTTATACAAATTCCACTATAACACATATTTGCTGATTGTTTTTGAAAAGTGAACACAGTAAATATTTTGTATTTAACCTAGTCAAAATTAAAGGTGGCAGAAACATATAAAAAGAAAAGAAAATTAGTAATATCACCAAAATATCTGTAGAACAATAATTATGTATCAGTCTAATGATAACAATCCTCAAATGTTTACAGTGTCGATTATGATATTAAAAATTAATATTAAAATCACTCCACCCTAAAATATAAATATTTGTACGATCAAATGTAAAAAAAATGACAAATGAAGACAAATTTCTTAAAACGCATCTGCTTTGTAAATCATAATTTTTACTTAATGTTTTCCATTTTTAAAGCACGTTAAATTAGCTCCTTAACATTCTGACATTGAGATTATTAGACATTTTAGCACTTAGAAAGGCACTTTTCTTCTAACAAAAGATACTCAGTCTTTGGCTGAATCGCTTGGACTCTTCAAAATTAGGCTCAAACTTACAAAAGCAGAACGAAAATACTTGGAAAAACAGACCTATCTCTTGAAAACCTTTGCGATGTGTATTTTACATTGAATGCACTCTAAAGGATCATTTAGCCATCCAGAATACATGGAAAAAATAACATGAAATTATGTTTCACTCACAGACCCTGAGCCTAAAACAACTGATACTAAAAAGTTTAATTGATAAATGTTTGAATTAAACAATCTTTAGGGGGTATTAGTGACCGGAGTCGCAGATTTTTTTATGTTTATCTTATATATATAAGTTATAATTATTTGAACTAGAAAAACAAACATTTGAGCGGAATCCTATGATATCTAAAACACAGTTTTAGAAACCGAAATAACAGGTTTGGACCACCAAATTAAAAAAAATTTAGCACCTAGGAAAATAGAACTTAGTCATAAGTGGTGGTTCTCCACTCCATTACTCAAGGAGTTACCGTAGTGTATTTTAATTTAAATTTCAGTATCTCCCAAGTTAAAAGTTTTTACCAAGTATTGTGAGAGCGTATCTATAAAACTCATGTTTTCAAACTGAGTAGCAGCTATCCAGGGTGTCACCATAGATTTATAATCCTTAGTCTATGGGCGTCGCACCTTCTTCAGTGAATTCATAGAAGTTTGACTGCTGTAGGATGAATAACATTTGTTCAGAGATATATTCAGTATACATCGAAAAAAATCATAATTCTTTAGGTATGCGAGAATACTTTATAAAACATGAGCTTGGTTAAGAAATAAGTTGATATCACAATCGCTCTGATCTGTGGTGGATTAAACGGCTGCGGCAACAGTCTTGAATTTTTTATTTTAATATCTGGTTCCTCTACAATATTCTATCAGTCCATTGCAAGGTGGGAAGAGTGACGAATTAGCAACCGAAGTGTTGCAAGTTCCAAACTCGATTCAACCAAAGACCATTGTGTACGTGGGGGGCTGGTATACATTAAATCTGCTTTGGCCTGAACCGTCCTCATATTTTAATGCTGTGGATATTTGTAGAGTATTCAGTTCTGGTGTTGAACTCGTCAGCTGACTATGTCTCAAAATGACGAGGTGGTCCTCCGATCGTTCCCTTCGTGGTAGATCCCGGACTGTCGCACCGTATCATTTTTGCAACGTAGGTGGACAATTTTCAATATTCTTACCCCTGATGCAGATTGTCAAAAATACAAAATTTCGAAAGCAGTAAGTCACCTTAGTAAGATCACGTGGGTATTTTTCAAAACAATTTTTCCTTACAGGAAGTACAGGGGGTCAAAGTTATGCTTTCTGCATTTGTTGCAAAATCATTCTGGAGAGTGCGCCTTTTTCGAGGAAATGCGTATACTTTGAGTTTAACTAAAAAGTATAGGTCCTATATTTTTACTAACGCTATTGAAGATACAATCATTATCTTCTGTTCACCAAGGTATGCTTGATTACTTTTTTTCTTAGTTATTGGTCAATTAATTTTCAAGATCCTTTTGAATTTGTAGCTAATTACCATATCACGCAAATGCTGATTTCAAATTTATATAGACTTTTCCATATTAGATCATCGTATATCACTAAAACATTACATGTGTATTATAGCCTGACTCATAACGTTCTCCGAACAAAATATTTTTTCCGCAAATTTCGCCACTGTTTAGAATGTCAAGTGAAATTTTAGTCCATTTTTGACAGTTGGGTGATATATTCGCAGCAAACGATGCCATATTTTTTCTCAAAAAAATGGATGAGCCTTTGTAAATAGGTACTGTTTTGAATGTACTAAAGCGAAGATGAATGAAGCTATTGATTCTTTGGCTGGGGCTACATATTTTTCAAGCCTTGATTTAACAAGCGGATTTTTTTCAACAAACTATTCATCCAGAATGACATTCACAAAACTGCGGTCATCACTCACAGAGGCCTTTTCGAATTCACTAGGACACCCTTTGGTCTGTCAACCAGTGCTCCTTCTTTTCAAAGATTAATGTCTATTGTATTGTCCGGTTTACAACCGTTAAATATTTCTTGCTATATTGATGATATCATAATATCCTCAAAGGATGTTGAATCTCACTGGAGTAAACTTGAGTTAGTTTTCGATCGTTTAAGAAAATTCAATTTAAAGCTAAAGCCTTGCCCAGCTCTGTGATGCCCAGCTCTTACGACTAATGTCCATAGGTTCCCGGCGAATCCATTCCCTCTTCATCTGACGGAAAGTCTCGGTCTCTTGTCATGATCCAGCGGTTCCCCAGGTAAAGCTGATTTTGCCTATTTAACTGGACACCAATAAAGTGGAATTTCCCAGGAACTACTAGTTGCATTCATTTCAACTGAAAAAGCAATTTAACAATGGTGCCGTGACGCCACCGAATCGGTTATTGCGGAATAGATGAGTCTTCATGGACATAACGTTTCGAACGTATTTCGATTAAAAATACTTTAATACAGGTTTAAATGCCGAATGATCAAATTAAGTGGGTGTCCAGCCGTTTGTTTTGGTGTATAGATATTACTTACGTAGATCAGTTTATGAATTAATGTGCATTCCCTTATATATATATTGATATTACTTTTCTAGATAAGGTTATTGATGTATGTGTGCATTGTTTAAAAGTATTACATTATATTGTTTTCATTATATATGCATGCTTGTTGCTGATGGGTATTATAAAGTGGATGAAATGTATTCTTGTATATAGTGATAGAAGGTTTATATTGTACACAAGTGCATGCTGTTAGGCTGGTGTAAATTGTTTGTATAAAAAGAGCAAAGATATTTTTAAATAGTTATACTCGTTATGACGAGTTCTGAAAATGGCGTGACTGAGGGAGTTGTCCCCGACGCTGCGGGGCTCCCTCAATTGCGTTCGGAGGTTGGCGCGAGGGGAACTTTTTACCCCAACAGTTTTTCCCCCGAGAGTCTGGGGTTGATAGCCACGTTCATGGGGCAAAGTGGATCGTATGATGTGCGAGAATTTTTCGAAAGGATCGAGGAGGTAGCTAAATTTGCGAATTGGTCGCAGGACGAATTGTACTTTGCCTGTAAATGTAAGTTGGGGGGAGAAGCTGCGGCATATTTTAGGGACATCCGTCACAGTATCAAGGGGTTTGAAGAGTTAAAATATGCATTTCTGGAGCGATTCGAAATAAAAACCGATACCTCCAGCTCCATTCGAGAATTGTTGGAGTTTCGTCAACCCTCGGATATGACTGTAGCCGAGTTCTTCTCGAAAGCCTCTGCATTGTCATACAAAGCTTGTTGTTCTGGGGAGCTTTCAAACGAGATGGAGGAGGCCTATAGGAATAAGATGTTGAAAGCCGTTCTATTGGCAAACTTATATCCACAAATTAGGAGGGGCGTCGTTGCAAGGAATCCTTGTACAATAGAGGAAATTAAGCAGTTTGCGTTAGCCGAGGAGCGGGCTTGGAGAGATTGTAAAGGGGATAATCATGTGTTGGAGCAAGAGCAAGTGTTTGCTGCGGTAAGGCGGGACGCGGAGTTGAATGAGTTGAGGCTTGCAAACAAATCTATGGCCGACACCTGCTCAATACTTGCAGAGCAAGTTCAAAAGTTGGCAGAACGAGTTGAATCCATTGGCACTGAGAATGTCCCTCATAGGTTTCAATTGGGAGGACGGAACAATCAAACAGATGTCGAATGTTTTAATTGCGGAAAAAAGGGACATATAGCACGATTTTGCAGAGAGAGACCTAGGAGACAAAACAATAATAATGCGCGACCAAATCAGAGACAACCAAGGAGGGAAACTAATAGAAGAAATTCCTTTTACGCAAGAAATTACAATGAGTCTTTAAACTAAAAGGGGGTCCGATCAGCACACCTGTAGTTGATCAGATTGAACCCAAGGTGCAGGTGGAAAGAAATTATGCGATGGAGGGAAGGGCAACGGATTTGCCAATCATAAAATGCATTATAGGGGGTAAGGTGGTAAAAGCATTGTTGGATTCGGGAGCATCGCTCAATCTAATTCACATGAATGCTATATCGAAAGGCATGAAGTTGGAGGAAAATTGTAACGTTTCCTTGCGAACGATTAGGGATTCTGATTTGAGCATTAAGCACAAAACATATTTATCTGTAGATATTGAAGGCCACGAATTTAAAGAGGAATTTTTCATAACCAAGGAGAATATTTCACCGAATTTTCAGGTAATTTTAGGAAATTCCTTCTTGGCAAATCAAAATTGCAACCTAAACTTTCAGGCTAAAACTGTTAGCTGTGATAAATTTGTAATTAAATGGTGGAATGACCCCTGTATGGATAATGAAACTAAACGGAGGGATGCAAATAAAGGCTCTTCGATCCATAGCGTAACATCCGCGGAACAAAATGACCAGATGAGAATTTGTAATTCTTCTTCCAAACCTTTCGCGTACCTAAATAAGAAAGAAACAATTCCTCCTTTCAGTCAGAAAGTTGTGCAGGCTAATGTAAGGGGAGAGATTGGGTCTGAAATGTTTTTGGCCGAATCGATAAAACTTAAGAATATTGCGATTTGCCGTTCTATTCATTGGAGTAACAGCAGAATCAATATCCCGATCATGGTTTTAAACACTTCTAACCAAAGTTTAAATTTAAATAAGGGATTAAAGTTGGTACACCTTGAGCCCCTACAAAAAGCGCCCTTGGAAGAGGTAAATTATTTTCAAGAGGACTTGGAAAATATAAATTGGGGAGCTTGTGATGAAGCTGATTTAGAGTTGGAAGCAAACTTTAATTTTGATCACATTGAAGACGGCATTAGGCAAAAATTAATTAGTTTTTTGAGAGACAATAGGGATGTTTTTGCCAGATCGGTATTGGATTTGGGAGGATGTAGCGCCCTGCCACACAAGATCAATTTATCAGATCAGGTGCCGGTAAAAAAGAAGGCCTACCGTGTTCCATACAATCTGCGAGATGAAATGGATAGACAAATAAACGTGCTACTAGAAGCCGGGATTTTGCAGGAATCATCCTCCCCTTTTGCTGCTCCCGTACTTCTGGTAAAGAAAGCATCTGGAGAATTTAGATTTGTGACGGATTTCAGAGCTCTGAATGCTAAAATTATACCCGATTCATATCCAATACCCAACATTAATGAAGCTATTGATTCTTTGGCTGGGGCTAAATATTTTTCAAGCCTTGATTTAACAAGCGGTTTTTTTCAACAAACTATTCATCCTGAAGACATTCACAAAACTGCGGTCATCACTCACAGAGGCCTTTTCGAATTCACTAGGACACCCTTTGGTCTGTCAACCAGTGCTCCTTCTTTTCAAAGATTAATGTCTATTGTATTGTCCGGTTTACAACCGTTAAATATTTCTTGCTATATTGATGATATCATAATATCCTCAAAGGATGTTGAATCTCACTGGAGTAAACTTGAGTTAGTTTTCGATCGTTTAAGAAAATTCAATTTAAAGCTAAAGCCTTCAAAATGTGTGTTCATGAAACAAGCGATCAGGTACTTAGGGTTTTTAATTGAAAAAGGAGAGGTCAAGCCTGACCCAAAAAATGTTGAAGCCCTAGAAAACGCTAGGATACCTCAGAGTAGGAAGGACGTGCGCAGTTTTTTAGGCTGCATTAATTATTACAGAAAATTCATTCCGGATTTTACTCTACGCTCTTTAAATTTGACGAAGCTTACAAAATAAAAAGAAAAGTTTGGTTGGGACATTGAGGCTCAAAGGGAGTTTGAGGATTTAAAATCGAGCCTAACAAAATTCCCTTGTCTTTCTTTGCCAGATATGAGTAAAGATTTTTATTTATACACGGATGCTTCGCAAGAAGCTCTGGGATGTGTTTTGACCCAATTAGATGACAACAGTTTTCCTAGACCAGTGGCTTTTGCCAGCAGGAAACTTAAAGACGCTGAAACGAGGTATTCAACTACCGAGCGTGAAGTTTTAGCCATAGTTTTTGCAACTGGTTACTTTAAACATTACTTAATTGGAAGAAAATTTCAAATTTTCTCTGATCACGCCGCGTTGACTCACGTTCTAAAGCTGCGTGATCCAATGAACCGCATAGCGAGATGGATCATGGCTCTTTCCCATTTTGACTTTGAAATTAAATTTATAGCAGGTAAATGCAACAAGGTGGCAGATTTTTTTATCAAGAGGAGTGGCCTACCCACCCGTTAATACAAAAATTGATCGTGATCATCAGTTGCTGATGGGTGAAAGAGTAAATAAACAGCTTACGGAATTTTCCTTGCTAAGTCGCTTACAGAACGATATAGTACAACATCAAGAAAGGGATTCAAAGTGTCAAAGCATTAGAAATTTATTGCGTAATAAAAGGGAAGTTAAACCTCAATTTCTAAGATTTTTTGTAAAAGATGAAATTTTGAAGTGTAAATATATAGTAGCGAGGGATTGGGATAGAGAAAATATTGCAAAATTGGTAGTTCCTGCTATTATGGTGCCTGAAATACTTCGTCAATTGCATGATTCGCCAATGGCATGCCACCAGGGATTACAAAAGACCTTAATCCGAATCAGGAGAAATTATTACTGGCCTGGGATATTCTCAGATGTACGGAATTGGATTCTATCTTGCAAAAAGTGTTTACAGAAGAGAGCACATAAGCCAAAAAAGCTGGCTCCTCTTCAAAGAATGCCACTTCCAGAATTCCCCTATCAGAGAGTTGCAATAGATAATTTGGGACCTTTTCCAGTTTCAATGGATGGCAATAAATATATTGTAACTATGACCGATTACTTCACACGATGGTGCGAAGCATATCCCGTAAAATCTATCCGAAGTGAGGACGTATCTAGGGTATTATTACAGTTTGTAGCCCGATTTGGTTGCCCCGAACATTTGGTGTCCGATAGAGGATCCAATTTTATTAGCGAGGCTATAATTAAATTTTATCAAATGTTGGGTATTCAAAAACATACGACTACAGCTTTTCACCCTCAGTCCGATGGCGTCTTAGAACGTTGGCATTCAACATTGGCGAATGCACTCTCTCATGTTGTTAATGAAAATCACAATGACTGGGATAGGTGTCTGGAATTTGCACTTTTGGCCTACAGAAGTACTGTCCACTCTAGTACTATGGAAACTCCAGCGTTTCTGACTTATGGGCGTGAATTCAGGCTCCCCTATCAATTTCTGTTAAATCCTCCTCCTCGATCCTATTTGGAAACAGAAGATTACTCAATTTCATTATTGGGTCGTCTGAATACGGTATTTTCTAAAGTGCGAAAGAAGTTACTTGCTGCAGCTGAGAGTCAGGAGATAAATAGAGAAAAAGTAGCGGTAAACAAGGAAATAAATGTAGGGGATTTTGTTTTTCTTTATGATCCTTCACTAAAACAAGGATTATCGAGAAAATTATCAAAACCAAATAGAGGTCCGTACAGGATCCTAAAGAAGGTATCCCCCGTAAATTTTCAAATATGTCCGGTTGACCAACCAGGAAAAAATCAGATTGTTCATGTTGATAGACTCTCAAAAATGGTCGAAAGGAAAAGTTTTCCCGAGTACGAAGTCGGTTTGTCATCCTCATGGAAACCTGAAGGGGGTGATACTGAAGGGCGAGTGTGTCAAGACAACTTCCCTTTGGAGGAAGAAGCATTCCAAGGACGAGCAGGGGTGAAGGGGTGGTTTGTTCTTGACCAGGAGATCCCTCTAACTGATAACGATCAGTTTACTGCTTTGGAATGTCCTCAAAATTCTCTGCCCGCCCAGCAGGAAGCAATAAGAGAACGATATAATCTCCGTCCTAGGAGGCGTGGGTTTGTGGTCGGAGATTAAGCCAAAATATAGTTATGATATTTTCGTTATCTCTATGTAACTCTTATGTAACGCAATGAGAGCTCTTATGTAGCTAGTAATTCTTTATATTGAGTGTATTTTGTTATGATATATAGTCAAGAAGGTTTAATGTTTGTATATAGGTACATTTCTTGTGTGTTTCAACTGTATAGTATAAGTGTTTTTTTCGGTAAAAATTCAAATATGATAACATACGTACGATAGACGTTGGGAAAGATTAATTTCAAAGACATTTTCGTTGCTTGAAAAATGTGATTTGTCGAAGATCAACAGTTGCCAATGTAGGCAATTTAAACACATCAAAAGAAGTGACTTTTTTTTTAAATTTAAGGCTGGACATCTTTCACAATCATTCAAATGTTGTGTAACATGTTAAAAAAAATTTCTGTGAAATTTTTCTTCGTAGAAGGGGGATATTTATGTTACGTTACGATTTCCGATGGCCCTCACTTCCTCCTATGTATGTGCGGAACTTGGGGATTCCCGCTGGATTGGCGAGAGTCGAGGTGAAACGAAGCTCTTGTCCTAACGAGAAGGGGGTGCTTCGACCCCTTTCTGGCTGGCCTAAGAAGGAGGAGACGACACGAGACGACGAAGGGAAGCGGACCGGACTGAGCTGTTCCTGAAAAGCAAGGGCGACCCGAACGACATCTCCGGATGCGATACACCAGTGATGCCCAGCTCTTACGACTAATGTCCATAGGTTCCCGGCGAATCCATTCCCTCTTCATCTGACGGAAAGTCTCGGTCTCTTGTCATGATCCAGCGGTTCCCCAGGTAAAGCTGATTTTGCCTATTTAACTGGACACCAATAAAGTGGAATTTCCCAGGAACTACTAGTTGCATTCATTTCAACTGAAAAATGAATTTGACGGTATGCAGACGTTAACAAGGTGCAAAAAAAAAAACTCTTACCGAATTTTTGAACCCCCCCCCCCCAAAAAAAAAATAATAATAAATAAAAAAATAAAAAAATCGAGGAGGCCGTGAAAAAAAAGAAATCCTCCGTAAAGAGAAAGCAGGTGCGAGTGCTCCAAAAAAGCGCCGAAAGAAAAGTAACTCATCCGCTAGCAGTGAACCACCAAAGCCCAAACCACTTCAATTAACTTATAAAGTAATGTTGAAAATGTCGACATACTATGGATTAGATATCATGAGGAACCCAGATTCTCTTGAAAACATGAAGAATGCTATATGGGTGACGTTCTACGTTATGACATTCACATCATACCTATAACCCAGAGGGGCGGATTCTTGGTGCCAATACCAACAGCTAAAGGCAGAAGGGAAAGAGGACATCTACGAACACCCCCAGCTACTTTTGATGAGAAAACAATAAATATTATAGAGCCAATTTATGAAGACCTGGCTAATGACGATCTATTGAAAAGATGTTTAGGAGGAAACACTCAGAATAACAATGAAAGTTTCAACCACTGCGTTTGGAGTTTGGCTCCTAAGCATATTTTCACTGGAAAGAAGGTCTTAGAAATTGCTACATTAACAGCTGCATGTATCTTCAATGAAGGTTTTCTACCTGTGCTTAAAATTATTGAAGTTATGGGAGTGCATATATCGGTCAAACAGCTAGGAACTTCGCTGGCACATACGACGACGCACGGATTACATACGCTGCGAAAACCGCTGCAACTAACACTATAGAAGCCAGAATTCTTGGAAGAGCTTTGAAAGCCGCTGAAAATGATGAATATAAGGATGCTGAAGAAATTCTGTATGCACCAGGCATAGCAGATTAGTGTAAGTATCATTTTTTGATGAAAAATCTCTTATCAAAACTTTAAAAAGCGTTTTTCTCGAAACCACTTTTTTTGGTCGCGGGTGGAAACACTGACAAAAAACTATCCAACCGATCGACTTCAAATTTTAACCAGATATTCTAAACATGCAAAACTATTACACTAACAAAAAAAATTGAATTTTTTAATAATTAATTAATTTTTTAAAACAATTTTGTCATAAAAAAGTGTTATTTAAAACTTTTTTTCAAAAGCCCGCCATTTTATTTTTTTACGAAAAAAATATGCACATTATTGGTTAGTGTAATAGCGACAAGTCTATAGAATAATTAAAATTTTGAGTTTTTGCTTTCAGATCACCACAGGACCCTGGGTGCTTCCCCCACCACCTACACCTTTATTTGGAAGAGTTAACTTTAGCCGTATAAAATGTAAACAAAAAATTGTAAAAAAAAAATATTTTTTATTACACTTTAAAACAGTAAAAGAATACATAAAGAAAACACCCGTGTAATTGTAGGCGATCTACAGAAAAATGTGAAAGTTTTGTTTTTCTCACTTTTTTACATATTTCCAACAGTTTGTAAAGAACGAGGATCTAATTGATGAAACAACGCAAAATAACGGACATGTTCAGAGTAAATACCACACAGAAAAATTGTAAGATTTGCAAGTAAAATTTGTTTCAATGTATTAAAGTTTTTTTTTTCCTTTTTTTTAATTATTCCTATTTATATATTTACCATTTTACTATTGCAAACGCAAAATTCGCGCGGGAGGGGAATTAGTTTAATTTTTTTTTTTTTGACAAAAAATGGAAATAATCCAAAATGTCCGAGGTTCGGAGAATTCCGAATTTTTTTACTTTATTTCGAAAAGTGAATTTTTATCGTGTTCTTTTTTCAATTGATTAATCCCAATAAAAATATTTTCGAAAAGGCTCCACAACAACTTCATACGTCTGAGTTCCTTGAGGTAATCTGCCTTGGTGTTATCATATATGACATAAAATGAATTGGCAATGAAATTTTCTCTTATGTAAATTCATGTCCGACTTCTTTGTTTTCATCAAAAAGCATTTGTTTTCTTATGTTGGGGGTCTGCGAGTTTGTCCACCTTCCAGATGAAATGATAGTCTGGATAAATCAGTCGCAACTTTTACAAATTCTTCTCTGAAATTATTAATAAAATTGTTAATGACTTCAGTAGAATAGATCCTTTTAAAAGTTCGCATTCCACTGATTTACTAGTAACATTTATTTTTTGCAAAATAGTATTCCAAAAATAACTGTTTTATATTTGTCCATTTTCTTCAGATGTGAAGTCGCCTTCACTACATAGTAACTTTTTTCTTCCGAATTATAAATTTAAGTTAAAGTCACTTTTATACGGTTGAAACCAAGTTTTACAGCTAATACAGCATCTGCTCCTGTTGACCATCTTACATCAGAAACTCGTTTCAATGAGACGGAATATTTACACATTTCTAGATTTACGGTTAAAATTTTCCTGCAATGGGTTGATACAGAAAAAAAATTGAATAAACTCTGCACAAACATAAAATACTAAATTGCATCGCTACAACTTTTTGCAGCGAAATTTCCAATTAAATTTAAGGAATGATTAGTACACGGAATAAAAACCGCACTTGGGTTATGTTCTTTAATACGTTCTTGCAAACCCGAGTACTTCCCTGACAAATTAGAAATGATTGTCCTCGACAGTTTTCAATATCCACTCTAATTTTATTAAAATTTTCAAAACTTATCACAAAAGTTAGTTGATCGACATGCGAAACATCGGGAGTGTAGTCAACAATTATACTATAATACTAGTAAAATACCCGTACTTACTCGGTTTGAATAGGTTTACTCTAGATTGAAGAGGTGATGAAAAAAATAATGACTTAACATTTTTCGTAGAATAAATATTAGCACCTTAATCTATTCTATAATATTTTAACACCTTTCGCAATCTTTATAATTTCTACCACTTTCGTAGGATACAAATCCTACACTTGCATATTCATTCATGTACATAATACATTTCACATACATCGCACCCTTGCTGTATGACAACGCTACAAAATGTCGAAAGGTGACATTAAGGTTGCTACTACAAAATACGATTTTAAGGGAAATTTGGAATTCCCTTTCAAGTTCAACTCAATTAATAAAAACGATGATTTACGGCGAGGGCTGTCGCAATCATAGTCAACCAAACAATATTTTTTTACTTGTGGCACTCTTGCATCCGGCATGCGACATTGTGGAATTTCGCAATCTTCTCCTGTCGTAATGACAAAGAATATTTAACCGTTTGAAAAGTTCAGATTTTTTAATTATTATTCTTTCAATAATGGCATAATCACACTTACTATTTGCTTTATTCTGACTTACCTGCTAATTTAAGTCGAATTCTTTGTGATTGTGTTGTATGTAAGGAAAAAGAAACAGTTTATTAAAATTAAAAAAAATTTAAACAGAAAACAGCTTAATAAAAGAAAGTAAAAGATGTCGGGAAAAAGTTGTTCTAAAGATATTAATTTGAGATTCCTTTTTATCTCTTAATCTTGCAGAAGGGTCCAAAACGGATAGAAAACTTGAAATGGGTCGAAAATATTCAATGTACAAACAAACACTCCATTCTTATTTATATAGATACAAGTCACAGATTTGATTTTCTTCAATTATTTCCTATCTTACTTTATTGCAAGGACCTACAAATTCGCCACAAATATGAGACAAATTGTTTACATTTACTCGTTGGGCCTCGTTTGCTTGTTTCTGAAAATATGATCAAATTTCTCTTTTCTATCCGTCTTTATAGACTGATTTCAAATTCTCTCTATTCCTGATATTTTCTTTTATAATAGTATAACTGTTAATATTGTTGGCCATAAAGTTTCTGCCTCTTGTGTGTGACTTATTTTCTAGTTTAAGGGGGGCTGGGACACAAAAAACCTTCACAAAGTCCTTTTTTGTTTTATATTCTCAAAAAATTTGAAATTTAATTTTCTTTTGTTTGACACCAATTTTATGAGGATATCTTGAGTAGAACCGAAGTTATAAACAAAAGAACGTTTTGATAGCTGTCAAAGTTGTTGGGTTAGCAGAGATAGTGGCCAAACATAAGGATGACAAACGTTACTTTTATTATTCACATATAATTCACAATACAAACAACAAACTTAGAAAATACGGGAGCGCCTATGGTAACAGACTCCCTCTGAGTACAGTCTCAGCAGCAACTGAGGTGAATACGGTAAGCGATGACGTTGGAGGTGACGTCAGACAGTTATGACGTATTGGTGAGAGGGAAAATAAGGATTATTCTCCAACAATTCTCTTCTTAATGCTTATTTTCATACATTCACAATTTAAAAATTTATCAGCATTAATTAAAATTTATAATTATTTAGGCATTAAAACATAATCACAACATTTTTTATGTAAATACTTACCTAATCCTTTGGTTAACATATCTGCTGGCATATCTGATGAACTTAGATATTTTACACAGATATTTTTATTCTCATACATTTCGCGCACAAAATGATGACGAATGTCAATATGCTTTGTCCTGGAATGATAAACTGGATTGTGTACTAATTTCTGTGCTGATTGGTTATCACAGAAAATTGTTGTTGGCGATGTTATTGATTCTGGAGAGAGTTCATTAAGAAAGCATCTTAGATGTACAACCTCCTTTGACACATCAGATAGAGCCATATATTCCGCTTCTGTTGTTGATAAAGCGATAGTTCTTAGTTTTCTTGATTCCCAAGAAATAGCTCCATCGGCGAATTTTAGGATGTATCCAGTATATGACTTCCTATCATTGATGTCAGAAGCCCAGTCTGCATCTACGAATGCAATTAGCGGTTTTCCAGTTGGCTTGAATCTCAGTTCTTTATTTTTGGTTCCTTTCAGATAACTAAGTATTCTCTTTGCGGCAGTCCAATGCGCCTTGCCTGGATTGTTGTTAAACTGGCTCAGGAAATTTACTGCGTGCGTGATATCTGGTCTGGTAGCGACAGAGAGATACATTAGAGAACCAATTAAGGATCGATATGGAATATCTTTCATTTCCGACTTTTCAGTTTCATCTTTGGGACACATTTCTTTGGTCAGCTTGATGCTCTTATCCATAGGAATGGAGACAGCTTTAGCTTCTTGCATGTTGAATGACTGCAGTAGATTTTCAATGTACCTTTCTTGCGACATTGAAATGCAATTTTCTTTTTGAGAAAATTCAATTCCTAAGCAATAATGTAACAGTCCTAGGTCTTTCATTTTAAAAGAATTTGATAAATTGTCCCTTATACTGTTATAGTTTTCTTTAGTGTTAGTAAATATTATTAAATCATCCACGTAAACGACTATGATTGCTTCAACTTTGGGAGTTTTCTTGTGATAAACACATTTATCTGAAGACAAGGGTTGGAATCCAAGGTCCTTCAGTTTTTCATCTAATTTCTCATACCAATTTCTTCCGGATTGTTTCAGTCCATAAAGTGAGCGTTTTAATAAGCAAACTTGATCGTTGTTTGATGTACTTTGGAAACCTTCTGGCTGTTCCATGTAAACTTCTTCTGTCAAATTTCCATTTACATAAGCCATAACAAAATCTAATTGATATGCTGTAAGATTATTTTCAACAGCATGTGCGATAACAGTTCTGATGGAATTTAATCTTGTGACAGGTGAGTAATTTTCCTCAAAGTCAATTCCCGGTTTTTGAGAACAACCTTTAGCGACTAATCGTGCTTTATATTTCTCAATTCTTCCATCCTGTGTATATTTGGTCTTTAATACCCATTTGCAACCAATAACTTTTTTGTGTTTTGGTCTTTCAACAAGTTTCCAAGCATTTTCTTTTACGAGTGCCTCAAATTCACTTTGCATAGCACTTTTCCAATGATCCTTTTGCGGTCCACTCAAAGCCTCATAAACAGTCGGGTTGTTTACGGATAGGTCTGTCTGAGAAGTTTCAGTTTCACTTCTGCAGATCACGTGATATTCTTTTCGTGGTCTCCCCCTTTTCCCTGTTCTTACGATTTTTGGACGACCGGTAGATCTTTTAAAGAAGCGGCTCAATCCCATGATAGTACTTTACGCAAGTCCAACTTGATTGGCTAGTTTCACGGGTTTGGCTTCACTTGGATATCTCGCCAATCTGATTGTTGCAGTAACCATTTGATTTTGAATATGCGCGTTGTTTCGTAGAAATACAATACATACACTTGCGCCTCAGCGTACAGCGTAGTGTCCGACAAGTTGACTCTGATTTGCTCCTCATAAAAATGTTGTATGGTTGTTGTTAGTAGTATTTCTTGCCAACTTATATTGAGGGTACTTATACTTTAAAGAGCTTCTTATCGCGAAGCAGCGATGGCCTAATGGCTAAAGTCACCCACCTTCAGATTAGCGTCGGCAGCGGAGGATGACTTCCCGAGTTCGAACCCAGCTGGCGGAAAAATTTTTAGATCCTCCAAATTATTTTAAAATAATTCCAATTTAATTCCTTTTTATTCTAATTTACTTTTCCTAATTTTTAATACCCTTTTCATATTTTTCCAAGCTTCCGTTGATTTTACATAAATAATCTAAGAACCACTCCTGAACTCACTACCAGCTGATATTTTTCCGCCCCTCTGCCGTCCCCTTTGCTTTAGGATGATGGTGTCGTATCCACAGCTGGCTTAGGATCATTCTGATGTAACAAAAAGCACACATAAAACACTAACTTATATAATTATTAACTTATATAATAAAAGGATACAATTTTCGGCTCCCACCTCTACCCACGGATCTGAAAAGAAAAGAAGAAAGCAGAAAGGAAGAGATAAATCGCCAACAACTATAAACCTTGATGACATACGTATCTAGGTCATGTGATCCGATTAGCCAATCAAGTTGGACTTGCGTAAAGTACTATCATGGGATTGAGGCGCCTGTATCTTTTAAGTGGTTGAGTGGGGGAATTGGTCTCCCCTGAATCTAGGTCAGACGTAACTTCCTGTTCATCTGATGACGTAACTTCCTCTTTTTCAATTGGAGTGGTAGACGGAGATAAATCTCGCGGAATATCTTCGGTGTTTATCCTTTCTTCAGAAGAGGTTTCTTCCAATGGAAAAATAAGTTCCAACTCTGATTGAGAAGAGGGATTGTTTTCAGACTCGTCAATGAATCTTACGTCACGACTCGTAATTACTCTTCTAGAGGATTTGTCCCACAGACGATATGCTTTTGATTCGGATGAATATCCAACAAAAATATGTTCGTGTGATCTTGGATCGAATTTTCCTTTAAACCGTTTATTGAGAACATACGCTTTTTGACCGAACACTTTCAAGTAAGACACACTTGGCTTGATGTCAAACATTATTTCGAATGGAGTAGCATTTTCGGTTATGTTTCTTGTTGGGGAACGATTTCGAAGGAAAGTGGCACAGTTCACAGCTTCCGCCCAAAAGCTAGCTGGTAATTTCGATTGGATTAATAAACACCTGGCCATTTCAACAATTGTACGGTTCATTTTTCTGCTACGCCGTTTTGTTGGGGTGTTATTACAGCCGACTTTTCTCTTCTGATTCCTTCTTGTTCTAGGTAGTTGTTGAATTCGGTTCCACAATATTCGAGTCCATTATCTGTTCGGAGTGTTTTTATTTTCTTTCCAATTCGATTTTCCATGACGGCTTTGAATTTCTTGAAGGCGTTTTTAACTTCATCTTTTGATTTTAGAAAACTTGTTTCTACATATCGAGATTTGTTATCAATGAAAGTAACAAAATAACGTGAACCACCGAGAGATGGAACTCTCATTGGACCACACACATCTGAATGAATAAGTTCCAATAGGTGCTTACTTTCATATTTTGATTCTTTAGGAAATGGTTTAGCAGTTTGTTTACACTGAATACAAATTTTACAGTCTTTTAGAGGATCAGTATTGTTAAAAGACATACCTCTGACCATTCCTTCTGCTTTCAATTTCTTTAAATCATTTTCGTTTAAGTGTACGTATTTCTCATGCCATTTATGGAATTCGGTACCTGTTGCAGCGATTTCGTCAGTTGGTTCAACGTAATATAGATCACCACTGCGCTTTGCATACAAAAGTATAGTTCCATTTGGCTCTAGTATTTTCGCTTCTCGTTCGGTGAAAACCACAGATCTGTTATTCGCAGTAGCTTTTGACATAGAGAGAAGATTATTTTTCAGTTCAGGAACACACAAAACATTTTCGAGGCGGATTGTTTTTGTTTGATTCCCTGCTGGTACGGTGATACGGATAGATCCCTTTCCAGTTACTTCAGTTGATTTATCGACAGCTAGTTTCACGACTGAATTCGTTTGCTTGTTTATTTCGAAGAAGAGGGTTTCATCGTTGCACATGTGGGAAGTAGCTCCACTATCCAGACACCACAATTTCTTTTCTTTATTGATGTCACTCAGAGAAGTAGCTGTTGATGCGTATTCGTCGTTTCTTTTCGCAGTCATCGTTGCTTCGTGTTTTGAAGCTGCGTTCTTTTTATCAGCTATTTTCTTGCGACATTCGAGAGCTTTATGGCCGGGTTTGGAACAGTAGTTGCATTTGAAATTACGAAAAGGCTTGTTAAGATTGAGATTTCTATTTTGATTGTATCTCCAATTTTCGGTGTTTGTTTTCAGATTTTGATTTCCCTTTTTGTAGTACGAATGGTAAGCCTGTTGTGAATCAGATTTATTCTTATCTTTCCTTGCTTCCCATTCTTCCATTAATTTAATTTTCAAAGCTTCCGGTTTTGGCAGCTCATCTCGGGATTCAATTGCACATCTGAAATTGTCAAAGTTTTCAGGAATGCTGTACAAGAGGAGAATACATATAAGATCATCAGCGATTTCTATTTCCATTTCATTGAGTTTGTCCACTGTTTCAAAAAAGTTGTTCAAGTGTTCACACATGTTTTCGCCATCAGTCATCTTTCGGAAAAGGAGTTGCTTTAACAAGGTAGCCTTTTTAGCTGGTCCTTTTGATTCATAGACTGATTTTAATTTCGTCCACACTTCGTTTGAAGTTGTGCAGTATTTTACGTGACATAATTCACTTGGAGACATCGATAAAATGATATCAGCTTTTGCCTTTTTATCCGATGTAATCCACTTTTTTTGCTTTTTCTGGCCTGCGTCAGTTGCTTCATCAGCTGGTTTTGTTTCGTTTCCAATCACAAAGTCCCAGTGATCGTTCTGGATTAAAACAGCTTCTATTTGTAATTTCCATGTGAGATAATTATCTTTAGTAAGTTTTTCGATGCTTGCGACTTGCGACATTTTGCTCAGTATAAAAAAAATCAACTTACAAAATTGTTCCAAGATGGATGCCGTTTCAAGTGCGCGTCAGCTACGACGAGTCCTTTGTTTAAGAGTAGCTTTCGATGTACTCCAATTGAACTGGTTATTCCGAGTAGCCTGGGCCCATAACCTTTGTTGGGTTAGCAGAGATAGTGGCCAAACATAAGGATGACAAACGTTACTTTTATTATTCACATATAATTCACAATACAAACAACAAACTTAGAAAATACGGGAGCGCCTATGGTAACAGACTCCCTCTGAGTACAGTCTCAGCAGCAACTGAGGTGAATACGGTAAGCGATGAAGTTGGAGGTGACGTCAGACAGTTATGACGTATTGGGGAGAGGGAAAATAAGGATTATTCTCCAACAAAAGTTTTAAACCGAAAAATATGTCGACTTATCCGAAAAACTGGTAACAAAAGTACAATTGCATACAAATTGTACCGTAGAAAGGTACTATTAGCCAAAATAAACCTTAATCAAAGGTCTGAAGACATTAACGGATTTACTTACGTACTCGGAGGGAAAAATCCATCAGGTTCTAAAATTTCACCTTTTGTAACTGATTTTCATTAATGAAACTTTAAGGTGATTTTTCTCCATGATGGATTTTTCACACTTTTCCCAACTTTAAAATGATATAACTCAAAATCTATTCAAGATAATTGCATGAAATTTGGTATGTATATTATTCATACACATTTAAGTGATTTGTCTTCAGCAATTTTAAAAATTATTGATATGTTATAAAATATACGTGTTCTTATAAAATACAAATATGCTAATTTTTAATATTTTTTTATATGCATGTATTAAGAAACTGTGAAGGCAAATTTTTAAATATATCTGCTTCTAGAAAATATAAATATTATGTATTTTCCTAAATAATTTCTCAAGTTATATCAAAAGTAAGAACAGTCACTTTTTTGAAAATTTAAAATTTTTCTATTTATAAATTAGGGGCTTTGTCTTCATTAAAAATTCCAAAGCAATATCTTTAATAGTAAAAAAAAACCTAGAAAATTGTGCCCCTTTCTTTTGTACATGTCCTCGAAAGATTTTCTAACGCCCTGAAGATTGGTTTCCATTTTAGCTTGGAAATGTCCTTTTGCGATTCAGCCCCATAAACTTTAGTCTTTTTTTCAGATATGTATGCCTTTTAACTTCATTACACATGAACAGACCATCGATCTTTACCGTTACACTGAGTGTATTGCTTAAGAGCAAAATTTTAGATTTGGAAACATTTTAAAATATTATTGACATTAGTAAAATGCTCAAGCCTCCATTGGATATAAAGATACAATTTTTCTCACAATTATGCATCATCTCTTAAAGATGGCGGGGGTGGGCCGAAGGTCCTGGGCGATAAGCCCTCGGGATTTTAAATCACTTATTAAAGACGAAGATAAAACAAAATTCCCTCAATTCATTTCAGTGTTGGAGCCATGCAAACTTATCTGCAGGGTTCAGTTGCACATGCACAACTTCGAAATAGCTTATTTTGATAGCAGGAAATTGTTGATACAATGTTAACTTAGATAATGAAATTACATTAATTATAAACCTGGTTTTTTTTCTCCTCCACATGGGAAATATAATGTACCCTTTGATGTGATTTTCATTGCTTTTTGCATGTATTTTTATGAATGACAATAGAATTAGTGTAGTTTTATTTATATTTCCATGAAGTACACATGTATGCATAATTGCAGGTTTAAATATATTAGTTACCAACCAAATGCATTATGTTTCTTTTTTATGTGTTTTGGATGTAGGTATTCTTATTTAAATAAAGAATGATAGTAGTTTTTTTAATATCAGGCTTTATTTTCCACTAGCATAAATACACGAAAGTAAAAACATAAAGGTGATAGTTATAATATTTTATGTCTTCACCATTGAATAACCTAAAGACAAAACAAATTCACAGGATTAGTGTCACGTTTCAATCAAGTTACATTCAAATCCAAACTGAAAGGTTACTTGTTAGCCAAAAGATTTTTCTTGACAAAAAATTATAGAAAAATCATAAAATTTTACTCAAATATGGAAACATACTGAATCGCAACAAACTTCGTTAAAACATTTCCATATAGTTAGGATTCCTGCAGTGATCTTAACCCATCATTACAATACTAAAGGAAACTAGATCAGAGCAAAAATCCTTCCTGTAAAATTACAATTTCATGCAAAAGAGGTAGCATGCATTAAGTTATTCCTTTCATGCAAATATGACATTTCTATACAGTTTGGATTCCTGCTGTGATTTTAACCCATTATTACAATACTAAAGGAAACTAGATCAGAGCAAAAATCCTTCCTGTAAAATTACAATTTCATGCAAATGAGGTAGCATGCATTAAGTTATTCCTTTCAAGCAAATATGACATTTCTATACAGTTTGGATTCCTGCTGTGATTTTAACCCATCATTACAATACTAAAGGAAACTAGATCAGAGCAAAAATCCTTCCTGTAAAATTACAATTTCATGCAAATGAGGTAGCATGCATTAAGTTATTACTTTCATGCAAATATGACATTTCTATACAGTTTGGATTCCTGCTGTGATTTTAACTCATCATTACAATACTAAAGGAACCTAGATCAGAGCAAAAATCCTTCCTGTAAAATTACAATTTCATGCAAATGAGGTAGCATGCATTAAGTTATTACTTTCATGCAAATATGACATTTCTATACAGTTTGGATTCCTGCTGTGATTTTAACCCATCATTACAATACTAAAGGAAACTAGATCAGAGCAAAAATCCTTCCTGTAAAATTACAATTTCATGCAAATGAGGTAGCATGCATTAAGTTATTACTTTCATGCAAATATGACATTTCTATACAGTTTGGATTCCTGCTGGGATTTTAACTCATCATTACAATACTAAAGGAAACTAGATCAGAGCAAAAATCCTTCCTGTAAAATTACAATTTCATGCAAATGAGGTAGCATGCATTAAGTCCTTCCTTTCATGCAAATATGACATTTCTATACAGTTTGGATTCCTGCTGTGATTTTAACTTATCATTACAATACTAAAGGAAACTAGATCAGAGCAAAAATCCTTCCTGTAAAATTACAATTTCATGCAAATGAGGTAGCATGCATTAAGTTCTTCCCTTCATGCAAATATGACATTTCTATACAGTTTGGATTCCTGCTGTGATTTTAACCCATCATTACAATACTAAAGGAAACTAGATCAGAGCAAAAATCCTTCCTGTAAAATTACAATTTCATGCAAATGAGGTAGCATGCATTAAGTTATTACTTTCATGCAAATATGACATTTCTATACAGTTTGGATTCCTGCTGGGATTTTAACTCATCATTACAATACTAAAGGAAACTAGATCAGAGCAAAAATCCTTCCTGTAAAATTACAATTTCATGCAAATGAGGTAGCATGCATTAAGTCCTTCCTTTCATGCAAATATGACATTTCTATACAGTTTGGATTCCTGCTGTGATTTTAACCCATCATTACAACACTAAAGGAAACTAGATCAGAGCAAAAATCCTTCCTGTAAAATTACAATTTCATGCAAAAGAGGTAGCATGCATTAAGTTATTCCTTTCATGCAAATATGACATTTCTATACAGTTTGGATTCCTGCTGTGATTTTAACCCATCATTGCAATACTAAAGGAAACTAGATCAGAGCAAAAATCCTTCCTGTAAAATTACAATTTCATGCAAATGAGGTAGCATGCATTAAGTTCTTCCTTTCATGCAAATATGACATTTCTATACAGTTTGGATTCCTGCTGTGATTTTAACTCATCATTACAATACTAAAGGAAACTAGATCAGAGCAAAAATCCTTCCTGTAAAATTACAATTTCATGCAAAAGAGGTAGCATGCATTAAGTTATTCCTTTCATGCAAATATGACATTTCTATACAGTTTGGATTCCTGCTGTGATTTTAACCCATCATTGCAATACTAAAGGAAACTAGATCAGAGCAAAAATCCTTCCTGTAAAATTACAATTTCATGCAAATGAGGTAGCATGCATTAAGTTCTTCCTTTCATGCAAATATGACATTTCTATACAGTTTGGATTCCTGCTGTGATTTTAACCCATCATTACAATACTAAAGGAAACTAGATCAGAGCAAAAATCCTTCCTGCAAAATTACAATTTCATGCAAAAGAGGCAGCATGCATTAATTATGTTCTTCCTTACATACAAACATGAAAAAGTTTAGATTTTTAGTAATGTTGTTAATCCTAAAAATATAAACCTGTTGACAGAAAATTAAAAACATTTTTAAATATTTGTTATGGTATCATAAATAAATTTTCTAAACCCAAGTATGTCGAATTCAGTTTCTAAAGATAAATTTTTGATTCTTTGATGCACATAGTAACAAATAAAGGCACCACAATTCATATTGTCTGTCTGTCTTACACAAGGAGGAAATTTAAGCGTACATTTAATCGAGTTGCAAAATAATTTAATTATTGCCAAACACCAATTAATCATTAATTGAGTTGAAGCTTTACTAACTGAGTCGTTTAAAGGATCGTAAAATTCTAAGGTATAATTCTGAATATCTAAAATAATTAAAAGCCAATGCTCATTAGCATTAGCAGGCAAAAATATAATTTCATGTTTGACAATTTCATTAGTACAAAGAACTGGTAATGTGACCCCACTCATGATCAAAGAGGAATTAATTGCCTCAACGGAGCCAAAAATGTTTGAGGATTTTACTAAATTGTAAACAAATGCATCAATTATAGAATCCTATAGCCAACCTTTACGAAAATGTACAGAAGCTGATTTTAAAAGAGTTTCTTCTTCTGTAGTTATGAAAAGATCCAACGACTTTAGCATGTATTTTTTTATCTCTAAGTTATTAACTTTTAACTCGCAAGCTATAACATTATTTTTATCCAATGTTTTAAATTTAGAAAAATTGCACACATTTTCAGCTGGTAAATTATTTGTATTTAATGCATTAAAAAAGTCTTCTGAGGGGGTCACTGTACCTAACAAAACAGCATGAATATATTTCCTAAATCTGTTAGTATCAAATTGCTTTTTAACACTAGATCCATGAATTAATTGGTGTGCATAAAAACAAACAAACACATCACAATTAATTGAATCTTGTTGTAATACATGCAAAGGGGAGTTAATAGTCCAATCATTACATAAATATAGTTTACACAAATAACATTTTACATTGTTCAAAATTTGAGTATAGTGGGAAATATTATTGTTACACAATGGATCATAAAAATCTATCATTTTGCTCTCTTTATTTACGAATACTAAACACCAATGATCATTTATACAAACTGGTAAAAATAAGAATTTGTAAGAACTGATTAATGTATTTTCTATTTGTAATACATCACCTACTGCAATGCCATTGATAATTAAACTTGTTAAACCAGAATCGATTAAGATAAAACTATTGTTAATTGTACATGATAAATAAATGAAAGCATCAATAATTACATCATACACCCATCCCTTGACAAAATCTTTACATTTTAATTTTAAAGTCCTTACTTCATCATCACTAAGAAACGGATCAAGTGATTTTAATGCAGGGTGATTTAGTTTATATATCCCAACATTTTTAGTAAATGTTTTAGTTTCATAGTCTAAATCAGTAAAGGGCTTGTTTTTAGATATTTTGGCTTGTTTACAAGGGGGCATGTTTGGGCAAGGATCATCAATATCTTCAGAGAACAGGGGCCTTTTAGAACTTTTTCTAGGGAACATTGTACTTTTGTGTTTTTTACCAGTTTTGTAGAAATTTTGACGCTCAAAATTTTGATTAGGAGCCACCTTGGAATGAGGAATATCATTTGCCTGAGTCTTAGAGTTTAAAACACCACGGCATCCAGCAACAAGTGACTGCAAAGTTGTGTAAACATTATCAAGCATAAACTCTTGAACTTGTGGATCATTCAAGCTCTGTGATAATGTATCCCACAACCTTTTACAAGCTTCTACTTTGTTAACTCTGGATCGTGGAGTATGGAATTCTATTGGAATTAATTTTGACTCAAATGATTCAATTGAATTTGTTTCTATTTCTGAAGAGTCACTTGAATATTCATCAATATTAAGATTAGACTTGGGTTTCGAAAGTAAGTGAACTTTATGTATATGTTTGCACAAATTAAATACATCAGGGCAATTGCAACTGTACATATGACTGCACAAAAGTGAACAGCTTCTTTCTACACATTTGAGATAGCAATGATCGACCATCGGACAATTACTGTTAACTAGTTTTACTATATAGGTTTTGCGCTTTATGGATTGTGATTTCACAGACCAAGTATTGTTAGAAATATTAAGGATATCTTTATTTGGGATTTTTAAACCTTTCTTGTGCCTAACTTCAATGTCTTGGATATTTTCCTTAGGTGGAACACTATTTAAAATTCTGCATTTGTAATTTAAAAAGTGATCTTTCTCACTATCAAAGAGTACCTTAACCAATGTGTCTTCTATTGAATTTACGACCGAAATAAACAGTTTTTAATTGGTTATGGAAAGATTCACAGTGATTATTTGTTTCTATTGAAGCATGAAAATATCTCCTGTAAGATGTGGCCCATAATTCACATCGATTGTAATAATTATCTTTAAAATATTTTACTACCTCCAAACAATTTTCAGAACATTTAAGAAACTCATTACACAGATAATGAAACTGATTAAGGTCTTTTTCATTTAACAAATTTCGCAATTTTAATTTTAAAGCATTCCGCTGCTCTTTGTTAGCCACACATGAATTTAGTTGCCTATTCCACGATCGTAGTATGTGCCACTTACATAGTAAATGCTTAACACCTTGCCCAAACACTCTTTCAAATGCACTAAATGTGGTCCGGTCATAACACAATTTACCTTTAAATTTGGAACGCGACACTTGAGACTCTTAAAGAGGCAAATCATTGTATCAGAGTTTAAGGAATTGGTGATAAAATGGGCAACAGGATAACCATGGCCAAATTCATCAGAGACTATCAAATTAATCAAGTAAAAATTGTATTGATTCGTTTTGTGTGTTGAATCAATGCATAATGCCCTAGAGCAAGACTTGGTCATCATATCTCTTTGTTCTTTTGTTTGAAAACCCAAAGCAAAAGAAGAATTACTATTGTGTAAAAAATCTAAATCAGGAGGACCATACAGGGTATTGGAACCTTGAGGTTTAAAAATTAATACAGGGTCATAATCCTCAATCCTAAGCTCTGCAACAAGAGCAGCGACAGAAATCGCATCATTTTTAGGCTGCAGTGCACAACGCATGTATCGAGAATAGGCCTGTATTGATTTACGTGAAAGGAACACTTCTTTCACAGGAAAAAATTCTCTGCAGTCACGATTTCCCAAACCATCCCTTAAAAGTAATTGAATTTTACGAATTGGAATAGAAAGCAACAAATTGGATTTAATTAGATCTCTTACGCTTTGTTTCAAAGGTTGATACTTACAATTTTCAAATTTAAGAGAATGATTGTGATTAGGATTATAAGAAACAGAAACTAAGTCTTTTTGCTCACAGGCACAAATCCGAACTGGACAGTTTAATTGAGGTAATGTACCTTTTAAATTTCTACAGTAGGTTTTTCTGTAGACATCAAGCTTAGATAATGGAACATTAAACTGACAAGAGTAATAATGGAAAACTTTGGAACCACGTATTTTACTTCCTGTTGTTTTCTTAAATGATGTAAAAGTAGAAGTGCCTTCTAACTCTAACCAATTTTGAAAGCTGTTCATAGAATCAAAGGATAGAAGTTTGAGATTACTTGAATTGTGTACTTCATTTAAATGTCTATTTAAACGTCCGAGGTGACTAAATGGTCTACCACATTCTGGAAAAACGCAATGATGGACCTCTTGCTCATTACTTAAATTACAAAACTGTTTATGAATATCTAAGTCCTGCATATTCTTGAAAAATTTACCACAAATCTCACATTTCCAAAAGTCTACAGTTTTATCTAGGATCCCAGGACATGCTTTTAAATGTCGATTAAGGCTAAACTTGTTTGAAAATGTTTTTAAGCATTTCTTGCATTTGTTTTCACTTAAATTAGAATCTTGTGAGCACTGAATGGGTTTACATCCCTTTTTATGATTAAAAAATGATGCTTTTGAACGATATAACTTTAAACAAATCTTACATTCACGAGGATAAGAAATTTGGGGATTTAAGTTACACCTTTTAAAGTGTTTACGGAAAGATTCCTTTGACTTATAGAGTCTTTCACAAGATTCACATTTTCTCGGGTATACGGTATTGTTCAGTGGATCCTGGCATTCCTTACCCCCTCCAGTTTTACTATGAGCAACAAAATTATTCAGACATGAGCAAATTAATGTAGGGTTTACAGTAGAAACAGAATGAGAAGGTGAAAATTTTGAAACACAAGATTTAGTGCAAGTGGATACCATAACAGAAGTGTTAGTAAACACAGGTTTAATAGAAAGAGCATCTGATACAGATGAAGAGTTACAAGAATTGTTAGAAAGGACATGCTTTATAGTGATTCTACCAGCAACAACATCAGAATACAAAGGTTTAGAAAGAATGGATGAAAGGTGGAAAGCATCAGAAAGGACAGGTTTCAAAGAGGTTTTATTGGAAATAGCAAGCACAGAAAGAGGTTTAAGAGAATGCGAACCTTTTGAAGAAGTGTTACAAGCATTGTTAGAAAGGATAGGTTTCAAAGAGGTTTTAATGGAAACAGCAGGCACAGAAAGAGGCTTAAGAGAAAGCGAACCTTTTGAAGAAGCATTACAAGCATTGTTAGAAGGGATAGGTTTCACAAGGGTTTTACTAGCAACAGCAGGAGACAAAGAAGTTTTAACAGAAACGGCAGATGAAGAGTAATAAGAGTTGTTAAGGATGGATTTGACAGAATTTTTATTAGCAACAGCACACACACACACACACACACACACACACAGAGAGAGAGAGAGAGAGAGAGAGAGAGAGAGAGAGAGAGAAGACAAAGGAGGTTTAGCAGGGGTTTTAATAAAAACAGCAGGAGGCAAAGAAGGTTGAACAGAAAGAGCAGACAATGAGTTTTTAGGGATGGGTTTTACAGAGGTTTTATTAGAAACAGCAGAGAGGAGATTTAACAGAGGTTATATTAGAAACAGCAGATTTAACAGAGGCTTTATTAGAAACAGCAGGAGATTTAACAGATGTTTTATTAGAAACAGCAGATTTAACAGAGGCTTTATTAGAAACAGCAGATTTAACAGAGGTTTTATTAGAAACAGCAGGAGATTTAACAGAGGTTTTATTAGAAACAGCAGGAGATTTAACAGAGGTTTTATTAGAAACAGCAGGAGATTTAACAGAGGTTTTATTAGAAACAGCAGGAGAGAAAGGAGGTTTTGCAGGGGTTTTAATAAAGACAGGAGGAGGCAAAGAAGGTTTAACAGAAAGAGCAGATGAAGAGTAACAAGAGTTTTTAAAGATGGGTTTAACAGAGGTTTTATTAGAAAGAGCAGGAAGCAAAGGAGATTTAACAGAAATAGCAGATGAAGAGTAACAGGAATTGATAGAATGAACAGGTTTCATAGATATTTTATTGGAAACAACAGCAGAATACAAGGGTTTAGAAACAGCAGATGGAGAGTAACAAGTAGAATTGATAGAATGGACAGGTTTCGCAGAAAGGTTATCAGAAACAGCAGAAAGCATAGGAGATTTAAGAGAGAGAGAGTAGGTGTAGAGTTACACTGAACAGGTAAGTTAGCAACTGGCAAAGAACTAACCTTCTTACAGATTGCAGCATCCATAGCAATCAGTCCTTTTAATGTTTTCACAAACATTCTTGCCAGGTAGTTGTTGCCTTTTCTGTTGAGATGCAATCCATCTCTGCCCCAAAGACCTTCCCATGAACCGAGAGACTGACAAAAATAAAACGCCTCTCGGCTCAGGCAAGCCTTTTCCACTTCCGCGTTGACAACTTTTGTCTTTGCGTTCACGGACATCAGATGAGAAGACAGAGCACAACGGGATCGAAAATCTAAAAAAAAATCAGGACCACGAGGTATGATCCCAGAAACAACCACCTTGACTCCAGCATGTAGACGCGAGATTTCCTGCAAAAGCATGGTGTATTTCTGAAGAATTTCAGAAACATTGTGCCATTAAGATTATTAGTTCCCACATGAAATAATATCCAATCATATCGATCTAATCCACTAAGTTTACCTGTTAACCTTTCTATTGTAGCACCTGGAAATGAAATGAGATCAACTTCATGATCAGACAATTCATCGGTCAAGTATTCCTTCAAATACTTGACCATAGAATCGCCAACGATGAGCAGTCTCATTATTAACAAATATATATATTACGTTTGAGAGCTCAAAATAAAACACAGAATTTTATACGCTTTTGAAAAAAACAAATGTACACAATTATTCAAGTAATACCTAAGAAATAAAACACAATAAATATCAAAACAGAAATAACAAAATCCAAGAAACAAATGAGAATTGAACCACGTAAATAGCTGATTTTTGTTCAACAATATGGCGGCGACAAACAAGCAGCACTAATGCGGTTGAAGTCGCGAAACGAAATGGCAATTTTCTTCGAAAATGACGCCAAATTTTTGGCAAAAGAATTCATGCCAAATTTTCTCGGAAGATTCCAGATGATTCGCCCATCTGTCTGTGATGTCTCGAACTGACAACAAATGGTGAGTCATGGAGACGAAGGACCAATCAGCACGCGGACCAAAAAGGAAATGTGTTTCTACACATCAGCTGGGAGTTACAGTCTGTAACTCCCATTAAAAAGGGGACACAACGAGAAAGTCTCTCTTGGCTTTTTTTCTTGTGAATGGACATGCGGACAATCTGATCTGTCTGCTAAAGGGGCTTTTGCTGGAGGTGGACAGTGCAGACGCCATCGAGAGTCATTCTAGCGATCGGTAATAATACAACTCCTGGAGCCAATTTTTTTTTATCCCTTCTACCTCTTTCTTCTATTTTTTTCGTTCCTGCCTCCTCTTATAGGAACATTAATATATAATATTATAAATTTAAGGTAGAGCCAATTATGTGTCGTGCAGTTGATTTTTGTTAGATGTAATATTGTTAATTATTGTAAAATCATTATTACCTTAAAATGCTTATGCTTAAATAAATAATCCATGTTTTAGATTTTTAAATCTTTTGACTTTGGGCATTTTTTTTTTACTCGTCAACACAAAAACAGCATGTATCAGGTTTACCTGAATATTGTTTTAATCCTACAATGCATTGTGTAATCACTATATTTCATTGGCCATTGCATCGCAACCTATGTAGCGATTGCTTCTTGCTACACAGCAAGGAGAATTTGGTGGCGTGACGGTTCTGATACATTGAAGTGCTGTATGTGATGACGTGTGGGAAGGAATGCTATCCATGTAAATTACATATGTTCTTTTTATTACCGTGTGCATTCTTAAATTTTTTAGTGTGTATTTTGATATTTGTATTTTAAGAGGGGCGTGTGAGTGAAATCCTTTTATTATGACCAACACCACTGAGGATTCGGATGTGTTGAAAAACCCATCTCTTTTATCCTTAATTCCAAATTTACACGGGGCAAATGCGAGGGAGTTTTTCAAGGCTTTAGATCAAATTGCGATTTTAGGAGGCTGGGCAAAAAACCACTTAATAGTTATTCTCAAATTGAAATTGGAGGGCCGAGCAAAAAAGTATTACGAAGCATCATTGGTAACTTCTGATTTGGACTATAAGGGTCTCAAGCAGAAATTTATTGGGCAGTTCGAGGAAACTCATTCCTTCGCTACAAAATTTGCACTTTTTGCCTCAGCGGTCCAATCTGAAAATGAAAGGGCGAAGGACTTTGCCTCACGAATTGAAGACATGTCCAGTTTTGAGGAGGAATCAATTCCGAGCGGACTACGAGAGAAAATGACTCTCTCACAATTTGTAGCTGGCGTGAAGCCTAACATTAGGGCGCAACTCACGATTGAAAGCCCCTCAACCTTTTCGGAAGCGCGGGACATAGCCCAGAAAATTGAAAAAGCTCAGAGCATTTTAACACCAAATTTTAATATAATTGCGGGTGAATGTCAAAATCGTGAGGCTGTGAGTGTAGCGAGTGAGTGTTTATCAAAATCACTGGATCTGGTAACGCAGCAACTTGAAAAAATAAGTTGTCGTTTAGACACATTAGAAAAAGAGAAATTATCAGATAAGGGACCTAGGGAGTCAAACTATACCAGAGATAGAAGGGGACAAACTGGTCCGTGTTTTTACTGTGGGATACATGGCCACTTTGCAAGAGAATGCAGACGTAGGCAAGCCGAAGCAAATAATTCTTCAAGATATGGCCCTAACGCATGGCAAAATAATGGAAACCCTAGGAGTAGACCAAATAATGGGAGTCGCCCAAACTAATTCAGGGCGGAGTTAGGTTCGGATCCCTAGACTCCTTTGCAGCCAGCGTCGATCCAAGTAATGGAGAAACAGAATTTTCTTCATGCACCCTACCAGCAATAAATGTTACTATGGAGAATAAAAAATGTAGAGCTTTGGTGGATACGGGTGCCACCATGAACTTGATTTCGGCTTCCTTATTTTCAAAGTTGTCCAAATTTAAGGTAATTGATGCTCCTCCTGTTAACATTAAGACTATTACAAACACAGGAATTTTGGCTAGAGGTGTTATAGGAGGAAATTTTAAAATAGATAACAGTGTATTTTATACTCACTTCGTTATTGCATCTGCAGATTTGTCACCGGCTTTTGATATTATTTTGGGTCTGGATTTTCTGAATAAATATAACTTTCATTTGGATTGTGGAAATAATGAACTTTCAAATAACAGTGTAAAGGTTAAATGGGGTTTTAACAGATCCATTTTTGATACTGGTAATTTGAATTCTTCTGTAAGTGTTCAGAAAAATCAGTGTCAGAATTATGTAAATGGTGAGGATGAAAATCTCGGTATAAATCATGTTTGGGATCAGAGTGATATGATAGGTAAGGTTTTTAGAAAAACCACAATCCCCCGGCTTCTACTCAAAGATATGTGGCTTTAAAAATAGAAAAGGGAAAAAATAATCTTAGGTTAGGTCAAACTTTGTTACTGGAAAAACATCAGAATTCCTCTTCATATTTAATTGCTAGGGCTGTTTCAAATCTAGAGGAGGAGGATAAGTGTTTAGCTTTGGTGTTAAATTTAAATGATAAACCTCTAACACTGAATAAGGGAATGTTAATTGCAAAGATTTCTCCTATTCATTACAGTGCGAGGGAAGAAAACATTAATGCATTACAAATGGAAAATGATAAAAATTTTGAATGGGATAAAAATATAGATCTATCGCATCTAACTAATGATGAAAAGAATAAGGTTCTCAACTTGTTAAAAAAATATAACTCGGTATTTGCTCAGGATATAAGTGAATTGGGTGAATGCTCTATTGTACAACATGAAATTCAATTAACTGACCATAATCCTACTCGACAGAAGCCATATAGAGTGCCATATAGTCAAAAGGCTGAAATGAAACGCCAGATAAATATTCTTTTGGAGGCAGGCATTATACAACCCTCCACTACTGCTTACGCAGCTCCTGTTCTTTTGGTTAAGAAGTCGGATGGCTCCTTTCGCCTAGTGGCTGACCTTCGAAAACTTAATGAAAAAACCATTCCTGATAATTTTCCTTTGCCTAATTTGACTGAAATGGTCGATATGTTGTCTGGTGCCAAATATTTTACTTCCATGGACTTAACCTCCGGTTTCCATCAAATGAAAATGCATCCCGAATATGCTCACCTTACAGGCATTAGTACGGAATGTGGCTTATTTGAATAAAAACGTCTCCCCTTTGGGTTAAAGAATGCCAGTGCCAGTTTTCAAAGACTCATGAGCATTGTGCTAGCTGGTCTTTCTGATCTTCAAGTAGGTTGTTACATTGATGACGTTATTATCGCTTCAAAAACTGTGGAGGAGCACATCTCCAGATTAGAATTGGTTTTTCAAAGACTTTTAACTGCCAATTTAAAGGTTAAGCCAACTAAGTGTTCCTTCTTGCAATTAGAAGTGACTTATCTGGGACACACTGTTAAAGAGGGAAGGGTTTTTCCAGATGATAAAAATTTGGACTCAATTAAAAAGGCTCTCCCCCCGAGAACAAAAAAACAAGTCAGATCGTTTTTAGGATTAACAGGTTTTTACAGGCGTTTTATACCTAACTACTCTCAAACTGCCTTGCCATTGACTAATTTAACTAGGGACAAAACTGAATTCATTTGGTCTGATAGAGAACAGACGGCATTTGAGTCACTCAGAAACTGCTTAATCTCCAAGCCATGTCTAAGTCTGCCTGATTTTTCCAAGCCATTTGCTTTATGCACTGATGCTAGTAAATACGCATTGGGTGCTGTTCTCATACAGGAAGATGAGACTGGTTTTCAACACCCTGTAGCCTTCGCTTCGAGAAAATTGGGTCCAACTGAGATAAACTATTCTGTAGTAGAGAAAGAAACTTTAGGGGTGGTGTATGGGGTAACTCAGTTTAAAAATTATTTATATGGAAATAATTTTATTGTGTATTCTGATCAGCAATGTTTATCGAGAGTTAAGAATTTTAAAGACCCTACCTCTAGAATCTCTCGGTGGTTATTAACTCTACAACAATATTCATATAAAATAATTCATAAACTTGGTCGTTTAAATCTCATGGCGGACTATCTCTCACGTGCGTCTTATGAAAAGGGGGAAAATTCAAATACAGTTACTCAAGAAGTTCATGCTGCAGATATTCAGTTCGGTTCTTTTAATTTGCAGTCTATTCCAACTAAAGAGATTATAGACAAGCAGAATAAGGATTCTTTTTGTAACAATATTAAGGCTAAATTGGCTTCCAATTTTGTTTTTGCTCAAAACTCGCCAAAATTCTTCATGAGGGAAGGTTTGCTGCTTTGTTATAGAGAATCTACCGGTCGACATAACACTAAGGCTAAACTAGTTGTTCCCGATTCTTTAATTCATTTGGTTTTGAACCTGTGCCATGACTGCAATGCTGTTGCCCATTCGGGTCTCGCACGTACACTCAAAAGAGTGAAACAAATTTTTTTCTGGCATGGTTTTTACCGTCAAGTAAAAAATTATGTTGCATCGTGCCATTCCTGTATTCAACGCAGAGGTTTCCACAAAAACGTCAGGGCTCCTATTCAAAAAATTCCCACTGCGGATTATCCCTTCCAAAAATGTGCGTTTGATGCTGTGGGTCCATTAGTCATGTCAAATCAGGGAAATAAATACATCATTGTAATCTCTGATTATTTCACGAGATATGCTGAGGCATATCCTCTCCCAAATATTCAGAGCTCTACTGTTGCGGGCGTTCTAGTCGATTTCATTTCTCGTCATGGCCTAATGCAAACTCTATATTCTAATAGGGGTTCGAATTTCTTGTCGGAGGCAATGATGCAAGTATACAAGACATTGGGTATTGCCAAACAACAAACGTTGGCTTACAATCCACGGTGAAATGGTCTTGTAGAGCGCTTAAATAAAACATTAATTGAGACACTCAGTCATCTCGTTTCTGATACTCAGGAGGACTGGTGTCAACACGTACCTTTAGCCCTTATGGCCTTTCGAAATGCTTTCCATCGAACAGTTCGAGACTCCTGCTTTTCTGGTATATGGTAGAGATCCTGTAATGCCCTATGATCTCATCTTTTCTGATCCTGTTAGAACTTATAGTGATACTCCTTCCTATGCTCAAAACTTGGTAAATCGCCTTCAGTCCAGCTTTGCTATGGTAAAAAGTCACTTAGACCTCGCTGCTGACCAAATCCAACAAAAACAAAAGCCCTTGCCAAAGTCAAAACAGATTCAGGTTGGAGATCTTGTGTACCTTCACACTCCTAAAATAAAACTTCACACATCCAAAAAGCTGGCAAAACAAAATCAGGGACCTTTTCGTGTTTTAAGCAAATACAGTCCAGTTATTTTTGAAATTCGTCATATATCTCAGCCTGGCAATATTCAGAAAGTGCACTTAAATAGAATAATTAAAGTCCTCGAAAGAGACACATTTCCTTGTACTGAAGATGTTGACGAACTTCAGTCTAAAGGGATAGAAATTAAGGAAAATGATAATGAACTTATTTTAAAACAATACCCTCCTTGCATATTGCCAATGGTTGATTCAGGGCATGATGGTATTTCTCATAACTATATGCCAACTAGTGTTAATGTTTCTTTACAAGAAAATTCACCTACGCCTTCAAATTCGGAGGATATTATTGCTCAGAACCATATGCCTTCAAATCATCAAGTTTCTATTCCAGAAAACCCACCCTCTCCTTTAAATTCAGACGAGGTTATAACTCAAAACGTTGAACCTACAAATAGTAACATTTCTTCGCGGGAAAAATTACAGACTCCTTCAGATTTATCTCGTATTTTAAGGCCAAGAAATGTGGCGGGTTTTGTAGTAAAACGCTAGGATAATTGTTCAAATTTTTGTATTTTTTGATATTTCGTTGTGTTTTGACATTCAAAAGTATAGACATTATTTTTATGGTTTAAAATGTGACAGGTTTTAATATAGCCCTACATCCTTTTAATCTCAGTAGGATAGAGGTTTAAGTAGGTACAGTTTCATGTATTGCTGTGTTTATATCGTATTTAAAAACCTTTATCGTTCACTTTGTAACACTTTGGGTGGTTGTTTACGTTATCTTTTCTCTCCAAAATTTTCTGTGTTTCTGAACATGTCATGTTCATGATGAGTGTTTTTTTTAAACAAATTGTCAGGTGACCTTAAATGTCTTGGTCCTTTTTCCTGATGTCTGTTTTATTCTTGCCACTCCCAGTTTGTCTTACGATTTTCTGTTCTTGTAAATAGTTATTTTTTTTTTTGGAATGGTTGTAAATAGTTGTTATGCTGTTCCACATGTTTGAAACTTGGTTATTCATCGCTGCGTATTTTAACCGCATTTATTACTTCAGTTATTATTGTATTGTACATTTGTTTTGTGTATTCAGTCTTATTCTTCTGCATTTTTGAGGTACCTTCAATCCTTTACACTTGTACAGATATCATCTTAGATCATTCTTGGCAAACCCTTCTGCTTGGCTTAAATGTTTCCAAAAAGATACCGATGAAATTTTTGCTCTTCGCTGCTTTTAATCTAACTGGGTGTTGTAATATAAATTTAGTTTATAAATTCTTTCAGAAAATAGTACTTTCAACTTTAAAATCTTAATTCCATGTTACCTTTCCAATTTGGTTTGAATTTCGATGAGTCGACGCATCGTTGTTTCTCTGATTGTTGGGTTTCATTTTATTGCAAGTTGGTGTGGGTATTGCCAGCTGGTCTGACTTTATTCACACTTGTTGCTTGTGATTTTTTTCTCTGTGTTTATCCTGGTTAAAACAAAACTTTTTTTTTGCAGTGAAATTTTCTTTTTAATTTTTTAATTTTTATTTTGTGCAATATCAATTTTTTTTTAAAACTTTTTTTTGTTGTATTTCCTAAATTAACTGGTTTCTTGCGGTGATGAAAATAAATGCACGAGCAAAGGGTTTTGGTTTAATTCCGGGAGTATAGGTATTAAATGCTACACGGGTATTTTTCTAAACTTATGTGCGTCTAGACAGTGAATGTTAGTATTTAGAGACAGCTGAGGGTACTTGCTGAGTGTTTTGTAATAATAGGTAGATTTCTACGTTATTGTTTGGTCTATTATGGCATACAAGTGCCATGGTTGGTTCGGAGTGCTTAGAAATCACTGTTCGAGATTAAAAGTGTAGCTTATGGTTAGGTGTTATAATAACAGGATGTTTAAAATTATGTATTTTTTAATCTAGTTTCTGTGCCTAATGTAAAATATATATATACATCCACTAGGTTTTCTTGGGAGACAATGGTGTCTAGGTTTACCCTACTTTCCCCTCTTCTTTTTTTTTTTTTGTATATGTTTCGTATCAGGGTTGCGTATCCATCCTTAAACTTTGGGTGTTATTCGGTAATTTTATTTTATTTTGAGATAAAAATAAATTTTTTTCGGAAAGGGTAGGATATTTGTTGTGTTGCAATAAGTTTTTTATTTCCAGTAATTTAACTTTGGAGTTCTTCTCTTATAAAGGGTTTCATTACATCCCCTTTTGTATATTTGTAGTGTAAATGTATACTTTTAAATAGTTGGAAGTACGGAAGAGATGCTTGGCCTGTAAAACCCTTAAAAATTATTAAGCTTTCATTTAAGTATTATATTGTGCTTTTTCTATCCACTGTTTGCTTTACTTTCCTGTGGGATATGTTTTTAACCAGAGGCTTCCTCTGGTTCTTTTTTCGGCTCAAATGATTCCAAGTGCATTGCTATGAAGGTGTCCTGTCTTTAGTCAGCTATTGTCCCTTTCTCGAAACGAAGCTTTTTTCGTTCCTCCCAACACCCCTTTGCAGCAGACCCATAAAACTATTCCCCCTCTCTGAAGGAATTCGGCAGAGGTAGGGTCAACGCTCAAGTTCATCGTCCGACAGCGGTCTGCGCCCCACCCCGACCCCCCCAAATTGCGGGTGGACTCCGGCCAGATGCAGAAACGAAGAAGCGATCAGCATCCCGGGGCCAATGACAAAATTTGCTTGCTAAAATGGAATCCATCCCAAAACTTCTGGAAGGATGGTGACAACAGGAGAGTGATGGTATAAAAAAGGGGACACAACGAGAAAGTCTCTCTTGGCTTTTTTCTCTTGTGAATGGACATGCGGACAATCTGATCTGTCTGCTAAAGGGGCTTTTGCTGGAGGTGGACAGTGCAGACGCCATCGAGAGTCATTCTAGCGATCGGTAATAATACAGCTCCTGGAGCCAATTTTTTTTTATCCCTTCTACCTCTTTCTTCTATATTTTTTGTTCCTGCCTCCTCTTATAGGAACATCTATATATATAATTCTCTTACGTGGCTTAACAAAAAGACGTTATTTGTAATCGCGTTTTGGCAACACTGTACGATTGTTTGTTTATCGTCTCGTGCATCGATTGAATTTATAGCGTTATCGGATGAAATTTTATTGAAAAAAGAAAAGGAAATTTTAATGAGCTGTTGCAGTTAGTTTATAATAGAAATCAAAGAAAGCGGAGGATCTTTTCCGGGCCATTTTAAAAACGGTCCTTTTCAGGGCCAACAATTATAGTTCAACAAGACGCTTGCACTACAACTTTCGGCAACAAACTCAATGAAAAAGTGTGGGTCGTTTGAGTGCTGGGAAAATGTACACACAAACAACATGCTGGGTATTCAATTTCCAAAGCAACGCTCACATTTCGAGTCAAAATTTACGCAAAGTTTTCATTTGAATTCTGATTTTAGAGATACTGTATATATTTTTTCTGTAATACAGCAAATTTAGATTTGAAAAACATTTTTTTTGGTAACATATTTTCTAAACAATCCCTTCTGCTAGGACACATGTCTTCATTGAGGCGAGCGAAGCGAGCATAGGTTCGCGCAGCGAACCAATGAGGATTGCGAAGCAATCCTCCGGGGGTTGGCGAGCGTTAGCGAGCAGGGGGCAGGCCCCCTAGTTAATATATAATATTATAAATTTAAGGTAGAGCCAATTATGTGTCGTGCAGTTGATTTTTGTTAGATGTAATATTGTTAATTATTGTAAAATCATTATTATCTTAAAATGCTTATGCTTAAATAAATAATCCATGTTTTAGATTTTTAAATCTTTTGACTTTGGGCATTTTTTTTTTTACTCGTCAACACAAAAACAGCATGTATCAGGTTTACCTGAATATTGTTTTAATCCTACAATGCATTGTGTAATCACTATATTTCATTGGCCATTGCATCGCAACCTATGTAGCGATTGCTTCTTGCTACACAGCATCAGCATGAAGAGATTTCTTTAAAAGCCCAAAACTCTGTAATAAATAACACATCGGGCTTAATTTTTCAGGAAAGGCAAGGTACACATTTAGAACCATATGATCTAGGAGATAGAAAAAACAACAACATAACTTCAGTTCAAACTTTAATTCTTTTTTTCGTCTGCTGAAATATCGTTCCTCTGTAAAATCAAACGGAAACGGAAAAAATAAATTTCGAATATGTCATATATTTATGCTGTTGCCATTCTAAGGAAACAATACAATTAAACATGTCATTAAATTCATTTAAAATGTTCTAGATTAAATTTTAAAATTCGGACTTCGCACAAAAATTGCAAAACATTGGGACTACCTGTGTGCCAAATCTCATTACTGTAAGTGCCATAGATTTGTCAGGACAGTCCACACACACAAACACTTCCTTTTATAATAGTAGAGATTATACACTCTCGCATTTAAAATGTGCTACATTTTTGTTAAAAGACATTTTTCCATGTTTTTGTTAAGAATATTTTTTTATATGATTCAATTTTAACAAACCTACCGAGTTTATAAAAACAAAATTGAAATCCAGACTCTTTTCTCTTTTATTCCTTCTGTCATGTGCACTTGCTATGGCAATTGAACATATGAAGGGCTCACCCGTATATATCCATTCGTCAATCTGCAGTCTTCACTGCATGATGTCTAACCATTTTTGGCCAATAGAATTTTCACCATAATTCTTTCAATTAATAGATGTGGAGTGCACATTTTCACACTATGCACTTACACTGGCGAGCCAAAACATTACGACCATCCCCACAGTTTTCAATGAACTCGTCTGGATGACGTGGAGGGCACATGATTAAGTGAGAATGGTATTTACCTGCTGCTGTAGAAGGTAAGTAATCATTCTTGCACTTAATTTTGCGAGTGATGGGAATAGCTGCTGATCTAAGCGAATTTGATAGAGGGCAGATCGTAATGACCCGAAGACTCGGAACGAGTATCACCGAAACTGCACGACTGGTAGGTTGTTCACGATCTGCCGTTGTTAGTATTCATGCAGAGGGGATAAATGACGGTGACACCAGCAGTAGACGCCAAAGTGTTGGTCGTCCATTCGTCATCAAAGATAAAGGAAGTCGGAGACTGTACCGCTTGGTAAAGCAAAATCGGCGCGCGAGACAATGGCTCAGCTGACAGTCCAATACAATGCAGGTCCAAGCGCAAGTGTTTCGGAATACACAGTTCAGCGGACACTGTTGGATATGGGACTGTGCAGCAGACGTCCCACTCGTGTGCCTCTGTTGACCAAGTGTCATCGTCAACTACGCCTACAGTGGGCCCGGGAACATCGAGACTGTACCATGGATGAGTGGAAGAGAGAGTTGCCTGGTCAGATGAATCCCGATTTCTCATTCATCACGACGATGGTCGTGTCAGGGTACGCCGTCTGCCAGGCGAACAGTTGCTCTCCTCTTGTACAGCAGGTCATGCACAGGCTGGTGGTGGCGGTATTATGCTTTGGGGGACGTTCTCATAGGCGACTCTGGGACCCATAGTTGTGGTAAAACAGACCATGAATGCTAGAACGAGTTGCAGCTGTTTTGCAGGCCAAATTAGGCGCAACGCGTTGTTGAGTAGTTGGTCATGATGTTTTGGCTCTTCAGTGTATAACACTAACTCACAATGCACATATAACACTACTCGGGAAATCTTGTGACAATCAGAGGGTTAATATTACTTCTTTTGGTTTGGTTGAAAACTTTAAGGGGCCACCATGGCCCACTGCATTAGCAGTATGCGAATTGTTGACTATTGCAGGTTCAATTCCTGTTGTCTTCGATAAATACGTGACTGTCTTTCTCTCATCTGTGTCGAGACCGCGGTAATGCAGTTGTAAGAGTAACAGATTACCAACCTGAAGGTTGGGAGCACGGATGCGATATCGACAACCAAACATCGATGTTCAAATTTTAAAACATCGATGTTGATATAACATCGATGTTCAATATTAAATCATCGATGTTCAATATTATATCATCGATGTTGATATTACATCGATGTTCAATATTAAAACATCGATGTTGATATTACATAGATGCTCAATATTAAAACATCAATGTTGATATTACATTGATGTTCAATATTAAAACATCGATGTTGATATTACATCGACCAAAAACCGTCGATGTTTTTAAACATCAGCATACGTAAACTCCCCCCCCCCCCTTCCACATATCTTAAAACTGGTATGGTAACCAGAAACATTAATGTTCGCCTGAGGGGAATTTTTAATTTGTCATATGCAGTGTTTATTAATTTTATCTAAGATCTTTTTAAACTGTCAGAACAAAATCGAAAAAATTAGTGTGAACAATTAACAAATCTTTTATTTTCCAATTAAATAATACAAAAGAAAATAATATTTCTAATAATTTGATACGAACTACTAACTATAAGTATAATTAGATAGGTACATAACAATAATTATTATTAGTTATTCTTAATTATTTATCAACTTATTGGAGGACATATCACACTTATTTTTATTTACTGTAAATAAAACATATTGGGGCCTATAATTATTATATGCCTCAATATTTGTTAGTAACAGTTTGTAAAAAAGGAAGTTTGTTAACTTTCTACATCTAAGGCCGACTTCTTTTTTCACTAACTAACCCACCAATTAGGGAAAAAAATATTTCTGATGGGACGGATATCACCATCACTGACAATTAACTAGTTGCACGGTAATTTTTCTTAGTTTTTACTGTGATACTTTTTAAATGAAACAAAAAAAAACATCGACAACGTAGAAACATCGACAACGTAGAAACATCGACAATGTTAAAACATCGATGTTGAACAAACATCGCCTCTAATAAATCGATGGTAAATGCATCGATGTATGTTTTATAAAACATCAACATCGATGTCGCAACCCTAGTTGGGAGTTCAAAACTCGGTACAACCAAAGTCCGTCATGCACGTGGATGCTGGTTTAAGTTACTTCTTTTCGTCGCCTGAAATGTACTCACGTTGGCGTGGTGTGTAAATTTGGAGAGTGGGGTGCCATGTCCTCGTCTCTTGAGCATGACTACAAATTATGAGAGGTTTGTCCTTTCCCGATTGATCACAGAACGTTGCCAATAGCTTGTTGTGTTGATACAGTGTGACGTTAAATAAACAAAATTTCATAAGACTTTTTCCCATCATCGAGTGAATGATGCGATAAGAATACAAGCACTTGTAAAAGAGAATTGAAAAAAAAATCAACGTGCCGGTCGATGTCAACCCCTTGGTAAGGCAGCTGCCTTGCCAGCTGGATGACAATTGCACTTTAAACGTGAGCTTAAAGAAGCACTTGGTTTATGTGGGATTCCATTCACTCTGAAAAATGCCTTGATATGTTGTTCTATGTATGATGATTGCATACACAATCCCATTTTGTTTCTCACACCATCCACACTTAGTTCTACGTAAATAAGTAGTAATAAGTATATAAATGAGTTACACATAGTAACTACGTAAACACAACACAGGTGCATATACATGTACCCAGAGTTTGTTGAGCCAAAGGCTAATGAACATCAGATACTAAGCGTACTATTGAGCGACCTTTTAGGGATAGCCGTGAACAACAATTTACCATATTCGTAATAAAAGAATTATGCACACTTTCTTTTCAAATGCATATCATTACCGTTTTCCGCTTTATAAACACACCAACTAATTTATAAACATTTATAAATATAAATTTTACTGCAACTGCCAGCTTAGTTTACAAACAGATAAGGACACGGAGTACAGTGCTCTCAGCAATGCGAACTGTACTCCGCCTTTTCTTCCTAAATCTAATATTCCCTTTCTTCCTAAATTTAATATTCCTTTTCTTACTATATCTAATATTCATTTTCTTCCTAAATCTAATATTTCTTTTCTTCCCAAATCTAACATTCCTTTTCTTTCCAAACCCAATATTACCTTTTTTCCCCAATATCTAATATCCCCCCCCCCCCATTTATTCCCAAATCTAATATTAATTTTCTTCACAAATATAATAAGGCCATGTTACAGGATATTTAACTGTTAATATTTTTATTAATTTATTGTAAACGTTTACTAAATGAGTAATTTATTTATTTATTGTAAACGTTTACTAAATGAGTAATTTATTTATTTATTGTAAACGTTTGCTAAATGAGTAATTTATTTATTTATTGTAAACGTTTGCTAAATGAGTAATTTATTATTTAAGTATTTATTGTAAACGTTTGCAAAATGAGTAATTTATTTATTTATTGCAAACGTTTACTAAATGAGCAATTTATTTATTTATTGTAAAAGTTTACTAAATGAGCTATTTATTTATTTATTGTAAACGTTTACTAATTGAGTAATTTATTTATTATAAACGTTTATTAAATGAGCAGTTTATTTTTTATTGTAAACGTTTACCAAATGAGTAGTTTATTTATTTATTGTAAACGTTTTCCAAATGAGTAGTTTATTAATTTACTGTAAAACATTTTTAAATGGATTATAAACATGTATTTTTAAACTATGATCCTGACGTATGCCATTTTATCGATCGAAATATGATTTAATTAGTTCTGCTATTTTGACGCGTGTCCCTTTTATAACTTTTACACATTTACACCAAAATCAATTTTTTACTACTTTACCTCTTTCTTAGTAATGTGTTAATTAATTGTAAAGCTTAAAATTAAAAATAGCAAATAAATATTTTACATGTTTGGTGTTCGAAATTAAAGTAGCGGTCAGAAACGTGTCGGTGTATTCTGGAAAAGTGCAATACATCTAAAATGTCTAGAGGAACCTATTAAACCACTATTCCGTGTTATAAAACTTACTTTTCGATAGAACGATGAAAAATCTATGAAATATTCAATGCAGAATAAATCTACTTTTCACATAACACAATTTTTAAGTATTGAATAACAAATGGCGTTGACTTTAAATCACAAGGTGGGCGTTCGAAGATCGTTTTGAACGTGGAGAGGTGTATTTGAGGAATACTCCCCCTGGAAATGAGTCGTATTAAATTGACTTCTGAAGCCCAGTGTAGACTCAATGTTAAAATTACGAGAAACGCTTCAATAAAACAAGACTTTCATGGTAGAGTATCTAGAGAAAAGTACACACATATAAAGAGAATCAAAGGGCTTTCGTAGAGGAAAGAGAATTCGCAATTTGGAGATGACTAAATTCGATATTTATGAAAGTAATGGAAAGTACATCGTGTTGGAAGAAAAATTACTGAACTTAAATTGGAAAATTGCACTCTCTTTCTCTTTGATTAAAGCATGTTGATGGTCTCTTGAGTTGTGTGTGAGCGTTCTCTTGATTAAACCTTGTATGAACTTTAAAAATGTCTTGCACTCTCAGCGTCCCGTGAGATTTCCAAGTAGTGTAGAGTTGCCCATTCCCATACAACACACATAATGACTAAATAGTCACATCGATGGGTTGATAGAATCTTAGGAAAGATTTATGTTCCTCAAGGAGACAAAATTGGTTATAAATCGTTCAGGAAAGACAGCAGAACAGATATATGAGTGCTAATGCCCTCAGACAGTTACTTATCCAGTAAAAAAGTAGTTACAATCTGAACTTTTTTAGTTGTAAGTTACATCTACCAGTTCCTCTAAACTTACAGACTCTTAAAAATATGATTGTTGTTGATAATCATATCTAACTTCCAAACATCTTGCCAGAAACTATAATTTTCAGACTTTCCAAACCAATTCTGTGTATGTAGATATTAGTAAATCAGGCAACGAAATAGATTTTTTAATACAGGTGCACCTTGTGCACTAAGTTATTAAATTAGGTGTACAGATTATATTTTAGGTGCACATTTAAAAAAACGTAATGTAAGAGCATTAATGTAATGTAAACTACTTTATTAATTGGGTATGTTTAGATAGGTTAGTAGTAGATAGTAAATAAAAATATTTAAACAATTTTTTTTTATCTGCGGAATTATTACTTACAAATATTCAGTCATCATCAGGCGTTGGTGGGCAAAAAAAAAACGTACAAAATAAACAAGTACACTATATTTTTTTAAGCTGATAAAATCTGAATTTAAAGATAAATAATTAAAAATATTTGTGGCCAGATATTTATCTGGAATTACTACGGCTTTACACATTTTTGAAACACGAGGTGTTTACAGAAATGCAGGATGCCTATCGTTCGCGGGTGGTCAAGTGATCTAAATTCTCCCTTCTCCGGCTGTAGCGACAGTCGCTTCAACAGAGCCATCTGGAAAAAGTTTCGATCATCGGAAAGTTCTGGTGGCAGTAGCACAAGTAAGCTTTCCTCCTGTATAAACCCGTTGCACACAGCGATTTTGTTTTTGCACAATGTGTATTTCGGAATTTCAATTCCGTTCATTTAGAGCGAGAGAGGTCGATACTAATATTTTGTTCAAACATCAAATTAACACAAAACACGTTTCTCTCCCCCCCCCCTTTTTTTTTTAACGCTAGGTGCACTAAGTGCACCTGGCGGGAAAAAATTAGGTGCATAATTTTATTTTCATGTGCGCCTGTGCACCCGGGTATTTCGTGCCCTGTAGTAAATTATATATAGATCATGTTGATAAAAGTAATAGATATTACCCCGGGAGCAAAAAGTGTTTAAAACTGCGAAGTACGTCGCAGAACAAAGTCTTTGCAGAACAATTTTTCCTTAATTTTAACAAAATTTTAACTGATTTTTTTACAATCCTAAGTTAAGATGTTCTGCACTGCAGAGCGCGCTCCTTGTCACTCCTTTTTTTTCTAGCTACGGAACAACCTCCTTACACCACCCAAACTACCACAAACACGTTACAAATAACACAACTTCTATGTCAATGACAAAATATTTAACTTCAAAACTTATCGACAGTTTTGCAAATTATGAAAGCATGCCTTGGTTTTAAATAAAGTAAGTTAATTAATTGTGATATGTTTCATTATAAATATGTAATACATATTTAGACGATAATTTTACTGCAGTGTTCGAAATTAGGACAAAATGCCTGCAGATGCAATTGCTTGGAGTTGTGTTGCAGAACACTGAATATAATCTGGGATCTAAATTTGCAGACTCTTAAAAATCTGATTATTGTTTGATCATATCTAACTTCCAAACATCTAGCCAGAAAACTATAATTTTCAGACTTTCCAAACCATCCCTTGTTTATGTAGATATTAATAGACTATATGTATACTAGGGGACCCGCCCCCTGCTCGTTAACGCTCTCCAACCCCCGGAGGATTGCTTTGCAATCCTCATTGGTTCGCTGAGCGAACCTTACTCGCTTCGCTCGCATTGATGAAGACATGTGTCCTAAAAGAAGAGATTGTTTACAAAATATGATGCTCCAAAAAAAATACTTTTCAAACATAAATTTGTAGTACTGCAGAAAGGTTATACAGTACCTCTGGAATTAGAACTCGAACAATTTGGAATTTAAATAAAAACTTTGAGCAAATTTGGACTCCAAATGTGAAAACCGCTTTGGAAATCGAATACCCAGCATGTTGTTTGTATATAAGCTACAACAGCTTGACTAATATCTATATATTTTCAATAAAATTTCAGCCGATAACGCTATAAATTCAATTTAGGAGCGAGGCTTCGTGGTAAACAAACAATCGTACAGTGTTGCCAAAACGCGATAACAGATAACGCCTTTTTTTTTGCGTTTTATATATAGATATTACCCGTATCTTCAGCACAAAGAATTATGATCATGATGTTAAAAGTAATTGATATAACTACCAAAAAAGTAATTTTTTTATGAGCAACAAAAAAAGGTTTTGAAAGATTGTTATTATCTTTTATATGTGTGTGTGTGTATATCGTTTTTGTTTTTTCTTGTCTGACGTTTGGTGATGGTCTATACAGGATGATTTCACGGTCAGGAGACAAACTTGAAGGGTGGTACTGCTTACTAAAACATATATTTTTGTATATGAATGTACTGTCGGTAGTGACGAGGTTGGCCGCAATTACATGGATGACAGTTTTGTGGGGGCGATGAATTGAGCGTGGTGGATCAGTTCGATTGTCACCCAGATCGCCAGATTATTTGAGCATCGATTACTTCTTATGGGGGCATATGAAGACCATCGTTTACCGGACTCCAGTTGACTCAATTGAGGACACCGTTGCTGCTCGACTGTCCATTGCGGCTGCAAGCGTGCGCGAAATGACTGTCATCTTTGGAACTGTTCGCCAATCACTCCTTCGACGCTACCAGGCATGTATAACTGTTGGTGGTCGCAATTTTGAGCATTTATTGTAAACATTGCTGCAAATAATCATTTTGAAAGGATGTTGTTAATCAACTATGTTTTTCTGTTCATGTCTCATTTTTTGTGTTCGTGCCTCCAAGCATCACTTCCGACACTACACTCCAAAGCGAAAAATGTATGTTTCAGTGAGCTGTACCACCCCTCCAAGTGTGCCCTATGACCGTAGAATCCACCTGTATATGCATATATAAGTATGCCTTGATAAATATGTTAAAGCAATATGAAATCAAACACTACCCCATTCGCCAATTTCGTCGCTCAGTTTAAATGTTCTTTATTTAGGCTTTGGAGATGAGTGCTATTGCAAAACTCATTTAAGAACTCACCACTGTGATGACATTCGTAAGTCTGATGACAGAAGGCAGTGAGAAATTCAAAAGACAAAAGTCAGCACGGAAGAGAAAATGTGAGTGAACATGAAAATTGTGGTTAAAACGTCTCAAGATACTGAATTACTTTTCATCAAGTGAATTCGATGCAAATACGCGGATAATCAAAAAATAATTTCATTGAGGTTTGCTCTTTAGGCCACACACTTTAATCCTCCTGTCGTGGTTGTCTCGACGATGTATCGCATCATTAGAAAAATGGCCAGACCTTGATGAACGTAATATCTCGTCGCTGGAAGAAAACCTACCAGATTTGAACTGGTCGTACGTATTTCCCTTGCATTGTTGTTTGAAGACGTAATATTAAAACAAACTGTTATCTCAAGTGCGGAAAGGAATTTTCAAGGAAAAAATGTATTTTCTTGGAAAGAAATTAATCATGAACGAGTTGAATTAATAATACGTTGAATGAAAAGTCATCATCAATTATTTTTCATAAAAGAATGTAATGTTTAATATCCATTTTAACTTCTTCATCGCTTCTACAATTTACTTTGGATGCAAATATACAAACATGTTGTATCCATCCATATAATCCATTTAATATTCGTCGCACTTCTGAAATTTTTTTTTCTAATGTGACTACTACAGTAGTTGATTTTGAGTTTCGAGTGACTACGAATATTCCCGTGCATTCATTTTCAGTAAAAATAGTGAATTTTTGACAGATTTTTCAAAATCCTTTCTTACTGCACCTCTACGGTATAAGAAGAATCACCCTGCAAAATTTCTGCTTTCTAGGACTTGTAGTTCTTGCGATACAGTGATGAGTGAGTGGTATTTGAATTTTATATACATAGATGAACTTAAAGGGTATTCACAATCCGTCCCCCAAACTAAAAATAGACTTCGTGATAGTCAACTCACTATTATCTTTTGTAGTTTTGTCTAACACTACAATGAGATCTATGTCTCTAGATCTTGATCTTGTCATGAAAAAATCTACAGTAGCTTGAAGACGAGAGATCTCATCATTAGCAAAGTTGTTCAGTTCTTAATCGGTGAGAGATATCTCCTCATTACCGAAATTTGTCAGATCTTTATGGGTGAGATCATTTGTTTCATTTGCAGGAATGAAATGTATACATCAATGCTGATATCCATTATAAATCAATTGAAGTTAAATATGTATGTAAGCAACGACTACTGTCTCATGTATAGGTATAAAACAACTAGGAAACTGTAGAGCAGAAGCTATGCAAGAGTTCTAGGTTGTTTATATTTCTAATCTCATGAGGATTTTAATTTTTTTAGGCCCTGTTCACATGACGCGTTCTAACGCGCGTTTGGCGAGGCTTTCGAGGTCCGCTTTTCGTAAGCATTAAATTTTTTTTTTTATTCCTCCAATTCAAGTTTCCATCTTGCGATCGTTGAAGATTGAGTGAAAATATCAACGGATTTCAAATCAGCGTAAAATTCTACGCCAGATCGATACCTAAAACATATTTACTATACAATTATTTACCATTTGATTAATTACTTAATAAAAATAATTAACTAATCAAATGGTAAATAATTGAATAATAAATCTGTTTTTGGTATCGATCTGGCGAAAAATTTTACGCTGATTTGAAATCCGTTGATATTTTTAATCTGCCTTTAACGATCGCAAAGATAGAAACTTGAGTTAGAGGAATAAAAAAACACTATTTAATGCTTACAAAAAGCGGACCTGGAAAGCCTCGTCAAACGCGTGTAGAAACGCCTCATGGGAGCAGAGCCTTAGTCTTTCATCGAGCAATATATCTTTAAGGCTACTGTAAATGCAAATTATTCCAACCTTCCTAATAATTTCGAATATGTTATTCCGCATTTACATAATGTTAAGCGTGTTTCAGTCGCTGCATTATACGTTACTATACGGTCTCTTTAAACTTGTGTTTTTCCAGCTGTTGGAAAATAAGTCAGATATAAATATGACTTAAATACACACACTTTTATGCCAAACTTTTAAACACACACACATATATGTCCGGAAGTTTTAATTAGAATACCAATTTTATACGTTCAATATATGTAGAATCAGCAGTTCGTTATTCATAATTTAGTACTTAGAAGAAATGGATTTCCTTGCAAATGTTTCGATAACTTTTCCAAACATATAATTACGTTTGTTTACCTGAATATTTTACAGTTTAAACTGACTGTAAACTAAAATGAAAATCAATACTACTTTAAAAGATAAAGCAGGCCCTAAATCATGTCTGAAAACAGTGACTTTATTTTAAAAATATTTAAATGTGTAAAATTATCTTTAATGGTTTTAATATGATTAAATACAAGTGATAGATTCTTTCTGATAATATTCATTCTATTAATAGTTATAATCTTCAATAAACAGTAAACGTACCGCCTTGGATTATAAAGTTATTCAAAATAACAACGTTTTAAAAATTTCGTTTTATAAATATCTCAAAACTGCTTAGAAGTCATTCAAGGAAAGCTTCAGGTTGCCGGACTGATATACGTTGTCTAAAAAGTATACGACATACACGGTAAATATAAAGTTCTTCGCTAAAAAAGTATACACTAAAAAAGGTTTACTCTATTTTTCTTATGTTCCATTTTTTGTCTTTGAAAATAAAACGCAAGTATTCATTAACTTAAAGATATTTCCGTAGTTGTTTCCATGTAGTAACGTTTACTTATAACGTTACGTGTACAGTTATGCTCTAAATAGTCAAGGAGTTTCGGCTTTGTACCTCAATCCGCAGCATCATATACTAGACACATGTTTCACGGCCATTTTTCTCACTCATTTAAAACTTTACTCAACATTGCTCCCGCTACGACAACAGAGAAATTGCAATATGAATTATTCAACGCCTCATTTTTTGGAACACCACAAATCATAGCAGACATATTCCCGTTTTAGAATAAAGGAACGGGTAAATATAAAAATAATCATATTTCCGTTTAAGTTGAGCTTAAAATGTAATTACTTCTGGGCGTTCCTCCGATCTCTGTCTACCGCACTTGCGATGAGATTTCTTTCCCCATTTAATTCAAACCTTGGTCTCCCGTTTCGATGGTTCATTTATTTAGACGCTGAAACTGAGATGGTCTTGTTCTCTTCGTTATTTAACCTAGCCTGAAGGTAACGTTGAACTTTCCACTCGTGTCTTTGGTATGTCTGAAATATAAAAATTGGACGCGTTTGTTTGGTTTCTGTTGCATTGTTTTAAAAACAGCACTTAGGGGAATAATATTCGGTGCAGAGTCGAAAATACGAAGCTGCATTTTTTTTCTCCTGGTAGCATTAAAGTTTCATTTTTAAATACGCCTGGCTTCCACAAGAAATGCGGTTCCCTGTAATTTAAGTTAAAGAGATTGCTCTTTACAGTACATGATAGTTTTCTGTGAGTGAAATTTTTTTTTATCCTTTAAAAAGGATGACAAGGTAAATAAAGTGCAAAATTTCAATTATTAGAATTAGAAATGTTCCCAAACAAAATTCATTAATTTAAAAGATAAGGTTATTTTAATTAACGTCGTACTAGAGGAACACAATGAGTTATTAACGACGGTCCGGAATCAATCCTCTAATAGAGAGAACCGAGGACAACAACACGTAATTTTGAACCACGGTCTGATGACGAGGCAACACCTGTGCTGGCACCCCACTCTACAAACTTCCACACCAACCGAACGTGAGGACTTTCGGCCACAACATATTTAAGGTGCACCAGCCGCCTTTACACCAAACGCTTACAAACATCCATGCACAGATCCGGATTCGAACCAGGAATCTTCCGATCTAGAGGCTAACACCTTAACCACCAGGTTGGCGTGGAAGTTTGGAGAGTGGGGTGCCAGCTCAGGTGTTGATTCGTCATCTGACCGTGGTTCAAAATTACGAGGTGTTGTCCTCGGATCTTTCCCTTCAGGGACTGATCCCGGACCGTCGTCAATAGCCCGTTGTGTTGCTCTAGTACGACGTTAACTAAAAAATTACCAATTAATTACCTTAGGTCGGCTTTTATCTGCGAGAGATGAACTAAAAATATAGACATTGTATAATAAATATTGATATCGTACCATCACACTATCATGAATAAAATATAATGAGCAATAGACTCCAATGAATCCAAATTCGGATAGCTCCTACAAGGGTATCCTCAATACGGTCAGACATGGTAAAAGTATCATTAATTTGTGATCGGGTAGATATTTTTACTGACGCCGCACTGGAGAAACGGGATCAAACCTCAAGAGAAGATCAAAGGACAACACTCCGTAATTACGAACCACTAATTTGGGATGAGAAACAGAAATATGAGACTAGATATACCAGGGGCAACGGAGAAATGCTGAGGAAAAGTACATCGAGGATAAGCGCAATTTGTTTTCAGAAGCATTGATGTAAGTGGCTCAAGTTTTATTTGATTTCTCATGAGATTTGAGAGTATAATGAATCGTGGATTAGCAATAGGAAGGTTGTGAGTTTGAGACTCGGTCCAACCAAAATACTGTCTGGTCTGATGCACGTAAAATCAACCGTGGCCTCAAATGTCCTCACATTGACGTGGTATGGAAGTTTAGATGTTAGAATGCCAAATGTTTTTTACAGCACCCTCGTTTTTCCGACACAACAGAGGTTTGGAGTTCTCATTAGAGGGACGGGGAGAGAGGCAAAGGAAGATTAAAAAAAAAACTATCACATATAATATAACATATTTGACCACATTATACAATTATATAAATGGACCAAAAGACATTAAAGAGAATGCTAGATCCGGTGACAAAATTTAAGAAATTTAGAAAAATTTAAGAAATTTAGAAAAATTTAAGAAATTTAGAAAAATTTAAGAACTTGAAAAATAAAAATGATACATAAATGAACGATATCGCGTTCTAAAGAGCATTAAACAAAGAATGTTATAAATGCTCATTCATCTTGCGCTGACTTCATAGGCTGACGCAATAGCATCGCAAAGTTAAGTCACGAAAATACGAACTGCCGCTCACATTAATTTAGTGTAGCTCCGGCATGCATCCTTTGTGTGAGTAAAACGTTTGAAGTGTCATTTGATTTGCCCCTCTGCACTTCATAAATAACAACAGAAATAAAACTTAAATATTTAATACTTGTTGACATATCGGTCTTCAAAATGTGGACATTTCACAAAAATTTCAAAATGTCCAAATAAATGTATAATAAACAGAGGAAAAATTATAGAAATGTCAAGAAGAAAGATCGAGAGATGTGTAATCCAACAAAATTCGGACATTCAATGCTGAGCGTCAACGGGCTCGGCGAGAGGGCCTCAAAGTTGAGTCGTCGCGCCACGATCTTTAAGTCTAATTTAGTCTAGCTCCGGCCTCCTTAGTGCAAGCACGACGTTTAAGGTGTAATTTTTTTCGTCTCTTTGCGCTTTATAAAAATAAATAGAAATAAAACCTAACTATTTAATAATAGCTTAGATATTAGACTTTAATGTGTGGAAATTTCGAAAACATGTGAAAATGTCCAAACATATGCATAACAAATACAAGAAAAATTACAGAAACGTCAACAGGAATGATCGAAAGATGGGAAATCCAAGAAGATCCCGATATCCAATGCTGAGGGCTCGGAGAACGTTCTTGAATGTATAAGCGTCGCACAATAAAGGCGAACAAATGCCTGATACGAGTTAGGGATGCGACATCGACCGCAAAACATCGATGTTTTGAAACATCGATGTTCAAAATTAAAACATCGATGTTGATAAAACATCGTTCCAAATACATCGATGTTTTTAAAATTCAGTGTATTTAAACTTTTTACCCCATTTCTTAAAACTGGTTTAGCAACTAAGGATGCAAGATCGACAGCAAAACATCGATGTTGAAAATGCATCGCCCCCAAACTATCGATGTTTTTAAAATTCAGTGAATTCAAACTTTTTTCCCCATTTCTTATAACTTGTTTAGCAACTAGTGATGTGACATCAGCTCCAATACATCGATGTTTTTAATAAAACATCAATGTTTTGAAAACATAGACATCGACGTCGGATCCCTACTTTTCAGACCCTTCACCTTTGGTCACTTTGGTCCAAAAGTATGTTCAATTTGCTGATTATGAAAATTATGCTACTTCGTTATTTTTTAAATTTTTATAACGGTACTTTTTTCATTTAAAAATAAAACATCGACAACGTAAAAACGTCGACATGTATAAACATCGATGTTACTAAAACATCGACCCCAATACATCGATGTTTTTTAAAAAACCTCGATGTTTTGAAAACATCGACATCGATGTCGCATCCCTAATACGAGTACACCAAGTACCTCCACCCGTCAGTTCCATGTAAATAGCATATCTGATAATATAAACGGTTTATAATCGAATGATGAAATTAAACCCATAGAGTACGGTAATGAGCCGCAACCTTCAATATCAACAGCGAGTGCACCCATTGTAATATATGTGCGGAGCGATGGACATTTATGTATGAAATTGAAACAGTGTAGCACTAATATCTTTCACTCCCATTCCCCATATGGCCGTACTGACGTATTCTACGCCTTAAATCTATCGACCGTGTCCCGGTACAGCCCCGTCCGTTTTTTTACACAAAAGATGGGTTTTCTAAAATATGTTGTTAGTAGCTTTTCGTATAATTGAATCTTTTATTTTCTAACGTAAAACAGAGTAGGTAGATATTTTCAATTTGCCAACTTCATTTCAATTTTTTTTAAACTTATCACGTGCTTTACGTGCAGTTCTATTCGCCCAAAATAATATTCTCTAATTCATATTAGTTTCAATAACAATACCATCGGAAATTTTCAAGAAAAGCAGAAATGGCACTGGTGTGTCTTCTTGTTGGGGTTAGGTGTTTTGGCGATTTATAGCGGAAGTATCACATTGGGTCAAGTCGCGCCTGACGCACGATAACTTCAATAAAGAAACGTCGTGCACGGAGACAATAGGGATTGGAGAAGTAGTGAGGTAAAAGGAAAATATCGCTTTCGATTCCCGTGAGCGCGACCCGCATGTTTACTATAGTCCAGGGCTCGAAATACCCGGGTGCACAGGTGCACTGTGCACATGAAAATAAAATTGTGCACCTAAATTTTTCCCGCTAGGTGCATGCTATGCACCTAATTTAAAAACTTAGATGCACATTGTGCACCTGAATTAAAAAATCTATTTCGAGGCCTGCTATAGTCAATAAACCCCACGTGAAAAGAAAATATCTCTAGAGAAACTTGGATTCGTGAAGCCCAAACACACCTAAAGCAGGTGTGATGCTGAGGACTATAGATGGTGAGAGCAGTTTAAAATTGTGCATGATTCATTTCATTTCTACGGCTTTGTTTTGAACTTCTAATATATATATATATATATATATATATATATATATATATACAGTATCGGTTATATGGTCTCAGCTCAGCGGTCCAGAAAAATCAGACCATATATGCGGAACAATACTACACTATTTAATTATGGCAGGATTATATTCACCTATCAGAATAGTTCTCATAAACAAATAATTAAACTTTTAAGAACATTTTAAAAATTAATTCGCGAAGTAAAAATTACAGTAAGAAATATGCATTATTTTTTTAATGAAACTTATTAGCTTATCTTAGCAAACATTAGCAGTACGCATTAGGGATGCGACATCGATGTCAATATTTTCAAAACATCGCGGTCTTTGGTTGGACCAAATTTCGAACTCGTAATCAACAGGTTGCTAATCCGATACTCTTTCAACTGGGTTACCGCGCGGCCTCTTACAGCCTACGTATGTATTTGATTGATGATAACAAGCTAGTTGGGTATTTCTTAGATTAATGAAAAAATCTGATTTCACTTGTCTCTTGTCTATATTCAGGTTTAAAGTGTTTATCGTGAAAAGAAGAAAAGTACGCTGGCACGCAAAATGTTAGGAACAGTGGTATTTTCAGCTGCTTCTTTGCTTAGAAGTGACCTGGACGTGGGGAAACGATACCAAAGGTACGTGGGGAGTTAACGAACCGGTAACAAGCTCAGAAGCGAAGAGCAAACAGTCTTTGAACTGAAGTGAGGACACTGTACTGGGAGTTATGGGAGAAGAGGGTTTGAGTGTGGTAAAGCCCTCAAGATTCCACAATTTGAATGTACACCAGCGTTCTATTGAATATTCTCAGTTATGCAAATCAACACAAGCTAGCTGTTTAGTTTAATTTCGAGGTTGTGTGAGTTAAAAATTTCAAGCTACACTCGGTATAATATCCTTACTAATAGCTTTGAGCAGTTACATCATCCACAAAATATTTACCATCAAGACATTTCTTTCCCGTCATTCTAATTCTGCTCTGAAGTAATCACATAACTCGATGAATCCGAAGCCTGTAATAGTTTTAAGCACTTTTCTATCCCCACGCTATTTAAATAACTAATTGCAATACTCAGACTCGGTAGGTTCTGTAATGAAAGCAACGAAATGATCGCGTGGGCCACAGCTGCTGGGACCTGTTTGCATAAAACAATTTTCCCGTCAGACGGACTCGGTATTTTACGGTCGAACAATAGTTACCGGGACACAATGCAAGGGGTTCTTTCACTGCCTTTGCGAGGGTTTTACGATTGCCGTTTCCAATGTTTTACGCTGTTTTCATGATGTCCCTCGTGAATTTTCACTGTGACGATTTCGTTCCTTTTGATTAAATTGGTAAAAAGTAATCAGATGGTTCCATTACAAAACTCCGTGAAAGCGGCAATTAAAACTTTGGAGGAAAAGAAAGGCGTGCCTGGGCTAGGTAAGGCCCGGTGCACACATCCGGTTTTTAAATGTGCGGCGCCGCTGCGGCACCGAAACCCACCTATGCACACATAACCATAAATGCTAATTTCGCACCATTTGCGATAAATATTCAATCGAAAAAAAAACGTGTTTATTTCGCTTACTTGGTGTAAAAGAAGTATATTTTGAAACAAAATAGACGTTACTGGATACAACTATTTACCAATTATTATTTATATTCCACTTGTTTATGAAAACAAGGTACTTCAGAACGAAGACTCATGTGCGGCGCCGTAGGGAACTGCGGTACAAATTGCACGCAAGTATGATGTGCGTCGCCGCAGCGGCGCCGGAGGCATGTGTGCACTACTCCATTGGATGTAATGTATCTCAGGCCGCACTTTCGTTGAGGCAGCGGCGCCCGGGCGTTGAAAAACCGGATGTGTGCACCAGGCCTAATCGTGAGTACATAAACACAATTATACCTGACGATTATACCTGAAGCGTTGCGTCACTGAAGCTCGTTGTGCTGTAGTCCGTGTTCTTGTCTGTGTGCAAATTAAGCTTACAGTTGTAGTAAAATAGGGATTTACAAATCTCTGCAGACTAATTTTTATTATGAAGTGGAAATTGGTAATGCATTCTTTGGAAGAGAAACGTGCCTGAATTATGAAATAACTAAATAACTCCAACACACTCTTGTGCATAGTGTCGTGAGACTGTGTACCAAGTTAAATAGGTGTGATTGGATGAGTAGTATGCCACCGAGGTGACATGTCTACCCAGAATGCTAGAGCATATTACATACATACACTACCCTACAATAATGGACCGGACAGCAAGATGTGATGGTATAAGTGAAAGAATACATGCTTTAATAAGGGATGGTCCCCCCACGTGCTGCAATGACACTAGCAGCCCTTTTGGGCATACTTTCAAGAAGGTTTTGATACACCGCTATGGGTATTCGTGTCCATTCCTGATGCAAGAATGTCGCTAGCTCAGCTGTCAATTTCGGACGTGGTTCCCTGGTCCGTAAGCGTTGCTCTAACGCGTCGAACAAATATCCTATGGGGTTCAGGTCGGGATTATGAGTAGGCCAGGGAAGACGTTTTGCATCCGTATCTGGATATCACTGCTTGACAGAGGCTGCAACGTAACATGGAGCGTTGTCGTCCTTGAAGTAACATTCGTCCATTCCAAAATATCGCCAGAGAGTAGGAAGAACCTGGTTGTCCAAAATGTTCATGAATGCGTCGGCATTCAATTTACCAGGTACAACATGATACCACGAAAGACACCCCCAAACAAGTAGTCGGATTTTATGCAAATCCCCTGGCGTCCGGTCCATTAATGTAGGGTAGTGTTTTTGTTAACATTTTTTTTTCTTCAAAAACCAGAGTAAATTAATAGGAATGCGTTTTGTTACCCGTTTTACTTTTCATTAGATTTTTTTTTTACTACAAAAATGTGCTTTTACAAACTTGTATACAAATAGTGTTTTCCATCTTAAAATAACAGCCCTAAACTAGAAAATACCTATAAATTTCGAACTTTTGCAACACCTTTACTTTTGTCATTGATATAAATCTAAAAATAAATTATGCTTCAAATTTCAACTGCTCCAGAGTTGCATGTACTTCCATGGGGGAATCCATTCCAATTCAGCAAACTGATGAACCTCACAATCTTCTAATGGAAGGTTTTGCATGAAGGTATGGGTACAGGGAGTTTCGAAACTCATGGGCAAAAATTTAAGGGGTGATAGAAAACATCTAAACAAGCAATTTTCACTGTACAATAAATGGGCGGAGAGCAAGCGGTGAACCGCTAGACTGCGCTGTAATGGAAGACGGCGCATAAAGCGCGAGTTTTCTTATACATTATATTTCTACCGTGGATTTCAGTAATCAGGAAAGGTGGACATGCATTTTATGCATGGTCTTGCGAACGGGAATGCTTTGGAAGAGTTTCTACAGAAGACACGTGCCAGACCGAAAAATGTTCTAGCAATTGTATCGGTGTCTGTGCGAAACGGGAGCCTTTGTCACCGGCATGCATGATACAGGGACTGGTAGGAGTGTGCGGACGCCACAAGTTGTAGAGAAAATTCTGCAAAGAGTGGAAGATCTTCCGGATATTAGCACGTGAAAGGTTTCCCGCGCCGTAAATGTGCCCCACTCGATTGTTTGGCGAGTACAACGGGACGAAGGATTACATCCTTACCATGCACAGAAAGTGCAAGCCTTGATACCTGTAGATTACGCGCCATATGTCGAGTTTGCACGTTGGTTTTTGCAACAGCTTGCAGCGCAGCCTGATTTTAGTGCACATGTGTTATTCACGGATGAATGCACCTTTACTCGTGAAGGCATTTCTAATACGCACAACCTTCATGTGTGGGCATCTCGCAATCCGTACGACACACGTCTTCATGCGTATCAGAAGAGTTTCAGCGTAAATGTTTGGGCTGGAAATGTGGGTGACCATTTGATCGGCCCATACCTTCTGCCATTCCGACTGGACAGCAGAATGTACCTCACATTTTTACAACAAGTATTGCCAGACTTACTTCAACCTGTTGCAGTCAACATACAAGCACTCCAGTATGACGGATCACCAACCCATTTCAGATTGGATGTGCGTAGAGCTTTAGACGCTAAATTCCCAGGGCGGTGGATTAGTCGGGTTGGGCCCATACCTTGGAAGGTACGCTCACCCGATCTCTCCTCTCTGGACTTTTTCCTGTGGGGCCATTTGAAAAGCCTAGTCTACCAAAGCCCCATAGACTCCGACGAGGACCTAGTTGCCAGGATTTCTGTTGCTGCCGGTGCCGTCCGAGAAATACCGGGTGTGTTTGAAAAAGCACGCCGCTCACTACTTTGCAGGTGTAACGCCTGCATTACCGCAGGCGGTTGCTCTTTTAGGCAGTTTCTGTAATTTTGCCTCACATGCTGTCAGTAAAATTATTGAGTACCTCCTCTATCCGTTTGGTGTTTCGTTCTTTCATGCGACAGTAACGGCGGATACCTCCTAGCGATTCACCGCTTACTCTCCGCTCATGCTTGTTTAGATGTTTTATATCATCGATTACATTTTTGCCCATGTGTTTCGAAACACCCTGTATTATAGATATACTAGTTAGTTATTTTTAATTAAATGTTTGAATATCCATTGTGGACAGAAACTTGGATGGGGGAAGGACTGCAAGAAAGATAGTGCAAAAACAGATTTTTGACAAGCAATTTGAAAAACAATTTGTTGATCGAAAACATCAATTAGAAATTACGTTAACTTTTCACCCTTCAAAGTCATTTTTACACAAAATCACTCTTCTGTATCATATCCACCTCACTGATAGAGAAGTGCAAAAGAAAAAAATTAATTTAACGCAAATGCAGAAAAATAGAAAGAAAAAGGTGTCATTTTTATTTCCCTTTGACTGAATACTTGATATTGTAAGAAGAAATCCTATTTCGTGTCGTCAATGTGTTTGAACCACATTCTGTGAATTGCACATTATTAAAAAGTTAATCATTTATCAGCATAATTCAAAACTTACACGGAGAGAAGATTTTTATGAAATTTTTTTTAACTTACTAAAAAATAAGTAATGTCTATAATGATACAGTCTAAACAAATCTCCTTGGGTGTATTTATCTCTTCTTTGGCACTAAAAACTTTCCTTATGTATGTGTATGTCCATTACTTGATATTATCTGTCCTTTGCTATGGCACAGCATGGCCAAATACGGCCTTGCCCTTACGTTATAGAAAAGGCATCAAACCAATCCGAATTAAGTTAGTTCAAATTTAGGTATTCTAATCTAGTTTCGTCGATTGTGTATTTTAGTTCTCAATAACGTTAATGCTAGTCTCTACTTCAAAAAATTATTGCTCAGAATTGTATATATTTTATCAATGTTAGCTAAAAAGGAGGGTAGACGTATTACCTAAAATGTACGAGCATTAGGCCCGGTGCACACATCCGATTTTTCAACGTGCGGCGCCGCTGCGGCAACGCAAAGTGCGGTCTGAGATACATTAGATCCAATGGAATCGCACGTCCAACTTGCGTGCAGTTTGTACTGCAGTTCCCACGGCGCCGCAGCTCGCCGCACACGCTTCTCCGGTCTGAAGTATCTTGTTTTCATAAATAAATGGAATATAAATAATAACTAAGAATGCTTGTATCCAATAAAACGTCTATTTTGTTTCAAAAGATACTTTTTTTTACACCAAGTAAGCGAAATAAACGTTTTATTCGATGAATATTTATCGCAAATGGCGCGAAATGAGTACTTGCGTCATTTCACGGTTACGAGTGCATAGTTGGGCTTCGCTGCCGCAGCGGCGCCGCACGTTGACAAACCGGATGTGTGCACCACGCCTTAATGTTAAGTTTTTTATATCCCTTCCCGGATTCTTTTTTATTTAAGTTTCATATGTATTATATTTCTAATAAGTTTAATTTTTATAGTAAAGTTACAATTTTAGAACAAGTAAGTAAATCTTGTATGAAGTAAGCCTTTTCCAAATCTTGCATCGATATTTTCGTATAAGATTTTTAATACTCAATATTCTTCTATAGAAGATTTTAATATGCAATATTTTTTTTTAAATTCTAACTAGGGGATGTTTAAACTTGTTAGGAACAGCTTACAATACCATGAAAATGCATCCTTAGTTTGGAAGAAACCATTTCTTTAGTGGTTATAGTACTCAATGCGTTTATTATCTGAGTGAAGTTCCCCATTTATTATGATACATATGTTTTCTTTTCTTTAATGAGCGAAGTAACGAGCTCTTTACGTTGCTATGACAACGATGTAATTAGCATAAGCTACTTATCTCTCACGGTTAACTACAGTTATCTCACACAGCTACTTATCCAATTAAATCTTGTATGAAATTGCAACGCAATCGCAACAACTACCGGCATTAAAGCGTATCTTTGATTTGAATAAAAAACAGCAAATATATGTCACCAAAAATATATTCGAGAAGAACGATATCAAACGACGATAATTCAAAAGATTATAAAAAATCGCCCTTCTTCATCAGAATAAACAAACTTCAGCTTTTCTATATCCCTATAAAAATGAAATATTAGTTTTACGAAGAATAAAAACGCGAGAATATTCATGGAAGAACGATAATAAATAATTTTTTTTATATCAAATGGAAAAATACTATAATAACAATCTCTTTTTAATGGTACTTCCAGAGAAATTATACGGTGCCAATTTAATAAATAATTAACAAAGTGCCCCCTTGATCACAATAGACGAACTACAGATATTCTGCCCTCACCCATAGAACAGAAATCAGTTTTACGAAGAATAAAAATGAGAGAATATTCGTGGAAGGACGAAACCAAACAGAATGTTTTTTTTTATCACAGGTGATAATCCAATAACAATTCTTTTATAATCGTACCTCCATATTGAAATCGTTCGTCGGGGTGCCCCTCCTTTATCAGAATAAACGAACTACATTGATTATTGATTCATTCGAATTTGAGCATTTCGAAGAATAAAAATGCGAGAATATTCGAGGAAGAGAAGTTCCAAATTTTTATTTTGTCAAAAGCAAAAACGTAATAAAAATGTTCGATTGTACCTTCATATGAATCGTACCCCACTGATTCAAAAGAACGCCCACTCTTCCACCTACTGATTCATTACTACACATTTTGCCAGCCCAATCGGATACAATCCACAAGTTGGGGGGCGCCCCAGGCAGTCTTCATTTTCTGGAGTTCCGTCAGATCATTTGCCACATGCCTCCGGAGCAGTCGCGTTGAACCAATTCACTTGCTCCTCTCGTTGCCACACAGATGAGGTAAGTAAGTTACATTTAAAGAGCAGACGATAATATGATGTACTAAAAATGGTTAAATATTCATTCATGTGAATAGAATATTATAATTAACAGCGAATTAAAGTATTTTGTATTTATTTGAATAGGATTCGGTGAGGAGTTTTAACTTTAGAAAATGGCAAAAGAAATTTAATTTTGACGTTTTAGTGTTGAAGTATTCATTTAAAAAATAACTGATAGAACTTTATTCGCAGTGAAATGAGAAAACTTGTTTTCAATTACGTGTGATAAAAGAGTAATTTCGTGAACAATTGCTGAAAAAGTTGTAGTCATTCAAAGAATAGGTTTGTTTATGAAAAATTAAATCCCAATATATTCCTGTAATAAGTGTTTGTGAAGAGAAAGTTAAAAAAAAATTGTCGTTTGCGTCTTTACATTTGCTTGATCTGCCGATTTTATTAACTTTAGTCTACTTTATAAGGACATTGTACTCAACAATAATATAATTTTCAAAATTTTAATGTTGTTAATTTCATTATTATTTGGATATTTTTTGATGATTTTTATCTGAACTGAACTTAAATTTGAACTTAAAAGATACATTAGCTAAAAATAATTTAAAAGGTCTTTGACATTTTTATAGCTTCTATAATTTACTTTGGACAAAATCCGTTTGCTTGCTTTATCCATATACATATATTCCATTTCGTATAGATCTCATTCTAGTGTAAGACAAAACTACAAAACATAATGATGAGTTGAGTATCACGAAGTCAATTTTAAGTTTTGGACTGATTGTGATACCCTTTAAGTTCATTTCCTATAAAAATGACAATCTTACAACGCAGTATTTCAATCATTTTTCCTATCAATATTTTTTTATTTCTAGACCATTGCATCAGGAATGCGCTATATTTCAGAATTAAATCAATGATAAGAAAAACTGATCTGTCATTGATATAATATTCATAATTTGTTTATTTTTAAGAAAATACATATTTGTTCTTGAAAATTTCATTCCGCACTTGAGATAACAGTTTGTTTTAAAATTACGTCTTCAAACAACAACACAAGGAAAACAAATTTTATGTATTAAAATTTTTCAAAAAACAACAGGCCCCGATTTTGCAGTTTTTTTATAAAAGAAAATTAATGTTTTCAACAAATATTAGAGGTAAAAATGTTGCATAAGAATAGTTTCAACTCGTAAAATAAACAACACATCTTATTTTAACATATACTGACTTATTTTCAAATAACTTTACTTTTATATAGTAAGAGATTTCCGTTCTATTTTCAAAGGTTTTATTTTGTTCGCTTGATGTATTTTAATGAAACGGTATCTAACAAATCACTAATTGTATTGAATAAATACTTTTTGTGGAAAGTTAATCAAGATATACACATTCTGCCGAGAAATAAACTTGGTATTATTTTGCACAAAATAAACATTTCATTACAAAATTAGAAAATGGAACATTAATTTTGGCGTTACCAGATAACAAGTAGCAAAATAACACATTTATTATCAGTGGGTTTGTCTTCGATTGCGTGTTTAGTTATAATAGTTGTATGTTTAGTTTATAATTATTTTATACCCCTCTGCAAGTCTAGGAGAAATAGAACGGGGATTAACGTGTTGAATATCTTACCTGCAGGACTCAAAAGAGTAAGTGTACCAAATGTAGTGTGGATTTGTCAACCGGTGAAAATGAACGGATAGAGAAAATGAAGAAAAATACTTTAGTAATGTTCGAGTGATTATTATTCAAACGTTTCTATTCATTTAATTATTTCCAGTTTTTTTTTCTGTAGTTTCAAGTATTTCCTTCTTTAACTATTAAAACGAAAAGACTAACATTCATGTATAAACGAACCTGATATATATATTTCGTATATCTCGAATACCTGGAAAGACCATAATGTAATTATATACATTGAAAGGAACTAAATGTATTTTAAACATTCGACAAAAACGTCATTTACAACCTGTTAAGTCCTATACTATGGAGGCTCGGAATTGATCAAAAAGAGATAGTGGTTTATTTAAAAGTATAATGTTTCACGTGCGTGACCATCTCATCCTTTTCATCCTTTAATAGAGAGTATAATAGACTATAGATTGTCTTTACTTTCCATATATATATATATATATATATATATAATTTCAAGAACACAGAAATTTCAAAAATATAAAAAAATTACAAGAAAAGTGGTGAAAAATTAAGAGATGTTGGTGGATTAGGGCGTCATCAGAGAGGAGCCTGACCCAGACAACGTAAAATGTTGTTTTCTACATATGAGCAGCATTAGGCTGAAGAAATTGCTCATATACTCCCCCAAACACCATTAAAAAGTGCAAAAAAGCTAAAACAAAACACTAAAAATAGAGTAGGAACAAAACGAAATCAAAACCGCAGAAGCAGCCGGGAGATCAACAACACCTAGCTTGAAAATTATTAAATATTTATTTTTAATGGTGAACATATATGCACTCAAGTTAAGGGTATATACCCGAAGGTTCTAATTTTTCTTCCATTCTTGCTAATTGATTTTTTCATTATTTTGAAAAAACTTTTGCCTTCAGATAAATTCGGCCTTTAAAATTATTGATGATTTAATTGTTTTCAATAGTAGCAACTTTTCTAATATTTGGAAGTCTGTCTATCCAGATGACCTTTCTTTAGTTAAATCCAATCTAGATAACAATACCAACTGATTTTCTCGACTTAAAAATTTCTGTTTCATGCGACAAAGCTGTCATTAATGTCTACGATAAACGTTACGATTTTAAATTTCCAGTTATTAGATTAATATTTTGGGACTCCAATATTTCTAAAAGAATCTACTACAATACAAATTGCTGGTCAATTGGTACGTTTCACAAAAATTTGTATCTCTGATTCAAACTTTCTATTACTATGTAAATATCTAAAAAACGCACTTCTCATTAATAAATACCCTTTTTCATTCTTTAATACTATTCTTGAAATATTTATTAATATCAACAGCTACATAAACGATGAATAATTCCTTTTTGTAATTTCACTTTGTTTATAAGACTAGGATAAACGCCCGTTATACAACGGGTGCATAACATAATTTTTTTTTATCAAACATCATTTATATATATTTTTTAAAACCTGACTAAGCGTGATCACTGGCTGTGTATAAACTTTCTTTCACCACTATCTGTCAACTTTTGTTGATCACTGGCTACGTATAAAACGTTTTTCACCACTATCTGTCAACTTACCTTGCTTTCGAATGGTGTTCTTTTTTGAGCAATACTGGTGAAACAACATTATTGGAAAACTTCATTTTTAATCAACACTGGTAAAACAATGAGCTGCGTACGGCACAATCGTTGTATACTCAATAATTATTTCCATGGTGATTTCGAATCTACTGATTTCGTATCTCGTTTCGTTCGTTACATCACACAACCATTCAAAACAATTGGAATTTCCCCCTACTCGTGAAGTCACACAACCAATCAAAAATTTAATAGCCATAGTAACACTGGAGAGCATTTTATATAATAAGATTGTTTCATAATAAATTGCTTCTGTACGAAAGAATCATCAGAAATAAATATAATTTATTCTACGTATTACTTATAGTGGTTTATATGAACGATCAAATTTACCGAGCAATAAAACATAAATAATGCCGAAAATTAATATCTTGTGAAGCCGCTATGCGAAGCAATGAGAGCCCTACACGCCGTGGCATTGAATCATACAGATTCTGAATGTCACGATGAGGAATGGCATTCCATATGGCCTCTATCTGATACCAAAGTTCAGCCATACTCTCTACCCGACGAGCGAGTCACAAACCGATGTAATCTCAGACATGCTAAATGGGTGACATATCCGGGGAACGTGCAGGCCATGAAAGAAACGGAACCTGAAGTGCATTAAAGAAGGCTTGAACAAGGTAGGACCTCAGGCTCCACAACTTCCATGTAGCGCCCTCTATTCAGGGCCCCCACAAGTTGCAGTTGCGGGATCACCCATGATATCCAATTGCACCCCTTTACCATAATACCAGTCATTCGTCCAGTATGATGTTGAATAAGACACTCCGGGAGAAGACGTTCACCTTTGTAGCGTCTGACGAGCCCGTCCATCGTTATAGTCCAGACTGTAGCAGGACTAATCTGAGAAAACGAATTGTTGCCGCATGCCAATGGATGTGTTAGTGAGCCAATTGTAGTCGGAGGCGTCGTTGGTTCATCGTCAAGGCAATCCTTCGCATAGGAATCCCTGCACATGGCCCATGGCGTATCAGACGCCGACAAACCATGGGGGTAGATAAAGACACACCTGTAGACCTGCTCACATGTTGTGCCGACGCACCAGAGGACGCTATATGGTTCGTCACCGCCATGCGGATGAGGTGTCTGTCTTCCCGTGGTGCCATATTGCGTGGCCCACTGCCGGGATTTTGACCAGTTCGGTTGTCCATGGTCCATCTCTTCCACACACGCATCACTGTTATAGCATTACGCTTCGCGCGAGTGGCAATTTCAAGATACGAAAATCGTACCGGAGGCCGATCATGCGGCCCTGTTCGTACTCCGTTAGTTGCTCGTATGGCGATCTGCGTTTTTGTCGAGGAGTATTGACTTCCAATCAATCATTTACAGCAGTCAAATGACGATACACACATCTCAACTCACCTTTACATTGCAATTTATACACGGCTCAATTGGAAGTTTAGAGGTTGTTTCTCGGCCCACGCATGCGTGATCGCTTTGTAATTCTAATTATTTGCGTATCCTAACCAATTTTGAATTTACTACAAGTTTCGTTTAATTTGCATGACTCTTTCATGGTGTTACAATTTTCACCAACAGTAGTGTATAAATAAAATGTCCTATACGTTATTTTACGTCCGTGTGTGATTTTCCTGAAGGTAAGTAAAGAGTTTACCCACAGAACCAATTCCAGAAAATTTTCACACAGATCTGCAGTAATATTATATGGAGAACCACCCTACTCATAGTAAAGACTAACTCGCCCACGATATGCTTTGGAGGTTTTATGCTATCGAAAATCACAGATGGAATCGATGGTTGTCGAGATTCAGACGTGGCCAATTTACACTAGAATCGAAAAACGGACCAAACTTTCCCAATTTGTACAAACTTAAACCCTTTCACAATTCACATGTTTTCGTGGGTAAGTTTGAATTTTCATGACCTTTTGAGAGCCCTTTCATATCTTTGGACTTTTAAGGACGAGTGGTCTCATAGACTTGGGTCATCATGGTCTATCTTATCTGACTCTAATGGACTTGTCCATTGAATACGATTCCAGCACTTCGCCAACAAAAATTTCCGAATTGATATATTATATTTAATTGTTCAACGTCAGTAATTGAAACGTAAATTGGAAACGTCAGTTAAAAAGGTAGTATGTTGCATTTTAAGGTAGATCTCGATACGAGAGCATTTGGACAGCAGGAAACCATGTGTTTTTTTCACTGAAAATCCCCCCTCTAATTCTTCCAATTTTACTAATTTAATTCAATTCTTGCCTACTGGACTTAGATTTTTAGGCTTCTGACTTTTTTGTTTTGCATTTCGGTGTAAATTATTACGCTTCGTATCCCTGTGAATTAAGTCATCTTTGCCCCCTCCAGTGGGCGGATATGGGTACAAGACTCGCATATGGCACCAATACTATGCATCGATCTTCATTACGTGACCTATTTGTCTGCAGAGACTCCCCATCTAATGTAAGCATTGGGTTAGAGATCGGCCTTGAGCTTATATCAATCAATCAAACAAGCTGCCTAGTGAGAATGTATATGTGAAACTCTAGCTGTTATTAAAATACTTCATGCGTGTAGTTTAGAGATAGGCTTGACTTAGCTTGGCATGTACTTGTCAGAGGTTGAACATTACTTTGAAAATAGGGAGAAAATCAGTAGCTGATATTTCGTAACCCTCTATTATGAGTTATGTCGAAGAGATAACCACTCCCATGAGGATGAATCAAATACCTGCTACCTCCTATTGAGTGTTTTGAGGTTACCGAAATCAAGTTGAGTTAGGTTAAGTATTTCACTAACGTACGTGAAGCAGAAATCGACAGTATTTGTATGCTGGAAAATGGCAACAAACAGATGTGAGCAATTTTAATCCAACTGCTGAGAGATTTATTCTACTATTTTTCCGCCTAGTCTGGTGTTTGATTTGAGCAATGGAGTTGCGTAAAGTTGCTAAAACTACACAGAAAATATTACCACTCTAATGACATTCTTTAGCACTCTGAAGACTGAAGGCAATAAGAAAATGATATAAATTATCGCAGAAAGGAAAGTATCAGCGAACGCGAAAATAGGTATTTGTCTATATTAAAAAAAAAGTTACCGCGCCGTCGCCGCCGCAGGATTGAAAATTGTGTTGTTTAGCTCGATTCTTAGACGGTTTCCCTAGAAAGTTCGGATCAGAAAAATATGAAATTAACATGGTTTGCTTTTCATCGTGTTCCCTGGACAAATGTAAAGATCTTTTCCCGATGCGGTTATTAGTTTAGGGTTTATTAAGTGTCAAAGTTGAAAAAGCGAAATTTCTTCCGCGAGTGAGCAAAACACATACAAATTTTTAGTCTTAAGCCGTGAGTTTTTTTTAAAGAGTACCACTCAACGTAAATTTTTGTAGCTCGTCGAGTGGTTTTAGAAATTTCAATTTGGTTCTTGATAATATTTTTTTGAAATTCGGGAAATATCGAGACATTTTCGTTACTTTTTTTAAAAACTGTCATATTTATACCTTATTACTATTAGTTTTTAATTTTGAAATATTGTAGCATGGATCTACGAGCATAAGCGAGCAGGGGGCGGAGACCACTAGTTGGTTTAAAAAAAATAATACATCGCCTTTTCACAAATGATTGAAATGCAACCGAAGTGAACATTTGTAAGATTCAAAATGTGATAATACGACTACGGTGTAAAATTTTATGCAGGAGTAAAAAAATATTAAATACTGTGATGAATTTAATAAAAGATGTTTTTATTCATTATAAATGGATTTAATTAAAGGATGAGATTTGAGTTAGTGACATTGATAGACAAACAATTTAGAAACCTGCGCAAATGCTATGGGCGAGTCTACTAGTTAACATATTTTATTTTACTTAAGTACTTAAACGACAGCATGATTTTTATGATTACTTAACTGGAACCATATAAGAATTTCTTGCACTAAGATTATTTCACGGTAACAGGTTGCGTTATCGTCCATAACGTGGTAACCATGTAGAATATCTCATGGAAAAATAGTCACAATTCTTAAAATAATGTCAGTTTGATATACTGAAGAGAGCATGTTTCCTTGACAGATGTAGTCGGTCAAAAAGTATTGAACACATCTTGTTAGTCTGCCCCTGAAGACAAAGAGAAACCTTAAGTGTCGTAAGACTTGGAATAATGTCTAGTATGAATTATTATGCATTTCAATTTCATAAGAGCCAGTCTTCGTATTAAATTTTGTTTTAACTCAATTTTTAAAGGATAACATCCATTTTTTTAATATTAAATTATACTTTTCTGGATCAGGATAGCCAAAGTCAGATAAAACATATCTATTTCAGTCAAAGTTTTGATGAGTCATGAGTGGTTGAAATTCAGAGTTCTAGTGTTAAATGAATATTCGAATTTTTCTTACACTTTCCGAAGTAACGATCTGATTTACGAAATGTTTTACGAACTATTAAATAAACCAAACATAAATATTTTTATTTTATTTTCAAAGCAGAATTTTCTAATTAACTTTCTTTTAAACTTGTGTGTATATGTCCTTTTGGCTTTGTATTTTAGCATGGTCAAATATGGCCATTGTGCCAGAAACCCAATCAGCAATCATATTGTCATTACCATATTATTTTACATGGTTAGTTTACATTTAAAGTATTTATTTTTATGGTTAACATATATTTACCAAATCCGTTTTTATGGTTTGTAGGTTTTATTACATTCGTTTATTTGGATAGTTTATGTTTACCACATGCTTTTATATGGTTATCATATTCAGTAATATGGTTATTTCATCTGACCATATTCGTTTGATATGGCTAGTTTATATTATATTAACCATATTCTTATATTTGGTTATCATATTCAGTAATATGGTTATATCATCTAACCATATTCTTATATTTGGTTATCATATTCAGTAATATGGTTATATCATCTAACCATATTCTTATATTTGGTTATCATATTCAGTAATATGGTTATATCATCTAACCATATTCGTTTGATATGGCTAGTTTATATTATATTAACCATATTCTCTTAAAATATATTAACCATATTCTTATATTTGGTTACCTTTATATTTACCATATTTCTTTACTTATTTTATTTATATTTACCGTATTCATTTAGATAGCTAGTTTATGTTTACCATACTCGTTTATTCGGTTAGTTTACATTTAACATATTCGAGTTCGTATAATTAGTATATAGTTACCATACATTTATTAAAGGGTTATATATATATAGAGGAGGACTATTTAACGGTACTCAACTTTATGTATTATGTAAGCTCGAGAATCCTTTTATTAATTATAATAATTTCAATGGAATATTTATTGCATTCTGATGACGTGAATTAACTACTTGAAGCATGAAGTTCTGATTGCAAAGGAAGGGGAACAGGAATATACGTGTCTCTAAGAGCGTTTGGAATCGAGTGATAAATGATGTACGAGAATTTCTTGAACTTCCTCCTCTTAAATAGAAACGCAAGCATGATGTATTCACGCTGTTGTCCAGAGACCCCCTCCCCACACATACAGAGATACATCGTGTATCGTGGTAAAGGATCCATAAACGAGGAATAGCGTTTTGTATTGTAATGAGCATTGCTCGTTACAACACACAACTCTCTCCACTGATAACTACTCGTTAAAATGCAAGTCAGTTAACTGTTTTCAACTATTAAAAACCATTACTTATAAAATATAGATTTTAAAGAATTAAATAACGATGTTTTTTTAAGACTTTTGATTTTTTTTCAATGTCAGTGGGATTACCAGTAAAAAAAAACGACTCACACGATCGCAATTGCACAATTTACATCGCAGAACAAAACGGAAGGTGGCAATCAATGGGGATGATTGTTTTCTACAAATATCAATACTTAAAATTTGTCTAAGGGGCCGTCTTGATATTAAATTGGGTGCTTGCTCCGATAATTTCAATATTAACTCCCATCTTTTATCGCAAATTTGGATTCTACACAGAATTGCAGACGGAAAGAAAACAAAGGTTAATCAATTTTATTGGATTTTTCACCGATTAGTAAGTGATTGAAAATTAGATCTCCTAATGTTAAATTGGTGTTTCACGTTTTTTGTTATATTTGCAACAAACATTAATTATTTTTGGAATTTTTTTTTCATCCTTTGCTACCTAACAACCCAAATGCAATCTATAAACATTTTGATTATCAAACTAAATTTACTATTTTTTACTAATTATGAAATTAATATTCATAAAAATTATGAATAGAAACACGGACAAATTTTGACACTATGAGATTAAACTGTTACAGAAAAATCGGAATTCCAAATTAGAGCTCATTAAGTGCATAATTAGTGCAGTGAGACTATTTGCAAAATTCGATAATTGTTATCGTTATTGGGGATTGTTCACAAAGTGAAAACAGAAATTTCTTCCAACAGATCCTGGGATTCAATCAGAATGGATTCTTACTTAGTCTCCATCTTAATGAACTCCAATACCAAGGCGCCTTTAACAGGTCATTGACTGCGACGGCTACTTCACGTCTTTATTAATATTTATAATGTGATTTAACTCGGAATATTTACACGCCCCCTCAATGTTTTTTATGAATTTTCTCGGTCAATTTTACGCTGTTTTACATATTTTCATCAAATTCGCCTGAAATTGTGTGTAGAATCCAAATTTGTGATAAAAGATGGAGGTTCGTATTGAAATTATCGGAGCAAGCACCCAATTTAATATCAAGACGTTCCCTTAGACAAATTTTAAGTATTGATATTTGTAGAAAACATTCATCCCTATCGATTGCTACTTTCCGTTTTGTTCTGTGATGTAAATTATGCAATTGTGATCGGGTGAGTCGTTTTTTATTTGACGGGTTTCAAAAAAACAGGTGTCATACCCAGGTGCAGAATTATATTCAGTGTTCTGAAACACAACTACAACTATGTTATGTTAAGTGATTATTCAGAGGAGAATATTGTGAAATTACATATATGTATTTCAGTTTGGGGCAATATGTCCCGGAATTGCCTCAGAAAAAGTTGGCAACCCTAACTATAAGCCAAATTGTCCGTACTAGGAACAAAAAATTAAAATGTTTGACGGCCCTTCCTAATGATTAGTCAATTTTCTAGGTTTGAAAAGTTGTAAGCATTTTATCTGTACTTGTTACGACACGTAAAAACCGCAGTGTAACAACTATTACTACAACACAACAAATAATTAATTAAAAAATAACATTATGGTGAAAAGCTCCTGAACATCTACATGATGGTATACGTTTATCACTGACATTGAGGGAAATTAATAACAGAAATAAGTTAAAAAGAAAATTTAATTGAACTGTAAAACACAAAAAAAAAATAACATTATTCCACGATATCTGCAGCTTTGAAGCGTTAACACTATAATTCTAAATTTTACGTAATTGCCACACTATAATAACGGAATAAATTCGACTATAAAATTAAACAGATAATAATTTTTTATAAACATATATTACACACACAAATGCAAACGATAACTAAGGCCCGGTGCACATATCCGGCTTTTCAACGTGCGGCGCCACTGCTGCACCGAAGCCCAACTATGCACACATAACCGTGAAATGACGCACGAACTCATTTCGCGCCATTTGCGAGAAATATTCTATCGAAGAAAACGTGTTTAAATTCGCTTACGGTGGTGTAAAAAAAGTATATTTTGAAACAAAATAGACGTTACTGGATACAGCCATTTATTCATATTTATTTATATTCCATTCATTTATGAAAACAAGGTACTTGAGACCGGAGAAGCGCGTGCGGCGATCTGCGGCGCCGTGAGGAACTGCGGTACAAATTGCACGCAAGTTGGACGTTCGTCGCCGCAGCGGCGCTGGAGACTTACATTGGATGTAATGTATCTCGGACCGCACTTGTGTTGCCGCAGCGGCGCCGCACGTTGAAAAACCGGATGTATGCACCGGGCCTAAAACAAACACCGAAGTGCAAACGAGAACTAATAAGTCCGCTGCCATGGAAACCCAAACGATCATTTCAGCAGGGGGCACTTACGGAGGAGGCTTATAGAGGTTTTAAGCCCCTCCTAAGCAGTAGAATAATATACTTATTTAATTCATTGATTGCTTCTCCATTTCTTACTTACTGGAATTAGTTAAAATAATTGAAAATTTGAATATTATTCATTAAAACGTTGGGCATATCAACTCAATACTGCTTCTAATAACTTTATAACTAGTTTTTTGGAAACACACTCTAAATCTAATCTCTTGCGTTGTGGTAATTAATTAAGATCGCACTAGAGCAACATAACAAGGTATTGACGAAGGTCTGAGATCAATGGTGAAGGGAAAGATCTGAGGATAACACCTCGCAATTTTGAACCACTGTCAGATGAGAATAAATTCACCTGAGCTGGCACCCCCACCCTGAAAACTTCCACACCTCGCCAACGTGACGACATTTGAAACCACGACAGATTTAATGTGCTTCAGCCCCCGTGTACACGATAGTCTTTGGCTGGACCGAGTTTCGAACTCACAACCCTCCGGTTGCTATTCCGTTGCACTTCCAACTAGGCTATCGCTGTCCTGAAGTACATGGGGGCTGGTGCATGTTACATATAACGTGACCTCAAATGTACTCACAGTGGAGCGTTGGAAAAGTTTGGTGAGTGGGGATCCAGCTCAGGTTTTGACCTTGTCAACTGACCTTAGTTAAAAATTTGGTCTTTTCCTCTGATCTTTCCCTTCGGGAATGATCCCGGACCATCGAAAATAGCCCGTATTGTTGCTCCAGTGCTGCATTATTTGAACTACCTTCCTATAAATTAGATTATGTAAGTAAACACGACTAGTATTTTTTAAATGAATGGTTTTTGTCACGCGTTTGTAATTTTACCTTCAATTGTTGCTGTACAAAGACAATGGGACTGAAAACAACAAAACAACATTTCCAAACACCGTCAGCTCATAAACATTCTAATAACCACTCTCATAAACATTTTCAACCGTTTAATCCCAAATATAAAGTACCACATTATTTAAATTAACGATACAAATCCATTACACTTCTATCATTTCACTAAAAAGCACATTTGTGGTGGACGTATCCACGATTATAATCATTAATTTGCAAGTACATAAATAACAGTGCAATCTATACCTACCATGATGTACGTTTTGGTAGAGAAATTTGCGTAGTCTTTCACACGTCCTTTTGAATTAGTCACTTGATAGTCGTGAAATACAAACATGCGCACCTTCAAAAACAAGCCTGGTGGCTCTTTTGACAAGTATCAGATGGCGCTTGCAATAATCGGCACGCATTTGCATGGATGGTCCACGATACGTTGAATTGCCCATTTGGATATCAATCTCAATGGATATCATTCTCAACTACTGTTCCTTTAAGCATTGTGATAGTATATATTGCTTCTATTCCTATCTCGGCTTCACTCTTCGTTGCAGCTTAGCCTTCACATTACACGGCGACTCACACCACTCTGCTACTAAAGGCAGCGCAGGACAGTCAAAAGTCACAATCACCAATTTTACCAACACTACCCTACAATAATGGACCGGATGCCAGCGGATTTGCATAAAATTCGACAGCTTGTTTTGTGGTGTTTTTCGTGGTATGGCCTGAGACCTTTGCATGTTGTTGCTGGTCGATTGAACGCCGACGCCTACATGAACATTTTGGACAATCAGGTTCTTCCTACGCTCTGGTAATTTTATGGTACGGACGAATGTTACATCCAGGACAACAACGCTCCGTGTCATGTTGCAGCCTCTGTCAAGCAGTGGTATAGAGATAAGAATGTAAAACGTCTTCCCTGGCCCGCTCAGAGTCCCGACCTAAACCCCATAGAACATTTGTGGGACGACTTAGAGCGACGCTTACGGAGAACCACGTCCGAAATCTACAGCTGAGCTGACGACATTCTTGCATCAGGAATGGACACAGATACCCATAGCTGTGTATCAAAACCTTGCTGAAAGTATACACAGAAGGGTTGCTAGTGTAATTGCAGCACGTGCGGGACCCCCCCCCCTATTAAAGCATGTATTTTTTCCCTTATACCATCACATCTTGCAGTCCTGTCCATTATTGTAGGGTAGTGTATATCATCATTGATTTTAATAGAGCTCTCATGGTCTCACAAAATTAGGCCCGGTGCACACATCCGGTTTTTCAACGTCCGGTGCCACTGCGGCACTGAAGCCCAACTATAGCCGTGAAATGACGCACGAACTCATTTCGCGCCATTTGCGATACATATTCTATCGAAGAAAACATGTTTATTTCGCTTACTTGGTGTAAAAAAAGTATATTTTGAAACAAAATAGACGTTACTGGATGCAACCATTTATTAATTATTATTTATATTCCATTTGTTTATGAAAACCAGGTACTTCAGAACGGAGACTCATGTGCGGCGTCCGAGCGGCGAACTGCGGTACAAATTGCACGCAAATTGGACGTGCGTCGCCCCAGCGGCGCTGGAGGCATGTGTGCACTGCTCCATTGGATCTAATAGATCTCAGACCGCACTTGCGTTGCGGTGCCGCACGTTGAAAAACCAGATGCGTGCATCGGGCCTTAGCAGAGACCATCTGTTAGACGTATATCATATTTAGAATTTAGCTACTGCAATTCTGGAGGCAGAGTATTGTAATAAATTAACCTGCAGTACAACAACATGTAATGCAGTGTAGTTTCACATAGTGCAGGTCAGTCAAAGGTCACATTCACTTTTTGCCTATGGTAGTACACCCAATGTTACCACAGCTCTCAGTCTCACAGAATTGGCAAATTACCGATTACTTAGGAATTTAGCCACTGTTAATAAATTCTAGAGAGTATTGTGATACATTAACTTGCAGTATAATAGCAGTATACCGTATATCCACCACATGAAGTATTTTTTTTAATATATACAAAGTTGCACCGTCTTTCATACGTCTTTCTAAGCATAGAATACAAAAGAGTTCATTTTCGTACATTCACATTTCGAATACAGATGAAATTAAGTGAAACAATGGAATTCTTTCCGTTCTTTGAGAACAAACCACCCTTTTAATTAAACCACACCTGAAGAACCACACCGCGACGAATCATGATCACGTGTCTCATACCCACCTCGGCTGACACGATTTAAAACCCCCCAAATACTTCCCATCTTTCTTCTAAGGATCAAAAGTGTGATAATTAATGACATTCGAAATGAGTGTACCAGGACTTATCTCTAATTAAAAAACCCAGTTCCGTTCCTGTCTTCATTTTAATAAGTTGGCCATCAGGTTACCCGGGATTACTTTTTATCTCGGAATATTTCTCAGAAATAGATTTTTATGATTAAAAATAAATTGGATTCGTGGGTGTCATCAAAGATTTCAAATTCACGGTTTGACTTGGTATCAAAACATCAAAAGTTCACATCTTAGCGCTTAGTCCAATCAAGTTTGATATTCTGTTGTGAGTTCTTGTATGCATTGATTCCGTTTTTGTTCAGGGGGAAGTGAGAATGTTTTTATTCACCGGGAACTTGTTTCTAAATTTAACTAGTAAAACGCTGAATTAAATACTGTATGACTGACGGAAATTTATTCACTATTTATGTCCGTCGTGACTTGGTTGGTTTTGCCCAATACGCTAAGAACTCTGAGCTGTAGTCGGCGCAGGTTCGATTCCTCTCTGGGTGTACTTCTATCTTCTGTGTTAGCGAAACTTACAGTGTGTGTATGCCCAGGTGCAGAATTCTCTTCAGTGTTTTGCAACACAACTCCAAGCAATTGCAATTGTTCTGCAGGAATTTGGTCCGGATTTTGAAAACTGCAGTCCAATCAAACACAGACGTAATACACAATGATCGGCTAAATATGTGTTGCCTATTTATAATAAAACATCAAAATTAATTCACTTACTTTATTTAAATCCGAGGTATACTTTCAGAATTTGCAATTCTGTCGATACAGGCGCGTTCTCAAGAATCAAGTTTAATTGACCAATTATAATTGATCAACAAAAGTTGAATGAAAACTATAGTGAGGACCTTTGTTTCAATAGAGTTGATCAATCTTTAGTGGATCAAAACAAGTTTGATCCATTCAAACTTTATCGTTCGAATGATGAGTCATCCGCCATCTGCTTTCGAGTTATTTCCACGTAAACCATTTGTCCTGGTTTATTTTATTCGAGACTAGCCACTGCGTGGCTAGCCCGGCGTTGCCCGTGGCAAACCAACACCAAGGGCAGCGCCATGATATAATGTATAATTCTGGTGTATAAAATATTCCGCAGATTTCAAATCCGTTGAAATTTTTACTCTATCTTTAACGAATCCGTTTTTACGAAAAAAAACTAAACAATGCCTGTCAAAATGTTTTTTATTCTTTGCTCTCCACTGAAATTGAAGAGAGCAGGAAATGTAATCTTTTTTTTTTAACGAGAAGGGCACGAAATGCAATCTGTTTATTTTTGGAAAGAGAAAGTTACCGCGACGTCACAATCTCGTACGAAAATATAAAAGTTATATTCGATTTAAAAGTTATTTATATAAAGAAAATCATGTTTTTAGGTATGGATTTAAAGTGAAATTTTTCGCAGATTTCAAATCCGCTAAAATTTTTACTCTATCTTTAACGGTCTAGGATATAGAAAAAGAACAAATTGACTCCAGTTAAAAGATTGTTTGTTTTATCTGGCTGGAATATTCGCGTAAAATCAAAACGGAAACGAAAACAATAAATTTAGAATCTGTGATCTCATCTAGGCTGTAGCATTCAACAAATGATTAAATTTCATTTAATTCATTTTAAAATGTTCTAGATTAAATTTTAAAAATTGCAACAAATTTGGACTACTTGTGTGCCCAATCTCATTGCTGTAAGTGCCATAGAATCGTCAGGATTTTGCGGCAAGAAACAGACAAACAATTCCTTTTATAATAGTAGAGAAACAAAATAAAATTGCTTTTTTATTCTCTATGCCAGTTTGTATCTTCGAGATGGTTAAAGATAGAGTGAAAATTTCAACGGATTTGAAATCTGTGCAAAATTTTACACCAGTTCGATACCTTAAATGTGATTTTCTATAAATAAATAATCTTTCAATCGTAACTTTTATATTTTCGCTTTTTATGTTCTTCAGTTTCTATTGAAATGTGAGAACTAAAACTGATTCAAGTCATATTCAACTTTTATTGCTCAACTATAATCGATCAATTAAACTTGATTCGTGAGAACGCGCCTTAACTTTTAAAGTTAATATTTTGTCATTGACATAGAAGATGTGTTATTTATAAAGTGTTTGTGGTGATTTAAAGCGGCGTAGAGTAGAGTGGATAAAAAAAAATCAATATATATATATATTTTTTCGGAACGCTTTAGTGCAGAAAAGTTGACTATTGTAATAAGAAAAACGGCATAAAAATTTTTTAATCGGTTAACATTTTCCGTTTGCGCATCGTACTTAAAATTTATGAAAAAAAGCAAAAATCACGATATTTTTGCAATTTTTTTCTGTTAGTTAAAACTTCTAAAATAAACACTTTTCGTTTTTTATGCTTGATTTATGGTTTAAATAACCTAAATAAATTAAATTCTGATCAAGAATCTAATGTTTTCCGTTCTCGCAACGTCTTAGAAAAAACAGAAATTTACCAATATTTCGCAATTTTCACTGTGAAACTCTTCGTCTGTTTTGCTAGAACAAAGCGAACAAGAACTCACTTGAAATAGATAGAACTGGTTTGAACCTCCTGAGAAAAGTTGGGTTCTTTGCTTTGACGGACGAAAAGATGATACTTTGTTCGTCGAAAAATTGAATGCCAAGCAATTTCTCAGGACTGTGAAAGATAAACACTATTATCTTATCCAGAAACCTGGATCAACTTATAATGGACATGTATCTCCTTCCTCGAGTTCATCAAATGGTATAACTCAAAACATTATTTCTCGTTTGTCTGAACTATTAATATCACTAGAAAAACTAGAAGTATTAGGGTGTGATCGCACTTTAACCTACACTGGATGGAAGAACGGTGTCATCCACGAACTAGAGAATAATGTAGGACGCTCGCTACAGTGGAGAATATGCCTACTCCATTTAAGAGAGCTTTCTTTTCGTCACATTTTCTAACATGTTGACGGTCAAACTGCAGGGCCTAGATCTTTTAGTGGGTCAATCGAGCAGCAGCTCACTTCCCGTGAAAAACTCCCTGTAGTCGATTATGAACTAGGGATTCGACAACAAAACATCGATGTTTAGAAACATGGATGTTCAAAATTAAAACATCGATGTTGATAATACATCGTCCCAAAAACATCGATGTTTTCAAAATTCAGTGTATTTAAACGTTTTCCCATATTTCTTAAAACTGGTTTAGCACCTGGTGATGCAACATCAACAGCAAAACATCTAAGTTGATAATGCATCGCCCCCAAACTATCAATGTTTTTAAAATTCAGTGTATTCAAACGTTTTTCCCCATTTCTAAAAACTGGCTTAGTAACTAGTGATGCTACATCGACAGCAAAACATCGGTGTCTTGAAAGTTTGATGTTCAAAATTAAAACATCGATGTTTTGAAACTTTGATATTCAAAATTAAAACAACGATGTTGATAATACTTCGCCCCAAAACCATCGATCTTTTAAAAATTCAGTGTATTTAAACTTTTTTCCTCATTTCTTAAAATTGGTTTAGCAACTATTGATACAATATCGACAGCAAAACGTTGATGTTCAGAATTAAAACATCGATGTTTTTAAAATTCAGTGTATTGGAACTTTTTTCCCCCATTTCTTAAAACTGGTTTAGCAACCACATCGACATCGGCTCCAATACATCGATGTTTTTTTATGAAACATCAATGTTTATAAAACTTCGACATCGATGTCGCATCCCTACTTTTCAGACCCTTCATCCGTGGTCACTTTGGTCTAAAAGTATGTTCAATTTGCTGATTATAAACATTATGCTACTTGGTTATTTTTTAAGTTTTTATAACGGTACTTTTTTCATTTAAAAATAATACATCGACACATGTAAACATTGATGTTACAAAAACATCGACCCCAATGCATCGGTGTTTCTTAAAAAATATCGATGTTTTCAAAACATCGAAGTTAAAAAAAAACATCCATATATTGGGGTCGATGTTTTTGTAACATCGATGTTTATACTTGTAGATGTTTTTACGTTGTCGATGTATTATTTTTAAATAAAAAATATTTTGTTTTAAAAATAAATAAAAAAAAACAACCAAGTAGCATAATATTTATAATCAGCAAATTGAACATACTTTTAGACCAAAGTGACCAAGGATGAAGGGTCTGAAAAGTAGGGATGCGACATCGATGTCGATGTTTTATAAAAAAAACATCGATGTATTGGAGCCGATGTCGCATCACTAGTTGCTAATCCAGTTTTAAGAAATTTGGGGAAAAGTTTAAATACACTGAATTTAAAAACATCGATCGTTTTGGGGCGATGTATTATCAACATCGATGTTTTAATTTTGAACATCGATGTCTCAAAACATCAATGTGTTGCCGTCGATGTCGCATCAATAGTTGCTAAACCAATTTTAAGAAATGGGGAAAAAAGTTCGAATACACTGAATTTTAAAAACATCGATGTTTTTCTGTCGATGTTGCATCACTAGGTGCTAAACCAGTTTTAAGAAATTTGGGGAAAAGTTTAAATACACTGAATTTAAAAACATCGATCGTTTTGGGGCGATGTATTATCAACATCGATGTTTTAATTTTGAACATCGATGTCTCAAAACATCAATGTGTTGCTATCGATGTCGCATCAATAGTTGCTAAACCAATTTTAAGAAATGGTTGAAAAAAGTTCGAATACACTGAATTTTAAAAACATCGATGTTTTTCTGTCGATGTTGCATCACTAGGTGCTAAACCAGTTTTAAGAAATTTGGGGAAAAGTTTAAATACACTGAATTTAAAAACATCGATCGTTTTGGGGCGATGTATTATCAACATCAATGTTTTAATTTTGAACATAAAAGTTTCAAATCATCGATGTTTTGCTGTCGATGTAGCATCAATAGTGTATACCTTCAAGGGTGTATTTCTCTCATCTGTGTCACTTAAACTTTCATTGTGTGTGTATTACTTAGTGTTGTATGAATGGTAAGCCGCGTTTACACCGGAATTGCAAGCTCCTCCCCCTCCAAACATCGAAGCTATTACGATAAATGGCACTAATAGTATCGTCAAGATATCGTGTCGGGGTGACTGGTGAGTTTGCCACTCCAATTTTGTTTTCTACCAGGAGTCTGAAAAAGATCAAATGATTGCAACTTTTTGGGGACATATCTGCGATATGAAATTTGGGATGAAAATGCTCCCCTATTTCGTCCTCTTTCAGTATTGCTTGACAATCACCGCTTCCCTCTGCCCTTCGGCACACCGTGGTCGCGCCGTCTTTTGTTCGCTCATTGTGACATTTTGACCTGATCGCTTGCCTTGACCACATCTCCCTCCAAACTGTCAGTGAATGACCTATTCGATTAAAATGACGTGATAAGAGTATTCATTCAGTTAACTCATTCACCAGATCCAACAACGCGATAACAGAGTTATGGAAGATGCATAAAATTAATCAAAGTATTTTTAAATATACGATTATTGGGCTCACCAGGTTGCAGGCTATAGAATAAAAAGTTATTCCGGAACGTGCACAGCAGACCTCGCATGTTAAGGTCAGATCTTATAGGCCTTCAAACCACAACATTAGCAATAGATCTCTACTATTATAAAAGGAAGTATTTCTCTGTGTGTTTGTCTGTAATCAGTGTTCTGACGAATCTATGGTACTTACAATGATGAAATTTAGCACACAGATAATCCTAATTTTTTGCGATTTTTGTGTCCAGCCCGAATTTTAAAATTTAATCTAGAACATTTTAAAATTAATTTATTAGTTTTATCACCTTTCGTCCTTCTTCCCGGAATGTGGTGTCATACTACCTCGAATGAAGGTGGGGATTTTGCGATTTTTGACCGCTGACATCACAAGCGTTTTTGTCCTAATGCTTTTGGCATGCCAAGTTTGTCGATTCTAGCGTGTTTGATGTTGTTGATAATAGCCGTTTCGAAGCCATCACGGCGTTGCCTGTGGAGTTCGTTTGCGAAGCAAACCAAATGGGCAAGCATCAGTGGTCACACATGACCCCATGGAAAGAATTGTCACAGGCAACGCCATGTGACCACGCAGTGGCTAGTATTTAAATAATATTTATCAAACCTTAAAATTAATTCGCAAATGTTAGAAATTGTAGCTCATTATATAAATTGAAACAAACGACATGATGGTGAGTAAGCCAGAAATTTATTGTAATGAATAACGAAATCAACTATAAATCTATGGAATGTTTAGGTTCTATGGTACAGTGAAAATACAGATGTGCTTATTTCAATCTTAGTTTTAGAACTGTTGCCAAAAAAAAATACCCATAAGACTTTTGTCAGGAGCTTCCTCAGCTAAAGCTCCTTTCAAAAGCCTTATGGGTAGAAACTATGGATTTAACGGCCAGTCTAAAAAAAAAAGACCCATAAGACTTTTGTCAGGAGCTTCCTCAGCTAAAGCTCCTTTCAAAAGCCTTATGGGTAGAAACTATGGATGTAACGGTCAGTCTAAAAAAAAAGACCCATAAGACTTTTGTCAGGAGCTTCCTCAGCTAAAGCTCCTTTCAAAAGCCTTATGGGTAGAAACTATGGATTCATCTGTCCATCTCAAATAGTTATCATAGTCGTGAATCGCCGTATACGTGAGTCATATTTGGGAGTCATATTCGTGAATCATATTCGATAGTCATATTCGGGAGTCATATTCGTCAGTCATATTCGTGAGTCGTATTCTGGAGTAGTATTCAAGTGTCTGGAGTTCAATACTGGATACTCTGTTCAAATGGCTAGTGCATCTAGAGAGAACCCCAGGATTCTGATCGTTTTAATTCGTTGTCATTGTAGGTGTCGGCCACGATGGCTGGCTTCAATACTTCGTCCACATCGTAGTGTGGCTCAATCCATGATTGCCGGATGCTGTCCTCCAACCATCCATTGAGGAATTCCAAGATCGTTACTGCGTAATGGAAGTCACATGAGCCTCCCCTATAGCCTCGGGGCAAAGGAACCTCGGGCTCGGAGGCGATATTTATGTAAGGCTCAACGGACGAAAGATCATCATTCAAATCTTTCAACAAACCTTGTCTCTCTGGGTCTCCGGGTTTCCCTGGTTTGCATCTAAACAAAAAAGACAAATCATTGAGCGAAATGAAACGTGTTTTTTACAAACATGAGTTGTATTTCACTTATTAGTAATTGATACTAAATTTCAGATGTGGTCACTATTACAGCTCTATTTAGGTGTCATTGTAGCTTATAAAAGAAAAATTTTATTTTTGAATGTTGACATGCATAGAATATTGAAAGGAAAATTACAATGGAACTGAGCACCACAGATTGCTTAAGATTATGTTTTATAGATTTAGATTCACTTTTTTACAGTACAAATCTATGATTCGAAACATTTAATAGTTGATAGGATGAATGGCAAATATCTCTAATTTTTATAATTATTCTCATATTTGTCGCTTTATTTGAATTTGTCTAATTCAATACAATCTGATTAAAGAATGAAAAATATTTTAAATTTTTTCTAAAAACATATCTTTGTTCAGTCTGAGCATAAAAGGTAGTGGACCAGATGTATATTTAAAAAATAATTCTATTTTAAACGTGTACTCAAGATGGAAACGCTCAATATTTATTGCAAGAGTTTTGGTACTTACATTCTAACTCGGAGCCAATGTCCCATCTTGACGATTTTCGTCTTTAAAGGCTTCAAGAAGTTGTCTTTCTTTGCCATTATCAAATTAAGAAAGTCTTTAGTCGCTTTTTGATAATTAAATTATCAAAATTCGCAAAACGTATAAAATCGCAGGAAGAAATTTGAATTCGCTCTTCCACAGATAAAATACAAGTTATGATATTTTAAATTTTATGTGGTGTGTTGAAATAAAAACAATGCCATCCAACAATGGAAAAATCTCAACAGTACATTTTTGTGTAAACAATGGATACATGCTGTGCTCGTCTAACTGTTTAACAGCGAATTTATAAAAGGAAGTTTTTTTTTTTCCCCTAATGGGCGGGCACATTTTGACCGAAGTCATTGGCCACTACAAGGCCGGAAGTGATGGCCACTTGTGAAGGAGCACCCAGTGGGAGGGCCATCATAGCCCCTAACAATTACATCGTAATTTTGAACCATGTTCAGATGACGAAGCAACACCTAAGCTGGTATACGCTTACAAAAATCCATGCCCGAACCCGCATTCGAACCGGGGACCTTCCGATCTAGAGGCTAACACCTTAACCACTATACCGGTTGGTCGGCATAAAAGGAAGTTGCACTGTTGAAATAATTAGCACGAACATTTCAATTACCACTTGGGAAAAATATTGTCTTCCTAATATACTTGTTCTCAGATTTTTCTGTCCGTGATATTTCCTCGATTGTATTTACACAAAAAAGCTTGGTGGAACTGTCGTTCACGGTAAGAAGGCGATTGGTTGCCAAATATGGTAACCTTCACCTTATGCGGTTTTTCTTCACATCTGCCGTTTTTGTTATGCAACCCTATCTGCAAAATTTCTCTCACTCTACGCTCTGAATTGGCGACAAAAATTAGTTGGCGACAAACGTCTTACCGTGAACGACAACTCCACCGAAAGCTTTTGAAACTTGGATCTGAGTTTGCACACATTCTCACGCTTACAAAATAGTATAATCAGTTTCTCTAATCATCCAAGGGGGTTTGATAAGATACCTCGTTCATCAGCAGCCAGCCGATCCAACCAGTCTGGCCGTTAAGGTGTTAGACTCTAGATCGGTAGGTTCCTGGTTCGAATCCGGGTCAGTGCATGGATATTTGCAAACGTATGGTGTAGGGACGGCCGGTGCACCTTAAATATGTCGTTGCCGAAAGTCCTCACTTTGGGTTGGTGTAGAAATTTGGAGAGTGGGGTGCCAGCTCAGGTGTTGCCACGTAATATGACCGTGGTTCAAAATAACGTGGTGTTATCCTTGGATCTTTTCCATTGGATTGATCCCGGACCGTCGTCAATAGTCCGTTGTGTTGCTCTAGTACGACGTTAGTTAAAATATCTACATACCCGTTGACAGATATTTCTATTCCCCTACCACTCTCATTCTGTGGCCCATTCCCCAGTATGCTTTTTTCCTGACAGAATCTGACATGCTTATCCTTACCACAAATATAACATTCTTAGTAAGCTTAATTTTAAGTCTTATAATTATCTTTTCCGTGTTTTCATACCAAATGAGGTGGTGTATATTTAAATCGGTTGATTCGCAATTTCATTATTTTAAACAAAGCTTTAAATGTTTTTCTAACTCTTACAACGACTTCCCCTTAGATGCAAAAAATGTCACATTCTTGTCTAATTCCAGAGGTTTAAAATGTATGTATATACTAGAAATCCCGAAAATATAGATCACAATATCAACATTTTTTTTATTTATTCAGAATGTACTCCCTTACTTTCAAACGATGCTAAGTCTTGTAGACTTTCAAAATAATTTTCTAGTTACAAGGATTTTCGTTTTTTTGGATTTTGGTATAGGGTGACAATAGCTGTCACCCTATACCAAATATGTTTCCAAAACTAAACTCAAGTTCTTAAGGACTGTTTTTGCAACTATAAGCTTTGTTCAAACAGTGATAACACATTGAAATTTGATCAATTCAATCAATTGTAATCATTTTTGTATAATCGATTTTTAACTCGATTTCTGAAGAACTGTTTTTTTTTTTAAATATTTTCAATAGGATACTTTGTAGGTACAAGTAGTGATATAGGTACAATAATGATACAAAGCTATGATCTATTGTAATAATTTTTGTGTTATTCTAATATATGTAATATAGCGGAATCCTCAGTCAAAGTTCTTAGTTAATTAAAGAAGTTTTGGTCAATTTTTAAATGTTGAAATCATGATTTCTAAGATGAGGCTGTTTTTTGTCCAATGTTTGTATTAGTTTATCATCAATAATAAGACATCTTAGAGTATCTGAATCGCAAATTTTTCTTAATTGCCCCCTCCCAGTGAAATCAAAACTTGAAGTTAACCTCGACTCGAATGTAATTTATTTTCCGCTTAGCCTTCCATAATTTTTTTGAAAGACGATTGGTATCTTGATTTGTACTCTACAAATCAACTCCCTAATGTGCTCATAATTATTGCAACTCCTCATGGTTGATATACTAAAATATCATTAGTAGGGCAACTTTTTGCAACAAATGCAACTTTTTTTCACGCGTTCTACGCTGCATGAAAAGTACTAAAACCAAAATTCCTCCTACATGGGGTGTATATAGTAAGTGAGTTATAACCACAACATAAATGCAACTTTCTGCATAAATGAAACTTTTTGCATAAATGCAACCACCTGCAACTTTTTAAAATGTAGCTTAAAATAATTAAATATCAAATTACTATTTCATTTTTTGCTATCTGAATCAACCCTTCGATCACATGTGTCTGATTTTGCGAACGCCGAAGTGTTGCGGATCAAACAAGTTCATGGTAAGAAGGTGTTCGTCCTAAGACGAAAGTGAAATAAATGGCAAGAAGTACTCTTAACGCATTGGTTGGCACTCTTGATAATCCAGAGGAAACTTGCGTAATCGACTGCAGAGTTTGCGAGGTGAGTTTAAATCATCAATATGTTGTTTCCTTGTAGATGACGTTTTAAAATCTGAATGTTGAGCGAAAGGATTTTGCACTTCTGCTATCCGATACAGTATATTATATGACTGCGGCTGGAATCCCACTCAAGGTGTTTTATCCGCGATTGCTCCAAGTTACTTGAATGGTACACTTGTTTCACAACTGCAGAAAAAGTCCAATGCAACAATGTCAGGCAACATCAATCTCTGTCGAGCGCAGTTTTTCAATGTTAAAGAAATTACCAAGGATAGGCCATTCAACGACATCAACGTTCTTCTGTATTTAATGATGTACAAATAAATTTTTCATTCTTTACTAATAATTTATTTTAGATTTTAGTGTATCAAAAAAATTGCAACTTTATTTTCATAAATGCAACATTAGAGAATGATAAATGCAACTTTTCCCATTTTTACTGAGACAAAAAAGTTGCCCTAGTCATCACTGTTTGAACAAAGCATCCTATTGCTAAAACACATTTCTTCAGAAATCAAGTTTAAAATTTTAGAAACAGGGTGACACCTAACGACAACACTTGAATCTAGGAAAGTATTTCGAATATTTACAAGAGCTTGGTGTATTCTGAATATATTCCTCCTACATGGGGTGTATAGTAAGTGAGTTATAACCGCAACATAAATGCAACTTTTTGCATAAATGCAACCACCTGCAACTTTTTAAAATATAGCTTAAAATGAATTAATATCAAATTACTATTTCATTTTTTGCTCTCTGAATCAACCCTGAGATCACGTGTGTCTGATCTTGCGAACGCCGAAGTATTGCGGATCAAACTAGTTTATGGTAAGGTGTTCGTCCTAAGACGAAAGTGAAATAAATTGCAAAAAGTACTTTAACACTTTGGTTGGCACTCTTGATAATCCAGAGGAAACTTGGTAATCGACTGCAGAGTTTGCGGAGGTGAGTTTCGATCATCAATATGTTGTTCGCCTTGTAGATGACGTTTTAAAATCTTGAATGTTGAGCGAAATGATTTAGCGCATCTACTATCCGATACATCACATTATATGACTGCGGCTGGCGCAGGTTTTCAATGTTAAAGAAATTACTGGCCATGGATCGGCCATTCAACGTTCTTCTGTATTTAAGTATGTATTATAATACTGTTGTACACGACTAAAATTATCAATATATTTTTAATTTTTTGTGAATAATTTATTTTAGAATTTAGTGTATCAAAAATAAATGCAACTTTAATTCCATTAAATGCAACTGTAGGGAATGATAAATGCAACTTTTCCCATTTTAACTGCAACCAAAAAGTTGCCCTAGAGATAAGATAATCTTGTCGAAAACTACATTTCACTTCGATCACCGAATAGCCTGCTTGATAGAAGAAAAGGACCGAATATGAGTTAATTGCCTAATATGAGATACTCTTGTATTACCGTACGATTACCGTCTATACCTCACGGTGTCGACATGTACTGGAAGTGTCATGAACTATTAGCTTCGGCAACATACTTTGTGTGTCGATAGTAGGGATGCGACATCGATGTCAATGTTTTATAAGAAAACATCGACCGATGTCGCATCACTAGTTGCTAAAACAATTTTAAGAAATGGAGGAATAAATTTAAATACACTGAATTTTAAAAACATCGATAGTTTCGGGGCGATGTATAATCAACATCGATGTTTTACTGTCGATGTCGCATCAATAGTTTCTAAACCAGTTTTAAGAAATGAGGAGGGGGGGGGGAGTTTAAATATACTGAATTTTAAAAATATCGATGTTTAAAAACATCGATGGTTTTAGGGCGATGTATTATCATTATCAACATCAATGTTTTAATTTTGAACATCAAAGTTTCAAAACATCGATGTTTTGCTGTCGATGTAGCATCTAGTTGCTAAACCAATTTTTAAGAAATGCGGAAAAAAGTTTAAATACACTGAATTTTAAAAACATCGATGGTTTGGGGGCGATGTATTATCAACATCGATGTTTTAATTTTGAACATCGATGTTTCAAAACATCGATGTTTTGGTGTCGATGACGTATCCCTAGTCGGGAGCGGTTCCCGTGGTTCATACCCACTTCTTTCTGATCCCAATGTAAAAAAGTAAATTACACTAAGTCATTGAGTCAAGCAAAAAACAGCTCTTGGGCAATGGCAGATTAATTGCGCAAAGGCTTAAAATTGTCTTCATGTATGGTTCCAATTAGGGATGCGACATCGACATTGGAAACATCGATGTTTAAAATTAAAACATCGATGTTGATAATACATCGCCCCAAAACCATCGATGTTTTTAAAATTCAGTATATTTAAACATTTTCCTCCATTTCTTAATACTGGTTTAGCAACTAGTGATGCGACATCGGCTCCAATACATCGATGTTTTTTATTGAACATCAATGTTTTGAAAACATTGATGTTCATTGACATCGACATCGATGTCGCATCCCTACTTTTAAGACCTTTCACCCTTGGCCATTTATTTGGGTCTAAAAGTATGTTCAATTTGCTGATTATGAAAATTATGTTACAAGGTTATTTTTAGAATTTTTAAAACTGTACTTTTTTCATTTAAAAATAAAACATCGACAAGTATAAACATCGATGTTACAAAAATATCGACTCCAATACATCGATGTTTTTTAAAAAACATCGATGTTTTGAAAACATCGACATCGATTTCGCATCCCTATTATGAACCCATAGATTGTTTGATTCATGCTATAGACAGGAATTTGTTGAGCAAAGACCAACAGTATTTGTTAGACATTTCAAATGCAATCACCTTGGAACATTGTCCAGAAGACTTGACAAATCGGGACCCTGGTCCTTTGTCCAATTTGAATTGGCTAACTGCGGCCAACCGAGTCTTTAGGTTGTATATAAGTCCATCAGATCCATCCAGAAACTTAAAAGAAATAGCTTGCTTCATCTTAAAATGACACATGCCTGTGTGGTCTGCCATAGAAAAAAGCAAATATTTTACTGTTGGACCAAAACATGTTTTTCAAGCAATCCAAACATCACGGTATTTGTCCGATGATTTACTTCAAGTTGTAGATATAATAATACAACGAAATGCGTTCTTTACGAACCCAGAGAAAGTTCTGTTGGCAATGCTTGTCGATGATAGGGAACATATTCGGGAGCTCGGTTACAGAAGGATCTAAAAGCAAGACAAATCGTCCCAAAGAAGATTGTTCAAAATTTCGTACCATCGAAGATAAACTTTCAAGCTTCCGATTACATTGAAATTATTAATTGGAATTTTTGATGTGGTATATCCTCCCACAATGCTGCGGGACCTAAGTGAAGATGATATTAAAACACTCATGAATTATGAGGCTACGCCCATTAGAGAATTACAAAAGTTTCCCTGTCACAACCAGGCTGTGGGGAGGTGTATCAAACTTGTGACAGAGAGAGGAGAGAATAAAGTATGAGGCCAAAAAGCTAGAGATTGCTATATCCGAGCAACAGTGAAGTCTAGATCGGTTATGCTTCTTTTCTCCAAAAAATCAGACTTTAAATTTGTAGTAGATACAAAAAAGAAAAGTAAAAACACAGCCAAAGAATCCTACTCTATTGAAAATATTTCAAAATAGTTGTAAATATAATGTAAATACCACACCCAACAATTGGATGGTTGTGGATAAGGTTCAACGTGGTGAGTTCTTGTTCGCTTTGTTCTAGCAAAACGAGCGAAGAGTTTGTTTTTTCTAAGACGTTGCGTGAACGGAAAAAATTAGATTATTGATCAGAATTTAATTTATTTAGGATATTTAAACCATAAATCAAGCATAAAAAACGAAAACGTGTTTATTTTAAAAGTTTTAACTAACAAAAAAAAATTATAAAAATATCGGGATTTTTGCAATTTTTCATAAACTTTAAGTTTTTGAAGTTTTTTTATGCCGTTTTTCTTTTGATCAAAATAGTCAATTTTTACGCACTAAAGCGTTCCGAAAAAATAATTGATTTTTTTCGACCCACCCTAGTGTAAAGAGGTTGTTCCGTTAGAGGCTAGAAAAAAAAAGGTGTGGCAAGCAGCGCGCTTTGCACTGCAGAAAATCGTAAATAAAAAAATAAAAAAAATCGGCCAAAATTTTGATAAAATTAAGGAAAAATTGTTCAGCAAAAACTTTGTTTGTTCTGCGACGTACGTCGTAGTTTTGAGCACTTTCTGCTCCCCTGCATGTATGTCTACTTGATATTGCAATTTTTGTGTCTGGTGGAGCATCGCCAAATATGACCTTGCGCCATAAAAACCCAATGACATCCAAAGTGTAGGATTGGTAGATAAAAACCCAATGGCGATTGTAAGTTTCGATTAAGTTACACCTGTGAGATATTTTTAGTGTAAACAAACATTCAAATTAGATAGTCTGCACAAATATTTTATTTCTGCTGTCCACATGATGTCGTATAATATGTATCGGGGTTACCTCAAATTCAAGCTTACCAACGTTGCGCAACGTTTAATCTAATTGGTACTGATCACTCAACCATTATATCGCACCCCGGCAAGAAAAGTGACACAATTCAAAATTGCAGAATTTAAAAAAAAAACATCAACTTAAAGGATACTATAAAACTTATATTGAAATCGTATAAGCTTCTTTTAAATTTTAGGTAAGTATATATGGTGATAACTTCTATTTAATTCTATAGAATAGAAATATAACACGCTGGGGCACCTCATACATATTTTTTAATGACATAACATCGAAATTTTTATTTTTTGACTTGTGTCACTTTTCTTGCCGGGGTGCGATATATCAATTCAAAATTCATTCTTTGGAATATTTATCGGAGACTCAGAGATTGAATTAATATTGAAATTATCGTACATTAAAATACGACATTGATCAGCTAATTACTACAAAGCAGATTCATTGTTTGCGTTAGCTTTAAAGTATAATATTTTAATTTCATACCAGTAAAATATTGCAAAAGAGTTTAGAGTTTTTCGATTATAAGCGTGGCATTGAGAGTGAGATTGTGTGTAAGAGATAATTAGTCTAAGTAATAGTTTTACAATGTTTCAGCACCTTAAAAATTATCATCCCTAATCCTTACGATAAATTTTTTATGATATATTTACCATAGATCTACCTAATTTAATCCCAATAACAATGTGAAAAATAAGGATTAACAATTTCATCGTGCAAGGTCTCCCATGAGCCTCCTCCTTTTATTTTATTTTCTCCAAGGGGGTCCCTGAAAATGTTTTAATATTTAAGGGTTTCTTGCATAGAATCACTGCTCTAACATGATGCATATCAGGGCTAATTTAAAGTGTAGTTGATCGCCGTTTCCATGACTACGGCTTTGAATATAATTGCCATTGACCAATAACATTGATAAAAACACTTAGAGCTCGACACGAAAAGTCTCGTATATTTATCAAAACGGCCACTTTAGTATAATTGAAGGTGCTTGTAGAATAGGCTGGAAAAGTTTTGCTCACAAGGAATAAGTAGTTTCACATAAAAATGTATCTAGATGTTAGAAAATTTTGAGCATGTTGAAAAAATCCAAGTTGAAGGAATATTTTAATTTCATAAATATGGATTTAGGAATAAGGATTCAACAAATCAAAGGGCTTCAAAATTTAGCGTTAATTATCTTATCACGAAGGTAACATTTTCAGAAGTTTTATTTATACATTTTTAATTTGCAAAGGTGTATATTATAAAGTGCTATTGTTCTCACAGGAAAGTCTTTACATATTTCAAGATGATAGGAAATATTTTACTTATAAGATTAGATGTAATGCAGACAAGAGTATTGATTTGTATTACACATAGAGAGAGTCGATCTATTTATCGTTTTGAATTCAGTAAAAACTTATTTTGTTTTAAAGTAGTATATTACTGATTTACGAAGAAATATTAGGAATAAATATCTCATGATTCCTAGTAACGTATATTTCAAAGTATTCTTTTGTATGAAAATTTATTTCTTCAATTTTCGTTACTCCAAAACGAAAAATGGACCTACGTATAGAATATTGTTCTTAGTTTCTGAACCGTGGCTGACATACTGTTGTAAAATGCATACAATCGATATTTTTTAGATGTTTTGTAATGTTTGTAAAACCATTTGCACAACAGAAACGACAGGGGATTTTTCAAGTACACCTATACCTCGCTATACGGCCGCTCTTTATACGGCATTTCGCTAAAAAATGTCTTTTTTAATTGTGACACTTTTTTGATTTATGGCTCAAAATGTTTCGTTATGCGCCAAAAAAAAAAAAATGCTGTACCTACTGTTAGCGACCTTCTGTTTCGGTTCAGCTTCTCACTTTTGATTTTTTTTTTCCACACGAAAATATGAAGAACGTTTGCACAACCCATTGTTATCATTTTACAGTGTTGTTGCTTTAGTGTAGTTAGACGTGGTTATTCTTGTTTGTTTTCTGGTTGGGTTTTGTTTCTGTTTGTATTAATTGGTGAATAGTAAACATGTTTGATACGTATGTATTAGAAACACTGTATTTTTGTTATACATATTTAATTAATTCAGTAATTCTCTTAAATATAATCGTCCCTTATTTAGGAAAAATACCACCGAAACTTTTATTGAATTTGTAGATTGATACTAATGAAAATAAAAAGAGAAGCCGAAAATCTGTCTCTCACGCTAGAGTTTTTTATTATATGTAAACCTATGTGCTTATGATTTCTTTTCAATTTATATGTTTATTTTTTTTAAAATTTCTGTTTATTATTACACTGTTTTGTACTATTATTTTTATGTAGGCATTTTTATTGGAAATAAAAATAATAAAATGCTTTATAAACTAAAAATTATATTATTTTATAAAAAATTGGAACAAATCCAATTGAATTTGCATGGGGGCAGTATCAAAATAATTTATTCGTTATACGGCTTTTCGCTTCACTGCCAACTTTTCCGGAAGGTATCTAGGCCGTAAAGAGAGGTATGGGTGTATTAATAAATATCAAATCGCTTTGGGACCATATCGCTAAAAAGAAATTTAACTAAAGACAAAAACTGATTACAGAAACAGAAAAAAGATTGTGATAACCAGTTATATCAGCATCAATGTTGGTCAAATTAAATTGCGAAATAAAATGCTCTAAAACAAAAAAAAATCGACGCACCAAGAAGGAGTTGTCCGATGGAGACGAAAATTGGTGGATAGGAAAATTATTTACAGAATAGAAAATGATTAAAATTTCAGAACAATTGAATGATTTATTTCAGAGTTACAGTAACGAGCTCAATAAGGTGTTGACCCGCCTCTAGCCTGGATGCAAGCTGCCACACGGCGTGGCATAGACCGATAAAGCTCCCGGATGGTCTTCTGCGGTATTTCTTGCCAAATTTGCTCCAATTGTCGGACTACGTCATCAACATTCCCTATCGGATGCAGTCGCCTTCCCATCATATCCCAGACATGCTCGATGGGAGAGAGATCTGGTGATATGGCTGGCCAATGAAGTGTTTGACAAGCGTGAAGACAGTTCATAGCAACACGTGCCGTATGTGATCTGGCATTGTCTTGCTGAAAAATAAGCCTCTAATGTCGACCAAAGGGGTCAGGCTATCAAGGGAAATGGCACCCCAGACCATAACTCTTTGTTGAGGGCCCGTGTGGCGTGCAATAGTGAAAGTAGGATCGGCACGCTGACCTGAGCGTCTCCAGACACGTCTTCGATGATCGTCAGGACACAGTTGGAAGCGGGATTCGTCGCTAAAGACTATACGTCCCCAGTCAGCATCATTCCAGCCTGATCGAGCCAAGCACCACTGTTATCTGGCTCGACAGTGTGCAGGCGTGAGTGGCAGGTGGCGTAACGGTCGGTACGAGCGTAGATTTCGCTCTCTCAGCCATCTGTGAATATTCATGGTGGACACTCGTGTGTGGGTCGCACGACTGATGGTTGATAGCGATGAATCTGGCGCTGTGACAGCTGATCTGACAATCACTCTGTCCTCGCGATCTGTTGTGGGCCTTCGTCGACCATTCCTTCAGCAGACCTTCGACTGCCATTGTCCACCCACTCTTACCAGCATCTTCTAATCGCCGCATCGCTTCGACTCACATGACGAGCGATTCTCTGATTTGCCCAACCTGCCTCTTTCAATCCAATGATACGACCTCTTTCAAACTAAAAGTTGCTCGTAATAAGCTCGAATCCTGCGGCGTGGCATTTTTTCAGTCGTTAAAAGGTATCCTAAATCGCAATGCAGCAGAAATTTTTAACCATAGTTCAAGAACAACTCCTTATTTACATCTGCTGGATGCGCAATTCCGATGCGCTGGAGATCGCACTATTCATTCATTGGACACCAAATTTTAATCATTTGCATATTTGGTCAAAACATTTTAGCATACGAAATTTCAAAGCAATCGGATGTTTAATAAATCTGAGTGTACTTTTGAAAGCTGATGGCCAACGTTTGAAGTTTGTCACCGTTGAAATTTGATTCATATTAACAAAATTTAACAATAGAAATAGTTACAAATATTTTTTTAATATTGTTTTTAGTTTGAAACATGATTTTCAACAAGAAAATTTACCTTTCGAAATACCAATTTTAATTACTTGATAGCTTTATTTGATTCATATTCGTTTTAGCGGTGGGTACTTTTTAAGGAAACATTTGAGGAGGCGGTAACACAGTGTTGGAAAAGCAACAGATTAGCAAACGGAAGGTTACAAGTTCGAAACTAGGTTCTACTAAAGACTGTCTTGTACATGAGGGCTGGTGCACGTTAAATCTGTCGTTGTCTGAAATCTTCGCACATTTGCTTGATGTGGAAGTTTGGAGAGTGGGATGCCAGCTCACAGGTGTTGCCTCGTCATCTGACCGTAGTTTAAAATTACGTGGTGTTGTCCTCGGATCTTTTCCCTGGGGGATTGATCTCAGACCGTCGTGAATAGCCTGTTGTGTTGCTCTAGTATGATGGTAATGAAAATTACCTTACCTTAAGTATTACAAAATAATTGTCCATAGGAAATGAATTCTACGAATGAAAGTAAATTAAATGAAACTAACTAACAATGATAATATAAATAAGCATTTCCTCCGCTAAATATAGTGTCACTGTAATAGTAATATCATTGTCCTGAATGTGCGTAGGTTCTTGAAATAAAGTCGTACTTAAGCAACACAACGGTCTATTAGCGACGGTTTGGAATCAATACTGAAGGGAAGGATCGAGGATATCACCGTTGGCGTGGTGTGGAAGTTAGGCGTGGTAGGATGCCAACTCGGGCGTGACCTCGTCATCTGACCTTGGATCAAAACTACGTGGTGTTGTCCTCGGATCGTATTTCGGGATTGAACCCGGACCGTCGCCAATAGCCCGTTGTGTTGCTCCAGTCTGACGTTGCTTAAATACCTACCTACCGTGAACAACACCTCGTAATTTTGAACAACGGTCAGATGAAGAGGTCTACACCTCAGCTGGCACACCACACCTCGCTAACGAAAGGACGTTTGGGCACTGACAGAGTCAACATGCACCAGCCCCCTCGTACACTGCGGTGTATGGGTGGATTGCGTTTCGAACTCGAATCCCTGCAGTTTCCTATGCGCTACTTTTCCAATCGGACCACGACCAAACCTCGTGAATGAGGAGGACTTGTTGTGTACCGTATATTGTATAGATCATTTAACATTTGCAGAGTTTTGGTCTTTAAAGGACATCATTATTTGAGGAAGCTTTTATACTCTATCAACTAAATATGTGTTTCGGGAAAATATAAGAGCAAAAGTTTTGAAATAGCCATCTTTCAAGCTCATTAATGATGTTGAATACTTTTCCTAGAAAATAAAAAAAGGTTCTGTAAAATGAAAATTTCTTGACTTTCCAGTAGTCATCTGGAAATTGAAGTATATGGCGAACAAAAATAAAAAATACTGATGAGAGAATTAGTATTATTAAAGAAAAATTTCTTGTAGAGAAAGTTATTCCACCTAAAAAAAAATCAAACAGGAAAGCAGACATTTGTGGAACATGCCTTGTTTTTCTCCAAATCACACACACACACAGTTCGAAATTAAAAAAAACTCTCAAGCTTTTTTAAGATACTAGGGGGCTCCGCCCCCTGCTCGCTTACGCTCGCCAACCCCCGGGGATTGCTGCGCAATCCCATTTGGTTTGCTTCGCAAACCAACACTCCTGTCACAGATACCATTTGGTTTGCTTCGCAAACCAACATTACTTTCACAGAGTGAAACTATCTGAATAATTCGTATTATGCTGATTTCACTTTCCGGTTCATGACGTCACAGCGAGGGCTTCGCTGCGTCTCGCTTACGCTCGCCGACCCCGGGGATTGCTACGCAATCCGTTTGGTTTGCTTTCTCAAACCAATACTTCTTTCGCAAGTGATTTAACTTTTTTTTGCTTTAACACTTAATGCACCCTAAACTAATAGCCGCATCAGTAAAAAATCTTCTGCATCTTGTTCCCTGTACAATTTTAACTAAACATTGTTAATATCCAAACTTTACGATCTGTACTTTGTCGGTAAACTGTCTTGAAAACAGAGGGAAAAAAGCGAGCCTTTTTCCTCGCCAAATAAAAAGAAATCGTTTTTATGGCAATTGTTGCTACGATAAATTTGATATCTGGCAAACCCGATAGTCAAAAGTGTAACCCACTACTGCTTTCGGAAGCAGCTATGCGAACTGAAAAATACGAAATTTGTGTCACCAACTTTTGATTGCATCGAATTTATTTATGAACCAATTTTAAAAATAATTGTACCGTAAGAAAGAGTATATTCTGAGGTATACTGCAATATTTTTAAAATTAAAAATTAACAGTAATACTATACAGATATGGCCATTTTAGTTTTGTATCGGAAGTTACGATCTGAAAGTTCCGAAAATTGTATGACCCACTTTTATTTGCATCGATTTTATTTATTAACCAATTTGAAAAATAATTGTACCATAAGAAAGAGTGTAATGTAATGTATTCAGTGATGTTTTCAAATTTAAAAAATAATGGCTTTTGCCGTAGACAAAACGGTTTTAACAATAAGTAGCGAAAATATCCAAAGATTCCGAATTTTGTATGACGAACTTTTGATCGCATCCAATTTAATTATTAACCGATTTCAAAAATAATAGTACCGTAAGAAAGAGTATATTCTGAGGTATACTGCTATATTTTAAAAATTAAAAACTAATAGTAATTAGATATAGATATGGCAGTTTTAAAAAAAAGTAACAAAAATGTCCCGATTTTTCCTGAATTTCAAAAAAATATTATCAAGAACCAAATTTAAATTTCAAAAAAAACTCGACGAGCTGCAAAAATTTACGTTGAGAGGTACTCTTAAAAAAAAACTCACGACTAAAGACTGAAATTTTGAATGTGTTTTGCTCACTCGCGGAAGAAATTTCACTTCTTCAACTTTAACACTTAATAAAACCTAAACTAATAGCCGCATCGGAAAAAAATCTTAATAATTATCCAGGGAATACGATGAAGAACAAAGCATGTTAATTTCATATTTTTCCGATCAGTACTTTCTCGGGAAACCGTCTAAGAATGGAGCTAAACAACAAAAATTTCAATTCTTCGGCGGCGGCGGCGGCGGCGGCGGTAACTTTTTTTTAATATAGAGAGATATTTTCAGTGGACGCAAAGGTACTAGACGGAAGACCAGGGTATTTTACTTTCTATACTTCCCAAATTCTCTTCCACAGTGATCCCAAAGTGAAGTCTGTAGAACCCAAGAGTCCGCGACTAGGTTTCAGAGGATATTAAAAAAACATGCAGTATTTTACTCAACAAAATAGAGTACATCCAAGAAAAAATAAAATACTGAATTATTTCCTCCGATTCTTTTACGTTTTAAAGTATAAATTTTAGAATATGAAACAATATTTTGGAGGTATTTTTGTATTTATTGATTTGAAATAGACTTGAAGTTGAGAATGATATAATATTGAAATTATCGACATTGAAACCTAACATTGATGGACTGATTGCTAAAAAGCGCCTTAATTATTCACATTAATTTTTAAAATGTATATTTTGATGCCATACCATTAAACTGTTGTGATTTGAGAGCTTTATTCGATTTTAATACTTTTCAATTATTAAATAATAGTGCACAATAATTACTGCCTATTTTATTACGAAATTATAGTTTTAAATGTTTCAGAACTGAAACTCAGAAGTTGTCTTCTCTATTCCTTATTGTGAAGCTTGTACGCTTTATAATCTATTTAACATAGATATAAATACTTCAATCCTAATAACAAGGTGAAAAATAATAATTTGCAATTTCGTTGAGCAGGTTTTGTGAGCCTTATTTTATTTTATTTTCTCAAGAAGTCCACGAAATATTTAATATCCAAGAGGATCCTTGAAAGAAAAAGTTTTAGAATCACTGCTCTAACATGATACATATCAGAGTTACCCTAACATGCAGTATATTGCCATTTTGATGACGTTCGGCGTTAAATATAATTGCCATTGACCAATTAGCTATCTATATAAATAAGAATGGAGTGTTTGTTTGTACATTCAATATTTTCGACCCATTTCAAGTTTTCTATCCGTTTTGAACCCTTCTGATGCCAAATCCGCCATTTTCGCGTTTGGTGTCTGTCTGTCTGCCTGTCTGTCCATCTGTCTGTCTGTATGTTGTGCCCTATACACGTCCACACGGTTTAATATATTTTAATGGAAATTTGCATACAGTGAGTACTTATCTTCATTTAGTGAGTGGAATTGGTTGCGAAAGTTTGTCTGTCCGTCTTTCTGTTCTATGTTCGATTTTGTGTTGGTGTGTTTGTGTAGACATCACATGAATTTTATTCCAGATATTTGATTTTAATGTGTTTTATTTCATACATTATTTATTAGTTTAGTGAATGCAATATTAAACATTTCTTTATTGTTATATTTAGTTGCGTTTCATGCTAAAACACCCGAGTAAGTATACTTAAATCAACCATAATTTAGTAGTTTTGGAAAAATCGGAATGTATATTGAATATTACGATTACTTCGATTGCTTTACCAGTACTGCTGAAAAAGTAATTATTCTTCAAAGAATTATTTTTTTTATGGAATTTCAGCTATAATATTTCATTTATTTCGAGTCTTATTTTTGTTCTTTGCGCAATGAAAACGATTTCCGAATATTTGGGACAGACGATATTTTTCAACGAACGGGAATGAACAAGATTCGTGCGAGCAGTGATATTTTCTGTTTCTTTCGCTCTGAATTAATTTCACATTTCTAAATTTTGTGCACTTTTAGTTGTAAGTTGTGGCAACTGTGCGAGATCAAGAGATAAAAATGAATCACAAATTAGTATCTTTAGAACAATTGTTTCCGAAATTTTTTATTTTGTTTTATTTTGCTGTTTTCTGTTTTAAATATTTATTATTTTAATAAATGTGTTTTCCTTCTCATCACACGCAACACCACCACAAAGTATTTGACTTAAAAATGGCAGGTAAGTCAAAATAAATTTTCAGTAAATTTTAAATGTAGTTATGCCATTATTGAAAGAGTAATGCCGTTGTTGAAAGAATAATGCCGTTATTGGAAGAATAATGCCGTTATTGAAAGAATATGCCGTTATTAAAAGAATAATAATGTTTAAAAAATCCGAACTGGAACTTTTCAAACATTAAAAAATTCGTTGTCATAATGACAGGAGAAGATTGCAACATTTCAATATATCACATACCGGATGCAAGAGTGCCACAGTTAAAAAAATATTGCTTTGTTGACTATGAGTGCGAGAGCACTCGCCGTAAATCGTAATTTTTATTAATTGAGTTGAACATGCAAAGAATTTAAGAAAGGGAATTCCAAATCTCCCTGAAAATCGTCTTTTGTAGTAGTAATATTTCGTCCGTTCGTTTGTAGTAGTAACCTTTGTAGTGTCACCTTTCGTCATTTTGTAGCTTTGTCATACAGCAAGGGTGCGATGTATGTGAAATGTATTGCATGAATGGATATGCATGTGTAAGGATTTGTGTCCAAAGTAAGTTGTAGAAATTATAAAGATGGCGAAAGGTATCCAGGTAAATTTTTATTCTACAAAAAACGTAAGTCATTATATATTTTGATTATCTCTTCAATTTAGAGTAAACCAATTCAAACCGAGTAAGGTCGGGTATTTTGCTAGTCATATATATATTCGGAATTCATTCTTTTTAATTTCTATTGGTGACTTACTGAAATCGTATTCGAAAACAATCAAAATGACGACCTATCCGGAATACGTTCAAGAAGCAAATTTTCACCAAGAAAAACATAGTATGATAGCTTTTGTCGAAGTCTCTTGCTCTTTGTTGAAGTCTTTTCCTTAAACTAATATTGTTTTTATTGTAAATTCGAGTTTAATAAATGTTTTATAAATTTTGATTTTTGAATGAGAATATATTTTTTGCTACCGGGTCTCAACTTCTTTTTTAATCGTATTTTTCATTTATCGTTTTGATGTACGTTGAATTTGGTAGTTTCAATTTAAAAATTGAAGTACAAATGTCCTAGTTCCAAAGCACGAGTTTAAAAGCTAGACATGTGAAGCTTTGTTGCAGGAATTGAAAACGGTATCGGGGAATGCACTGAATAATCGACAAATTTTATGTGCATGGGTACAAAGATAAAGAAAATTGAACGAAAATGGGTATAAGAAAAGATTGCGGTTCAGTTAACTATGAAAGAGACAACTTTACGTCAGAAATGAATCGAGGCTGCATTAAGTCTGTAGGTGCATCAGGAACTACTTAAAGAGAGAGTACTTCCCAATAAATAAAAACTCCCGTAAAATACAACCTTTCAACTACGTTTAAAGTCCAAAGTGTATCTCAAATAACAAAACATAGAATTAGGAAGCAGAAACTGGCAAGTAAATGCAGACAAATTGACCATTTTTTTGCCACACAACGGCTGATTACGTCAATGCAAAAGGTAGGATGGTTGGTTGAGTATGAGAAAGATATACTACAGCATTGGCGCGCTGGCAGACGAAAAATGGAGATTTTACTTCCTGTTCCTTAAAACGTCAGTTTATCGCCGTGACATTTGACTTTTAATCTCATTGGTGTAGAGTGTAGACCAACCAATCATGTGCCAACTCGTTGGCAAAGTTTTTATTTACAAAAGACAAATCATATTCGAAAAACAAGCCAAGTTATATCACGTTCGAAATACGTAATGTAAATACATTCCGCGACGAAAACAATACCACCACCATCACTTAACTCGACAGGAAAAGCCTCTGATAAAGTTTTCAAACTAGAAAAGTTTAAACTTTAACTAGTTGGATTCAACTGTATGTTTTAAGACTGTAATATTCAGTGATCCACAGTGGTTTTCAATTCTCTGATTATTATCGTGCCTACAACTAGAAATAAATAATTCTAAAAATTAAAGTTTAAAAATTTATTTATACAATCTTAGTATTAGAACGTTACTAGCACTTAATAATATTTAATGGTACTTAATAATCTCTATATATACTATTATATAAAAGGAAGTGTTTGTGTGTCTGTGTGGTTTGTCCTGACGAATCTATGGAACTTACAATAATGAGATTTGGCACACAGGTAGTCCGAATTTTTTGCTAATTTTATATAACGCCCGAATTAAAAAATTTACTCAAGAACATTTTTAAATGAATTTGTTAGTGTTTTTCATTATCCTTCCTTCCGTTCCGGAGAGAGAAGAAGCACCACGATTTTGATATTTTCGCTCTACCCACTGACGTCAGCCTTTGGAACCAGTTTTTTTATCTTCCGCCTTTCAGATCGTCCGTACCTCGGTCGAGGATCACGGGATACAAGCTCCGGCACGAAACGAGTTTCGGGATGTCGCGTGATCAACTCAGGCTGAGAAGCAATCTCGTTTCTAATCGTTTAGGAAGACTGATTTTATCAATCTTTCTTTCCTTTTTCTGGTGATCTCGGAAAGAAGAAGGCAGATTGTGTGACGTCAGCCTTTGGAACCATGCCAATTTTTCCGATTTTGGCGTGTTTTGTCAAATGGGAATATTTAGCAATCATCGGGGGTTGGGGAGCGATAGCGAGCAGTGGTCACACCTAATCCCACGAAAAGAACTATCAAGGAAACTTTTACATCACCTTATACATTTGATTTTCTTTTAATATATATTTTTCAATTCAATATTTATATTTTCGCAAGGGATTGTGACGTTACGCTGATTAGATCTCCTAGATCGTTAACCAAGGGGATTGATCCCGGACCGTCGTCAATAGCCCGTTGTGTAGCTCTAGTACGACGTTAAATATGACATAGATCGTCAAAGACAGAGTAAGAATTTCAACATATTTGATATCTGCGGAAAATCACAAATATTTTATAATTAAATTATTGTCATTTATTTATTACAAGCCACTTCAAGGCCATCACGGCATTGCCTGTGGTGTTGGTTTGCGAAGCAAACCAAATGGGAATTCGTTGCAAATACCGGTGGTTGGCGAGCGTTTACAGTGGTCACACCAAACCCCACAAAACAAACTGTCACGGACAACGCCGTGCTAGTCACGCAGTGGCTTGTAAAATATGAAATAAAGATATCATGAATTGTTAAATCGCATTAAAACATAATGATAGAAATTACAAACAGAGATAAATGCAGTATTTCCAATACCTCTTATTCTTTTCTTCAGGCATTTTCGAAATGCTTTTCTGTTTTACATATTTTACTATATTTATATCAAAATCGTATGTTGACGGTTTCATAAGATTTGAAAGAAAACAATGTCTTTGTCTTAAAGAAATGTAACTAAATGGTTTAAATTTATTTTCTTTTGAAATAAAATAAAGTTAGGTTTGGAGGAGGATTTAGATTTTTTTTAGATTTTTAGAAAGAGGGTTTAGATTTTAAGGTGAAAATAACACCTAAAAGAATTTAATGTAACTAAAAAAATAAACAGTTACATAGAAATTCATGCCAATTGTACCAATAGCGCATTTAAGAAGGGTCTTAAAATGTTTGGAGCAGAAAAAAAAATGTTTATTATTTTTCGAGATTCCTTCAGGCAAGTTAAATCTTTTTTGATTACTTTTACCGGCAATGGATTTGTAAGGATATCAAAGAGAATTCGTTTCTTCAAAAATCCTTTTGTTTAGAATAAAATGAAATCCTTCTATAAATTTAAAGACGGTTTTTATTTTACTTAATTTTTCTCTTATTTTTCTCAAGAAGATTGGTTTTAAAACACTTCATACCGTAAGGATTGTTGTGCAAAAGAACTGAAGTAATCAAGCGTTAGTGGAGACAAAAAAAAGCGTGATTTGAGCAATTATCTAATTATGTATAAAAACTTGTCTTCTCTGAAGGGTTAAAAATAATAATTAAAAGTGAATTGTAGGCGACAATTTTATCCATGAGCTGCTATAATATCAATAAATCATTGCTATAAAAGTATACGATTGCCATACAGTACCTTGTTGAAACTCTTTTATAAAAAGGAGAAAATTAATTTATCCTTCAATATAAAGTTACGAAAATTCGTTATTTTAAATGGCATAAGTTGAATGAACTAATTAGTTCTTCCAGCTAAATCAATTAAATTTTTCTGATAGTACAATTTATACAGTCTGAAATATTTCAGTATTGTTGGCATGGTAGCTCATTTACAGAGCTGTATCTTAATGAAGTCTATCTTTGAGACAAAAATGCTTCAATAAAAACAGCATATGTAACAATAGGACGGAGGGATCGTCTACTCATTGCTAACGAAGCATGCTCTGAGGTTGTCTAGTTAACACCCACAGCAGCCTCTACTCCACTGGTATTCGTAACAAGTGTTTTTAATGAACATGTAACAGCAAAGTCCAAAAATAGAATCCAATTGAATTAAGTCAGATTCACTTTTAAATAGTAGAGAATATTTTGCAGTCACCTGGCCTCCTGATCGGAAGGTTCCTGGTTCAAATCCGGGGTCAGGGCATGGATGTAACTGTGTTGTCCTTAGCTAGGGGTAATGATGCTATATATAATAACAACATAAAATATACAAAATAACATAACACACACAAAATAACAAAAAATAACCAAACAGCCGGGGTGCATTAACCAGAAACCGAAACTCGAAACTACCCATGCAAGCGCGCTGAAGCTGCAGACATAGCATAGTAAGCAATATAATTTCAAGAACACAAGAATTTCTAAAAAAATGTAACAAAAGTCTTAAAAAATGAAGAAATGTTGGTGGATCAGGGCGTCATCAGGGAGGAGCCTGACCCAAACAACATAAAATGGTGTTTTCTACATATGAGCAGCATTAGGCTGAAAAAATTGCTCATATACTCCCCCAAACACCACCAAAAATCAAGTAAAATAAAAACAGACCAAAACAGATCAGGAACAGAACGAAATGAAACCCGAAACCGCAGCTGGGACTTTTATACATTTTTTAATTAACTTACGGGATTTAAGACTTTTGTTAAATTTTTTTAGAAATTCTAGTGTTCTTGAAATTATATATATATATAGAAGTGTCTGGAGACGTCCAGGGCAGCGTGGGGATCCTGAACTTACTATCGCACGCGAAACATGCCCACAACATGGCGTTATGGTCTGGGGTGCCATCTCCTTTGATAGCCGGACCCCTTTGGCAGTCCTTTTAGCACACTTACAGCACATCTGTGCGTAGACGACATTCTACGACCGGTTGTGTTATTGTTCCTTTTGCGACACTCCGGACATACTTTTAAACAAGAGAATGCCCAGCCGCACACGGCACGTGTTGCTAGGAATTGTCTTCAAGCTTTCCCAACACTTCCTGGGCCAGCTAGGTCTCTTGATATATCTCCCTTAGAGCATATTTGGGTCTTTATGGGAAGGCGATTGCAACTATCACGGAATGCTGACCATTTAGCCCGACAATTGGAGACAATTGGGCAAGAAATTCCGCAGGACACTATCCGGGAACTTTTTCAGTCAATGCCATGCCTGGCATCCAGGCCAGAGGTGGACCAACGCCTTATTGACATCCTCCCTTTGTAACGGCCAAACTCTGAAATAAATCATTCAATTGTTCTGAAATTTTAATCGTTTGTTTTTCTATGTAGATACAGCCTGTATGTTCTTCGCACCCACCAATTTATGTATAGATGTATGACAACCCAATAGATTTTTAAATTGAAAGTAAAGCCGCTCCTCGGTTAAAATCATTGACATAAAAATCATGGTGCTCTACTTGAGTCAAGCTACACCACTTCGCGCGATAAAAGTTTGTTTTTCATGTCGAAATTTTGTGTGGTTAAAAGGTTTTTAAAGCTTCTTAAATATTTGCTATGGCCTAACACAGCAAAAGTCATTCCATTATGCCAAGAAAACTGCCACTCACTTTTAAGTGTCAATCCAGTTTTCATTAAAATTTAACAATGACTCCTCTGTACTTCGAAAAGAAAAAGTTCACGTGAGAGAAAATCAAATACACTTTAACATCTTAATTGCATGTGAGGCAACCCAGCTAATTTTTTCTATGAAATTTCCGTTATATGTTTCATGTTGATGCTTGCGTAAGTCTTTTTTGAAGGACTATTTGTTTCTAAACCTTTTATATCCCAATTCCTTTCAAAAGTTTGAACTGAGATATTTTTTCTCTTTACTCCAATGCTTAGATAAAACTGAAAAATAAGGACCGGTCGTTTAAGAAAAAAAAAGTCTGGAATGGTCTTTTTTCTACAAATATATAAAACTAGCCACTGCGTGGCTAGCCCGGCGTTGCCCGTACCCGTGGTGTTTGGTTTTTAATCTGGTGTAAAATAATACGCAGATTTCAAATCCGTTGAAATTTTCAATCTGTCTTAAATGATTTTGACTTTACGAAAAAATAACTTAACAATCCCAGTCAAAATGTTTTTATTTATTTGCTCTCCTTTGCTAAAATGAAAATATGTTTTGTTTTTATTTTTATTTTAAAGCGAAGGGCAGAAAATGCAATCTGTTTATTTTTGGAAAGCGAAAGTTCACGTGACGTCACAATCTCTTGCGAAAATATAAAAGATAAAAGAAAAACAAACGACTAAGGTATATATCTGTTGAAAAAATTTCCGCAGTTTTCAAATCCGTTAAAATTTTTATTCTACCTTTAATGATCGCTGAGATAAAAAAAAAAGCACTGAAGAACGCCAGTGATAACTTTAGTAATCTTTTGCTTTACTGGAATCCGTTTCTCACGAAATAAAACTGAATGAATCTCGAAACAAACGAAGGTCATTCGAATATTTTCTCTCCCTGGAGATGAAAAAATGTGGCATGGTTCCAAAGGCTGATGTCAAGGTGACAAGTGAGGGTGGAAAGTCTAAATTTTGAAGTTTCTTCATTCCTCGAAATTACCGCAGTAGAATGCAGAATGGAAAAAAAAACGATTAAATTCATTAAAAATGTACTAAATTTAATTTTAAAATTCGCCTCGACCCCAAAATTACAAAAAATGTGCACTAGCTGTGTGCCAAATCCCATTATTGTAAGTGCCATAGATTCGTTAAGACTTCGCAAAGAATGGTGAAAAAACTATTAAATTCATTTAAAAATGTTATAGATTGAATTTTAAAATTCGTCTCGACCCTAAAATTGCAAAAAAATTCGCACTACCTGTGTGCCAAATCCCATCACTGTAAGTGCCAGGACATGTTCGTCTGTGCCTGTTCGTCAGGACTTCGCTGGCAAGAAACAAACAAGCAAACAGACAGACAAACACTTTCTTTTATAATAGCAGAGATACAGCCCGACTAATATACAAATAAAATTAATGATTTTGTAGTCTCTATAAAACGAATATAGATATTTAATTCAACATTCATGTTTGCATCCAGATATCATCATCTTAATGCATAAAAGACAAACGTGCATCGACCTTTCAATGATATAGATGGAGTGTATCCTTACAGCTTCATGCTTTTTCTTTCGATCGCTTTGTTTGTAGATCTGTCACGTGATTATGCGAAAAAGTATGAATACTTACGGAAGACGAATGATTGATTGGTTCTAGTGATCATCCACAACGTGATTAAGAATATTTGTGTTCGATTTAGGTCCAATTCGATTCGTAGGTCCACATGACATACTCTTCTGAGATCATATGACAGCGACTACGCCTACATGCTCTATCTAGTTCATTAAAAAAATCGTTACAAACATGGTCTAGAACAACGCGTTGAACTTTTTATACTTTCTTCAATGTGTGGTTAAAGCTATATTAAAATATTTTCACGAGAAATTGGTCGCAAACAGCAAATAAAAATCACGACATAGATGTAGATAAATGGTAATGTAGGCAATAATATATGTATGACAAAATAGCAAAAAACAAACAATATTCACACAAACATGGCATTTAATGAACTGTCGCAAGCGACCATTAAATTTACATTAATAAAAAGTAGATAATTTTCTTTATTTGACAACGCCTGTCAAATGTTTATTTAAATCCATTTATAATTATTAATCGAGATATAATTTTTATCTGTGTGTTTAGGTTTTATATTACTGTTTTTGGGAAATTACTGAGACGTACTTTTTAGATTTATCGACATTGTATTCTGAGTATTTCGAGTTCTAAATCGCAATGAACAATGAAGCAAAGAAATTGTATTTTTCAATGCATTTTCATTACTTACTATTATGTAATTACTATTATGATTTCTAGAGAGCACGTTGTATTCCTACCTCAAAGGGCTTTACAACTAGTATTTAATAAGTATATTATACATACAAAAAAAATTATATTATTCTACACATCTAATCGATTGGTATATATATATATATATATATATATATATATATATATATATATATATATATATATATATATATATATATATATATATATAGTTTGTTTATACTAAAAGTCCCTCTCGTATTCTACATTTGCAGGTGAATGAAAAAACACGAAAATTTATTTCGGTAATCTTGAGAAACGTATAAATATTGCAATCGAAAATAGATTTGGAAACATTCAAGAGAGAATTCTAGAAACATTCTAAAAAAGCTTTGAGCGATCAATAAGAGGTAATTAAATTCTAGAAACATCGCGTGCTGTTTTCAGAACTAAGTAACTCACTGGAAAATAGATTATAACTAATTGCTGCAGATACGAGTACTAAATCAACATTGGAAACAAATATGTTTATAATTTGAATCTATTTAACTGCCATAAAAATCAGGTAAGTTGATTTTTTTAAATTTCACACGACACTATATATATAATTTATAATTGATTTAAAACTTCCTTCATTGAATGTGTTTTTCTTAAAATTCAATACTCTTGTGTAAGAGGTTTTCGTGATTTTTACTGTAAATATCTTTATAATCTTTTATAACTGAACTTTATATGTTCGCAGTAACACACACTACACACTATTCAACTCTCCGTGCTCATCTTATATCTGACATCAATTTAGTTGTAAATTCAACGAAAGACGACTCTCAACTGACGAGCGATCAAAGAATTTTCTAGTGAAACACGTTCATTAATTACGAAGCACTTAGACTTTTTTTTAAATCTCGTTTTAACTTTTGGAATAGATTAAACGGACAAAGATTCAATCAACAGTTGATACAATTTAAGGCGATGTTAACTGAAATGAGGGTGATTTCCCCAATGTGTGCTGGAAGAATAGTATCCGAATCAAAGAATGCTTTATGCAACGATTACATTTTGGTGTATAGAAATGAACAAAGCTATTGTTCCACGATACTCAAAGTCAATATCCTACTCCACATAAATTTTCTTTTGCATTTGAAAGGTCTCGGGATTGATTCAGAACGAAATTTCATCAAATTCATTCTCACTTTAAACAAATCACCAAGAATTCCAACATCAAGGGAACGGTGTTATCACAATGCAAAGTATTTCTTTCCAAAGCGAACTAAAACCCGCATTACGATACGAATAGAAAACGCCGACCTTCAACGCAAACTCGCAACAATTCCCATTACTTATGCAACGCTTTCTACCACAAAAAGTCTCGAGATCGAATGGGAAGCAGTTCCATGAAAAAGTCAACAGCCTTTATAATGCAAATCACTCGAAAGAACCACAATCGATGGAATGGGTCCTATTATCTGGAATTAAAGCGATTTAAAAATGGAACCGTTTTGCTTTTTGTCAAAAAGGGACTTAATGAATCGGATTTTAGGATGCTCGGGATTCTATTAAGGCCACCGCAGTCACTTCTGGGGTTTGTTTGTGGAGTCCTATTGGGTTCTAATGGAGCGCACTTTCGGGAGAGAATCGTAATTGAAATGAGGACTCAACCCCCTCGTTAACTTTGTTCTTTTAAGATGGTGTGACTCGAATCGGATGTGTAGCTGAGGAGAGAAAAAATCTTTTGGAGATGTAATTAAAGTTTGTGCAATTAGGGTGGCAGCTTGTGGAGAGGATTCGTTATGGTTAGATGTATCGTGGTAAAGTTCGTGCTCTTCGTGTTGGGATCGGAATATTTAATAATACAGGCAGTATTAATTAGGAGTAAGAGGCGTCTTCAAAAAGTGGTTAATAATAATCAAAAGCGAAGGACGCTCTTTTGTTGTATTAAATTATGAATACATGTCATACGTAACCTAAAATTCAAACGGAGTGATGTTTATGGGATTTTTTTTCCTTATTTATTTAGTCCTCCTGATGGTTGGTTTCCAACCAACAGATATGGTGATTAAGGTGTTAGCCTCAAGATCGGAAGGTTCCTGGTTCGAATCCAGGTCAGTGCATGGATGTTTGTAAGAATATGGTGTCGAGGTCAGCTGGTGCAGCTTAAATCTGTCGTGGCTGTAAGTCCTCATGTTGGGTTGGTGTGGAAATTTGGAGAGTGGGATGCCAGCTCAGGTGTTGCCTCGTCATCTGACCATGGTTCAAAATTACGTGGTGGTGTCCTCGGATCTTTACCTTAGGGGATTGATCCCGGACCGTCGTCAACAGCCCGTTGTGTTGCTCTAGTACGACGTTAACTAAAATTACCATTACCTGATGTTTGTCTCGACGAAGTAGCTCGTCATTCATTAAATTAGGTTAAAACGGATCTGACAATGATAGACTTCATCACAAAAAAATCAGTTTATTTCGATAACGAGATATCTCGTAGTTAGTAATATTGGTTTAATCGCGATCTCGTCATCATAAAAAAATAGAAAATAACTTGATATCGAGATACGTCGTCATCAGGAAAATTGGTCAGATCTTGATCTATCCATCACACACACAAACAACTAGCAATATCTTGATGACGTAGATATCTCGTCATTAGCAAAATTGGACAGATCTTGATGGACGAGGTATCTCGTAAATAGAAGAAAAATGACCAAATCTTGATTATTTTCCTCATAAAAATAATAGGCAGTATCTTTATGACGAGATATCTCGTTATTAATAAAATTAGTCAGATCTCGATGCACGAGATATCTCGTCATTAGATAAATAATAAATGGGGAAAAAAGTTTTAAATACACTGAATTTTAATAACATCGATACTTTGTGGGCGATGCAGTATCAATATCGATGTTTTAATTTTGAACATCAATGTTTTGCTGTCTATGTCGCAGCACTAGGTGCTAAACTAGTTTTAAGAAATTGGGGGAAAAGTTTAAATACACTGAATTTTCAAAACATCGATGTTTTGGGGGCGTTGTATTATCAACATCGATTTTTTAATTTTGAACACCGATGCTTTGCTGTCGATGTCGCAGCACTAGGCTCTAAACCAGTTTTAAGAAATTGGGTAAAAAAATTTGAATACACGGAATTTTAAAAACATCGATGGTTTTGTGGCGATGTATTATCAACATCAATGTTTTAATTTTGAACATCGATGTTTTGCTGTCGATGTCGCATCACTAGGTGCTAAACTAGTTTTAAGAAAGGGGGAAAAAGTTTAAACACACTGAATTTTAAAATCATCGATGGTTTTGGGGCGATGTATTATCAACATCGATTTTTTAATTTTGAACATCGATGTTTTGCGATCGATGTCGCATCACAACTCAGAATCTAATTGGGGTCACATGACCGTGGGGGTTAAATGTTTGGTTACATATTTTATTTGAAATTTGAACCAACATTGAGTATCCAAAAAATGCTGTTGTACAGAATATTAGAAGTATGAAACATGAATACCTTTCTATAACGTTATAAATACATTTTAGTCGAGACATTTTGCAACTTATGCCACTATTAAGCATGAACGAGATTTGTGATGTAGTATCTAAACCGCTTGTCCTACATAGGAACCCAGGTGCGGAATTATATTCAGTGTTCTGCAACACAACTCCAAGCAATTGCAATTGTTCTGCAGGGATTTTGTTCGAATTTTGAAAACTGCAGTCAAATTAAAAACAGACGAAAAACACAACTATCGGCTAAATATGTATTACATATTTATGATAAAACATAAAAAATTAATTAACTTACTTTATTTAAAACCAAAGCATACTTTCAGAATTTGCTATTCTGTCTATAACTTTTGAAGTTAAAATATTTCGTCATTGACATAGAAGATGTGCTATTTTTAAAGTGTTTGTGGTAATTTGGGGCGGTATAGGGATGTTGTTCCGTAGCTAGAAGAGAAAACAATGTGTGTCAAGAAGCGCACTTTGCACTGCATAACATCGTAAGTTATGACTAAAAAAATCGGCCACAGTTTTGATAAAATTAAGGAAAAATTGTTCTGCATAGACTTTGTTCTGATACGTACGTCGCAGTTTTAAACACTTTCTGCTCCCGAGATTGGAAGTATGAAACATGAATATCATTCTATAACGTTACAAATGGTTTTTATTCAATGCACTTTGCCAACTTTTCTATTATTAAAGCATAGAGGAGATTTGTGGTGTATTATCAAAATCGCTGTTCAACCATAGGAGGATCAAAGCAGTTCAATTATCTCAGCATTCTGGGTGATGATTATCCTATGCTCCAGACTGTTCCCTTGATGACAACCTGTGCTCCAAGACGACAGCATCCCCATTCACAATGCTGTGTGTCCGCGCTTGGTTCGATGAGTACAAGGATGAGGTGGAAAATCTCGCCTGGCTTCCTCATCCCCTTGATCTTAACATACTTGAACATTGCGGGGATATTATGATAGCCAAAGTACGTGCTAGTATTCCATTTCCAGCCATATTCTCTGAACTATTGACTATATGCTCGAGGATGAATGTACATTGGCTCGAACATTGTGCAGGACCTGTCCATCCCACGTTGGATACAAGCTCTACTTTACACGTTGGATATAAGCATAAACTGTATCCATTGTACTGTATTATATTATACCCTTGACCTGGTCAATTTAGCTTAAGTGTGGGCAAATGATCTATTAATAAAGATCATGGATCATTTCACAGGTGTTTCTGTTATTTTGTCCACTATCTGTAGTTTATATGTGCAAAGAGATTAAAAACTGTGTTAGGCAGTTAATTCGACAGAACAGCAAAAAACTAGTGGATATAAAAGACAAATAATTATATTTTTAAAATTATAATGCAGTTGACCCGAAAATGGGCTTTTAAAACGTTTACATTATGACCATCTTTTCCTAAAGGATATTTTCGTGGCGGCAGTTCGGTTGGTCAAGTGGCAAATTAGCAATGTGGAGGATTGCGAATAGGAAACTCAATCAAGCCAAAGACCGTCGTTTACAAAGAGGGCTGGTGCACGTTCAGTCTGTAGTGGTTTGAAATGTCCTGATATTGGCGTAATGTGGAAGTTTGGAGAGTAGAAATGCCAACTCAGACTTTGACATCTTCCTCTGGCCATGGTACATATTACGAGGTGTTCTCAGATCGTTCTCTTCGAGATTGATCCCGGACCGTCGGCTATAGCCAGTTGTGTTGCTCCTACAGTATGATGTTTCTTTTTATGTATTCAACTATCTCTCTAAAAGTAATTTATGTCTGCAAAATTTCATTTTATGAGAGGAAACTATTCTTTGCTTTATTTAAAAATAATAGTTTTATGATGTCTTTTGATCCAAAATAATATTTTAAAGATTTAAAAATTGCAAAAAAATCGTACAGCGCATTCCTATGATACAAATGATTTACGTTCAATTTTTCTTTGAGTGAAAATAATTAAATAGTCAGCAGGTAGGGGTTGGTAGTTAATTATCGTAAACCACTGGAGCAATGCAACGGGCTATTGGTGACAGTCCGGGACCAATCCAGAAAAAAAATTTCCGAAGACAATTCGTAATTTTAAACCACGGTCGGATGACGAAGTCAACACCTGAGCTAGCACGCATCCCACATATCTAAATATATAAATATATCTAGCATATATCTAAAAAATTCCACACCAAGGACATTTGTTGCCACTACAGATTTCACGAGCACCCACCCGATATACACGACTATCTTTGACTGGATCTAGTTTCGAATTAGGAACCCACCGGTTGCTAATACGTGTGTTTTACAACTGGGCTACCACGCGACCTGGCCTTTTATCCTAGGTGCAGAATTATATTCAGTGTTCTGCAACACAACTCCAAGCAATTGCAATCGTTCTGCAGGCATTTTGTCCGAATTTTGAAAACTGCAGTCTAATCAAAAACAGTCGTATAACACAATTATCGGCTAAATATATGTATTACATATTTATAATAAAACATCAAAATTAATTAACTCCCTTTATTTAAAACCAAGGCATACTTTCAGAATTTGATATTTTGTCGAGATAAATTTTGAAGTTAAATATTGTTTAATCGTAATAATTTGAAAAGTTATTCGGAAGCCTTCATCCCAACCTCTTCGCTTTTTGTAGTCTGTTTATTTCTCACATGATTCCATTTTACTTGGAATGTTCTACAAGGAATATTCTGGATGGAATGTTCTACATGGAATATTCTACAAGGAATGTTCTACATGGAATGTTCTACAAGGAATGTTCTAGATGGAATGTTCTACAAGGAATGTTCTAGATGGAATGTTGATCACACAAAAATATGTATAAGCGAGTAACAGTAGCTGAACTATGTTCTTTTTTACATTCAGAACAAGGTAAGGTAATATCTTAGTTTTTAGACGCCATTTTCTTTCTTTTTGTATTCGTATTCTGAGTGTGTGGGGACACAGCAGCGTGCTCCGCAATCCATGAGGGATTTTGCCTTGGGTCACAATAGCCTTTTGTGTTATATTCTTCACAGGGAAGAATTGTCCATTGGTGATTGAATTCATGATTCAACAATAAACTTCTTACAGTCCCTTTATCACTGGTCGTGTGTGTGAATTGACTTACTACCGAATGAGCTTTGACGAGAATTCTACAAATAGTTTGTCATTGACATAGATGTATTATTTATATTGTCAGAGAATTAAGCTTCTATATATCTTCTTCTAACGAAATTAAGCTTCTATGGATAAGCTTAACAAGATCAAAACTTCCTTGAAAGGCAAAATAACTCGATTGGATACTTATTTTTAAACCTTTGAAGAAGCTCCCAGAATCAAGGGTGGAAGTTTCAATCAAATTAGAACTTACAAAGAACCTAGGAAGAAAATCGAAGAACTGCAACTGCAATGTTTTGATTTGCCACCCAGTACGGATTTTCCTGATGTTGAAGATATTCAACTCATGAATCGCCTTGAAAAGATTGAGGTAAGGCTTTCATATCTAGTTTCTAAGTTGTGATGCAAATTTATGATTCCTCGCCAGTTGATTCGAGTCGAAATGACTGCAAGTTTTCCAAGTGTGACTGCCAAAAATCCCACTTCCCAAATTCTCGGGAAAATATAAGGACTGGAGCATTTTCAAAAGTCAATTTGGAAATGTAATTTAAAATAAGGTTCAATTGACAGACGATCAAAAACTGTTCTACTTCCAAGCTTCATTAAAGGGCGATTGTAAGCAAAAAAATTCAAAGCTCTTGAAGATAGATATTAGAATAAAATGCCAATTTTCGATACCCATGTATAAGCCATAGTCAATAATGAAAAATTGCAACGCGAGTCCTCTAAAGACTTGCGTTATCTGATTGATTGTGTAAATAAGAATCTGAGAGCGCTGAAACTGTTAGATTACCACCGAAGTGATTTATCAGACATTTATCTCATAAATATTTGTCAGAAATTGGATCGTGAACCTAGGAAATAATTTGAACTATCATTAACATCAAAAGTACCCGAATTAGACGCGCTTTTAAACTTCCTGGAAAAACGAAGTCTCGTGATTGAAAATATAAGTAGGAACATGTTCTCAAAACCAGCAAATCTCAAAAATCCCTTTTCTTTTAACAAGGCTAAAAACTTAATTATAAACGATGAAAATTTTAAATGTATTTTATGCAAATTTAGACATATTTTATGCAGGTGTTTGACATTCAGAGCATGAAATGTACAAAAAAGATTCGAGGTTGTGCGAGCCAATAAACTTCGTTTTAATTTTTTGAATAAATCGCCACCTGGCACAGCAATGTAAATCAAGTTTTTCATGTTCTGAATGTGAAAAGAAACAAACACCACTTGCTCCTCCACCAAGAACTTTAGATTTCTTCCCCTGTCTTTTCCAAATCAGGAAATAGGCGAGATCAGAAACGAATGATTACGAGATTCGATTTCATTCAAAGTTGATGACTCATCTGGGAATGAGAATTTGGCGCCTTCTCTATCACACCCTGTCCAAAGTCCTGCTAATGTTATAGAGAAAAAATGTAAAACGCTATTAAGTACCGTAATTGTTTATGTGAATGATGCAGAAGGCATTCGCAGAAAATGCAGATCACTTTTGGACAACGGAAGCAAAGTAAATTTAGTAAATGCCGATTACGCAATGCTTTGGGATTTAAAGAATCATAAAATTTATGTACCCCTGTCAGGAGTTAATGGGTCAGTTCACACTATTAAACATAAAATTCAAGGGACAATTTCGAATAGCAATTGGACACTTACGGAAAACCTTGAATTTCTTATCATTCCAAAAATTACAGATCTAACCCCTTCTTCTAATTTAGATATTTCGGGAATAAATTTATCGTTTGTGAAGTTATCAGACAGAATTTAAAACAAAATCAACATGCTGATAGGTGTTGAACTCTTTTTTGAAATTATAAGGGCTAGAATAGAGAAGATTAGCGACGAAATTTCGCTTCAGGAATCTGTTTGGGTACATAGTATCTGGTACTTTACCTAGCATTCAATCTGTGCATTGCTTCTTCGTCAATCGAATCAATCAAAGAAACTCCAGTTGTGAAAAATGAAGAAGAGTTGATGTGCGAAGATCATTTTAAAAGAACACATTTCAGAAACAAAGCGGGCAGATATGTGGTTGAAATGCCGTTTAAGGAAGACCCTGTAGACCCTTAGGTGTCACCAGACATTCATCCTTGAGTCGACTGAACACCTTTTGGAAGCGTCAGCTCGGGGATGCTAATCTGTCATCGCTTTATAAGGACTTTTTGAAAGAATCTGAAGAATGGAAAAAGTTTGCTTCAGAGAGCGTTACGAGCAATTGAAGAATTTAGAATCGGTCGATGTATCCTACTGGAGATAGGTAGTCAGTAAGAACTTCATGGATTCTCTGATTCATCTAAAGATGCGTATGGTGTAGTTGTCTATTTGAAATTCACAACATCCTCGGATCAAATTGTGGTTGACCTTGTGATAAGCAAATCAAAAGTCGCACCCATTGAAACCATTACTATTCCGCGTTTGGAACTGTGTGTTGTGGAATTGATGTCCATGTTTAAAACCTAGGTGATGGAATCTGTAAGACTAGACGTTTAGGAGTCTACTTATGGCCCGATCCCACCATCGTTTTGGCAGGGATCTGAACTTCACCGCATTTGTTAAAGACCTTTGTTGCTAACAGAGTAACAAGAATTCAACAGATGACTACAGATTTCCAGAGGTAACATGTGAAGTCGGAAGATAACCCAGCTGATCTGGTTTCAAGACAAGATTGCCGACTGTCAACTTTGGTGGTGTGGTCCTGAATTTCTTCATGCAGAGATTCGTAATTCCATACAAAGTGCATGCCTTCCTGATGATGATGATAACTATTTGAAGGAACTAAAGGAAGGAAACCTCGCAACATTGTCCAATAATATTGGTCAAAGTCAATGTTGCGAGGTAGGAATAAGGACCGGCCGTACAGAAATAAGGCCGTAGTCAAAATCGATCCTAGCGCTATTCTGTTAACTTTCAAGGTACAACTCCTCTCTAACGGCCGTAGTCTATATTCCTCTTTGGCGCTATTTTTATAACTTTCAAGGTACAACTGTTGTAACGACCGTTGTCTAAATTCTTTCTTGACGCGATACTTATAACTTTTAAGGTAACTACTGCTGTAATGTGTGGCCGTAATTTAAATTCTTTCTTGGCGTGATTCTTATAACTTTCAATGTATAACTACTGTAACGCGGCCGTAGTTTAAATTCTTACTTTGCGCGATTTTTATAACTTTCAAGGTACAACTACTGAAACGACCGCAGTCAAAATCTTTCTTAGCGCGATTTTTATAACTTTCAAGGTACAACTCCTCTTTAACGACCGTAGTTTATATTCCTCTTGGGCGCGATTCTTATAACTTTCAAGGTACAACTGCTGCAATGGCCGTAGATTGAATTCTTTCTTGGCGTGATTCTTATAACTTTCAAGTTTAACTGCTGGCCGTAGTTTAAATTCTTTCTTTGCGCGATTTTTATAACTTTCAAGGTACAAGAGCTGTAACGGCCGTAGTTTTGAATTCAGTCTTGGCGCGATTCTTATAACTTTCAAGGTACAACTGCTGCGATGGCCGTAGATTGAATTCTTTCTTGGCGTGATTATTATAACTTTCAAGTTTAACTGCTGGCCGTAGTTTAAATTCTTTCTTTGCGCGATTTTTATAACTTTCAAAGTACAACTGCTGCAATGGCCGTAGATTGAATTCTTTCTTGGCGTGATTCTTATAACTTTCAAGTTTAACTGCTGTAACGGCCGTAGTTTAAATTCTTTCTTGGCGCTATTTTTATAACTTTCAAGGTACAACAGCTGTAACGGCCGTTGTTTTGAATTCATTCTTGGCGCGATTCGTATAACTTTCAAGGTAGAACTAATGTACTGGCCGTTTTCTAAATTCTTTCTTGGCGTGATCATGCTACAACTGCTATACCGGTCGTAGTCTGAAGGTTAAAGTGAAACGCGGTGTGTAACAAGGAGTTAGTGAAGTCCCTAAAGCTGCTACCCGAAATTTTTCGTCAATCCAGTTACACGTGTATAGACAATCCCTCATCAGGTGCATCCTATCGAATGATTTTCGTTCTAGATTCCAATTTTAGAACGCACATCTATGATATCTAAGCTTTAACGCCTTATTTTTGCACCTCATCTATCAGCAGTTAAAGAGGTTAAGGAAAGGAGCAAAATATTGTCGATCCAATCCTATCGAGGAAAAGGTTAAACCCATGGGAAAATATTTGCACTAATGGAAAACACAGCGATCATCTGAACAGTGTTACTCGAGTACGAAAACAGCGCGACCTTCCCACTGGCTACTGAATCCGATGACGTAAGTGGAACACAGAGCAGATGCAGATGTGTAAGCTGTTGTAATTACGGTAGTGGACAGCATTAGCCTTGGAACGGAGATGCAATCAAAGGAGAGGAAACGAAATATTGCTGGCTTTGAATTGATTTCCATAAATGAATATCTCGTTTCATGAATTTTAAAGCGCATCCTAAAAATGTGTCTTGGACACTATCTCACTGAACACAATAGACGGTGCACATCGATCTTGTAATGAAATAGACGGAGCATGTGGGATGAAAATTCCGTCGCTTTATTTCAGTGCAATAGCCCAAATTTTATAGAAATTTGAATAATGTTCCGAGGCTTCCAGAAAGTTCTCGATAAGTGTAAAACGTTCTTTAGAAAATTCCAAAAAATGCCCTTTACGATCGGGCAGATAGACAAATGTTACCACTAAAATTTCCTTTACACCAGCGGCATGGTATACAGAGGCTGTTCACACATTTTTTGGTTAGAGGTAATAAAAAATCGTTTGCTGCAAAAGAAATAATTGCAGTTGTACTATGTTTTTAAAAGTCAAAATTATCGTCTGCGGCTTGAGAGGTTTGTTTTTATTCAAAATGGCGTTTTTAACGAAGCAGTCCCCTCGTCACCCTTAATGACATAAATGCAGTGGCAAAATCAAAATTCAAGGACAAGACCATCAAGTTGAAACATCAGATCTGTGAACTAACTACAAGCATATCACTTGCCAAAACCATAGTAAGACCGAGAACTGGACACCTTAGGGGAATGAAAATTCAGCCGGATGGAACAAGAACATATCCCAGCTGTAAAAACTGTGACACAGAATTGAGTTCCGAACACGTCCTCTCTTGCTCGGCCATCTTGGCGAGCATTCAACAAATTAGTGACTCTCCCTTGGAGGACCTGTACTCGGACAATTGCCTTAAAATAGCTGAGATTGTGTGGACCATGCATGGCCCTATTTGAAGTGTTCTATCCATGGACCAGACAACAACAACAACGAAGCAGTGGTTCGAAGGCTATATTTATGCTCTTTCCGAAGAGAAATATTCATATTCCGTTATCCAAAACGATGTGAGAGTCGTGGTTTTGTGATATCTAAAGCGTCGATAGGTAATATCGTCAACAAGAAAGGAAAAACCTCAAATTGGAGCCTCAAGTGGGACGAAAATTCCAAACAAGTATCCAAGGAAGAAACGGACATCTTCGACTATTGCAAAGGTACGTTGTTTAATGTTAAAACAAAATCCCCCTAGTCAAAGGACAGTTGCAAAATCTTTAAAATGCTCGGTGTCCACTGTAAGCAAAATGATAAACGTTGATTTAAATCTTAAGAATGCGCAAAAACGCAATGTGCATCGTCTTTCTCCAAAGCATATCGCTGAACGCAGGACACGCTGCTGAATTCTATATAAGAAACACTTATCCAAAGAAAAATGGAAAAAAATTGTCACAATAGATGAATCATGGGTGTATTTAAATGATTGCAGCAAAAAAAGAGCCATTTATTGTCATAAAAGGGGAGAACAAAATTTAAGTACATGGTTCACAGAATCGAAAGAAAGTTTTTCTAAGAGATTCATGATTGTTGCTGGTTTTTCGTATAATGGCAAGTTAAAAATAAAGAGAGTGTAAAAAAATGTCAAGATTAACTCCAAATACTATCAGGAACATATTTTATCGCCAATTTTTCTGAATGAAATACCATCGCTTTCCCCACAGTGCCATCAATCTGTGGAACTCCATCAAGACATAACTAGCAGTCACGCATCAAAATCCACTGTAAATTTCCTAAAAGAAATGGAACAAAAAACCGGTATCAAGGCCATACCCTTCACTGATATCCCTACTAAATCTCCCGATGTATCACCTATGGATATTTGTGCTTTTGGACTTTTAAAATCTGCATTATCCAAACGTCGTCCGACAACCCTTACAGGACTCTGGAAAGCTGTTCAGGAGGAATGGGATAGAATACCTCTTCTGACACTTCAAAAGGCATTATTATCCTGGAAATTACGGTGTCGAAAGATAGTTCAGAAAAAGGGCTATCAAATAGAACATTTAAAACACAAGAATTTTATGTAATTTAGTTTTGTGAATACAATATGCATTGTCTAAAAAATGTGTGAACAGCCTCTGTAGATCTCTGTACTGTGGATCTTATCCCATTTCAAGTGACCAATGGCTTCGATCCCCATTTACTAGCTGTCAGCGATTGACCTTTTCTAGAGGGTTCCTCTTTTTGTTTGGGGGTTCCCTACCCTGTCGACCGTGAAGTGTGAACGCTTTGGGGGAAAGGCAGAAGGTCACTCCGGAAATATATATCTCACGCCAAACGATACGCCACACAATACTATGAAAGGAAAGCGTCAGTCGTAAATACCACTCAAAGCACAATCGCTCAAGTTAGGTAAGGGGGCTGTCGAAAGAGCCGTTCTGTGAGACGATTGAAAAAAAAAATCTAAGCACCGCAGCGTAAAGGTTAAGGTGTTAGCCTCTAGATCGGAAGGTTCCTTATTCGAATCCAGGTCAGTGCATGGATGTTTCTTAGCGTATGTTGTAGAGGCGGCTGGCGCACCTTAATTCTGTTGTGGTCGAAAGTCCTCACGTTGGGTTGGTGAGGAAATTTGGAGAGTTGGGTGCCAGCTCAGGTGTTGCTGCGTCATCTGACCGTGGTTCAAAATTACGAGGTGTTGTCCTCGGATCTTTCCCTTAAGGGACTGATCCCGGACCGTCGTCAATAGCCCGCTGTGTTGCTCTAGTACGACGTTAACTAAAAATTACCATTACCAATTACCATAATTTTGGTAAGTTTTTAATAAACGTCGTACTAGAGCAACACAACGAGCTATTGAAGATGGTCCGGGATCAATCCCCTAATGGAAAGATCTGAGCACAACACCACATAATTTTAAACCACGTACAGATGACGAAGCAACACCTGATTAGCCCCCCCCCCCATCTCCACACCAACCCTCGTAATTTTGGAACCACGGGCAGATGACGAGGTCAACAACTGTGAACTGGCATCCCACTCTCCAAAATTCCACACGAAGCCAATGTGAGATCCTTTCAGACGACGACAGATTTAACGTGCACCAGCCCTCATGTACAAGACAGTCTTTGGTTGAACCTAGTTTCGAACTCGTAACCCTCCGTTTGCTAATCTTTTGCTTTTCCAACACTATTTTATCGCTTCCTCGAATGTTTCCGTAAAAGGTATTCACCACTAAAACGAATATGAATAAAAAAAAGCTATCAAATAATTAAAATTGGCATTTCGAAAGGTAAATTTTCTTGTAGAAAATAATATTTCAAACTATAAAAAATATTCAAAATAAATATTTGTAACAATTTCTATGGTTAAATTCTATATGAATCAAATTTGAACGTAGACAAAATTCAAACGGTGACTATCAGATTTCAAAAATACACTTAGATTTACACTCATGTCCATAAATTAAGGATAATACCAGCTCTGGCAAATAAAGGTTCAGAAACAAAACATACATGACTTATTCATATAGCCAATTTATTAGGCAAAAGATAAAGAACAAAAAAGATGGCGTAAATATACCGTTCATAAAAACTACGATTTTTGCTCACTGGAGCAATTACAAAAAATATCGACCTTACAAAAACTTAACATGACATGGTTGGTATGATGGTTAATACATTGTATGTCTCCCAGACGATGAAATACAGTCCGTAGAACGCCTAGGCAGGCTGAGGATCAAATTATGGAGCCGATATTGGAGAATATCACTCCACTCAGCAAGCAATGCTCTTCGAAGTTCCGGTACACATGTAGGAGGTGGTTGACGGTTTGCAACTCGTCGGCCAAGCATGCTCTATCGAATTCAAGTGAGGTGAGAATGCTGGCTATTCCATACGGGTGATATCCTAGATTCAAGGCATTCGTTTACAATGTTTGCACGGTGAGGACGGGCGTTTTCATCCATAAACACAAATTATGCGCCCATGGCACCCCTAAACAAACGTACGTGTTGTTCCAGAATGATGTCCCGATAAATTTGGCATCTCATGGTTCCGATGTGAACATGTAGATCTGTTCTGGAGCCCAGTATAATTCCACCCCAAACGAGCAATCCTGCACCACCGTAACGGTGTCGTTCAATGATGTTGTCTTGGTGGTAGCGGGTACCTGGCGTTCTCCATATGAACGACCGGAGTGAATCAGACTGCAAGCTAAATCTGGACTCGTCGGAAAACATCACACAAGCCCACTGTGACGATGTCCACAATGAATGTTCTCTTCTACGGGCTAACCGCTGGCGACAGTGAGTTGTCGTGAGCGGAACACATCTGACAGGCCTGCGAGCATATAGACCAACATGTCCCAAACGTCTGTAAACGTTTTGCCTTGAAACTGTCGTACACGTGGCTGAAGATAGCTGACGAGAAAGGTCGGATGCAGTGCTCCGTCTGCTTCTTTTTGCAGTTACTGCCAAATACCTGTCATCATTCGGCGTTGTAACTCGGGGGTGACATGTACTGTAACGTTTACTGACATTTCCATCATTTTGGAATCGTTGCCAAAGCCTAGAGACGACACTTTGGGCGATTCCAAAGCCGCGTCCACACCGGAGAAGCAGAGCAAAACATGGATGATTGATTAACCCCGGAGACAGGTTTGATTGGCAGCTCGTTCAGTGTAGACGGTGAATGAACATTTTGAGCACGAGCAAAATGATCCGCTTCTTGTCGGTACATCAAAGGAAAGCAAGTGCTCGTGCTCGCTCTATTTGGACGGCGTTTTTTCGTTCCCTTGCTCGACGTGCAATCAATAACCGGGGTCATCGTTAAGAAACGGGTCGGGGATCGGAACTTAGAAATATTTATATATCTTCGGATTTTAAAGTGATACTATTATTTAAGTAGTCTATTTGTAAGCATTGTGTGTTTTGCTATACATAGTATACGATTAAAACTCAGTTGTGAAAATGTAATCTGCACATATTAGTGTCAAAATTGATGTGTCCATCCATGTGTATTTAGATGGTCTATATTAGAGGTCTTGGGGAACTTTGCGCGTCTAAATCTCTGCTATTATAAAATGAAGTGTCCGACCTCCGCAATGTCCGGACGAATCTATTGCACTTACAATGATGAAATTTGGCACACGGGTAGTCCGAAGTTTTTGCAATTTTTGTGTCCAGCCTGAATTTTAAAATTCAATATAAAACATTTAAAAAATAATTTATTGGAATTTAATTATTATTGTCTTCTTTGGAATAACAGTTGCATAAAAAGTTAGCAGATTCTAAATGTATTTTTTCCGCTTCCGTTTTCATTTTGCGGAGAAAGATTTGTCACCAGACTAAAAAAACAAATAAAGTTTAAACTTTAGTTACGTAGTTTTTTTTTATCTCCTTGATCGTAAAAGATAGAGTACAATTTTCAACGGATTTGAAATCTGCGGAAAATTTCACATTAGATCTATACCTAAAAATATGATTTTCGATAAATGAATAATTTTAAATTGAAACTCATATTTTTTCCAACACGAACGCCACTTTCTGTGAAGAATGACTTTCGTTTGATTCGAGATATCACAGATTTCATTTCCTACGCTCAAACCATTTCACAGCGAAGAAAAGCAAAACAAATAAAAAAAAACATATTGACTGGCATTGTTAAGTACTTTTTTGTAAAATCGGGATCGTTAAAGACAGATGAAAATTTCAACAGATTTGAAATCTGAATAAAATCTAAACCCCTAAATCTCTACCTTCCATTTGATTTTCTTTTAATAAGTAATTTTTCAATTAAATATTTATATTTTCGCAAGAGATTGTGACGTCACGCCGATTGGATCTCTTCGCAATTTGAATTTGGCAATGACGAGGTCGGCGTTGCCCGAGGTGTTTGTTTGCGAAGCAAATCATAGTTCATAATATTCATAATTTAGTTTGCAAAGCAAATCAAATTAAAATTTGCTGGGAATCCATTCCAATAGGATACGAATTTCCATTTCGTTTGTGAGGCAAACCAATGATATGATTACTGTTATCCAATAGGCTTCGCAAACGAAATGGGAATTCTTAGCAATCACCACGCAGTGGCTAGTTTAAGATAAATAAGAGGTGGATATTTAAAATATATTTAAACTTTTTTGCAATTAAAGAAAATTTAAAATTGTTGCACTGCAATATTAATACGTTTTACCGAAAAATGCCGAATTGAAAGAGACATTCTCAATATGTTGGAACATATGAGTGAAATATTCAGTAAGAAATTTTTATTTTGTAGGGAAATAATCTGCTAATATCAATTTTGCAAGCACGTATGTATATATATATATATATATATATATATATATATATATATTAAAAAAGTGGTTGCCGCCGTCGCAGGATTGAAAATACGGTTTGTTCAAAATTGTACAGGGTTAACGATAAAGTGGATTATTTTCCGAGGCGGCTATTAGTTTAGGGTTTATTAAGTGTCCCAGTAGGAAAAGCGTAATTTCTACTGCGTGTGAGCAAAAGACATACATTTTCAGTCTTTTGGCTGCTGAGAATATTTCCATTACGGGTGTCACCAAATGTCGCCTTTTTTGGGAACTTTTCTTCCTATTTCTCTTTAATAAATCTTTAATGATAATATACGCTGCACTCGCGACTATGCGCCGACTTCGTAAAGAACGGGACCTTAAAACAATTTGCTTCAAACAATAAGTTTGCAGTTTAACCTCAACACACAACCAACCAGATTGATCGCGAGCACATGGAACATTTTGTGTCCGAGCTGTCAAACCAGAAAAACCAGAGAGATTGATTCACCAAACCTGTCTCCGGGGTTAATCAATCATCCATGTTTTGCTCTGCTTCTCCGGTGTGGACGCGGCTCAAGGTCCACTGAAACTTCCGTCTTAGTACGCCGACATTTCAGGCGGCCCCGATAATTCTACCACGTAAAAAATCCTCGACATGCGTCCTCTGTGCCATAACTCTTCCGTTATGGCACTGAGCGGCTTACAGAACGCTTATGAACAATTTTACGTCTTTGCTACCATTCCTAATACACACCTCTCTTACACACTCGTCATTGTGACGTACTATCGTCGTCATCTGATGGCTTCCTATAATTTGGATATTATTCTTGAAGATGTGTGCGATAATTCTACAGGTGAAATTTTTACTTTAGAGTTCGATTTCCCTGTGATTCTGAATTATCCTTAATTTATGGACATGAGTGCATAAAAATACTCGAAATACTGATCATTCTACTCTAAAGTTAAAATTATATACTGTTAATTAAAGTTTTATCATGTTTCTTCGACAATAGGTTAAAGTATGTTTTGAATTATATTTTTTTGGTAATAGTTATAATAATTCAATCGTATATTTACTTCACAATTTAAAGAATTTTTGCATTGTTAGAACACAAAAAATGAAGCACTCGATATTTTTCTAAGGTATTCAATTTTAAAAATGATCTATTTCAAAAATCCCGAAGCAAAGAAAACATAAGTATTAATTTAATAAATAGATTAATTTAATAAATAGAAATAGAATATTTTTTTGTAATTTAGTGATTACTTTTAGAGTAAATAGAATAGATTTTTAAAACTACTAATTTTAGTTTGTTAGCATCATCTATCTCTCTGGTAAAACTTGAACATATGAGTTAGATTGTTTCGTATGGAACCCTTTTTTGTGATTCAATATCATACACACAGGTAATATACAACTGGTGTGGCTGAAGGCCAAAAATCATTGCTTGCAGCAATGTTTCTCAAAATTCTTAGAAATATTCCTTTATGAATATGTCTAATTAATTTTCTTATTTACGATAGTCCTCGAATTTTATGTTTCTTGATCTTAGATACGAGATGAGTTCCAGCTAATTATCATATCCATTACATGAGTTTTTTCAAGAGAAGATAAATGTATTTGAATATTGGTTTTTAAAAAGATAAGCAACATAAAATCGAAATATTTCGTACCATCTCAATTTTCAAATTTTTAACATTTTCGAATTGTTTTGCCAAAAGCTGATTTTACTTTTATCAGACTAACACTAACGCAAATTTTATAATTATTTTATCAATTGATTTTGTTATTTTTTCTTGCCAATAATTCTGTTTAAAAACGACGTATCAGAATATCGTATCACGCAAGCGTCTTAACTATAAAGAAATTGTATTTATCTCTAAAAATAAATCGCTAAGATGGTGACGTTTTAATGGTTGAAAGGTATTTTTATTTCTTTTGACGACCTTTTTGTGAATGAACAGATGAAAACCTTAGTCGTATTGGCAGCAAAGAATTCAAATTTAAAAACAACGACTCATAAATGTTAAATATTTAGAAAAGTTTATAAGAAGCCATTTTTTTTGGAGAAACAAGATATTCATCATAATTAGAACAGAAGAATCTTCTTCCTGTTAAAGTTTTTAATCTTCATAAGTCGTTTTTTTTTTTTTTTGCAACCTAGAAAAAAACGTTACAGATCTTTTTTTTACTTCAAATGGCTAAACCACAGTTAAAATACAAGAGGGAATAGCATAACGCACGAAGTAAAATAACGCACACTCACAGCAAAACGTGCAATATAAAACACATCCATAAACAACCAAGAAATAAAGAGATCGAAGTCATTGCCTTAAAAGTCACATCTAGAAAAAACCGTCCTGTTAAAACCGAGAATAATTACTTAAACGTTTTTTCGGTTTGGTTAACCGGTTTTTTCGTTGCTTTCTTGGCACGGTAAACCGCGGTTGTTATTTTAAAAGCTAATAACCGGGAAAAAAATCGGCCCCGAAAATTCAAGAAAATTATATTCGTAGCCTGTGTTTATAGGATGCAAATGGTTCTTTTTTCAAAACTTATTTTTCCAGATCCACAGTTTATATCATTTTTCAACCACTCCCATGTCATAGCTTGTTCTCCTTCTCTGACTTTACATTGTTTAGTCTATGCGGGCTGAGTTATAAACAAAGGGGTGAGCGATGCACTGAAGTACATTTATACCAAACAACGTTCAATTACTATGTGAAATTCAACAGGAGATGCCTAACACATATCTTTACAGGCGTCGGAGTTTGAATCGGGGGCAAGTATTGTCTGGGAAAGCGCTTTCCGTTATTTTTTTAAAATGTATTTGTATCTGATTTATGGAGAAGTGCATTGCCTTGCCTCGTGTTTTTAACAAGTGTGCTTTAATGTAAATGGTCTGAATTTTGGTTCTCGCAACCAGAAATGACAAGTATCCATCAACAAAATTAAAAATCGAGCAATAAAGTAATCGAATAAGATCTAAAAATGTATTCGAGTTTTCTTTTTTCCTTAAAAATTTTAACGACATTTGGAATTTTTTATATGCAACTAAATAGAAACACCTTGAAGTTTTTAAAAATCGGTTATTTTTAAAGGTTATTTTAATAACAGAGTTTCTTGACTCGGTTAAACCAAGGCAGTTATAACCGGACGAAAAAAAACGGTTATTTTCTGAGAGTTGAAATCCCTACTAGATACCTCAGAAAGTCAAACTGTGGTTGGTCGAGTTTTAATGCAGAAAAGCCATATTTGGCCATGGTGAGCGAAAACATAACACAAACAATATCAAGTAATGGACATACACACAGAGAAAGTTTTCTGACAGAAGACAGAAATACAACTAAGCAGGAATCTAACCATAGAACGTTAGTGCAGGATGTTTCATCCAATTGAAGAAATTTCTATTCCTTATTTATAAAATTAGAGTAGGCAGCACGGCTCGAGTGTTGAGATGCCTAGACGATATTTTTTTTTTAATTACGCCCACCATCGTCTTCTCAGACATGAGGTGTCTTGCAGTCCAATATAGCAGAGAGGTGGCCCCAGGAAGGTCAAGAGCTCCAAAGTCATCACAAGATCGAACGTCAAGCATGGAGGGGCAACTGAAAAGGTGCTCCCCAGAGTCATGCGCACAGTATTGCAGAGTGGCAAATCCAATCCCAAATAGATGGGCTTGCAATTAATCATACCCAGAGACGACTCTAAAACACGCTACCCCCTCGACTCTAGGGAGGAGGGAAAGCTGTGCGCGCTTCTGGTTATCAAAAAGAGAAGTCCAAGACTTTCCATCCACCAACTCTCTTAGAGTAGAAATTCTTTTGTGTCGGATTTTGCTTGTGAGAAGTCGCTTGACATTTCAAGAGGAGTCAGGAGACAAGGTGGATGTAAAGTAAAGCCTAAGCGATACAGGTGGTTATCAAGTTGAATTTCTAGGGTTGAGTCATACTACACTAGAATTGAATCCTTAGATCTCCAACATTTCTCAAAATGGCCGTGTGACTTAGAGCACGAAAACTGTGGATCACTTTGCAGCAAAAGGGCGTTACCATGGATGCATCGCTAGGAGGTAGATCTACGTTGAACCCCGCTGTAAAAAGTAGTCTACGTAGGTTAAGTCTTTGTTGGTTGGTTCTTATCCCATGCTACTAGCCATGGTTCGTTCTACACCAAGACAGGAATTGTGTAAAATTAATTTTTGAGCTATTGTAATGGAGTTGGAGATTCATTGGCTTTTTGAATGTGATGGAATGTGGGGTATGGGATGTAGAGAGGATGGTTTGCTTTTGAATTTGATGTACTGTGGGAAATAATTGGTACATCGGTTAGGGTAATCCTCTGAGAGGACGATGTCAATTTTACTGGTTCCAGATAACTCTTTTGCACGAGATTTTGCCAAATCGTCAGATGTTTTGTTACCTGGGATACCAAAGTCAGAAGGGATCCAATTAAAAGTCATATTGAATTCTTCGTGTAAGCTTATTAGGACATTTGTTATTGTAATCCGTAGTGAAGGTAAAGAGTTCGTGACATAAAATCAGGACATTGGAAGTCCGGAGTTCGTCACAATTTATGCGCTAAATATTTATGTTATTATGTCGAAACTTCTGCAGAAGGTGCATCAAGATACTACTACAGGTGTAAATACGCGAGATGTTTCTCATTACTAAACATTGCTAAATGTACGGTGTTAAGATTTTCTCGTACAGGTTTTATTTTGTCATTTTTTTTACAACTCGAGAGCTAGTTAAAAATTTTAAAACATGTGATAAACATAAAAGTTGGAAAAACAGATATTTTTAAATCCTTAAATGGCGAATTAGGCCAGTTAATAAATGACAAATTAACAGCTTATATTTTCTAGCAGACTGTGATATTTAGTTGCTATCTGACAACACACAAAACTGCTAATATCAATAGTTAAAAATAACTGTTATCGTGAAACAGCACTAAAGGGAAATACTGCTATCGTAAAATAACAGTTTAGCTCATCAGTATTCTAGACTGAAAGTGTTCTTCCCGATCGTTTTTCTCTCTGAAAAAATGTAACACCAAATGTCAGGATTTTGACAGTACTTTTTTAAAAATTACGTTGAGGAATGAGTCGTATTGATCATTTCCCTTCGGGCAGCCCAATATAAACTAGTATTTGAAATACACACAGTCCAGTCACATTAATGTGACCACCTGTCAAAAGCCAGAATAACCACCTTTGGCAGAGCGGACCGCTGCGAGACGTAAAGGAAGAGGGTCAATTAGGTTTCTGCACCCAGTGAATGCCAGGAAAACATTCCCCAAACCATAATGCTCCCTCCTCCAGCCTGGATCCTTCCGGCAATTATTGCAGGGTGTTTGCTTTCAGACGTTTCACGCCGTATACGCCAACGTCCATCTGTCCGATGGAGCATAAAACGTGATTCATCGGAAAAAGCCACCTGTCACCTCTCTGTGGACGTCCAGTTGCGGTACTGGCGTGCATGCAAATTCCAGCCTTCGTGGCCGATGAACAGCAGTCAGCATAGGTGCATTAACCAGGCGTCTGCTGCGGAGGCCCATGCGTAGCAACGTTCGCTGAACCGTTGTTGAGGATACACTCTTAGTAGCCCCTTGGTTCATCTAGGCGGTCAGTTGCTCAACAGTTGCACGTCTATTCGCCCGAACGCATCTCCGTAGCCTTCGTTCGCTTCTGTCATCTATAGCCCGTGGCTCACCACATGTGCCACGTCGCTGATTTTGGATAGTGCCATTTTGCCATGCACGGTATACTTTTACCACGGCGGCACGCGAACAATTCACAAAATTGGCCGTTTCCGAAATGTTTCCACCCTTGGGCCGAAAGCCAATAATCATGCCCTTTTGGACGTCGGATAAATCGCTTCCTTTCTGCATTACGGCAACGATTGAAATGCTTTCCGATGCCCTAGGACAGGGGTCGGCAACCTATTGAAACGGAAGAGCCAAAAGTTACAATTTACAAAATTTCCCAGTTTTTAAAGAGCCACTAAAAATTTCGTTTCAATATTATAGTATTTGCTTATATATAGTTGATTTTTAATTTAAAATAAACCGCTTTATATACGGAATTAATATTTATTCATATAAAAACACAAATATAGATAGTTACATCAATGGGAGCATTGGCTTTGCATGCCTTTTGAAAGTTTGATTAAATCTGGCTTATAACTTGTTGTTTTAAGTTTCAAGCACGATTCTAGATTTTTATTTGTTAGTTGACTACTAACTTTACTTTTTATTATATTCATGCAAGAGAACGCTTGCTCGCACGAATATGTCGACACGAAGATCGTCAGCACTCCATATACCAACTTCTTCACCGCACTGCAGCATTCTGGAAGACTATTCAATGCACCACAAATATAAGGGCCTCAACTCGCGGAATTTCTTTTAGAGCTGTCCACTTGTGCTGCGCGATGTGCATGCATTTCTGGACCTCCAACTCTTCCAACTTGCTCTTGAGTTCTGTGAACTTGCCACTCCACAAGTCTTTGTTTTTCAAATCTAGAAATTGCATTTGAAGCGATCCAGCATCAATTCCAAATGGCTCAATGCTGGTCTCATTTGCATTTGTGTTGAGCGGATTTACTATGAACGCGAGAGTACTTTTGTTTGTTTTGAATTGCTCGAATCTCTCATTCTTCATGTTTTTTAAAGCTATGCTGAAGTAATTCGTGTCAATAGTTGTATTGGTCTCATCGCGATATTGCTTCAGATTTTTTTAATTAAGTAATTTACGGTTCTCTATGTCTTCAACAAAAAGAAGAAATTTTTTTCGAAACTAACTACTTCTTCAACTACTGGGTTGCCCTTTCCTTGCAATTTTAGATTTAGTTCATTTAGTTTCATTGTGGTATCTACCATGAAGTTGAATTTTTACAGCCATTTTGTCTTCTTCCAATTCGGGATGGTCAATGCTTTTTTCATTGAGGAATGTTTTTATTTCACTCAAGCACAAACCAAAACGTTACCTCTGGAAAACCATCGCACTTTATTGTGCAGAAGTAGGTCAGAAAACTGGCTATCTATTTCTTCAAGGAAATCTTTAAACTGGTGATAGTAGAGTGCTTTTGCCAAGATGCTGTTAATAATCTTAATTATCAAGTTCATGACCTCAACTATTTCGGCCGTAAATGTTTGGGCACAAAGCGCTTCTTGATGAATTATGCCGTGAAACGGTAGAATTTCGTGGTTTATTTTTTTCTGAAGAATTGATGTTACCCCTCTATGGGGGGGGGTATTCCTGTTATACTTCTGGCTAGATCAGTTGCTGAAACGATTTTATTTAAATCGATTCCATTGCCTTCCAGGAATTTTTGCACAGCATTTGCTATATCTTCTTCACGAGTTTGCCCTGAGAGCGGTAGCAATCCTAGCAGTTCTTCTTTTGGACCTTGGGACGACATATACCTGACGAAAATGGTAACTTGTGCCGTGTATTTTATGTCGCAAGACTCATCTATAGCAAGTGATAAGGCAGAAGCCAGTTGAATGTCTTCCACTTGCATATGTGTTACATTTGAAGACATTTTAATAGTTCTATCTTGTACTGTTTAAGCAGATAATGGCAAATCTTTGATTTTTTTTCATGATTTCTGCTTTGTTTTTAAAATCACGAAACAGTTCTTCAGATGCACGTATAAAACAATCTTTGACGTACTCACCATCTGTGAATGGTTTTCCTCTTTTTGCAATTTCTAATGATACTGCAAAGCTTGCCAGATTTACATTATTGGAAGATTGCGCCCAGTTATTTAGCATGTAACTTTTTTTTTGGAGCTCTTCAACAGCTTTTCTTTGTGCGTCACCGGTTGGATATTTACCAGCAAACAGGGTATGTTTTGTAGTGAAGTGTCTCTCCAAATTTGACTTCTTATTGTGTGCGAGTTTTTCATGGAAATGAGACATGTCGGAAGGCCATCGGTGTTGCATATGAATGCAAACGATTCCGTCCAATCCTGATTGAATTCTCGGTTTTCTTCTTCAGTTCTTCTCTTCTTTTTTTTTTACCAGATGCCATTCTGGCGGCGGAGTTGAAAAAATGATTTAAAAAAAATTTACTTAGCTATCTAAAACGGCAAACAATTTATTTACTATTATTACTTCGTTAACACGATCCTCAGATTTATAATCCAATTCTGTTACTGATTTTATTATATTATGCGCGTATATACTTTGAGAAGATAATTCGTTTCTCAATCGTATTCTTCTGTTGTTGTTTCTCCTGCCTACATTGGCAGACCAGAGGAGTGCCAGGCCCGTCGAAGACGGCAAGAGTCGAGGGGGTGCGCCTTCCATGTTATTGAGCCCCATTGGGAGGGAGTCCGACTTTTGCTCGATATACATGACACATCCGTTTTACAGGTAGGTCCCTTTCATACATCCATTCTCTCACACATATCATAATTAAGATCCCAATCAGAGGCCGATAACCCCCTGATCAGGTACCCCCAGAGGTATTGATTTGGTATGGGAACATGGGGGACTTTGTGACCACGACCTATTTAACGTGCCCCAGTCACCATTAGTGAACACGACGGTCTTTATCCAGGTCGAAGCGCCGATCTCGCAATCATCAGAATTGCAGGCTCCGCCGAGGACAGAACCCACAACCCTTCTGATGCGAGCCCGACGCTCTACTGACTGAGCTACCGCGTATTCTTCTTGAAACAACAAGCGAATAGAAACGCAAAAACCGCAAGCGATTAAATTAATACACATGCAAAATAACGTCGACCGCGCTATCCGAGGATGACTACACTATCTAGACTCTAGACGGTCGCCGTTTGGGTGAGACAGAAATGGAATGCAATTGGCTGAAAGATAAACATGGTCACGGAGTCTCATCTCTAAGAACAAAACAATAGTTCAAATTTATCTCATTACGGTCATGTTAAACGTAGAAATTTGTAATTAACGATTATGAAAATGGAAGCTATTGAGAAATTAGGTACTTAAAAATATATTTTCTTACTTTTTAAGGGTTTTGATAGTAAATTATTAATTTTTTCGTATGGAGCTGGAGAGCAGCAACTTTACATCGAAAGAGCCGCATGTGGCTCGCGAGCCGCAGGTTGCCGACCCCTGCCCTAGGACATCCTTTATACACACTCCACTGCAATGTGCTGACACCTGCCTTTTGTTATTGGTTATTTCAGGGTGGTGGTGGTCACATTAATGTGACTGGACTGTGTAGTTGTCAAGAGGCAGAACATTAAAATTTGAGTTGGACAAAGTAGCACAAACTGTCAAGTGTATAAATTCAGTCTTTCCAGTGGAACACAGAGGGCAGTCAGAAATGTCTTTCACACCAATCCGGTGGAGATGTCCTTGGAGATAGTCTTGTCCGTTTAAAATTCTGAAGTTGGCCGCAAAGATTCATCTGGGGAGATCCATTGGGACTGGATTACATAGTGGGCTTTCCCAGCTCTTACCCTTAGCATCAGTCTCTTGAGTTTTGCGTATGTATCTCCTCGCTGATCTTACAATGGTGGAGAATGCCTGGTTGTATGGTAAGGCAATAAGAGGCTATGGAAGGTTGCAACCATGTTTTTGCAGCGAGTCTGTCTTTTACTACCGGGAGTGTCGCAATGGCTGGGTATCCATTGGAAGAGAACCGTCCAACAAGTACAGTTGAGTTCGTAAATTTTTATTTTGATAGGAGTGGGTACAATCACCATCTCGTTTAGAGGGATTACTTATTACATTCAGCTTAACGAATACACGTTTAAGTTAGCGTGTCCTGATGATAATTTTAAGAATTTCCCAATAGAAAATTTCGTCAGGCACTTATGAAAATTTTTAAAGGGGACCAGAACCCTTTGAATATTTTTTTGTTTTTATATTTACAGTAAAATGTTTTTAGCGTACCTTATTCTCAAATACTCATCAAATACACTTCTCTTGAGAAAACAATATGATTTTTTTCATTCACAGTATTTAAAATATTTAATTTTTGTAAAAAGTATTTCAATATTTAAAAATTTTTACTACATTTGCAAGTTTTTATTTTCTTTCAAATATTTTTTTATTTACCTTCCATTAAGTGTACCCCACTTCTCTCAAATCCTTATTCCGTATACAAAGTTATGAATTATATCATTATAAACAATCAAAAAAGTTTAAATTATCAGCATCAATAGCAAAAAATCAATAGCATTTTAAAAGGCACTGAAGTCATGAAAAATAAAAAGCTGAGAAAAAGCACTTGAAAGTTTTGAATGGCTTTCGGTTTTGGTCCTTATGTGCGATACAAAAACGAATTTTGCCTTTCTAAATAATGTAGCTACAGCTATTACATTTTGTGCTGTAACGTAGTGGGCCGAGTGGTGTGCCTTTCTACAAAATGTAACAGCCTAGTTTAAAAATAACTTGCATTTTATTTTGCAATTAATTATTTACACTTTTGCACACTAGACGTTTGCATCCCTATGACATGGGTGGTCCGAAACAGGCACAAGACAGCCGAGGCCTCATCAACGAGCACCACAAAACCAAAAACATCCGCTTCCCTCGAGTGCTCCAACGTATCTCCTTTGTTGGCAGACCCCTCATTCCGCCAGCCACAAATCACTGGCACCCCAAAACAAACCAGACAGCTGTTCGTCAGCAGGGCTCGGGCATATGTTTCAGGAATTTGGAATCAAAGGTCAGTGGCGGTGTCGGCGACGTCACAGTGCACATATTCTTTAAAGTAGTGTAATAATAAAACATAATAAAAAAAAAAATCGAAGGTACTGTGTTTCCTTAAATAAATCTAAAAAACTTCGACACCTTTTAAGAGTAAACTATTAAAGACACTTTTCTTATAAAAAAAATCCTACATAATGGCATTTTGTTCTCAACCTTTCAGACCCATAGTTGTGAATAGCCACGTAAAAATCCTTGCAAGTGATTCCATTGTACGTGTGTTTCCACTAACACATCTATGACTCAATAGTGTATTAAGGTGCTTCAAAAGACAAAGCAACAGAAATAGGCCTTATTCCGAATTTCTACGCTTTCAGTTTCGTTTCTCCAGGGGAAAAGCTCAAAATACTTCTCGTAGTCCATTGTATGCACAAAGAAAGAGTTAGAGAGGCTACCCCGTGGAGGGAAAAACCTTTTTTTTTGTCACAAGGAGACGGAAAGGTCAGGAATAGCATCCTATCTCAATGCATTTGCTTTTTGATGGGAATAGACGGAAAAATCGCTGGAAAAAACCTAAATCCGCTTCAAATGTTTCTGATAGATCTATCTCCTTTCCGATAGAGAAATTGAAATATAGAGATTGGGAAATAAAATATAGACATGCCTGGGAATATTTTTGGATAAGAACAGATCCATCTTTTGTCCTAAACAGGATGTAGTGAAAATATGGAATTATGTGACAACGGCAAGATGTAAGGGAAAATGTGTTTTCGTGGAAGTTGTTCAAGCTTGTGTATAGAGAGAAAATAAAATGTAAGTAAAACCAGGGGAGTGAATCAGAGGCGAGAAAGAACCGTCTCAAAAATATTCTCACCTCGGAATTTACCTCTCTGAGGGGTTCTAATGTATAATTCCTCCTTGCAACCTGCAGCCTTCTCTGCGTGACATCCTTACCACTTTTAATTTTTTTAACAAATATAATCTTTGTTTTCAAAGGATTCCATTCTGATAAAAAGATCAATAAAATAATTCTAGTGAATTTATTTCAAGAAATGACCGCCATAATCCTTTCGAAGAATTACACTCTAAGACAGAACCAACAAAATCTTTCAAAAGATTCTATACTAAGAAAGGATAAACAACATATCTTCAGAGGATTATATTCTAATAAATGACTAGCATAATTCTTTTTTATGATTCAGTACTGAAAAAACATCATCATAACCTTTTCAAAAGATTCTGTTCTAAGTAAGGTCCAACATACTATTTAAAAAAAATCTATGCTAAGAAAGGACAAACACAAAATACCTTCAAAGGATTCTACTATAATAAATGACTAGCATAATTCTTTAAAAGGATTCTATGCTTAGAAAGCATCAACATAACCCTTTCAAATGATTCTATTCTAAGAAAGGACCAACACAATATTTCAACGGATTCTATTGTAAGAAAGGATCAACATAATATTTCAACGGATTCTATTCTAAGAAGGGACCAACAATAATAATCTTTCAAAAGATTCTATGCTAATGAAGGACAAACAAAATACCTTCAAACAATTCTATCATAATAAAGAACTAGTATAATTATTTAAAAGGATTCTATACAAAGAAAGCAACAACATAACCCTTTCAGATGATTCTATTCTAAGAAAGGACCGACAAAATCCGTTTAAAGGATTCTGTTGTAAGAGAATGATCAATAGACCTTTTCAAAGAATTCTATTCTAAGGAACTGACCAATTGAATCTTTCCAAAGGATTATATTATAAGGATTGAAAAGTACAGAAGGATAGAAAGAACCAATAGAATCTTTCAACCAGTATATGTAGTTATTTAGTCATGTGTTGTTGTGTGAAGTAAAAACAATACCATACAACTCAGAAATCTTGTGATTATCAGAGAATTAAGAAAACTTATCAGAAAACTTGTTCCCACTGAAGTTACTCTAAAATATTATGCCTCGAGAACAGCTCAGTTGAATCAAAACATCAAAGGAAACCAGAGCTTCTTAAAAGCAATTTAAAAGATTCAAATTTTATCCTTTACTCTTGAACTTTCGATGAATCAAATATTTTTGCAGACGAATCAAGCATTAAAAGAATATTTAATCTATAAAAGTTCTGTAAGACCGAATAAGTTTCTGTAAAACAAATGTCCTTCTAATTAAAATTTAATATTAACATTCCTTTAAAAATTCATAGTAATCTTGGGCGATATGCTGTTTTCAAATTTTTATTCACCCTTATTTTAACAAATACAACATACTTACAGAGATAATTATCGCCTCAAAAGCTTACCTTTGAAATATAAGCACTCATATATACAGCCCTGGTAAAAAGTATAACGTCGAAAACTACTGCGATTTCAAACTATGCAAATTCTTTACGATTTAAATTAAAGCTACTGAGTAATGAACTAAAATATGATTTGTAATAAAACCTTATATTTTTGGATTATGAAAAAATTATAAAAATAAGGTGGATGGCAGCTTAAAAAAAGTATGAAGTCGTTTGCTGATTACCTCTTCTGAAATAATGAGGCCCGGTGCACACATCCTGTTTTTCAACGTGCGGCGCCGCTGCCGCAACACAAACGCGGTCTGAGATTAATTAGACCCAAAGGAGTAGTGCACGCGTGCTTCCGGTGTCGCTGCTGCGAAGCACGTCCAACTTGCGTGCAATTTGTACCGCAGTTCCCCAAGGCGCCGCAGCTCGCCACAAACGGTTCTCCGTTCTGAAGCACCTTGTTTTCATGTATAAATGGAATATAAATAATAATTAATAAATGTTTGTAACCAGTAACGTCTATTTTGTTTCAAAATATACTTTTTTTACACCAAGTAAGCGAAATAAACACGTTTTCTACGATAGAATATTTATCGCAAATGGCGCGAAATAAGAACTTGCGTCATTTCAGAATTTTAAAATTCGATCTACAAGATTTTAAAATGAGTTGAGTAGTTTTATTCTCCATCGGTTTTTCAACACGTTTCTTCCAGAAGAAACACCCGAATCGGGACTTTTTCTACCCAAGTGACCTTGCAATTAGCTTTTAGAACCATGCCAAGTATTTTTCATCTCGGAGAACTCTTAGAAAATTCTTTTTTTTTTCATTTCCGCTTTGATTTTGCGCGGAGGACTGATTTTCCAGCCAGACGATAAATCTTTTAACTGGACTGTTTTTAATTATTTTTTCTATCTGATAGACTGCTAAAGATGGAGTAAAAATTTCAACGGATTTGAAATCTGCGGAAAATTTTACTTTAGATCGATACCTAACAATGTGAGCCAACCAAACGGTATAGTGGTTAAGGTGTTAGCCTCTAGGTCGAAAGGTTCCTAGTTCGAATCCGGGTCCGGGCATGTATGTTTGTAAGTGTATGGTGTAGAGGCCTTAAATTTGTCGTGGCCGAAAGTCCTCACGTTGGGTTGGCGTGGAAGTTTGGTGAGTGGGGTGCCAGCTCTGGTGTTGCTTTTCCATCTGACCGTGGTTCAAAATTACGAGGTGTTGTCCGCGGATCTTTCCCTCAAGGGACTGATCCCGGACCGTCGTCAATAGCCCGTTGTGTTGCTCTAGTACGACGTTAACTAAAATTACCATTACCATTACTTAAAAATATGTTTTTTTTTTTTTTAAATAAATGATTTTTTAATTTAATATTTTTTTAAAATTTTGTAAGAGATTGTGACGTCGTGTGAAACAGATTGCATCTTCTGCCCTTCGCGTTAAAAAAAAGAAACGGATTGCATTTCCTGTCCTATACCATTTCAGGGAATGAGAGCAAAAAATAAAAAACATTTTGACTGTGAGTGTTGATTCTTTTTCGTAAAATCGTAATCGCTAAAGAAAATTTCAACGGATTTGAAATCTGCGGAAAATTTTACACCAAATTAATAACTTACATCACGGCGTTGTCTGTGGTGTTGGTTTGCTTCGCAAACATAATTAATAAAAAATAGCGAAATTCCCAAAAACATTTAGTTGGTAAGCAAATTGTATTGGAAGTCTAGATGTCTTGTTTATGCAATATTCATATCTATTCATTATGACTATTACAGACTTTACACAAAATCAAAACTTTTTTTTCAATTATATACATAAAATATTCTCTCCTCATAAAATTTTCTCTCAGAAATAAGTAAATTACGTTTACTTATAGTTACACGAATCCTTATAGCCAATTACTTAGTTCCTTGTAGTTTCACGAATTTTTATGTTTCGCAGTTCCTGGAAATATTCATTAAAATACACATTTTCATTCGAGCTATAAATTTCAGGAATTGGCATCCATTAAAAATTAAGATTCATTTTTATGTCATAAAACATTTTTTGAGGGCTCCCACAAATGTAAGTAGTATCAAGGGAACAAAGAGCTTAACCAACTATAATCATCAAATATATTTTGTTTGTCTTAATTGAGATGCAAATTACAGTAATCAAGGATTTGCAAATAGAGTTTTTATTCTATCTCTGAGAGGGACAAATATTTGAGTACATGGATGAAGTACATAAGGGATTCTAAGCATCCAACCAACATATTTCCAAGGTTTAATTAAGAAAAGCAACTCTGAATGCACACATTGTTTAAACAAGAAAATGATTCAAATTTTTTTCACAATACGCAGTCTGAAGTGCTTCGAATTTGTTATAGTTTGATGTGTTTGTTTTCAAAACAAATAAAAATGTTTCTAAGGATTCCATCTTAATTAACTATATTACAGCGAAAAATAAAATGTACTTTGTTTCTTACTTTTTTATATACAGGTGTTGGCTTTGCTTTATTTATTTAATGTAGAAATTACAGAAATGTACCTCAATGATATCTAGTTTGTTTTCTTAATTGGAACGGATAAAATCATTTAGCGCAAAGGCATAAATTTACATTGTTTCTCTAACTATCAAATGAATAATTGATTGGTCGATTTCGATTGTAATCAAAGAAAAACATAGATTTATATATAGCTTTATTATACTGCATATCCTTACGTAGAACTAAGTATAAGTTACGTAAGAAACGAGGTTGTGCATGAAATTATACTACATTCGGCAACAAAAGAGGAACTCTATAAATTGAGTGGAATCATCCATGACAAGCAGAAACTATGACATTGGAAGTACCAAAAGTACTTCTTTATGCCATCTTCGAAGGCGTCTGATGGTGTGTCTTTCAGCTTACAATTCAGCTGCCTCACCATGATGTCGACATCGACGGGAACGTTAATTGCTTGCCCGATTATCTTACAAGTGGCCTTCTCTTGTTGCAACCGACGAATCTGGCAGGTGTGTGAAGTGCTCAGTATACGAGTAAATTGCTTCGGCTAAGAGAGGTCAAAGTAAGGGTGTTAAATGTCTAGTGGTAAATAGATCCTGGCCTGAACGCGAGCAGTCGATGCTTCTCATCGGAGAACTTTTCCACAAGGAGGGTCACCTGAGACTCAGGTCGAGCCTGGACTACAGTCTGCGGCACATTTTGCAAACGAGCCGGACTGAGTTTTTGACAAACAGTTGAGACCCGTAAGTAAATCCCAAAATTCTTATTATTCATTTTACATAGCCTATTTTTTAGTGATAATTAAGCACATATTTTAAAACAATAATCAATAAAAAAAAATTTAGTTTTTATTCGCAATTATATTTTATTTTTCGATTTTAATATGTTTTTCAGCCCATGTACACATTTTTTATAAACCCTACTCCTCTGTCAATTTTCAATATTTTTGCATGTTATAAACTTTTACATTGTTATAATATATGCAAAAGACCTAGGAAGAGAGTTTAAAAAATTTATTTACGAATTTTCATAAAAAAAAAATATTTTACTCGTTATGTGTTAAATTTCTATAAAAATATACATTTTTTTTATGTTTATTAATTTTTATAAATTTTTCTGAACTATTCATACAAAAAAGCTTTCCCTGTGTCTGTTGAACAGTTAGTTCTTCAAGACCTAAAAAATGTAAACAGTTTAAGTCCATTTATCAAAAGCCTTAGTACTTTGAAATTTGTTGTTAGGCCATCGCAAATACAGTTATCCTTGTACTTGGTGCACATGATATACTCGGTATTGGCACCTTACTGCCCCCACCCACTCGTCTCGGTAGCATAACCTACCTTTACTCGTATAGACGCTATTCAAAAATATAAGGCCCGCTGATTCGTTGGTTTCGCACCGTCATCCATGACGTCACTCTAATGCAAATGAGTTAGAAGTAGTAACAATATGTACGTGCAATGCCGAGTCTCGTGATGCTCACTGCTCTCTCAGTAAAACTCTTTTCTTTCAGTTTTTCCCCCGGTATTGAGCCGAGGTGATTCTGTGCAAATACAAAACATGAGAACTTGTCCAATTCTTTTCAGTTGTTTGCTAAGGATTCTTTAAAATGTTAATTGAGAATTTCTGTTAATTGAGAATCCTTAATAAAATCAATCCTGATGGGACGGACTGAATACGAGACTTGCCATTGTAAGTAAATAATGATACTTATCACGCATGCTCACATGAGTGAGTGACGTCATAAGTCCCTTAAGCGTTTAATTACTTATTTTAAAATAACAAGTAAATTTAAAAAGAACTTTAAAATAAGATGGGTTATGAATGCACCCCAACTTTATAAGAAGAATCACCCTGAAAACTTTCAGCTTCTTAGGACTTGTAGTTCTTGAGATACAGTGATGAGTGAGTGGTTGGTATTTGAATTATATATATATAGAGAGAGAGATTAAGTCTACTTAGCTACTGTCTGCAATATTTTCAATACTATTCATAACACTGACTGACGAATATTTATTCATAAAATAAGTAAAGTATGTAAAAAATGAGAAAGATATTTTCCAGTAGTAACAACTAAACCATCGGAAGACGAGGATTTTAATTTCTGTTACTAAATAGCGGAGACTACTTACAGGAAGCACGTTTTGTCACTAAACCACTAATGTCGTCTACATTTTGCTTCGTAGGACAAGTGACGTATAACGGTGTGTGCTGATTTTAAGGGGGTCCGGGACACATAAATCGTCACATTTTCGAATTTTTTTTTTATTATTTTAAGAAATTCTCTGTGTTTTTCTTCTTAAAATGACGTCTAAATCATGTTTCTATCTTAATTAGAACTAGAGATACAATAATTTTTGTGGTGCGTTGTTTTGAAAATCTATCACTCTTGACAGTTGTTGTCATGGCAACAACATCTGTCTTTAAAACTTTAAATGCGTTTTTCACCATGATACATTTTTTCAAGATTTCCTCTATTCAAATTGCTATAAGTCGAAAACCGATAAAGTTTAAGGGTTGAAATTTGGAATATATCTTTTTCAAACATTATACTTTAATTTTGATTCAGAAAATTTGAAACAAGTATTATCTTTTAAAAATATGACTTTTTAAAAAAAAAGTACCTTGAACTTTAAAAAAAGTTTTAATCAAATATATTTTATTTTTTATTAAATTACTATTTTTTAAATTGCTGAATCAAAATGAAAGTTTATAAATTTGTGAATAATTTACTGCAAGAATTTTGAAAATGGAATAAAAATATTTTGAGTTTTAGCAATTTAATATGACCCCTCTTTTTATCAAAACATTTTAATTAACAATTTTTAAAAAACTTTTGGAAAAATTTTGTGTTGTGATTTCGTTTATTAGTTAGATGAGTAATCAGTACAAAAAAATTATAAATTAATTAATAAAAAAAAATTTCAATGTGTCCCGGACCCCTTAAATAGTAAGGACTTACATTCGTTATCATCCAGTTTCTTAGTGAAGTTAGTTGTTGTTATCACTTTTGAAAGTTTGTAACAAGCTTCTGACCAAGGTAGGTATTTTAATTAACATCGCACTGGAGCAACACAACGGCTATTGAATACCGCCTGGAATCAATACCCCAATGCAATAATTTTGAACCACGATCACATGACGTGATGACACCTGAGATGGTACCCCACTCCACGGGAGCAGAATGTTTAAAACCGTGGCTTATGTCGCAAAACAAACTCTTTGCAGAACAATTTATCCTTAATTTTATCAAAATTTTGGCCGATTTTTTTTTCAATCATAAGTTACGATGTTCTGCAGTGCAAAGCGCGCTCCTTGCCGTACCTTTTTTCTTCTCTAGCTACGGAACAACCTCCTTACACCTCCACAAACTACCACAAACACTTTATAAATAACTATTCTTCTATGTCAATGATGAAATATTTAATTTCAAAAGTTTTCGACAGAATTGCGAATTTTGAAACTATGCATTGGTTTTATATAAAATAAGTTAATTAATTTATATGTTTTATTATAAATACTAGGGGGCCTGCCCCCTGCTCGCTAACGCTCGCCAACCTCCGGAGGATTGCTTCGCAATCCTCATTGGTTCGCTGCGCGAACCTATGCTCGCTTCGCTCGCCTCAATGAAGACATGTGTACTAGCAGAAGGGATTGTTTACAAAATATGTTACCAAAAAAATGTTTTTCAAATCTAAATTTGCTGTATTACAGAAAAAATATATACAGTATCTCTAAAATCAGAATTCAAATGAAAATTTTGTGCAAATTTTGACTCGAAATGTGAGCGTTGCTTTGGAAATTGAATACCCAGCATGTTGTTTGTGTGTACATTTTCCCAGCACTCAAACGACCCACACTTTTTCATTGAGTTTGTTGCCGAAAGTTGTAGTGCAAGCGTCTTGTTGAACTATAATTGTTGGCACTGAAAAGGACCGTTTCTTAAATGGCCCTGAAAAGATCCTCCGCTTTCTTTGATTTCTATTATAAACTAAATGCAACAGCTCATTAAAATTTCCTTTTTTTTTTTTTTTCAATAAAATTTTTTCCGATAACGCTATAAATTCAATCGATGCGCGAGACCTCGGGATAAACAAACAATCGTACTGTGTTGCCAAAACGCGATTACAAATAACGTCTTTTTCGTGAGCCACGTAAGAGAATTATATATATACTAGAGCCACCCACGCCTTTTTATTGAGTTTGTTGTCGAAAGTTGTAGTGCAAGCGTCTTGTTGAACTATAATTGTTGGCACTGAAAAGGACCTTTTTTTTTAAATAGCCCTGAAAAGATCCTACGCTTTCTTCGATTTCTATTATTAACTGCAACAGCTCGACTAAAATTAATTTTTTTTTCAATAAAATTTCATCCGATAATGCTATAAATTCAATGGAAGCTCTAGCCTTCGTGATAAACAAACAATCATACAATGTTGCCAAAACGCGATTACAAATAACGTCTTTTTTGCGTGCCACGTAAGAGAATTATATATATAGATAGATATAATGCATATTTTGCCGATAATTGGGTTTTATGTCTGTGGTTTTAATTTTACCGCAGTTTTTTCAAAATTCGGACGGCCTGCAGAACAATTGCAATTGCTGTGAGTTGTGTTGCAGAACACTGAATATAATTCTGCACCCGGTATTAGATTGTACCCCACTCTTCAAATTTCCACACCACGCTAACGGGAGTACATTTGAGGCCACTGCAGATTTAACGTGCTCCAGCCTCCTTTGTACACGATGGTTGGTGGTCGGATTCGAACTTGCAACCCTCCGATTGCAAATCCTTTACTCTTCCAATCGGTCTAAGGGGTCCGGAACGCACCCCTTAGAATGGATTAGAAACCTCCACGAACATCCAAGCCCATAATCGAATTCAAACCTGGAGCCTATGGGGAAAATTCTCGGTCTTTCATGCGGCTATAGAGAAAATTAGATGATAGACAATTATGGTCATGATTAAATTTCTCGGAATCCATCTCTTATATTCTATTCTACCTAAGCTAAGAATTATATGATGAATATTTAAAAGGATGCAAGAGCATAGGATCTATCCTAATGTTTACTGCATCAAAACAACGGAAAAAGCTCGTATTCTTCTCAAGAAATACACTTTTGTTTTTAAAGAAAAACATGAATTCGAAAAAATAATCATTTTCATATGTAAAGGAGAATTTGTTTATATCGAGGGATTTGAATTGTATACCCAATCGATTGACTGATGAAGATATAAATACGTTAGAATCGTATTGCTTAATAATTTAGTGTATGGAATTCAAATTTCGATTTTAAGAAGCTAAGGGTTTTTCCGTCCTACGATATTCCTTTTGATTCGATGAGATACTCTTTTATTCTGGGAACTTCTTATTCAAATTAGCCCTTGGGGTTGCAACAGACGGTTTATTCTCAAAAGCATGTGTACAAAGATAAATGCATTCCATACAGCCAAGAGAAGTTATTTCCGTTTTTATTCAGAGAGCAATTACTGGTTTTTGCGATGTGACCGTACCTGGCACTGAAGTAAAAGTGATCGATTCCGGTTTTCGGAGAGACGGATACGGAAAAAAGGAGTTAATGGTTCAAGATGAAAATTGCTGCCAAAGGGGGAAGATGATAAAATACAGTTCAAATGTAACTAGATTTGAGGAACACAATTTGGGGGAAAAAAAGCTTCCTTCTTCTGTGTCCTTACTTTTCCATGTTTCGGGGGATGTCAATAATTAGCCATAATATATATATATATATATATATATATATATATATATAATTGAGTTCACACGCAGTTCCGGTAATTTAATTAATGATTGAGGTGCAGCTGATGAATAATTTACAGATGAATGCTCATATGGTAAACATACAACAACAATGCCCGTCTGGCATGTCTAGGCCACAAACATCGGTGAGCACGTCTTACTCATTAAAGTCCTTTCAGCACATCCGAGGAACGTCTTTTCTCCTTTGATGTTGGACTTCCTACTCCCCTCCTTCGCTGATCGCGCAGCCCATAGGAGGTAGAGAGCGCTGGTGAGGAGGAGTGGAGGAGGTTTGTAGTCTCACCCCTACAAATTCGGCCGTCCTGCGTACAGACGTCCTCGGCTGTCAACTCCACAACACATCAAATGAAAGGTTTACAGAAAGATGAACCTGAAAATACAAAAGAAAAAAAAGGGAAAGAAGGTGTCTTGTTCTATGTACATTCACTAATGCAGGTTATTCGATCATAGTTTCATATGGTCGGCAGCAGTAGATGTCTGGTTAGGTCCGTCATGGCAACCGACCTTTTCTACATCATACCGGTCGTTGAGTTTGACAGATGTGACTTTGTAAGGGCCGTAAAACTTGACTCTCAGTTTTAAGCCGGTCCCATACAGAGTCCTTTGAATGGCAACTAAGTCATTCAGCTTGTAGAGGTAGGGTTTCTTTCTCTTCTTGTTGAACTGTCTTCTATTTTCTTCTTGTAGCTGTAGGATGTTTCTTTTAGTTTTCTGTAGTCAATACAGAGCCGATGCGAGCCGTCTTTCTTTTTACACAGTCCAACAGGTGCAGCATAATTGGAGCTACTGTTTTGAATAATTCCTTCCGAAAGCCAAGTTTGAACTTGATCGTTTATTATTTTTTGCTCCGCAAAACCGAAACGTCGTGGTCGTTCCGTTACTGGAATTTCATCATTCAGAACTATACTCATTTCGAAATCCGTTTTATTTATTTTTCGCGGCTCGTAATTCTGAATTTGTGATACCATTTTCTGTCTGTGTTTGCTACTCATAGTACCAGATAGATCAATAAGTCCTTTCAGCACATCCGAGGAACGTCTTTTCTCCTTTGATGTTGGACTTCCTTCTCCCCTCCTGCGCTGATCTCGCAGCCCATAGGAGGTAGAGGGCGCTGGTGAGGACTGATATATAATAACCCCCTAATACAATTCTCACCAAAGACCAGTCCCTTAATCACCACACTTTCCTTTCAGTCTTTCGTCTTTTTTTGGCCAATAGGTCATATATCTTGCCATCCCCTTTCACCTTTGACCTCCGGACCTTCCAGTATGACTGACCTCCCACGATCACTTTTGCTCTCAAATCGCCTGTAAGATAAAATTACCTCTTCGTTTCCAGACCTCTATCAATGAAATATCTTGCTAGATTCTCTGTTCAATAATCTTTCTTTTAGTTCTTGTCCCTCTGACGAATTCATTTTGAACTATACACTTTTTCCATGAGCCCCTTAGAATTGAAAAGTTCAGAATCATACAGGGCTCCGGCCCCTCAACAGCCTTCAAGTCAGTTATGATCGTTATTGAATAAAGATTTTGTTATAGAATTTCTACCTATTTTTGTGGAACCAGAATTACACTCCCCTCCAATGGATCATCCTCATCCGGATGCCAAGACCAATCTTGCTACCCCATCACGATTGCAGACTTATAATTTCTGTTATTATGACATATATATATATATATATATATATATATATATATATATATATATATATATATATATATATATATATATATATATATATATATATATATATATATATATATATATATATCACATAATTGATTTTCAGATACCAACTTTCCTGTTATTCATGAATACGGAAGGTTTTGAGCTCCTAATGGTTAAATCAGTATCGCAGACATTAATAGATATCATCTTAAATAATGTCGTTACAGCACTGATATTTTGTAGCATATTGCTACTAATGTACCCAAACAAAACGTACGTTAATGCTTTAGTTTTAAAGTAATTTTTAGTTGGTAACATCAATTATAAATTAATTTTTTTTCCCGAAAAAATAACGAATAGGTAACTTAATATATTTTGACAGAAAGCGATACAGAATAAATTCCATCTCTTTCCTATGGGTAGCGTTGCACTTAAATTTTCACGAGTACCGTAATTTTAAGGGGCATCCAAAAGGTGTAAAAATTATGACAAACCTGAGGAATATGTAAATTTGTTTAAATGTTTGGAAACATTATTTACGTAATCAAACGGACATCGCATTCGACCTGCCTGCCATCTGTGGTACACCTTAACAACGATCAATCAAATAATAGAGATGGGCAAAATTATGTTTTTACGATAACTATCTTAGCGGTTTTTGCAAAGTTACAGTAACAGTTATTATTAACTGTTATTACATGAAAAGCTGATTTAATAGAAACTAAATAAGTTTAACAGTTATCTGTTAAGGACACTGAGAAGTCATAATTCTTCAAAAAAATCGATTTTTTCATTTCAATTGCATTTAATAGAGGGCACCAATATGAATCGATTGATGTATCACTTATTATGACTTATTATGTAAAATGCATTTTAAGTTACTAAAATTTAATTTTGAAATTATCCTTTTTGGTTCCGGTTTTGCCGACGATGGATTATATTTTATATTTTTAGTATATTTTTGTATAAATATACATTTTAATCGATTAGCAACAGGTTTAACTGCGACTGTTATTATGTTTAACCGCGAATTTTGTTTACTTGTGCTTTGGAAAGTTCTTATCGATAAGGTAAGGCAGGGCTCAAAATACCCGGGTGCACAGGTGCACTGTGCACTTGAAAATAAAACTGTGCACCTAATTTTTCCCACTAGGTGCACAGTGCACCTAACGTTAAGCAAAAGGGTGGGGGAACGTGTTTTATGTTGTTTTGATATTTGAACAAAATATTACTATCGACGCCTGTCGCTCTAAAGGAACGTAATTAAAATTTCTAAATACACACTAAGCGAAAACAAAATCGCTGCGCCGTAACGGGTTTATACAGGAGGAAGGTTTACTTGTGTCACTGCTACCAGAACTTTCCGATGATCGAAACATTTTCCAGATGACTCTGTTGAAGCGACTGTCGCGACAGCCGTGTGCCGTAGAATTTCGATATGTTTAAATATTTTTTAATTACTATCTACTACGAACCTATATAAACATACCCAACTAATACAGTAGTTAACATTACATTAATATCTTATATTACGTTTTCTTTTTAAATATGCACCTAACATATAACCTGTGCACCTAATTTAAATCTTAGGTGCACAGGGTGCACCTGTATTAAAAAATCTATTTCGAGGCCTGAGGCAAGGAGATGCTTTTTTTTTTTTGTAGTTTTTTGTCGTTTTCTCAAAATGATAAATTTTAATCTTCAGGTGCGCTCTATGAAGAAACTATTAAAGCTATCAGTCTGAAATTTTGCAGACTCGTGTATTTCTATTAGGCAATTATGTTCAAATATAAACTATTGAGGAAATATTAACAGAAATTTTTTAATGGGTTATTAGTAGGTACAAAATCACAACATTTTCATGAGCTGATTTAAATTGTCTAAAAATTTATTTTCCTGGTCATTTTCAACCAAAAATATTTGAATGAATTCAAGAAACATTTCTAGTGTTAGGGGAAAATGTTGTTACTCAATATATATTAAAGTTATTTTACAGAGCGCACCCAAAGTGAACTCACTGTATTTAATTTTTTTTCACCGAGTTCTATTTAAATGCTACTCTACAAAATATTTTGACTTTACAATTTTTTATTTTTTGCTTGAATTAGTTTTAAAATGCATTACAAACATGTGTGCAAACATTTATATTGGTACTTATAATAGCTTAAATTTTATATGCATTAGAATATTAGTCAAATTTTCATGATTTCTGGCTTTTGATGACTTCTCGGTGCCCTTAAAAAATTCAAGTTGACGGTGAAATTAAACAGTAAACATTGATTATAAGTATTTCCAACTATCTCGTACATCAAGATCAGGTCAATTTTGTTAATAATGAGATACCTCGTCGAGACAACCACAAGGAGAGTTAAGGTTCATTGTAAACCTCTTTTAGTCAAGCAACAAAAGAACACTTCCTGATTAACTGCAATTCTTCCTGAATACAAGCAATTTCGATTAACAAATATTGACTTTCAATGTATGACTTAAAATGCACAAAGGCTGTAACATTGGAAATATTTGGAGTAAATTCATGAGCTTTCATATTTAGACTAATTTGACGATGTAGAATCTGATCAAGACATCAAACCATGGTGTTGCTGTTCATGCAAAATATGACATGAAGACGGACTCATAGTCAGTGTTTTTGAATTTGAATTTGTTGTTGCTGTTGTTTCTTATGCCTACACTGGCTGACCGGAGGAGTGCCAGGCCCGTCGAAGACGGCAAGAGGCGAGGGGGTGCGCCTTCCATGTTATTGAGCCCCATTGGGAGGAAGTCTGACTTTGTTCGACATACATGACACATATCGTAATTTCGATCCCAATCAGAGGCCGATAACCCCCTGATCAGGTACCCCCAGAGGTATTGATTTGGTATGGGAACATAGGGGACTTTGTGACCACGACCTATTTAACGTGCCCCAGTCACCATTAGTGAACACGACGATCTTTAGCCAGGTTCAAGCGCCGATCTCGCAATCATCAGAATTGTAGGCTCCGCCGAGGACATAACCCACAACCCTTTTGATGCGAGCCCGACGCTCTACTGACTGAGCTACCGCGGCTCATTTGAATTTGTTAAGGAAATTATTCGCTATCGAATGATACCTTTGAATTTGCTCTACTTGAAATAAAGGGGGTTCTTTTTGTCTACGACTGGAACCTAAGCATTTGTACATATCGCACTCCGGCAAGAAAAGTGACACAACTCAAAATTTCAGAATTTGAGAAACATCAACTTGAATGGTACCATAAAACTTATAGTGATAGAGTATAAGCTTCTTTTGAATTTTAGGTACGTATTTATGGTGGTAACTTCCATTATATTCTACAGAATAATAATACAACACGCTGGGCACCTCAAACATATTTTTCAATGACATAACATCGAAATTTTTATTTTTTGACCTGTGTCACTTTTTCTGTTAGGCTGCGATATATCAATCTTAAACCTTCCCATCTAAGAAAATTACACTACTCACATTACCAAATTAGATAAAACCCAAATTGCCTAAACTTACAACCAATTTTACGTATCTCATTCAATAGGTTGATTAAATTAAGGTCATGTTTCTTTTTAAAATAAACATTAATAGTCAATAGAGTACAGCATTGCATAACGGAATCCCATCGGAGATAGAAATCCCCAGACAGACACTGGTTTTCATTAGTCTATTCTAGGAAATTTCAAAGTCTGTCTGTCGCCGACACCAAGTCAACCATAAAGCAGTTCTTGATGAATGGGTTGCACTGCTACAGATATTATTGTAGGGTAAGTTAATTATTCTAGTGTGGTGACTAATTTCACCATAAAGGTTTTCGCTTGAGCAGAAAGCCACGCACGCAACCCTTTCAGTTTTTGTCCCTTGATGCGTGGCTAATTTACAAATTTATGAACATGCTACAACGAAGAGTTGAATCAAATGAAATTGAAGATAAAATGATTGTGAACTCTATAAAAACAATTGCTTGTTTACAATTGTTACGTCACTCGGCGTTTTAATGCTTTGCTGTTTACATCAGTGGTCAATTTTAATATAATTACACAGCTTCCAACTTTAATATTTGTGATTTTTAGTTTTTGATAAGATAAGGTAAAAAATATCTGTAGACGCCCGAAAGGGAAGATCTTTTGAATCATTTATGTTCTGTTTTTTAGTCTGCTGTTAGATATCACTAACACGCTTCATTCCAAAAAAAAAAATTTCAACACCCCCGAAACAGCGTTCGATTGAGATGAACCGTAGCAAGTGTGATATACAAAAGAAACTACCACAATATCAAATCTGGTGGACTCCATTATTGTAGACGATCATTAAACAGTAAGATGTAAAATTCTTTTGATGGCAATACATGCCGATATACCACTTGGCTGTAGTCAAATCTAGTCGTTGTGCTGTCTATGGCAAATTAGGCCAAGGATTCTGTACGTGTTGTTCCGGATTGCCTTATATACTGAGGGTGAATAAATAAAGAATATGATATACATAAGGAAGTAAAGAAACAATCACAACATCAAATCTGATGGTTTCCATTACTGTAGACGGTCATTAAGGTCATTAATTAGTAATATGTAAAACCCCTTTTGATGGCAATACATGGCGATATACCACTTGGTTGTAGTCAAATCTAGTCGTTATGCTGTCTATGGCAAATTAGGCCTAGGATTCTGTACGTGTTGTTCCGGATTGTTTTACATACTGAGAGTGGTACAATTGACAGCCTAGTAAATCACAGACATGCTCAATGGAAGATTGATCGGGAGATCTCACTGGTCTAAGGTTTCAACTCTTGGGAGAGGGGATTCTTGTTAGGATGATCATTACCGTGCTGGCAAATAGCTCCTTGGACACATAACATAAAAGGTAGAACGATATGTTGTAGAACCTGCTGGATACATCGCTAAATTTCCTCGTACGACTTTTCGAAGTGACCGATTGACCTAAGTGATTTCTCATCACGTCATTACACTGGCAGATGCAGTGGAATGCCGATTGACAGAAAACTGAGGACAATAGCACTGGCCGGGTCTCCACCCAACGCGAATGTGGAAACAATATGCTTCGATACCGAAGCGGGATTTGTCACTTAACACAATAAGCTGCCATTCAGTACATACCCATGATTTTCGGGCACGCCACCACTGTGGTGTTTTGGGAAACCACAGTAATACAAATAGAGTTGGACTAAGCAGTTTCAGTATTAAGCTATTTATTGCACTTAAAAGGATTTCAAAACAACTGGACCACTCTTTACAGTCGTATGTACGACAAACGATCACTACACGATTGTTCATGAATAAATAGTAAGTTTCTCTTCTCACAGTTTTTATTTGTGTTTCCCTGGGGTTTAAGTTCCCCGTATAACTGTCTCGAGAGCTATCTCGTCCACCTGTGGCTTCTGTCGCTCGAGCCCTTTTACCTTCCTCTTCAGGGCATCAACCTATCTCCTGGAATTCCCGTCGCTTCTTTTTCAAAATGACAACTCCCTCATTCAAGGAGTGTCAAATCCCCACACGTGCGAAAGGGTCGTGGAACCGTTAGCCGACGATCTGTCACAAACACCAGATGTCATGTGGAAATCGGGGTGCACCAGAGACGGACGCCAACCCTGAGGTAATACCACACGTGGCTGTCGGCTCCCTTCTCGAGGAAACGTTTCTTTTTCCAGCCGCCACGATCCCACACCACTTCCGGCAAAACTTACGATGGTCGGTAGTTTTAACGTCGAGTGGCAGACCGCTGTAAAGCTTCGGTTTGCTAAGAAAGCGCAGCCGTGAACTAGCGGCCGTAATGTATCGGTGGGTGACGTCACTAAAACGTTGTTTATACTAACACATGGTGTTGGTTTCCTAGAGAGCGTTGTTTGTGAGCGTAACGGTAATTATCGGAGCCGCCATTTCCATGACTGTCGTCATAGCGGTCTCAAACAGTTGGGGAACGTTTTTTTTTCTTGTAGCGGCCACATTTCATTTCCTGCTCCAAACGATTCGAACGGAGAGGAGCGAAATAAATAAACATTTTTGACTGCCATTGAATAATTCGCTTGTAAAATCGGGATCGTTAAACACAGAATAAAAATTTAAACGGATTTGAAATCTGCGGAAAATTTGACACCAGATTTGTACCTTCAATGTGATTTTCTTTAAACAAATAATTAATTATTTAATAAATAATTAAATAATCAAATGGTAAATAATTGAATAATAAAACTGGTTTTTATATCGATCTGGCGTATAAATTTACGCTGATTTGAAATCTGTTGAAAATTTCACTCTACTTTCAACGATCCCGAAGTTAGAAACTTTAAACTAGAGAATAAAAAACCACTTTGTTTTGTTTCTCGAATAAAATAAACCACGACAGCCGTCTGTGTTGCCTATTCTCCAACGTATTCTGTCCGTCTAAGTTGACACCTTTGGATTCTTGTTTAGACGGCCGTCTAGTTATGTCCGCGGTATCACGAAGTATCACAGCTGTTAGATAACGGCTCCACTTTCTTAGGAAACCAAAGCTTAACTGTTGTAAACGTGTGGGGCGCCGTAACTTCAGACAGACGCCTCCTTTTAGTAGCGATACAAGGCAGTTTTACAGAACAACGCTACATCCAGCAGGTCTTACAACCTGTTGTTTTACCTGTCTTCTCATCACGATAACAACCACCCATATGAGAAACACTTGCCCCTTTCCAGAAGCGTTTCCGTGGGGTTGAAACCTTTCCTTGGGCAGAGAGATCTCCAATCCTGTCTCAAATTGAGCACGTCTGGGGCGAGCTGGGCTGTCAATTGCGCCACCCCCGGAATATAAGGATCTGTAGGAGCAACTTCAGAATGTTTGGTACAATGTGTCACAGGATAGCGTGTTATTCTCGAGGGGGATCGATATCTAGATAATTTAGAACCCATCTGATATAATTTTACAATAATTAAAGAGTCTTCTAGATCTTATATTGAGATTATTTCTTCATCTCGTTTTATACATCACGCATGTATATTTCCAATCCGATAGAATACTGGCTTCGAGGCTTTGAATTTTCGTCACGGAATGTATATGTTACTGCTAGAGCTCAAAAGCCGTTAATGTGCACATAACGTAGCTAATCTGCAGATTAACTGATTTGCTCCGTTAACGTGTGGAATCAAGAGTTTTCCCGCATTAAACCTAGGTAATGTGCACATTAACGGCTTCCGTATCGTTAAAGTTCAAAAGTTTGTTTCCCTCATTTCCTTTCCCTACACCTTCCCCCCCCTGCCTCCACTTTTAGTTTTTGTTTGGTTTCGCCAGCGTCTTGTCATCGCCGGTTGTTTTTATTTCTCATAACTAGGGGGCTCCGCCCCCTGCTCGCTTACGCTCGCCAACCCCCCGGGGATTGCTACGCAATCCCATTTGGTTTGCTTCGCAAACCAACACTCCTTTTATATTTGCCATTTGGTTTGCTTCGCAAACCAACATTCCTTTCGCACAGTGAAACTATCTGAATAATTTGTATTATCCTAATTTCACTTTCCAGTTCATGACGTCACAGCGAGGGCTTCGCAACCTGCTCGCCGACCCCCGGGGATTGCTATGCAATCCAGTTTGGTTTGCTTCGCAAACCAATACCTCTTTCGCAAGTGATTTCACTTATTTTTACTTTAACACTTAATGCACCCTAAACTAATAGCCGCATCAGTAAAAAATCTTCTGCATCTTGTTCCCTGTACAATTTTAAGTAAACCGTGTTAATCTAAAAACTTTACGAACTGTACTTTGTACTTTCTCGGTAAACCGTGTGAAAAACAGAGGGAAAAAAGTGAGCCTTTTTCCTCGCCAAATAATAAGAAATCGTTTTCATGGCAATTGGTGCTACGATAAATTTGATATCTGGCAAACACGATAGTAAAAAATACAACCCTCCGCGAATTTGCTTCGCGAAATAAAAATTACGAAATTTGTGTCACCAACTTTTGATTGCATCTAATTTATTTATGAACCAATTTTAAAAATAAATGTACTGTAAGAAAGAGAACATTCAGAGGTACACTGCGATATTTTAAAAATTAAAAACTAATAGTAATACGATATAGATATGACAGTTTTAGTTTTGTATCGGAAATTACGATCTGAAAGTTCCGAAAATTGTATGACCCACTTTTAATTGCATCGATTTGATTTATTAACCAATTTAAAAAATAATTGTACCATAAGAAAGAGTGTAATGTAATGTATTCAGTGATGTTCTCAAATTAAAAAAAATAATGGTTTTTTTCTGTAGATATAACTGTTGTGACAAAAAGTAGCGAAAATATCCAAAGATTTCGAATTTTGTATGACCAACTTTTGATCGCATCCAATTTAATTATTAACCGATTTCAAAAATAATAGCACCGTAAGAAAGAGTACATTTTGAGGTATACTGCGATATTTTAAAAATTAAAAACTAATAGTAATGAGATATAGATACGGCAGTTTTAAAAAAAGTAACAAAAATGTCCCGATTTTTCCCGAATTTCAAAAAAATATTATCAAGAACCAAATTGAAATTAAAAAAAAAAACTCGACGAGCTGCAAAAATTTACGTTGAGAGGTACTCTTAAAAAAAACTCACGACTGAAGACTGAAAATTTGAATGTGTTTTACTCACTCGCGGAAGAAATTTCACTTCTTCAACTTTAACACTCAATAAAACCTAAACTAATAGCCGCATCGGAAAAAAATCTTAATAATTATCCAGGGAATACGATGAAGAACAAAGCATGTTAATTTCATTTTTTTCCGATCAGTACTTTCTCGGGAAACCGTCTAAGAATCGAGCTTAACAACACATTTTTCAATCCTGCGGCGGCGGCAACTTTTTTTTAATATAGAGAGATTTGCGTCGGCTGCCAGTGCGTAGTATAGCTAATTCTGTTTTCAAATTCGTTTCTGCCTGTTAACGCGTGAATTTGTGTCGTGATTTTTTTAAAGCAGATAAATTTAACTCCTAGTATGCAAGCAGGCACCGAATATAAAATGAAGAAAATATTATTAGAAAACCTCTTTAGCGAAGATTTAAAATTTAATAGTGTTTTAATGCCAAACGAAAGTATGATTCCATAATTAAAGGTTTTAAAGCGAATAAAAGTTTCCAAAAAGAATCATCTCGAGATTATCGAATAATTCAAAGGTATGATGTGTTGACTGTACGTTCCTGTTGTTCCAGCAAAGATCTTATTTTCACTTTAACGATTGCCTAGTACGTAATGTGCAGATTATCTTGGTAATTTGCAGATTACCTAGGTAATTTGAGAAATTGAAACAACTTTCGGCACTTTAACGAATCACCCTAGTTAATCTGAACATTACCTAGATAATCTGTAGAATATCTGAATACTGCACTTTAGCGGTAACATATATAAAACACGGAAGTTTTGTGACTTCTCTTTGATTTTATTACAGAAAATCAATCTTCCCAGAATCTGAAGGCTCTAGAGTTAGAAATCAATCAAGTATTTCAATCACTGGACCATATTCACATGGAATTGAAGAAAATAGTATTATCTCTAACCCTTACAGTAACGAAGTTTATTCATTATTATGAGTAAAATGTTTTACGTTCTTTTTCAGATACTTTTGGGAATCTTTAATAATGCATTCTTATACTCCTATAGCAAAAATTCCAACATCACCAAGACTTACTGAACTCAATAACGGGCAGTGTAGATATTTTCTGTACTTTCAAAGCCATCCGATGCAACTTTAATGTCTTTTTAACAGTGAAACCAACAAATACTCCACGAGTTCGAATAAATTGGAATTTTTTCCAGATATAGTCTTTGTAGGGCATGTGGTGTGAAGTAATATTCCTCGAGAAGAACAAGCAAAAACAACATCATCGCGAATAAAAAAATACACCTTAAGGTGTAAAGTTAAGAATAACTGTAACTTTTCAAATTCTTTATTTATTCTTTCCAGAATAAATATTTTTTAAGAACGACACCGTTTTTGCATATTGCTTCCAGAATACAGATTCCGAGCAATTCGATAGTGTTTTATTTAGAAAAATCGTGGCGGCTTGTTCCTTTTTTTCTTTGCGCCAATCTCCTTTGGGGAGCCTGCAGAAAGCAAAATAAACTTAATAGAGAGACGTGACTGATTTGGGAAAAGATAAAACATTCGCGCTTTAATCCAGCCGAGATAAAATATTTCATTCATCAGAAGTATTCACGTAGAGCACGTTTGCGGAGAATATCTCCACGACTAATAAAGGCAATGAAATTTAGTTTCCCCATTCCTTCAAAGCTTGAATAAACGGCCTTTTTAAATTTTCACCAAGGAAATGGGGGCTTTTGTGATGAATATCTAAGGTGCACTTAATTGAATTCAATGAATGTGAGAATAGAGATTAATTGTTTTTAGCCCACTCTAAGACTTGGTGTATTACTGTGAAATCGATTTCCAAGTTATAAACTATGACCTATTCTAAAGCTCAAAGACGTATTTTGATTGCGTATGAGCAAAAGGTTCAAAAAACCGGATTCATTTTCACAAATCACTTCGTCGGTGTAATTAGTATTCAATGTGTATTTGTTTGAGTTCTCTGATTCACATTTTTCAACGATATATTTAAATAAAAGGTTAAATAGAAGCCAAATGTGGACAATAATAATCATTTTAGTTAGTAAGAGAAGAGTACGGTAGATAATTGAATTAACGTCACACTGGGGCAAAACAACGGGCTTTTTCAATAATGAGAGAGATTTTTAGTATAAACAAACGAATATTCGACTGTCTGCGACGATTTTACATCTGCTATACAAATACTCTTGCAGAACTCGTATCGGGCTCCCTTTAAAATGTAATTTATCTCTGTTTGGACTAGTTTTGCATTTAATCCAATTGTTGTTTATCAACTATACATCTATCTATCTACCACCACACAGATTTATCCCAAAATAAATCTTTTGGTTTATGTAGAATAGAATTGTTGTTCAATGTATGTTATGAATGGATTTATTAAGGGTGTCAGTGAGATTGTTGATGTGTGTGAAACGTTTCTTTCTCTTGTGGAAATCTATTGTTCTCTGAAAGGAATTGAGAGAGAAAATTTCTTTTATGTTTTGGAATAAATAAGTTTAAGGAATATATATTGCTTACGTTTATAGCGTGAATTTATTTTGTTACAATACCGTGATGGCTAAAGTTTCTTTAAAAACTATTGTGCTGGTAAAAGTAGTGATATAAAATATCTAAAATTGAAACTGAGTGAAATTATTTGTATTTTAAATAGCAAATTGGTTACTGGACAGTGTGTTTCTATTGTTGAAAGACTAGGGTAAAAGAGAGATGTATTTATATTAGACATATAAATTGAAGGTAATACGTTTGCATTAATATCATATATATATATATATATATATATATATATATATATATATATATATATATATATATATATATATATATCTTGTCCTCATGGACTTTAATTGCTTATGACAAAAACTTTCGTCATTAACCCTCCTGTTGGGGGAATCAACGAATTATCTCGTCATTAGCAAAGCTGACAGGATCGTGATGTGCTAGGTCTCTCTCTCTCTCTCTCTTTCTCGTCAATAGAAGAAGAAAAAAACTACCCAGATCCTGATTTCTCTAAAAACAAAAGACAAGATTTTGAAGATACACGAGATATCTTATGTGAGAGTGACCGAGCGATTTCTAATTTGCGTGTAGTAGTGGCCAAGAACAGATGGACCTCAATTGAACATTGACATTTATTTACAATCTCAATTATTATAAAAGGAAGTGTTTGTCTCTATGTACAGTCCTGACGGTACATAGAATCTATGGTACTTACAATAATGGTATTTGGCACACAGGTAGGTAGTCTGAATTTTTTGCAATTTTTGTGCGAAGCTCGAGTTTTAAATTCAATTTAGAACATTTTAACTACATTTAATGGCATTATATTATTATTGTTTTCTTTAGAATGGAAATACTATAAAGAAATGACAGATTCTAAAATAATTTTTTCGTGTTTCCGTTTCATTTTACGAGGAACGATTTTTTAAGAGGACGAAAAAAACAAATAAAGTTTTAACTGGCGTTATGTAGTTCTTTTTTCTATCTCCTAGATTGTTTAAGATAGAGTAAAAAAATTTCACATTTGATCGATACCTAAAAATAGGATTTTCTTTAAATAAATAATTTTTTTAATTGTAACTTTTATATTTTTACCCATACGACCTTCGCGATCGAGAAATCAGACTCCGTTTTCTGGGCTCAAACGCTTCCAGTGAAGAAAAGCAAAACAAATAAAAAACATTTTGACTGGCAATATTTAGTTATTTTTTGTAAAATCGGAATAATTAAAGATAGATTAAAAATTTAAATGGATTTCAAATCCGCGGAAAATTTTACACCTGATAGATACCTTATACATTTTATTTTATTTTAATAATAAATTTTTCAATTAGATATTTATATTTTCGCAAGAGATTGTGAATTTATATAACTATCACCGAGGGTTAGCGAGCAATGGTCACACCTGACACCACGAAAAGAACTGCCACGGGCAACGTCGTGCTGGCCACGTAGAGGCTAGTCTCTACTATTATAAAATGAAGGTTTTTTTTGTGTGTGTGTGTAATCAAGTTGTATCCTGACGAATTTATGGCATTCACACTAATGAAATTTGGCACACATGTAGTACGAATTTTTTTGCAATTTTATAGACCAGCCCGATTTTTAAAATTTAATCTTGAAAATTTTAAAATTAATTTAATGCGATGTTCTATTATTATTATCTTTCTTCCGAATGGCAACAGTCATGAATCGGTATTGAATGAATCCGTATTTACTGCGCGTGTGTATCCGTTGCCGTGTATTCGCCCAATTACTGCATATCCTTTCAAAAATGTTTTGCCCTTTTAAAAGCATGTTAACTTTTAGTTAGCGTTGACTTTTAATCATTTTTATAAGTAGCTTTTTATTGTGCTTACTTCATTTTTGAAACTGGATAACGGTTGTGCAATACGTTTGTTATTGTTTCTTTTTTAGACTACGATAGTTTGGATTTTGATTTTTTAAGCATATTAACTTTTAGTTTGGATATTTTTTTCAAAGTTTAGCAATATTTAATTTTTATCTTTTGTGCAATTTCTGGTTTGTTTCATTTATGCAATCTTTTGTTTGTTTCTGTATAGTACTTTGGTTTTCGTATAGTTAATTTTTATCATTTTTGTTGTTGTACATACGACTAAATCAGATGACTCAAGAGTGGAACAGTATGCACATTTCACGCATCTGATTCAGATGCGTTGATGAACGATGGAAATGTTGCTGTACGAAAACTGAAGTTCACAGAAATCACTAAACTTCCAAAAATATATAAAAACCAAAAGTAACAGGTGATGCTTTTTTGTAAACTTTTATATTGCATAAATTACCAAAATTAAATATTGCTATTCTTTCCAATAGACACTCAAACACAGAAACAAACAAAACATTTCATTAAATAATAACAAAATTATGGCATTTCGCTATAACGGCCTCTTTTTACGTACGCCCCACAATTTTTTGTTATACGACTAAAACAAATGCTGTTTTTATGCTTTTGTTTAGTATCGGCTTCTCCCTTTAGGTTACACTGCTATATTTTGCCTCCGAAAATATCAGTCATGTTTGCATAACATTGTCGTCATTTTACTGCGTTGTCGCTTTAGTGTAGTTAGACCAACATTCATTTTATACAAAGCCCACGTCGCAACTAAAAATCCTATCGCGAGGCTACTTTTATCCGCTATGATACGAAACAATGTATTGCACAACTGTGATCCAGTTCCAAAAAGGTAGTCTTGGATTTAAACATCATTTTGCCAATGCTGGCTTCTTATATCACTGCCTTTTTTGCATACTGGGGGCTGTAAATTAAAAAAAAAAAAAAACATGTTATTGCGAAATGCTGTTATTTTGTTGATCTTTAATGCTATTTTTTTTCTGCGTTTGGGTGTCTTTTGAAAAGCATACCAATACTTTATTTTAATAATTTATGCAACGTTTAAATTTACAAAAGCATAAACTTTTACTTTTGGTTTTTATATCTTTTTGGAAGTTTATTGATTTCTGTGTACTTCAGTTTTTTTATCGCAGCATTTCCAACGTTTATCAACACATCTCTCAAATGTGCATACTGTTCCACTCTGAGTAATCTGATTCAGTGGTATGTACCACACCTTCTCCGATTCAATTTCGGAATACATAGCGACAATAAATTGATGAAACAGGTCTCTGCTTTTGAAAAAGATATCCAAATAATCCAAACGAAAAGTTAATATGCTTTAAAAATTATAATACAAACTATCGTACTCTCAAACAGAAACAATAACAAACAACGTATTGCATAACTGTGATCCAGTTCCAAAAATGGAGGAAACACAAAAATATATATACTTATGTTATGCATTATGATAATCCAAACTAATAGTTAATATGCTTTTAATAATGCAATAAATTTTTATAAGGGATATCCAGTAATCGTTCAGCTACATACGCACAGTAAATACGTATTTAGTCAATGCCAATTGAAGACTTGCTATTCGGAGGAACACAATAATAATTAAATATCTCATTACATTACTTTTAAAATGTTCTGGATTAAATTTTAAAATTCGTGGTGGACTATAAAATTTTAAAATATTCACACTACTTATGTGCCAAATTTCATTATTGTAAGTACTATAGATTCGTCAGGACATGCCGAACATACAACACACGTAGTACTTCATTTTATAATTGTCTAAACTCGATGCTAAAAGTTAAGGACATTGTGGAATATGTTAATTTCTGTAAGCTAATATAAATTTGCAATTTGCTGCAGAGTTAGATGGAACTATGCAAATGTGTTATGTAACAGCCAATCACAGTTTCGTGCCGACAAATATAAAAAGGCAGTCGTATAAGAAGCCAGCACTGTGAAGGATTAGAGGAGTTGCATGTAAGTGCTATAAAAAGTGTTTGCAACTTTTGTAGGATTAGTTTTCAAGACAGACGTGTTTCTGTCACATCCACAACACAAATAGCAAATAGTGAGCGCTGCCGTTCTGTGGGATGCCTTCAAGTTGGGCAATCAATCACTCATGTTGCTCTTTTCTTTGGCGTTCATTTCGTCATTTCATGATTATGCAAACAAGCCAAACAGTTGTGCAAACAACTGTGCCCCCCTGCCAAAAGGTTACAACCCCTGTGGTTCATCGATATATTGCTGTTGTAGCAAAGCACTCATCATACAGGGCTGTGCCAAAGGGCAAATCTTTCCCAATTAAATAAACATGTCAATGCCATCAAAAAACAACTATTGCGAGAATTGCCCCGTAGTTTTTCAATTTACAAATCTATACACTTTACGCGTGACACAAGTGAGGCCTTAAAACACACGACACAGTTTTTTAACATATTGGAACCATCTGGACTACTCTCGCACATATTGGAGCACCAATTATGCTTCTCACAAATATCAATCCACCTTCACTGTGCAATGGCACAACACTCTGTCAAGAAACTCATGCGAAATATTATTGAAGCCACCATCGTGACTCGACATGCTGCAAGTTAAAACGTATTAATTTCTTAAATACCAATCATCACTTCTGATATCCCCATTCTAATTTAAAAAACTTCAGTTCCCAGTTCGTTTAAGTCTCATTAAACCGTGTTTCTCCCACGGTCAAGTGTTTGAGATTATTTAATACCTTTTTACTTTTTATAAAGAGATATCACTTAAATTTCTTGCCACATATTGTTATTTTAATTAGTGTACATGTATACTCTCGGAGAAAAATAATCAAGTAAAAAATGCACATTTTAAAAATTTGTTTTCCTTTCGCATATGGCACAGACTTATTTCATTTCATTTAATTGATTCTAAAGTTACATTTCACATCTACAAACGTTGCTAATTTTAAAAATTCAGATAAGCAAAAAAATAATTCACTTTGTATACAACTAACTAAAAAAAAACCTTTTATTTTGGTATATTAATCTATTTTATTGAAAATTACCTCAACTTACAAAAATATTTCTACTTTTTCTGTCTCCCTATTATTTAAGTAATTTGGGGTTAAAATATACTGTGTTGCCCAAATCAACACATTTCATTGTTGTGTTCAAAATAAGATACACATTTCAGTTGTAAAATTTAAAAAATAAGAGACTAATTTTTTCGGTTTTTAGTAAAAAAAAGCATGTTTCTCACTCTTTTCACCATTCAATTTTCTCAACTGCCTTTTTCAAAAACTTAAATCTCTTTAATTCTTAGAAAATACAATTTTTGGCATTGTAGTAATATATGCATGTGTATAACATCGATTTAAAAAATAATACAACAATAAACACAAACTGTGCAAGTTTTTATTACAAATTTCAACCAATTTTTAATTTAAATAATTTTTTAATTAACATCACATAAAAGCAACACAATTGGCTATTAACGAGGGTCTGGTATCAATTCCCTAATTGACATATCCGAGGTAATTTTTAATTATCGTACTATAGCAACTCAACGTGCTATTTACAACGGTCCGGTATCAATCCCTAAGGAAAAGATCCTAGGCAATTTTTAATTAACGTCGTACAGTAGCAACTCAACGGGTTCTTGACTACGGTCCGGGATCAATCGCCTAAGGAAAGTATCCGAGAAAATTGGGTAATTTTTAATTAACGTTTTCAAGCACTACAACTACCTATTAACTAGGGTCGTAGTTAAATCCAATAAGGGAAATATACGTGGACAACCACGGTCATATGATAACATAACACCTCAGCTGGCACCCCACCCTCCAAGTAATTGTGACGTCACACCAATTCACTCTCTTCGCAATTCCAATTTCACAATAACGAGGTCATAACGCCGTTGTCCGTGGTGTTGGTTTGCGGAGCAAACCAAATGGGAATGTGTAGCAAACACCGGTGGTTTACAAACGTTCCCAATAGACACACCTAACCCCACAAAGTACAGCACGGGCAACGCCGTGCTAGCCACGCAGTGGCTAGTATAATATAAATTTTCATATATATAAGGCGCACCTTCCGGTGCAGAAACACGTCCTACTCCTCTGAAGTGTACAACGAATCTCTCCTTATTCGTGTTCTTTTTCAGAATAGCACCCAACATTTCATATACTGATTCGAATCAAAACACATGCACTGTCATTCACTAGAACAGTAGCAACTAGAACACAAGAATAACTGTTCTTGTAACCCTATAATAATGCAATTGTAGAAAACACTACCCTACAATAATGTACCGGACACCAGCGGATTTGCATAAAATTTGCATACTTGTTTGGGGGTGTTTTTCTTTATATAACCTAAGACCTTAGCATGTTGTTCAGGGTGAATTGAACGCCTACGTCTACATGAACATTTTGGACCATCAGGTTCTTCCTACGGTCTGGCAATTTTATGGAATGGACAAATGTTACTTCCAGGACGATAACGCTCGGGGTCATGTTGCAGCCTCTGTCAAGCAGTGGTATCGAGTTATGTATGTAAAACGTCTTCCCTGGCCTGCTCAGAGTCCCGACCTAAACCCCATTGAACATTTGTGGGACGCGTTAGATCGACGCTCACGGACCAGGGAACCACGTACGAAATGAACAGCTGAGCTGGCGACATCTTGCAGCAGGAATGGACACAAATATTCATAGCTGTTTATCAAAACCTTGTTGAAAGTATACCAAGAAGGGCTGCTAGTGGCAACACGTGGGGGACCATCCATCTATTAAACATGTATTATTTTCCTTATACCATCACATCTTGCTGTCTGGTCCATTATTGTAGAATAGTGTATCAGTGTTCGTAACCAACATACCAACATGGTGTAAGACAGGGAATCGTGACACAATTTATACCAAAACTTTATATCGTCGCAGAAGTGAATATACTTTTATGCAGACTAACTTATTTATACTAAGCTCAAAACCAATTTGTCTTTTCTTGTGCTCCCTGAAGTAATATTGCTTCTCAGAAAGGTGAAGAGACAAATCATTAAAATATTCATCTCACAAACTTTTGTAGAGCTCAAATCAGGAGGGGGGTATATAGGTTGCTTCTTTTCGTACTTCGTCCTGCATACCCTTTAACAAAGCGTTACACATTAGTAATTGGTACGTATAACTATTTGCAATAAAACATTAATATTGGGAACATGAAACTTATTAACAAAATTAGTAGATACGGTTCGTAGTTAGTTGAATTTACGCCATACTGGAAGAACACAACGGTCTATTGTGGCTTTCAAATGGATAAAGCTTGTTCCTCAAAATTTCTGTCTTTTTGTTTGCATAGGAAGGTACTACTGATTGCAAAATATCGAACATTTTGTGTCTTAATTTTCTCATTAATCGTATTGAATCCAAATACAGTTTTTGGTGTATACTGAATGAAAAACAATGGAAGGACGATAGTTGCTGTGATATCTGGCCGCTGTTGGCGATCAATTTAGGAGAGTTCTTGGCGACTACCCTCTCTGCGTGGAAGGGTTGCCACAGAGAAAATTCGCAGTCGGATACTTGCCTCGGCTGAGAGAGGTGTTTTTTTGTTTTGTTTTTAAGGTGCGATGTACTGCACCGGTTGAAATGACGTTCGTTTTTGTGTCCTTTTTATCATTTAATTAAATTGTTATTTTTATAATCTCGCGTTTGGTTATTGAAAGAGAAGAACATCACAGTTGCATTTACGTCGCACTGGAACAACACAAGCTATTGGCGAAGGTCCCGGATCAATCCCGAAGGGAAAGATACCAAGAGAATACCTCGCAATTTTCAAAGTCAGTCGACGAGGTCAATTACCTGAGCTGGCACCCATTCTTCGAACTCCCACGTCACATCGGAGATAACTGGTACGAACTAGTATATTTTATCCAAATAATCTTTTTAAATACGAAAATGTTACTTTGAACAGGACGCATTAAGCATCATTTGTCCCTGGTACGAAAATGTCTAGCTTCACCTGTGCTAAAGCCCGTTGTTGTTGCCCCATGCGTGACGTTAATTAAAATACCTATCTAAAGTGTTGTCAAAATGGAATTACTCTCATTCATGTTGCATTTAAGAACTACTTAGATGAGCTGCACTATGATTTGACTCCCCCCACACGTCCATTTCGTCGTGTTAGCATGTCGCAGCTGAAAAGATTTAAAGCTCTTACAGAGGCCGTTTTCTGGGAAGTATTGTAACGTCGTGAAGAAAGAAAAAGTCTTTTTTTAAAGAATTAAAGAAAAATTTATTTACAATTTGGTAGCGACATCACCGTTACAACTACCTCTCATCATACGTTTTTAAACATAACGGCTGAAACATGCCATTCGAACACCGCACTCAGTCCACACTTCAACGAAGCATCCAATCGACTCAAAAAGCCGTTACAAAAAAATATCTTTTCACCAACGTTATACATAAAAGAAAAAATGAACTTCCGGGAAAACCATTTAAGCTCACATAAATATGTCAAAAGAAAAGATATCCTTTCCAAGAGTAATAAGAAGTATAAATAAACACAGGAAGTATCACAATATATCTTGGAATAAGGAAAAAGAAATACTATAGAAATACATTTAAAAGATATTCCGGAAGTGTACGTTACAACTCTTCCCCCCTTAGATTAACTTTTTACCCTGTAAAAAGTTACCATAACTTAAAAAAAACTAAATTCTACAAAATTTCATACAAATATACATACAACTGCCAAGTTACCTACAAAACTATAAAATTAAGCGCAAAGGACATTTTGGTAACTTAGAACAGTCGGCTAAGGCTGTCAGCATTCTGGTGTTTTCTGCCCTGACGATGGATTACCTCATAGTTCCAGGGCTGCAATGCAAGAGCCCATCTCATGAGACGTGGATTTACCCCAGAGTTCTTTTTTAACCATCCATACTAGAGGATTATGATCAGTTTGGATAAAGAACTTGGTAGGTACATCCAGGTAGCATCGTAGCTTCTTGACAGCAAACACAATAGCGGCACATTCTTTTTCTGTAGTTCCGTATTTTCGCTCTGCTGTTGAGAACTTTTTGCTGAGGAACAGAATAGGATGCTCCTCCCCCCCCTTTTCTGTCTTCTGGGATAAAACTATACCCATGCCTAAATCTGAGGCATCACATTGAACATAAAACAAGGCATTAAAGTTAGGAGCAAACAGAATAGGGTTCTGAGTTAGCCTCCTCTTCAGTTCTTGAAAAGACCGTTGGCATTCATTGGTCCACTGAATTTCGGACTTCTTGACTTTTCCCTTCAGGAGTTCGGTCAAAGGAGCAACAATAACAGAAAAGTTTGGTATGTATTGGCGGTAATACCCGGCTAATCCAAGGAATGCTCGAATGTCTGTCTTGGTGGTTGGAATAGAAAATTTTTGGATAGCCTGAATTTTCAACTCATTAGGGGACCTCTCCCCCTGTCCCACATAATGTCCCAAATACATCACTTTCTCTTGGGCAAATTTGCATTTGCTACTTTTCAGACGAAGGCCCGCTTTACTTATTATCTCCAAGATACAATTTAGATGTTTAAGGTGAGAACTCCAATCCAAGGAGAATATGGCCACGTCATCCAGATAGGGTACTGCGAACATGTCATACCCTCTCAAGAGCTCAGACATTATTTTGCTGAAGTAATAAGGAGCATTTTTCAGTCCAAACGGCATCCTTAATGGTCGAAACGACCCGAAACTTGTCACGAAAGTGGCATACCGTTGAGCACCTTTAGTCATGGGAATTTGCCAGTAACCTTTTGACAAATCCAGAACAGTGATGAATTTGGCATTGGAGACGGCTTCCACTCTTTCCTCGATGTTAGGGATAGGAAAATACTGAGTTTTCGTGATTTCATTCAGCTTCCGATAGTCAATGCAGGGCCTTGGGTCTTTCCCTGGTACCTCAACTAAAATCATAGGCGAAGTGAAATCACTCTCACCCACTTCAATAATTTTCATTTGGAGCATCTTTTCAATTTCGGCTTTCAAGATCTGAGATTGTCGGACCGACATTCGATATGGCTTCGCACAGATGGGCTTTATTTCAGAAAGTTCGATATCAAACTGGATACGATCTGTGAGGCCAGGCACGTTTGAGAAACAATTGGAATATTTACATATAATACAACTGAGCTGGTCAATCTGGTCGTCATCCAGTCTTCCTTTCACTTCACTGTTTCTCAATATCTCCTCGAGATCAAAAATATTGGGATTGTTTTCCACGGGCGGGAATTCTTCTTCCAACTCTGATTCTTCATCCTCACAAGTAGTGACCAGATTTATGAATTCCGGCCTCTGGTAGTAAGGCTTCAATAAATTTACATGATATATTTGTGACGAATTTTTCCGGTTGGGCACGGCAACAAAGTAGTTAGTCTCCGAAATCTTGCTTTCAATGGTCCCAGGACCATGCCATTGAACCGCTAACTTATTTACAGGTGAGGGTGCCAGTACCAGTACTTTATCTCCAACATTGAATTCACGTTTCACGGTATTTTTGTCGTACCATTTTTTTCTTTTCTTGGCAGCTTCCTCCATATTATCAATGGCTAGGCAGCGACATTTTTCCAATCTTCTCAGAAGATTGAGGATATATTCAACAACTGAAGCATTTCCTTCTTCCGGCTGTAACCAGTTTTCATACAGAAGAGTGACGGGAGTCCGTAAGTTTTTTCCATGAACCAATTCAGCTGGACTGAATCCGGTGGATTCATGAGTAACAGTCCTTAAGGCGAACAAGACCGCATGGACATGCTTCTCCCAATCTGGTCCTTCTTCGGTACACAAAACTCTCAAAATCCGTTTCAGGGTACGATGAAACCTTTCTACCGGATTGCTCTGGGGATGATACACAGAGCTAAAGCTTTGGTTTCCTAAGAAAGTGGAGCCGTTATCTAACAGCCGTGATACGTCATGATTCCGCGGGCATAACTAGACGGCCGTCTAAACAAAAATCCCGACGTGTCAACTTAGACGGACAGAATACGTTGGAGAATGGGCAACACAGACGGCTGTCGTGGTTTGTTTTATTCGAGAAACAAAACAAAGTGGTTTTTTTATTCTCTAGTTTAAAGATTCTAACTTCGGGATCGTTGAAGGTAGAGTGAAAATTTCAACAGATTTCAAATCAGCGTAAATTTCTACGCCAGATCGATATAAAAAACAGTTTGATTATTCAATTATTTACCATTTGATTATTTAATTATTTTTTAAATAATTATTTATTTATTTAAAGAAAATCACATTTAAGGTATCGATTTGGTGTCAAATTTTCCGCAGCTTTCAAATCCGTTGAAATTTTCATTCTGTGTTTAACGATCCCGATTTTACAAAACCGAATTGATCAATGGCAGTCAAAAATGTTTATTTATTTCGATCCTCTCCGTTCGAATCGTTTGGAGCAGGAAATGAAATCTGGCCGCTACAAGAGAAAAAACGTTCCCCATCTGTTTGAGACCGCTACGACGCCAGTCATGGAAATGGCGGCTCCGATCATTTTTGTTACGCTCACAAACAACGCTCTCTAGGAAACCAACACCATGTGTTAGTATAAGCAACGTTTTAGTGACGTCACCCACCGATACATCACGGCCGCTAGATCACGGCTACCGTTTCTTAGGAAACCGAAGCTTTAGTACCACCTTGATGCCGAAACGTTCAAAAAATTCCGATGTGAGTTCGCTCATAAACGAGGTTCCCTGGTCGTGTTGAATCTCCTTAGGAAAACCCATTCGACTAAAAATCTGAAGGAGAGCATTAATTACGGATCTAGATGTTATGTTTGGTACTGCCATAGCATCTGGGTACTTCGACGACATACACATTGCCGTAATCAGGTATCTTTGGCCTGAATCCGTCACGGGCAAAGGTCCTACAGCGTCAATATTAATACGGGACTAAACTTCAGTAATCACTGGAACAAGAGTCATGGGCGCTTTTTTTTGTCCCTTGCCTTTCCAGCTCTCTGGCAGGAATCGCAAGCCTTCACGAATTCCTCTGCTTCTTTGTAACAGTTTTTCCAGAAAAAGTACTTGGTCATTCTGTCTTTGGTCTTGGTGGTCCCAAGATGACCTGACGTGCCTTCACGACACAATTTCAGTATCTTTTCTCGATACTCTATGGGCACGACGATGAGCTTCCTTTCGATACCACTCTTGTCCTTCTTGATCTTTACCAAAAGTCGGCCCTTCTCCAGTTCAAAATCTTTAGGAGGGTTTCCATTTTGGATTTGTTTTACTTGAGAGCTCATCTCTTCATCTTCACCTTGAGCCTTGATTAGCTGCTCAGTGTCCACTTTTAACAATTCAGTGATATCTTGATCTTCTGCCACATGAGTGAACTCGTCACTTACTCCCCCTGCTTCCGTTTCATTTTTTTCCAATGTAATGAATTCTTCGGCTGGGATAGGGTTTTCGGATTCTTTAATTAAAGATTGAGAGAGAGAGAGAGAGAGAGAGAGATTCTTCCCTCTCTTTCACTTTTTTCTGATGCCTTGTGTCAGTACTGCATTTATTTGTTCTTACAGATTGACAATCTTCCCTTTTTAACAAGGCAGCAGTCCGATTCCCTAAAAGATATCGTCCGCGGTCTAGTTCATCTGGAATCACAGCAGCTTTAGTGAGTGTTTTTCCAATTCACACTCTACCAAAACTTCGGCAAGAGGTAAACAAGTTGAGCTGGAGTCCAAAGGTTGCTGTACCCAAACATGTTCACCCGTCATGTCAGCTGAATTCACCAATTTCCGACACACAATGTCAATGGTCGCGCTCCGGTGTCTCATAGTAGATTTATATCCTGACCGTTTATTTTTCCTTTCATGATATACGGTTCCAGGTACTTCTCAGGTTCTTTGTCCGAAATGTAATTTACAGTTTCCGAAGGTTTCTTCAACTTTGGACAATTTGGTCGGATATGACCAGGCTGATTGCAATGAAAACACCGCATCTGTCTCCTGCGGTCGAATTCCGGATTTGGGTCTTGTTCGGAAAATCTTCGTTCTATCTTAACCCCTTTACCATTTATGGTATCACTTCTCCTTGGTGGATTATCGGTCTTTTCAAACTTGTTTTGAACTCGACCCTCAAACTTCTTTCACAAAGACAGGGTTTCGTTTCACAGTTCGTCTAACGTCTTCAAACTTCTCCAACAGTTCCACCAAATCTGTAGGGTAGAGATGGGCGAACCGCTCAGGAGCTGACTCAAAGAGTCGACTCTCTTGACGGAGTGAGCGAGCGCTGATTCGTCAAAAAAGAGCTATAGCTCTTTTTTAACCAATCAGGGCTGAAGAGCGGTAACTCTTTTTTAACGAATCAGCGCTTCCACTCTCGAAGAGTCATTTCCGCATGCGATCACCAGCTCAGTGATTCTTTTGGGAGTTGATTCTTTGGGAGTTGATTCTTTTGAGAGTTGATTCTTTACGAGAGTTGGCTCTTTCGAAGAATCATTTCCGCATTCGATCGTTTGCACTCACTGATTCTTTTGGGAGTTGATTCTTTTGAGATTTAACTCTTTGGCTCTTTTCGATAACTATCGCTCTCGAAGAGTCAATTCCGCATTCGTTCTTTTGCGCTCCCTAGCTTTTTGTTACTTTTTTGAAGTTTCAAATTTTTAAATATCTATGTATTATCATAAATGTTATTTTTTTAAATTTAATTCAATTTTAGATTGAAAGGGTGTTTTTACGGCTTAAGTCATATCACGCCTTTTAGCACTAATTAAAACTAGTCTTAAGGTTGTTATTAAAACATATTCTAACAGTTATTATGTTATTCACTTAACATTAATATAATAATTATAATAAAACCTTGATTTTTCGGGAGTGATATCATTTTAATAAAGCTACACAAAATTAAATTAAACGTAACTCGTTTTTATTGCATTGCCTTCACAAAACAAGGCATTTTGAAAATATTTTATTAAAAGACAGGGAGGGGACTTGGATTTTGGAAATCTTTGGGACAACGAGTATTCGAGGGTATTATATACCTATATCTTAAAATAAATAGTTAAAAATCTTAAGTACTTCAATAAATTATTAATATTTTTATTATATGATTTTAAAATATCATTTAAATTATTAGGAAGTCTCATTTGGTAACTAAGTGGTTCTAGAAAGAAATCTTAATGTATCCAAACACGTCCAAGACACTTTTTTTAAATGTGGTATAGAAACATTTTAATGATATTTTTATGTTTTGTGTTTTAAACAATAGCAATGGGCTATAAATATTAAAAGTATATATTAATAATTTTGTAAAAATATGATAATTATGTATGAAATTTTAAAGAAATGTGTCAAAAACTTCAAATGTGCTACATGAAAATCTATTCAACCAATTTGAAAAATGATGCTACCAAATTAAACTACATGCATATTTCTAGGGAATGAACTAGAATAAAAGGATATTTAAATAAACAACAATTTTACAAGTGATGGAAAAATGAATAGAAGATTTTTTATAGTTTTACAGTCCTACTTCTTAAATAAATAGTAATAATTTAGAAACTTTTGAACTCAGCATAATTATTCTAGTTCATTCACTTGACAACATTATAAATAACAAACTCTCAAAAGTTTACTAGAATCCAGTTATAAGTTTTTGTTTTATAACATTTGAAGTGAGGAAATAATGCAAAAATATTAATTTAGAGTTAAAGGTAGTTTCAAGTGCATCGCTTGCTCCCTTGCGTTTGCTCTTTGTGTAAACAATTTTGTTCTTCCTTCTCTTTAAAAAAGTTCACTCCATTTCCAAAAGAGAAACCATTTAAATATTTGAAAAAACTTTCTAAAATTATATTTGCAAAAAAAAAGTAAGGTTTAAATTTAGATTTTGCCATGTTTTTGGCCTTTTAATGGCCATTTCCAGTGTTTTCCATTCTTACTTCTTGTTTTCCCGCCTTGATTAAAATCTTAATACTTCTTCAAGTAATTAACAGAGAAAAAATGAAATATGTTTTGGAAAGTCAAATAAATACTCTATCCAATAAAATCGAAAACTTTTTTAGAATTCTTGGTCAAAAATGAGATTTTTAACGTGTTTGGATATTTTAATTGCTACTTCTGTAATCTCAACGGGTTCATGACGGGAATTACAAAAGTAGAAGTGTCCTCAAAGTAATTTATTCTTTATGGACAATTTCAAAGTTATATGAATTGACATGGTTTTGGGCCATCTTATGCCTTAGCAATTAAATTTTACAGCTTAGCAGCCCTATGCTGCAATGCCTATCGTCCTCGGGCCCCGTCTCCCTCCTTTTGTTGATTTTAGAGGTAAACTGCGCAATTGCTGGATGAGTGAGTGTTTCAAGTGTTGTGTGCGTGGGTGTTTCAAGCACGCTTGGCGCCTCTTCGTCTGGACACATGCGCTCACGTGACAACGAGGGATGTTCGATGGCCCAAACATATTGTATACATTTCGATATGTTATATACATTATTATATGTCTCAAAGGAGCGGTGAGTCATCAAAAAGAGCTAGCTCTTTTTAGTGAGTGAGCTGTTCCGATCCGATCCCTGAAAAGAGTCATTTTCCCCATCACTACTGTAGGGGAGTTTATTTCTGTCCATTCTCTAAGATACATATCTTTAAATTCGGATGGTGTTTTTTTCTTCATCTGATCTGTGATGATCAAATCTCTCAGTTTTTCAAAAGTAAGGACCTGACAACCTGCAATCCATCCATCGAAATAAGTAGACTATTCTTGATAGAAATCCCTCCAGTTCCGATCAACTGCTTTATGGTGTGAACTAAATAACTGTCGAAATCTTTCTGGTGTTAGTTTGAATCTTTTTAACAGAATATTTTTGATGTGATCATAATTTGTAGCTAGGTCAGCTGTCTCACGGGCTATTATATGAGCAATCTCTTGGGGGATCAAACTTAGTAGGTGAGATACCCACATTTCTTTTCCCAACGACAGCAAAGTTGCCTGTCGCTCGAACAAGATTAAATAAAGACTCATACCATATTTCATGTCGTATTTCGGAAGGATCTTGGTCAAGTCTCGATTCGATGGTCTAGAATGATCAACTGCACCTTGCTGGGTTTGTCTAGTTGCTTCTATTCTCAATTTTTCCAACTCATACTCTCTTTCTTTCTGCTTTTCTTCAAGGTCTTCAATTCTCCGCTTTTCTTCCACTTCAAAGGCTTCAATTCTCCGCTTTTCTTCCACTTCAAGGGCTTCAATTCTCCGCGTTTCTTCAAGGGCTTCAATTCTCCGCTTCCACTTCAAGGGCTTCAATTCTCCGCGTTTCTTCAAGGTCTTCAATTCTCCGCTTTTCTTCCACTTCAAGGGCTTTATTTGTCTTTCGAGTTTCTATAATTCTACCAAAAAGTGCTTTGATGAATTCCTCATCATATCCCTCACTTGAAGTAATAAGATTCACTAATTGTTTTATGGATTTTTCTACGGTGATTTCTAAATCTATCTCTTCCACCAATTTGATCAAGTCCTCTTTCTTTCCCTTAACTAAATAAGTCATGATTAAATTCTAAACAGTTTCCCCCTTTGGACTCAAATATAACGTAAGGTACAAAATGAAAACTTTTCGAAACAGAAACTGTCCAGAATTCTGACTTACCTTATAGCCAAGCCACAAAAATATAACTCAAAAACAATAAACAATAGAAAAAAAAATAAATGTACAAAAACCAATTTTGTAACCCAAAAGATCTTCAAAAGAAAATTAATTTAAAGAAAATTTAAATCAAAATACCATTTCAAATACAAAACAAATTTAAATTATTAATTAAGATAAATAATCATCTACGACGATTAAAATCTCTTAAATTTCTATTTCACATAAATTCCAAAACAATAATAATTTCTATTATAAAAGCAAAATTTGCAAATAAGAAATTTTTTTGTTTCGAAACCTGTTACGATAAATGGAAGTTATCACAAAAACAGAAGTAAAATTGTACATTAAATATAATAGTGCATAAAACTTTAGACTTAAAACCGAAACCACTTATCTGGAACAGTTGCTTGATGGTACAAAGGAAGTCCTCGAGCAGGAACCCAAAGTTCGAATTGGACTTTGCTGACGATGACAGGACGGGATGCCCAAAAAGTTCGGGCCGGATGGCCCTTTTGCTGCTGAACACACGCGTTTCACACACAGGAACAGGACGGGATGTCCCAATTCTACTGACCGGACTAAGCTTCGTTGCTGGACACACGCAGTAACAGGCCACGTTTCATACACAGAAACAGAACGGGATATCCAAAAACATCGGACCGGATGGCCCACTTCGCCGCTGCCGGACGCAAGCAAATTCTCCACTCACGTGGACAGGATGTCCAAAAACTTCGGACCGGATGGTCCCCTTGTTGCCGGACGCACGCAAATACTCCACTCACGAGGACGGGATGTCCAAAAACTTCGGACCGGATGGCCTTCTTCGTTGCTGCAGGACGCACGCAAATTTTCGCTGAACACAGAACGAGATGTCCACAGTTTATTCTCAAATCAGGACGGGATGTCCAAGACTTCAATTTAATGGGAACGATCACAGTGCATGCCACCATTAATAGGTAGCTGTAACGTCGTGAAGAAAGAAAAAGTATTTTTTTAAAGAATTAAAGAAAAATTTATTTACAATTTGGTAGCGACATCACCGTTACAACTACCTCTCATCATACGTTTTTAAACATAACGGCTGAAACATACCATTCGAACACCACACTCAGTCCACACTTCAACGAAGCATCCAATCGACTCAAAAAGCCGTTACAAAAAAAATATATTTTCACCAACGTTATACATAAAAGTTATAATGAACTTCCGGGAAAACCATTTAAGCTCACATAAATATGTCAAAAGAAAAGATATCCTTTCCAAGAGTAATAAGAAGTATAAATAAACACAGGAAGTATCACAATATATCTTGGAATAAGGAAAAAGAAATACTATAGAAATACATTTAAAAGATATTCCGGAAGTGTACGTTACAGTATTAATAAGGATTCTTAGGATTCTTCTTAAGCTAAAAATAGTATGCATTATCAAACAAGGGAGGGGTGGGTGGTCAGTGGCGGATCAAATCATTTTGAGACCTTAGGAGCAGGACATTTTTACGTCAATATCTAGAAAGGAAGCATTTAAAAAAGTCAAATAATTAACAAAAATGACCCTTGCGCCATAAAACCCCCAAAAAACTAACCAACCAAACTGATTGAATCTTAAGATCCATTTGGGTGTCCAAGCAGTGAGTTAAAATAAACTATCCCTCTATTAGGCTGATGTAATAAACTAAAGTTAATAAAAGTACACCATGACGAAACCTTTAGAAATCCAAACTAGAATTTATTCTAAAGATAAATGAATTCGCGTGTAAATTAAAAGATTACAATCGACGCATAGTTACTTTATAACATTGAAAAGTAAATCTAATAACTTGATCGAAGATATCAAGTAAGCGGGTACGTGATCAAACGAGCGAAGGCGTGGATTTAACGCGCGAGAGCGGGAATACTGGTACAACAGATTGAAACCGCTTTTATAAAAGTATGAAAGATCACATGATAAGTTTTGCATAACCGTTTCAAGATTTACATAAAGTACGAACTATCAAATATGGTGGATTTGTAAAATCCAGAAAAATAAAGGGAAGGTTTTACCTAACACAAACAATTTACAAAGGATTGGGTTTTTCTTGGATAGATATTTTATGTATCTTCTCTCCTGACTTCATAGAAATCTGACTACATTCATCTTCTGGGTGGAACCCAATATTCATCATATGATTGGTCCGCGGGACGGGAGACGCCCATTCATTGATTCATCATCTTAGGCTCGGTGCACACATCCAGTTTTTCAACGTGCGGCGCCGCTGCCGCAACGCAAGTACTGTTTGAGATACATTAGATCCAATGGAGTAATGCACACATACATCCGGCGCCACTGCGGTGACGCACGTCCAACTTGCGTGCAATTTATACCGCAGCTCCCCACGGCGCCGCACACGCTTCTCCGGTCTGAAGTACCTTGTTTTCATAAATAAATGGAATATAAATAATAATTAATAAATGGTTGTATCCAGTAACGTCTATTTTGTTACAAAATATACTTTTTTTACATCAAGTAAGCGAAATAAACACGTTTTCTTCGATAGAATGTTTATCGCAAATGGCGCGAAATGTGTTCGCGCGTCAGTTCACGGTTATGTGTGCATAGTTGGGCTTCGGTGCCGCAGCGGCGCCGCACTTTGAAATATCGGATGTGTGCACCGGGCCTTATTGGTGCATTGATTGATCATATGATACTAGTAGACTGGCAGTTTCATCGCTTTTGTCTCCACTTTATCAATATGTGCATTCACATACTGTTATATATGCCATAAAGTGTAATATATGCCATAAACTGTTATATATGCCATATTCACATAAACTGTTATATATGCCATAAACTGTAATATATGCCATAAACTGTTATATATGCCATATTCACATAAACTGTTATATATGCCAATCGGGTTGATAAGATATCTAATAGGCCAACGAAGTCAATGTTTCACAGAGCTGTCATGTGACTACTAGAAGACATGTTGGTCACACCTCTTGAAGCTCTTCTCAATAGCAATACTCAGGTCTGCTTATATTTTGCGTCTATGATTCCGCTATCGACGTATCCCAGTGTGGCAATGAAAGGGAACTATTTCAGGAATCATCAAAGCACTTTTTGCTGCTTTGCCGCCGTTTAGCTCATGTTACAACATGAAATGTCACGAGGAAGTCTACACCCGGCAATTTTAAAATATTAGATGTCCCATTTCGATACACGTGAACAAACTATGGAATTATAACCTCGTAAAAAGCTCCGCAGATTTCAAATCCGTTGAAATTTTTACTCTAACGATCTAGTTGATAGAAAATATAACTACATAACTTCAGTTAAAACTTTATTTGTGTTTTTCATCCATCCGCTGAAAAATCGTTCCTCCGTAATGAAACGGAAACACGGAAAAAATAAATTTAGAATCTGTCATATCTTTATGATGTTGCCATTCTTTAGGAAACAATAATAAATACATTCCAATAAATTAATCTTAGAATGTTCTAGATTAAATTTTAAAATTCGGGTTTGTACAAAAATCGCAAAAAATTTAAACTACCTGTATGCTAAATCTCATTATTGCAAGTGCCATAGATTCGTCAGGACATACCACACACATAAACACTTCTTTTTATAATAGAGATAACGAAAAATAACCTTTCTTTGCGGCGTTCAACTTTTGTCCAAAAAGCACAAAAAAGGACAAAGATGGAGCTGATTAAAGTTAAATTTCACCAAAACTAGAATAGAGTTTCGTTTCAGCACAAACTCTTAAGCTGCTCCCAAGAAAATAAACATGGAATAATTGTTCATCTGTATTGTTATAATACGAAAGTTGCGAAATAAATTGACTCTTAGCTATTGAGAACATTTTCAAAGAAACAAGCTTAAATAATAGACTTGATGATTAAAGTAAAATCCTCAGACAAAAATCTCAAAGCAGTTCTAATTACCTCTGCTGATTTTTTTGTACTACGCATCATTCAATCAAAGACGAAGAGTAATTTTTACATCGGCTCAAAGACAACAATTACACAGATGCATATTAAGTCTTACCTAAATCCACCGTCTCTATTTCATTTTCTTTCAAAAGGAAAACAATCTTGTTACCAAGTAATTGAAAGAGATGAACTTCCCACCTTTCACGGAAACGTAAATAATTATCAGTTTCTTCACCTTAAAGAAGGAAAAAAAGCATGAATCCAATTAGTTTCATTTTTGCTTCAATGAAAAACACGTTACTTCAAATGTAGTAGATGGATGTTAGAGGTTAAAAAAAAAAGAATTTCGCTTTTATTCCATTATTATATTTCCAGAGAAAAATAACCTACTGCTGGAATCGGAAATACGAGTTCTTAATCGAATTCATTCCAGAACGTTCGATCCACAAACATGATTCATTTGTTCCGACATCGACAGAATTATGAAAAGGAAAAAGAATTCCATGGCATGAAATGGGTTTCTAGTGTTTACTGCGGCTCGGCGATAAAAATAACAGCCATTTTTTTTTCTTCCCAATTTGTGGAAGAGCCGTGAAGAATTTTTTTAATCTCTTTTCCATACGGAGCTTAGATAGGAATACGAATAAAAAATGTTCTGATGGAGAATCGCGGAAAAATATAGGTTTGTTGAAAATAATTTATTTTATATACCTACGGGGTTTTTATCTCCATCTTTTTGTATCTTTTCTATGGAACGTCAATACGAAATTCAAATAAAGGAGTGATGATGTTTATTTTACATAAAAGTCGAAGTTCAAAGATAACGTTTTGTTGAATAAAGTTAAGCTTCAAAAATTTTTTGCTTCGACATTTATGAAATAGGATAGTTTTGTGAAAGCAAATTTATTCACGAAAATAGAATTCTTTTAATGTCCAAAAAACGTTAAAAAATCAATTAACTCTGATACTTTTTGGGTATTTCAATTTCGTTTATGAAACCTTCAATATAATGAGCACGAAAAGTTCAAGATTTAATTTGTTTTGAATGGAATGTTTGTTAAGAGGGAACAGTACCCAAAAATCTTTCATAATTTCTATTATTTTTTTTATGAATTTAAATAAATGTTTATATACTTTTGTTTAAAACTATATATTCTTTATGGAGATACGTAAAGAAGTATTTTTAATATTAAAAAAAAATACCTGTATGTACCTAAAGTAAGGTCAATTTTACGCTCTTAAACTTCAATATCACAAAATATGCATCTCTACTATTATAAAAGGAAGCGTTTGTTTGTCTGTCTGTTTGGGACCGCAAAATCCTGACGATTCTATGGCACTTACAACAATGAGATTTAGCACGCAGGTAGTCCAAAAAGTTTTTCAATTTTTGGGTTGCGGCGAATTTTAAAATTCAATCTAGAAGATTTTAAAATGAATTTAATAGTTTTATTCTCCATCGGTTTTTCAACGCCTTTCTTCCGCGAAAGAAGTAATACCCCAATCTAGACTTTTTTACCCACGTGACCTTTCCGTCAGTTTTGGAAACATGCTAAGTTTTTTCATCGCAGAGAACGCTCAGAACATTATTTTTTTTTCGTTTCCACTTTGATTTTGCGCGGAGGAATGATTTCATAGCCTGACGATAAACACTTTAACTGGAGTTACAGTTCTTTTTTCTATCTCTTAAACCGTTAAAGAAAGAGTAAAAATCTCAACGGATTTAAAATCTGCGGGAAATTTCACTTTAGATTGATACCTAAAAATAAGATTTTCTTTAAATAAATAATTTTTAAATTGAATATATCTTTTATATTTTCGCAAAAGAGTGTGACGTCACGTGAAACAGATTGCATCTTCTGCCCTTCGCGTTAAAGAAAAACAGATTACATTTCCTGTCCTATTCCATTTCATGGAATGAGAGCAAAAAATAAAAAAACATTTTGACTGGGATTGTTAATTTTTTTTCTCAAAATCGGAATACCTAAAGATAGATTGAAAATTTCAACGGATTTGAAATCTGCAGAAAATTTGACACCAGATTAATAACTTACAACACGGGCAACGCCAGGCTAGCCACACAATGGCTAGTGATCAAATATATTTGGTCCACAAAGGGAACATTTTTTTCAAAGTCTATTAAAACGAATGTAAAAAAAAAATTTATATACAAGTGTAACAAACCCTATAGCATATATTAACGCAGACATTTTTTTCCTTTATGCAGTTAGAAATGTTGGAATGTCGATAGCACAAATAACAGCACCGATTGAAGATTGTTGCTATTCTTAGGATAGCAAATAATAATTAAATTCCAATAAATCAATCTAAAATTTTTCTAGATAAATTTTAAAAACTCGGGCTGGCCACAAAAATTGAAAAAAATTCGGACTACCTGTGTGCCACATTTCATTATTTTTAGTTCCGTGGATTCGTCAGGGCAAAGCGTATCAAGAAACAGACACCTCCTTTTGTAAAGTAGAGATTTACAAGCAAAATACCAGTCCTAACTCGGGTAGAATTGGGTAACTGAAAGTAACCATAAAATAATAATTTCCCTCTTTCAGAGAAAAATGCCAGAAAATTTAAATTAGGGTTGACAGAACATAAATATTAGAAAAGAGAACATATGGTAATTTTTTTTTTAAAGGATGCGAAAAGCCCTTATTATTAGTGCATAATTGCTAGGTATTTAATAAAAAGAATAATCTTTGACGAATCTTGGTATATTAACCAAAAATTTAAATAAAATCTATTGAACATATTACTTACGTATTTTGAAAATAATTAGTAAATGCGAGAACGAGTTTATAAATGAAAACACTGGCCATTTATTTAAGTTTTTTTTTCATGACGTAGCAACTTATAATAATCCAATTTTTAAACAAATTACACATTTTACTTTTAATATTTGTTTGTGCGCAGCAATCATAGTTGATTATCAAATACAAATACAAATATTGACGACCAGCTATAGGCTCAAGCCCAACAAGGCTGATCCTTTGTTTATGAATTCCCCAATTCCCACTAGAGATGGGCGATCCGCTCAGGAGCTGACTCAAAGAGTCGACTCTCTTGACGGAGTGAGCGAGCGCTGATTCGTCAAAAAAGAGCTATAGCTCTTTTTTAACCAATCAGGGCTGAAGAGCGGTAACTCTTTTTTAACGAATCAACGCTTCCACTCTCGAAGAGTCATTTCCGCATGCGATCACCAGCTCAGTGATTCTTTTGGGAGTTGATTCTTTGGGAGTTGATTCTTTTGAGAGTTGATTCTTTTCGGAGTTGATTCTTTACGAGGGTTGGCTCTTTCGAAGAATCATTTCCGCATTCGATCGTTTGCGCTCACTGATTCTTTTGGGAGTTGATTCTTTTGAGATTTAACTCTTTGGCTCTTTTCGATAACTATCGCTCTCGAAGAGTCAATTCCGCATTCGTTCTTTTGCGCTCCCTAGCTTTTTGTTACTTTTTTGAAGTTTCAAATTTTTAAATATCTATGTATTATCATAAATGTTATTTTTTTAAATTTAATTCAATTTTAGATTAAAACCGGGTGTTTTTACGGCTTAAGTCATATCACGCCTTTTAGCTCTAATTAAAACTAGTCTTAAGGTTGTTATTAAAACATATTATAACAGTTATTATGTTATTCACTTAACATTAATATAATAATTATAATAAAACCTTGATTTCTCGGGAGTGATATCATTTTTATTAAGCTACACAAAATTAAATTAAACGTAACTCGTTTTTATTGCATTGCCTTCACAAAACAAGGCATTTTGAAAATATTTTATTAAAAGACAGGGAGGGGACTTGGATTTTGAAAATTTTTGGGACAACGAGTATTTGAGGGTATTATATACCTATATCTTAAAATAAATAGTTAAAAATCTTAAGTACTTAAATAAATTATTAATATTTTTATTACTAGGGGGCTCCGCCCCCTGCTCGCTTACGCTCGCCAACCCCCGGGGATTGCTGCGCAATCCCATTTGGTTTGCTTCGCAAACCAACACTCCTGTCACAGATACCATTTGGTTTGCTTCGCAAACCAACATTACTTTCACAGAGTGAAACTATCTGAATAATTCGTATTATGCTGATTTCACTTTCCGGTTCATGACGTCACAGCGAGGGCTTCGCTGCGTCTCGCTTACGCTCGCCGACCCCGGGGATTGCTACGCAATCCGTTTGGTTTGCTTTCTCAAACCAATACTTCTTTCGCAAGTGATTTAACTTTTTTTTGCTTTAACACTTAATGCACCCTAAACTAATAGCCGCATCAGTAAAAAATCTTCTGCATCTTGTTCCCTGTACAATTTTAACTAAACATTGTTAATATCCAAACTTTACGATCTGTACTTTGTCGGTAAACTGTCTTGAAAACAGAGGGAAAAAAGCGAGCCTTTTTCCTCGCCAAATAAAAAGAAATCGTTTTTATGGCAATTGTTGCTACGATAAATTTGATATCTGGCAAACCCGATAGTCAAAAGTGTAACCCACTACTGCTTTCGGAAGCAGCTATGCGAACTGAAAAATACGAAATTTGTGTCACCAACTTTTGATTGCATCGAATTTATTTATGAACCAATTTTAAAAATAATTGTACCGTAAGAAAGAGTATATTCTGAGGTATACTGCAATATTTTTAAAATTAAAAATTAACAGTAATACTATACAGATATGGCCATTTTAGTTTTGTATCGGAAGTTACGATCTGAAAGTTCCGAAAATTGTATGACCCACTTTTATTTGCATCGATTTTATTTATTAACCAATTTGAAAAATAATTGTACCATAAGAAAGAGTGTAATGTAATGTATTCAGTGATGTTTTCAAATTAAAAAAATAATGGCTTTTGCCGTAGACAAAACGGTTTTAACAATAAGTAGCGAAAATATCCAAAGATTCCGAATTTTGTATGACGAACTTTTGATCGCATCCAATTTAATTATTAACCGATTTCAAAAATAATAGTACCGTAAGAAAGAGTATATTCTGAGGTATACTGCTATATTTTAAAAATTAAAAACTAATAGTAATTAGATATAGATATGGCAGTTTTAAAAAAAAGTAACAAAAATGTCCCGATTTTTCCTGAATTTCAAAAAAATATTATCAAGAACCAAATTTAAATTAAAAAAAAAACTCGACGAGCTGCAAAAATTTACGTTGAGAGGTACTCTTAAAAAAAAACTCACGACTAAAGACTGAAATTTTGAATGTGTTTTGCTCACTCGCGGAAGAAATTTCACTTCTTCAACTTTAACACTTAATAAAACCTAAACTAATAGCCGCATCGGAAAAAAATCTTAATAATTATCCAGGGAATACGATGAAGAACAAAGCATGTTAATTTCATATTTTTCCGATCAGTACTTTCTCGGGAAACCGTCTAAGAATGGAGCTAAACAACAAAAATTTCAATTCTTCGGCGGCGGCGGCGGCGGCGGCGGCGGTAACTTTTTTTTAATATAGAGAGATTTGATTTTAAAATATCATTTAAATTATTAGGAAGTCTCATTTGGTAACTAAGTGGTTTTAGAAAAAAAAATCTTAATGTATCCAAACACGTCCAAGACACTTTTTTTAAATGTGGTATAGAAACATTTTAATGATATTTTTATGTTTTGTGTTTTAAACAATAGCAATGGGCTATAAATATTAAAAGTATATATTAATAATTTTGTAAAAATATGATAATTATGTATGAAATTTTAAAGAAATGTGTCAAAAACTTCAAATGTGCTACATGAAAATCTATTCAACCAATTTGAAAAATGATGCTACCAAAATAAACTACATGCATATTTCTAGGGAATGAACTAGAATAAAAGGATATTTAAATAAACAACAATTTTACAAGTGATTGAAAAATGAAGAGAAGATTTTTTATAGTTTTACAGTCCTACTTCTTAAATAAATAGTAATAATTTAGAAACTTTTGAACTCAACATAATTATTCTAGTTCATTCACTTGACAACATTATAAATAACAAACTCTCAAAAGTTTACTAGAATCCAGTGAGTATAAGTTTTAATCCATAGTTATTATATATAATTATAGTATAAGTATATATATAAGTTTAATCCATATTTTATAGTTATAAGTTTTTGTATTATAACATTTGAAGTGAAGAAATAATGCAAAAATATTAATTTGTAGTTAAAGGTAGTTACAAGTGCATCGCTTGCTCCCTTGCGTTTGCTCTTTGTGTAAACAATTTTGTTCTTCCTTCTCTTTAAAAAAGTTCACTCCATTTCCAAAAAAGAAACCATTTAAATATTTGAAAAAACTTTCTAAAATTATATTTGCAAAAAAAAAGTAAGGTTTAAATTTAGATTTTGCCATGTTTTTGGCCTTTTAATGGCCATTTCCAGTGTTTTCCATTCTTACTTCTTGTTTTCCCGCCTTGATTAAAATCTTAATACTTCTTCAAGTAATTAACGGAGAAAAAATTAAATATGTTTTGGAAAGTCAAATAAATACTCTATCCAATAAAATCGAAAACTTTTTTAGAATTCTTGGTCAAAAATGAGATTTTTAACGTGTTTGGATATTTTAATTGCTACTTCTGTAATCTCAACGGGTTCATGACGGGAATTACAAAAGTAGAAGTGTCCTCAAACTAATTTATTCTTTATGGACAATTTCAAAGTTTTTGAATTGACATAGTTTTGGGCCATCTTATGCCTTAGCAATTAAATTTTACAGCTTAGCAGCCCTATGCTGCAATGCCTATCGTCCTCGTGCCCCGTCTCCCTCCTTTAGTTGATTTTAGAGGTAAACTGCGCAATTGCTGGATGAGTGAGTGTTTCAAGTGTTGTGTGCGTGGGTGTTTCAAGCACGCTTGGCGCCTCTTCGTCTGGACACATGCGCTCACGTGACAACGAGGGATGTTCGATGGCCCAAACATATTGTATACCTTTCGATGTGTTATATACATTATTATATATCTCAAAGGAGCGGTGAGTCATCAAAAAGAGCTAGCTCTTTTTAGTGAGTGAGCGGTTCCGATCCGATCCCTGAAAAGAGTCATTTTCCCCATCACTAATTCCCACTGACTATCCAATCGTATCTTAAATTCGTACACTCCCTTTGAACTAACTATATTTTCTGGCAACGCGTTCCAATTGTCTATTACCCTATTAAAGTAGTAGTTTTTCCTTAAATCCCGATTAAATGTGTCTTATTCAATTTATACCCATGGCCCCTTGTTCTGTTATCCCTATTGAAATTTAAGCCCTCTGTGTCCCCTTGTTTTACCAACTTGAAAAGCTGAATCAAATTCCCCCACCTCCTTCGACTTCGATGTAAAGCTAACAAAAAGGTTGGATAGGTTAGCAACGCGATTTCCTTTCGAACTAAAAAAAAGACTGCGAATCGTCTGTCTTGCTATTAGTTCGGATATAATAAGAACAATATTTCATTCTAATTATTGTAACACGAATATAAATTCTCATTGGTTATCTATTTGATCTCATAATGAGACGTTTTAACATGGAGCTCGATATACACTAGTTGAACTTTCTACTATACTTTGATGGGTTTTAATAATACGTACAATTTTCATACAGTGTACTAGATATAGTACGTATTTGAAGAGCTGTGGTTTACATAACGATATAGGAGGCAATGAGAATATCGTAAAGTTTGCACGAAATGTTTGACATGGGAAATATAGTTTTTTTACGCAATCCAAAATGATGAACAAAGAGAACAAAAAGTGAACAACCGCGCGAATAAAAGAGATAAAAAAATATCTAACTTAGAAAAGAGAGGGAAAAAAGATCCGAGCGCAAAAGAAGACATGATCTCTTTAAAGAGATGTTCTGAAAACCTTAATTTAAATGTAAAATAATTTGCTACGCCTTTTCGACATTTTCATAACTTCTACAACCTACTTTGGACTAGAGATGCGACATCGATGCTTGTAATACATCGCCCAAAAACCATCGATGTTTTAAAACTCCGATGTTTTTAAACCTTAGTGTTTTCAAACTTTTCCCCGCATTTCTTAAAACTGGTTTAGCAACTTCAAACATTAATGTTCGCCGGGGGGATTTTATTTGTCATTTGCTTCTAGACTTTTTTTTAACAGTCAAAACATAGTCAAACAAATTAATAAGAACAATTAAATCTTTTATTTTCGAATTGAATAATATAAAACAAAATAATATTAATAACAATTTGACATAGGTACGACTAACTACAAGTATAATTAGGTAGGTACAAAACAATAATTATTGTTCGTTATTATTAATTACTTATCAACTGGAAGGGAACACAACAAACCTATTTACTGTGAATAAAAAATGCTGGGGATAATAATAAATATAGGCCCCAATATTTATTGTTTACAGTTTGTAAAAAAAGAAGTTTTTGAACTTTCTCCACCTTAAGCCGACTTCTTTTTTCACTAACTATCCCACCAGTTAAAGAAAAAAACTTTTTATGATGGGGCAGATGTCGCCATCTCTGACAAATACATAGTTGTCCGGTTATTTTTCTTAATTTTTACTATGGTACCTTTTTTATTCAAAAATAAAACATTGACAATGTCATAACATCAATGTTAAACACGCATCGGCTCCAATAAATCGACGGTAAATACAACAATGTTTTTATAAAACAACTAAATCGATGTCGCATCCCTACTTTTCTGACCCTTTACTCTTGGCCATTTTGGTCTAAAAGTATATTCAATTTACTGATTATGAAAATTATGCTACTTGGTCGGTTTTGTAATTTTTACGATGGTACTTTTTTCTTTTAAAAATAAAACATCGACAACGTAAAAACATCGCTAAGTATAAACATCGGCTCCAATACATCGATGTTAAATACATCAATGGTTTTTATGAAACATTGATGTTTCGAAAACATCGGCTCCAATACATCGATGTTAAATACATCAATGTTTTTTTTTTACGAAACATCGATGTTTCGAAAACATCGACATCGATGTCGAATCCAAACTTAGGACATAAATCTTGTACATGCATGTAATACATACATCGTATCCCTGATTAAGGTTCAAACTGACGAAAGGTGACAGACACTAGGAGGTAACTATTACAAAAGACGATTTTGAGGGAGGATTAGGAACATTTAAAAGTGAATACCTTTTCTTGAAATTTTCGATTTGTGGCATGTGCAGTAATAAAAGAACTTGTTTTAAAACTGAATGTCTTCAATACAGACGATATTTTTTTGTGGTAATTTTTTTGGTTAACGTCGTACTAGAGCAACACAACGGCGGTCCGGGATCAGTCCCTTAAGGGAAAGAACCGAGGACAACGCCTCGTAATTTTGAACCACGGTCAGATGACGAAGCAACACTTGAGCTCAAATATAGACGAAGCAAAGGTATGCATTAACATGTATTGAACTAATTTTTATGATGCTTGTATAAACACACACCAATATCAAACATAGAACGGGAATCTGGACAGATAGACTGACTTAACCAAGCTCAGTCACTAAATTAATGCAAGTAGTCACTGTATGCGAAGTTTCATGAAAATATCTTAAACCGTTTGAACGTGCAATGGGCACACACATACATACATACAGACAGACACTAAACTCGAAAGAGGCTGATTTGGCATCATAAGGGTTCAAAACTGATGACTTGAAATGGTCGAAACTATTCAATATACAAACACTCCATTCTAATTTATTTAGATTTTGCTCTTTCTTAACATATAAGAGATTATTTTAGATACTTATCACATAAAATGTTAATTAAAAACTAAGATTAAGAATTAAAAAAGGATTTACTTTCAGCTTTTAACGAGCTCTTTCAACGAGAGTTAAAAAAGTGTTCTAAACTCAGTCGTTCGGAAAAGATATCGCATTACTGTTATTTCCATAGTTAAAATTTCATGAGTTTACCAACCATAAACATCAAATTAACTTTTGTTTCACCAACAATCACCTTTCACAGTGGCGATTTTAAAGAAAAATTTATCCTCTCTATACACTTGATTTTATTTATTATTTAGCTTACTATTTTTATTTCATAAGAGATTATAAAAATGGTAAGCTATTTTTTTTTAAATTTCATAAACGATTATAAAAATAGTAAGCTAATTTTTTTTTAAATTTCATAAGAGATCATTACATGAAAGTCCTCATGTTGGGTTGGTGTGGAAGTTTGGAGAGTGGGATGCCAGCTCAGGTGTTGCTTCGTCATCTGACCGTGGTTCAAAATTACGAGGTGTTGTCCTCGAATCTTTCCATTAAGGGATCGATCCCGGACCGTCGCCAATAGCCCGTCGTGTTGCTCTAGTACGACGTTAACTAAAATTACCATTACCATCAGCGATTATCTATATAAATAAGAATGGAGTGTTTGTTTGTACATTCAATATTTTCGACCCATTTCAAGTTTTCTATCTTTTTTGACCCTTCTGATACCAAATCCGCCCTTTTCGCGTTTGGTGTCTGTCTGCCTGTCTGTCCATCTGTCTGTCTGTATGTATGTATGTGCCCTATACACGTCCACACGGTTTCATATATATGTTCATTGAAATTTGCATACAGTGAGTGCTTATCTTCATTTAGTGGGTGGAATTGGTTGCGAAAGTCTGTCTGTCCGTCTTTCTGTTCTATGTTCGATTTTATGTTTGTGTGTTTGTGCAGGCATCACATGCATTTTTTTCCAGATATTTGATTGAAATGTGTTTGATTTTATACATTATCTACAAGTTTAGTAAATCAAACATTAAACTTTTCTTTATTGTTATATTTAGTTGAGTTTAATGCTAAAATACCTGAGTAACTATACTTAAATCAACCATAATTTTGTAGTTTTGGACAAATTGGAATCATATTGAATTTTACGATTACTTCGATTGCTTTACCAGTACTGCTAAAAAAGTAATTATTATTAAAAAAAAAATTTTTTTTATGGAATTTTAGCTCTGATATATCATTTATTTCGAGTCTTATTTTTGTTATTTGCGCAATGAAAACGATTTCGGAATATTTGAGACAGACGATGTTTTTCAACGAATTTTTCTGTTTCTTTCGCTCTGAATTAATTTTTACATTTCTAAATTTCGTGCACTTTTAGTTGTAAATTGTGGAAACTGTGCGAGATCAAGAGATAAAAATGAATCACAAATTAATATCTTTAGAACAATTTTTCCGACATCTTTTGTTTTGTTCTATTTCACTGTTTTCCGTTTTAAATATTAATTATTTTAATAAATGTGTTTTCATTCTCATCACACGCAACACCACCTTAAAGTATTCGACTTAAAAAAAACAGGTAAGTCAGAATAAATTTTCAGTAAATTTTAAGTGTGGTTATGCCATTATTGAAAGAATAATGCCGTTTTTGAAAGAATAATAATGTTTAAAAATTCCGAACTAGAACTTTTCAAACATTAAAAAATTCGTTGTCATAATGACAGGAGAAGATTGCAAAATTTCACAATGTCATATAACGGATGGAAGAGTGCCACAAGTAAAAAAATATTGTTTTGTTGTCTATGTGTGCGAGAGCACTCACCGTAAATCGTAATTTTTATTAATCGAGTTGAGCATGAAAAGAACTTAAGAAAAATAATTCCAAATCTCCCTCAAAATTGTATTTTGTAGTAGTAACCTTAGTGTCACCTTTTGTCATTTTGTAGTTTTGTCATACAGCAAGGGTGCGATGTATGTGAAATGTATTACATGAATGGATATGCTTGTGTAGGATTTGTGTCCAAAGTTGTAGAAATTATAAAGATGGCGAAAGGTATTCAAGTAAATTTTTATTCTACAAAAAACGTAAGTCATTATATATTTTGATTATCTTTTCAATTTAGAGTAAACCAATTCAAACCGAGTAAGGTCGCGTATTTTGCTAGTATTAAATATAGAGCTATATAAGATGTTAATTATAAATCAATCTCTCTCTCTCTCTCATTATATATATATATATATATATTCTTCTCGAAAACGATTTCATCAATCCGCTTATAAATACTAACTCCAAAGAACAAATTTTGAACAATCATGTGACAGTTAATTGGTCAACGCCAATTCGATAAAATTCTAAAGGTTACCGAAACGGCGATAAACTACATTTTAAGATAACCCCGATATGTGTCATCGTAGAGTGTTTGAACTGCAGAAGTAAAGTCGCAGAGGGTCTAGTTTGCTTGTTTACACTGAAAATTCCTCTCACAGACTTATAGCATACGATGTTAATTAAAAACTATGACTAAAAATTCAAAAAGGATTTTCTTTCAAACGCCCTTTCAAAGGTTTAAAATAACGCTTAACGAAAATTGAATAAAAAAAAATGGTTCGATATTCAGTAACTCAGCAATGAGTTCACAAATCTTCAATTTCCATAACTTAAACTTTCATGGGTTTAACTTCTATCAACTAAAAAAATCTACTTTTGTTCTACAAACGATCATCATTTTGCAATGACGTTTTTCAAATGAACCCAAACGATTTAAATCAAGAGCTTATATTCTTCATAGAATTTGGATTCTTGTAAACAAATATCTTTGCATTTTTAAAGTTTTGTGAAATACCGTTCAATACAAAGATCTTTCGGTGTCTCCAAAATGTGGAACACAAATATTTCCCTAAATCTTGTTTTGCATTTTCAGCGAAGCCATTTAAGTTTCTTCCGGGGATAGCATCTCGACTCTTCTCGCTGTAAATTTCCGGTTCCAAGCGAAGATAGTGTTGGCGTTGTGCATATTATCGGATGAAATTCAAAAAGTAAAGTTTTTCTGTTAAAATAGGAAGCATCGGAATGCAGTTTTTTGAAGTTCTACGTTGGCTGAGATTTGCATCTTTTCCAATTGGAGTGGGTTATCTCGAGGCATTATTGGAAAGATGTTTTGTGAAATGGTAAATGTTCACCGATTTGTTTTTAGAATTTAGTTAAAGTTTAAAATCTATAACGGAACCTATATATCAGCTTAAAAATATTCTGATTTAAACTATACTCTTCACATAGATATCAGTGGTATACAAAATTGAGTACACATCATGAAGCGATTTTAAAAAACCCATAACTCTGATAAACAATACTTTGATCGTAATCCTCGAAATGATAAAATACACATTTAGAAACATATTAGATAAAAAGCAATCGAAGTTCTAGTGATAATTTTATAAATAGGTTTTAAAGATCAAATTTACATAAACTGATGTTGCATAATTGAGTATACATCCATCGTATTTTGTAGAGAAACACAATAAAAAAGTAAAATAAATTTGTATTACAAATTTTTTATGTAGAACAGATTTTGAACCATATGGCACTAATTAAAAGAATTTGTTGTTTTTCTGAATATTTTTGCCCATTTATCTCAAAGATTCGATCTTAATGTTTGGTGATCTGAACATTGTGACGGTTAACCAATTTTTTCTACTAGCACCATAAATTTTCAAGCCCATTGAGGTTCAGATATTATGGTGTGTAAGGAGTACAAGTGCTGGTTTGATGTGGTACAGAAACTAAATTAACTAGTCTTTTCCCTACCTCTACTTTTCTTGTGAAGACGGGATATATAAACACAAAAATTCGACCCTGAAACCCAAATTTAGTATATTAATTTAAAAGTTGTTCTGAAATATACGAGTATTTAAAAATTAAACTTTTCTATGATTTCGTCGCTAAGCACTAGATTTCCAATCTCTTCAGTCAGCATATAACATAGCTAAGAAAGCAAATTCGATGTTTCTCGAGGTAAGGGCCAATGCTAGGCTTAAAATGTTGTAATTTTGCCATTTAAAATCTATCTTTAAAAATACTACTGCAAATATGGAATTATTTTTAAGCCTTTTATGTTTCTTTCATCTTGATACATGAGCCTGACGTACTAATGCCAATTCTACTTTGTTTTCCATAAACCAGCAAAGCAAAACACCAAAAATGAATAGTAGAAAAGAGTGTAAAGAATAGAAGATAAATCATATTTTTCTTTGAGATATTTATAACACTCTTCTCTCAGGTGCAATCGAACAAGATATGCTCCAAAGTCTCTTCCTCATCAAAGCAAATAAGGCACTTGTTGGAATCAGCGAGTTGAAAACAATACAAGTAGGCCTGAGTCACAATGCCCCCTATTCTGTCTTCTGCAGAAAAGTGGTTATTGCTCTAGAGATTTTTTTTGCAGCAATAGAGATCATTATAGGATAACTCTGGAGTTGGAAAAATATAGTTTATATGTTTTTAAATGTCCTATAAAAATTCAATTCGAATTATATTATTTATTATAGAGTTTGGGACTTAAATCTCTTCATGATGTACACTTAATTTTGAGAGACACTTCATATTTCTTCTTTAGGTTCTGATTTAAATATTGAATATTCTACGAGGTTGGTTGAGACCTAATCAGAATCCTTATCGATCACAAAGAAAAGCTTCCAGAAAATCAAATCTTCAGCAAATTACACTAAAGTATAAAAAGTTAAAATACTAAGTTATTTAAACCAGGCCTTGAAATAGATTTTTTTAATACAGGTGCACCTTGTGCACCTAAGTTTTTAAATTAGGTGCACGGATTATATTTTAGTGCACATTTAAAAAAATGTCATATAAGAGCATTCATGTAATGTAAACTACTTTATTAGTTGAGTATTTTACAAGTAGATAGTAAATAAAAATATTTATACATTTTTTTTTATCTACGAAATTATTACTTACAAGTAAGTATTCAGTCATCATCAGACATTGGTGGGAATCAGAAACTTCCACGCTTTTAGCAGACCTTTACCCATAAGGTTTAATGTCCATCTTTCTTTTTGTATTTTTCCTTCATTGCAACATAGCATTTTCTGGATTATTTAGGAATTTTAATTACGTTACTTTAGAGCGAGAGAGGTCGATATTAATATTTTGTTCAGGCATCAAAATAACGTAAAATATGTTTCCCATCCTTTTTTAACAATAGGTGCACTGCGTGCACCTAGAGGGAAAACATTAGGTGCACAAATTTATTTTCAGGTGCACAGTGCACCTGTGCACCCGGGTATTTCGAGCCCTGATTTAAACTATCCATTAAACTTTCAATATCAAGTTAAAACAAATATGATACCACCACCTTTTAATCATGGTAATTATTTTTGTAATCGGCAGTTACAACTAGTTTGATTGACTCCTTTGGTGGCGAAAGCTTTGTACTTGATTACATCAATAGCTCGAAAATCATCTGGAAAAGCTTTGTTGAAACAATTACTCTATTTTCTACAAAAAAAGCTCTGACCCCAAAGCCTAAAGCATTTGTATCACAACCAAAAGCAAACGCTTAACACTGGAACTAATGAAATTCTGCATTAAATACTATTTTGAGAACTGACATTTTAAAAATGTAGATGAGTGAGTGAATTTTTGGAATCAACATTTACAGCAGTTGTACCATGATCACGCTAAAAAAAGAATTTAGACACCAGCCAGTGCATCAGTTGTACCTTGTACGTTATTTGAATCGAACCATGAAATAATTTAAACAACGGCCGTTGCAGCAGTTGTACCTTGAAAGTTATAAGAATAGCGCTTGTTAAATCTATAACTGTGGTCAAAAGGTTAAGGTTATGACAGAGATTTTCTGTCAAGATAAATATAGATGGTGGTAATTTATATAGGGAGTTATGTGTTTACTGTACGTATTCTGAACGTTTTAAATGCAATTTCAGCACTTTGCTAAAAAATATTTCCAAATAATAAATTCCGAATCGATATATGATAGCTGATTGGTCAACTAAAACTAGATTAAACGCCAAATTGGCGATGTACTAGATTGCAAGATAACCCCGACATGTATCATGCGAAAGCATTCGGACAACAAAGGACAAAATCTCCGCAGTCTAGTTTATTTGTTTACTTTGAGAATGCCTTTCATAGGGAAAATATCGTTATTTGCACGTCAAAGACAACAAATCTCCTTTTTTGGCAATTTTCACCAAATTGTATTTTTTGAGTCGCCCATTTTATGTTTGATACTATGACAAAGCCACGAATCTTGATTCTTAGTGGAAATACCACTTTTTGTAGAAGCGTCAATGTTGTAGATTCAAGGCCTTTGGTGTGGCAATAACAATATTAACAATGCCAAAAGGGGCTTGTTCTTCGAATTAAATTTCAGAACGTCTGTTATAAAAATTCTAAAGAATGAATTCCGAAATGTGCAGAACTCTAATTAGACTAAACACCAAACCGGGTATAAACTGCTTTTTAAGTTAACTCCGATATGTATTGTGAGAGGTTATTTGGAAAACAGTCAAGCGAAATCTCCTTATTCCGTTTGGCTTCTTTACACCGAAAATCCCTTTCAAAAGTATCACCGTTGTTCAATGAGTTTTCGGAATGGAGAATTTGCTATGACACCCCAACAGTGAGGATAAAATATGAACTGGGTGTGGGATTGTAAATTATCTAATGGGTTTATCAGATTTCCTAATTTTCGAAGAACCGTATCATCAAAGCGTATAAAAAACTGCCGAGAATTCAAAGTATGATTTTAAGCTTTCAAAGGAATTAATAAACTTCATTTCTCGATATATTTAGAAAGGTAAACATGTTTAGAGCTGAAAGGCTCATTGGAACAGAGGAAAAACTCATTTCGTAAGAACTAATATGAACTGTTGTAAGCGCTTGAACGCATATTAGGAGATAAGGTGGGTGTTAATATCTTTCAATAAATAGTGGCAAGACAGCGTTAAATATTGTATGGAATGGTGACAACATAGGGTTAGTTCAACCTCTCGATAAAATTAGGAGCACGACAACTAACCCATTTCCACGAAAGTTAAAAAAAATTTGCTTAGCTCATTGGTGTAGTAACTAGGGATTGCAATCAGATCCGGGGGATCCGTTAATCCGGCATCATTTAGCTACCTACCGGATTCCGTCCGGATCCGATAAACTCGAATTTTTTTTAATTAAATAATCGATTATTCAAACCCAACTTTAAATTCGCGACTTCGTTTATTAAGCAATCGATTGTGAAATAATCGATTTTATATTTTTCAATCATCAATTTGGAGAATTCTAGCAAACATAATAAATTAAATTATCAATAATATTTTTTTAATAAAGAGGAATTAGAAAAGCAAATTCTGCAAGAAAATGAAGACTATTGCAAAAAGACAAACTTTAGAAAAGAAACAGATTTTGAGAAAATAATGAAGAAAGAAATGACTCCATATATGAAATGGAGTCAAAGGAAAATATTTGTCTCTTATGTACTACTTAATGACGGTTAAACCAACTAGTGTTGAAGCTGAGAGGGCCTTCTTCTCGGCCGCTGGTTATATTTGAGTTATTAGTTTATTATTTCATTGAGAAGTAGGTTGGGGGATAACACAATTAATAGGATTGATATGTTTCCTTAGATGGTTCTTTCAAACTCAAAAGGGATTTTATTAATAGATAACTTCGATTTAAGCAATTAAGAAGAATTAAGAGTTCCCTTGTTTGTTATCTTGACCAAATACTGCCAAAGATTAGATTTTTGTGTTAGTATGAGGCAAGGTTAGGTACAATTTATATGTTATTTGCTCAACGACATTAGAGATCGAGACTACTTAATTTTAGATAAATAGAAAAGTACTACGTATAAAACAATCTGATGTTTTTTGGGGTGGAAGCTAGTAAGACTGATCATGATCAATCGTTTAATACTTACTACTAGCAGTACTAATAGTTACTACATTTAATTGTTGGTGACTGATTAATGATACCTATGGATAATTATTAATAAAGTTGATCTTCTAATGCTAAAATAAACGTTTTGTTCGTCAATTTCGAATAATATCCTTTTTTATCTACTTTCACTCAGCCGATTTTGGAAAAATACATACTGGTTAGATAGACTTATTAACAAAATTCCAATCCGGTGGCCAATAATGGTTCCGGCCGAATTCGACCGGATTGATAATCGTACTGCATTGCAATCCATAGCAGTAACCCTATTTATTTCACAATCCATCATATTTCAATCGACTGTCCATATTCTAATCGTCATAACCAATATTTTTTAACAACTCTATATTAAATTTGCAAGATTTGGTCAAGGCAAACCCCTTTCCAGATATTTTACACTTTTCGAATTGAATTGAAGTTTTGAACTTTATGAAGTGTTTTTCATCACTCGTGTATTTTAAATTTTATAATTCAATCCTTTTTGCGATCATAGAATCAAAACATTTAACTATCCTTCAACAATGGTATGATTCTCTAAGAAAATAAAAATTTTCTTTCTTTATTGGTCGGAATCAATATGTAAATTGTCATATAATTTGGTGACTGTGGCTCATCATCTAACATGATAATTATGACACTTAATCTAACTTTGTACTTAGGGCTCGTCATCTAACTTGATAACTATTAACCGTAATCTAACTTAGTATATGTTTCCCGTCATCTAACATGGCAACTTCATCTAACTTTGTATATGGGACTTTTCATCAAACTTAATAACTTAGACCTGTTATCTAACTTCATGTTTAGGGTTCGTCACCTAAATTGGTAACTGTGGACCTTCATCTAAACCAGGGCTCGAAATACCCGGGTGCACAGGTGCACTGTGCACATGAAAATAAAATTGTGCATCTAGTTTTTTCCCGCTAGGTGCACTGGGAAAAAAAAGCTCATTAAAATTCATTTGTTAATTATGTTATTATGTTATTTATTTATTTCTTAATTATGTTATTTATTTATTTCTTAATTATGTTACTTATTTATTTCTTAATTATGTTATTTATTTATTTCTTAATTATGTTATTTATTTATTTCTTAATTATGTTATTTATTTATTTCTTAATTATGTTATTTATTTATTTCTTAATTATGTTATTTATTTATTTCTTAATTATGTTATTTATTTATTTCTTAATTATGTTATTTATTTATTTCTTAATTATGTTATTTATTTATTTCTTAATTATGTTATTTATTTCTTAATTATGTTATTTATTTATTTGTTAATTATGTTATTTATTTATTTGTTAATTATGTTATTTTAATGTTTGAACAAAATATTAGTATCTACCTCTCGATCTAAAGGAATGTAATTGAGATTCCTAAATACACAATATGCGAAAACAAAATCGCTGGGTCATAACGGGTTTATACAGGAAAAATATTTATTTTGTCACTGCTACCAGAACTTTCCTATGATCGAAACATTTTCCAGCTATCTCTGTTGAAGCGACAGCCGTGCGCAGGAGAAGGGAGAAATTAGATGCTTAAATATTTTTATTCACTATCTACTACTAACCAATATAAACATACCCAACTAATAAAGTAGTTTCTCTCTATATTCAAAACAAAGTTGCCACCGCCGTTGCAGGATTGAAAAACAGTTACAGTTTGTTCTTCATTGTGTTCCCTGGACAATTTTGAAGTTTTTTTCCGATGCGGCTATTAGTTTAGAGTTTATTAAGTCTCAAAGTTGAAAAAGCGAAATTTCTACAGGGGGTTGGCGAGCAGGGGACGAATCCCCCTTGTACATTACATTAATGCTCTTGTATTACATTTTTTAAAAAGGGGCACCTAAAATATAACCTGTGCACCTAAATTAAAAACTTATCTAACTTGATAACTGGGACCCGTAATCTAACTTTGGTTTTGGAGACCATCTTCTAACTTGGTAACTGTGGTCCGTTATCTAACTTGGTAAATGGCACAGATATGGGAAGCAATACTTTTTTTTACAAAGTTCCATCCCTGATTATTGAGGTCGTACAAAGCTGGTCGCAAATCAACTACGTTTAATCACGAATTCAAAAGCTAGTCAAAGGTATAGCACACTCATTAGTCAAACTCCCTTCGCTCACTTCATGGATAGATTGCACAAATAACCACTTCCAAAATCTCAACTCTCCCTGATTTATTCCAGGATAAAACACGAATCAGTGCAGGCAACCGTATTGATAAAAGGCAATTTATTGTACTATAATCCTTGCTCCATTTGCTAAATTAACTTGTCTCGGAACATGTACACAGGAGCGGGCGCGAACAAAGAAACGTAACCGTGCAATTTCGATGCTGGCAATAAAGGGATTCCAGAAACTAGCTTATATGAAAGGGACCGCCCGAAGCAATGTCAGATGAAGACGCATTAGTTATACACACTGTCCACGAAGATCAAACTGACAGGATTATGAGCCTTGATTATATATCTCGCGTTTGCCCTATGTCGAATAATTGTGTAGGATATCAGAAACAGCGCGATAAGTGATAGATGGTAGGAGATAATTTCACTCGCTGCGTATTGAGTGCGTTTGGTCAATAAGATATAATATGCATTCAGAAGCTGGATTTAGAGTTCGGTAAAATTGATGAATTGTAGTGATTGCCCCACCGTACTTGAATCTGCAAATTTGTCTGATTTCAATAAGTCTTTTTAACATAGTGCAGTATTACTCCAGTGTAATATCGTAAGTATAGTCACAAATGATGTAATTATTTACTTTACGAATATATTTCCCGGGAGCAGAAAGTGGTTAAAACTGCAAACAAAGTCTTGAGAAGAATTTTTCATTTATTTTATCAAAATGTTAGCCGATTAAAAAAAAATTATATGACACGATGTTCTGCAGTGCAAAGCGCTCTCCTTGCCACACCTTTTTTTTCTTTTCTAGCTACGGAACAATCTCCCTACACCGCCCAAATAACCACAAACACTTTATAAATAACACATCTTCTATGTCAATGACAAAATATTTAACTTCAAAAGTGATCGACAGAATTGCAAATTCTGAAAGTATACCCTGGTTTTAAATAAAGCAAGTTAATTCATTTTGTTTTATTATAAATATGTAATTCACATTTAGTCGATAATTGTGTTTTACGTCTGTTTTTGATTTGACTGCAGTTTTCAAAATTCGGACAAGATGCCTGCAGAACAATTGCAATTGCTTGGAGTTGTGTTGTAGAACACTGAACATAATTCTGCACCTGAGTATATTTATAATACTATTTTGCTTTGTGGAGCTAAATTTTCTCTTTTTTATCAACAACTTAAAAAAACATAACTAATTCAGATTTGAAATTTTTAGTAACCCTCCTTGTGGTGTTCTTGTCGAGGTATCTCGTCATTATCAAAATTGATCAGATTTTTGATGAATGAGAAATCGCGCCATTTGCAAAATGGGCCAGATCATCTTAATGGACGAGATATCTCGTCCATACCACCCGGAGAGTAAAATTATCTTAAAAAAAGGAACATCAAACTATTATGCTTTTAAATTCCTTAATATTCTTAATGATATAGAGATAACTTCTGATATAGAGCAATTCTGCGAATAACTTCTTAAAAGTGTAAAGCAGCGACAGACAATAAATTCATAATTAAATAAATTCTTAACAAGTAATTTGTAATCCCTGATAACCAGAGGTTTGCCATTTATGTCTCTCCTATTCGTTTATAAAAAACTTACATATGTTCGAAAAATGGAACGTAAATCTTCGAAAGCAAACGTTATAAATCCTGCAGCAAATACCAAAGGGCTATAAAAATAAATGGATGGATGTAATATCTCAAATACGAGTTCACTTAAATACCAAGAAATGAATAAATTGGATATGTTGTGGAATTTTGAATCTCCTTCATATGAAGGGTTTTACCGTGGGATACCACTTTCGGCAATTTCGCGTAAGAATATGTAACAGCAAACGAGAATTCCTTGGTGTATATAATACATTACACAAGTTTCTCTCTGAATATGTTCGAGAATGATACAGCGGAATAATACCAGAACACATGAAAAGGTTTGATTAGCAATTCAAGTTTGCAGCTGCAAGGAAATTTGAATTTTGTCCCACACTAACATTTAATATGCGAAGGAATAAAATGGATGAGCCAGTGAATCGGTCTCGAAATTCGAGAAATTTGAATATTTTGTCGTGAAATTTGGCAACGAAAATTCAACACTCAAAATTACATTCCTTGCTGCTCTGACCTAGAGACTTGAGATTCATAAATGGATTTGAATTACAAAATAATGTCTTGTTACACTGATCAGAATACAATCAATGACGTAACTATAGAAAATGTATTTTGTTTATAATTATGTTACTTCAATGTAAAGACATTAAGATTAACGATTTAAGGTTAGATTTCGTTTGTCACTATACGGTCAAACTTTACGAAAATTAGGTAGACCCTAGATATTTATGTGTGAAAAGCCATTAGAAATCGTGTAAAATGACATCAACTAAAAAAAGTTTTAAGTTTTGTTGAATTTAGTATTGAACACTTCTGCAAACATAATGCATTTCGAAAATGCTCTGAAAAATATTACACGAAATGAGTTTTGATAATACAAATTTAAATTTACTTTAAAAAAAAACGTAATTTATAAAGCAGTAGAGACTAAAGTAGTAGTTCGTAAAAACGTGCGGTTCGAAATTGGAGGTTCGTAAAAACGCGAGTACACTGTATATACACAACTCTACAATAATGGACCGGGCAGAAAGATGTGATGGCATAGGAGATATAATACATTCTTTAATAGGGGGATGGTCCCCCACGTGCTGCAATGACACTAGCAACTCTACAGGGCATATTTTCAACAAGGTTTCAATACACAGCTATGGGTATTTGTGTCCATTCCTCCTGCAAGAATGTCGCCAGCTCAGCTGTGGATTTCGGATGTGGTTCCCTGGTCCGTAAGCGCCGCTCTAACTCGTCCCACAAATGTTCTATGGGGTTAAGGTCGGGACTATGAGCAGACCAGGGAAGACGTTTCACATCCATATCTCGATAACACTGCTCGACAGAGGCTGCAACATGACACGGAGCGTTGTCATACTGGAAGTAACATATGTCCATTCCATGAAATTGCCAGAGCGTAGGAAGAACCTGATTGTCCAAAATGTTCATATAGGCGTCGAAGATTAATTGACCAGGGACAACATGCAAAGGTCCCAGGCCATACCATGAAAAACATCCCCAAACAAGCAGTCGGATTTTATGCAAATTCACTGGCATCCGATCCATTATCACAGGTTAGTGTATTTGTGCGCAGCAATTTGACCAATGAAAAATTTTAGAGACATCTTTGGAGCCATGGCGTCCTAGTTGGAAGTATCGTGGTTCAGCAATCGGAGGGTTGCAAGTTCGAAACAAGATCTAACTAATGTCCACGTAACGAACTTTTAATCTTTTAATGTATATCGAGTTAGGAACAAGTTAGGCAACTGTTCGTCTTGCGCAAATGGTTTCCATAATCAAACTATCTCTGATCCCTATATGTGGGACTAATTCATACATTCCATTCGAACAGACTGTCATTCGAAAAGTTTTAAATTTATCATAAAGAATCACTGGCGTATGCCTCATAACATTGAATTTTCTATTCAAAACTTACCAAGAATCAATTAAGCATGGAGCCCCATAATAGAAACGGCCTTCTGAAACACCTATCTTAATCACAAAATCGATAGAAGATGAATGAACTGAAACGAAACTCGTTCTGTGAAATGGGTGACCTGAAGGTATAAAGTAGACACGGAACACAAACGTTGAATACACAGCTGTTAAAAAATTGTCATAGCACACGAGCAGAACTAATTTGGTCCTATTCACGATCCGCAGCACAGATTAAGTGCTTCTATTTGAAGACGTCTCGGCTAACTAGAGAAGAAATGCGTAAAATGAGTTTGAGACGAGTGTCGTAACCGTCGCGAGAACTGGTTCTAAATTTAGACACATTCCAAATTAAGTAATTCATGACCTTAAGATGTCTATCTCTGAGATTCAATGGATTTGGACGGAACTTTATGTCTGCTGCAAATCCATTCATTAGCATCTCTTGAAATATCAAATTTTAACGAATCTTGCTGAATGGAGCTGAAGTGTTTTAAATCTGCTGTTCTTGGTTTGTTCTGCAAAGACAAAGAAATGGCTTTTATATTGAACCGATATATTTAGATATATATAGACCAGACAGATATTTTGTAATGTTCATGGGTTTCCAAAAATAAAGGAACAAAGCATCTCTTGAAGTATCACATTCTGACAACTCTTGCTGAATGGAGCTGAAGTGTTTTAAATCTTTCTTGACTTGTTCTGCAAAGACAAAGAAATGGCTTTTATATTGGACAGATATATTTAAATATATATAGACCAGACAGATATTTTGTAATGTTCATGGGTTTCCATACATAAAGGAACAAAGTATCTCTTGAAGTATGACATTCTAACGACTTGTTGTCGACCAAATTATTCCGACATTAGAATACTAAGTATTCCGATATCAGAATCCTAATTATTCCGACATTGGAATCCTAATTACTCCGACATTAGAATCCTTAGTATTCCCACATTAGAATCATAATTATTCCAACATTAGAATCCCAATTATTCCGACATTAGAATCATAATTATTCCGACATTAGAATCCTTAGTATTCCGACATAAGAATCCAAATTATTCCGACAGTAGAATCCTAAGTATTCCGATATCAGAATCCTAATTATTCCGACATTGGAATCCTAATTATTTCGACATTAGAATCCAAAGTATTCCGACATTAGAATCCCAATTATTCCGACATTAGAATCATAATTATTCCGACATTAGAATCCTTAGTATTCCGACATTAGAATCCAAATTATTCCGATAGTAGAATCCTAAGTATTCCGATATCAGAATCCTAATTATTCCGACATTGGAATCCTAATTATTCCGACATTGGAATCCTTAGTATTCCGACATTCGAATCATAATTATTCCAACATTAGAATAATAATTATTCCAACATTAGAATCATAATTATTCCTACATTAGAATCCTAATTATTCCGACATTAGAATCCTTAGTATTCCGACAGTAGAATCCTAATTATTCCGACATTAGAATCCTTAGTATTCCGACATTAGAATCCTTAGTATTCCGACATTAGAATCATAATTATTCCTACATTAGAATCCTAATTATTCTGACATTAGAATCCTAACTATTCCTACATTAGAATCCTAATTAGTCATACACAGTGACAGATTTTCAAACTGAGTGATTGGTTGATATAACACGACGCTTTGCGCACATGATTCCTCTACTTCATATGAAAATCGATTATCAGAAACGATTTCACATCAGTTATACCATGAAATTTCTTGTCAAAGAAAATCGAAGTCTTGCTTATATTTCGATTTGACGCGGAATTCCGAAAATATTCGAGTGAAAAGTTGTATAATACGCTCCACATTTTTCCAAATTCTATCAACATCCTCTTACAAATGTCTGACAAATTAATGGATTGGTTGAGTTTCATGGCGCAGGTCCATAATAGGCCAGGTTGAGTCAAACATAAGACAGTAAACACCAAGTAATGGACACACGCAATGAAAATTCTTCTTGCACAGAAGAGATAAATACACCCAGGGAGGAATTGAACCTGAGTCTCTTACACCTCGCAAGTTTCTAGCGCAGTGAGAAAACCCACTGATCCTCCGGAAGGTTGCGAGTTCGAAACTTGGTCCAGCCAAAGACCGTCGTGTGCATAGGAGCTGGTACTTGTTAAATCGGTCGTGTCCTTCACTGTTTTCACCTGGTGTGGTGTAGAAGTTTGGAAAGTGGGGTACCAGCCCAGATGGTGACCTCGTCATCTGGGACATGGTTAAAAATTGCGAGGCGTTGTCCTTGGTTCTTTCCCTTCGGGATTAATCCCAGGGAATCCCTCTGTCTATTTCGTAAGAAGGTCGATGGTTTACAGATTTGGGGAAAAGTACTCCGCGTGTTTGAATTGAACATGAAAGTTGACCGGTACAATGCAATACAAAAGCAACCAGGAGGCTATTATTCAACTGAACAATGCTTTATGGATTCTCCGTAGTTTCTACGGAAGTGAATCGCGTACAGAGGATTACGGAATCAATGATTTTTTTTACGGAAAAATTCAATTTTATTTATTATTTACAACATATCAATTAGTTGACTTATTTCTGTATTTTTTCATTATTATTTTTTGGGGTAAATGGGATAAAGAGTGCTTAAATTTAATTATGAAATGTTTTTTTATAGATAATCTTTCATAAGTAATTATTGGTTCTATATATCGCACAGGCAAAAAAAGTGACAACTCAAAAAATAAAAATTTTGATGTTATGTCATTGAAAAATATATATGAGATGCCCCAGCGTGTTATATTACTATTCTATAGAATGTAATATCACCATAAATCAAGGCTCGAAATACCCGGGTGCACAGGTGCATTGTGCACATGAAAATGAAATTGTGCACCTAATTTTTTCCCGCTAGGTGCACACAGTGCACATAAAGTTAAAAAAAGGGAGGGGAACGTGTTTTATGTTATTTTGATGTTTGAACAAAATATTAGTATCGACTTCTCTTGCTCTAAAGGTAAGTAATTAAAATTCCTAAATGAACACTATGCGAAAACAAAATAGCTGGGCCATAACCTGTTTATACAGGAGGAAGGTTTACTTGTGCCACTGCCACAAGAACTTTCCGATGATCGAAACATTTTCCAGATGGCTCGGTTGAAGCGACTGTCGCGACAGCCGTGTGCTAGAGAAGGGAGAATTTAGATGTTTAAATATTTTTATTTACTATCTAGTAGTTTACATTACATTAATGCTCTTATATTAAGTTTTTTTAAATGGCACCTAAAATATAACATGTGCACCTAATTTAAAAACTTAGGTGCACCTGTATTATAAAATCTATTTCGAGGCCTGCCATAAATACTTACCTAAAATTTATAAGATTATACTATTTCAATATAAGTTTTACAGTGTCCTTTGAGTTGATGTTTCTCAAATTCCATACTTTTGAGTTGTGTCACTTTTCTTGCCGGATATTTTGTATGGATATTTTGGGTAATTATTTTGCACTATTATTAAAATGCGAACTTTTTTAATTTTATAATAGGCGGAAATCTTCGAGTACTGACGATATTCTTTAAGAACAATTTTTTATACTACAAAGGTGTGAATTTCTTGATTTCAGATACAAGAACTGTCATTTATGTCGATAGAAAATTTAGTAAACGTTTATAATTCATACTTACCCTGACGTCTTTGTTGGGAAAGATTTACATACGTTCTATTACAGTATAAAATCGATGTCCTTACATAAGAAATATCCTGTGTTTGCATTTGGAAACAAAACATTGAAATAATAATATGGTTTTTAATAAGCCCAATAAATGAATGATTTTAACTCAGACACTTATGTTAAGTTTCCAATGTTTCACATTTACTATTTGGTATTTTTTAACTAACGTTACACTGGAGGACGATCTATGTTTTAAATTTAGATTTCGTGCAAAATATATTATATCGTCATGCTATTTACCAAAACTCAAACTCCACTTTTTTCCAATATTGACATTTTATTTCCAAATAACGCGAACAAATGTACCCCATCTTTTAACCCAGGCCTCGAAATAGATTTTTTAATACAGGTGCACCTTGAGCACCTAAGTTTTTAAATTAGGTGCACTGAGTGCACCAAGTGGGAAAAAATTAGGTGCACAATTATATTTTCATGTGCACAGTGCACCTGTGCACCCGGGTATTTCAAGCCCTATTTTAACCTAATCTTCGTAACTCAAAAAAAAATTTCAAATTCTTTATTGTGAATATAGAAAACCTTCTAACTCCAGTGTTTTATTTTATGAGCTGGAAAACCTGGATTTTACCAGCTTATAACATAGAAATAACAACAGGTTGTGTTGTTTTGTCACGTTTGTTTTATGTTCTTTTATGAATTTTCGACCATCGTGCATATTACTATTGCTTAAGTAAGTCTTAGGCCCCTTTTACATGAGGTGTTTCTAACACGCTTTTGGAGAGGTTTTCGAGGTCCGCTTATCGTAAGCTTTACATTATGTTTTTTTTTTATTCCTCTATTTCAAGTATCTGTCTTTGCCATCGTTGAAGATAGAGTAAAAGTTTCAACGGATTTGAAATCAGCGTAAAATTCTACGCCAGATAGATAGCTTAATTGTGATTTTCTTTAAATAAATAATTAATTATTTAATAAAAAAGTAAATAACAAAATAGTAAATAATTAAATAATTAATTGATTAATCTGATTTTGGTATTGATCTGGCGTAGAATTATACTTGAATTGGAGGAATAAAAAAACAAAATTTAATGCTTACGAAAAGCGGACCTCGAAAGCCTCGCCATATGCGCGTAGAAACGCCTCATGGGAACATGGCTTTATAACTTTTTGATGAGCTGTAAAAAATTACATGCTACGAAAGAATTTCACAGCTGTTAAATAGTTAAAGTATATCTTATCGTCTGCTGTTTACTTTCAAAATGGCAATTTTAAATAAGTAATAGATGGAAGGTTATGTTTCCGCTTTTTCTGAAGAGAATTATGCTTATCCCGAGTAAAAAAATACTAGAAATGGCACTGAAAAATCAGAACCTGTTGACGTGAATATTTATTGTAAATCCTGTTAATAGCGCACTAGATTAATTTGAAAACGCAGAATTACAGCCTGTTTTGTGTGATACAGAATATTCCTCAAATAAAGTTCCAGACGAAGAGGACTTCACATTTCCTAATAATAAAATAAGTATACCTGATTTTTCAAGAAGCTCTTCTCAGCCAAATTTATCATTACTGGAAGTAGATGAAAATTAAGATTCTTCTAGTGCAAGACTGAATTTGAAAACGGATGTAAATTTATTTCAAAATCAAGTCTCAGAAACTGAACCCCTAGAATAGGACCTAGGCAGTTACTTAACTGGACAGATTGAAAGTCAGGAAATGTAAATGTTGTAAAAATTAGAGAAAATGTAAATATTGTAAATAAAAATCCAAATTCTAAAGATGATGTTCCAAATGAATCTGACCAGAATGTATTTAACTTACAGGATGTTTTTACTTCCCAGACCAAGAAGAAAATAATGAAAATTTATCAATTGCTCGGGTCATTGATGAAAACCCTAGCCTCAGTTTTGAGTGACTAAATACCGCCTGTTGAAACGCAAAATATACAAACACGTAAACGCACAAAAAAAGGCACCAAGTTGACGCAGCTTTTTTTGGAAGATAAAGAAGTGAGAAAATGCAAGAATGTTAGGAAAGGCGTACTACGGTAAGAAAAGAAATTCAGAAGGGACCTGGAAATAAGATGTGTATAGGAAAGAAAAAAATGAAACTTCGATGCAAATATAAAAAAAAAGAAAATAGTTTTATTATTTTTAAACACTCGTTCTTCATGAAGACTGAGAGAAAACAATTCTCATCATTGTTTGCAAATTAAATGGGAAGCAAAAATACTGTGTACAGTTTTTAACAAGAAATATTTTAACTAAAAGGCCACGAGACCGAAAAAACCACGAGAAAAGTAGAAGAAAATATTGATAACAATACTGCCTCGAAAAGGGGGATTCTACCGTAGTAAGAGTTTGTAAGACAATGTTCTTAAATACTTTATCTGTTGGATAATAGACTGATAATGATGAAGATGCCAGATTGTCTGAAGAACAGGAGGAGGAAGAATCTATCATGGATAATCCTGATTTAGCACTTCCTGCCAAAAAACTGCAGAAACCTAAAGAAGCACAAATTCTTGACTAGTTTTTGCTAGTATGCCCAAAGTTGAATCATACTATTGCAGAAAAAATTCCTCCAAAATGTAATTTGAACCAAATTTCACATCAAAAAGGCAGTTGTACTGCTTCTATAATAACGACTCATGCCAACAAAAAAATGTTAAACCTTTTTTTTCTCTTATTGAAAATTTTCTAATACTTTTGAAGACCAAAACCTAAGTCTCTTTAGACCTAAAAAAGATGAGTGTGATACCTGCGTTTCTTTTAGAATTGGAAACTTAGAAAATGATAATTATGAGAATAAGATTGAAAGGAAAGAAAGCGCAAGGAGGGAGATAGAGAAGGATAAGGAGGGTGACAGTTGTTTATCTCTTACCATGGACTTACAAGCTTTGCTATTATGCCCTACATCAAATGCTTCAAACCTTTACTATAAGATAAAATTATCAGTTCACAATTTCACAATTTATATCCTCAAAAAAAAAGTTGGTTTCTGCTTTCTATGGAACGAAGAGACCGAGAGAGGGTTAGAGGCAAATATTTTGCTAGCATAAAATTTCAAATTTTGTGCTGTCTCAATTTTCCTTACCAGAATCAGCAGACAAAATTGGATGCTGATATCAAAATCGTAATTCAGTTCTGCGAAATGAATGCCCTTCTTTATATGGCAATGGCAAAAAATGTTATTGAACAAAAATATTTTAAAAAAGGGCACACCCAGATGGTGGCGGACTTGATACACGCTACGAATGAACATAAATTTAAAAACATAAAAATTAATGTGCCTGCAGACTACATTGTAGTGTCCAAGGAGGCAAGAAAGTTACCAATGGCCTATTCTGTGTAATATCTACATCATGATTATTTTAGAAATTTCGTAAAATATTATTTTATAAAAGTATTAGACCTGGTAAGGTTGTAGGAGCTCCACGAGATGTAGATGTGAGAACCTTTCGCTACCTTCCTTGAATGTAGCATTCAGTACAAACTCAACTTTGTGGACGAATATGTTAACATTTCCGTTCAAAAAACAATCAGACTATTCCCATGGACTTCCAAGATTCTACCCATTCTATAATGGAAGGCTCAGCACCAAAAAAAGATTTGATAATCTGCAAACTTTAAAAGTAACGTCTGAAAAATAATATCATTCATTTTATAACATTCCATTTACTTAAAAAAGGTGCCATTGTAGAGTACTGAAGCTTTGATTTCAAATATTACAACAGACTTTTTCCTAATGAAATACATTAGGTTTAAAATATATTTTATTAAGTTAATGTTATGCTTTGAGAAAAACATGCATCTCCAAAACCCTTAACTAAAATTCTTATTGAAACAAAGTTTTTTTAATAAACATGCAAACTAATTTCAAATGATATCATGGGTTTTTATAATTATAAAACAGTTTTTTTCTATGCTGAAAACTTTACCGTATGGGAGTTTTAGTATGACGATATAATTAAAAAAAAGATAATAATTTAGTTTCTGTAGTTATCACCATATTTTCTACTTCATGTCACGGTAGTAATTTATAACATGCCTTTATATTGTTTAATATGGTTCTACTGAAAAGCCTTTTGTGTTCCTCCAACGCGAAGCTAATTACCTATCTACATACTTAACACGATTTTTCGAAAACACATTAACCAATTGGACTCTTGAGTTACATTCTAGTATTGTGTCAAAAATTATTTTACACTAACTTTAATAAAAACTGCTAAAGCTTAATATCTGCACATTATTATCTTCTTACAGCACATTATTAAAGCTTAATATTCATGCACAATATCTCAATATAATATAATAAATAACTTAATGACTGTAATATCTTAAAGTAATGTAGTAAAGAGGTAAAAAATGCAATATCTTAATATAATGTAATAAATAAACATATAATACCTTAACATAATAATCACAATTATCTTGACACAAAACAATATGTTTGATTGTGATTAATATGTTCTGACTTTAATTCCTTACTTATAACATTGCTGGAATGAATGTCATATAATCGGATTTAAAAGGAGTTTAGTGTGCATAGAATAAAACTGATAAAGATAACTTTCCAATGTTATTTTCTCGTGATGTGAAAAATGATTATAAAGATGGAATATCTGGACTCAATAAAAACTATTTTCATAGATTTGTTTTTCAGCAAATGAAAGCTGCGAGAAAAGTCATTTAAGTTCGCTCTTCAGTATTAGAACTTCCATAGAACCGGGGAATTTTGTTGAACAAAATATAACTATGTTATCTTGAGCAAGGTCTATTAGCAATTAAAAGTTTCATAAAAAGAATAAAGTACCTCGTCATACCTTTTAAATGCAAAGAAAGAATCGTAGTTATCTAATAAGAAATTGAAGAATCCTCAAAGTGCGAAACTTTTGAAAGAAAATTGAAATGATAAATAGTGTCTAATACATTTTTTTCCATAAAAAGTGTTCTGTTCTTTCCTTCTATGGGTGCCGGCGTCAAGTGATCTTAGAAGTTGTTACGTTCGAATCAGGTGAAAATTCATTTCCGAGCAATCGCCGACTGCTTTCAAAGCTTAAACGTTCTTTTTTTTCAGGACTAACATTCGGTAAAATAACTTTTCCAATTTAATCTCTCAATCCCAATGCAGTCAGAAACAAATGACTTTCACTGACACAATCAGAACGCTATGAAGAGGGTGAAATTGACAAAACCGATCAATAACTGGAGTTAGGGTAAATATATAACTGAAAGAATTCCATTTCGAATTCTCAGAAAAGTAGCAAAATGTTGCTTTAACACAACATATATTTCAAAAGTATTTAATTAAAAGTAGCTGCATGAAGTGACAGAATTTAAAATGAAGGTCTTGGGAAATCCGTTTTAGTCTCATACCCGAGAGCAGAAAGTGCTCAGAACTGCAACGTACGTTGCAGAACAATTTTTCCTTCATTTTATCAAAATTCTGGCCGATTTTTTTTAAACTATAAGTTGCGATGTTCTGCTGTGCAATGCGCGCTCTTTGCTACACTTTTTTTTCTTCTCTAGTTACGGAACAACCTCCCTACACCGTCCTATTACCGCAAGCACTTTATAAATAACACGCACTTAAAATCTCTCCCCATGCTGGTGTGGTAGGTTGTTGAATTAACGTCGCAATCTGGAACAAGAATCAAGTAAGTGAACTGTAGTAAACAATCGAAACACAAATCAGTAAAGTGAAATACTAATTGATTATTTAATATTTGTGTGTTACTTGAGTTCCATTTTGTGATTATAATTTAACCGTAGAAGATTTTCGAGGGAATTTGTTAAGAATTGGTTAATTTCTTTAAGGACGACATACCTCGTCCAAGAACTGATCCATATCTTTATGGACGAGGTACCTCGTCCAAGATCTAGTCAATTTCTTTAAGGACGAAATACCTCGTCCAAGAGCGAGTTAGATTATTTAAGGACAAGATACCTAGTTCAAGAGCTGGTCAATTTATTTAAGCACGAGATATCTCTGAACGTCCAATATCTCGTCCAAGAGCTGGGCAATTTATTTAAGGACAAGATATCTCGTCCAAGAGCTGGTCAATTTCTTCAAAGATGAGATACCTTGTCCAAGATCTGGCCAATTTATTTAAGGATAAGATACCTCATCCAAGAGCTTGTCAATTTCCTTTTAGACGAGATAACTCGTCCAAGAACTGGACAATTTCTTTGAAAGATACCTTGTGCAAGAGCTGGTCAATTTCATTAGGGACGATATATCTCGTCCAAGAGCTGGTGAATTTCTCTAGGGACGACATATCTCGTCCAATAGCTGGTCAATTTCTTTATGTACGAGATATATCGTCGAGACAAAATTTCCCTTTTACTCCAAGGGGAATTAAGATCCCAGAAGGAAAAACAAATTGTCCCTTGTACAGAACTGGTGAGACAGTTTGGAGTAGGTTTTTGCACCAGAGGTCGGACCCTATAGGACCATTTTATACGAGAGGAAAAACCACCACACAGGATGGTTAAAATAAAAGTACTACGTTACCCATTTCAGTCGTTATTTTGGTAGACAACGCATGGATTATCTCAGAAAGTTGAGCGGAAGTTTTCCTAATAAATATTTATCTTGTATATTGATTTTTTGTATATTCGAATCAAATATTACCTAATTTTAAAACATCAACCTATTTTTCTGTATGGTTTAGTACGGAGAGTACATAAATACCAAGTAAAGTTCCATTGTGATACATTGTATACTTTAAGAGAAATACACTATATAACAAAAAAGTCGATGCACCAAGGAGTTGTGCCGGGCCATCAACTTGGAACGGTGCTGACTGGGGACGTATAGTTAGTCATAAGTCCCGTTTCTGACTGTGTCCTGACGACAGCTGCAGACGAGTCTGGAGACGCCCAGGGCAGCGTGTGGATCCTGCCCTTACTATCGTACGCCACACATGCCCACAACATGGCGTTATGGTCTGGGGTGCCATCTACTTTGATAGCCGGATTCCTTTGGTAGTCATTTCTGGTACACTTACAGCACAACGGTTCGTAGATGACATTCTATGACCGGTTGTGTTATCGTTCCTTTTGCGACACACCGGACTTAATTTTCAACAAGATAAGCCCGGCCGCACACGGCACGTGTTGCTATGAATCGTCTTCAAGCTTTTCCAACACTTCCTTGGCCAGCTAGGTCTCTTGATCTCTCTCCCATAGAGCAAATTTGGGACGTTATGGGAAGGCGATTGCAACCATTTCGGAAAGTTGACCCTTAAGCCCGACAGTTGGAGACAATTGGGCAAGAAATTTAGGATAGAAGGATACCATCCGGGAACTTTATCAGTCCATGCCACGCTGCATGACAGCTTGCATCCAGGCCAAAGGTGGACCAACGCCTTATTGTCTTCCTCCCTTTGTAACGGCCAAACTCTGAACTAAATCATTTAATTGTTCTGAAATTTCAATCGTTTGTTTTTCTATGTATGATCTTCACATCCATTAACTTCTATCGCAATCGGACAACTCCTTCTAGGTGCGTCGATTTTTTTGCTATAGAATGTATTGACGGAATTTGGATGCTTTTCTCCTGATTTGAACTCTTAAAGGCACCCCCTCGGAACATGCAATGTTGGGACAAGGAGTTAAGAATAGTTGGAGCAAGAATACTCAGAAGATTACACGTTACTCCAGAATAGAACCTAGACCACGTCAGGCAGTCCACTAATCTCCGATGTATATTTAGCCTCAGACAATCTAACGTCAAGAATGCTAGACAATGACCTTTTTATGAAATAGACCAAGCGTGTGGGCAGAATTGCTAACGAAAGGTCTCAGAAGGGTAAGTCATGCGGACTTATGAATCGAATTGGTCAGGTTTGCGCTATCGAAGCGCATACCAGTGTTTTTAATCACGCTGGATAATCACTTTAACCAATCAATAATTTGTTTCCATTAGGATGCATGCTTTTTTCTCACAACCACGTGTCAGATCTTTACACCGATAGTGCCAACTCAGGTGTTGCTACGTCATCTGACCGTGATTCAAAATTACGAGGTGTTGTCCTTGGATCTTTCCCTTAAGGGACTGATCCCGGACCGTCGTCAATAGCCCGTTGTGTTGCTCTAGTTACGAGGTTAATTAAAAAATTACCAATTACCTTACATTGATCGACCCGATAGTTGGTAATTTTTATTAATTAACGTCATACTAGAGCAACACAACGGGCTATTGACGAACGGTCCGGGATCAATACACTGAGGGAAAGATCCGAGAACAACACCACGTAATTTTGAACCACGGTCATATGACGAGGCAACACCTGAGCTGGCATCCCACTCTCAAAACTTCCACTCCAACCCAACGTAAGGGCTTTTAGTTTGGTAATTTTAATTAACGTCGTACTAGAGCAACAAAACGGGCTATTGACGACGGTACGGGATCAGTCCCTTAAGGGAAAGATCCGAGGACAACACCTCGTAATTTTGAACCATTGTCAGATGACGAAGCAACACCTCACTCTCCAAACTTCCACACCAACCCAACGTGAGGACTTTCAGCCACGACAGATATAAGGTGCACCAGCCGCCTCTACACAACACGCTTACAAGCATCCATGCCCGGATCCGGATGTGAACCAGGAACCTTCTGACCTAGAAGCTAACACCTTAACCACCAGAACGATTGGTCGGCCCGATCGACCCGAAGAAATAGCATACAGTTGCGCGCATATACTCTTGTCTATTTCATTAGAGGTAAGTTAATTTTAATTAACGTCGTACTAGAGCAATACAACAGGCTATTGACGAGTATTTCATTAAAAGATCAATGACTATAACTAGGCATTTTCTTATACGTTAAGCCACCAATACAATTTTGTCAATGGGCAGTTGCCAGATGTTGCCTCGTCATCTGACCGTGGTTCAAAATTACGTGGTGTTGTCCTAGGAACTTTACTTCGGGGGATCCATCCCAGACTGTCGTCAATAGCCCGTTATGTTGCTCCAATACGACGTTAATTAAATACCTACCTGCCTACCAATGGGCAGTTCAGGAAATCATAAAGTAAAGACACGGTCAATGCCCGACCCCACTTTCAACTTCATGACCCCCCCCCCTCCCCTACCGCAATTCTAGCGTGTTTTGTTTTAAAGCCTTGGTGAACCATGCCAAGGTTTCCGATTCTGGTGGGTTCTGATTTACTTTGTTGATTAGTATATGACTTGCTAGCGATTTCAACTTTGTCACGGGCAAAGACTATATGATTTTTTTCTATTTTCACGATCGATAAAGATAGAGTGAAAATTTCATCGGAAGTTCAATCTGCGGAACTCATTCTTAAAATTATTGTTTTATCTTTTTAATGTTTAATAATCAGTAAGATTTAATGTGCCCAGCACGATTTTGAAATTTTAATCTGACATATTTGTAATTCATTTATTGGCATCACTGCGTTGCTTGTGATGTTGGTTTGCGAAGCAAACCAAATGGGAATGCGGTACAATCACCGGGGTTGTCGAGCGTTAGCAAGCAGTGTTCACACCTGACCCCACGAAAAAAAATGTCACGCGCAACGCCGTGCTGGCCACGCAGTGGCTATTATACTTATAAAATCAATTCTGATCAAAGTAGTGCTATCATTTAATACGAGAGTATTTGAAACAACACTTGGAAACGAAAAATACATTGCAAGCTTACAGTAAATTTTTCACTTTTGTAACATTGCCAGAAGTTGTAACATGTCACTGATTGTTTGGTGACGTGTTAATTTTGTAAAATTTTAAAGCATTACTTTTAAATTTCGAATTTATGTCTGTTTGTTATATAACGTCTGCTTCGTCGATTTCCAATGTATATGTCAACTGTGTACCGCTAGACTGGTAATTTACCAAGCTATTTTCGTTTTCAAACTCACAAAACTAAACGTGCATTTTAATTGCAGGTGAAATATGCCTAGTTGAAGGTCGGTTGAAGACACACTGTTCTTAGCTTTGTTAACCTTATTCTAGCTTAGCTAACCTTATTCTAGCTTAGCTTTGTTAACCTTAGCTTAGCTAAATACCTAACCCGACAACAATACACATCACCCACCATCCAGTTTGATCCCAGTGACCCAATTCAGTGGGGGAAATACTCGGAATAGATGTTTCCGGAAACGAGGGATTTTAGAAACCGCTGACAGCAGCAGTAACAGCAGAACGAGGCTGGGTTTGCTGCTTCCGAAGTATCCATCTAATAGGGATTAATGCCCACGAGGAATTGGTTAGTTCTCCCTTGCGAAATAAACACCACAGCAGGGAAGCGTTCACTGCAATCGCTGAATTCCGCGTAAAATGCCACTGTTTCTACTCTTATCGGCAATAAAATACAGCTATATCGTTTATTTCGGGATTGGATGCCTTGAGTTTCAATGGCGGTGTCTTGTGCTAGGTTATGTGAATTGAAAGTGTGAAAAGGACTCAGAGGCTTTGTTTTAGTGTGACTCTTCAATTGCGTTTTCTAGGGGGAACGTTGGGGTTTTTCACAGAAATGATCATTGCTGACACTTTGGAAGGAACAATTCATTTTTATGGAAGGTGGGACAGATAGGAAGACATAAAAACAAGGGCCATAATAAATTTGTGAATGTAAATACGTACAAGGTGGTTTCTTAGGTAAAGGTCCATTTTGGAATAATTTTTTAAATAAAATTTATTATTATTTTACATATTATTTACTCTTTCTGGTCGGGCCACCAATACGGGCTCTGGACAACTCGATTTGTTTATTTTCTCCGTGCTTCTTTTCGACATCATTGGACGGGAAGCGTAAAGAAGCAGCCATTATTGGGATAAGGAAATCCAAGGTGAATTATTGCACGACATCTTCATCCACGCAGAGCAACTGTCTGTTGTATAATTTCAAGTAGAGGCCTTATTGGATCATTTCTTGTCGATGAGCTCGTTAAAATGAGGTTACTGTTAATTTTGAGCGATATTGTGCTCTGTGGCGAAATTTCTTACTGCCTGAAATCGATCAACAAAAGGTGAACTGCACTTGTGGTTTCAACAAGATGAAGCAGCATGTCATACGGCTCGTGCAACAATACGAATTATAAAAGACACATTTCCTGGTCGAGGAAGGTATTTCATTAACGTCGTACTCGAGCAACACAACGGGCTATTGGTTTACGGTTCGAGATCAAACCCGAATATTTCCTGATGGAATCATACCAAAATAGGGTGATGTCGATTGGCCCATCGTTCCACTGATTTGACCGCGACTGATTTTGTTTCGTTATGGTTGCTTAAAGAAACGAGTCTACTCTAACAAGCTGACGACTATTCAATAGCTTAGCAACACATTCGCGAAGAAATTGAACAAATCGGTACACGGAAATGTGCTAAAACGTAATGGAAAGCGATCGACATAGATCATATTTGTAGAGCGGTTGAAGGCAGTCATTTGGTCGTTGTCACATTCCATAAATAATATAACAGGAAGATGTTATGGATGAGGAGGTCGTTCATTTGGATTTATTTTCTTGTCCCCAATAACCGCTGTTCTCTTTGTTTCCGTATCCAATGATGTCGAAATGAAGAGGGGCGAAAATTAACTCAACTAGTGGTCGAAAGAACCAGCACGCAACAAAAGACGATTAACTGACAAAAATTGAGTTAAAAGCATGAAACTGAGAGTTAATTTTAACTTAAAAGTTTTTTTACAAAAAAATGGCGCCCTTAGATACACTCTGGTATTGATAAAATTTAAATAAAGATCTTTAGTAAACCAAAACAGTTAATAAACGTTATTACTAGATGTCATAACAGGATTCAAAGAAAGTCATATATATCAACAAATATATTAAAGTGGGTACTCTTATTGTCGTGAATGGTTTCTCAGAAAGTCTACCCATATTAGAGTGTTTAAGGATAAACAATGAAAATGTCTCCACCGTCAAATTGACGCGAAACGGTTCTGTCTATCAGTTTTTTTGGGAGAAGCGTTCACCAACGTCTATTTTGATATTAGGTTTTAATATGTCTTTAAAAATTCGGTTTTAATCAAGATTACGCATTTTCTGGTCGCTATGAAATTTGTACCGGCTACCTATGGATGCGACATCGACAACAAAACATTGATGTTCAAAATTAAAACATTGGTGTTCAAAATTAAAACATTGATGTTCAAAATTAAAATATTGATGTTCAAAATTAAAGCATCGATGTTCAAAATTAAAACATTGGTGTTCAAAATTAAAACATTGATGTTCAAAATTAAAACATTGAAGTTCAAAATTAAAACATTGATGTTCAAAATGAAAACATTGATGTTCAAAATTAAAACATTGATGCTCAAATTAAAACATCGATGTCTATAATACATCGCCCAAAAACCATCGATGTTTTTAAATATCAGTGTAATTAAACTTTCCCCCTCATTTTTTAAAGCTGGTTTAGTAACCTCAAACATTAATGGTCGCCGGGGGTTGGAGATTTAATTTGTCATTTGCTGTGTTTATTATTTATAATTAAGATTTTTTTTTTAAACTGTTGAAACAAAGTTAAAAAAAATAATAAGTACCATTAACAAATCTTTTATTTTAAAATTCAATAGTATAAAAGAAAATAATATTTACAACAATTTGACATAGGTACTACTAATTATAATTATAATTAGTTAGGTACATAGTAAAATTATCGTTAGTTCTTATTAATTATTTATCAACTTATGGAGGGGGGAACTTAACAAACTTATTTTTTATTTACTATAAATAAAACGCATTATGTATAAAAAATATATTATAATTATTATATATAATAATATTATATAAAAGATATATTATATAAAACATATATTATATAAAAGATATATTATATAAAAGATATATTATATAAAAAATATATTATATAAAAAATATATTATAACGGCTTTCGGCTATGAGACTTAAGGTGCACCAGTCTCACACCTTAACCACCAGACCGGTTGGTCTGCCCCATTTATTTAGAACTTAGTACTTCGTATGATTGTACTTTTATATTTTTGGACGACTCATCGAACACTTAGACACGGGTCCTGAACTTAATGGTCTTGATTACATTATTGAGAAATGTTAGAATGTAAGAAGGCTGCACTGTCAAACACTTGGCATTTGTAAATAAATCAATAGTTCTCTTTCCTATGGAATAGAATAGAAGTCTTTAGGTTCGATATACTGTTTCGAAGAATAGGTAGGTAGGTGGCTGAATTATACGTCGCGCTAGAACATCACAACGGGATATTTGTGACGAGATTCGGGATCAGCCCCAAGGGAAAGATCCGAGGACGCCTCGTAATTTTGAACCACGTTTAGATGATGAATTCTAGCCTGAGCAGAGAGAGGCATTTGAGGCCACTACAGATTTAATGTGCACCATCCCTGAGTATACGAGGGTGGGTATATCGAGTTTCAAACTCGAAACCCACTCGTTGGAGATCGCTTACTCTGTCATCCGGGCTACCACTACTCTGCTGTTCTTAAGGAATAATTGGAATTGATAATACTACTGCGATGTAAAAGATCGTAAGCAAGGCATACTTTAGAATGTATACAACTTTTAATTTACTAGCGACAGTCATCTATAAAGCAAAGCGCCGACCAACCGACATAGTGGTTAAGCTGTTAGCCTCTAGATAAGAAGGTTCCTGGTTCGAATCCTGGTCCGGGCATGGATGTTTATAAGCGTATGGTGTAGAGGCGGCTGGTTCACCTTAAATCTGTCGTGGCCGAAAGTCCTCATGTTGGGTTGGCGTGGAAGTTTGGAGTGTGTGTTGCTTCGACACAGGTGTTGCTTCGTTATCTGACCGAGGTTCAAATTTACGAGGTGTTGTCCTCGTATCTTTCCCCTAAGGGACTGATCCCAGACCGTCGTCAATAGCCCGTTGTGTTGCTCTAGTACGACGTTAACTAAAAATTACCACTATAAAGCCAAGCAAATATATACTTAACTGTTAAATACCAAAATAATAGAGTAATTGCCAATATATAAATGAGCTTTCTACTTTTCTCAACATGCCTTACAAATCAATAGAAGCATCAATACGAATATTGTTAGACCAACCGTAAAATGAGCAAACTGAACTACAAAACAACCTGTCGGCCTTCACACCATTAAAATGTTCCCACTGCGAGAATTTTAACGTGTAAAATGTCAATTTTGAAAAAAAAGGCGGAGCATAGCTTATTCTAAAAGTGGAATACCGCACCGATTTTGTATGAAAAGTTGTTGCGATGAAGAAGACAATCGTAACGAAGGCATGTTTTTGAAAGGACATACTTGTATTTCATCAATGACAGTCACCTGGAAAGCAAATATGTACTTAACTATTTGACGCAAAAATAATACAAAATAATTGCCCAGAAATAAACTTGTTTTGTTCCTTTTCTCAACATACCTCACAAATCGATAGAAGCATCGATACGAATATTGTTAGATCAACCGTAAAACGAGCAGATTGAACTACAAAACAACTTGTCCGCCTTCTTCACAAATCATTGAACCGTCTCCACTGCGAGATTTATACCGAAGAAAACGTCAAATCTGAAAAGTAAGACGACCAAGATCTCATTCCAGAATTGGAATACAGCAACGATTTTCAATAAGCATGTCAGACATCATACTCCGTGACACCAAACCGGAAGCGAGGGGTGGAGACGACGTCCCCACGTTCTCTTGGGGGCACTGGAGAACGTTTTCCAGAATTGCTGAAGTCGAGGGGGCTGATTCGGGATGGCGCCAAGAACGATCGAAGCATTGGTACGCATGTTCATCGAATCGATTGCTCGTATCTGTGGAATGTCTGTGTCAGGTTCTCTACTTAATTCGAAAAGGTCTTTGAACTTTTTCGGAATTAAAACAATTTCTCTTTGGAGTTAGTTCTATGGGGTGCTAAATTCGCGCAATAATATCCAAACTCCTACTTAAGTAAATAGAATTAATAGTCACAGCAAGATGAGAAAAAAGACGCAAGTTCTGCGTTTCGTAGGTGGAAAATAATAATGTCTGCCAAGCATCTGACAGGAATTGAATTTCTCAATCGTTTTTCAGTGTTAGGTGATTAGGAAGGTTTTCTAGCTATAGGTAATTAAAAGTGTTTATCATAGCACAAAGGATACAGTTTAATGTCAAAGATTGAATAGATGAAAGTTCAATCTATTCCAATCGTAGCAGTTTAGTTGTTTTTTATTTTCCTGAAAAGTAAATCGGAAGTTATTAGAAATAGAGGATTTTGTTCACTTGAGCTTTTCTTTCAAAAAAATTCATTCAAACGTGAAACATACCGGATTGTATTTGAGCCGACCAACCGGTATAGTGGTTAAGGTGTTAGCCTCTAGATCGGAAGGTTCCCGGTTCAAATCCGGGTCCGGGCATGGATGTTTGTAAACGTATGGTGTAGAGGCGGTTGGTGCACCTTAAATCTGTCGTGGCCGAAAGTCCTCACGTTGGGTTGGCGTGGAAGTTTGGAGAGTGGAGTGCCAGCTCAGGTGTTGCTTCGTCACCTGACCGTGGTTCAAAATTACGAGGTGTTGTCCTCGGATCTTTCCCTTAAGGGACTGATCCCGGACCGTCGTCAATAGCCCATTGTGTTGCTCTAGTACGACGTTAACTAAAATTACCATTACCATTACCGGATTGTATTTGTTTTATTTATATTTGCACAGAAATTCACTTAAATTTTGTTTGTTTTATAATCAACTGCGCTTCAAGAGCCCCGGTTGGAAGAGTAGCGAATTAACAACCGAAGGGTTGGGGTTCGAAACTTGATTTGCCGACCAACCGGTATAGTGGTTAAGGTGTTAGCCTCTAGATCGGAAGGTTCCTGGTTCGAATCCGGGCCCGGGCATGGATGTTTGTAAGCGTATCGTGTAGAGGCGGCTGGTGCAGCTTAAATCTGTCGTGGCCGAAAGTCCTCACGTTGGGTTGGCGTGGAAGTTTGGAGAGTGGGATGCCAGCTCAGGTGTTGCTTCGTCATCTGACCGTGGTTCAAAATTACGAGGTGTTGTCCTCGGATCTTTCCCTTAAGGGACTGATCCCGGACCGTCGTCAATAGCCCGTTGTGTTGCTCTAGTACGACGTTAACAAAATTACCATCGAAACTTGATTCAACCCAACACCGTCTTGTAAGTGGGGATAGTGCACGTTAAACCTGTCCTCAAGTCAATCTTTAAATGACTTCACGTTGGTGTAGTGTGGAAATTTGGAGAGTGGGGTGTCAGCTCAGTCATCTGACTATGGTTCATAATTACGAGGTGTCTTTCTATTCGGGATTGGTCCCTGACTGTAGCCAATAGAACGTTGTGTTGCTCCAGTGCGACGTTAATTCAACTACCTATCTACTGCGCATAAACCTTCCTTCAACAATAACTAGCCCTTACTTTCTGTAATAAATAATAATAATTTGATTTGAATTCAAACATATTAACCATATTCCAACAAAGAAAATTGCGTTCGCGGCCTTATTTTCATTAAATGTCAAATGCTCTCTTATTTTGGATATTTTTTCATCAACAACTCCATTTGAATTTTTTTAGAAATTGTGAAGGCATTTGAAAGATTAGCGCTACGAAGAAAATAAACTTACCCCATAAAGACAACTGAATAAAAAAGATTTAAGGATTTCCATTAAAAAAAGATTTTATACAAGGATCTTCGGATTTTATTTAGTATTTATTTATTAACATGTATTTGCGTCTTAGTGAGAAAAAAAAATTAGAAAATTGTTCACATTTCAAACACAGTAATGCTTGGAGTACCGGAATACATTTCGTTTTTGGTGTGTACAGGTTTCAAGGACATGATGTACTATAGTAGTATTATTTTCACATGGAGTTTACTGTCTTTGGTAAACATGAAAATCGCTCTCCCGAAATTCCCAACTATCATTTGCTGCTTTCATCTCATTATATTCCCAATCCTTCCTTTTTCCTTTTCAAGACATTTTTACGTAATATTGTCTTGTGCTTGGAACAGTTTGGCCAGGTTTGATAGTTATGTCATAAAACCCAAACAATCGACAAGCTTTCAGTTACATTTCTCGCTACTACTTTTTTACACGCTATAGCGAAAAAAAAATGTAATTAGATAAATGTAACTCCTTTCATAGAAGCAAGAAACGTAGTTTTGGTTCAATCCAACCAAACATTCAAATATTCATTTCTAATTAGCCCTAACATATCAAATAAAATAAGCAATAAAAAAAGTAATCGATTTCAACATGTTCATCGAAGCTGTTTTCCCTGTCCCAAATTCTTTTTAGAAGCATACGAATTTCACAGAGTTTTGATGATGTTTTGATAATAAATATCGAACTAGGTAATTAAAAATGTCAATCCTTTTAATTAGACTATTTAAAATTCTATTCATGAAAGTCATTGACACATTGTCTAGATTTTCAGAGTACTTTGCATTTTTAATCCCAATGCCTTCCAGGAAACAAAGCGAACGGTAAAGTCCCTGTCATCTCTAATCCCCAGCAGTTCCATGACCTGAATTGTAGCACGCGTGACCTTCCTATGCCGATTTAATCCCTAGCAGCCTTCCGAGAATTCCCGTTAGGTCTCCACCAAAAATCCTATTGAATGTTTTGCATTTAAAATGGTTTGGTGTCTTAAAAAATGACTTTACAGGTGACTGAAACACTGCATTAGTGAGAATATGCTTAAGCACTCGGAGCACAGTTGAAGATTATGTGTTTTCCCATTATCTTAGTCGGTGATTATTGTTGTTTACAGCCAGTGGTTCGTGCAAGTGTTCTAACAGTTTTAAAATAATTGTAAGCACAGGGGGTTAATGTTTATTACATACAGTAGCAAAAACAATTATTAGTTTCTTCTCATTTCACCAATCGGTGTTCGTTCTCTTTCTCAGAGCATTTGCTCCGTTTGAAATTGCAAGTGTCTGTTTTGTTAAGGAGCGAGAGCAATCGTTCTGTTGTCCGTTTGGAGATGAGTATACCGTTTTTGTTTCTTGTCTGTTAATAAATATTGTTTCTAGTCACGAGATTTGATTTGATTCTTATATAACTGACTAATAAGTTGCTACAATACTAAAATAAAGGTTACCTCATCTTTATATTAGAAGTATTGAATATATATATATATATATATATATATATATATATATATATATATATATATAATAACATCCGGACACAGTTGGATATCAGATGTAAATTGGGACTCAGAAAGCAGGCGAAGTTAAACAAAAGGTCTTTATTGAAACATCATCGTGGCAGTTTCCCCAGCAGGAAGGGAACTAGGTCATGTTACATCGTTATTGAATGGTACTGATCAGAAAGAGAGGGATTACAGGCGTGCAACGATATTTAAATGGGGATTTACTGAAGAGATGATAAAAGGGTTTTTCCCTATAACGGCATATTACGTCACGTATTAGGGTGTGACAAATGACTCTTATTGGCTCAATGCTTCTAGACAGAGGACGTTCAAAGTCTGACAGTGAATTCGACCTGTCTACAGGGGACAAAAGGGATTTAGTATTACCAAAACTTTAGAAGTCTTACATCATCTTTGAAAATAACATAAACCTTGCTTTACAGAAACATTAAGAATTCAGAGATTATTAATATAAAATTATTTATATATATATAGGTCAACATATCATTGTTTGATTCGAAGCTTGAAATAGATGACGGTGCATCAGTTTAAGAGAACAAACTTGAGAAAGTATTTTCGATTCGGACACATTTTGTAGTCGCATTTCGCGAATTCCCTTGTTGACTATTTGATCACTTGATATCTCCAGAAACAAAAACTTTTGAAACCAAGAAGAATCCTGAATAACAACCTGTTTTTGCTTTTTATTTTCCGACTTCTGAATTTTATATTTTCCCATTTATATATTCAAACGATAACGATCTTCGACTTCTAAAAATACCGATTTGTATCCATCTATCTAGATATGTTTTTCCAACGTACGTGACTCAGAAACAGTCGTTATTTGCATATTGGCTAAGGGTTGCAAAGAATATATACAATATGAAATCGACTGTTTGGGGATTCACTTGCAAATTTCGTCGCTTAATTTAAATAAGCTTAGTTTGAGTTATGGAGTATATAACATTACAAAAAATACTAGGAAGAGCTTGCTACTCCAATAAAATTCTACTAAAGTCTGATTACAGAGAGCAATATGAAATATGGAAGTTAGAAATCAGCGCTGAAAGATAATATCTATATATATATTTCTCTTACGTGGCACGCAAAAAAGACGTTATTTGTTACCGCGTTTTGGCAACATTGTGCGATTGTTTGGTCACTAGGAGCCTCGCGCCTCATTTGAATCTATAACGTTATCGCGGATGAAATTTTATTGAAAAAAATGAATTTTAGACGAGCTGTTGCGGTTTGTAATAGAAATCTAAGAAAGCGGAGGATCTTTTCAGGGCTATTTAAAAAACGTTCCTTTTCAAGGCTAACAATTATAGTACAACAAGACGCATGCACTACAACTTTCGACAACAAACTCAGTCAAAAAGTGTATGGGTGGCTCGAGTACTGGGGAAATGTACACACAAACAACATGCTGGGTATTCAATTTCCAAAGCAGCGTTCACATTGCGAGTAAAAATTTGCTCAAAGTTTTCATTTAAATTCTGATTCCAGAGGTACTGTATATATCTTTTATGTAATACAACAAATTTAGATTTGAAAAATATTTTTTTGGAGTATCTTATTTTGTAAACAATCCCTTCTGCTAGGACACGTGTCTTCATTGATGCGAGCGAAGCGAGCATATGTTCGCGCAGCGAACCAATGAGAATTGCGAAGCAAACCTCCGGGGGTTGGCGAGCGTTAGCGAGCAGGGGGCGGGCCCCCTAGTGAACGAAAATGCACTACTGTTTGTAAAAATTGCATCACTACGAAAGAATCATCAGAAATAAATTAAATTTATTCCACGTATACTTATAGTGGTTTAAATAAACGATCAAATTTACAGATCAATAAAACAAAAATAATGCCGAAAATCATTATCTCATGCAGCCGCCACGCGCAGCGATGGAGCCTGTATGCGTCGTGACATCGAATCATACAGGTTCTGAATGTCATGCTGAGGAATGGTATTCCATATGGCCTCTATCTGATCCCAAAGTTCATCCGTACCCTATGCCCGTCTAGCTGTACGAGGGAGTCGCCAAAAGATGTAAATCCCAGGTTTACTCAATGGGCATCCTCTCCAACATTGGTAACCCAGTCATCAGTAGCACTTCTTACCGATATATTACATACGACATAGTATCAATAAATTATTGTGATTAATTATTAAAATTAATAAAAAATTACTAAATAATAAAATAATTAATTAATAGTTAAAATTAATAAAAGTTACTAAATAATATAATAACTAATTAATAGTTAAAAATTAATAAAAGTTACTAAATAATAAATAAATTAATTAATTATTAGTTTAAATTATTAAATAAAATTAAACAATTATTGAATAATTAACTGAAACAAATATATTTTTAAACAATATTAAAAATTATTTAAGAAAATTATTGACTAAATATATAAGTGAATGAATCTTATTTTAAAAGTCACACAGCACAATTTTGTTGATAAAATTAATTACCTATTTATTAACATATCATCTACAATTTTTTTTGCTTTGAATAGCAAGCACTTTTTTTTAAGTATTCATTGCTTTTAGTTTGACATTGTAATAAACTTCCATATTCATTTTTGTTATGAGGAGTGACTCCAGTGTTTTAGTGTTCATTCTGGAACGAGATTCGGTTTGGTTTTGCTAAAAATTCATTTTTAAAAGTATTTTCGTCCTTTTTTGTACGAGATCCGCAGTTTTTCACTATATATCCGTAGCTCCGTAGTTTTTACCTAATTTCCGTAGCAACTACGCAAATTCCGTAACAGTCGTTGAGTCTGTCAATGCGCAACATCTCCGGGGAACGTCAGGGAATGGAAGAAGCGGAATCTGCCGTGCACTGAAGAAGGCTTGTACAACATTCCGAGCAACATGGTGACGGGCTTTGTCGATGAAATAGAGCTCTGGGAATGCGTTGCATGAGGCATAGGACCTCGGGCTCCACAACTTCCCTTCTGTTCAGGGCCCCCACAATTTGGAGTAGGCGGGTTCGCCCATAATATCCATGACGTATACCGCTAGACATTCGTCTAGTATGACGCTGAATAAGACACTCCGGGAGAAGACGTTCCCCTCTCTAGCGTCTGACGAAGTAAAGCTTCGGTTTCCTAAGAAAGCGTAGCCGTGATGTAGCGGTGGGTGACGTCACTAAAACGTTGCTTATACTAACACATGATGTTGGTTTCCTAGAGAGCGTTGTTTGTGTGAGTAAGGAAAATTATCGGAGCCGCCATTTTCATGACTGTCGTCATAGCGGTCTCAAACAGTTGGTGAACGTTTTTTCTCTTGTAGCGGTAACATTTCATTTCCTGCGCCAAATGATTCGAGCGAAGAGGAGCAAAACAAATAAACATTTTTGACTGCCATTGATTAGTTCCTTTTTGTAAAATCGGGATAGTTAAACACAGAATGAACATTTCAACGGATTTGAAATTCCTTAGTTGCTCCTATGGCACTCTACATTTTTATCGAAGCCTATTGACCTAATCAATCATTTACAGCAGTCAAACGACGGTATGCACATTTCAACGCACTTTTACAGTGCTTTTTATACACGGCTCACATGGAAATCATGTGCATTAGGTATCGATCTAACGTAAAATGTTCCGCAGATTTCAAATTCGTTGAAATTTTCAATCTATTTTTAGCGATCCCGATTTTACAAAAAAGAACTAAACAATGCCAGTCAAAAATTCTTTTATATGTTTTGCTTCCCTTCACTTTGATTGTTTGAGCGCAGGAAATGGAATCTATGATTTCTCGATAGCGAAGGTGAAATTCGTATGGGAAAAAATATAAAAGTTACAATTTAAAGATTATTTATTTTGAGAAAATCATGTTTTTAGGTTTCGATTAACTGTAAAATTTTCCGCAGATTTCAAATCCGTTGAAGTTTTTACTCTATTTTTAACAATCTAAGAGATAGAAAAAAGAACTTTATAACTCCAGTTTCAACTTTATTTGTTTTGTTCGTCCGCTGAAATCGTACCTCGGAAAATCAAACGGAAACGGAAAAAATAAATTCAGAATCTGTCATCTCTTTATACTGTTGCCATTCTAAGAAAAACAATAATAAATAAATTCCACTAAATTAATTTTAAAATGTTCTAGATTAAATTTTAAAATTAGGGCGAGAAAGAAAAATTGCAAAACATTCGGACTACCTGTGTGCCAAATCCCATTATTGTAAATGCCATAGATTCGCCAGGACAGTCCACACTTTCTTTTATAATAGTAGAGATAGAAATGTTTTAAACAAGATATGAAATGTGAGCACTTTTCCATCTGTAAGCAATTAATAAAGGTTAAAACAGATGCTATTCTATACATAAGCTAACTGATTTATTACAATAAGCGGGAGTCAATTTGTAGTACCATGTGCAACGTTCTATATCCGTGTTTTCGTCACGACGGAACTTAAAAAATATCAGAATTTAACAACCCATTGACTTGGGTACCCCGTGAAATTCCACGGATGGTTTCCACTTGTTCCCGTAAGTTATAACTTAATTAGTTAATGATTTATTTTTCGGAGTTATTTAATTATAAAGTGAAATAAATTATGCATAGCAACCGGGCTATAGAAATTGAATTTCTTTGACTATCGTTGCTATGGTTACTATATGATAACATTTCTGCGTTTGGGGATGCTGTGCAGTGTGCATGGAAACATTATTCAAAAGTGCCAACAACAAAAAAATAATGCCTCAGAACTCGTAAAAATTTCAATAACAAAATAGTTAGTTTGGGCTGATAGTTAAAAGTTCGTCTCTTTGTTCATGCGATGTAATTAGTTAAGTAGTTAATTGACCTAAATTTCTGAAAGACTTAATAAGTAACTATGAGAGTTTTTTTAGATAAATAATTTATTTTTTATTCTTAATCCAACTTACGAAATCTTAAGAGAAAAAACAAAACAAAAATATGTTTGTCAACCCAACTGTGATGTTCTTCTCTTCCAATAACCAAGCACGAGATTATAAAAATAACAATTCAATTAAACGATAAGAAGACATACAAAAACGAACATAATTTCATCCGGTGCAGTACATCGCACCTCAAAAACAAAAGCAACCTCTCTCAGCCGATCAAAATATCCGACTGCCAATTTCTCTATGGCAACCCTTCCACGCAGGGAGGTTAGTGGCCAAAAACTCTCCTAAATTGATCGCCAAGTATCACACCTACCCGCAAGGTTGTAGTTTTGTCTACAAAACAAACTTTTATCTGATAACAAAATTGGCCAACTGTTGCGATTGATTTACCAGATGAAAGTTAAATTTGTATATAAAACTCCATCTTGGCGGGAAGGTGTGATGTCTGGCCGCTGTTGGCGATCAATTTTGGAGAGTTTTTAGCGACTAATCTCCTTGCGTGGAAGGGTTGCCATGGAGAAATTGACAGTCGGATATTTGAGTCGGCTGAGAGAGGTTGCTTTTATTTTTCTTGGAACTGGAACAGTTAGTGTGTCTACTCCTTTTATTAGTTTATAGAGAAAAATCTCACCATCTCCGTTGTTTTGCACAGTAGGTGATGGACTTCTACTTCCCTGGTCCTGATCTGCTCGAATTCTAGCTAATTCAAGTTCATGTTCTCGTTGTAATCGAAGTCTTTCTTCTTTCCTTCGATATTCTGCTTCTTTCCTTCGGACTTCTGCTTCTTTCTTTCGATCATCTTCCTCTCTCCTTCAATTTTCTGCCTCTCTCCTTCAATTTTCTGCCTCTTTCCTTCGATTTTCTTCCTCTTTTCTTCGATCTGCTTCATTCTTTCGATCCTCTTCTTTCTTTCGATTTTCTATTGTTGAGGCCAAAATATATTTTACAAATTCCGCCTCTGCTAAGTATTCTTTACTATTTAACAGTTTATTTTTCAAGCCCACCAGCTTCAAGTTGCCTACAACTGGTTCACCGATTTCCCTCAAAACCGTAACAACATCTTCTTTCTTCACGGATTCAAACATCTTTAGGTCCAGATTTCGTTTTGAGTTCTTTCAATTAAGTCCAATCTCCTGGTTGCTCTGGTTCTCAAAAGAGAGCGTGTTGTGATGTTCTTCTCTCCCTATAACCAAGCACGATATGATAAAAATAACAATTTAAGTAAACGATATAAAGACATACAAAAACGAACATAATTTTATCCGGTGCAGTACATCGCACCTCAAAAGCAAAAGCAACCTCTCTCAGCCGATGCACATATCCGACTGTCAATTTCTCTATGGCAACCCTTCCACGTAGGGAGGTTAGTCGCCAAAAACTCTCCTAAATTGATAGCCAACAGCGGCCATATATCACACCAACATTAGAATTTTTCATCAAAACCTCACTTTAACTCTTATCTCTCAGAAGTAACTATAAGGTAGGACTCGCCGCTTTTGCTGACTCTTGCATAAGTCTCCTGGAGTCCACATCCTTGCTTCTGCAGTACGGAGTTTTATTTATTATTAACTTTTCCAATGGTCCGCTAAACTTCCAGGTGATTTGGCTGCACTTCCAAATAGGCACGGTCACAGGGCTTTCTCCTGCTCCTCAGATCTAGTTCTTTAGAACTTTTGTTCGGTCCACACGTCCATCTCATCCAACTGTGTATTCAAATGTTTCTGGATTACGAGTTCACTTGACTCTGAACTCTAATCAACACTAGGGATTGTAATTCGATCCGGCAGTCTGGCATCGTTTGGCTACCTACCGGATCTAGCAATATCTATCAAATCCGGTCCGGATCCGATAAACCGGAATTTAAAAAAAAAATTAAATAATCGATTCTTTAAACCCAACTTTAAAGTCGCAAAATCGTTTATAAAGAAATCGAATGTCAATTAATGGATTTTATATTTTTCAATCATCAGTTTGGAGAATTCTATTAAAAATAATAAAATAAATTACCAATAATATTTTTTGCGAAGGAAGGGAATTTACTGAAAGGAAGGAAACTTACAAAGGTTTAAAAGTACATTTAGAAACAAAACGCTGCATCAACATAATTTATGGGAATAGCCAATTAAAACGTCTTTATTGCTTTGCTGTTGCTAGAGCCATTTCCAGTTGGTCGGGGTCAACACACAAACAACAAGATACAGATCTTTTAGTACTACGTATAAAACAAACTACAAAAGTACTACGAAAAAACAAACTGATGTTTTTCGGTGTGGAAACTAGTAATACTGATCAACATCAATCGCTTAATACTTTGTACTAGTAGTTACTATAATTTATTGTTGGTGATAGATTTCCTACCTATGGATAATTATTAATAAAGTAGATTTTCTAATGCTAAGTTAAACGTTTTGTTCGTCAATTTGGAATAATATAATTTTTGTACATTCACTCAGCTGATTTTGGAAAAATACATACCGATTAGATAGACTCATTAACAAAGTACCAATCCGGCCGGATCTAGCCGTATTAAAAATCGTGCCGGATTGCAATCCAGAATCAGCACCTCTGCCACTAATAAATATGTTGTGGCGTTTTTGGCACCACATTAATTAAACTGGAGTCGGACTCAGCTTGTTACCGTTACAATTTATTTGTTATGCTTATAAGGTTTCAATCGACAAATGGAAGACTATCTACACGTTATTTAAAATGAACAATCAGCAAACGAATGTTAATGAAGAAACAATAAAAGTTTCTCTTCACAGTTTGTCTTTTTGTTCACCGGGGTTTACCTTCACCGTATAGCTGTCGAATTGAGAGCTCTTCCTATCCCCACTTTCCCCACTCGACTATACCTCTCGTCTCCGTTTTCCGGGGGAATTCGCCTCCCTCTTGGAAGGCTCCGCAGCTGTGCTTGGAATCACTCGAAAATGACGTCCGACTCTCCGACAGATTTAATGTCTTTCTGATCTGAGTTATTATAGAACTGTAACACTAAGTGGTCTTTTTTTGTGTGTTTGGGGGGGGGGGTCGTCTGTTCCCATGCTGATCCGGGTGTTGAAATCGATTTTTTTTCCAGACGTCACAGTACTTTGCTTTGTCATTACTAGGACAACAACTTTTTTGTTGCATTAAAAATGAAAAAAGTTGCATTTATCATTCCCAAAAGTTGCATTTATGAAAATAAAGTTGCATTTATTTTTTATACACTAAAATCTAAAATAAATTATTAGTAAAAAATGAAAAAATTCATAATTTATTTGTACATCAGTAAATACAAAATAACGTTGATATCGTTGAATGGCGGATACTTGGTCAGTAATTTCTTTAACATTGAAACACTGCGCTCAACAGAGACTGATGTTGCCTGACATTGTTGCATTGGACTTTTTCTGCAGTTGTGAAGCAAGTGTACCACTCAAATAACTTGGAGCAATCGCGGATCAAGCACCTTGAGTGTGATTCCAGCCACAGTCATATTATATGCTCTATCGGATAGCAAAAGCGCAAAATCCTTTCGCTCAACATTCAGAAATTTTAAAACGTCATCTACAAGGAAATAACCTATTGATGATCGAAATTCACGTCGCAAACTCTGCAGTCGATGACGCAAGTTTGCTCTGGATTATCATGAGTGCCAACCAATGTGTTAAAGTACTTCTTGCCATTTATTTCAACACACGTGATTGAAGGTTTGATTCAGAGGGCAAAAAATGAAATTGTAATTTCATATTAATTAATTTTAAGCAAAATGGTAAAAAGTTGCAATTATGCAAAAAGTTGCATTTATGTAGAAAGTTGCATTTATGTTGCGGTTATAATTCACTTACAATACACCCCATGTAGGGGGAATTTTGTTTTTAGTACTTTCCATGAAGCGTAGTCATTACTGAAACCACAACCTAATTAATTTTTCGTCATCTGTAACCTTTCATTCACTACCTATATTAATAACATAGCAAGAAAACAATGAATGGTTGTCTATATGCTAATAAGCCTGTTGCAACACAAAACAGTGTTATTTATCGTCTTTCGTGTTAACAATTATAAATCTTCCATACAAAAATATTTATTAAGGAATTCATTCATTGCCTTCTAGAGAATCCTTTTTATAAAAAAATTATTTCTTCGATATGTTTTTTTTTTTTTGGGGGGGGGAGGGAGGGGGGGGGGGTTACAGGAAGGTGGAGATTATCACATAAAATTAGTTTAATACTGCGATGCGATTTTCAACTTGAGTCCCGCAAGAACGGCCTTACGCATGGTGGAATTGCGTTAAGATTTATTTCTCTTCAGCTATTTAGTTTCAAGTTTTGAAAACTGTGCTCTCAAAAAGAATTTCAAGAAAAAACCGTATGAATAATTTTAAGGGGACCAATGCGCAAAAATCTTTCAAAATTTCGATTTTTTTTTAATAAATTTAAATAAATGTTTATACATTTATGTTTAAAATGATATATTATTTATGGAGATACGTTGAGGAGAAGTATTTTAAATAATTATTAAAAATAAATCAAAATATAAAAAAAAGTCAAATATAAAAAAAAATTGGTTTACAAGTGTAACATATTATATAACTTATTTTAACACGGGCATTTTTTTTTCCTGCCTGCTCAGAAAGTTTATTTTAACTGTTGAAAAGGATGAAAATTAATCATTTTTCAAAAAAAAAATTTGAAAAAAAGTATTAAAACTTTAAATTTTAAGTTTTTTAATAATCTTTGTGGGAAATGTGGTTTTAAAGTGTCTCTCCTTCATAACCTATACTAAAAAAATTCAAATCAATCCGCATAAAAGATTCTGTGAAAATGTTCGTTAAAGTTTGATAATCTTAACATTACGGAGATAGGGACTGTACTTGTACCCTTAAGTTTTATTTTATTTTTTTAAACATAAGGGGTCAAAAATAAGTTGTTTCAATAAGTCACGTGGGAGCCAAAAGGAATATTACACCCTATTATTTTTTAACCCATGAAAATTTATCTGTTTTTTTATCAGATCGGCAAAAAGTGATATACGCGCCAAAATTTGATATACGTCAAGTCGCTCAATACACCAACCAACCCCTCCGATGTTTTGTTTTCCCAGCTCCATATAAGAAATTGTGGAAACATTTAGCTTCCAACTTATTACAGTTTTCTCCTAATTATCCAATCACATGTGAGCTTATTTTGCAGTAAAATATGCAACCTTTCTTATAACGTATCATATAACCGTTCCAATTTCAAAATCATTCTATGTGACTTTTGACCTACAATTACAAATATTTTTTTTTTTTTTTTTTTTTTAAATAAAAAATATTTTTAAAAGGTACAATTTACTTTTGCTTTCTGAAAGTTTCTTAAGGATACATGCATGGGTTCATAGTTAAAAAATATTTGAAGTAAGTAATCAGTACCCATAAAAACCTGTATTGTTTGACCTTTAGTCCGACCACGATGAAACCGACCAACCGGTTTGGTCGTTAAGATGTTGGTCTTTGTATCAGAAGGTTCCTGGTTCGAATCTGGGTCAGTGCATGGATGTTTGTAAGCTTATGACGTAGAGGCAGCTGGTGCCTATTAAATCTGTCGAGGCCGAAAGTACTCTCGTTGGGTTGGTGTGGAAGTTTGGAGAGTGGGGTGACAGCTCAGATGCTGCCTCGTCATCTGACCGTAGTTAAAAATTACGTAGTCTTGTCCTCGGATCATTCCCTTACGGGATTAATCTATGATCGTCGTCTATAGCCCGTTGTGTTGCTCTAGTACGGCGTTAATTAAAAATTACCATTACCTACCACGATGAACGAGGACTTATTTTATAGACAAAAGTATAACCTTTCTAGTGATGTATTACATCATACTATAAGCGACCTTTCGGAGTTTAAGGTCACTCATAGTATCATGTATAGCTCATTATTTGTTTTTCTAAAATATATCGTTTCCACCACACCAAAGTCGCCAATCTGCATGTTGGCTTTTTTTCCCTAGCTGCATTTTTCGAGTCGCGATTTCAGGTCTTATGCTATGACAAAGCCACGAATGATATTGAATCTTAGAGTAAATGACGATTTTCATGAGTAAACACTCTTTGAGTCGTAACCCAATTTTTCAAGAAGTCTCAAAATTTTGAACGCGTTGTTGTAGAAACGTCAAGCAAGGGAACCTTTGTATACCAAGGGTACCTTTGTATACCAAGCGTACTTTTGTATACCAAGGGTACCTTTGTATACCAAGGGTACTTTTGTATACCAAGGGTACCTTTGTATACCAAGGGTACCTTTGTATACAAAGGGTACTTTTGTATACCAAGGGTACAATTATTTACCAACAGTGTACCTTTAACCTATATATTTCAGAAGAAAATAAAAGAAGATACACTATTTTGTAATTGTAGGTCAACTGCCAATTACAATGACCTATAAATTGAAAAGGTCACTTTAAAGGTCATATTAAATTTCATTAGAAAGGTTGTTCATTTTTCTACAAAATACTACATAATCACATTCAGTGTAATTGGACATTTAGGTCTAGCGGTCCAGAAGATTTAGTAAATCTAAAATATTGAAAAATTGCTTAATTTTTTCAAATTGAAAATTGACGTAGATACTGTTGTAAAAAGTAAGCTAAAAGTTTTCAGAATTTCCTATATGTGACAAGGAACAAATTAGCCGTTTTGAAAAAATTGGAGGGATTCGGGTCGAAAATGACCTTTTCTGTAAGGTTTCACATGGAATGGACCCATATGCGACACACTAAAGAATCTAATAAATATTTTGGTGTACCGGAGAATTTTAGTAATGAGTTCTGTGAGTCATGGATAAAATAATATTAAAAATCGTTGGCTTACACTAATCCTCAGAAATGTAAACTATTTCTTTCAAAAACCAAGAAGCATGAGAGTAAGATTATTATTTTTTACTGTGGACATCCGAGAGTAATATGGATTCCAAACCCATTGAGTAACTTCGGTCCACTATGGGGATTTGTAAGCGTGTCTACCGGTTGAGCATTGATCGAAATCATTATCAGTTTATGTATGGACCCAAAGATGCTTCAAAGAGTCTGAATTTGTGAACTTCCTTGTCCCTACTGGAATTATTCATATTGAAAACGGCCTTTGACGTCATAGAGTTAACTCCCTGAGCTCTGGAGTCGATTTTGTTTACTTTACAGGATGAAGTCATTTTTTATCCGAATTCAGGAAAAGATTTGTGAAAGGATGCTAAAAAAACTGTCAATGAAGGCGACCGTAGAGATTTCTAAAGAATTTTCAAGAAAGAACTCCTTGTTTGTTCAGGTAAAGCATAACGAATTATTTAAAAGCTGGCATATCGAAAAATAAAAATTGTTTTTAGTTACGGTTTAGCTTTCCCTTTAATGAAACAAACACGGATGAATAATGCAATTATTTAAATTAAGAATTCGAATGTACGAAATATTTGTCTGATTAAAAACAGAAATTAGGTGACTAAAAATTGAAATTTGTTTCGAAATAATGTTAGCAAAATATTATTGAATCATTGAAATTAAAAATATGAAATGATTTGGAAATTAGGAATTTAAAAGCTCTCCGGCTACAAGAAAGTTTATTCCATTTTTTTTTGTTGCATTTATTGTATGGTTTAGAGTAAGTCAAACCAAAAACTTTAATATATGAACGAAAACAAATCTAAAATCTAGCTGATTGCGTCATGTTATTTCAAATCGATGTAAACATGCCTTTAAATATTGGTAGTAGGTATGTATAACAAAGATAACATGTCTGTCGTCATGTTCATAGAATTTAATATGATTTGAGAAATTTCTTCGGAATATAAAGCAAGAAAAATATAAATATTTTGCAATTTAAGTAATTTTTGTATCCGTATCAAAGGATAAAATGAATAGTATGTTGAATATTTAAGAAAGAATGAAATATTATGTTTTTGTCAAATAAATATAAACGTCAAATGCTGCATAACAAGTGGATCTATTATTCTCTCTCTATATCTAATATACTTAGTAACCCTTGGTAAGCTATTGGAGAATCGTATCAGATCATAAATATTTTCCAGGTTACCAATTTATGGTAACATATAAATTGGTATGAAGTCGTCAAGTTTTTTCTTAGGTTGGTTCCATTTTAGCGTTAAGATTACTTTCTACCTTTGTTATAAATATTATTCTTATTTAATTCTGACTTTACATTTATTTATTTTAGGAAATACATCTAGAATGACAGATGAGTCTTCATAGAATAAAAATTCCTTTAGTTGGCAGATTAAATGTAGATTGAGACATAGCATGCTGCCAATATCGATTTTTCTAGGACTGTCTTCCTGTGACTTCTGTAGAGCCTTCAATTACAATAGACAGTATTAATGCAAAACTATTTAAGCTCGTTTCATTCAATTAATTATCCATTCTTCGTGAAATGAATCTAGCAGACTCAAGACTGCTCCATCCACATAACATTATGGAAAACATCCCAAACGAAACCCAACACGAATCAGCGAACTGGACAAACATCACAACCTCCTCAGAAACCAGAGACAATCACTCCATTCTCCTGCAAGATGCCCAAGTCCTGGACAACCACCTGCTGTTGTCCTCAACAGCCCCAGAGACCCTCATCGGCACAGCTGTCTTGATGGCCGTGCTTCTGGGCATCGTGATCCTGGCCACTGTAGTGGGGAACGTCTTTGTCCTGATAGCCATCCTCAGAGAACGACACCTGCAGACGGTCAGCAACTACCTGGTGTTCTCTCTGGCCATCGCAGACCTGATGGTGGCATGCCTGGTGATGCCCATGGGCGCCCAGTACGAGGTCATGAACCAACAGTGGGTTTTGGGGCCGATCCTCTGCGAAGTGTGGACTTCAGTGGATGTCCTCTGCTGCACGGCGTCCATCCTTCATCTGGTGGCCATCGCAGTGGACCGGTATCGTGCAGTGACCAGCGTCAACTATGCTCAACATCGCAGTGGACATAGGCTGGCCGTGATGATCGCCCTGGTCTGGGGTGTTGGGTTTCTTGTTTCGTTCGCTCCTATTCTGGGATGGAAGGATGACAACTTCTTGCATCGAATACAAGTAGAAAAAAGGCAAGTAAACTTTTTCAATGCTTGAATCATACTTTTATTTTTGATTAAGCTGTTCGTTTTCATGATGACTCATGTGTTTCATTTTAGTTATGCATTTTTACCTACAGTCTCCTTGCGTGTACAATTTTGTACTATTTCATTAGTTCCCAAATAATGCTACAAGACCAATAGTAAAACATTTATATTGGTTTAGCCCTCGAAACTATTTTTGAACAGTGTAGCATCAATTTACTTCACGACACATATAATTAAATAACCACATACACTTGTTGGAAGAATCCTAGGAAACGATCTCTATATCAAGAAGGTCAAAACTGATTGGAAATCATGCAGGGAGGGCTCCAAGTTTCAGGACGATTTTGAACAGTGTAGCTTTGCTTTTACCCCACGACACATATAATTAAATAACCACATATATTTGTTGGTAGAATCCTAGGAAACGATCTTTAAATCAAGAAGGTCAAAGCTGATTGGAAATCATGCAGGAAGGGCTGCAAGTTTCAGGACGGTTTAGAACAGTGCAGCATTGCTTTTAGCCCACGACACATATAATTAAATAACTACATATATTTGTTGGTAGAATCCTAGGGGAAACGACCTCTAAATCAAGGTCAAAACTGATTGGAAGTCATCCATTGAGGGCTGCAAGTTTCATGACGGATATATCATTGAAAACGCCTGAGAGGGTAAATCGTAAAAATGTTACATTTTACAAGTACCCAACATTTGTTCTGAAGTACTATGCCTTTTTCTTTACGTATCACTCACATGTTCTAATTTGCTTATATACTACTTTATCTACTTTTTAAATGTCGTAGTGAAATGAAAAGTACATTTCAAAGTTGAAATACTTTTGCTGCATTAAAGATTTTAATTCTGAGCTATGACAAAATATTTTATTACATTAGTTCATTAGAAGAGTTACGTTTCCAGGAAATGAAAAGGGATAATAAATTATAAAAGGATTATAAATTATAAAAGGATTAAAAAATGGTTATAAAATAAAAGGATTAGGGAAAAGAAAATAGTTTACTGGAATTAGGTTAACAGAATTTAAAAAAAAGGATTATCTAGGCAATGAGTTTATAATTCAATACGAGAGAATACATTTCAGCATAATGCTAACATACAATAGCTGTTCCAAGTGTTATAAAAAATGATCCGTAATAGTATATATATTTATAAATTATCGAAGTTTAATTTTAATATCAGTTCAAGAAATATTCCTTTCATTATCAGATTCATTCCAGTGATGATACTATCATATCTAAAATACCACAGGCATTTTCCTTAAAATACCCCTTAAGAAAATATGGCATTCTGTCAATAATCCTAACAGGCCGGAATATAACGTGAAAATACAAGTACGTGGTCGGGCATTTTCTAGATTGAACTTTTGTTTTAGTTTGTTGGTTATGAACGCGATCTGAATCACACAACGAATACATGAGTTCCCAGTCGACGTGAAACTGTTCACCCCTACGAAAGGAATATAATTTCCATCATGCTATACTGAGAACGAATGAGAGAGAAGTAGTTCGCATAACCTTCCCACTGACGCTAATATACACCACCCTACAATAATGGACCGGACGCCAGCGGGTTTCCATAAAATCCGACTACTTGTTTGGGGGTGTCTTTCGTGGTATTGTCTGGGACCTTTGCATGTTGTTCCTGGTCAATTGAACTCCGACGCCTACGTGAACATTTTGGACAATCAGGTTCTTCCTACGCTCTGGCAATTTCATGGAATGGACGAATGTTACTTCCAGGATGACACCGATCCGTGTCATGTTGTAGCCTCTGCCAAGCAGTGGTATCAAGATGTGGAAGCTAAACGTCTACCCTGGCCTGCTCAAAGTCCCGACCTAAATCCCATAGAACATTTGTGGGATGTGTTAGAGTGACGATTATGGACCAGGGAACCACATACGAAATCTACAGCTGAGCCGTCGACATTGTTGCAGCAGGAATAGACACAAATACTCGTAGCTGTATAGCAAAATCTTGTTGAAAGTACGCCCAGAAGGGTTGCTAGTGTCAGTTCAGTTCGTAGGGGACTATCCTCCTATTAAAGCCTGTATTATTTCCCTTATACCATCACATCTTGCTGTCCGGTACATTATTGTAGGGTAGTGTATTTTCATTACGGTCTATTGTGTTTGGCTCGCATCATATGGTTAAATATGCTTGGCTAACTTAATGAAGCCCTCTGTGACACGCCATCTTTAGGTGAAGATGGTCCACGGACACCAATGTGATGGACATGCACCATCAGTAGTATATCATCCCTAGTGATACATTCTGTTTTGCAATGGCCTTCCTTACTATTTCCTTTTTTTTCCTACCTCTGGCAAACATAGCTCCTTGTGCTATAAAATCTAAACCGAACCTGCCCACGTAATGGAAGTCACTGACAAATTTATAGTTTGATTTTTAAAAAAAAGAGGTTTTTTACACTCTGTAATACATTATTTCGCTTGCATTTAAATCCATTTTTATTTTTCAGTTTCGTAGATTTTTTTAAAATCTCTATGGGAGCAGATTTTTTCAACCTTCAGCTAGTTTTTTACACTTAATTCGGAACTTTTTCTCGAATACCTTGGAACGAATTTTTTATTTTTATTTTAAAATGCTAACACTTTTTGTTTACATTCCTAAGACAACACATTTACATATTTTTTTATGTTTTATCCTCGTAACTACGTACTATTAGTTTAATGTTTTGTTTTTACGTGTTTAAAATGTTTTAAATGGAGGATTGCTTTTTCACGCTCTTACGTAAAAAATATTTATTTAATTCCTGGAGAAAATCTGAAAGAACCCATGTTTGGTTTGGAAGTTAAAATTATCAAAATAATTACTTTCTCTTTCGCAGAATAAATTAAATACCATTTTAATATAATTTTTATTATTCCTAATTATCAACCTTCGCTGAATACTTCCACGGCCAACTCTTAAAGGAAATTCACGCGACCATGTGTAATACTTTCATCATCTTCCACTTGGAGCAGAAAATCGTTTACTGATAAAAAGAAATTTTACTGTTTGCTATTTAAAGACTATCAAGTTTGTAGATAAAATTTTTTTTGTAATTCTAACCATATCAATAATGTTGTATTTCTTTTAAACACATTTCAAAGTTACTATGCATTTTTCATCATCAGGAAAATAAACTTTTACGGTACAGCTACACTCTACGTTTATGAGCGATGGCAACGGCCTTGGCGATTTTTTTTTTGGCGCATTTCTAAAGTCGCCAAGAAAGAATTATTTCTTAATTCTTTTTCTGTCGCAAATTTTTTTCTTTTTACAACACACTTATTAAATACATTTCAGAACGTTTTATAAAGTATATTTTTTAAAAACTTTCACAAAAAGTAGTAAGTTTAAGCACATATCAAAACATATTTGTGAACCAGCAGAGAAACTAAGCTACAAATGTTGGGTAAGAATACCGTGAAAATTATCAATTACACTAAATACAGTGGGCATGTTGAAAAAGAAAAAGATTTACAAAAGAAAACAAAAGCAAGAAATAATACAACCTGATAACGTCAGAATTCTTCCGTAAAAAAATAATGAATACGAAAATGGTAAAAAAAAAAACCTCTTAATCCTTTCAAGAAAACTATTATAATAAAATAAAAATTCCACAACTGTCAAAATACAAATAAATGGACCAATGGTATCACCGAAAACGATTTAAAAGGACCAATGCAATCAAAGGAAACTTTTAAAAACAAAATAACCAATGGGAGGAAAGAAAAAATTTCAAACGAATCAATGAAATCAGACGACTTTAACGGATTTTTAAAGAACTTTCTAGAATATTCAAAATGAAAATTGAAAGTTTCCGTTTGCCGAGGTTGCCATGAAAACCACAACAAACGAAACGAAAGATGGGTTGCCTTAATTTATCGTAACTCGCTACTAGAAGCGCGCCAAAAAAAAATCGCCAAGCCGTTGCCATCACTCATAAACGTAGAGTGTAGCTGTACCACTTTTACTATCTCCCAACAAATAGCAGTTAATGAACTTCTGCTTCGTGATGGAGAAACACATGTGCTACCTTTTCCGGTCGTTTTTCTTGTAATGCTAGAAGGAGCTTAGTCCTCAAAACACGTTTGTATGATGCGACTTTCACCATAGCACCCTTTGGAACACAATGAGTGAGGATTACACAGTTCCAAAACCGGACCACCATCATTTTCTCTGCACTGGGGATAACCCAAAATTTATTCCGAGGCGGTGAGTCAGTTCGGCCTTGAATTTTAGCACCCAAGAACGCACATTTTTCACATCCATGACACCATCACCGCTTGTCTTACTCAAGTGACAATGAATGCCAATGACTTTCGCACCACCCAAGTGGTGAAAATGGATGATTACATTCTGTTATTGTACATAGAACAACGCCATCAAAACGTTTCTTACTCCTGAAACAACCACATGAGTTATTTGTGCCTCAAAACACGTTTGTATGATGCGACTTTCACCATAGCACCCTTTGGAACACAATGAGTGAGGATTACACAGTTCCAAAACCGGACCACCATCATTTTCTCCGCACTGGGGATAACCCAAAATTTATTCCGAGGCGGTGAGTCAGTTCGGCCTTGAATTTTAGCACCCACGAACGCACATTTTTCACATCCATGACACCATCACCGCTTGTCTTACTCAAGTGACAATGAATGCCAATGACTTTCGCACCACCCAAGTGGTGAAAATGGATGATTACATTCTGTTATTGTACATAGAACAACGCCATCAAAACGTTTCTTACTCCTGAAACAACCACATGAGTTATTTGTGCCTCAAAACACGTTTGTATGATGCGACTTTCACCATAGCACCCTTTGGAACATAATGAGTGAGGATTACACAGTTCCAAAACCGGACCACCATCATTTTCTCCGCACTGGGGATAACCCAAAATTTATTCCGAGGCGGTGAGTCAGTTCGGCCTTGAATTTTAGCACCCAAGAACGCACATTTTTCACATCCATGACACCATCACCGCTTGTCTTACTCAAGTGACAATGAATGCCAATGACTTTCGCACCACCCAAGTGGTGAAAATGGATGATTACATTCTGTTATTGTACATAGAACAACGCCATCACAACGTTTCTTACTCCTGAAACAACCACATGAGTTATTTGTGCCACACTGCTGCTTTATGTCATACATCCACAAAACGACAGTCAGCGCATTTTAAACTTAACCGTACGTTTATATATGCTCCCAGTCCCTGGGAAAAGTTAGATCCTGAAATGATCTCGTATTAATTAATTTCACATAAATATTTCAAATTTCCATAAACATCACCAGTGTATTAAAAGACAGGTGGGAATTTTTTTTCATACGATATGATAACAATCCTTAACCTTCACGATGCGACAGATTGACTTTTGTTACCACTAAAATATCGCTTAAACCAGTTGGTATGGTAGCGGTGGCTGTTATCCCCCTTTTAAGTGGCCGCTGGAATCGATCACCATATACGAGCTGTCAGCGATTGACCTTCTAGATTGACGCCAATATTTTTCACATACGAGTTCAGATACGCCATACATTTTAATAAAAGTATGTTTATCGACATAATTAACATGTTTAAATGATTTAACTATATTGCATGTAAAACAATGTCTATTACAGAGAATTCTTGAAACTTGAATCTGTCATTCGCGACCTCGTTTTCCTTTTAATAAATTTCATGGATGAAAATGCTTGATCACATCTGTATCTCGTTCCAGCACGACATATATAACTTTTTGCAAATTTTTTTAGTTCCCTATAGTGTTTACAGTGTAATGAACGCCAGAAATTAATCATGTCAGAACATTCCGATCTGAAAAAGCTCATAAAATTTAATTTTCAATAGTAAATTTGTTTTTAAATCAATAAGTCCTATTTGTTAGTTACTAGGCATCGCATAAGTTTTGTTCACTTAGTGAAAATGGGCTCATAAATGCGACCATGCAGTTCTCTTCTTTAGCCAAATGATGAAAATGACTTTCAAATGACCCTTGTAATAACAAATTTTAATATATTTGGTCAAATTTTTATTATCCGCAGCACACACCCTCTGCTCTTTCAACTGTAGAAATTGACTCAAATCCGTATTTTCTAACTGAGAGATGAACAGATTTAATGTCCTTTTAAATGAATTAATGCTATTTACTAAGCTAGGAAATTATTTCTTCTTGCCTTGTAGCGTCGAATTTAGATAATTGAGATGGCTAGTACATCAACTAAAAATGCCAATTGAAATAGTCAGTTGTTATCAAGTAATAGGGTTCTTTCATCAGGAAAGTTATATTTCCTGTCCTCAAAAATTAAAAATAGCTTTTTTTTAATATCTAAAATTTACTCAGAACCTGTCCTCTGAATGCCAGCGTACCTCACAATAAAGAAAAGGTTCACCATATTCCAAATCTAATAATTCAATATTCTCTGAGTTCTCGGCTGTTTAATGCTCTTGTTCTAATTTTAATCACACATTTCACAACCGGTAACAAAACATGCTGCATTTTTTTTTAAATTTTACACACATTGCCTCTTGGTGTATAGTACATTGATATTTTAGTGCAGCACGATGAAAAAAATTTCCAAGGAAAGTTGTAGTGCCATTTACGGAGTACCGTCAGTACACTTTTGCTTATTAGTACAATAATCTCATTTAGATTTTCTTGGTATGATTTTACATTTTAAATATCTCTGGTCCTCTTGTTTCATCATGCAATATCTCCAGACTGGCAAGTTCTTCAAAGACATTAAAATTATAATCAAACAATTCCTCTTACAAAAATGCTTAGAACTGGACTACATCAAATATGTAAATTGATTCATCTAAAGCTAGAGTTCTATTGATTCATCTAAAGCTAGAGTACTCTTCCAGTTGTTGAAAAAAATCCAGAGAGAGATCCACGATACATCTCGCATTAGTCTGCCTTGGTATAGCAATTTCGTCTGATTTCTTTTCAATACCTTTGTAACCTAGATGGCGTGCAAATATTTGGAAATCAAGGCTTCTCCGTCAGAATAGTTTTTTTTTCGCCAATACTAAAGCAATTTCACTGGACGCTTCTGTCATCGCCTCGACTTATCAACTTATATCAGGAAAAATATTTTGTCCTCTGATTTCTTCCTTTTTTTTAGTCATATATTCTTTACGTAAGTTCGATCCGAGAATAAGTTTTTAGTTTTTCCTTCTCTGTTAGCCTGATGCTGTGTTTTATAGTGTTTATTAAGATCATGTCTTCTATTATGTGAAAGAGTAGTTCCACAAACAATGCAAAAAATGATTTTCCTGATGAACTTGATGTAAATAACTTATTTTCTTACTGATCGTTAAATTCACTTTTTCTCTCATACTTTTGAGCTCCTTTTGCTCATTTTCTTTTGCACAGTGATAGATAACAGGAATGAAAAAAAAACTTTAAAAAGTACAAACAGATCACAAGTACGTCATATCACACAGAATATAAATTGCAAACTCAAAAAATTGCAACGAAATGAGGAGTAAGAAAGCTCTTTGAATTGAACTGAGAGTACTATGGTGTTGAAAATATAAATATATTTTCAGTTATGGCGCCTACTTCAAAAGAATAAAGAGGCACAATAATGCAATGCGCCACTTATAATCATACAATGCGCCAAGTTTGGCGCATGCGCCACAGGTTGGCCACCCCTGTTCTAGAGGATCTCTTCTTTTTTTCGTTGGCTTCCGACCCTGCCGACTGTGAGGTGGAAACTCTTTCAAGGAAGCAAAAAGTCGTCAGGTGATATCTCTTCTCGCGCCAAACGATACTATGAAAGGAAAGCGTAAGTCGTAAATGCATCTCACGGCCCTTATCACTCAAGTTAGGTAATTGCCGGACAGCAAAAAAACCTTTTCTGCGTGCCGTATCTGTTGGGTGGGTCGGAAAAACCAACTCGAAGGGACGTAGCTGGCCTGCGGGCCCTATCAAAATATCTTACCTGTGGGCCTGGTAGACCTATGCGGAGTGTCATATTTGGACTGTAGGCCAGTTAAATCTATTCGGAGGGCCGTATCTGGTCTGGGGGCCAGATACCAATATTTAGAATCATATCTGAACATCGGGACGGTTAAACCTATCCAGGAGGGTCGTATCTTGTCTTGGGGCCTAGTGAACCTATTCGGAGGTCTGTATCTGGACTTAGAACTTGATTAAAAATACACTACCCTACGATAATGGACCAGACAGCAAGATGTGATGGTATAAGGGAAAGAATACATGCTTTAATAAGGGGATGGTCCCCCACGTGTTGCAATTACACTAGCAACTCTTCTGGTCATACTTTCAACAAGGTTTTGATGCACAGCTATGGGTATTTGTGTCCATTACTGCTGAAAGAATGTCGCCAGCTCAGTTGTAGATTTCGGACGGGGTTCCCTGGTCCGTAAGCGTAGCTCTAATTCGTCTCACAAATGTTCTACGGGGTTTAGATCGGGACTCTGAGCAGGCCAGAGAAGACGTTTTACATCCATATCTCGATAGCACTGCTTGACAGAGGCTGCAACGTGACATGGAGCGTTGTCGTTGTTGTTGTTGCTTATCCTCTTTAAAAGATCTGACATATGTCAGATCAACTCCAGTAGGTTGTTGACCGCCAGAAAATCAATAACAATAAGGGGGATAGATGTCAAGTCCTCCTTGGAAAGTCCGACGCAAAGACGTTGTACTACTGGAAGTAACCTTCGTCCATTCCATAAAATTACCAGAGCGTAGGAAGGACCTGATTGTTCTAAATATTCAAGTAGGCGTTGGTGTTCAATTTACCAGGAACAACATGCAAAGGTCATACCTCGAAAAACACCCCTAAGCAAGTAGTCGGATTTTATGCAAATCTGCTGGCGTCCGTTCCATTATTGTAGGGTAGTGTATTTGGAGGATGTTGTGGTCTGTGGACATGAGATTAATCTATTCGTTACAACTGATTTATCGCACAAGTATAGTTTTTGTGGAAGGCTTGATTAACCCTCATCGTTACGAGAACAGCAGCCATTTATCAAATAGCCGAATAGGGTTGCACGAAAAAATAATAAAGAAAGATAAATAAAAAAGGACTACAAAAACGTACATGTCATAATAAGTTCTGATTTTTTTTTTACTCTTTGTAAGTGTAATATATCAGGTTTGGAAAGAGCATAACATAATAGAACAATAAATAGACATAAGCTATAATAAAAGAAATTATACATACCATAAACAGATGTATTAACCTCAGAGTTTAGAAAAGTTTTTTAAAACACATGCATTGGGAATAAAATTTGGTAAGCTATAACCTTTTTTTCTCATTCATTAACATTCTAGACAACAACAAAAAAGAGCATATCTCATATGTAATTTATGTTTTAAACATCTGTCACTTGGAGAATATGTATGACGCATTGTAGACTTACCCCCGGGTTCCAAAGAAACAAATTAAGAAAATTCTCCCGAACACAAGCACCCATAAAAATATTCTAAATGAGACTACAAAAGTAATTAAGGTCAGAATGCAAAGCAACGTCAGTCATGAAAAAAAATGTTTCTCTGAAAATATCATAAAGATTGTTTTTTCCCCCTTATCATGCAAAAATTTATTCTCTCTGGGATGAAAAAGTTTTTATCGCCTTTTTATGCTTTATTGCATTCTTTATAGCTATGTCCTCGACTGTCACTGTAATAAGATCAATGTATTGATATTTCCATACTATTTCGATAAACATCAACATGTAAATAAATGTCTTGTTTGTTGAAAAAATTATTGATACCTTCTTGTTTTCGTTTGGAAATTTACGTACATTTGTCAATAAAATGTTTCGCTTTTCTTTAAGATTTCCTTAAGTTTACTTTTTAATAAAAGAAAAGCAGAGCGTGAAATCCTGAATTTAAAGCTTTCACATACTTTGTGACCCCTTTAGAATAAAATGTTATGTATAAATGCTCTTGCATACTAATTTGATCCTTGAGCTTAAAACATCTTTTCATCAAAATACGAATGGTTTGATTTGGAATTGGATTAGCACATTTTTCGTTTGACTGATATGGATCGAATGATAAACATGTTTACGCACATCTTCCATGAATCGTATTTTTTTAAGTACCCTTTGAAAACTTTTAAAAGCAATATTTGTACTCCTTTTTGCTAAATATGTTCAATTTAAAATTACTTTAAAGATAATACCTTGAACTATAGATGAAATTGACCTACATTTTTTAATTAGAACTACGCTATAAATCATTGCATATGATTTCGGCCTTTAGACAGATTGCTGTGATTGGATTTGGTTGATGGCCTTATCTTTTGAAGGTATGATACTGAATCACTGGGATAGATCTTCTTCTTTTTAAATATTCCTAGCTCCAAAGAGATTGATAAAAATTTTAAAAGGAAATATCAGCCGACTGCATAAAATTATTACAATCATTTTTATTATTGCTTTGCTTATATCAAGCTTTTACTCACTTATATTATAAAGACTCTTTGTTCTACACTTTAACACTCCTGGTAGTTGTCTTGACGAGATATCTCGTCACTTGCAAAACTAACCAGATCTTGTTGGACCAGATATCCCGTCATTTGCAAAACTAACCAGATCTTGTTGGACCAGATATCCCGTCATTAGCAAAACTGACCAGATCTTGTTGTAAAAGATATCCCGTCATTAGCAAAACTAACCAGATCTTGTTGGACCAGATATCCCGTCATTAGCAAAACTAACCAGATCTTGTTGGACCAGATATCCCGTCATTAGCAAAACTAACCAGATCTTAATTGGGACAAGATATCCCTTCATTACCAAAACTAACCAGATCTTGTTGTAAAATATATCCCGTCATTAGCAAAACTAACCAGATCTTGTTGGACCAGATATCCCGTCATTAGCAAAACTAACTAGATCTTAATTGAGACAATATATCCCTTCATTAGCAAAACTAACCAGATCTTGTTGTAAAAGATATCCCGTCATTAGCAAAACTAACCAGATATTGTTGGACCAGATCCCGTCATTAGCAAAACTAACCAGATCTTGTTGGACCAGATATCCCGTCATTAGCAAAACTAACCAGATCTTGTTGGACCAGATCCCGTCATTAGCAAAACTAACCAGATCTTGTTGGACCAGATATCCCGTCATTAGCAAAACTAACCAGATCTTAATTGGGACAAGATATCCCTTCATTAGCAAAACTAACCAGATCTTGTTGTAAAAGATATCCCGTCATTAGCAAAACTAACCAGATCTTGTTGGACCAGATATCCCGTCATTAGTAAAGCTAACCAGATCTTAATTGGGACAAGATATCCCTTCATTAGCAAAACTAACCAGATCTTGTTGTAAAAGATATCCCGTCATTAACAAAACTAACCAGATCTTGTTGGACCAGATTTCCCGTCATTAGCAAAACTAACCAGATCTACTTGGACCAGATATCTCGTCATTAGCGAAAAACTACTTTTTAAAGTAATCCCGGTGTATATCATTCGAGAGAGACGTCGTGGAAGCAATAATCTTTGAAAACCTCTCTTATTCCCTAATTCTGTGCTCAAAGGACAAACTGTTATGTCATTTTCCCCAAAAAATTGACTAAGTCCCATCCTGAAGTCTTTTTTGTTAATGTTTAGAAGTTTGCAAAATGTCGTAAGTCTTTTTCTTTCAGTTTATGAGAAAACTAAGGTGGGAATATTGTATTAAATCAAAAATCACAAAACCACATGTTGAATCTTGAATCTTAAAATTGCTGTCACGAAAAATTAAAAATTGACGTGTAACATTTTGCCATTTGAGCACAGAATTTATCTAATGTATGTTGCAATGATCTATCTAATTATCTGCAATCTATATGACTTATCTTTAACTATTTGCTGTACTTTCGAATGCCTGATCAATAGCATATTACTTCATCTGTTAATGTATTATCTAAACAGACAATGTCTGAAAATTTCTCTTAAATTTCCATTATTTCCAGGTGTCTTGTTAGTCAGGACATGGGTTACCAGATCTTCGCCACCTGCGCCACCTTCTACGTTCCCCTGGTGTTGATCCTCATACTCTACTGGCGCATCTTTCAAGTAGCCAGGCGGAGGATTCGGCGCAGGCCCGGACATGCCATCCGTCCGGCCACAATACTCCCTCTGGTGTCCGAAGGGAACATGATAGACATGACATCCTTCAATGGATCAGGGAAAATGGTGAGCATGTACTGAGAAAGAAGTCATTCCTTTTTCTGTATCTGTAGTGGTTAGATGGTAACAAACGCCAATGTTTTCGAAGTGAAAATTTAAATTAACGTTAGTACTGAAGTTATGTAGATATAACATCAGAATGGATAAAACTTGGTTTACCATTAACTTATTTACAACTTAAGAAATTAGCTTATTTAAATCAACAAGAATTTAACGTAATTTCGCAGTCATCGAGCCCGAAGCCAGCGAGACAGAAAGCTAGAATGAATCTGAAACTCAAAACAAACGTTCCTTCTTTTTTTGTTGTTGTTCTTTTTTAGCATAAGTACGTAGGTCACAAGAACTTTCGAAGCTCTGATCGTAATATCAGAACACAGAACAGTTGCAATTGGTAGTCAATTTGGATGTCATTCCAAAGAATCAACCATCTGACGCCGACCAACCGGTATGGTGGTTAAGGTGTTAGCCTCTAGATCGGAAGGTTCCTGGTTCGAATCCGGGTCCGGGCATGGATGTTTGTAAACGTATGGTGTAGAGGCGGCTGGTGCACCTTAAGTCTGTTGTGGCCGAAAGTCCTCACGTTGGGTTGGCGTGGAAGTTTGGAGAGTGGGGTGCCAGCTCAGGTGTTGCTTCGTCATCTGACCGCGGTTCGATATTGCGAGGTGTTGTCCTCGGATCTTTCCCTTAAGGGACTGATCCCGGACCGTTGTCAATAGCCCGTTGTGTCACTCTAGTACAACGTTAACTAAAAATTACCATTACCATCAACCATCTGACGTTAACGCTTTTTTTTACTTTGTAGGTTTTGAGCTTTTACCTGGATATATCGTCATTAGCAAAACTAACCAGACCTTGTTGGACAAGATATCCCATCATTAGAAAAACTAACCAGACCTTGATGGACAAGATATCTCGTCTTTAGCAAAATTAACCAGACCTTGTTGGACGAGATATACTATCATTAGCAAAACTAACCAGATCTTGTTGGACAAGATATCTCGTCATTAGCAAAACTAACCAGATCTTGTTGGACAAGATATCCCATCATTAGAAAAACTAACCAGATCTTGTTGGACACGATATCTCGTCATTAGCAAAATTAACCAGACCTTGTTGGACGAGATATCCTATCTTTGCAAAACTAACCAGATCTTGTTGGACACGATATCTCGTCATTAGCAAAACTAAGCAGATCTTGTTGGCCGAGATATTTCATCATTAACAAAACTAACCATATCTTGATGAACGAGATCTCGTCATTAGAAAAATTGAACATATCTTGATCTCGACACCATTAAAAAACCGGCAGTATCTTGATGACGAGATAATACAGTCATTAGCAAAATTAGTGAAAAGGTATGACTTGAAAAGATACCACTACATATCTTTTCAAGTAAAAATTTGAAATACGAGTGCGGAGGAAACTCAAAACCAACCATAATTTTACTAGTGGGAGTTTTTTTTTTTTTTTTTTTTTGTCAATTTAAATATTTCTGCGGTGGAAAGTACTTCCTGTATGTTTATCGGATGTGACGTCACTTGTTTTTTATTTTAGCGATTTCAGTACGCCGCCTATAAAAATTACAAAGGACCCTGAAAAGAGGTTTCGACGAGAAATCTCGTCCATCAAGTTCGATCAATTTGCTAATTACGAGATAACTCGTCATCAAAATATTGCTGATTATCTTATGATAACGAGTCCCAATGTAGTCAGTTTTCTTCTAATGACGAGACATGTTGAAACATGTTGTCATGAAGATCTGTTCAGCTCTACGAGTGACGAGTCTCGTCAAGGCAACCGCCAAGAGGGTTAAGGTAACTCCGATAAGTATCAAACGAAAAAAACAAAATTTCACATTAGATCGATACCTAAAACCATGGTTTTCTTTAAATAAATAAAATTTTTAAATTTCTTTTATATTTTTGCAAGAGAATGTGACGTCACGCCAACATTCGTGTTCCAAAAATAAACAGATTACATTTCCTGCCCTCTTTCGATTTGAGCGAAAGAAAGCAAATAAAATAAAAAACATTTTGGCTGGCATTATTTAGTACATTTTTGTAAAATCGGGATCGCTAAAGATAGATTGAAAATTTCAACGGATTTGAAATCTGCGGAAACTTTAACCTCAGCTAGAAACCTTAACCGGTTGATTTTCTTTTAATAAATATTTTTCAATTAAATATTTATATTTTCGCAAGAGATTGTGACGTCACGCCGAATATGATATGCGAAGCAAACCAACGCCATGGGGAACGCCATTATGGCTGATATCCAATAGGCTACGAATTCGTATGGAAATTCGTAGCAATCACTGGGGGTTAGCGAACAGTGGTCACACCTGACCACACGAAAAGAACTATCTCGGGCAACGCCGTGCTGGCCACGCAGTGGCTAATGAAGAGATAAGTGCGATAATTAAATATAGAGTAGAGAATTAAATATAGAGTAGGTCATTACTATTATTGAGGATTACATCTGAAAGGTCATAACTTAGCAACTTGTGAAGCAAACCAACGCCATGGGGAACGCCATTATGGCTGATATCCAATAGGCTACGAATTCGTATGGAAATTCGTAGCAATCACTGGGGGTTAGCGAACAGTGGTCACACCTGACCACACGAAAAGAACTATCTCGGGTAACGCCGTGCTGGCCACGCAGTGGCTAATGAAGAGATAAGTGCGATAATTAAATATAGAGTAGGTCATTACTATTATTGAGGATTACATCTGAAAGGTCATAACTTAGCAACTTGTAAGACCCCCTCTGGCAGAGATGCACGTCGATATACTGCGTGGGATGGAGAAGAATGGAGTCATTATTGGCAAATATCCTCCTGGGGCAAATTATGCCAAGTTTTCTGCAGCTGCTGCTCCAGATCCCTTATATTCCGACGTTATTCCCGTTATCTTTTTCGATACTTCTTTTATAACACGGAAAGACCTTTTTTGCAAGATTTCGCATAGACTATGCATTGAATGTAACGTACAATTCAATTATGATTTCAATGTTTTCCGTCTTTATTTTTGTTTCAGGTTGAAAAATTAATTGCATATTAAATGTCGAAAACCATGTTTTTTTTTGTCAAAAGTCGGTGGGTTCTGGTTTGGGTAATCTGCAATCCCCAAACTTTTCATGTAACCCTAAATTTACGTAATTCGTCCTTATTTTTTTTTATTCTTAATGATAAATGTCTGGATCTTGACAGACAGACGGAGATCAATTCAGCAACTGTGGTATTATTCTAGAACAGTCAGAAATTCAACAATTTTGAAATTTCTGGCTAAGCTCGAAAGTATATCTATCCACTTTAATGGATCCTGTTGAAACTCAAATACTGACCAGAGGGCGCTGCGTGCACTCTGACGATGGAAGTTGAAGCACTAGTTGGAACTCCTTTTGTGAACGATGTGACGTCATTATTATTATTCTGTGTTTCTTTGTTGTTGTATTTTATGAAGTGTTTGTGATAAATATAAAGAATTAAATATTTAGATTACCTTTTCCCTCCCTGACAGGTAAGAGAACCTGTTGAAATTAATTTAAGAACCGTGCGAATCAATGCGAATTAGAAGTTGTAATAGATCACTTCTCATATTAACGTTAAAGGAATTGGTATATCGCACTGTCAGGCTAAAGAAAATTCCGTGGATACGTTAACTTCATTGAACCAATTATCGTTCCTGGAAATTTTTACTAAGTCCAAGGTCTTCAATAATATTATATAGAGAACTTCTCCACCCATGATTGGTAAAGGGGAATTCTCGCCTGTGCTTTTGAAGGTATTATGCTATCGAAATCACTAAAGCTTTTACGACTTTCAGAAGTGGTCATACTAGAAATCTCAAATTTCAAAATCGACATACTTTTACTGTTTGTCCGAAATGCACAAACCCATAGGCTTACCTGGCTCACATGCTTTCTTGTGTCAGTATGTATTCGTATGACCTTGTCCAGACCCCTGTTGTTGTTTTGGAACATGAGTTATTTCATGGACGTTATAGCATGTGCTAGATGATGAGCAATGGGCAACGACATTTACGTAAGAAATTAACAGTCTGACCAATTAGTATAACATTTGGAAGCAAATAACATTAAAAATGCTTAATTATCAAGTGTTTTACCACCACATTCAATCACTAGAATTGAAAATTAAAAACAATAATTAAAAGATGTTACTAATGAGATATGATCAGCAAAAAGTATGGTCATTTCAAAATCCGCACTACAGAAAAATGTCAGGATTAAAATAACTCATTAATTTTACAAGGTTTTAAAAGATGAAAACAACTGTCAGCAAGCACTTTTATATGTTTTGTAATCTCTCAAGAATTTAAAAATTTTTCAAGATGCACTACTTCAACATTGTTTTATTTTTCGTGATATTCGTTCTTTAATATCTTGGGAATACGTTTTCTCTTTTTTCAAGATTTTCTTTAAACCACTATGTCTTAGATCTAGCGTACGATTCAATTATGAGTTTGTTGTTTTCCGTCCGTATTTTTGTTTCAGGTTGAAATATTTATTGTGTTCTCTTTCTGAAAAATGCAATACCTACCTATTTCTTAAAACTCATTAATCTTGGATGGGGATTATTATTTAGAATCCCATGCGCAAGCCATTTATCACTTTAAATTAAAATAATTTTAGTTAGGTTACAAGTTGGACATTTAATTAATAGTTCCATTACGGCTTACATCTGCAATAGTTTTTCTAGCATTACTTTTAAACGTTTTGCTCTGTCAATAGCTTAATTTTAAATATTTGTTTTAACAAAAGTTCAGCAATTATTATATTATGAATTAGAAACTCATAAAATAGAGATTTTTGTATGATTCTTGCATGGAAAAATCATATCTATTTCTCAGTTTATATTCATATTGTTGACTACTTTTATTAAGAAACTAATAGAACTATCTTGAGTTGTTCTCCTGTTTGGTAAGTAGGTAGGTAATCAACGTCGCACTGGAACGTTCTATTGGCGACGTTCCGAGATCCATCACGAAGGGAAAGATACAAGGACAGCGCCTCGTAATCTTGAAACTTGGTGAGATGACAGGAACAACATCTGCGTTAATATTGGACATGTTTGATGCTGAGCGACTTGTTGCACTGATAGTCATAGCAGTAGATACTGACTGATACTCGTAGTACTTTGATACTCCTAATAACTAGATACACAGGCTTAAATGTTTATTTTTTTTACATTCTTCTTCTTATACAGTGCAAACAGTAAAATATAGTCTTCATAGTCGAAATATAAGAATATACACTACCCTACAATAATGGACCGGACAGCAAGATGTGATGCTATAAGGGAAATAACACATGCTTTAATAGAGGGATGGTCCCCCTAGTACTGCAATTACACTACCAACCCCTCTGGGCATACTTTCAACAAGGTTTTGATACACAGCTATGGGTATGTGTGTCCATTCCTGCTGCAAGAATGTCTCTAGCTCAGCTGTAGATTTCGGACGTCGTTCCCTGGTCCGTAAGCGCCGCTCTAACTCGTCCCACAAATGCTCTATGGGGTTTAGGTCGGGACTCTGAGCAGGCCAGGGAAGACGTTTTACATCCAGATCTCGATACCACTGCTTGACAGAGGCTGAAACATGACATGGTGCGTTGTCATACTGGAAGTAACATTTGCCCATTCCCTGAAATTGCCAGAGCGTAAGAAGTACCTGATGGTCCAAAATGTTCATGTAGGCGTCGGCGTGCAACTGACCAGGAACAACATGCAAAGGTCCCATGGCCGTACCACGAAAAACACCCCCAAACAAGCAGTCGGATTTTATACAAATCGCTGGCGTCCGGTTCATTATTGTAGGATAGAGTATATGTACATTAATGACCTAAAATAAAGATTGTATAATTTTCCTGTAGGAAAATCTGGATGTGGTGGAGAAAATGGGTTACGTTTTTGAGGTCCGCGTTCAAAATCACATAAAAATAAATGAACCATACCAACCTTTCTATTGCAGACCTATGTGATTTAATGTATTCATAAACACAGTTGCGTGTATTTTCTTGAAAAGACCTAATATACTTTCGAATTTCAAATGAATCTCACTCGATGTGTTTTGTCTTTAAAGGAAACCAGCAAGACGAAGAAACGGCCCCGAGACCCCATCGAGTCGAAACGTGAGAAGAAGGCTGGCAAAACGCTGGTCATCATCACCGGAGTGTTCGTGATCTGCTGGCTGCCCTTCTTCGTGATGGCTCTGCTCATGGCCATGTGTCCTTCTTGCGAACCCCACCCGAGACTCTTCTCGGTGCTGCTGTGGCTCGGGTACGTTAATTCCACGCTCAACCCGCTCATCTACACGCTCTTCAGCCCAGACCTCAGAAAAGCGTTCTCCAGGGTGATCTGGGGGAAGAACCATTCGTTTGCCTCCAGGAGCTAGATGCTCTTCGGTTCAAGGTGAAGATGAAGGACGAAGACAGGGTATCAAGTCATTGCAGTTACACCAGTCACATTCAAGGATTAGCAAGTCATGGCAGCTATCCAAAAGTCACATTGCCAAGTCTCATTGTAGCTATCCTAAAGTCACATTGCCAAGTCTCATTGTAGCTATCCTAAAGTCACATTGCCAAGTCTCATTGTAGCTATCCAAAAGTCACATTGCCTAGTCTCATTGTAGCTATCCCAAAGTCACATTTAGGACGTGGCAAGTCATGGCAGTTATACCAAAGTCACATTCAAAGATTAGCAAGTCATGGCAGTTAATCCAAAAATCACATTGCCAGCTATCACAAAGGCATATTTTGAGTTTGCAGATTATAGTAGTAGTCATCTCAATGCCCCATTTAAGATTGACTTTTCCCATTTTTACTGCAACAAAAAAGTTGCCCTACTTATCACCAAGATATTGCCGATTTTTTTTTTTTTTTAATGACGATTTCAAGATCAGGCCAGTTTTCTTTTAATGGCGAGCTACTACAGTGATCAAACGCTCTTAAAGATCTTATTGTTAAATGACGATCATTCTAGTCACCAATTCTCTGACCTGCTTGACTTGTTGATCATGAGTCGAAGTGGATGGTCCACCAGATCGCGAATCACCTACGACGGATTCTGTAACTTCTTTAAACTTTTTATACCAATCAAATACTGTTGTTTCTGATAAACAGTCGTCTGTAAAAGCTTTTTGAAACATTTCAAATGTGTTTGTAGCAGAAATTGCATTGCGGAAACAAATTCAATGATGTTCTTTGCTCAATTCCATTCGACATTTTAAAAAATCAACGAAGTGAAAATTCTTCTATTAAAAACAAATTTATTATCAGACAATAAAATTAAATAAATCCCTGATTGTTGCCACGCATGTTTATACGAGTCGTAAAAATATTTGATAAAAGTTTTCAGGCGATATCTACTATATACGTATATATTCCGCATTAAAATACTAGCTTTCGCTTCAGATTTATAGATAAGAACATTTAAGTATCATTAGTTTATTCGATAAAATAAAATGTTTTCATCTAGCTCTCCGAATGGTCACTGTCATGACTTGATAATAACGAATTTTCCATACGATTCTTTATCATGTGCCATATATTTATACTGCAGTGCATTGTTCCGAAGCTTTGTGTACTTGTCAAAAATGTTAATCAGCGTAAGTATCGTTCAAACAATGTGCTGAGACATTTATTAGCATCCACATGTTTATTCAAGCATGCGTATGGCTGAGTGTGAACAGCTGCTGCTCAATTCTTTTCGATACTCATTACTCCAACGTCGTGATTTGATTTAAAATAAGACGATACAGTTTTTTAAGTCACCCAAAAATGCAACATGAGCCCTGTGTGTTGGAGATGCTCTTGTTTTTGTAACTTATTTTGTGTGCTATTGATGTGTCATAGAGTGTTTGAATTGACATCAAATGTTTGTGTCCTTTCGATGTCTGTCTATCAATGTAGCATGTGTACACAGGTTAGAGTTAAAATGGTACTATATAAACCAATGTTAGGACACAAACTCTAGTCTTGCTAGCCAGTTTATGGAGTCATCATGCTCTTAAGAACGATAAAAATATGAAATCTATGTTCAAAACAAGAGTTCTAAATTTGAAATATTCCATAATTAGTATTCCGGCTGAGATGTAATTTGTATTGTTGCCTCCATGTTACTGTAAATAAATGTTTTTGATTTCATAATCCTTGTAATGATTATTGTTGTTCAAACATCCGTTGGAGGTGAATAACTAAACAACCAATGAATGTTGATGATATTTATTGTTTGGAAGTATTCTTATTTGTTAATATGTTTCAATTGCTTAGAAAGAAACGTTTCTTTGACGAATCTCGTAATTTGAAGTTATGCAAGTCTCATTCCCAAAGCCTAAAAATGTGACATTTCACTAGGCAAAAGCAAATTCTAAATTTATTGTTACCTATTTTTATTTGGTTGTATAACACATAAATAACTTTAAAAACGTTTTCGAATAAAATGAAGTAAACTTGTCACATACTTGTCTGTTCATTTCCTGTAAAAATGACAAACATAGGACGTATCATTGCAACCTGTTTTCCTATCAACAATTTTTGACGTAGCACTGACGGTGGAATGCGGAAATTCATTCCACCGTCACTGTGAAAAACTGACAAATCATTGATACAATAGTTCTGATAATATTTAATTTCAAGCAAATAGTTTTGTTTCTTGAAAATTTCATCCCGCATATATGAAATAGCAGCTTGTTTAAAAATTAAATGTCATCGGAACAGATGAAACAAAGTTCCTATTCCAAAAAAGTAACTATTTATGATTATATTTTTAAAAAAACGAAAGGTCACTTTTATAGTGTTTAAGAAAACAAAATAGATGTTTTCTGATAATGTTTGAGGAAAGAGAAAGCTGCGTGTAAGAATAGCTTCAACTTGTAAAGTAAACATATTCACACGACAAAAACTTTCAACTTTTCAAAAATCCTAGTTATAATATTTTATAACTATGATTTTAATCTAAGATCAGAGCAAATTTTATTTCAAATTCGCTATTCTTCACCTCGCATGCAGTTTAAATCGATTATTTGTTGGCATTTTTTAAATTTTTTTTTGCAAATTCAGATATTCGTGTATTTAAATGGAAACTACGTAACTATTTAGGATGTTAGATGTTGTTTCTTGACAATCGAGTTCAGTTTTCAATACAATACAGTAATGTAATTTCAAACTTAAAAACAAATACAGGTTTTGCTGATTTTAATTGCCTTGTAATGGAAACTATCGTTTAATTTTAAAAAAATCTTTGGATTACAATGTACGGTGGTTACACGTCTGATTTTAACGTTTGTCTGATGTTAACAACTGTCATATTTTAAAACAACGTTATACACTGAAGAGCAATTGAATAAGGGATAGCTGGCATGCAAATTTGTAGCTGTACGCAGACCTGCAAGCGGCTTGCAAATGACGTAAGCAGCTGTTTGTCAAGATGAGTGCTGCTCACGGTATCACTAATAGTCAAGAGCAGTATCGGTAAGAGTGCGGATCTAAGCGCATTTGATGGTGGGCAAATATTCGGGGCCAAACGAATGGGTGACTCCATCTCGGAAGTAGTGCAGACACTCGGATTTCAAGCACCACTGTGTCAAGGGTGTGCCATAAGAACGTCGATTACTGTAAAACCATCCCTGCCAGGATCAACTGCCGCGGACAACAGCATGGACGAATGAGGTCGTTTTCGGCTTGACCACATTGAAATAGTGGATAGACTGGCCACAGTGCAACACATCATCGCTGGTGGGAAAACTACGTGTAAGCTGCCACACTATCCAAAACCATCTCCTCTCTATGGGGTACAGAAGCCATCGTCCCATGAGAGTCCCTCTGTTGACTGCACAACACAGGGCGCAACTATTAGCATGGGAACGGGAACGTTGCCAATGGACCGTCGAGATGACGAAAAATGTTGCCTGGAGTGATAATTCGAGATTCACTTTGGTTACATGCCGATGAAATAGTACGTGTACGGCGTAAAGCACGTGAATGCAATGGATCCTTCCTGCCAGCAGGGGACTCTTCAGGCTGGTGGAGGTGGCAGTCTCGTCCGGGGACAGTTTACATCGACTGAAATGGGACTCCTGGTGCGTGTGACATCGTCTCTCACAGGTGAACGTTACCGGGATATCCTTGATGACCATCTGTTCGATCGTATGTTCATTTTCGACAGCCCACTACAGATTGTCTTTCGGCAAGACAATCCACTATGTCATTGCTCCCGAATTGAATACGAAACTTGACGTGCCTTCCTGGCCATCGAGGTCACCTGACCTCGATCCAATCGAGCAAATCTGGAATGGTATTGAGAGAGATGTCCGTGCCTCAGACCACTTTCCATCAAATCTTCGTGAATTGTTGGAGATTGTTCAGGAATCGTGGATACGTGCGGCTTCCCATCGCTGCCAGTGTCTTGTCGAGTCCATGCCAAGACGAATCGCCGACGTTATCAAGGCGAAAGGTGATGCTACACGCTACTAGACAGGTATCCCGAATTCAATTGCTCTTCAGTGTATTAGTTTTACCTCCTTTTTAAAGTAGGACATAACCGTTTCATTTAAATAGGTTTTTTGTACTTTTGATTTATTTTTGTTAAACGGAATTCTGCAAATCCATTGAATTATTGAGTCAATGACTCTTATGGAAATTAGGTCAAAATATGAACTTACCACCACGAAACTAAATAGCAAGATAATATTTTTATTGCCAATGGGGTTTTCGCTTTCCTCATTAAATATACTCATTTCCAAGTCAAATGTAAGTTATATTTAATTGTTATTTTAATTATTTCAAATCATTTAGTCAAATATTTTACAATTATTGATGGATAGAACATTGATAGTTTGTTACGAAATAAAACAATAAGTTTTAAACATAAGTAAACCCTCGAGTTCTCTAGGAACAGGATGTGGGTCTGACCCTATTTTCAAGATTAAAAAATGGGCATTTAAGGCCCATAAAAGTATGTTGGAAGACTTTCCCACCTTGTACCAAACGCCTGGATGCTCTCCGGCGTACCCTAAGAATCTTCTTTCCGGTGCTGAACTCAGAGCTAACCATCTTTTCTATCTGAGCACAACGTGTGAAACAACAGCATTTATTAGCAACAATATTTACAGAGCTAGTAGCGACAGTGAAAGCAGCAGGGACGAGGCTGACCAAACAATGCCGCGGGAGACAGGTTCGAGAACATCGCAATCAGATTCTTCAAAGAAGGCATCAATCATGTTGCCAACTAGGTGGGTGATATCTTCTTGTTCGCGACAGGACTGAGTGTTCGCCTGGTGCCAGCATTGGGCCGTCACAGTCCTCAGATCCCTAAAATGGCAGAAACACGCTTAATGATGAAGAGATGGAAACCTTAGTCATAAAGGCAGTAAAAAAAGTAGGTGGTTAATTGACGTCGCACTAGTGCAACACAAAGGGTCCGAGGACAACACCTCGTAATTCTGAAATTATGAGGTCTGTCAGGAAGCTGTCGCCAGTTGGAGCGGTTGGCGAGTGACAAGCGCTACAACTCGGGGAAGGATTGCCAAGATCAAAGGGAGAGTCTTGAAAAAAGACGAGAGGGAAGAGACCGGTTGGTTTTTCTTCCGTATTGAAATAATCTACGCTACCGTCGCTACCTAACAGTCAATGATTTCGGGTTATGTTTTTTCCATGTTATGTATCGAGTGTATGTTTCATGTAATAAATTATCTTGGGAATGAAGATTGCTGGCTTGACTTATTGTGTTTTGGAAGAAACAGAACGAGCCCATCTAACATGGTCAACATCGAGCTGGTACTTCCGCACCACGCTAACGTAAGATCATTTGAGGCAATCGCAACTAAAAAAAGGGAAAACCCTTGAAAACAACAATTTAATAAGCATTAAAAACTTAGAAAAGGTCGTCGACATCCATTTCGGTGGAGCTTCAAAATGCTGGTTGCAAATTTAAAAAAAATGAAAAAAAGGGAATACTCTTCAAAACAACAATTAATTGGCATTTAAAATAGAAAAGATCGTCGACATCCATTTCGGTTGAGCTGTGAAATTCTGGTAGTAAAAATGCAAGCGTTGTGTCGAAAATAAGGAAATAAATCATCGCTTAACACTGTAGGGAATTTTCTCATCAGCTTGGGATTTCAAACAAAAGTAGTCAAATGTCGAGTTCTATTCTCGAGATCGGAGAAGCTTTTGTTTTCACGTTGCCGAACATACTAGCAAAAGACACTAGTGCTTTCACGCGCTGCCTGGAAAGGCTTAGTTAAACATGATATGTTGTATAACACTATTCTAGAATAACATTTTTTAACTCGCACTTTACTCTTGTGATTTACTTCGGTTCTGATGAAGATTGACGCCAAGCTCCACCGAAATAGCCATTTACTGTATTTTCTATTTTAAGTCTTTATTAGTCGGTTTTTCAGGGTTTCTCCTTTTTACCTACTTTAACAGGAATTTAACAAAACTATTTCATAGAAGAAACTATTTTTCGTGTTTTTGAATATAATATTTGTCGAACATTTTTGCAGAGATGGTCTCTTTAGTGCTTTGGTCCTCCATTCATTTGCCTCTGGGTTCGAAATCTCACAGGTCATGGGTGTTATTAGTTACACCTTAATTATCTTAGTTGCCATTAGCGTTGCCAACCGTCCCGGATTGACCGGTACTGTCCCGGAATTTAAGTTGCTGTCCAGAATCCCGGTTGAATGTCAAATTGCCCCGGAATTTCCAAGAAAGCTATCAACCCCAATATCACCTACACTCTAAAATAGTTCTTTATATTGCACATAACCTCGTGTCCATCCATTGAACCTCCGTTCCCCACTACTATCCAAAACTAATGCGATTGGTCAGTCTGTTTAGAGAGGGATCATCGTGAAGAAATGGTATGAGTTGCCTTTCAATTCTATTTTACTGTATTTGAATTTTATTTTTAAAATTGGTGCTGGAGATGAACACAAATTCAAATATTCGAATTCCTTAAATTAGAATTCGGAACACTCTTGGTTCTGTCTAACTAAATACGAACAATATCTCTATTTTGTATATGAACACTGCCAATTTTATTTTTTAATAGTTTCAATGTAACAAGAGGTTAGGTTTGGATTTATAATTACTACTATGTATATGGAGAGGAGACCATCAGGCTCGTATATATATATATATAACTAAAATAAAAAAAAAACCATAAAAATAACTATTATTATTTTTTTACATATTTTTTTGGTACAAGAAAAAAGATTTGCTTGGAAAACTAGATATGTTATTGTATGTGATTTCTTAGTGGAGAATATTGTGAAATTACGTATATATAGATATATTTCAGCTCGGAGCAATATGTTCCAGAATTGTCTCAGAAAAAGTTGGCAACCCTATTCACAGTTCCACCTCAATTATCTGAATTGCGATCCCTCAAAACACCATTGTTGGCACACTCTTGGCTGGATTCTATGGCGCAAGGGCTATTATTGACCAAGCTGCGCCAAACAAGGACAGGTCGGTGGACATACACACAATGAAAGTTTTACTGACGCAAAGGATAACTACACTCTGAGAGGAGTTCAACCTTACAACTCGCAGGCTGTTTGCGCAGTGAGCAAGCCCACTGAACCAACCTGACTCGGCAGTTGGTGTTCCCAACCGGGGGAACATCGAGCAGCGGGAAGGATCACTTCGTGTTCTCCTTTGATAAGCGGTAGTCATGGCCTCACTCTGCAGCAGCATGAGACATAACATAACACGCGCATGCGCAATCCATTTCTTTACAGTTGATAGGTGCCCAATACTCCATTCCCAATCCCTCTTCATTTTCCGTACACGACATTTTTAGCTTGACGTTGTTTTACGTTGGGACAGCTTGTCCAAATATTGCATTTGTGCCATAAAACTCCAAAACAACCAAAGCCATTTCTGTACAAAAAACACGTCGATATGTATTTCTGTTTCTGCCTATTTAGAGATACAAGACTAATTTTGGGTCATTATGTGACCTGCCTTAGTGAGGTCAAAGGCCTTATATTCACTCGTGACAGTGATGTACTGCTCTGGAGGATAGTTTTACTTTGAAAAGTTCCCTCATGGATTAGTTCTTGTATAGAAAAAATAACTATGGAGCGAGTTAACATCTTGGTAGCATGGCGAATGGTAGATCTGCAACTACAGTGTATAGTTGGAAATGTAAAAATGTAATACAATGTAAAAAATGTATAGTTCGAAAGCATTACAGGAATGTGAGACACGATTAATGATGTTAAGTTTCTGAAGGCGGACAAAAAATAATGATAGTAAATTATAAAAGAGACAACTCAAAACTTCTTATGCAATGAAACGCAATTAGATCAACATTATCAAAGCTGGGATCATTGACAATTGTTTTGAATTCTACTTGAATTTCTTAAGGCGTTTTTCAATGTACAATATGAAAAAGAGACTAGGCTTACTCGCATTCATCATCGCCAATTTCAGTGTTGAGGAGATCCTCAACATGAGTCAATTTCAAGAGTTCCTCTGAGCATAGCATAAAGTCTTCAATACTCCAACACTGTATCCCTCGGAGAATGTCTGAAAGACACAAAAAAAACAGTAGCTTTATTTGCCCAGGCTGAAGTTTATAATCAATAACATTACCTACTAACTACACATTTATATTACTTGGACTAACTGCTTGGAAGAATTAGTCCAAGTAACTCTTCCAAGTCAAGTTCTCTCTCAAGTGAAATCTTTCAGCAGTCTGAGAAGACAGGAAGAATGCTAAATCTAAAGGATAGAAATTAGCACAGCAAAGAAAAGCCAACCCCCAAGATAGATTAAGAAATACAAAGTATCAAATCGACTTTGAACTAGGGATGCGACATAGATGTCGATGTTTTAAAAACATCGATGTATTGGATTCGATGTTTTTGTTACATCGATGTTTATACTTGTCGATGTTTTTACGTTGTCGATGCTTTATTTTTAAATGAAAAAAGTATCGTTATAAAAATTTAAGAAATAACCAAGTAGCATAATTTTTATAATCAGCAAATTGAACATACTTTTAGACCTAAGTGGCCTAGGGTGAAGGGTCTGAAAAGTAAGGATGCGACATCGATGTCGATGTTTTCAAAACATTGATGTTCTATAAAAAACATCGATATATTGGAGCCGATGTCGCTTCACTAGTTGCTAAACCAGTTTTAAGAAATGGGGGGAAAAGTTTAAATACGCTGAATTTTGAAAACATCGGTGGTTTGGGGGTGATGTATTATCAACATCGATGTTTTGCTATCGATGTCGTATTAATAGTTCCTAAACCAGTTTTAAGAAATGGGGGAAAAGTTTAAATACACTGAATTTTAAAAACAATGATGGTTTGGGGGCGATGCATCATCAACATCGATGTTTTAATTTTGAACATCAAAGTTACAAAACATCGATGTTTTGCTGTGGATGTAGCAACACTAGTTGATAAACCAGTTTTAGGAAATGGTGGGAAAAAGATTACGTACTCTGAATTTTAAAAACATCGATGTTTTAGTTTTGAGCATCGATGTTTTGCTGTAGATGTCGCATCCTTACTTTGAATGTGCGAATGAGACGCACATTGAAGTGGCTAATATGCTAATTGTGGTATCATGAGCTATATGTGAACTTTTTCCAAAGCATCTTAGTTTAAATTACAATAAGCACCAGTAAGTAGATATTTTAAAAGTGTAAACAATATGCCGTTTTATGTTTTCGACCACTTTTATTTCATTTGGGCACATGGAATATGTCATATCGATCTTTACTTTCATTCTGAATTGATTTGTATAAGGCATGAAATGTGAGTAATGAAACCGACACTAATTAATGTAAGCAAAGCAATTAAAAACATTTAGGCCCTGTACACATGAGGCGTTTCTAACACGCGTTTGGCGAGGCTTTCGAGGTCTGCTTTTCGTAAGCATTATATTATGTTTTTTTTATTCTTCTGTTTCAAGTTTCTATCTTTGCGATCGTTGAAGACAGAGTAAAAATTTCAATTGATTTGAAATCTGCGGAAAATTTTGCTCCAGATTAGGGCTAATAATTAATAATTGTAAAATGCAGGGTATTTTAGGTCAAGTTATATGTAAGTGGTAGTTTTTTGGTGGTGAAACGTATTTCCTGTACGTACTCTGAATGTGATGTCAGTTGGAATGCAATTTTAGCCCTTTGCCAATAAAACTTCCGAAAAACTAAATTTCGAATCGGTGTATGATAATTGGTTGGTCCGTACCAATTAGATTTAACTTCCAAGGGGTTCACAAGCATGATTACAAGCTGCAGTCCTCTCTGCATGACTTCTAATTATTTTGGAACTTCTTGATCAATAGAATATTTCCAAAGGACTCTATTCTAAGTAAAGGACTAATAAAATCTTTCTAAAAGTTGAAAGAAACCATGGATTCCATAGAAAGGTGTTTGTATAGTCATTATGAATATATATGTGTACTTGCGTGTTGTAACGTATTACCTCCAGCTGTCTCAGTCAAGTGGTCAGCTGCTTCGCTTAAGTGGCTCTCAGAAGTTCCCGGCCGCTCAAGAGCCTTGATGAAGATGTTCACGCCAACGTATGAAACAAAGGTAGTTAGCCTTAGGACTTCGTCTAGTCGAGACGTCTTCGTAGCAACGGGATTATTTTCATAATGTTCTCCGTGTTCTAATAATGAATCCATGTACTGTATGGAGCATGTACTGTATGGTGCATGTCCGAATAAATGCAATTTTTAATGTCCTAAAAATTTTGGATTAATTCGGTACAGTGTGTGTACTGTGAGGTAAAAGCAACGCCACTCTACTTGGAAATTTCGCGATACTCAAGGGTCTAAACGCCAAACATTTCCAAAATCGTGAAAAACTTCATTTTAAGAATGTGTATCATGCGAGGGCATTTGTACAACGGAAGTAAAATCCTCGCATGCCATCTCTCTTGTTTGTTGACACTGTAAATCCTTATCATGGCAGGGGAAATTCATAGAAAACATTAATAGCTTGCATTACCTCTTAATGGCTGATGGTTATTTCCACACACATTGTTGTAGGCTCCCCTGAGAGCTCTCAGCCAGGAATCAAACTTTATCCTACCATCGTTTTCATCACAATCGCTGTCAATGATCTCCGATGTGCAATTTAGCGAGTCGTCCAGAGCTCTTCAAAAAGAAATAATAAACAGTTGTGAGATACTTAGAACAGGGAAAAACCACGGCTATTTGGATTGATGAAAAGCATTTAGTAACGGCTAAGCGAATTCTCTGTTACAAGACGAATTTCAATTTCCTGCCTCAGAGCGCTGAATACCAACTCTATTTTACTATAGCCAATCAAAGAAAAGTTAAACGTGAAAACATTTGTATCACATAAATGCGCTGTGCCGTTATGTTTGCAATCTCCAAATCTTTAAAATAGTATTTCATTATACACTCAGGAACATTGAAAATAGCGCACCAAGAAGGGAGCATAGGATTAAAATGAAATTTAATACACATAATGACACATATGAGAGATTCACCTGATCCCAAAATCAAGACAATTAAACGAATACAGTGGGTACAATTAGACAAATACAGTGCAACTTCAATAGCGCGTCGGACCGCCTCCTGCTGTAATACATGCCTCAACACTGTCCGGCATTGAGTTGATTAGATGTCTGATGTTATCCTGAAGCAGATGGACCAACAAATCTTGAACAGCCACCTCCAAATCATGTACAGAGTGACACGGCGGCATCTGGCGTTTCATCTGGTCCCACACTTGCTCTATTGGGGACAAGTCAGGGGAGCGGGCCGGCCATCGAAGAATCTAAACATGACGTAGGAAGTCTTGAGCAACTCGAGCTGTATGCGAACGAGCATTATCTTGCTGGAAAATTGCCCCTGGAAGACCATTTAGGAAAGATCTTACGTGGGATCGAAGAATGTCATCAACATAACGCTGGCCCGTTAAGGTTCCACGTACCACAAATAGAGTGGACCGGCTATCATGGCTATGGACCCCCAGACCATTACGCCTCCTGTGCGGGCAGTGTGTCGCGCGACAACATGAGTGGAATTGTACCGTTAACCAGGGCGCCTCCACACACGTACGAGGTTATCATCTGTCCCCAAAACGAACCGGGATTCATCCCTAAACACCACGTTTTGCCAATCTGTGGCATTCCACGTCGTTCTGTCTTTGCATCACTATAGAAGGGGTCGCCGATGTTTCGGTGTTAAAGGCAGTACCCGAAAAGGGCGCTAGAATTGCAGATTCGCTTCTGCAAGGCGTCTGGGTATGGTTTATGGAACAACTGGCACCCCTACATCTGACTGTATTGTTGAACGAGCCACTGTGGGATCCACGAGTGCTTGCCGCACGATCCTTCCATCCTGTCGCCTTGTCGTCTTCCTGGTCGCTCCAGACCCGGTACGCCGCACGTGGGTACCATCTCGTGTCCACTGCTCTCAACATGTTCTGACGGCACACTCCCACCTGGCGAGCAACACGAAGCGTCGACCAGCCTGCGGTTTTCATGCCGATCATGAGGCCCTCTCAAACTCGTTTAACTGAGAAATGTCTTCTCACACGTCTACCTGGCATCCTTCGCTTACTAAAGTCTTCCTAGAGTCGGATTGTGATCGTCACGTTTATGAATCTTCCTCTATGCGCCGGTCCCACTTCCTGATTGCAGCGCCACTGCACGGTGTGTGGTCTTGCGCATTGGCACTAAACTTGGATCATTTGCATATTGGACCTCACTGTACTTATTTGAAAAGTTTCGCGACTGTACCTTTCTTCCTTCTTGGAGCGCTATTTTCAATGTTCCTGAGTGTTTTTGTTACGAATCATGGTTTTATAAAATATGTTATACAATCGGGCAAGAAATATAACGTCGCAAAAAAAAACATAAGACAAGAAATTTATATCATATTTTTATGAAATGTAAAGATACTTCATGATATAATGAAATCACAACAAATACATTTAAGTTTAGTTACATCGAGTCAATTTTTATAAGAAATTAGAGAAATTACCACACACAGTTGAAGTTGGGAAAAAATATAGAGTCGATATGATTTATTCTTTAGTAAGTGATGTGTGTGGGGAACCTCTTTTTTCTTTTACTTGCATTAATTGTCAGTACATAGAATAAGACAGAGCTTGGTACGTGTCTGGGGCAATGATAAATGAATTTTTAATTGCGGATTTTAGATCAGACTTGTAAACATCTCGAGCTAGAAGGCAAAAAAAGTCTTTCCATTGGATTCAGGTTGGGACACCGAGATGGCCATTGAAGAGTTTTTACCTCGTTCGTCTTCATCCAGGATTTTGTGGAGCACGAAGTATGCACAGATGCATTGACTTGTTGAAATGTCCACTCGCCTGATGTAATCAGAGGAGCAACTAGCAGCAAACTATCTAACAGCATGTCCTGATATAACTCTGAATTAATTTTGTTATCGACCTAAACAATTTCAGTTAAACCACCGTCTGCAAGTGCGGACCAAATCATGACAGATCCCTCCGAATTGGCGTTTTTAAAAAAGATGGTGTTCTTTACGCCAGATCATACCAGTAAAACTTAAACTCATCTGGCCCATCCAAATTAAACTTTTTTCGTCAGAAAACACCACATCATTCCAGTTGGTGCCAGCCGTTAAATGTTTCCGGACAAACTTCAAACGTGAATCAATATACCGCTTAGAAAGTTGAGCTTTTTCTTTTAACTTCTTGTGCATAACATTAAGATTTCTATACAGTGCATTTCTTATTGTTCGGCTGGTACAGGAGCAACTGTATCTCATCTTTAATTTGTGAGGAAGACATTTTTTGCTTGCTGGCGAGCCTCTGGATCTGCCTCTCTTGCATTGTAGAAATTATGTTCTGCCTTCCTGTTCGCTGTTTTGTGCCATAGCTACCAGAATGAATGAGAAGGCAGTTAACCACAGCCTTCGATATTCCAATTTTTCGTGCAATTTCAGCACCACTGTAACTAGCATCTTTAAAAGCTAGTATTTTGCCTGGTTCAGTTTTTGACAATTGTAATCCTCTCGGTATCTATATATATAATTCTCTTACGTGGCACGCAAAAAAGACGTTATTAGTTATTGCGTTTTGGCAACATTGTACGATTGTTTGCTTTTCACGAAGCCTCGCGCTTCAATTGAATTTATAGCGTTATCGGATGAAATTTTATTGAAAAAAAATGAATTTTAGTCGAGCTGTGCAGTTAATAATAGAAATCAAATAAAGCGGAGGATCTTTTCAGGGACATTTAAAAAAAGGTCCTTTTCAGGGTCAACAATTATAGTTCAACAAGACGCTTGCACTACAACTTTCGACTACAAACTCAATGAAAAAGCGTGGTTGGCTCAAGTGCAGGGGTAAATGTACATACAAACAACATGCTGTGTATTCAATTTCCAAATCAGCTCTCACATTTCGAGCCAAAATTTGCTCAAAGTTTTCATTTGAATTCTGATTTCAGAGGTACTGTATATATCTTTTCTGGGTGGAGTGGTAGCAAACGGGACAGTCTTTTTTTCTCGCCAAAGTGGTAACCTTTCCTTTGGCTGTTTTTGTGGCAACCCTATTAAGAAGATTAGGATTAAAGACGTTATCTGATTGGAATTAAACCGTGTTTTGAAGTGAAATTAAACGTGCTCTCATTGGTTTACATTTTTTTTCTCTCCTCAACCCTTTTTCTAAAAAACAGCAAAAAATTTAGATTTGAAAAATATTTTTTTGGAATATATCATATTTTGTAAACAATTCCTTCTGCTAGGACACATGTCTTCATTGATGCGAGCGAAGCGAGCTTAGGTTCGCGCAGCGATCCAATGCGGATTGCGAAGCAATCCTCCGGGGGTTGGCGAGCGTCAGCGAGCATGGGGCGGGCCCCCTAGTTGTATTAAACTACACAAGTATAAAGCAATTATGTATCCACGGAACTGGTATTCGTTTCTAGAATCGGAGAGAAATGCTTTATCAGTTTAATTATTCTTTCAGATGATATAATCAACAGACGACTTTGTACTTTTTTCCAAGCTGTTATCCGCCGAATTTTTATAATTTTTACATATTCCAAAATATATCAGAGTTTCTTACAAATGTATTTTAGTTTATTATTCGGTAGCATTAATATGTCGTAAAAAATTTGCATAGTTTGAAAACGCAGTAGTTTTTCATGTTTGGCGATTTTTCACCCGACATTATACTTTTCCAGGGCTGTATAAAAGAAGACACCAATTTTAAAATGGAAAAAAACGAATTCTCTTGAGTCGGAAACAGAAATTAAAGTCTCACAAAAACTTTAAATAAATTCTAATTTCAACTAAAAGTTTAAACAACGGAAAAAATATTTTGTGATAAGAAATTGTAAAATTGCCTTTTATTATTAGTTTATATGAGTATTATTTGCTTGCATTTTGGCGTTACTCTTTTTTAAAAACCTGCCTTGCTTTAAAATGTTTTGGAATTATTTTACCGTTGTTGCAAACACAAAGAACTTTTAGGGGAAAATGGTTGAAGCAAAAAAAAAAAAAAAAAACGGTTTGAAAAATTCATTTCTGTGTCAACAGAATGAAATTTTCTCCAATTCATAAATCAACATCGTTTACTTTTAATTCCCTTGCAAGGAGAATTTTAATACTGAGCCCCAAGCAACCAATTGAGTTACTACAGCCCGCAACACCAGCAGCCGTAGACATACTGAAAATTCGGTTAGCTTCACAATGGTTTTCGTCAATCCAGTTAGCTTTCGAGCATATGAAGAAAATCTGTTGAACACCATCCACTTTAACAGAGCGTCGTTTATAATAAAGCAAATTTAAAGGTTTCACTCAAAGTGAACAAAGTTTTCGATATTGCATGAAATTAATATTCTAAATAAATAATGACATTCTATTCGAAAGTATATAAATAGCAGCTTTCATATTCATAATTGATTAAATGTTAAAGATTATATTATGATTAGTTATGATGTATTGATTAATCACTATAATATCATAATTAATATTGCGTAGTAAATATGAAGTTTAACAATAAACACTTTGTTTGGATTCTTTAATATAGCATAATTAATAATTCAAACTATTACTACACCTAATTTAACATTCGGCACTTCAATTTTTCTTACTCGTACTTACTCTTAGTAACTCGAATTTACTGTTAGTTACTCGAATTTACTGTTAGTTACTCGAACTTACTCTTAGTTACTCATACTTACTTTTAGTTACTCGTACTTACTCTTAGTTGAAGGTGGCGCAGGTTCGACTCCTGTCAGGGTGCTTTCCTCACTGGGTGTATTTCTGTCTTTTGCGTCAGTAATACTTTCATTGAGTGTGTATGCCTATTATTTGGTATTATATATTTCGTGTCTGGCGCAAATCCTAAAACAAACTAACCTTTAGGCCCGGTGCACACATCTGGTTTTTCAACGTGCGGCGCCACTGCGGCACCAAAGCCCAACTATGCACACATTACCGCAAAATGACGCCCGAACTCATTTCGCGCCATTTGCGATACATATTCTATCGAAGAAAACGCGTTTATTTCGCTTACTTGGTGTAAAAAAAGTATATCTTGAAAAAAAATAGACGTTACTGGATACAACCATTTATTAATTATTATTTATATTCCATTTGTTTATGAAAACAAGGTACTTCAGAAAGGAGAAACGTTTGCGGCGAGCTGCGGCGCCGTGGGGAACTGCGATACAAATTGTACGCAAGTTGGACGTGAGTCGCAGCAGCGGCGCCGGAAGTATGTAAGCACTACTCCATTGGATCTAAGGCCCGGTGCATACATCCGGTTTTTCAACGTGCGGGGCCGCTTTCGCAACGCAAGTGCGGTATGAGATACATTAGATCCAATGGAGCAGTGGACACATGCCTCCAGCGCCGCTGGGGCGACGCACGTCCAACTTGCGTGCAATTTGTACCGCAGTTACCCACAGCGCCGCACATGAGTCTTCCATTCTGAAGTACCTTGTTTTCATAAACAAATGGAATATAAATGATAGTTAATAAAGTGTTGTATCCAGTAACGTCTATTTTGTTTCAAAATATACTTTTTTTACACCCAGTAAGCGAAATAAACACGTTTTCTTCGATAGAATATTTATCGCAAATGGTGCGAAATGAGTTCGTGCGTCATTTCACGGTTATGTGTGCATACTTGGGCTTGGGTGCCGCAGTGGCTCCGCACGTTGAAAAACCGGATGTGCGCACCGGGCCTAATGTATCTCAGACCGCACTTGCGTTGCGGCAGCGGCCCCGCACGTTGAAAAAACGGATATGTGCACCGGGCCTTAGCTGTGTACGGGCTTCATCGATGCGATGTACTCTAGTGATTATTTTCCGTCCCATAGAGTTTACTGTCGTTAGTAAACACTGGATTCGAGTTCCCGGGGTATCCAAGCTATCTTCTCTGCCTTCATCCTATTATTCCATTCGCAATCCCCCTTCTTCCCTTTAAGGACATATTTACTTGACTTTGTCTTGTAATTTTCGCAGCTTGGCCAAACATGGTACTTGCGCCATTTTAATCTAAAATCATCTGACACAATTTAGTATTACCTTCAAATTTGAAAGATATTGAGCGACGTGCGAAGAGTGGAGTGGTCTTATTTTTTTCTGCTAATGTAAATATTTCAACACAAATTGCGAACATAAAATTCGAAACAGAAAGGCTCAAAATGAAAATTAGGAACAAAAGAAATCGTTTTGTAATCCAAGTTGCAATAGAATTTTTTCAAGGCGGTTCAAAGAAACTTCCTTTTCTATGAAATTATGCTTTGAACGCGACATGTATGTCGTGAGAACAAAAAGAAAACATTCACTTGCATTTAGATTTTTTTTAGCATTAACTCTTAAAATGCAAACGATTGAATTTCGTTTTTTACCGTCACATTGCTAAGTGAGCACTTGTTCTTTATTTTAAATAGCAATGAGAATAAACAAACTAGTATTGTTTAGGGCCTGCGGCGGATAGTTATCGCTTGCGGGAATGCCAAAATATTATCGTTTGGATTCACACATTTATATCTTGACTAGCGAAGAATGAATAGTTAGAAGTTTTTCATTTTATTTGTATTCTTTAGACGCGCCAGCTGTGGCAACATTAAAAATATATTTTTAGAACTTGTGTTCTTGTTATCGCGCTAGAACTGTTCGTGTTAAGAATTCTTCTACTAGTTGTACGACATTCTATATTCCAAATTTAAGGTTTTATACCTAGAGCCGCTTCTAGATCCACGACCTCTGTTAATGTAAATATAATTATTTTTTTGAATAAATTAGTTTTTTAATTATACTGTCCATTTATTTGAATCAATTGCATCGCTGATGAGAGGTATGTGTTAAAGTTTAGTTTCTAACCACCTGTGAACGTTGAAAAAATCTTCAGTGCAAAACCGCTCCTATGTGAAATAGGAAGCTTTGAGGAACAAGAGTGGGCAGTAAAAAGAATCTAAAAAACTCGCGTAAAAAGTTTTTGTCATTGATTCTTTTAACTAAAAAGAGAAACTTACTGCAATTAGTTTACTGGAGATTTAAGAATCCTTCTGACGAAAATAGACCAAAAAAAATTCGGTTGCATGACACCAGGCTCATCCTTTTCATTTATGATTAGTTGTGATTATTATTGAGTGCAATTTATTATTTTATTACTTCATTTTATTTGATACTTTATAATTTGAGTTCCAAGTTCCTTCATTTCCCAACTAGCTTTCGGCTACATAAATACTTAGGTGAAATTTAAAAATGATCCACAGCTAAACTTACAATTTCTGTCATTGAATGCAATACTTATGCCCATAGAAACTGTCTTGAACATCTCTCTGAGTTGAAACTATTCGATCACTTTTTCTATTAGATTAAAATAGATTTTTTCTCCTAAATTATATCGACACTCATTCTAATCGCTTATGCTGCATAGGTTAGTAATCTAATGTATTCCGTCTTCTTAAAAAACAACACTTCGTTCATAAGTCCCATTTAGAAAGAATGGAATCAAATGTCTGTTAGTTGCATGTGCCTTACCTTATATTATATATGGGCAACCCCCGGCCCGAGGGCCGGATGTGACCCGCCCCGGCTTTTGATCCGGCCCACGGAACATTTTAGGATCGCGCTCGAAAAAAAGTAAATATTCTCGGTTCTCGCCAACAAGAGAATGTGTGTGTGTGGGGGGGGGCAAAAGTATGAATTACGTGGGTCAGTGTTTCTCAACCTTTTTTAGTTGACGGCACACTAAAAATATCTTGAATTATTTGCGGCACACCTGAAAATAAAAATGTAAAAGATGGTATTTCCAATACTACCTTATATAGTTATTATTACTAATAATATTAGTATTGGATATGAAATGGCTGAGCCTGTTTTCTTGAACAAATGAAATCAAAACGAGGTTTCGAAGTCGCCAGACAAGTTATCGGCGACCCATCGCACCACTCAATTCCACGAATAATCGGGAATAATAATTATAAATTTCGTTATTAATTGTATTCGAGAAACGGCATTGCTCTTCTTGATTCCATTCCTTAATTGCGGATGTGACTGTTATAAAAACACTGATACAAATCAACAGTACTAGGATAGTTCTTTTCCGTAATGAAAACTAATAAATCGAAGTATTGAACCAGGCTTACAGATGAAAATTTGGAAAACACTTTGCACCTGTGTATTCGCGGGATTGATCCCAACATTGATTAACTTGATTCTCAAGTTCAAGCTTCTGTTTAATGTCTGGTGATTGTAAGTAAATACTTAATCAATACGATATTATTCTGTTCATATAACTTTACAATTCTACTTTATAAATATATAAAATAAAATAAACCTTATCATTATTATTTTTTCACAACTACCTATTATCTACAGCCCGCGCCTTCATTAATATCCTAAAGTTTAGCCCGCAACTTTCCAAAGGTTGCCCAAACCTGTCTTATATGATGCGATGTTCGTAAAAGAAATATTGTATTGGTCCTTTGGAAAATTAGATTGTGGTACGACACCATTTCAGGATAGGAATCAATAAAAAATGTTTCAGCTCCTTTTAAAATGTTCATTAACGTCACCCACTAATTAACGCTCTGAGGGGTTTATCATCGAATTTCTAATGAAATAGACAGAACACGTGGGCGAAGTAGCTCTCGTGAGATCTTTGAAGGGTAAATCAGGTAGGCTTACGAATTCACTTGAATCCAATTGGCTATTGCAGCCCAGAATAGCGATTTTAATCACGCTGGATAATGATTAAGCAAATCTATAATTTGTCCCACACAGGGTTCATTCTTTTAAGCGCAACCAGGGAATGGATCTTCAAACCGAGAATAAATAACATTCCCAGTCTGTGCGCACATATTCCATCAATTTTGTTTGAAGGTCGATGTAGTTTACACGCTTATATCCTTCTTTCAGTGTTCCTATCATGACTAACCATTTCCGTCCTTCTTGATCAGTAGAATTTTACTTAAGGTATCCGAACTCGATAAAAATGTCACTTTTGGCCAAAAGTTCTGAAAAAGTTTTTGATTTAATTTGATCGAGTATTTATTTGACTTTCCAAAGCATGTTTGATTTTTCTCTAAGTTAATTAGTTTCAGAGATATTAGGGTTTTAATCAAGGCAGGAAGACAGCAAGTAGATATAGAAAACACCGGAAGTCGGTTAAAGATCAAAACCGGGTCAAAATTTAAATTTAAAAGGCGATATTTTTTGCTTTTTTTTTTTTGGAAAGGTTTCTCTGAGTGTTTAAATGGTTTTTCTTTTGGAAATAGTGTGAACATTTTCAAAGCAAAGTGAAGAACAAAATTGTTTATACAAACAGTAAAAGCAAGATAGATTGGTTGGTTGATTTTTCATGGCGCAAGGACCATATATGGCCAAGCTGCGCCAAACAGCGTGTATATATGGATCAAAAAGTCAGGTGATTTGATCTAAATATAGTTTATAAAACCAATGTCTTTTAAAAATAAAAACAGGTTTTGGTGGTAAGGATCTGATAAAAGTTCATGTAAACTAGGGTGATAAATACAAAATAGGACGAGTCTATGGTGGTTAAAATCAGGACATTTTATTAAGATGTCTCTGAGTGAAAAGATAGTGTTACACTTGCGACTCATTGGAACGGGTTCTCCTCGTAATAGGTGTCCATAAGTAAAATAAGTGTGTCCTATTCGGAGTTTTGTGAGTTTTGTTTCTTGATTTCAAATTAAAACAATTTTATTAAACCCTTAAATAGATGGCTGGATATAATTCAAAATGTTTTGTACTTCGAGGTCCCAGGTATTTTGTTAACATGAGTTTATGGATTGTTTTAAGAATGATTAAATGTCTGGAAATGGTACTTTTGAATTTAGCTGCTTCTGTTGCATTTTTGGCGGCCAAGTCAGCTCTCTTGTTACCTCCGATACCCATTTGTCCGGGAATCCAGCAAAAAACCATATCACATTTTTCGTCCTTTAAAATAAGAAATTGTTTAATTCTATTATTATTAGGGGATGGCTTTAAGGGGTAAAATGTTTCAATGTAGCTCCTGGAATCGAAATATGTAATAAATTTTTTATCTTTTAATGTAGGTATCCTTACCAGTGCCAAATAACAGCATATACTTCAGAAGTAAAAACCGAACAGCAACCATGTAATTTTCTAGCGATTACCACATCCTCGAATACAGCTGCAGCGCCAACTTGTGCGCCATTTTTTGTCCCGTCGGTAAAGACAGTTTTGTAAGACGAATATCTTTGTCTATGGTAATAAAGAGATTGTAAATAAATAGAAATTGGTGTAGAAGATTTCGGCAATTGAATAAAATATTTTATGACTGGCAAATTTCTGTCACTCCAAGGTGGAGGTTCGTTTTCTCTTGAAAATATCTCGAGATTTTCAACACCGAGTGAAGTCAAGATGTGAGGAATTCTTAGTCCAAATGAAGGTATGAAAGATGGTTTCAAAGAGTAATGATTTTTAAATTTGGGATGGGTTATGCAAATGTTTATGTATAATGGATGAGAAGGGTTAGTTTTAATTTCAAAATAGTTTTTTAGAGCAAGTTTCTCTCATCTAAGTTTTAAACTTGGCTTACCTGCCATGACATACAAACTCTGGGCGGGTGATGTTCGAAAATCTCCTATAGATATTCTGAGGCCCTGATGGTGTATCGTATCTAGAGCTTGAGTTGATTTTGCAGCGAATCCATAGACGACACATCCGTAATCAGGCTAAGATCGAACGACTGCTTTGTAAATTTTTAAAAGAGAGTATGCGTCGGCTCCCCATGTGGTATTTGCGAGTACCTTTATGATGTTTAATGCCTGATTGTATTTTCGTTTTAGAATACTAATATGTGATCGGAAAGTTAACTTGGAGTCAAACAATATCTCTAAAAATTTAGTTTCCGAAACTACTGGAATAGTAGTTCCGTCTTGTAAAATTTGAGGTTCGGTATATAAGACGCGTTTTCTAGTGAAGTGAACACAAACTGATTTTTGCGATGAGAATACAAAGCCATTTTTCTTTGCCCACTTGCTAATGATTCGAATTGTCATTTGAAGTTGTCTCTCTATAAAGAGATATTTATTTATTCCTGAGCAAAATATTTTGAAATCGTCAACAAATAGCATTCCGTGCACATATGCTGGAAATTGTTCAGTAATGCCATTTATCTTTATAATAAAAAGTATGACGCTTATGACACTGCCCTCAGGAACGCCTTCGTCCTGCGAAAAGTCATCTGATAAAATGTCATTAATGCGGACGTTAAAAGTTATTGTCATTAAAAATTTTTGAATAAAAATGGGAAGGTTGCCCCGTAAGTCCATTCCTTATAGATCTCGCATGATACCGTAGCGCCATGTTAGGTCGGAAGCTTTTTCCATATCGAAGAACACCGAAACCAAGTGGTTTAGGGTCAGGAATGCATCACGTATGGAGGATTGAAGCATCAATGCACTGTCAATAGTGCTGCGGTTGAGACGAAAACAACTTTGGAAATTAGAGAGCCGTTTTTCTTGTTCTAAAATGTAAATTAGTCTTGCATTTACCATCCGTTCCATTACTTTGCAGATGCAACTTGTCTATACAATGGGTCAGTAGTTATTTCGATAATTAGGATCTTTTACGGGTTTTTGGAATAAGGATTATAATGGCTTTTCGCCATGTCGTCGGGAATACCTGTTCCCACCAAATTCGATTGAACAAAGATAAAGTATAATATAATGAATTCTCATTAAGATTTTTTAACATGTCATGATGAATATTGTCAGGTTGTTGGATCAGATTTTTTTAGTGCAATTTTAAGTTCCGATATACTAAATTGTTATTAAAGCCCTCGGTGAAGATGGCCGAAAGTCCAACGCTTTTCGTTCTTTCCGTCTTTTATAATGGATGAAGTCTTGCGGATAAAAACTGTCGTGCGATACTTTCGAAAAAGATGCTCCCAAAGTATCAGCAATCGCTTTTACGTCAGTAACTTGTCCATTTAAAGATGAAAAAGATATGATTACTATGGTAGTCGCCTGAAATTTTTCGGACTTTGTCCCACATGTGCATTGATGGTATATGATTTTGTATGGAGTTTACATAGTTTTGCCAGGATTCTCGCTGACTCTGTCTCCTAATTTTACGAGCTTTCGCTTTCGTCCGCTTGAATTCGATTAAATTAGATGTCGTCGGGTGTCTGCGGAATTTGCTCTAGGCTTTCATTTGGGATTTATAGGCCCGTCTGCAAACATTTCGTTCCACCATGGTTTACATAGCCTCGGTGTTTTTCCAAATGTTTTCGGAATAGCTATGTCAGCTGCTTTTATTATGGTGGAAGTAACTGATTCAACTCCTTCATTGATGTTTGGTGTTTCAATCATGTTGCTAGATATATTTGATTTCATTAGGAAAAAAATTCAATTTGCTTTATTAAAAATGTATCGCACTGGACGTCTTAAAATATCATTAAAATTATAAGATAAAATAACAGGAAAGTGATTGCTAGTATGCAGGTCATTGCTGACTTTGAGTTTCCACATGGAAAGCAAGGAGGGGGTGCATATCACTTAGTCAAGGGTATGAAACGTGTGTGTTGGTTGGTCAAATTCGTTTTACACGTATTATTCAGTAGACAGAGATAATGATCGTCAGCTAATTTTCGATTTGATGACCTCTGGAATTCGAATTATGACTTCCCCAAAGAGGGCTGTGTCCATTAAAATCTCCAATAATAAAAAAGGATTGAGGTAGTTGTGTGATCAGGTTGTTTAAGTCATGCTGATAGATATGTTCATTAGGTGGAAGATATATAGAGCAGATAGTAGTTAAAACTTTAATTTGAATCTGAATGGCTACAGCTTGGATCCTGGTGTGTAGTGGAATGGTGGTATAAGGCTCGGTGCACACATCCGGTTTTTCAACGTGCGGCGCCGCTGACGCAACGCAAGTGCGGTCGGAAATACATTAGATCCAATGAAACAGTGCACACATGACGCGTCCAACTTGCGTGCAATTTGTACCGCAGTTTCCCACGGCGCCGCACATGAGTATACGTTCTGAAGTACCTTGTTTTCATGGACAAATGGAATATAAATAATAATTAATAAATGGTTGTATCCAGAAACGTCTATTTTGTTTCAAAATATACTTTTTTTACACGAAGTAAGCGAAATAAACACGTTTTCTTCGATAGAATATTTATCGCAAATGGCGCGAAATGAGTTCGTGCGTCATTTCACGGTTATGTGTGCATAGTTGGGCTTCGGTGCCGCAGCGGCGCAACCACGTTGAAAAACCGTATGTGTGCACCGGGCCTTAGGGTACTTTTTTAAGACCAGTAATGCTACGTCACCAGTGGCACGTGTGCCACTGGATAATAATTTGGAATTATACTATAATTTTTATGTTTGCTGGATTGCTAGCTTTTAGATAAGTTTCTTGGAGACCGAAACAACAGGATTAAAAGAATTAATCAAAGTTTTGATTTCGTCGAGATGAGTTCGGAAACCATGACAGTTCCACATTAAAATTTGTAAAGCCGTTATTTGGTGGGAAGTCTCTTTTTAAAAAAAGTGCGGCTCTTGTGTCTTTCTCAACCTCTAGGTCCATTTCCATTTTGCTCAGACTTGATTCTGAAGACGGGAGAAGATTTATTTAAGTATACATTTGTTCCTTTGTATCCTTTTTTGTTTGAGATTTTTTTTTATATAATTTGTTCGTTCTTCAGTTTTACTCGTTTTGGAGTTTTATCTTTAAATTTGTGAGAATTATTTGGCAGCTTTATTTCTTTCACATTTTTAATCTGGCTATTATTTTCAGTCGGTATGGCTCTAGGTTGTTTAATATTTGATGTTGGGAATCGAGTTATTGTTTGACATTCTGTATCTTTTTATTTTGTGTAATGTCTATATCGTCGGTTTGTGAGTAATCAGTTTTAGATTATTTTAAGACCGATTTGTAAAAAATATTTGGGCGAGGGGTGCGTGATTATACCGGTTTTCGGGCTTCAGGAAATGATATATTTTTAGTAACTTTTATGTACTGAATTTCTTTTTCGGTGATCCAGCGTGGGCATATATAAGCATAAGCAGCTTGTTCTCCTTGACAGTTGGTACAGCATGTAGTTTCTAGGCAATTTACACTATCATGATCTGGTTTGGAACAACGGGCACATATTGGTCTTGACGAATGGCATGTTGTTTTGGTGTGGCCAAACCTCTGACATCTAAAACAGCGTTGAGGGTTAGGAATGAAAAGATGAACGTCACAATACAAATAACCGGCTTATATTTTTGAAGGTAAAACTGGTGTGTCGAAAGTAAGAATTATGCTATTGGTGGGGATAAATTTGCAATTGTTTTTGCGGGTTATTCTTTTTACAGCACAAACTTTCTGATTTTTCAATTCTTCTAAAAATTCTTCCACTGAAACCATAATTAATTGTGGTGAAGATATTATGTCTCTTGTAAAATTTAAAGTTCGGTGAGCATTTATTTCTATAGGTATTTGTCCAAAGTTTTTAATTTGAAGTAATTTTTCTGATTGTGTAAAGGATGTGGATTTGATTAAAAAATCGCCATATTTCATTTTTTTTTAATATTTTTTACTTCTCCTGCAGCATTCTTAATGCATTTTTCGATTAGAAATGGGGACAAATTGCGCAACTTTCTTTCAGGATTATGTACAACGATAAACTTTGGAATTGATTATGGTCCTTCGTTATTAATAGAGTCTAGGGTTAATTCATTGACTGTCGTAGTTTCGTCACGTAGGTTTGACGGATTAAAGCCTCCGTCGGGATACGGGGTTTTAGGATCCATGAGAAAAATTAAATGTTCTTTCTGGGGTGCCCCCGCCCACCATGGAGCCCAACAAGGGAAAGCAGCACCCGGCAGTTGACGAGCAACAGATCTCGGGGCTGCTTCAGGGGTGGCGCCAGAATAGAGTGCTACAGCTTCGGGATGTGGATCCGCCAGTTCACCCAGGGCATCTCTATCTGCAGCACTAACCCTTAAAACACACAAAATCAATGGAGTTCAGCACGACAGAGGGACTGAGCGCTCTGAAATGATGAACCCCAGAGATATTGAGTGAGCCGACTGGCCAGAGCGGGCTCACTCCAGCCACCCGTCTAGGTTGGAGCATGGGCCAAAGGGCACGCATCAGGTACCCCAGGGTACCACTTTCCCTCAATATGGGACGCTGCACGCGGCAAACATGCGGGTCAGAAAAACATACTGATATTTTTATGAATTATAAAAGAATTCAAATGAATGATTCAAAAGTTCAACAATAAAATAATAATTCAGCAAAGAAATAAACTAATATAGAAATTTTAAATAGATCGTATCCCCAAATGGAAAAAATCGATAACACAAATAATTCAAATTCATAAAATATTTTCGGAGATATTTTGGAACGCAACTCTAGAAAGGAAAAATAAGAGGGACTGGGGAATAGAGTAGTTGGAAAGAAACAGAAGAAAGATCGCTTGGGTGCACCGGGAGTACGACTCCCGTGTTTACCAAAGACAGTAAACCCCTGAGAAAGAGAAAGATCACTCGGGGTTGTGAAGCCCGTACAAACCTAAAGAAGGAATGCCCCTGGGGGCAAAAGCAAGATAGAGCAAACGATACGCTTCAAACTATATTTTATTCTAAATTAATATCTATGCATTATTTCCTCACTTCTAGTGCTATAACACAAAAAGGTATTGATGTATTCTCGTAAAACTTTGTGAACTTGTTTTTATAATGTTTTCTAGGGAATGAACTAGAATAATTATGCTGAGTTGAAAAGTTTTTTAATTATGGCCATTTATTTAAGAAATAAAACTGTAAAACTATCAAAAATCATTCATTTTTCGATCGCTAGTAAAATTTTTGTTAAATTAAATATCCTTTTGATTCTACTTCATTCCCCAGAAAAATGCATGTAGTTTATTTTGGTAGCATCATTTTTCAAATTCGATGAATAGATTTACATATAGCACATTTGAAGGTTTTGACAAATTTCTTTAAAAGGTCATGCATAATTATCATTTTTACAAAATCATTAATATATATTTTACATTTAATATATATACTACATTTAAAAAGAGGTTCTCGAACGTTTTGGATTTTTTTAATATTATTTTAATCAATAGATATGGTTGTTTAATAATTTTGCGTATTGTGTGGGTAAAAACAAATACTACACCACTTGGAAGTATTGCAACCCTCAATTATACAGTTTTCATACAAGTGGAAGACATCCAGGTGATAAGACCAATCAAATGCATTTTACAACCAATGGTCTTAAAAACTCTTTGTACTAAATTTAAATACTTTATGATTGCTTTAAGCATGATAGTCTTCAACCAGCATGGTGTGACCTCCACTAGAAGATACTTTTTTTTTATCCTACGCCCAGCTCAAGGCCTTTCGGCCATACGCTGTCTTGCCGTCCAATATAGCGAATAAAGTCCTTGGGGAGAAGTATCCCTGGTGTCAATGTCCTTGGACCCTCCTGCATCATGTAGCACAGGATGATTCCATTCCACCTTACTTTCGGCAAGTGGTCAATTGTGCTGAACTGTAGCGTGTTGGGTTGCTTTATTGAATGTTTAGCCACCTTTTTCGAGTCTTATTTAGACTCAAATAAAGAATGGTTCTTGACATGAACACAGGGTCGTTCCTGAGTTTTAGCTGCCCACGTGCAAATCTCAGTAGGAATTTAGAAAATTACTTTAAGATGATCTTGTCTTCTTCCTCTGGGTTCTCTAAATGCAATTGACTCAGCATGTCCGTTTTCGGACTCCTTTCGCCATAAATACTCAGATCCAATACTATTTCTGAATGCAGTAAATGTCCATCGGTTTTAATGATTCTTCGACTGTTTCCAGACAATTGGTATCCATGCTTATACTTTGATTAAGGTATCCTAACAAGTCCGAGAATCTTTATTTTAATGTGGCATATAAACATTTTAATGATATTTGTATGTTTAGTATTATTATACAATAGCATTTGGCTATAAATACTTAATATATATTTTTATTTTTTTATTTTTTTTCCCCCTTAAACAAAAGGAAATTTACAAAATAAAAACCAAAAGGAATTTATTGAAAACGAAAGTGTTGGTGGATGGTTGGTTTTAACTTTTCTTCTAACTAGCGTTTTCACTTTTGTTTTCTTGTTTAATACATATGATTTTTACTTTTATTTTGATCTTTCATTAAATTACGTATTTGAATGATATATATATATATATATATATATATATATATATATATATATATATATATATATATGAAAATGATAATTATGTATGAAAGTTTATAGAAAATTGTCAAAAACTTCAAATGTGCTTCATGAAAATCTATTCAACTCATTTGAGAAATGATGCTATCAAAATAAACTACATGCATGTCATGGGAATGAAGTGGAATCAAAAGAATATTTAAATTAACAAAAATTTTAAAACCGATCAAAAATAAATATATGGTTTTGATAGTTTTACAGTCCTATTTCTTAGATAAATGGCCATAATTTAAAAACTTTTAACTCAGCATAATTATTCTATTCCATTAACAACATTATAAAGTACAAGTTCTCATAGTTTTACGAGAATCCATTCTATAACTATTTTTGGAAAACATTTGAAGTGAGGAAATAAATACATAATATTAATTTATAGTAAAATATAGTTTGAAGCTTATAGTTTGCTCTCTCTTGCTTTTACTGTTTGCGTAAATAATTTAGTTCTTCACTTCTCTATAGAAATGTTCACTTTATTTCCAAAAGAGAAACCATTTAAATATTTGAGAAAACTTTGCAAAATTATATTTAAAAAAAATTTAATTTTTAAATTTTGACATTTTTTTGGTCTTTTAACGGCCATGTCCGGTGTTTTCCATACCTAATTCCGGTTTTCCCGCCTTGATAAAAACCATAATATCTCTACAACTTATTAACGTAGAGAAAAAATAAGCATGATTTCCAAAAGAAAAAAAACTTAAACTTAAAATTTTGACAGGTTGGTTCGATTTTTAATGGCCATCTTCTGGTGTTTTCCATACCTAATTCCGGTTTTCGCGCCCTGATTAAAATCCTAATAACTATGCAACTAATTAACTTAGAGAAAAATAAAATATATTTAGGCAAGTCAAATAAATACTCTATTAAATAAGATCAAAAACGTTTTTTTTTGGAATTTTTGGTCCAAAAGGACATTTTTAACGTGTTTGGATACTTTAACTCTCCAAGTGTTTTCGACAAGATATCTTGTCCAAGATCTGGTCAGTTTTGCTAGTGCCGAGATACCTCGTCGAAAGAAAACTGCCCTAATACTCAAATGGGAATGAAAATCCGAGTAGGAAAACCGAATTGCCCCTTGCTTCGAACTGGTGACAGTTTAGAACATATTTGTTTTCGGAACATAAGTGAAAGATACGAGGGTGATACCTCGTAATTTTGAATTCACAATTGAGCTGGCCCCCTACGAAGACCCAACCGATTTAACATTCACTCGACCCCATGTATACGACGGGCTTTGGTTTGATCGAGTTTCGAACTCGCAACCATCTGGTATCTTATTCGCTATTCTTCTAACCAAGCAACCGTGGCCCCACAGTTACAGTTAGAATGGTATTAACTCGGATTTAAATACTCTCCCCTAAAAAGAGGCGTGACGAAGTTTCTTTTCGTGTTGGTTGTACTATATGATATATAAAATTGTATCATTAAAATATCGTTACATATTAACAAGTGCGATTGAGAATACTTACAGGCACAGATCGTGAACAGCTTCCTGTGTTACGTTAACGGCAATCATACTCTTTAGGTTCAGCATGAACTTCAGGTCTCCAGTAACTGACGTGAAGCAAGTATCAGCGAATACAGGTTCACAATCATCGCAAGAGCCTGGAAAGAAAAAATAATTCAATTTACGACGAGTGGAAGATTAATTAGCACCACGAGAGGCATTTTCTATCAAGCGAATTGAAGATAGTAGTAGTGTTTCTCAGCCGGAACATGTATCCTGTAAGCCCAGGTGCAGAATTATATTAAGGGTTCTCAACACAACTCCAAAGCAAATGCAATTGTTCTGCAGGCATTTTCTCGAATTTTGAAAACTGCAGTCAAATCAAACACAGACGAAAAACACAATTATCGGCTAAATATATACTACATATTTTTTATAAAACACATCAAAATTAATTCATTTACTTTATTTCCAACCAAGGCACACTTTCAGAATTTGCAACTCTGTCGTTAACCTTTGAAGTTAAATATTTTGTCATTGACATAGAAGATGTGCTATTTATAAAGTGTGTGTAGTAATTTGGGGCGGTGTAGGGAGGTTGTTCCGTAACTAGAAAAGAAGAAAAAGGTGTGGCAAGGAGCGCGCTTTACGCTGCAGAACATCGTAATTTATGATTAAAAAAATTGGCCAAAATGTTGATAAAATCATGGAAAAAATTTTCTGTAGACTTTGTTCTGCGACGTACGTCGCAGTTTTAAGCACTTTCTGCTCCAGGACCTGCAGGTTTCGATGGTGACGTCACTAAGCTCGGTTTTCGAATGCAATTCCAGCACTTCGACAATAAAAATTCAAAAGAATTCATCTCAAATTGGATATGTGAGAGTTTATTGGTCAACTAGTAACAAAGTATTTACCAAGAAAAGTAATTTACTCTTTGTCGTAAAATCGGAACCGCTAAGTAAAGATAGATTAAAAATTTCAACGGAATTGAAATCTGCGGAAAATATTTCACCAGATTAATAACTTACACCACGGGCACGGCTAGTTCTTTGATATTTTTATTACCAAAGTATATCTAAATCGTATTCGTAAAGTAAGTAAGGGACGTCACGTTTATACGTTCCGTCACATGAACATTACCTCCACCACCTACCGACAGAAAATGATTCTATTGAAAAATTTAGGTGTATATCTCCAAAGTGGTATTTCCTAACCATTATGTCACAATAAAAGAATCATATTCCATTAAAAATCGAGAATATTTTATTAAATTTCTTTATTGACTCACAGCCCAGTGCCGCCTCTGATTCAATTTCATCTTAACCTGCTGTTGGCGCGCGCGCGCGCGCGATAGTTCTTCAGTTCTTCACTTTTGCAAATTCCAAAGTTCTTGTCTACACTGGCTATTCCATCTTAGGGTTTGTCTAATTGACCTGGACGGAATTTGTGTATGTGAGAGTTCAATTAGTGTTGGATATGGTACAGCATAACAAGGAAGCATCCAAACGCCTTGAAATTTGCACGATGCGTAGACCAAGGAAGAATATACAAATGATTAGAACTGTAGCGTATATCCAAATCACGTGCTCCATTAAAGCCCCATGAAAGCAGCATAAAAAGGGAGAACTGAGAGTCGGTTTTCATCTTTTGCAATTGCTTTTTCTCGTTGTTCCTTCGAACAGGAAGCTTAATTATCCCTCATCGGCAATAATTTAAGCTCATTTCTGAGTTTGACAGAGGAAAAGTTGAGACCTATTAAACTGTGGATTATCATTCCGGGAAATCGGTGCTCAAGTTGGGAAGAATTCAAGTAATAGTGATACTCTGCGTGCTAGGTGTAGGATGGACGAACTGAATGACATAAAAGATTGCAGCAGCCTCGTCACACCAATTAACGAGTTTACAGATATATTTTGTGCATAGTTTTTATAGATCACACTGCAGCATCACGAACCCTAGATCAAGAATTAAAGAGTGTTGCACAACAAAATGAGTAAGCACATATAATTGGATGTCGTCTGCAGCAGTGGTCTGTAACAGGTTGTAAGCGGACCGGCGCTGGTCTGCAATAATTCTATGCCGGTCCGCGAAAGCTTTCACCCGTTTATACCGATACAAGATTCAGGGAATCATAAAGCTTTAAAATTGTTGATAATTTTTTCCTACTTTTTATTTGTGTGCAAAGACTTCTTTAGCTATGTCAGTAATTAAAACCAGAGAAATCGAATGGATGTTAATGTAGAATCAGATCTAATGTAGAACCTTCATCTCTCAGAAACAACGCTGCAACCACGTATATCAAATGTGATTACAGAGAAGAAGCAGATGTCGCACTAACCAAAAATTATAATCTTATAATATTAGATTTAATAAATAAAATTTTATATATCTATATATATAATTCTCTTACGTGGCACGCAAAAAAGACGTTATTTGTAAACGCGTTTTGGCAACATTGTGCGATTGTTTGTTTACCACAGGGACACGCGCATCAATTGAATTTATAAGCGTTATCGGATGAAATTTTATTGAAAAAAAAAAAGAATTTTAGTTGAGTTGTTGCAGTTTATAATAGAAATCAAAGTAAGTGGATGATCTTTTTAGGGCCATTTTAAAACGGTCCTTTTCAGGGCCAGCAATTATAGTTCAACAAGATGCTTGCACTACAACTCTTTCGGCAACAAACTCAATGAAAAAATGTGGGTGGTTCGAGTGCTGGGGAAATGTACACAAACAACATGACGGGTATTCAATTTCCAAAGCAGCGCTCACATTTCGAGTCCAAATTTGCTCAAAGTTTTCATTTGAATTTTGATTTTAGAGGTACTGTATATATGTTTTCTGTGATACAGCAATTTTAGATTTTAATTTTTTTTTTTGGAACATCACACACACACACACACACACACATATTTTGTAAATCCCTTCTGCTAGGACACATGTCTTCATAGATGCGAGCGAAGCGAGCATAGGTTCGCGCAGCGAAACAATGAGGATTGCGATGCAATCCTCCGGGGGTTGGCGAGCATTAGCGAGCAAGGGGCGGGCCCCCTAGTATTGTTTTTTATTTCTGGCTGAAGCCGGTCCGCGAAATATTCCTCCTATTTTCGCCGGGTCGCGTATCTTAAAAGGTTAAACAACACTGGTCTACAGCACAGAGATTTTTGAAGACTGTCATTTCTAAGTGTAAGTGTAAGAATCATAACAATTGCGCATGCGTATGGAGTTGGAAATTTTTAACTGCATGTTTGGTTCGGGGGAAAGGTATGCCAAATTTGGCAATTTATCGCTTAAAATACGGATTTTTTGAGTTTGTTGCCAGATGTTAAAGTAATAAGTACGGCCAGTTTAGTATCCTATTTTTATAGTTTAGTATAAGTACGGTTTATTTACGACCAGTAAATAAGTATTAAGTACTATCTATTCTATACTATCTTTCTACGAAAAGTTAATTTGTGTAAGTTCATAATTTAAAAGTTTATTTAAATGCCAAACACACACATTATGAGTTTCTGAAAAATAAATTATTTTGTAGTTAAATGTAATACTGAAGCATGAAAAATAATAAGTTGTCATCTTTGACGCTAGAGTTTTGGTTGTTTGTCTGAGTGCATCAGAGCAATTTATTTCTTTTTCCAACTCTCATCTTCCACTGTTTAAATTCTGTAAGAATATTTAAATTAGAGTACAAGATCTGAAAATCAAATGATATGACAGATAATTTACAGTAGAGATCATTTCATCTAGTGATGGTAATTATTTACCTTCAAATGATGGAAATTCCATGTGCTCTACATCCAATACTACATTATGAGCACTTGTCACATGTTCCCTCAGCTCTGTTCGTGTTGAAAATGTTTCTTCACATGATACTGCAGGGCAGTTTTTTTTTTTAGATTTTCTTTTGTTGCTGACACTAGTCACAATGTGCACCTTTTTTATGCGACGTAATAAATTCTGTCGATACTGGAAAGTTTTGTCACAAGAATAACATTTATTCTGTTCATCCATTCTAGAATGTCAACGACAGATTCTTGGCTTGGCGTGGGGTGAAAATATCCTCGTCTTCGCCAAACAAACCATTCGTAAAGAAAGGGTTGTAACAAAAGTCCGGACCGGAATAAATTGACGCATGCGCAATCGCTATGATTCTTACACCCGTGAGATGGTCGTCTATATTTGATTCTATATCACAAGCGTCCCTGACTGCAATGCCGCACATGGACAAACGAATGGCCTGGCATCATCTTTTCAGACAAACCTCGATTACGTACACAGACTGTACAAGCTGTCTACATCACCACGATAGTCGCATCCGAGTCTAGTCGCATCGCGACGATAGAATGTATGACTCTTGGATTATGTATATCACAATACAGAAGCGGCTCAATCCCATGATAGTACTTTACGCAAGTCCAACTTGATTGGCTAGTTTCACGGGCTTGGCTTCACTTGTATATGTCGCCAATCTGATTGTTGCAGTAACCATTTGATTTTGAATATGCGCGTTGTTTCGTAGAAATACAATACATACACTAGCGCCTCAGCGTACAGCGTAAGTGTCCGGCAAGTTGACTCTGATTTGCTCCTCATATATATGTTGTATGGTTGTTAGTATTTCTTGCCAACTTATATTAAGGGTACTTATACTTTAAAGAGCTTCTTTTCGTGAAGCAACGATGGCCTAATGGCTAAAGTCACACACCTTCAGATTAGCGTCAGCAGCGGAAAATGACTTCCCGAGTTCGAACCCAGCTGGCGGAAAAATTTTTAGATCCTCCAAATTATTTTTAAAAAATTCAAATTTTATTCCTTTTCATTCTAATTTACTTTTCCTAATTTTTAATACCCTTGTTATATTTTTCCAAGCTTCCGTTGATTTTACATAAATAATCTAAGAACCACTCCTGAACTCACTACCAGCTGATATTTTCCCGCCCCTCTGCCGTCCCCTTTGCTTTAGGATGATGGTGTCGTATCCACCGCTGGCTTAGGACCATTCTGATGCAACAAAAAGCATACATAAAACACTAACTTATATAATTATTAACTTATATAATAAAATGATACAATTTTCGGCTCCCATCTCTACCCACCCATAGCCATGGATCTGAAAAGAAAAGAAGAAAGCAGAAAGGAAGAGATAAATCGCCAACAACTATAAACCTTGATGACATACGTATCTAGGTCATGTGATCCGATTAGCCAATCAAGTTGGACTTGCGTAAAGTACTATCATGGGATTGAGGCGCCTGTTCACAATACCGGTCCGTAACCTGCTGCTATGTATATGGCCACGATTGGACTCTATTCTTGCATCCTCCTAGTAAGCATTGCACTGAGTTTTTAATGAACAAGGGAATATAATATATATATATATATATATATATATATATATATATATATATATATATATATATATATATATATATATATATATATATATATATATATATATATATATATATATATATATATATATATATATATATATATATATTATAAAAGGAAGTGTTTGTCTGTCTGTTTGTTTGTTTCTTGACCGATACGTCCTGACGAATCTATGGCACTTACAGTAATGGGATTTGGCACACAGGTAGTGCGATTTTTTTTGTAATTTTAAGGTCGAGGGGAATTCTAAAATTCGATCTTGAATATTTTTAAATGAATTTAATAGTTTTTTTTCACCTTTCTTCATTCTACCGCGGTAATTCCGAGGAAACATACAAATTTAGACTTTTCGCCCTCAAGTGTCACCTTGAAGTCAGCCTTTGGAACCATGCAAGTTTTTTTCATCTCCGTGGAGAGAACACATTCGAATGACCTTCGTTTGTTTCGAGATTCTTTCATTTTGATTTCCTGCGAAACGAATTCCAGTAAAGCAAAAGATTACTAAAGTTATCACACGCGTTCTTCAGTGCTTTTTTTCTATCTCAGCAATCGTTAAAGGTAGAATAAAAATTTAACGGATTTGAAATTTGCGGAAATTTTACAACAGATAGATATCTTATTGGTTTGTTTGATTTTCTTTTAATCTTTTATATTTTTGCAAAAGATGACGTCACGTGAACTATCGCTACAGAAAATAAACAGATCGCATTTACTGCACTTCTAGTTAAAATAAAAACAACAAAAACAGATTTTCATTTTAGCGGAGGAGAGCAAAAAAATAAAAACCTTTTATGACTGGGATTGTTAAGTTCTTTTTTCGTAAAATCGGAATCGTTAAAGACAGATTAAAAATTTCAACGGATTTGAAATCTGAGGGAAATTTTACACCAGATAGAAACCAAACACCATGGGTACGGGCAACACAGGGCTAGCCACGCAGTGGCTAGTAGATAATATAGTTACATATATGTGTATGTACAATAAAGTTAAAGTATATTTAATGAGAAATCTGTTGTTGTTTTTCGTCAAATAATTTCTAAATATTCGGTTCGTATTCAATATTAATTAGTTTAACGCTTTTTGCAGTCAATTCATTTCCGAGTTTATTTCTTTTGGTAGACTTTACAAAATTCATCGAAGAAAACAATTTTGCACATGAATATGTGGATCCAAACAGCGTTAAAAGAGCATTAGCAAGTTTCTTCATTGATACAAAATTATTTGATAAAGAATGTTTAATATAATATTAGTGTGGGATCATTCTAATTTGCACTAATTTCAGACATTTTCCATCCTACTTCGGAAATCAAGTTATCAAATTTATTTTTCCCAAACTATGCTGCTTTGAAATTCAACTAATTCCATTTCTGCATCATGGATACCAAGCTACTTAAATTCGTTTACCCCATTGTTTCGAACTTCGTTTTGTATGGATATAAAATAAAGTGAAATGTATTTTCCATGCTTTTAAATTGATTAAATATCTCCTCGAAGGCTTGTTTTATTTACTGTACAATCTTTAAATATTTTCCTATTGCAGTTTATTGAACGTCAAGCGTATTTTCCATTGTTATTGTGTTTTGAAAATGTTTTTTGTGATTGAGGAAAATATTTCATGATTTTCATTTTAAAATCTCTATTAAAGATGTCAAGTTTCGTCATAAATATCATAATATTCTAGAACATTATTAAAACAATTTGACCATTTCCTTGAAGTTTTTTATTCAGTTCATTAAAATGTTGCGTGATGTCGCATAAAAACATAAAATCATTTAACCAATCTATATTTGAAAATTCGTCAAAACGTAATTTTTTCTAATAAAGTGGAACTGAGCCATCGAACATTGTTGTATGTCAAAATCCCTGAATACTGGCACTCCACTTCCTCTAATAATTGTGAAAAATTGTCGGTTATTGTGTTTTTTTATTCCTATAGTTCAAGTTACTATCTTCGCGACCTTGAAGAGCGGGACCTCGCTAGCCTTGCCAAACGCTCGTTTTACGCTTCTCATGTGCGAGGCCTTAATAAATATGTCTTTATTATTAGTATTTACCACATCTGTTCATTATTAAGCGGTATTTTGTAAATTTACATGTTCTACTCAATCGGCATTCGTATAAATCTCAAAACAGCATTACGTTTTATCAATATATCTAAAACATTTTACGAAAATCATTTATGCATTTTTTGTCATTTTTAAGTTCTTTGTTAACACTTGTATTTTCTTAACATTTTTAAAAAGAGTGTTTCGAAAAGTAATTAAAATTCTTTCTGTATCTTATGAAATGATGATAAGTTTATAAAAATGAACGCGTGGGTCATTTAAAAAGCCTGCGTGGGTCAATGAATGACCAGTGGGTCATAGGTTCGCCTTCCCTGTCCTAGACCGTTAAAGATAGAGTAAAAATTTCAACGGATTTGAAATCTGCGGAAAATTTCAGTTTAGATAGATACTTAAAAATATGATTTTCTTTAAATAAATAATTTTAAAATTGAATATATCTTTTATATTATCCACAAGAGATTGTGACGTCACGTAAACTTTCTCTTTCCAAAAAAAAAAAAAAAAAAAAAAAAAAAACAGATTACATCTTTTGCCGTTTGGGTCTAAAATAAAAAAAAGAAACAAATTCCATTTCCTGTCCCATTCCATTTCCGGGAATGAGAGCAAGAAATAAAAAACTTATTGACTGGGATTGTTCAAATCGGAATCGCTAAAGATAGATTTCAAACTTCAACGGATTGAAATCTGCGGAAAATTTCACATTAGATTGATGCCTAAAAATATGATTTTCTTGAAATAAATAATTTTTAAATTGAATATATCTTCAACGGATTTGAAATCTGCGGAAAATTTTACACCAAATTAATACCTTGCATCACGCGTTGCCCGTGGTGTTGGTTTGCGAAGCAAACGCCGGACTAGCCACGTAGTGTCTAGTTAGTAATAAATTGCAATTCTTTATTCAACATACGTAGTAACCCCGCAAGAGATTCGATTTAAAACTGCATGCAATTTGGAGTACAATATATCGCTCACTCCTTTCAACAACATCACACCTCAAAAAGAGGCGATTTTTATTAATGCCTGTTTTCAGAATGCCCTGAAAAAGTAGTATATCCATTCAAGATCGTCATATCTCTCCGCTCAATATTTAGCAACTAAGAGAGCAGAAGTAATATTTATTTAAAAAACATTTCAATCTACTTTTAAACTTTAAAATCACTTTCCTGAAAAATCACGCTTTTTGAGATATGACGTTGTTGAAAGGAGTGAGCGATATGTAAATGGAACTTTGTCGGTATAGAAAGATTATTCTTGTGACAGAGAGAAATAGAGAAAATCTGAATTATGACTTTCGAAGCATTAAATATTTACTGTTGCAGTACAGCAAAAGAAGATAAAGGTTGCCTCTTTTAGCAGTTGAAACTGTATTTAAACAATTTAACATATGTGTTTAAAGATTGTTGAAAAAGGTGATTTTCGTTTAAGAAAACGCTATCAAATCGACCTCTCGTTTTTTGTAAAACAATAATCGTTCACCTTTTCTGTGTCTGTACTGAAAACACTCAATCGTGTCAATTTATAGAATTTTTATTAAAATACTAGCAAAATACCCGACCTTACTCGGTTTGAATTGGTTTACTCTAGATTGAAGAGATAATCAAAATATATAATGACTTATGTATTTTGTAGAATAAAAATTTATTTTAACACCTTTCGCCATCTTTATATTTTCTACAACTTACTTTGGACACAAATCCTACACATGCATATCCATTCATGTAATACATTTCACATACATAGAACAATTGCTGTATGACAAAGCTACAAAATGACGAAAGGTGATACTAAGGTAACTACTATAAAAGACGATTTTGAGGAAGATTTAGAATTCCCTTTCTTAAGTTCTTTTCATGTTCAACTCAATTAATTAAAATTACGAGTGCTCTCGCACTCATAGTCAACAAAACAATATTTTTTTTACTTGTGGCACTTTTGCCTCCGGTATGCGACATTGTGAAATTTTGCAATCTTCTCCTGTCATTATTACAACGAATTTTTTAATGTTTGAAAAAGTTCTAGTTTCGATTTTTTAACATTATTATTCTTTCAATAACGGCATTATTCTTTAAATAACGGCATTATTCTTTCAATAATGGCATAACTACACTTAAAATTTACTGAAAATTTATACTGACTTACCTAACATTTTTAAGTCTAATACTTTGTGGTGCTGTTGCGTGTGATGAGAAGGAAAAAACATTTATTAAAATAATAAGTATTTAAAACAGAAAACAGTAAAATAGAACAAAATAAAAGATGTCGGAAAAATTGTTCTAAAGATATTAATTTGTGATTCATTTTTATCTCTTGATCTCGCACAGTTGCCACAATTTACAACTAAAAGTGCACCAAATTTTGAAATGTGAAATTAATTTAGAGCGAAAGAAACAGAAAATATCACTGCTCACGCGATCTTGTTCATTCTCGTTTCGTTGAAAAATATCGTCTGTCTCAAATATTCCGAAATCGTTTTCATTGCGCAAAGAACAAATATAAGACTCGAAATAAATGAAGTATCAGAGCTGAAATTCCATTAAAAAATATAATTTTTTGAAGAATAATTACTTTTTTAGCAGTACTGGTAAAACAATCGAAGTAATCGTAATATTCAATAGACATTCCAATTTTTCCAAAACTACCAAATTATGGTTGATTTAAGTATACTTACTCAGGTGTTTTAGTATGAAACTCATCTAAATATGACAATAAAGAAATGTTTAATATTGCATTCACTAAAGAAATAGATAGTGTATAAAATAAAATACACTGCAATCAAATATCTGGAATACAATTCATGGGATGGCAACACAAACACAAATTCGAGCACAGAACACAAAGACGGACAGACAGACTTTCGAAACCAATTCGACTCACTAAATGAAGATAAGTACTCACTGTATGCAAATTTCCATGAAAATATCTTAAACCGCGTGGACGTGTATAGGGCACAACATACAGACAGACAGACAGACGGACGGACAGACAGACACCAAACGAGAAAAAGGCGGATTCGGCATCAGAAGTGTCCAAAACGGATAGAAAACTTGCAATGGGTCGAAAATATTGAATGTACAAACAAACACTTCATTCTTATTTATATAGATGCACGTTATTTATTTCTTTACATCGCTATGAATGCCTTTCAGGTAAAAAAGAAAATTTAGAATACATATTTGCAAGCACTTTTGCTTGATTTTAGTATTGAACTAACTCATTTAGAATTCAAATTTTTTTTAAATGCTCTATTTTTTATTAAGCTAGATTAATAACTATTGCTCTAGTTATTTATTCCCTTGTAACATATAATTTTAATTTACATATAAATTAGAAAGCAGAGTTAAATTGATTAAAAAAACTGTTGTAAGCTTGGAACAAATATTATTCAGAAATATTATGCATTAAATAAAAAATAATTAAATTTATGTTTTAATGCGAATGTTTGCAATTTTTATAATTTATGTTACTTAAGAAACAAGAAAAAGTACATTAAAAAAAATCTCTAAATGAATGAAAGTTTGGTCAATCGGTACAAAGAGGGTAATAAAATACATTCTTAGTACTTGTAATGCTATCTTCTATATATATTGATTGACACATAAAAGTCATATTGGTAGTGACTCAACTAATATGTCATTCTAAGTAAGTATAACTCAGCACACACACACTTTCATTATAACTAGATGTTTACATTGGGCTTGTTGGTAATGGGATAATCTCGAAGATTTTCTTCAATAAGTGGTTCTTTAATTTTTAATAACAATAAAATTTGGAGTACTGGAGAGGTAGTTTCAAGACGTAAGACAGTTATACGGCAATAAACACCTCACAACCCAAACGTTATATTTGGGATTGTTGTCTAGATAAAAGTAAAGGTCGATTAAATCCCGATTTTATAGCATCTATTATATAAAACACTAACGTAAGTACGTGGACCCGAAATCGATGTTATTTATTAAGTATAAACGATTGCTGGTACGCAGCTCAGATTGTTTTACCAGTATTGACCGAAAAACAATTTTTCTTAAACGAATCAAATTATAATATTTATGTTTGAACTGACTTTTTATTTCTTCCCTTGATGTATCTCTCTATATTAAAAAAAAGTTACCGCCGCCGCCGCCGCCGCCGCCGAAGAATTGAAATTTTTGTTGTTTAGCTCCATTCTTAGACGGTTTCCCGAGAAAGTACTGATCGGAAAAATATGAAATTAACATGCTTTGTTCTTCATCGTATTCCCTGGATAATTATTAAGATTTTTTTCCGATGCAGCTATTAGTTTAGGTTTTATTAAGTGTTAAAGTTGAAGAAGTGAAATTTCTTCCGCGAGTGAGCAAAACACATTCAAAATTTCAGTCTTTAGTCGTGAGTTTTTTTTTAAGAGTACCTCTCAACGTAAATTTTTGCAGCTCGTCGAGTTTTTTTTGAAATTTAAATGTGGTTCTTGATAATATTTTTTTGAAATTCGGGAAAAATCGGGACATTTTTGTTACTTTTTTTTAAAACTGCCGTATCTATATCTAATTACTATTAGTTTTTAATTTTTAAAATATAGCAGTATACCTCAGAATATACTCTTTCTTACGGTACTATTATTTTTGAAATCGGTTAATAATTAAATTGGATGCGATCAAAAGTTCGTCATACAAAATTCGGAATCTTTGGATATTTTCGCTACTTATTGTTAAAACCGTTTTGTCTACGGCAAAAGCCATTATTTTTTAAATTTGAAAACATCACTGAATACATTACATTACACTCTTTCTTATGGTACAATTATTTTTCAAATTGGTTAATAAATAAAATCGATGCAAATAAAAGTGGGTCATACAATTTTCGGAACTTTCAGATCGTAACTTCCGATACAAAACTAAAATGGTCATATCTGTATAGTATTACTGTTAATTTTTAATTTTAAAAATATTGCAGTATACCTCAGAATATACTCTTTCTTACGGTACAATTATTTTTAAAATTGGTTCATAAATAAATTCGATGCAATCAAAAGTTGGTGACACAAATTTCGTATTTTTCAGTTCGCATAGCTGCTTCCGAAAGCAGTAGTGGGTTACACTTTTGACTATCGGGTTTGCCAGATATCAAATTTATCGTAGCAACAATTGCCATAAAAACGATTTCTTTTTATTTGGCGAGGAAAAAGGCTCGCTTTTTTCCCTCTGTTTTCAAGACAGTTTACCGACAAAGTACAGATCGTAAAGTTTGGATATTAACAATGTTTAGTTAAAATTGTACAGGGAACAAGATGCAGAAGATTTTTTACTGATGCGGCTATTAGTTTAGGGTGCATTAAGTGTTAAAGCAAAAAAAAGTTAAATCACTTGCGAAAGAAGTATTGGTTTGAGAAAGCAAACCAAACGGATTGCGTAGCAATCCCCGAGGTCGGCGAGCGTAAGCGAGACGCAGCGAAGCCCTCGCTGTGACGTCATGAACCGGAAAGTGAAATCAGCATAATACGAATTATTCAGATAGTTTCACTCTGTGAAAGTAATGTTGGTTTGCGAAGCAAACCAAATGGTATCTGTGACAGGAGTGTTGGTTTGCGAAGCAAACCAAATGGGATTGCGCAGCAATCCCCGGGGGTTGGCGAGCGTAAGCGAGCAGGGGGCGGAGCCCCCTAGTATTTATAAATAATTGATTGAAGAAATAATATTTAAAACATTTGATTTTACATAACTTACATTTTGTAATGGAACATGAAATGCCTAAAATAAAAACTCATACATCATATGAGCTTAATTTTGCTACTCGGTATCTGTTCACGTCGGGAGTAATAATCACTTTTTTAATTTGATTTAGAATTCTGTGTTTGGGTATTTGGTACAGCTACTTTCAAAAATATTTTTCTATTTACAATGGAAAATGTATTGAAAGCTTAAAAACACATTTGAAAACGCTTTGAAAAATATAATTTTAAAATCTTTCCGGGAAAAAATGAGAAAAAACGAAAATTCTACAAATGGCTAAACAACAACTCAGAAACGTTTCGTGAAAAATATTATAATAAAATAAAATTCCCCAACATAAGAAATACAGTTAAATGAGCCATTGATATCACAGAAATGTTTTTTAAAAGAACCAGTGCAATCAAAGGATAGTTTAAAATTAAAATAAAGCAAAGAAAAAATTTCAAACGAACCAATGAAATCAAACTTTTGGGACAACCTGTATTTCACAAAAAATTCAGGAAGTCGAAATTCAACACGTTTGAATAGATACGTATATGTTTTTTTAAGAAAATTCTGTATTTTTTTAAGGATTGAATTTTTTTTTCTGTTTGCATTATGTGTTCCCATATATTACCTATAGCAGAAATATTATTGAGGAGTTAGTTTTAATGATTTGTCTATATTTCCTGCAAATACAGGACATGTGTAATTTCGTAGCGGTATATGTATATTTCGACCAACTTTCCATAAATATTTGATTGAATATGTAATGATTTGTAGAATTATATTCCATAAAAGTAAATAAACTATACAAATCAAAACATATTTAATTAAGGTGTGTAAAATTGTTAAAAAAAGACTTTACTACAAACAGCCGAGTGCTAGCCGTCACAGCCCGGCTAGTTTTTTTTATTATTTTTTTTATTTCTATTCAGAATGTCAATATTAAATATTATGATCCATATTTCTTTCCATAAATCATAGTTTACTGATACACTAGTGGCCTACTAATTAAACTGGAATTTAAATTCTGAAAATCTAGCTCATAAACTGAGCATTCTTCAGGTTATAACTTTTGTGATAGATAGAGACAAGTTAATTTCCCCCGTTTTTGTAAAACACAATTATACTAGAAGAATGACAAATATGTTTTTTAATTAAATTTTGCTAATGCTAAGTGTTGTTAGGTGTCTTGTTAAAAGTGCTGATGTAATGTTGCATCCATCAGTTGTTTCATATTAAATCTGTATTTTCTGAAGATAACATGATTGTATCTCCGGGATAGTTTTCGTTCATAAGAACTTAACTCCACCCCCAAGCTCTGGAACAGTAAACACTGTTTTTCTCGTATTCTTTTGCAACTCAATGTTCGTTCGCATTGATGAAAAATGCCCACTTGCCTTTACTCCGTATGTCTCCTATGTTTATTGATCTTAATAAAACGTGTAATGGCTTTGAATACATTAAGTAGTCGTATAAAAAGTTTTGTAACTGAAATCAGTACTGTCATGATGACCTAGCGTATACGAAGGACACTTAAAACGAGTCTAAATATTTAATAAATAAAATAACTGGAAATTTAACTGTGCAACAAATCTTACATTCAAAACTAATTAATTAAATAAAATAGAGTTCTCAGTTAAAAAAAATTAAACTACGTAGTTTTTCTTTTAATTTCACAAAAATATGAATTTTTATAAAATTATGAATATTGACATTTAAAGTGCAATTAACGCATAACTCTTAGTATTCCAAGTTTGAATCTCTGAATGTAACCACATTTCCAAGTGGTGTAGTATTGATTTTACACCACACAACATTCAGTCAATAAATAACTCGATTTATTGATTGAAACAATCAAGGCAAAAATTCTACGCGTCAAAAAGATCAAAATAGGTTAGAAGTCAATCAGGGAAGACAGTAGGTTGCAGAACGGATATACATGCTTCTGAACACCTCAAAGGGCTAACTGTTTTAACTAATTTCGATCTGGTGTCCGATTTTAACTGGCTCATTGTAGTATAACACATAAACCGCTACAGCTGGAAAGTCGTTAATGTGCACAATACGCAGCTGATCTCCAGATTAACTGATTTGCTCCGTAATCAAGAGTTTCCCGCATTTAATATAGGTAATGTGCACATTAACGACTTCCGCATCGTTAAAGTTCAAAAGTTTGTTTCCCTCATTTCCTTTCCCTACACCTTCCCCCCCCCTGCCTCCACTTTTAGTTTTTGTTTGGTTTCGCCAGCGTCTTGTCGTCGCCGGATGTTTTTATTTCTCACTAGCTACTATCACCATCACCCGCACTCATCAATAATTATTTCCCCTAGTTGACGCTTTAAAGAAGCTTAACCCACCAAGTGGTTTTGACAAGATATCTCGTCAATGAAGACCTAATCCATTTTGCTTTGGTCGCGATATCTCGTCATCAGGACAGTCTCTATTTTTTCTGATAACGAGATAAAGATGTTATAAGTTTTTTTACCCCTGAGGACGAGATACGTCATCCCTCAAGAGCTGGTCAGTTTTGCCAATGACGGTATATCGTATAGAGACAACCACCCGATTTTGCTAATGACTTTACAGAAAAAGATGTGACAGTTAAAAGGCACTTTTTTCGTGTGAATGAATAGAATTATTTTTATCTTTAAATTCAATGAAAAGACGTGACTGTATCGAGCAGGTCAGTGAATTTAACTTTCATCAAGGAAACGTTTCGCAAATTGCGAACCTTAATTTGAATGCTCCGAAAGCATTACAAAGTTACGTTCTTTTATTGATTTCGGTCTCTAAAGTTTATTTTATTTCATGTAGAGAATATTCTCATAAATGTTTACATTTAGATAATTTTAATCGAAAGGAATATTGATTTTATATTCAAATGTCAATTGTTGGTATCCATTGTTTTCCAGATATCTATAAGTTTAATTTCTTATATTGTTGGTAATATAACAAAAGGTGGAATAAAAGTTTATAACAATGTGCGCGCTTGCAACAGTAGTTTCTCTTTCGGCGTTGTTTTTGAGAATTAGAACATACAAGAAATCGATTTACTTTACTTGAGTTGGCAAATATTATAACTCCTTTGACAACTTTGTAGTACTTAAATATGGATAAAACAACTGCTGTGGCGTGGCTTTTGTTAACCCCGTGGTTATGGGGAATGTTTGGATTAATCGTAATCGGAGATGCAACATATATTGTACCGCTGATGGCGTATTTCATGTTGGCTCTGACTATCGAAGGTGAGAAGGATACAAATTTCGATATCGGCTTGATTCAAAGCGAAAATATGGGAAACGTTGATGACTATGATCATGGGATAATGAAAACGATCAATATATTACTGAAAATGATTGGGATTATGGAAATCACCGTAAAGTTGATGACTAAGATTGTGAAGAAAATGATGAATGGTATCAAGCGGATGATGAAATTTATGGAAAAGGTAATGGATGTAGTTGTGAGAATATTGATTCTGCCGTTGAATTTGATTTTAGACATAGTGAACTTGATGGATCAGTTGATGAAAGTGATTATGGTGATAACGAAAACCGTTGAAAAGTTGATAAATAGGATCGTGAAGACAGTGAAAAATTTGATTAATTTGACTGTGAAGACAATGAGAATTATGAATATATTGATGTATATGATTGTGCATACAGTGAAAAAGTTGATTAATTTGATTTTTTTTATAATGCATCAGTTGTTGGATATGATTGAGGAGATAACGGAGAAGTTAATGGATTTGATTGTGGGGATAGTCAAAATGATAGAAAAATTGGTGATGTTGATTGTAGTGGTAATGAAAGTGATGGATCAGTTGATGAAAATGATTCTGGTGATAATTAAAATAATAGAAAAGTTGATGGATGTAGTGATTGTGGGGGTGCCAAAAATTATGAAAATGTTGATGGATTTTACTGAAGAGATAATGAAAATGATGGGAAACTTGATGTATATGATTGTGGGGTTACTGGAAAAATTGAAGAATTTGACTGTAGAAATAATGAAAAGGATGGATTATTTGATGTATGTGATTGTGGGGTTAGTGGAAAATGCGATTGGAGAGATAATGGACACGTTGGAAAATTATATGTACATGATTGTGGTGATTGCTGAAATTTTGATGGATGTTCAACTGTGGGGACAGTGCAAAGAATGATGAATAATTTGATGGATGTGATTGGGGAGGTTACTAAGACATATAAATGGACTGATGAATAGGATTGTAAAAAGAACAAGAGAACTAGAATTCGTACCTGGAACTATCATCCGAATATTTCAGCGGAAATAAAAGAGATTGACAAGATTATCGACATATTCCAAGAACGAGTAGAAGTATAGAACTTCGCTTGTAGAAATACACTGAATACCTTAACAAAATCAAACAAAAGTGCCGAGATTGTGAATACCTCCAAAGGACATGATAAAAAAATAATAGCATAATTTAAGCATAAATGTACCCCCAAATGCTTTGTGAAACCAGATACGAAGATAGGGTAAATATTAAACCAGAAAAGTATACACCTGTGCTCGGAAGAAGAAAAAACTTATAGCAAAATATTTGAAATATTCCTTGTGTGGGTCGCTTTGAGGAAAACTATATGGTCCTCTTGAACAATAACTACTCTTACATCATGCATCGTTTCAGTTGGAGTGAATTGGGGAAAAAAAGATTCAATCCGAACATAATTTAAGATTTATTTATTTATGAAAGAAACGAAGATGATGAGATATTCATTTCGCAACTGATGTAATCAGCAGTGGCTCGATTATCTTGTCCAGAGAACTTAACCTTTCGATCAAGGAATCAATTGGATAGATTTTGGGATGAAATCAACCATTCCGAAAAATGCAGCAGAAGCTCTTCAAGAAGAAAATATCATATTTTTCTGTTTGAAGACTATTATTATTGAATACATCATTTGCAGGGAATACTTATTTACTACCACCATGGAATTCATAGAAGATTGTGCACAAAGACTTTCTAATTAGTTAATTTTCGTCTCAATATAATTTTTTGATACCTTAAAGTTCAATAAAAAGAAATAGAATTTGCATCTTTAGAACTTTTGATTTTTATTTCATTCATTTATCGCATTTGACCTTCTAAATAGAATAATAAAGCACTTTTTAAGAATACTTTAGTCTATATAGTGTATATTATATATTATAATATATTTTGTAAATACATTGTCCCCTACAACAGAGAGTCAACAGATTTTTATATTGTCTTTAAAATCTTCCTGTTCTCGTCTTAGAAGAAATTAGTCGTGTTCTCTTTTACAAAACGTTATTAAAAATGAATATTCTAGTGAAAAAATACTGTGAAGAACGAGTTGAAATTTTGAATTTACGTGCTAAAAGTCACGAATCAATTTCTTTATCGGAAGTTTCCTGGTTCGAATCCGGGTCAATGCATGTATGTTTGTAAGCGCATGGTGAAGAGTCGGCTAGTGCACCTTAAATCTGTTGTGTCCGAAAGTCTTCACGTTGTGTTGATGTGGAAGTTTGCGGTGCCAGCTCAAGTAGAAGTTTGCGGAGATTGGGGTGCCAGCTCAGGTGTTGCGTCGTCAACATATCCTCAACATATATGTTGTCCTCGGATCTTTCCCTTAAGGGACTAATCCCGGACCGCCGTCAATAGCCCGTTGTGTTGCTCTAGTATGACGATAATTAGAAATTACCATTACCTTTGCCAACGGCCTTGTCTGATTATTTTAGCACACTACTAATTTCGCCAAAAAATAATTCAAAAAATATTCAAGAAAAGACACTTCCGGATTTTCTACAAGTCTTAAAATTTAACTTCTATTTTCTTTCGTTAAAGGTTATATACAATGTTTTGAATTTTTTAATGCTGTCTGCAAGTCTTTGTTATTTTGCGACATGTTCATTTAATGCTTTACAGCAATTATTATTATTAAATGAAATATTTGCCAATATACTTGCACATTTTCTGAGGATAGCGTTTTGTTATAATCAGAATGTGTGCGTGCATAATGATTACAACATATATTACACTGGAGGTATCTATTTTAAGTAGTTAGTTATACTGCAATCGCTTTTGGAACTACAGTAACAGAAAGTCCTTCATACAGTTCATCAATTAATTGACTGAAAATCTCACTTTGTAGAGTACAGTCATGAAAAGAAACCGAACACTACCTCCATTAATTCGAGCACTATTCATACTAGAGCAAATTCAAAGGTAGCATTAGATAGTGAATAATGTCTTCTACAGTTCAAAAAATTACATAAGGGGACTTCTTCATATCCCATTTTGTACAAACAACGAAATTTCTTATATAAACACACTGTTTTGATGCCATAATCAGATTCTGCATCGTTAAATCAGTCTAAATATCAAATTTCATATATACACTACCTTTGTATTCCAGAGATATTCAATCCTAAAATGTGTGTCAATTTCAGGGGTCATCACGATATAGAAAGTCGCTATTTGTAGGTCCAGATTATTTCTTGTTATAGCTACAGAAATTTCAAATTTGAACACTATTTCAAACTTATTTTTTAGCGATTCGAAAATTACTATAGTTACTAGCAAAATACCCGACCTTACTCGGTTTGAATTGGTTTACTCTAGATTGAAGAGATAATCAAAATATATAATGACTTACGTTTTTTGCAGAGTAAAAATTTATTTTAACACCTTTCGCCATCTTTATATTTCCTACAACTTACTTTGGACACAAATCCTACACATGCATATCCATTCATGTTATACATTTTACATACATCGCACAATTGCTGTATGACAAAGCTACAAAATGACGAAAGGTGATACTAAGGTTACTACTTTTACTAAAGACGATTTTGAGGGAGATTTAGAATTCCCTTTCTTAAGTTCTTTTCATGTTCAACTCAATTAATTAAAATTACGAGTGCTCTCGCACTCATAGTCAACAAAACAATATTTTTTTACTTGTGGCACTCTTGCCTCCGGTATGCGACATTGTGAAATTCTGCAATCTTCTCCTGTCATTATTACAACGAATTTTTTAATGTTGGAAAAAGTTCTAGTTTGGATATTTAAACATTATTATTCTTTCAATAACGGCATTATTCTTTCAATAATGGCATAACTACACTTAAAATTTACTGAAAATTTATACTGACTTACCTAACATTTTAAAGTTTAATACTTTGTGGTGCTGTTGCGTGCGATGAAAAGGAAAACACATTTATAAAAATAATAAATATTTAAAACAGAAAACAGTGAAATAGAACAAAATAAAAAATGTCGGAAAAATTGTTCTAAAGATATTAATTTGTGATTCATTTTTATCTCTTGATCTCGCACAGTTGCCACAATTTACAACTAAAAGTGCACAAAATTTAGAAATGTGAAATTAATTCAGAGCGAAAGAAACAGAAAATATCACTGCTCACGCGATCTTGTTCATTCTCGTTTCGTTGAAAAATATCGTCTGTCTCAACTATTCCGAAATCGTTTTCATTGCGCTAAGAACAAAAATAAGACTCGAAATACGTGAAGTATCAGAGCTGAAATTCCATTAAAAAATATAATTTTTTGAAGAATAATTACTTTTTCAGCAGTACTGGTAAAGCAATCGAAGTAATCGTAATATTCAATAGACATTCCAATGTTTCCAAAACTACCAAATTATGGTTGATTTAAGTATACTTACTCAGGTGTTTTAGCATGAAACTCATCTAAATCTATATAAATAAGAATGGAGTGTTTGTTTGTACATTCAATATTTTCGACCCATTTCAAGTTTACTATCCGTTTTGGACCCTTCTGATGCCGAATCCGCCTTTTTCTGGTTTGTTGTCTGTCTGTCTGTATGTTGTGCCCTATACACGTCCACGCGGTTTAAGATATATTCATGGAAATTTGCGTACAGTGAGTTCTTATCTTCATTTAGTGAGTGGAATTGGTTGCGAAAGTCTGTCTGTCCGTCTTTCTGTTCTATGCTCGATTTTGTGTTTGTGTGTTTGTGTAGACATCACATGAATTGTATTCCAGATATTTGATTTTATTGTATTTAATTTTATACATTATCTATTAGTTTGGTGAATGCAATATTAAACTTTTCTTTATTATTATATTTAGATGAGTTTCATGCTAAAACACCTGAGTAAGTATACTTAAATCAACCATAATTTGGTAGTTTTGGAAAAATTGGAATGTCTATTGAATATTACGATTACTTCGATTGTTTTACTAGTTCTGCTGAAAAAGTAATTATTCTTCAAAAAAATATATTTTTTAATGGAATTTCAGCTCTGATATTTCATTTATTTCGAGTCTTATTTTTGCACAATGAAAACGATTTCCAAATAGTTGGGACAGACGATATTTTTCAACGAACGGGAATAAAACGGAAACTCGTGTTTCTTTCGCTCTTAATTAATTTCGCATTTCTAAATTGTGTGCACTTTACAGTTGTAAGTTGTGGCAACTTCAAGATCAAGAGATAAAAAGGAATCACAAATTAATATCTTTGGAACAACTTTTCCCCGACATCTTTTATTTTGTTTTATTTCGCTGTTTTCTGTTTTAAATATTTATTATTTTAATCAATTGTCTTTCTTTTTCATCGTACACAACGCCACCACAAAGTGTTCGACTAAAAAAGTGGTAGGTAATTCAGAATAAACCAAGTTATAAGTGTAACTATGCCATTTTGAAAGAATAATGCCGTTATTGAAGGAATAACAATGTTTAAAAAATCCGAACTGTAATTATTCAAACATTAACAAATTATCTGTCACAATGACAGGAGAAAATTTCGTAATTCCACAATGTCGCATCCGGATGTAAGAGTGCCACAAGTAAAAAAAAATATTGTTTTGTTGACTATGAGTGCGAGAATACTCGCTGTAGATCGTTGTGTTTATAAATTGAGTTGAACATGAAAAGAACTTAAGAAATGGAATTCCAAATGTCCCTCAAAATCGTCTTTTGTAGTAGTAACCTTAGTGTCACCTTTCGTCATTTTGTAGCTTTGTCATACAGCAAGAGTACGATGTATGTGAAATGTATTACATGAATGGATATGCATGTGTAGGATTTGTGTCCAAAGTAAGTTGTAGAAATTATAAAGACGGCGAAAGGTGTTAAAATATTATTTTATTCTACGAAAAACGTAAGTCATTATATATTTTCATCATCTCTTCAATCTAGAGTAAGCCAATTCAAACCGAGTAAGGTCTGGTATTTTGCTAGTATAACAATAAAGAAATGTTTAATATTGCATTCACTAAACTAATAGATAGTGTATAAAATAAAATACACTGCAATCAAATATATGGAATACAATTCATGTGATGCCAACAACAACACACAAACACAAAATCGAGCATAGAACAGATAGACGGACAGACAGACTTTCGCAACCAATTCCACTCACTAAATGAAGATAACTACTCACTGTATGCAAATTTCCATGAAAATATCTTAAACCGCGTGGACGTGTATAGGGCACAAGATACAGACAAACACCAAACGAGAAAAAGGCGGATTCGGCATCAGAAGGGTCCAAAACGGATAGAAAACTTGAAATTATGTGAATGAAAATTTCAAAAAATATTGAATGTACAAACGAACACTCCATTCTTATTTATATAGATGTATTCGCATTAAACCCTCTGAATCCGGAGGCAGCCGAAAGCTCGGTACAGTTGTGTCCTGGGGTTTGTTTACTAACGAGTCTGTGAAATGGACTGGCCCGTTTTCACCACTTTCATGGGTGGTCCTTGAAGTATCAATGGTCTATTGTGGTTCGAGTGTCAATTTGAATCCCTCCACCCCAAAGCAAGGGGGAAGCATAGAGAAGGGCAGAAGATGCAAGCTAGGGCGAAAGAAACGAAAGGGGGTTTATTGCGTCTGATTGGGTTGTTTCCATAAGGTTGTTTCTTATATAGGGTTATTTTCCAAAGGGTTTTACCGCTTTTCGAAACTCTTTTGTGCCCGTTAAAGAGTGGTGAATTACAATGAGAACAATGCAACCTGTTTCCTGTGTGTTGAATCCCAGGTACGAATACATACAAGCATTTGACTTAAAGGAACTCTGATCACCTGAAGATTCCTCACAGGTGGAATTTAGTTTCTCACGCTTTGCCTAAAACATTTATTACATCGTATAGAAAGCGGGAAGCTCTTGAAACTTCAAACGTATTGTGCGAGTTTCACTAATGCTTGTACTTCAGACTTTACTATGGACACAGCATACCTTCTTGCTAACTTGGTCTGTGGGATATAACATAATATCCCCTCCGCTACGACAATAGTAGAATGGCTTACAACACATCCCACGGCAATTTGACTCGAGAGGGTTATTTATGACCCTAGGGAAAATGTTTTTCTTTTCTAATGTTAAATCTTTCGTTGCTAAGTATTTTTGTAACAATACTTTTTCCCTTAGTTTTCGTCTTTCAAATACTCTTTTACAACTTTGGGGATTCAATGAGTAATTTTGGCACGAATATAAGGTTCTCACGTTTACTACCTGAAGATCTGTTCTTGTTGTTATAACCGCTTATTAAGGAATCGTTATAGCACTTTTACTTACGTACTTTACTCGCCACTTACGTTTGATACTTTTGAATTGTTTGCGCTAGGTTCAATCTTCTTACTTTCAGTCGGTCTAATGTCTAATAAGCCTTCGTGATATAAAAAATTATCGTACAGAGACGAATCAAATTATTAGACTTTCAGTGATATATATTGAGCAATAGTTTACAGATATTAATTCCGCCGAACAACCGGTCTAGTGGTTAAAGTGTTGGCCTCTGGATCGGAAGGTTCCTGGTTCGAATCCGGGGTCAGGGCATGGATGTAATTGTGCTGTCCTTAGTTAGGGGTAGTGATGGTCGCCCATTGGGTGCCCCTTCACAAATGACCATCGCTTCCCGGCCTTGCAGTAGCCTATGATTAACAATCGAGTGCCCGCCGTAAAATATATATATATATATATATATATATATATATATATATATATATATTAAATCCGTTTATTGTTTGCAATATCATATCTAATAGTTATTGACCTAATTTGTAGGTTTCAACTGTTTCCATAAATTTAGACTTTCAATTTAACTAGTCTTTAGACTTTTACAAGTAATAAATGTTGATAATCGCTATTCGATGCAAATTTTTCCAATAACTTTTAATATTTTACTCTAAGAATTACAAATTTTGTACTGGCTAATTTTTATCTGATTTACTTAAGAGAATCTATCAAAGATTGGGAAATCTTTTATTTTCTATGTATATAGAACATTAAAATTGCAGCATTCACGTTTTTTTAATCTTAATGAAGCCTTAAATCTTCACTGTCAAAACAAAATGGTAGAATGGAACGATGTTTTATTTATATATAACTAGCAAAATACCCGACCTTACTCGGTTTGAATTGGTTTACTCTAGATTGAAGAGATAAACAAATTATATAATGACTTACGTTTTTTGTAGAATAAAAATTTATTTTAACATCTTTCGCCATCTTTATATTTTTTACAACTTACTTTGGACACTAATCCTACACATCCATATCCATTCATGTAATACATTTCACATACATCGCACAATTGCTGTATGACAAAGCTACAAAATGACGAAAGGTGATACTAAGGTTACTACTATAAAAGACGATTTATAGGAAGATTTGGAATTCCCTTTCTTAAGTTCTTTTCATGTTCAACTCAATTAATTAAAATTACGATTTACGGCGAGTGCTCTCGCACTCATAGTCAACAAAACAATATTTTTTAACTTGTGGCACTCTTGCATCCGGTATGCGACATTGTAAAATTTTGCAATCTTCTCCTGTCATTATTACAACGAATTTTTTAATGTTGGAAAAAGTTCCAGTTTGGATTAATAAACATTATTATTCTTTCAATAAAGGCATTATTCTTTAAATAACGGCATTATTCTTTCAATAATGGCATAACTACAATTAAAATTTACTGAAAATTTATACTGACTTACCTAACATTTTTAAGTCTAATACTTTGTGATGCTGTTGCGTGTGATGAGAATGAAAACACATTTATTAAAATAATAAATATTTAAAACAGGAAACAGAGAAGTAAAACAAAATAAAAGATGTCGCAAAAAATTGTTCTAAAGATATTAATTTGTGATTCAATTTTATCTCTTGATCTCGCACAGTTGCCACAACTTACAACTAAAAGTGTACAAAATTTAGAAATGTGAAATTAATTCAGAGCGAAAGAACCAGAAAAAATATCACTGCTCGCGCGATCTTGTTCATTCTCGTTTCATTCAAAAATATCGTCTGTCCCAAATATTCGTAAATCGTTTTCATTGCGCAAAGAATAAAAATAAGACTCGAAATAAATGAAGTAACAGAGATGAAATTCCATAAAAAAAAAAAATTTGAAGAATAATTACTTTTTCAGCTGTACTGGTAAAGCAATCGAAGTAATCGTAATATTCAATAGACATTCCAATTTTTCCTAAACTACCAAATTATGATTGATTTATGTATACTTACTCAGGTGTTTTAGCATGAAACTCAACTAAATATAACAATAAAGAAATGTTTAATATTGCATTCACTAAACTAATAGATAATGTATAAAATTAAATACAACAAAATCAAATATCTGGAATACAATTCATGTGATGTCTACACAAACACACAAACACAAAATCGAGCATAGAACAGAAAGACGGACAGACAGACTTTCGCAACCAATGCCACTCACTAAATGAAGATAAGTACTCACTGTATGCAAATTTTCATGAAAATATCTTAAACCGCGTGGACGTGTATAGGGCACAACATACAGACAGACAGACAAACAGACGGACAGACAGACAGACAGACACCAAACGAGAAAAAGGCGGATTCGGCATCAGAAGTGTCCAAAACGGATAGAAAACTTGAAATGGGTCGAAAATATTGAATGTACAAACAAACACTCCATTCTTATTTATATAGATTAGTCTAAAATTATACGATAGAAATATTCCAATAATTTATTTTTACAAGCTTGATTGTAAACAATCTTTCAATAATAGATTTAGACAGACGAGTGAATTTCTATGTTCTTGGGCCAAAAGCTCTTTATCTTCAGATAGCCAAGTTTTAAGTTCAGAATACGATAAGGCCAACATAAAAACCTTTAGCGGTATAATAAAGTCTTGGGCGTCAGGTAATGAAGGGGGATTCAGTTAAAGTTGATGCTGTTAGAGAAGACCCTACAATGGCCATAGGCAAGCCTATCATTTCAGTAAGATCTTAGAAAATACCAGAGTTCAAAATATCAGTAACTACGGAGTTTAAAAACGAACAAGAATTTAAAAAGTTAAAAGGTTTTTTAAATTGCATGGCTTTTTTCAAAACAAGAATTAGGAAAGGAAAAATTGTAAAACATAATAGATTAGATATCAAAGATATATATTTTAATTATTATTTCCATTTTTAGCACGTTAAGAATAGCTGTTGGTCTGGGTTTGTTACTAGCCATATCTGGCGATTTGCGCTACAGCTGAAATTTTATTGCGATGGAGAGATCAGGAAAAGTTTTACTTCTAGTTTTGAATCATCTTTCGACGCATGACCGATGACATTATCAATGCTTATGGGGAGTAAATATTCATATAGAAATTTATTATTTACAGTAACCAAAATGATTTTCTAAAATCCAATGGGAACTACACTTTTATGCGAATACTAAAAGTAGGTAAAAAAAATATTAGAGACTAGCGATATTAACCTCACTTGACTAAAAAATACGAGGGCTAGTTAATGTTTTCCTCTTATCTATTATAGAATCCTAAAACTGTGATTTTTAAAGTGAATTAAAATATTGGCAGCAAGAAAAACAAGAAGCTATGTAACAAGTTTTTTCTCTACAAGAATAATTTCCAATATGTTTCGTAAGGATTGACAGGAGTTTTATTCAGTTCAAAATATTATGAAAGCGGTAATGATAATATTAGTTAACGTCGTACTAGAGCAACACAACGGGCTATTGACGACAGTTCGGGATCAATTCTTTAAGGAAAAGAGCCGAGGACAACACCTCGTAATTTTGAACCACAGTCAGATGATGAAGCAACACCTGAGCTGGCACCCCACTCTCCAAACTTCCACACAAATCCAACGTGAGAAATTTCGGCCACGACAGATTTAAGGTGCACCAGCCGCCTCTACACCATACGCTTACAAACATCCATGCCCGGACCCGGATTCGAAACAGGAACCTTCCGATCTAGAGGCTAACATCTTAACCACTAATATCGGTTGGTCGGCTTTTTGAAAGCGGAGTATTAAGATTTTTTTCATAATGTACTGAGCCTATTGAATTGTGTCGGTAAAGCAAATATTCATTTCTCACAAAGAATGCAAGACAAAAATATTCATAAATTGTTATATTTGCTGAAGTCTGAGTTGCATGCTGATGAATATTCAGGACATACTTTTACTACAAAAAAAAAAAAGATTTCAGATATTAGGAGTTACGTAAAATTATACCGTTTTCAGAAATATGTTCTAGAAAACACGTATTTTCCAAAAAATTATATTATAAATGTTGGTTTTATAATTTTTTCTATCATTCTTACTACTGAAAACATCCACCAATTTGAAAATAGAAGTGTGAAAGAATTTTTTCAGAATCGGTACTTCCACACTTTGAATGACTTCTCCAAATGCAAAAGGCACCGCCGCCTTTGTCGATGTTGTCCATTAAAACTATCCCCAAGCAACTTCACTACATCACTGTCAAGTGTCAATGGATTACCTTTGACCTCGAACCGCTCCCCGAAGGAACTGAAAGAGATCTCTCGTCTAACTACCTACTTCCCTACTATGAAAGACAACCGCCCGACTAAGCGCCCCTCAGGACTCTGTCGAAGAATCTCTTTGGGTACGGATTGAGGCGGTTCAGGATTCAGAGGGTTAAAAAATTAGTAATGAATATCTTATCAATTTAAATTGTCGTTCTTCGCTTAAAAATGGTGAAATTCGAAACGTCGCATGCCTGGTCAAGAGTGGCACAAGCCAAAAAATGTAGGTAGGAATACTGAGTAGTGCTAGAATTCGTCATTTTTACGGATTGAGTTACGACAATTTTACAGGAAGCGAATTTTAAAAGGGACATAATCACCTCAAAAACTCTCAAAATCGACTCTTCAGTGTTACATTTTTGATAAACAAAGGGGTGTTATGTAAGTAAAATGTATTACATGATTGGAAATTCAAGAATAAGATGCGTTCAAAGTGAGCTGTTGAAAGTATAAAACTGTCGAAAAGGTGTAAAAAATTTATTTTCTTGATACTTAACTAAAACGCTACACTTTTGACGGAAAAATTAATCAACAACACAATAAAATGTTTCAAACTATAACATAAAACTTTTATATGCCAATAAAAGTTAAAAAATTTAATAAGTATAAACGATTCAAAATTCTGGATTCAAAATAAGTTTACTGTGAAATTAGCATGTATTTAAATGAGTGAATTTATTTATTTAGTGTTTCTCAATTTTATTTCAATTTTATGTTTGTAATTGTTATACGTACATTAACATTTGCGCTTAATGATTTTATTTTTAAGAATTTATTCATACCACGAAGAAATGAATTTCTCTTGTGGAAAAATGCTCTCTTGCATAATAATTTCAGATAAAATTTATTCTTCACATCATTACATTAATTTCAACCAAATGCTAAAGGTTGCATAGAAAGAATTAATAATGCTTTATGTCCTAAAACAACGAATCCAAATCAACTGAAATACAAAGAAAATAAATAGAAAGCAACATCAAATTCATACCACTTATACAGTTTTAAGTTTCTGAAGCACATTTAATGCTTATTTATTATGTTCACTCTTAGAACTCCTTCAAATGCATAGTGTAGATGATCGAACAAAGAAAAAATATTTATGTATAGAAATTTTTATTTACTTTAATTAAAATGTAAATTTAATTAAGTTGATGTGTCAGAATAATGTTATTCGTTATAAGAGTATAATGTTATTCGTTATAAGAGTATAGTGTTATTCTTTATTTGTTATAAGAGTATAATGTTATTCGTTATAAGAGTATAATGTTATTCGTTATAAGAGTATAATGTTATACGTTATAAGAATGTCATATTATACGTTGCACTGGATTAACACAACTACACATTTAGAAGTGTACAGTTATAATTCGAGAACAGTACTACGTTAAGAATAGTACAAAGTTATGAGTTAAGAAGTGTACGATTTTATAGTATGGTATACGATGAGAAGAGTATAAAGCCGTGCTCTTCGTAACTTATTCGTTAAGAAATGTATAATTTTACCCACTTCGAAGAGTGTAATCTTAATCCTTGAGACGAGTACACGATACTCTACTCTTAACTCATATGGTAAGACGTTTATGTTATACGTTAAGAAGAGTATAATGTTCTTCGTTAAGAAGAGTATAATGTTCTTCGTTAAGAAAAGTGTACAATGTTATACGTTAAAGAAAGTACAACGTTTTACAGTTAGAAGATTATAATGTTATACGATAAGAAGAGTAAGATGTTATAAGTCACGAAGAATATAATGTCGTACGTTAAAAATGGAATAATGTAATGTGTTAATATGAATATTATGTTTCATTAGCCTAGTTATTTATACGTAAAGTTGAGAGAGAAACATTAACTTCATCGAAAATCATAGAGGACAAGATTTTCTAGATACAATAAATGTACCTGACATCACAAACGATGGTTATTTGGTAAGATTTAAGGTGCAAATAACATACACGCGGGTATTCATCTTCCAAACTGTTTACACAATCACAGGAATGGCGATTTTTAGCAATCTACTCTAGCAATTTAGGCACAATGTATAGTTACCCAGTTGAAGGAGCAGGACAAGCAATGAAGACGCAAACAAAATCATGGTCGCAGTGGGCAGGATGTGTCTTCGACGGACACGAGAAGTCATTGAATGCTCGGAAAACGGAAGACGACTAACCGGAAGAATTTCTTCGGCTTTATCAGCTAGGAAACTACTTCCTTTCCAAGCCACTCACGAACATTCTAACCTCAGCATTCACAAACATGCTGATTAAAGCATGTTACTGGTTAAACCATCTTAAAATTTCATAGAAATGTGTGCGTGAGTGTGAAAATGAGCCCACTTAAAGCAGTGTTTCTCAACCTGTGTGCCGCGAGGGTTTTTGACAAATAATTAAAATTCATGGGTTTTGTAACTTTGAAATAGTATTTGTAATTACCTCAACGGTTACTAAAAAATCTTTTTTAATTTTGTTTTCCCGCGTTTTTATTTGATATTATTTTTTTCCAAATTGTAATTGAAATTGATTCAAATTGGCTCTTCCTTAAAATCAAAAGATTTGTGAAATAAATAGGCCTTTAAATTTCTTTACTATGATTGCATTGCTGTGAACTCTGTAGTATAGCAGCAGTCGTAAGTGGTACAGCACTGGCTCTGGATTACGAAATTGATTCTGTGGATTCGTCCTCTGAAGCGTAGATTGTCAATTTGCACCCATTCACTCAATTTTCCGGCTCGTTTGAAGTGTTCGAGTATTGTTCAATAATAGTGGTCAATTATTCTGGTATCCATTAGTTTTCATTTGTTTCAGCTCCCGATTATGTCGGATGTAGGCTTTTAACGGTGAGCCCTTCTGTCTGATGTCTTCAAACTCCTGATCGATTTGGTATGCGTCAGAGAAATAGATATTAAGCGCTTGCAGAGTGGAATAATGTATACAACGTATGAAATATGCATTCCAATTGCCGAAAGTTAATTCCGTCCCATTGTTGAAAGTCAGATCTTTTCTATTGCCAAAAGCTGGTTCCGACCTATTGTCAAAAGTTGATTCCAATCTTTTACTGATAGTTGGTTACGAAGGAAGACCCTCATATACCATTCTGTATTAGTCTTCAAAAAGAAACTTGGAAATGAAGCTCTCGTTCCTAGTAAACTGAAAAGACATTTGGAAACACACTCTCTCTCTTCACATTCAGAGGTCAAAAACAAACCAAGATAATATTTTGAAAACCTGGCAGCGCAGCAAAATAAAACAGCAAACAACTTTCTAAAACTATATGAAGATGCAAGAAAAGGAGATGATTGCCAGCTATAAGGTTGCACAATTAATAGCACAACGCAAAAAAACACACCGATGCCGAGTTCATCGTTGCACCAGCATTAGCTATCATTGTCGAAACAATGCTGGAAAAGCAATCGACAGAGAAGGGTCAAGAAAGTACCATTTTCCAATGACACAATATCACGCAGAATCAAAGATTTATCTTCACATTTAAAAAAAAAATTTCGAGCATTTGGAATCGCACGATAGTGAACTCTGGTGATTTCAGTTTGATGAGTAGACAGATATCAGTGGGAAAGCACAGCTCCTTGATTTCAATCGATTTGTTAAAGCTGACAAATTCTTGAGTGAGTATCTTTTCTGCAAAGATTTGAAGAGCACGACGACAGGAAATTATATTTGAGCTTGTAAAAGAAAATATTTCAAGCTTTGGTTTGCTGTGGAAAAACTGCGTTGGTGTTTGCACAGACGGATGTCCATCAATTCTAGGAAACTAAAAAGGATTTATCACACTTGTGCGCCAAGAAGATCCAAATATTATAAGCGTCCACTGACTGATTCAGAGAATCTCTCGTTTCAAAATATTTAATTTCAGATATATTGATTGTAATGAACCAAGTCATCCAAGTGGTCAATTTCATCAAGAGTCGACCTCTTAAATCTCGAATTTTCTATCAACTGTGCGACGCAATGGATTTCTAATGCAAAAACTCTTTTTATAACGCACCTAAGTGCGTTGGTATTCGAAGGGAAATGTTTTTTAACGACTCATACACCTGAAATCAGAGGTGATTTTGTTCTTGGAGATCGAAAAACATCTTTTGGATTTTCTCTTCATGACGAGATTTGTTGGATTAAAGTTCAATTTCACTCGGAAAAGCTGAACTCTCTCTGAATTTGAGTTTTCATGGTCCATCCGAGAATATCGCCACATTAACATCAAAACTGAAGTAATTTGAAGAAAAATTAATAGTGTGGAAATCTGAAATTTCAAAAGCAAATTTTGACTGCTTTCCGGGTGTCAATGAATCTCAGTCGAAAACAAAAATTACAGACGAAATTATAAGCATCATTGACGAACTTCAAACCTCACTTTAAAGTTACTTTCATACACTTTCAGTTGACGAATATGAATGGTTCATCAACCCATTTGTAATTTGCAAGATACCAAATTTGACAACAACAGAAAAAGAACAGCTCATTGATTTGAAAAACGATAAGTTTTACCCGTTCAACATTCTTCGAGAAAAAATTTAGAAGAGTTTTGTCTTTCTGTCAGAAATTTATTTGTACCCTGCTTTGCTTGAAATCTATTAAATAATAGCTTGAAAGCTATTAAAATTATTTTGCCTTTTGCATCTTCATGGTTCTGTGAATTTGGATTTTAAGCATTGACAGAAATCAAGTCCAAAAAACGAGAAAGACTTTTAAAAGTTGAGACGATGAAATACGATCTTGCCTGGCGACTTTGAACTTCGTTTTGATTTAATTTGTTCAAGAAACAGACTCAGACCTCTCATTGAATAACTTTTGTAAATAAAAAATATATAAATAATTTTGTACCATTCAAATTTTAAAATTTTTATATTCATGAATGCTGCAAATAATTCCAGATATTTTTAGTGGGCCGTCAAAAAAAAGGTTGAGAAACGCTGTTATAAAGGGAGTAATGAGGGTAATTTTGGTAATTTTTAGTTAACGTCGTACTAGAGCAACACAACGGGCTATTGACGACCGTCCGGGATCAGTCCCTTAAGGGAAAGATCCGAAGACAATACCTCGTAATTTTGAACCACGGTCAGATGACGAAGCAACACCTGAGCTGGCACCCCACTCTCCAAACTTCCACGCCAACACAACGTGAGGACTTTCGACCACGACAGATTTAAGGTGCACCAGCCGCCTCTACACCATACGTTTACAAACATCCATGCCCGAACCAGGAACCTTCCAATCTAGAGGCTAACACCTTAACCACTATACCGGTTGGTCGGCGGGAGTAATGCGGGAGTCACTTCAAAAGGTAGCACGTTTGTGTGGAATTTTTTTCTGTACGTGAGTCAGTCATAGCCAAGGAAATAAACGCAGTTCCGGATCAAATGTTGTGATGACAGAAATGGTAACGTAAAGAACAGGATCATTGGGTTTCACCACTACAACATTTATTCTAATATCCTACAGCTTTACAAATATGTACAGCAAAATTACAGATATTTTGGGACAAGAAGTGTTCGGTAGAGGTTAGCTAGCGTATCCCCAATTGTATCTAGCATATTCCAACCATCCAGCCGTCTTTCAGCTGAAAACCAGATGTCGATGGAATTTCGAGTGTTTTCAAGGGACTTGAGATTTAGGAGATCGTAATGTCAGGGTAACGTCAGATGAAGAGGGATTACGTCAAGTGATCAGAACTTTAGGACCGATGTAATGCGAAGTGCTGTAATAGTAATTCTAGGGTTATTTATGGACAGTCAATTAATTAGAATGAGTTTTATGATCTCCAATTAAGGAGTTATTGAATATGTCTTGCTTTATGTCGGCTTGATCACAGAAGCAGCCTTTAGAGTGTTAGAACACAACTGATCCCCAAAAAGTCAAAATCTATAATTTGGGAAATATATGGCCGATACCATTCCGCTGATTTGGAGTTCCCCAGCGCCTACACTTTGGCTCTGGCTATGGGGCCACCAGAGTACCGTACTCTCCTCATCAGGGCCGTCTACACGGCTGCTGGCCTGCACTACGGCCCTTCCTCACCACTGTTGTGCCATTTTCAGAGACTACGAGTTCGAATAGTCGATTTTTACAGTGTCAATAATCGAACTTTATGATGCAGATTTACAATGTGAATAATCGAACTTTATGATGTAAATTTACAATGTGAATAATCGAACTTTATGATATGAATTTACAATGTGAATAATCGAACTTTATGATGCGCAAGTCGATCTTTATAATGTGAATAATCAACTATATAATGTGCATGTTTTCTATGTAATCCAGATAAATTCAGATTGTAGACTCACCACGGGTTACAGGCATGCTTTACTTAGCGTCTTGGATGACCTGCGACTTTTACGGCGGGGAGGATTGAAGCGCAGCCGTACGCTGTCCGTCCCGCAACGCCAAATTAGGCGAGTACGTCCCGGGTCAGGCGACCCCGTTTGCCCGCCTGTTATGCAACCCCTCCCCCTTGGGTCTCCAAGAAACTTATCTGACCACTTTTACCACTGGACGCGGAGCTAGACAGAGACGGAGAAACAGCGAGAACTTGGCATCGCGCTAGACGCCGCCGGATTAGCTGAAGCATGTCAGGCCTTGTCGGTCAACCCCAATTTCAGTATTAAAATAAAGTTTAATGTTAATTTAGAATTTGCCTAATCATCTTTTATAGTAACTCCATTGTCCTAAATGTATCTATACGATCATCCTAAATGTATCAATACGATCACGGCCCCGGTTCATATGAGACAATCTTTAGGTTGTTTTAGGTTTCATGGCGCAAGTGTCCATATTTGTCAAAAGCAAGAGACAACGTCAAGTGATAAATATCGCGAATGGGAAACAAAGATGGTAATGGTAATTTTTAGTTAACGTCATACTAGAGCAACACAACGGGCTATTGACGACGGTCCGGGACCAGTCCCTTAAGGGAAAGATCCGAGGACAACACCTCTTAATTTTGAACCACGGTCAGATGACGAAGCAACACCTGAGCTGGCACCCCTCTCTCCAAACTTCCACACCAACCCAACGTAAGAAAACAAAGACGGATTGGGAAATAGAGTAGTGTGTGATAAAAGCAGAAACAGATCGATTGGGTATTCCGGGAGGCGCGAATACCTGTTTAATACATACATGAGAAAAGTAAAGATCACTAGATTACCACGGGTTGATGAAGCACGTACACACCTCAAGAAGATGTGCCCCAGAGGACATGAAGGGATGAAAGGAATGGAGTAATAATAGTAACAGAGAGAGCAGCCGATTATTTTTAGTTCTTATTAAACCTATATATCCCTGAAAATAGTTTTAAAATTTGATAAAATTGTTCGTAAGATTGATAACTCCGATGCATACTTTGCACGCATACACAAATGCTTAGATAGATGGCCATCATAAACAATGATACGTATTTTTTATTTTATAAAACCTCTCACATACATCAGCCATGATTTACAGAACACTTCGAGACACGTGACTGAAAAAGATTCGTTACCGCTGACCGATCTTTATGAAACTGTTTCTGTACAAAACAACTATTTCTTCTCTCCCAATGGATTAATATAGCACCACTATTGCAACGAAAGCAGGTTCTAGTGATAATGCATAGTACGTTGAGAAACAGTTCTTCAGGTGATGCACATCCCTTCGTCCTGAAACACATGGAACACATTCACCAGCAGAAACATAAGCAGCGCGCCGACCACTGCTCCCCCTTGTGTCACTGCCCCACACCAAAACAGGGCCCGGTGGCCCCAGTTGTCTCCTAGTAGGACAGTCACCATTGTCTTGATGTAAGAGAAGGCGAACATGAAAGACACCCAACACAGAACCTGAAAAGAGCAAAATCAATCTAAGCATTTGTTGTCGACGAAAAATGTATATTCACTCTGTGCAAGAAAGGCTGAGGTAAGGACAGAGATCTTAGAAGTTTCATTACAATAACTGAAACAAATTTTGTACTCTTTTATACACTACCATACAATAATGGACCGGACAGCAAGATGTGATTTTATAAGGGAAAGAATACATGCTTTAAAAGTGGGATGGTCCCCCACGTGCTGCAATTGCACTATCAACCCTTCTGGGCATACTTTCAACAAGGTTTTGATACACAGCTATGGGTATTTGTGTGCATTCCTGCTGCAAGAATGTCGCCATCTCAGCTGTAGATTTAGGACGTGGTTCCCTGGTCCGTAAGCGTCGCAGTAACTCGTCCACACAAGTGTTCTATGGGATTTAGGTCGGGACTCTGAGCAGGCCAGGGAAGACGTTTTACATCCACATCTTGATACCACTGCTTGACAGAGGCTGCAACGTGACATGGAGCATTGTAGTACTGGAAGTAACATTCGTCCATTCCATAAAATTGCCAAAGCGTAGGAAGAACCTAATTGTCCAAAATGTTCATGTAGGCGTGCAACTGACCAGGATCAACATGCTAAGATCCCAGGCCATACCACGAAAAACACCCCAAAACAAGTAGTCGGATTTTATCCAAATCCGCTGGCATCCGGTCCATTATTGTAAGGTAGTGTAAGTGAAATAACGTGCCCTAACTGTTGTCATTTTCATATGTAGTTCAAAGGTTTAGTTTGACTGGTTGGAATATTGGTTAGGTTTGATGGCACAGGGGCTGTGATGAAATAACCCAAATTTTGGGGGATTATATACTACCCCTTTGATGGGTTCATACGCAAAATCCTACCCTACAACCTGCACGTCTTTTAACCAGTTTGGACCTTCGCGACCAATAGAATCTTTCCAAAGGATTTTATTGTTCGAAATGACGAAATAGAAAAATTCCCAATGATTCATTTCTAATAAAAGGAGCGATTAAATACTACCAAATGATTCTATTATAAGGAATTACGTGATTCTTACTTTTTACTAAAGTATCTATAAACACTTATGTATTCTACGTAAAAACTTACTTCTCTACTATTAGAAAAGGAAGTGTTTGCCCCTATGTCTACGTGTCTCTATGTACTGTCCTGACGAATCTATGGCAGTTACAATAATGGGATTTTGCACATAGGTAGTCCGAATTTTTTGTCATTTTTGTGCGAAGCCTGAAATTTACTATTCAACTTAGAACATTTTAAAATTAATTTTAAAATTGGAATTTAATTGAAAATACGTGAGGGTTGCCGAAAGCGACGTAAAACCAGCTCCTTTCTACCGGACTCCGCTGGACGTTCTACCCCGCATTATCTACTTTCCAAAGCCGTCGATGGTTTTCGCAAGAGGTTCACGCCGTCAAGAACGTCACGCCGATTGGATCTCTTCTCAATTCGAATTTGGCCTCATTTGACACTGACGAGGCCATCACGGAGCTGCCCGTGGTTAGAGAGCATTGGGCACAACTAACCCCACGAAAAGAACTGATACGGTAGTGGGGTGCCAGCTGTGGTGTTGCTTCGTCATCTGACCGTGGTTCAAAATTACGAGGTGTTGTCCTATGATCTTTCCCTTAAAGGATTGATCCCGGACCGTTGTTAATAACCCGTTGTGTTGCTCTACTACGACGTTAAATAAAAATTACCAATTACCAAGTCACGGGCAACGCCGTGCTGGCTAAGTAGTGGCTAGTCTACGAAAAGGAAAGGACCAATCCAATCTCCTCCCAAAGTAAGAGTGGTTCAAAATTACGTGGTGTTGTCTTTTGCTTGCGGACTGATCCCGGACCTGTCGTCAATAGCCCGTTGTGTTGCTCCAATACGACGTTAATTGAAATACCTACCTACCTACAAAAGAAAGAAGCAATAGGATACTTTCAAGGGATTCTACTCTAAGGAAAGGACCAACAGCTCATCATTCTAAATGTTTAAATAATTCTTGAATTTTTTTCATACAGTAGATGCGGTCATTAAGTGAGTTGTAGGGTAAAAGCAATACCCTATAGAGTTAAAATTACTCTCATACAGTTAAATTTACTTACACAAATATTTACAAAAAATTCACGCGTTAACCTGAAGAAGGGAGCCACATGCAAAAAGTAATAAGTAAAAGATTAAAGAAAATGTAAAAGTTTCAAAGAATCTGTATGTTGCACAGGTGAAATCTAATCTAGATATTGTCACAGTGCTGACTGTTTTTAATTTTGATGTTGGTTGAACAGAGATGGGATAATTCAATTGTCCAATTTCATGACGTTAGCGGACTGGGTGAATTTTCAAAGCCTGTTTTGTCGTAGATCTCGACAAAGGAACACTGCAGTATGCAGACACAAGGAAACTTTGGCTGATGCACAAGAGAGAAATACGTCTTGGGTGAGTTACCGAAATAAAAAAAAGCACCAACAACAACCGCAGATTGCTATCGCAGATGGAAAGTGACAAAACTGACTGATTTGCCACTGAGCCAAATTAAAGTGTGGAACTTCTATTTTCGACAGACTATCTAACCCATAACCGATAGTTTCTTAAGTGTCAACTAATTACTTTTATACTAGTATCCAAATTGCTTGTAAGATTAATACATTTGTCTGGCAGAGGTCGTTAATGTACATATTGTCAAGATTCCCTGTCCTTCACCACTTTGGTTACGAACTCAGAGAGGTTGCAAGAACACCTGTTTTTGTGTTCTAGTGGATGACGGTGCATGTGTTCTGATGCGAATCAGAACATGAAATGTTGGGTGCTATTCTGATAAAAAAAAACACGATACACGGATAAGGCTAGATTTGTTGCACACTTCAGAGGAGTGAGGCGTGTTTTTGTTGCCATTCAGAAGAAAACAATATAATTAAATTCCATTAAATTAATTTTAAAATGTTCTAGATTGAATTTTAAAATTCGACGCGATCCAAAAAAATCACAACAAAATTCGGACTACCTGTGTGCCAAATCTCATTACTGTACTAGCCTCCTACGTCAACAAGGAGCATATGGTCACCAAACATATCAAGCATTTGGCCCTGGAAGTAACTTACAGCAGTCCTAAAAATGCCATTAAGATTTATATTGATGTCAGCAAAATAGATAGTGTACTGCAGTGGGACGAGTGGTGTGCCTTTCTACAAAATGAAACAGCCTACTTTAAAAATAACTTGCATTTATTTTGCAAATAATTATATGTACACTTTTTACACTAGAGATTTGCATCCCTATCACATAAATGGTGCGAAACAGGCAAAAAAAAAACAGCCGCGGCCTCATCAACGAGCACCGGATAACAAAAAACATCCGCTTCCCTCGAGTTCTGCAACGGATCTCCTGTGTCGGCAGACCCCCTCATTCCGCCAGCCACAAATCACTGGCACCCCAAAACAAACGGGACAGCTGTTGCGACATTCATCAGCAGGGCTCGAGCATATGTTTCAGGAATTTGGAATCAAAGGCCAGTGGCGGTGTCTGCGACGTCACAGACTTCCAATCCTCTCTCCGAGAGAAACCTTTCTCGCTGTGTGATGAAAAGTTTCTTTCTCCAAAACAACTGTCAGTTTTCACAACACTGAAGCACATTATTATAATGTCGTTTTTAAGGTTATACATACCAATCCGATATTCCAGAGTTGTGACTTTTGACTAAAAGTTAAACCTTTCACACAAAATTCTACTAAAAGCATATAATTGAAATACAAACTTTCAAGTCAGTAAGTTTCAAATCAATCCAATTAAGTTATAATTCAGACTATAGAGCAGTTACTTTTGTAAGGGATAAATATAAAATATAATCAATTATTAAACCATTTATATATATTTTTTAAAAACTAAATTATTTTTTCAAACACAAAAAATCTAATTACTAAAACGCAGTAAAATAACTTTTTTTCAAAGTAATCAGTATTCTACTATTTATGTAGTATGTAAATTTAATAATCAAAATAACATTTAGAATAACCCTTAAACCAACACAATACAGATAAGTTATTTCTATAATTCAAAGGAATCATTATATCATAGCAAAATCATTTCATACAGTGCAATCAATTAGAAAATAGTCAAAATTCACAATTAAAATCTTTTCATAAAACGTAATCATAATTCATAATTAAACTCATATCATAACAATCATAATTCGTAACTATTCCTACACTATATTCGTAGTTAAAATAATGTTTTAACTGGTTAGTCCTCAATGTCAGACCAAATCGAATTATACTGGTAAGATAAAAAAAAAATAAAAATTCTGTGGGTGAAAATCCCAAACGACTAAATATTTTCGACAGGGTTTCTTCGTCACACGAAGCCTTTATTTTTGTTATATACTCCTCAGGCACAACTAACGTTTTCCTCTCATTCCCCAAGTGGTCTTTCTGATATCGAAATAGCAACTCGTTATCGATGCTATATTTATCTTTAGGGGTCGAACATTCCCCTGACTTATTTAATGCAAAATCACAAATTTCTCTCAAAGTCATACAACATTTCTGAGCTCTTGCAAGGGCTGCTCGTTCTACCCATAATAACTTTAATTCTCCCGTTATCAGTTCTCTCTCCGGCAACTCAATATTTTTCATTTCTTTATAGGGTGGTAACTCTAAACTGTCCCCGTTTTTTGTTCCCAGGACACCATCTGTTCTTTCATTCGGCCTCCAGTTTAATTCAGCAATCACGTTTTTATCTTTACACACTTCGTTTTTCCGTATGCAGGATGGGCGGTTATGTTCTACTGCTTTTCTTAGTTAACGCGTTTGGACAGCGTTAACAAAGTGAGGTAACGGAAATTCTCCAAACGTTTCAGCCGTTTGGTTTCCCAGAATATAGATTCCTCGGTCTAGTTCTTCAGGTATGACAGCAGCCTTAGTGTTAAAAGTACCAAACTCTTTCGTTTGGATTTCAACTTGCGACAAAGGCAAACAAGTGGGAGTTTTGATAGGAGAGAGGATATTTACTCTTACTCCTTATTGTGCTTGATTTTCTGGGAGTCAATAAACTTATGAACCTTGTCTGACTTCGTCAGACACTGGAGGATTAGTAACAACAACCATAGATTCGTCAGGGCACTGGATATAGACACATACACACAGAGACAAACACTTCCTTTCATAATAGTAGAGATTGTAAATAAATGTCAATGTCCAATTTAGGTATGCAGTGTCCCTCGGTTCTTGGCCACTACTACCCACTGTCTATCAAATTAGATAGATGATCAAATTAGATAGATTAGATGCGTGACTTGTAACTTGTATTTCACACTTTTAAAAATATAATCCTGTTAAAAAATTTTTGAATCAACATACATGTTAAATGTAAGACATTTGTTTCCAGTTTTCCGATTCAACAAAAAGCGTTACCTGGTGCATCAATAGTATTCAAGGTACTTCATTGATATATGGATGACTCAGGAAACAAATCAGACTCAACTCTTCCAGTTAAAATTACACAACATATGTTAAAAATAGGCACATCAAGATATATTATGCGTCGTCTCTCACCTTACCTCACTCTGTGTTCAGTCTCTGTCTAGCCACTAGATGGCGCTAGGGTATTTTGATTGGAATGATCAACCAATGAAAACTTAATTCGTGCTAGAATAATAAAAATAAGACATCTCTCTTTAGAATGAAGCGAAAAAGAACGTTGATACACTAGCCAGACTATTTTGTTCGCCATAAATCGAAATTAATAACTCAAATATGATTGCTGCTTAGAATTTTGCGATTAATAATGTGCTTACTATTTAAAAATAAATGATCCAGATCCAAATCCATCTTAGGAATTGTGTATTATTTACTTGTGTTAATCGTCAGAATCTGTTTTTATTAGAATAATAAAAAACAAGACAAATCTTTAGAATGCAGCAAAAATGAACGATTCGTAATGTTAAATCTTTTTAGTTAGGGAGGAGATCGCGCTGATAAACTAGACAGACTTTTTTGTTAGCCATAAGTCGAAAAACTGACAAGATTTTCAACGAGATACCTCATCGAAACCACAATCAGCGTTGAATTCATTACATTACAAACAAGAACATTACAAGCGCATTACATTACATATATGCGTCAGTATGTGTTACAAAGGATAAAACTAGCAACAACAAGCTTTTTGAGCCGTAGTGGAAGTTTAGTTAACTTACTATGAGAACGGATCCAAGTTGAGAATCCAAAAGCGGGGGTTCTGGTGAAAGGATAGCGGTAACCAGTGCGTACAGGGATACAATCGTTGCAGCTAGAGACAGCCATGATATCCAGGAGACTCTTCTCATTTCCAAGAACATGGCCAATAGGCAAGCCGCAGGGTAGGCAACCCCGCACAATGTTACAGTCCAGTGGAAAGGACTCTCTCCATAGGGCAGGCAACTGTATGGCTAAAGAAAATTCATCAAGATTTAGACATACCAAACATTTTAATAAAAAAACTTAGAAAATTTGAATGAAAATTTATATCATCATCGCAGAAAACAATTTTACTTCAAACTGAAAAAGTATGCCACAAAATTATTTAGTTCTTATTGGCATATGTATTTCAGTTCTAACGATGTTTATGCGATGATAGTAAGAATTTAATATATGCTACTAGTCACACTTATCCTGTTCTAGTCGCCTAACTGTGCAAAATAAAATTTTTATCTCCATGGCGCAAATAAGCTTTACCCCAAACTCTCAAATTTTTCCAAAACGCACACAAATAAAATTATGTGTTGCGGATCTGACAAAAACAGGTATAATTTCGTTAGAATGACAAAAAATGATGCTTGTAATTACCTGCCCATTTTGCACATCTCATTGACTTTTGAAAGGCTCTTTTTAAAACAATTTATTTACAATACATTGTATTAAAAAAATGCTTCTCAAAATTATTTATATGGGTATTAAAAACACGAGTATTACTTCAAATTATGTGTGAGTAAACTTACAAAGTTCGCAACTAAACAGTTGAAAGAAATAAACCTTGTATAATTTGAACCATTTCATCATCCGTAAGAGACAGTGCCATGAAAATACCTGGCATAACTGAACAGGTATAGTGATCAAATAAATTTATGTTGGTAATGGTCCCTGTTAGGAGAAGCGACATGAGCTTACCTGTTAGGTATCCCTTCACAAATAGTCATATCGCTATTAGCCCTCTACCTGGTACACTACCCTACAATAATGGACCGGACGCCAGCGGATTTGCATAAAATCCGACTACTTGTTTTGGGTGTTTTTCGTGGTTTGGCCTGGGATCTTTGCATGTTGTTCCTGGTCGATTGAACTTAAACGCCTACTTGAACATTTCGGACAATCAGGTTCTTCCTACGCTCTGGCAATTTCATGGAATGGACGAATGTTACTTCCAGGACGAAAACGCTCCATGTCACGTTGCAGCCTGTCAAGCAGTGGTATCGAGATACGGTTATAAAACATCTTCCCTGGCTGCTCAGAATCCCGACCTAAACCTCTTAGAACATTTGTGGTGTGAGTTAGAGCGATGCTTACGGACCAAGGAACCACTTCCGAAATGTACAGTTGATCTGGCGACATTCTTGCCGCAGGAATGGACACAAATACCCATAGCTGTGTATCAAAACCTTGTTGAAAGTATGTCCAGAAGGGTATCTAGTGTAATGGCAGCACGTGAGGGACCATCCCCCTATAATAAAGCATGTATTCGTATTCTTTCCCTTATACCATCACATCTTGCTGTCCGGTCCATTATTGTAGGGTAGTGTATATTAATCATAACAGTTTTCTGGGTTGGAGACCAGCTTTGTAAGTACATACATGTTGGTGACTATCTCTGTTGTGAGTAACGAAGTCTACCAACTGAATGCTCCGTCCAAATACCCTCCAATTCGTATATTGAAGCTTCACAGTGCTGCAGGCCGAAGATATCAGTGATCGAGCTTTATATATGTGTTATTACATATGCGTAAAGTGCTCTTAGGTGGGTGCTACAGGATGAAACTTCAACAGCGCGGCAAGAGTAAACACATTTCTACTGTTCTTATCACAGGAGTAGCGTTGTTTTCCAAATAGCGCAACGATCAACCATTACGATTTGTCAACCTGTTTTCTTAGTTGGTTGACACACGGGGAGATTTGTGAAACGCAAACAAGGATGTGCTTCTTCTTTTCTTCGTAATTCGTCCCGCGATCTGTGTGGCATGTTTAGAGTGGTTCAGACAGTTTTCTTCCCTGTCAGGAAGGAAAAACGAACACGGGTGTTGCTCTTCCTAGGTCATCTCGTGTGTCTCCTACCCAAAAAAAGCAATAGGTTGGCGAGTGGGCGCGACTTTTAAATAGCGGATGGTCGTCCGTCACGCAAGAGTTGGAGAGCAACGTTACCCCGTGTTACGGAAGTGGTAGATATGTATTCACCACCAAGTTGAGTGACACCAGGGTCGCTCTGCTCAAGTCGCCTTGTGTGTCACCCACCTTATAAGTACAATTCTAACTTCAAGAAAGTGTTTCACATTAGCAGCAATGCCTCGAAACCTCAACGGGGCCCAAACAAGAGAAGCAGAGTTTTTCCTGAGGTATTAGCAACCCACGCGTACCTCTACCCACCTGTTCTGAAAAACATTTTATTCACTGAAAGAACGGTCTTCAAAAATAATTTCATACAGCTCAGTCTTCGTTTCATTGAAGAGCCAAAACATTATGACCACCTACTCCTTAACGCGTTGCACCTCCTTTGGACTGCAAAACAGCTGTAACTCGCCTGTGCATAGCTGCCACAAGTTTTTTGTACATGACAGGAGATTGGTTGTATCAAATGTCTAAGCAGCGGTCACGCAAAGTCGAGATATTCGGACATGGTAGTGTTTGAGCTCTGAGCTGACGCTCCATGATACCCCAAATGTGCTCTATCCGATTAAGATCAGGCGAGTTAGGTGGCCAGGACATTAAGTGGAATTCATCAGTGTGCTCCTCGAACCACTCCAACACAATCCAAGCCTTGTGACATGGGGCGTTTTCCTGCTGGAAGATTCCATTTCAAGTTGGGAAGACAGACGCCATGTAAGGGTGCAACTGATCCGCATTGATGTTCTGGTTCGGGTTGTCTAGGGTGTTGATATATGAAGACAAGAACAAGTCAGGTTCTAGCAATAACTATATATTCTCAGGTCTAGCATACAACTTTAGGCTCTTAAGCCTAACTAAAAGACACATTAAAACGGAAACATCGATGAGAGCTTCGCTGTTGGCGACTTCGCTCTTCACTACTATGCTCTCTTATGCACCTGCGCTCCGTGGCTCTGGCGTCGCTACGAGTGTCGCCACTGTGCAGGTGGTTTGGCGGATGGGGTTTTGAATATGCAACATTGATGTTCAGATAATTCGCAGCGTTCATGGTCTGTTCTATCACAACTACGGGTCCCAGAGTCGCCCATGAGAACGTCCCCCAATTCATAATACCGTCACCACCAGTCTGTGTATGACCTGCTGTACAAGAGGGGAGCAACTGTTCGCCTGGCAGACGGCGTACCCTGACACGATCATCGACGTGATGAATGCGAAATTGGGATTCATCTGACCAGGCAACACTCTTCAACTCATCCATGGTCCAGTCTCGATGTTCCCGGGCCCACTGTAGACGTAGCTGACGATGACGTTTGGTCAACAGAGGCACACGAGTGGGACGTTTGCTGCACAGTCCCATACCTAACAGTGTCCGCTGAACTATGTGTACCGAAACACTTGAGCTTAGACTTGCATTGTATTGGCTTGTCAGTTGAGCCACAGTCTCGTGCCGATTTTGCTTTGCCAAGCGGGACAGTCTTCGACAGTCCTTTTTCTTTGATGACGCGTGGACGACCAACACCTTGGCGTCTACTGTTGGTGTCACCGTTTATCCACTTTGCATAAATACTAACAACATGAATGTAATAGTTTAATTTTCTACCTGATTCTTCAAACGCGTTTCTCCGGACAAAAGAAGAAACACCCGAATCTAGACTTTTTTACACACGTAACCTTGCCGTCAGCCTTTGCAACAATCCCAAGTTTATTTCATCGCGGGGAACTCGGACAAATTTCTAAATTTTTTTGTTTTGTTTCCGCTTTCATTTTGCGCCGAGGAATGATTTTCCATCAGAAGATAAAAAAAGTTTTAACTTTGGTTATGTAGCTCTTTTTTCTGTCTCCTAGACCGTTAAAGATAGAGTAAAAATTTCAACGGAAAGAAATCTGCGGAAAATTTTACACCAGATTAATACCTTACATCACGGGCAACGCCGGGTTAGTTACTAATAACTCCTGATTTTGGCTCCAAACATCCAATGTATTACATATAATGATACAAAAGGATTGTTGAGTTATCTCCGTTTGAACAAAGCATCCTATTGCAAAAACACAGTTATTCAGAAATTGAGTAAACGTTTTGGAAACATATAGTACCTAACGAAAAAGTATCGTAAATAGAACAATATATTCCGAATATTTACAAGCTTGGTAGCGTTTGAAAGTTAATGAGTTGGAAAATATTTTAAAGCAATAAAAAATCGATATTCGGGTCAATTTTTGTGTTTTCTATTGAATACTTACTCCATTCCGCAATGTTGAACAAGCATTACGTTTAATCTTTTGACTACGGATATAGACATAACAAGCGCCATTCTTATAACTTCCAAGATGCAGCTGATGTACTGGCCGTTGTCTAAATTCTTTCTTGGAGCGATCACGGTACAACTGTTGCACCAGCCGTAGTCTAAAGGTTAATAATTTTTTCATGTTATTGACATTTTATTCAGGGGCAAATTTTTCACGTTGTAACGGACAGTGAAGCTTTTCCCCTTTCAATACCTGTAGCGCCCCTAGCGGAAAGCATTCCAGTTAGTCAGTCTACGATGAACTGCCAACGGAGTAGCATGTGCTATGTCCGAAGTTAATTTGGAACCTCTCTCTGTAAATATTCTTCTTCTTTGTTTTGTACACTGTTTGTAACTTTCAAATAAATACTTAGGTTAAAGTCATTTTTCCTTCATATATTTTGAGCAGTTATAATTATAAACACCTCTACATCTTACAACGTTTGATTAACAAAACTCCGATCTTCTAAGTAGCCTCCGCGCGAGGTTAATGGAATATATTGTCTACTAGGGGGCCCGGCCCCTGCTCGCTAACGCTCGCCAACCCCCAGAGGAGTGCTTCGCAATCCTCATTGGTTCGCTGCGCGAACTTATGCTCGCTTCGCTCGCATCAATGAAGACATGTGTCCTAGCAGAAGGAATTGTTTACAAAATATGATATTCCAAAAAAATATTTTTCAAATCAAAATTTTATGCTGTTTTTCAGAAAAGATATTTACAGTACCTCTGGAATCAGAATTCAAATGGAAACTTTGAGCAAATTTTGACTCGAAATGTGAGCGTTGATTTGGAAATTGAAAACCCAGCATGTTGGTTGTGTGTACATTTACCCAGCACTCGAGCCACCCACGCTTTTTCATTGAGTTTGTTGTCGAAAGTTGTAATGCAAGCGTCTTGTTGAACTATAATAGTTTGCCCCGAAACGGACCTTTTTTTAAAATGACCATGAAAAGATCCTCCGTTTTCTTTGATTTCTATTATTTACTGCAACAGCTCGACTAAAATTCATTTTTTTTTCAATAAAATTTCATCCGATAACGCTATAAATTCAATTGAAGCGCGAGGCTTTGGTATAAACAAAGAATCGTACAATGTTGCCAAAACGCGAAAACAAATAACGTCTTTTTTGCGTGCCACGTAAGAGAATTATATATATAGATTCCTCTACATCCTCCGCGGTCGGAATTCTGAGAGAACTGTGACGTCAGCAGACGATTGAAAGTTGGAGCGAATAGGGCAACTTACAAGAGGGGAGTCTTCGGAAAGCAATCAAAGTATTTAGTTCGCGCACCTTTCGAGTCTATTACTTTAAAGAGCTGTTAGTATTTTTCCTAAACACACAAATTACTTTAAAAAGCTCTTGTATGCTTCTAAGAAAATAGTATGAAGTTCCTTCTTTCTTCATTTAAATTTTCACGTAAATGGGACTGGAAAGTGTCATTAGGCAAAGTATCTACAATTACAAAAAAATGTCACAAATTTGCGCGTGGAGAGTATGGATAAATTACTCTCATTTAATTCGATAAAAATGAAAATAGAAAACTCCTAATGGAAAGCTGCGACAAGTTCTTGGTTCAGGATTCTATAAACCTTGGCGTCAGTATGTATTTTTAGTAGCTTTTTAAATTCTAAACTTATTTAGAGCTGCGTGGGCTCTTCCCTAAATACAACCCTTCCCGAAAAATGCTTTGTCACCAATAGCCCATGGTATTGCTAACGTGTGATGTTAATTAGCAACCTACATACCTTGACAAGTGCCTTATCGTGTTTTTGTAGTGAAAACAGGTTGGCAGTTGACAGTTGTACTTACGTCGCACAAGAGAAGTAATACAATGGGCAATCGACGAGGGTATGGTATCATTCCCTAAGACTAATGAAAGAAACAAAATATGCCCCGATTCACAAGTATATTTATTTACAATCGCAAAAAGAAATTGTAAAGAGCGAATACGTAATAAAATGGGAAAATATATTGTTCGACATGTTCATTCACAGTTAGAGACTTTATCTATGCAGTCCCTATTAATTGACCCGCGTGAGTGCACGCCCAGAACACCACTCGGGAATGACCATTAAGGGAAGTTGGTCACATTTCCCGTGGTGTTGATTTGCTTCACAAACCAAAAGAAATAAATATGTAATTGATAAATTATTTATTAAATGAAAATCAAACGTATAAGGTATATATATAGTGTAAAGTTTTCCGCAGATTTCAAATCCGTAAAAATTTTTACTCTATCTTTAACGATCGCTGAGATAGAAAAAAGCACTGAAGATTTCCAGTGATAACTTTAATAATTTCTTTTGCATCACTCGAATCCATTTCTCAGGATATCAAAATGAATTAATATCTCGAATCAAACAAAGGTCATTCGGATCTCTTCGCTACCATTCCCATTTATTGGGATTACACGAAAGGTGAAAAAAATTGGCATGGTTCTAGAGGCTGACGTCAATAGTGACGTCACAGAGGGAGAAAAAGTCAATATTCATGTTGTTCTACATTTCCGGAAGAAAAAAGAACGATGAAAAAACTTATTAAATTCATTTTAAAATGTTCTAGATTGAATTTTAAAATCCACAGCGACCCAAAAATTGCAAAATTTGGATTACCCGTGAGCCAAATCCCATTACTGTACGTGCCATAGATTCGTCAGGACTTTGCGTTCAGAAAACAAACAAACACTTCCATTTATAATAGTAGAGATAATATGCGTAATGTATAGTGATATTATGGTATAGAGCAATACTCATCAGTGTTTGGGTCTTTCCTACATAAGTCACCATAACAAAACGTTATTGAACACATATGGGATGCCATGCCAACGAGCTGTGGAACACAGAAATCCTACACCACATACAAAGCAGGATTGTGGACAACTCTGCAGAATGTATGGTATTGAATGCCTCCAGAATACATAAGAGCTTAGAATACATAATACTTCCACAACCCAAATACTCTAGTGATACATATTGAGGTTATCTTAAAATAGAATGTTGTTGATCGTTATTTAGGAGTTTAATCTACTAATTGGTATTGATCAGTCAATTTTTTTTAAATTTAAGTTTCATTCTTCGAATTTTTGCTGGCGAAGTGCAGAAATAGTATTCGAAAAACAAGCCGCATGACGTCACTCGAAGTACTTCCACATTCCTCCACCGGAAAACTACCGCAACCTACATTTAGATAAACAGAAAAACTCCTCTCATACTAGAAAAATGTCAACGGAAAATTTTTCTATGGTCTGAAATGCATAGTCATTTGGTCTTGCAAGATTGTTTTTATAGAAAATGCCGGTCATTCAGATGTTTATGATTTGTTTTGAGTTATGTTCATGAGATGTTTTCTCTTTGAATACATCTAAGGGCCTAGCGTCAAAAAGTCGTATGATGACTCGTAAGACTTCGTTTTCCTAAATGATGATGGGTCCTACCAAAGCAGCAGAGCCTAAAAATGATTCATTCGATATAATAGTGGAATAAAACATGTTTCATAACTCTCCAAAGTATTACTTCAATCGTATGGAATGTATAGAAAAGAAAATAGGGGTAATTGGCTTCAAAGAAAGGTAGATAAATTCAACGATACCATCAAGAAAAGTTGAAATGTCTTTTGTGTTTTCAAAATATTTGTTAAATCCATGGATCAGCTAATAGTTATTCATGATTATCCTTTTTCATAAGATCAAAATTAGTTGGGTTACATCTGTGTTCAGATGGCAAAATGTTATAAGTCACTTTTTTTAATATTTCGTGACAGCAATTTCAAGATTCCAGATTCAACATGTGGTTCTATGGTTTTTGATTTATTACAATTTTCCCACCTTTGTTTTCTCATAACCTGAAAAAAAAGACTTACGACATTTTGCCACCTTCTAAACATTAACAAACCAGACTGATGGGACATAGTATATTTTAAGGGAAAAGTGACTTATAACATTTTGCCATCTGAGCACAGAAATGTTCAATTGCAGTTTCTTGGTAATTGGACAGCTAATTCAACAGCTGAGATTCTGGTATTTAACTCTTCTGGTGGTTGGTTGTGCCTACGAGTTATCTCGTTATTAGTAAAACTCATCAGATTTGGTTAGACAAGATATCTTGTTATTAGTAGAACTCATGAGATTTTGGATGAGTTTTACTAATAACGAGATATCTTGTCCCGCAAAATCTAATGAGTTTTACTAATTAGTAGAACTCATCAGATTTTGTTGGACAAATTATCTCGTTATTAGTAAAACTCATCAGATTTTGTTGGACAAGATTCCTCGTTATTAGTAAAACTCATCAGATTTTGTTGGACAAGATACCTCGTTATTAGTAAAACCCATCAGATTTTGTTGGACAATATATCTCGTTATTAGTAAACCTCATCAGATTTTGTTGGACAAGATATCTCGTTATTAGTAAAACTCATCAGATTTTGTTGGACAAGATATCTCGTAATTAGTAAAACTCATCAGATTTTGTTGGACAAGATATATCGTTATTAATAAACCTCATCAGATTTTGTTGGACAAGATATCTCGTTATTAGTAAAACTCATCAGATTTTGTTGGACAAGATATCTCGTTATTAGTAAACCTCATCAGATTTTGTTGGACAAGATATCTCGTTATTAGTACACCTCATCAGATTTTGTTGGACAAGATATCTCGTTATTAGTACACCTCATCAGATTTTGTTGGACAAGATATCTCGTTATTAGTAAACCTCATCAGATTTTGTTGGACAAGATATCTCGTTATTAGTACACCTCATCAGATTTTGTTGGACAAGATACCTCGTTATTAGTACACCTCATCAGATTTTGTTGGACAAGATACCTCGTTATTAGTAAACCTCATCAGATTTTGTTGGACAAGATACCTCGTTATTAGTAAACCTCATCAGATTTTGTTGGACAAGATATCTCGTTATTAGTACACCTCATCAGATTTTGTTGGACAAGATACCTCGTTATTAGTAAACCTCATCAGATTTTGTTGGACAAGATATCTCGTTATTAGTACACCTCATCAGATTTTGTTGGACAAGATATCTCGTTATTAGTAAACCTCATCAGATTTTGTTGGACAAGATATCTCGTTATTAGTACACCTCATCAGATTTTGTTGGACAAGATATCTCGTTATTAGTAAAACTCATCAGATTTTGTTGGACAAGATATCTCGTTATTAGTACACCTCATCAGATTTTGTTGGACAAGATATATCGTTATTAGTAAACCTCATCAGATTTTGTTGGACAAGATATCTCGTTATTAGTACACCTCATCAGATTTTGTTGGACAAGATACCTCGTTATTATTAAACCTCATCAGATTTTGTTGGACAAGATATATCGTTATTAGTACACCTCATCAGATTTTGTTGGACAAGATATCTCGTTATTATTAAACCTCATCAGATTTTGTTGGACAAGATATATCGTTATTAGTACACCTCATCAGATTTTGTTGGACAAGATATCTCGTTATTAGTAAACCTCATCAGATTTTGTTGGACAAGATATCTCGTTATTAGTACACCTCATCAGATTTTGTTGGACAAGATATCTCGTTATTAGTACACCTCATCAGATTTTGTTGGACAAGATATCTCGTTATTAGTACACCTCATCAGATTTTGTTGGACAAGATACCTCGTTATTAGTAAACCTCATCAGATTTTGTTGGACAAGATATCTCGTTATTAGTAAACCTCATCAGATTTTGTTGGACAAGATATCTCGTTATTAGTAAACCTCATCAGATTTTGTTGGACAAGATACCTCGTTATTAGTAAACCTCATCAGATTTTGTTGGACAAGATATCTCGTTATTAGTACACCTCATCAGATTTTGTTGGACAAGATATCTCGTTATTAGTAAACCTCATCAGATTTTGTTGGACAAGATATCTCGTTATTAGTACACCTCATCAGATTTTGTTGGACAAGATATCTCGTTATTAGTAAACCTCATCAGATTTTGTTGGACAAGATATCTCGTTATTAGTACACCTCATCAGATTTTGTTGGACAAGATACCTCGTTATTAGTAAACCTCATCAGATTTTGTTGGACAATATATCTCGTTATTAGTACACCTCATCAGATTTTGTTGGACAAGATATCTCGTTATTAGTAAACCTCATCAGATTTTGTTGGACAAGATATCTCGTTATTAGTACACCTCATCAGATTTTGTTGGACAAGACATCTCGTTATTAGTAAAACTCATCAGATTTTGTTGGACAAGATATCTCGTTATTAGTACACCTCATCAGATTTTGTTGGACAAGATATATCGTTATTAGTAAACCTCATCAGATTTTGTTGGACAAGATATCTCGTTATTAGTAAACCTCATCAGATTTTGTTGGACAAGATATCTCGTTATTAGTACACCTCATCAGATTTTGTTGGACAAGATTCCTCGTTATTAGTAAAACTCATCAGATTTTGTTGGACAAGATATCTCGTTATTAGTACACCTCATCAGATTTTGTTGGACAAGATATATCGTTATTAGTAAAACTCATCAGCTTTTGTTGGACAAGATACCTCGTTATTAGTAAACCTCATCAGATTTTGTTGGACAAGATATCTCGTTATTAGTACACCTCATCAGATTTTGTTGGACAAGATATCTCGTTATTAGTAAAACTCATCAGATTTTGTTGGACAAGATATCTCGTTATTAGTACACCTCATCAGATTTTGTTGGACAAGATATATCGTTATTAGTAAACCTCATCAGATTTTGTTGGACAAGATACCTCGTTATTAGTAAACCTCATCAGATTTTGTTGGACAAGATATCTCGTTATTAGTACACCTCATCAGATTTTGTTGGACAAGATATCTCGTTATTAGTAAACCTCATCAGATTTTGTTGGACAAGATATCTCGTTATTAGTACACCTCATCAGATTTTGTTGGACAAGATATCTCGTTATTAGTAAAACTCATCAGATTTTGTTGGACAAGATATCTCGTTATTAGTACACCTCATCAGATTTTGTTGGACAAGATATATCGTTATTAGTAAACCTCATCAGATTTTGTTGGACAAGATATCTCGTTATTAGTACACCTCATCAGATTTTGTTGGACAAGATACCTCGTTATTATTAAACCTCATCAGATTTTGTTGGACAAGATATATCGTTATTAGTACACCTCATCAGATTTTGTTGGACAAGATATCTCGTTATTATTAAACCTCATCAGATTTTGTTGGACAAGATATATCGTTATTAGTACACCTCATCAGATTTTGTTGGACAAGATATCTCGTTATTAGTAAACCTCATCAGATTTTGTTGGACAAGATATCTCGTTATTAGTACACCTCATCAGATTTTGTTGGACAAGATATCTCGTTATTAGTACACCTCATCAGATTTTGTTGGACAAGATATCTCGTTATTAGTACACCTCATCAGATTTTGTTGGACAAGATACCTCGTTATTAGTAAACCTCATCAGATTTTGTTGGACAAGATATCTCGTTATTAGTAAACCTCATCAGATTTTGTTGGACAAGATATCTCGTTATTAGTAAACCTCATCAGATTTTGTTGGACAAGATACCTCGTTATTAGTAAACCTCATCAGATTTTGTTGGACAAGATATCTCGTTATTAGTACACCTCATCAGATTTTGTTGGACAAGATATCTCGTTATTAGTAAACCTCATCAGATTTTGTTGGACAAGATATCTCGTTATTAGTACACCTCATCAGATTTTGTTGGACAAGATATCTCGTTATTAGTAAACCTCATCAGATTTTGTTGGACAAGATATCTCGTTATTAGTACACCTCATCAGATTTTGTTGGACAAGATACCTCGTTATTAGTAAACCTCATCAGATTTTGTTGGACAATATATCTCGTTATTAGTACACCTCATCAGATTTTGTTGGACAAGATATCTCGTTATTAGTAAACCTCATCAGATTTTGTTGGACAAGATATCTCGTTATTAGTACACCTCATCAGATTTTGTTGGACAAGACATCTCGTTATTAGTAAAACTCATCAGATTTTGTTGGACAAGATATCTCGTTATTAGTACACCTCATCAGATTTTGTTGGACAAGATATATCGTTATTAGTAAACCTCATCAGATTTTGTTGGACAAGATATCTCGTTATTAGTAAACCTCATCAGATTTTGTTGGACAAGATATCTCGTTATTAGTACACCTCATCAGATTTTGTTGGACAAGATTCCTCGTTATTAGTAAAACTCATCAGATTTTGTTGGACAAGATATCTCGTTATTAGTACACCTCATCAGATTTTGTTGGACAAGATATATCGTTATTAGTAAAACTCATCAGCTTTTGTTGGACAAGATACCTCGTTATTAGTAAACCTCATCAGATTTTGTTGGACAAGATATCTCGTTATTAGTACACCTCATCAGATTTTGTTGGACAAGATTCCTCGTTATTAGTAAAACTCATCAGCTTTTGTTGGACAAGATATCTCATCGGTAGAAAACTAACCAGATCTTGATGTCTCCATCCAAAAAAATACTGACTAGGTATTGCTGACGAGATGTATGGTCATTAGCAAAATTGGTCAGATCTTGATGGACCTCGTCGAAATCACTTAGAGCAGGGATTCCCAACCGGTGGTACGCGGCAACGTTTCAGGTGGTACGCAACGCAAGGGTGATACGAGAGACCCAAATATTCTACAAAGTTTGTTCGATTTTTAGTATGTACAACCATGCTATGCTATTTCTTATGCCATTTGTTACTAGTTACTTGTGTGAGAGTGCTTTTTCTGAACTTTTGTGTATAAAAAAATAACTATAGAAACAGAGTAAGTGTTGAAGAGGACATAAAAGTGAAGTTAGGCTCCATTGCTCCTGAATATTGATATTTTAATAAAAGACAAACAACAAGTTTCGCACTAAAAATTGATTTTTTGGTTACGTTTATCTATGTTTGCTTAGTTTGTACTAATTATTTAAAATTAGTTGTTTTTACACCTGTGAGTAAAAAATAAAACTGTAATTTTCAATAATCGTTTTAATTTTTCCTTACTTAAAACATCATTAATACGAAATGCAAGTGCATTAATCATAAAATATGAAGCTTTCTTAGTATTTTAATTAAAATAAAACAAGCCATTGGGAACTTTTCTGACATTAGATGGACATTGTTGGACAAGATATCTCGTTATTAGTACACCTCATCAGATTTTGTTGGACAAGATATCTCGTTATTAGTACACCTCATCAGATTTTGTTGGACAAGATACCTCGTTATTAGTACACCTCATCAGATTTTGTTGGACAAGATACCTCGTTATTAGTAAACCTCATCAGATTTTGTTGGACAAGATACCTCGTTATTAGTAAACCTCATCAGATTTTGTTGGACAAGATATCTCGTTATTAGTACACCTCATCAGATTTTGTTGGACAAGATACCTCGTTATTAGTAAACCTCATCAGATTTTGTTGGACAAGATATCTCGTTATTAGTACACCTCATCAGATTTTGTTGGACAAGATATCTCGTTATTAGTAAACCTCATCAGATTTTGTTGGACAAGATATCTCGTTATTAGTACACCTCATCAGATTTTGTTGGACAAGATATCTCGTTATTAGTAAAACTCATCAGATTTTGTTGGACAAGATATCTCGTTATTAGTACACCTCATCAGATTTTGTTGGACAAGATATATCGTTATTAGTAAACCTCATCAGATTTTGTTGGACAAGATATCTCGTTATTAGTACACCTCATCAGATTTTGTTGGACAAGATACCTCGTTATTATTAAACCTCATCAGATTTTGTTGGACAAGATATATCGTTATTAGTACACCTCATCAGATTTTGTTGGACAAGATATCTCGTTATTAGTAAACCTCATCAGATTTTGTTGGACAAGATATCTCGTTATTAGTACACCTCATCAGATTTTGTTGGACAAGATATCTCGTTATTAGTACACCTCATCAGATTTTGTTGGACAAGATATCTCGTTATTAGTACACCTCATCAGATTTTGTTGGACAAGATACCTCGTTATTAGTAAACCTCATCAGATTTTGTTGGACAAGATATCTCGTTATTAGTAAACCTCATCAGATTTTGTTGGACAAGATACCTCGTTATTAGTAAACCTCATCAGATTTTGTTGGACAAGATACCTCGTTATTAGTAAACCTCATCAGATTTTGTTGGACAAGATATCTCGTTATTAGTACACCTCATCAGATTTTGTTGGACAAGATATCTCGTTATTAGTAAAACTCATCAGATTTTGTTGGACAAGATATCTCGTTATTAGTACACCTCATCAGATTTTGTTGGACAAGATATCTCGTTATTAGTAAACCTCATCAGATTTTGTTGGACAAGATATCTCGTTATTAGTACACCTCATCAGATTTTGTTGGACAAGATACCTCGTTATTAGTAAACCTCATCAGATTTTGTTGGACAATATATCTCGTTATTAGTACACCTCATCAGATTTTGTTGGACAAGATATCTCGTTATTAGTAAACCTCATCAGATTTTGTTGGACAAGATATCTCGTTATTAGTACACCTCATCAGATTTTGTTGGACAAGACATCTCGTTATTAGTAAAACTCATCAGATTTTGTTGGACAAGATATCTCGTTATTAGTACACCTCATCAGATTTTGTTGGACAAGATATATCGTTATTAGTAAAACTCATCAGCTTTTGTTGGACAAGATACCTCGTTATTAGTAAACCTCATCAGATTTTGTTGGACAAGATATCTCGTTATTAGTACACCTCATCAGATTTTGTTGGACAAGATTCCTCGTTATTAGTAAAACTCATCAGCTTTTGTTGGACAAGATATCTCATCGGTAGAAAACTAACCAGATCTTGATGTCTCCATCCAAAAAAATACTGACTAGGTATTGCTGACGAGATGTATGGTCATTAGCAAAATTGGTCAGATCTTGATGGACCTCGTCGAAATCACTTAGAGCAGGGATTCCCAACCGGTGGTACGCGGCAACGTTTCAGGTGGTACGCAACGCAAGGGTGATACGAGAGACCCAAATATTCTACAAAGTTTGTTCGATTTTTAGTATGTACAACCATGCTATGCTATTTCTTATGCCATTTGTTACTAGTTACTTGTGTGAGAGTGCTTTTTCTGAACTTTTGTGTATAAAAAAATAACTATAGAAACAGAGTAAGTGTTGAAGAGGACATAAAAGTGAAGTTAGGCTCCATTGCTCCTGAATATTGATATTTTAATAAAAGACAAACAACAAGTTTCGCACTAAAAATTGATTTTTTGGTTACGTTTATCTATGTTTGCTTAGTTTGTACTAATTATTTAAAATTAGTTGTTTTTACACCTGTGAGTAAAAAATAAAACTGTAATTTTCAATAATCGTTTTAATTTTTCCTTACTTAAAACATCATTAATACGAAATGCAAGTGCATTAATCATAAAATATGAAGCTTTCTTAGTATTTTAATTAAAATAAAACAAGCCATTGGGAACTTTTCTGACATTAGATGGACATTGTTGGACAAGATATCTCGTTATTAGTACACCTCATCAGATTTTGTTGGACAAGATATCTCGTTATTAGTACACCTCATCAGATTTTGTTGGACAAGATACCTCGTTATTAGTACACCTCATCAGATTTTGTTGGACAAGATACCTCGTTATTAGTAAACCTCATCAGATTTTGTTGGACAAGATACCTCGTTATTAGTAAACCTCATCAGATTTTGTTGGACAAGATATCTCGTTATTAGTACACCTCATCAGATTTTGTTGGACAAGATACCTCGTTATTAGTAAACCTCATCAGATTTTGTTGGACAAGATATCTCGTTATTAGTACACCTCATCAGATTTTGTTGGACAAGATATCTCGTTATTAGTAAACCTCATCAGATTTTGTTGGACAAGATATCTCGTTATTAGTACACCTCATCAGATTTTGTTGGACAAGATATCTCGTTATTAGTAAAACTCATCAGATTTTGTTGGACAAGATATCTCGTTATTAGTACACCTCATCAGATTTTGTTGGACAAGATATATCGTTATTAGTAAACCTCATCAGATTTTGTTGGACAAGATATCTCGTTATTAGTACACCTCATCAGATTTTGTTGGACAAGATACCTCGTTATTATTAAACCTCATCAGATTTTGTTGGACAAGATATATCGTTATTAGTACACCTCATCAGATTTTGTTGGACAAGATATCTCGTTATTAGTAAACCTCATCAGATTTTGTTGGACAAGATATCTCGTTATTAGTACACCTCATCAGATTTTGTTGGACAAGATATCTCGTTATTAGTACACCTCATCAGATTTTGTTGGACAAGATATCTCGTTATTAGTACACCTCATCAGATTTTGTTGGACAAGATACCTCGTTATTAGTAAACCTCATCAGATTTTGTTGGACAAGATATCTCGTTATTAGTAAACCTCATCAGATTTTGTTGGACAAGATACCTCGTTATTAGTAAACCTCATCAGATTTTGTTGGACAAGATACCTCGTTATTAGTAAACCTCATCAGATTTTGTTGGACAAGATATCTCGTTATTAGTACACCTCATCAGATTTTGTTGGACAAGATATCTCGTTATTAGTAAAACTCATCAGATTTTGTTGGACAAGATATCTCGTTATTAGTACACCTCATCAGATTTTGTTGGACAAGATATCTCGTTATTAGTAAACCTCATCAGATTTTGTTGGACAAGATATCTCGTTATTAGTACACCTCATCAGATTTTGTTGGACAAGATACCTCGTTATTAGTAAACCTCATCAGATTTTGTTGGACAATATATCTCGTTATTAGTACACCTCATCAGATTTTGTTGGACAAGATATCTCGTTATTAGTAAACCTCATCAGATTTTGTTGGACAAGATATCTCGTTATTAGTACACCTCATCAGATTTTGTTGGACAAGACATCTCGTTATTAGTAAAACTCATCAGATTTTGTTGGACAAGATATCTCGTTATTAGTACACCTCATCAGATTTTGTTGGACAAGATATATCGTTATTAGTAAAACTCATCAGCTTTTGTTGGACAAGATACCTCGTTATTAGTAAACCTCATCAGATTTTGTTGGACAAGATATCTCGTTATTAGTACACCTCATCAGATTTTGTTGGACAAGATTCCTCGTTATTAGTAAAACTCATCAGCTTTTGTTGGACAAGATATCTCATCGGTAGAAAACTAACCAGATCTTGATGTCTCCATCCAAAAAAATACTGACTAGGTATTGCTGACGAGATGTATGGTCATTAGCAAAATTGGTCAGATCTTGATGGACCTCGTCGAAATCACTTAGAGCAGGGATTCCCAACCGGTGGTACGCGGCAACGTTTCAGGTGGTACGCAACGCAAGGGTGATACGAGAGACCCAAATATTCTACAAAGTTTGTTCGATTTTTAGTATGTACAACCATGCTATGCTATTTCTTATGCCATTTGTTACTAGTTACTTGTGTGAGAGTGCTTTTTCTGAACTTTTGTGTATAAAAAAATAACTATAGAAACAGAGTAAGTGTTGAAGAGGACATAAAAGTGAAGTTAGGCTCCATTGCTCCTGAATATTGATATTTTAATAAAAGACAAACAACAAGTTTCGCACTAAAAATTGATTTTTTGGTTACGTTTATCTATGTTTGCTTAGTTTGTACTAATTATTTAAAATTAGTTGTTTTTACACCTGTGAGTAAAAAATAAAACTGTAATTTTCAATAATCGTTTTAATTTTTCCTTACTTAAAACATCATTAATACGAAATGCAAGTGCATTAATCATAAAATATGAAGCTTTCTTAGTATTTTAATTAAAATAAAACAAGCCATTGGGAACTTTTCTGACATTAGATGGACATTGTTGGACAAGATATCTCGTTATTAGTACACCTCATCAGATTTTGTTGGACAAGATATCTCGTTATTAGTACACCTCATCAGATTTTGTTGGACAAGATACCTCGTTATTAGTACACCTCATCAGATTTTGTTGGACAAGATACCTCGTTATTAGTAAACCTCATCAGATTTTGTTGGACAAGATACCTCGTTATTAGTAAACCTCATCAGATTTTGTTGGACAAGATATCTCGTTATTAGTACACCTCATCAGATTTTGTTGGACAAGATACCTCGTTATTAGTAAACCTCATCAGATTTTGTTGGACAAGATATCTCGTTATTAGTACACCTCATCAGATTTTGTTGGACAAGATATCTCGTTATTAGTAAACCTCATCAGATTTTGTTGGACAAGATATCTCGTTATTAGTACACCTCATCAGATTTTGTTGGACAAGATATCTCGTTATTAGTAAAACTCATCAGATTTTGTTGGACAAGATATCTCGTTATTAGTACACCTCATCAGATTTTGTTGGACAAGATATATCGTTATTAGTAAACCTCATCAGATTTTGTTGGACAAGATATCTCGTTATTAGTACACCTCATCAGATTTTGTTGGACAAGATACCTCGTTATTATTAAACCTCATCAGATTTTGTTGGACAAGATATATCGTTATTAGTACACCTCATCAGATTTTGTTGGACAAGATATCTCGTTATTAGTAAACCTCATCAGATTTTGTTGGACAAGATATCTCGTTATTAGTACACCTCATCAGATTTTGTTGGACAAGATATCTCGTTATTAGTACACCTCATCAGATTTTGTTGGACAAGATATCTCGTTATTAGTACACCTCATCAGATTTTGTTGGACAAGATACCTCGTTATTAGTAAACCTCATCAGATTTTGTTGGACAAGATATCTCGTTATTAGTAAACCTCATCAGATTTTGTTGGACAAGATACCTCGTTATTAGTAAACCTCATCAGATTTTGTTGCACAAGATACCTCGTTATTAGTAAACCTCATCAGATTTTGTTGGACAAGATATCTCGTTATTAGTACACCTCATCAGATTTTGTTGGACAAGATATCTCGTTATTAGTAAAACTCATCAGATTTTGTTGGACAAGATATCTCGTTATTAGTACACCTCATCAGATTTTGTTGGACAAGATATCTCGTTATTAGTAAACCTCATCAGATTTTGTTGGACAAGATATCTCGTTATTAGTACACCTCATCAGATTTTGTTGGACAAGATACCTCGTTATTAGTAAACCTCATCAGATTTTGTTGGACAATATATCTCGTTATTAGTACACCTCATCAGATTTTGTTGGACAAGATATCTCGTTATTAGTAAACCTCATCAGATTTTGTTGGACAAGATATCTCGTTATTAGTACACCTCATCAGATTTTGTTGGACAAGACATCTCGTTATTAGTAAAACTCATCAGATTTTGTTGGACAAGATATCTCGTTATTAGTACACCTCATCAGATTTTGTTGGACAAGATATATCGTTATTAGTAAACCTCATCAGATTTTGTTGGACAAGATATCTCGTTATTAGTACACCTCATCAGATTTTGTTGGACAAGATACCTCGTTATTAGTAAACCTCATCAGATTTTGTTGGACAAGATATCTCGTTATTAGTACACCTCATCAGATTTTGTTGGACAAGATATCTCGTTATTAGTAAAACTCATCAGATTTTGTTGGACAAGATATCTCGTTATTAGTACACCTCATCAGATTTTGTTGGACAAGATATCTCGTTATTAGTAAACCTCATCAGATTTTGTTGGACAAGATATCTCGTTATTAGTACACCTTATCAGATTTTGTTGGACAAGATACCTCGTTATTAGTAAACCTCATCAGATTTTGTTGGACAAGATATCTCGTTATTAGTACACCTCATCAGATTTTGTTGGACAAGATATCTCGTTATTAGTAAACCTCATCAGATTTTGTTGGACAAGATATCTCGTTATTAGTACACCTCATCAGATTTTGTTGGACAAGATATCTCGTTATTAGTAAAACTCATCAGATTTTGTTGGACAAGATATCTCGTTATTAGTACACCTCATCAGATTTTGTTGGACAAGATATATCGTTATTAGTGAACCTCATCAGATTTTGTTGGACAAGATATCTCGTTATTAGTACACCTCATCAGATTTTGTTGGACAAGATACCTCGTTATTAGTAAACCTCATCAGATTTTGTTGGACAAGATATCTCGTTATTAGTACACCTCATCAGATTTTGTTGGACAAGATATCTCGTTATTAGTAAACCTCATCAGATTTTGTTGGACAAGATATCTCGTTATTAGTACACCTCATCAGATTTTGTTGGACAAGATATCTCGTTATTAGTACACCTCATCAGATTTTGTTGGACAAGATATCTCGTTATTAGTACACCTCATCAGATTTTGTTGGACAAGATACCTCGTTATTAGTAAACCTCATCAGATTTTGTTGGACAAGCTATCTCGTTATTAGTAAACCTCATCAGATTTTGTTGGACAAGATATCTCGTTATTAGTACACCTCATCAGATTTTGTTGGACAAGATTCCTCGTTATTAGTAAAACTCATCAGCTTTTGTTGGACAAGATATCTCGTTATTAGTAAACCTCATCAGATTTTGTTGGACAAGATATCTCGTTATTAGTAAACCTCATCAGATTTTGTTGGACAAGATTCCTCGTTATTAGTAAAACTCATCAGCTTTTGTTGGACAAGATACCTCGTTATTAGTAAACCTCATCAGATTTTGTTGGACAAGATATCTCGTTATTAGTAAACCTCATCAGATTTTGTTGGACAAGATTCCTCGTTATTAGTAAACCTCATCAGATTTTGTTGGACAAGATATCTCGTTATTAGTACACCTCATCAGATTTTGTTGGACAAGATACCTCGTTATTAGTAAACCTCATCAGATTTTGTTGGACAAGATATCTCGTTATTAGTAAACCTCATCAGATTTTGTTGGACAAGATATCTCGTTATTAGTAAAACTCATCAGCTTTTGTTGGACAAGATACCTCGTTATTAGTAAACCTCATCAGATTTTGTTGGACAAGATATCTCGTTATTAGTACACCTCATCAGATTTTGTTGGACAAGATTCCTCGTTATTAGTAAAACTCATCAGCTTTTGTTGGACAAGATACCTCGTTATTAGTAAACCTCATCAGATTTTGTTGGACAAGATATCTCGTTATTAGTACACCTCATCAGCTTTTGTTGGACAAGATTCCTCGTTATTAGTAAAACTCATCAGCTTTTGTTGGACAAGATATCTCGTTATTAGTAAACCTCATCAGATTTTGTTGGACAAGATATCTCGTTATTAGTAAACCTCATCAGATTTTGTTGGACAAGATTCCTCGTTATTAGTAAAACTCATCAGCTTTTGTTGGACAAGATACCTCGTTATTAGTAAACCTCATCAGATTTTGTTGGACAAGATATCTCGTTATTAGTAAACCTCATCAGATTTTGTTGGACAAGATATCTCGTTATTAGTAAAACTCATCAGCTTTTGTTGGACAAGATAATTCGTTATTAGTAAACCTCATCAGATTTTGTTGGACAAGATATCTCGTTATTAGTACACCTCATCAGATTTTGTTGGACAAGATTCCTCGTTATTAGTAAAACTCATCAGCTTTTGTTGGACAAGATACCTCGTTATTAGTAAACCTCATCAGATTTTGTTGGACAAGATATCTCGTTATTAGTACACCTCATCAGCTTTTGTTGGACAAGATTCCTCGTTATTAGTAAAACTCATCAGCTTTTGTTGGACAAGATATCTCGTTATTAGTAAACCTCATCAGATTTTGTTGGACAAGATATCTCGTTATTAGTAAACCTCATCAGATTTTGTTGGACAAGATTCCTCGTTATTAGTAAAACTCATCAGCTTTTGTTGGACAAGATACCTCGTTATTAGTAAACCTCATCAGATTTTGTTGGACAAGATATCTCGTTATTAGTAAACCTCATCAGATTTTGTTGGACAAGATATCTCGTTATTAGTAAAACTCATCAGCTTTTGTTGGACAAGATAATTCGTTATTAGTAAACCTCATCAGATTTTGTTGGACAAGATATCTCGTTATTAGTACACCTCATCAGATTTTGTTGGACAAGATATCTCGTTATTAGTAAAACTCATCAGATTTTGTTGGACAAGATATCTCGTTATTAGTACACCTCATCAGATTTTGTTGGACAAGATATATCGTTATTAGTAAAACTCATCAGCTTTTGTTGGACAAGATATCTCGTTATTAGTACACCTCATCAGATTTTGTTGGACAAGACATCTCGTTATTAGTAAAACTCATCAGATTTTGTTGGACAAGATATCTCGTTATTAGTACACCTCATCAGATTTTGTTGGACAAGATACCTCGTTATTAGTAAACCTCATCAGATTTTGTTGGACAAGATATCTCGTTATTAGTACACCTCATCAGATTTTGTTGGACAAGATATCTCGTTATTAGTAAACCTCATCAGATTTTGTTGGACAAGATATCTCGTTATTAGTACACCTCATCAGATTTTGTTGGACAAGATATCTCGTTATTAGTAAAACTCATCAGATTTTGTTGGACAAGATATCTCGTTATTAGTACACCTCATCAGATTTTGTTGGACAAGATATATCGTTATTAGTAAACCTCATCAGATTTTGTTGGACAAGATATCTCGTTATTAGTACACCTCATCAGATTTTGTTGGACAAGATACCTCGTTATTATTAAACCTCATCAGATTTTGTTGGACAAGATATATCGTTATTAGTACACCTCATCAGATTTTGTTGGACAAGATATCTCGTTATTAGTAAACCTCATCAGATTTTGTTGGACAAGATATCTCGTTATTAGTACACCTCATCAGATTTTGTTGGACAAGATATCTCGTTATTAGTACACCTCATCAGATTTTGTTGGACAAGATATCTCGTTATTAGTACACCTCATCAGATTTTGTTGGACAAGATACCTCGTTATTAGTAAACCTCATCAGATTTTGTTGGACAAGATATCTCGTTATTAGTAAACCTCATCAGATTTTGTTGGACAAGATACCTCGTTATTAGTAAACCTCATCAGATTTTGTTGGACAAGATACCTCGTTATTAGTAAACCTCATCAGATTTTGTTGGACAAGATATCTCGTTATTAGTACACCTCATCAGATTTTGTTGGACAAGATATCTCGTTATTAGTAAAACTCATCAGATTTTGTTGGACAAGATATCTCGTTATTAGTACACCTCATCAGATTTTGTTGGACAAGATATCTCGTTATTAGTAAACCTCATCAGATTTTGTTGGACAAGATATCTCGTTATTAGTACACCTCATCAGATTTTGTTGGACAAGATACCTCGTTATTAGTAAACCTCATCAGATTTTGTTGGACAATATATCTCGTTATTAGTACACCTCATCAGATTTTGTTGGACAAGATATCTCGTTATTAGTAAAACTCATCAGATTTTGTTGGACAAGATATCTCGTTATTAGTACACCTCATCAGATTTTGTTGGACAAGACATCTCGTTATTAGTAAAACTCATCAGATTTTGTTGGACAAGATATCTCGTTATTAGTACACCTCATCAGATTTTGTTGGACAAGATATATCGTTATTAGTAAACCTCATCAGATTTTGTTGGACAAGATATCTCGTTATTAGTACACCTCATCAGATTTTGTTGGACAAGATACCTCGTTATTAGTAAACCTCATCAGATTTTGTTGGACAAGATATCTCGTTATTAGTACACCTCATCAGATTTTGTTGGACAAGATATCTCGTTATTAGTAAAACTCATCAGATTTTGTTGGACAAGATATCTCGTTATTAGTACACCTCATCAGATTTTGTTGGACAAGATATCTCGTTATTAGTAAACCTCATCAGATTTTGTTGGACAAGATATCTCGTTATTAGTACACCTTATCAGATTTTGTTGGACAAGATACCTCGTTATTAGTAAACCTCATCAGATTTTGTTGGACAAGATATCTCGTTATTAGTACACCTCATCAGATTTTGTTGGACAAGATATCTCGTTATTAGTAAACCTCATCAGATTTTGTTGGACAAGATATCTCGTTATTAGTACACCTCATCAGATTTTGTTGGACAAGATATCTCGTTATTAGTAAAACTCATCAGATTTTGTTGGACAAGATATCTCGTTATTAGTACACCTCATCAGATTTTGTTGGACAAGATATATCGTTATTAGTGAACCTCATCAGATTTTGTTGGACAAGATATCTCGTTATTAGTACACCTCATCAGATTTTGTTGGACAAGATACCTCGTTATTAGTAAACCTCATCAGATTTTGTTGGACAAGATATCTCGTTATTAGTACACCTCATCAGATTTTGTTGGACAAGATATCTCGTTATTAGTAAACCTCATCAGATTTTGTTGGACAAGATATCTCGTTATTAGTACACCTCATCAGATTTTGTTGGACAAGATATCTCGTTATTAGTACACCTCATCAGATTTTGTTGGACAAGATATCTCGTTATTAGTACACCTCATCAGATTTTGTTGGACAAGATACCTCGTTATTAGTAAACCTCATCAGATTTTGTTGGACAAGCTATCTCGTTATTAGTAAACCTCATCAGATTTTGTTGGACAAGATATCTCGTTATTAGTACACCTCATCAGATTTTGTTGGACAAGATTCCTCGTTATTAGTAAAACTCATCAGCTTTTGTTGGACAAGATATCTCGTTATTAGTAAACCTCATCAGATTTTGTTGGACAAGATATCTCGTTATTAGTAAACCTCATCAGATTTTGTTGGACAAGATTCCTCGTTATTAGTAAAACTCATCAGCTTTTGTTGGACAAGATACCTCGTTATTAGTAAACCTCATCAGATTTTGTTGGACAAGATATCTCGTTATTAGTAAACCTCATCAGATTTTGTTGGACAAGATTCCTCGTTATTAGTAAACCTCATCAGATTTTGTTGGACAAGATATCTCGTTATTAGTACACCTCATCAGATTTTGTTGGACAAGATACCTCGTTATTAGTAAACCTCATCAGATTTTGTTGGACAAGATATCTCGTTATTAGTAAACCTCATCAGATTTTGTTGGACAAGATATCTCGTTATTAGTAAAACTCATCAGCTTTTGTTGGACAAGATACCTCGTTATTAGTAAACCTCATCAGATTTTGTTGGACAAGATATCTCGTTATTAGTACACCTCATCAGATTTTGTTGGACAAGATTCCTCGTTATTAGTAAAACTCATCAGCTTTTGTTGGACAAGATACCTCGTTATTAGTAAACCTCATCAGATTTTGTTGGACAAGATATCTCGTTATTAGTACACCTCATCAGCTTTTGTTGGACAAGATTCCTCGTTATTAGTAAAACTCATCAGCTTTTGTTGGACAAGATATCTCGTTATTAGTAAACCTCATCAGATTTTGTTGGACAAGATATCTCGTTATTAGTAAACCTCATCAGATTTTGTTGGACAAGATTCCTCGTTATTAGTAAAACTCATCAGCTTTTGTTGGACAAGATACCTCGTTATTAGTAAACCTCATCAGATTTTGTTGGACAAGATATCTCGTTATTAGTAAACCTCATCAGATTTTGTTGGACAAGATATCTCGTTATTAGTAAAACTCATCAGCTTTTGTTGGACAAGATAATTCGTTATTAGTAAACCTCATCAGATTTTGTTGGACAAGATATCTCGTTATTAGTACACCTCATCAGATTTTGTTGGACAAGATTCCTCGTTATTAGTAAAACTCATCAGCTTTTGTTGGACAAGATACCTCGTTATTAGTAAACCTCATCAGATTTTGTTGGACAAGATATCTCGTTATTAGTACACCTCATCAGCTTTTGTTGGACAAGATTCCTCGTTATTAGTAAAACTCATCAGCTTTTGTTGGACAAGATATCTCGTTATTAGTAAACCTCATCAGATTTTGTTGGACAAGATATCTCGTTATTAGTAAACCTCATCAGATTTTGTTGGACAAGATTCCTCGTTATTAGTAAAACTCATCAGCTTTTGTTGGACAAGATACCTCGTTATTAGTAAACCTCATCAGATTTTGTTGGACAAGATATCTCGTTATTAGTAAACCTCATCAGATTTTGTTGGACAAGATATCTCGTTATTAGTAAAACTCATCAGCTTTTGTTGGACAAGATACCTCGTTATTAGTAAACCTCATCAGATTTTGTTGGACAAGATATCTCGTTATTAGTACACCTCATCAGATTTTGTTGGACAAGATTCCTCGTTATTAGTAAAACTCATCAGCTTTTGTTGGACAAGATACCTCGTTATTAGTAAACCTCATCAGATTTTGTTGGACAAGATATCTCGTTATTAGTACACCTCATCAGATTTTGTTGGACAAGATTCCTCGTTATTAGTAAAACTCATCAGCTTTTGTTGGACAAGATATCTCGTTATTAGTAAACCTCATCAGATTTTGTTGGACAAGATATCTCGTTATTAGTAAACCTCATCAGATTTTGTTGGACAAGATTCCTCGTTATTAGTAAAACTCATCAGCTTTTGTTGGACAAGATACCTCGTTATTAGTAAACCTCATCAGATTTTGTTGGACAAGATATCTCGTTATTAGTAAACCTCATCAGATTTTGTTGGACAAGATATCTCGTTATTAGTAAAACTCATCAGCTTTTGTTGGACAAGATACCTCGTTATTAGTAAACCTCATCAGATTTTGTTGGACAAGATATCTCGTTATTAGTACACCTCATCAGATTTTGTTGGACAAGATTCCTCGTTATTAGTAAAACTCATCAGCTTTTGTTGGACAAGATACCTCGTTATTAGTAAACCTCATCAGATTTTGTTGGACAAGATATCTCGTTATTAGTACACCTCATCAGATTTTGTTGGACAAGATTCCTCGTTATTAGTAAAACTCATCAGCTTTTGTTGGACAAGATATCTCATCGGTAGAAAACTAACCAGATCTTGATGTCTCCATCCAAAAAAATACTGACTAGGTATTGCTGACGAGATGTATGGTCATTAGCAAAATTGGTCAGATCTTGATGGACCTCGTCGAAATCACTTAGAGCAGGGATTCCCAACCGGTGGTACGCGGCAACGTTTCAGGTGGTACGCAACGCAAGGGTGATACGAGAGACCCAAATATTCTACAAAGTTTGTTCGATTTTTAGTATGTACAACCATGCTATGCTATTTCTTATGCCATTTGTTACTAGTTACTTGTGTGAGAGTGCTTTTTCTGAACTTTTGTGTATAAAAAAATAACTATAGAAACAGAGTAAGTGTTGAAGAGGACATAAAAGTGAAGTTAGGCTCCATTGCTCCTGAATATTGATATTTTAATAAAAGACAAACAACAAGTTTCGCACTAAAAATTGATTTTTTGGTTACGTTTATCTATGTTTGCTTAGTTTGTACTAATTATTTAAAATTAGTTGTTTTTACACCTGTGAGTAAAAAATAAAACTGTAATTTTCAATAATCGTTTTAATTTTTCCTTACTTAAAACATCATTAATACGAAATGCAAGTGCATTAATCATAAAATATGAAGCTTTCTTAGTATTTTAATTAAAATAAAACAAGCCATTGGGAACTTTTCTGACATTAGATATATGTTTCTAAAAAAATATAAAACTGGTGGTACGCCAAAAATTTCTAAAATTTTCAAGTGGTACGTAGTTACTAAAAGATTGGGAACCCCTGACTTAGAGGGTTCAAACGAACAAAGTATAGTCTGTTCAGCGAAATTAGACACTCAATCAGTACAAAAGTGTTACTGCAATAACACTTCTACATTTGTGTCAGGTCGATATGGTAGGTGATTTAATTAACGTCGCACTGGAGCAACACAACGGACCGCTGACGGTGGTCCGGGACCCATCCCAATACCTGAATCCCCAAGGTAAAGATCGAAGGACAACACCACGTAATTCTGAACCACGGTCAAATGACGAGACAACACCTGAGCTGGCACTCCACCTCTCCAAATTTCCACACCTCACCAACGTGACGAGATTTGAGGACACGATAGATTTAACGTGCACCTACCCCTACTTCCTACCACGAGTAATGGGCAAGATCTGCATAAACTCCCGCATTTCAGACATCATGTCGCTTTTTGAATTCCGAGCAACAAGCACTAAAGACCGAATTCTCCGCTGACGCGATACTAAATAAGCTTCCTGGATTTTCGGGATTAAAGAACATACCTACTCGGAATGTTTAGAGGAAGGGTAGAAAGGTATTAGCCCTCATCTGAAAGGGGGAAAAGAAGGCACTGAACTAATCAAAGACTATCGAGTTAATTAAGTTCAAAGGGCAGGGAAGAACTCCAGAAGAATGCCCGATTGGATTAGAGGCTCGCGCAGAAATGTCCTGAATGAAGGGGAGGGAAATGTAAGCTTGGCTTGACGTTGAAGGAAATCCTTATAATTATTTGCAGGTTCCCATTGACTCCTGTTTCGGTTGTCCCAAACGTTGAAGATAACATTTTTCGAGTACCTGTTCATTAGAGGACGGAACAATGAAATGGCTTCGGCGTTAGATACCCACGTTGTTGATCAGAGACGCGATTAAGTATGTAGGGAGAATATAAAGGGGACAATGGGAAAAATGCAAATGATTATTTCGTCGAAACCATGCTCCCCCCCCCCAATGGTGTCTTAGGATGTCGACGAGGATCTTGACTGAGTGTATCCTGATAAACGAGATATCACGTCACTAGAAAACATGACCTGGGTATTAATCTTGTCATTATCGAAAAATGGCAATATCTTCATCATACAGAATTCAATCGGCATTCTTGATGGACGCGATATCTCGTCATTAGCACAATTGGTCAGTTCTTGATAAACGAGATATTTCGTCTTTAGTAAAATTGGTCAGATCTTGATGGACGAGATATCTCGTTATTAGCACAATTGTTCCGCTCTTGATAGATGAGATATCTCGTCATTAGCAAAATTGGACATCTCTTGATAGACGAGATATCTCGTCATTAGCACAATAGTTCCGGTCTTGATAGATGAGATATCTCGTCATTAGAAAAATTGGTCAGCTCTTGATAGACCAGATATCTCGTCATTATAAAAATTGGTCAGCTCTTGATAGACCAGATATCTCGTCATTAGCAAAATTGGGCATCTTTTGATGGACGAGATATCTCGTCATTATAAAAATTGGGCATCTTTTGATGGACAAGATATCTCGTCATTAGAAAAATTGGTCAGATCTTGATAGACCAGATATCTTGTCATTAGCAAAATTGGGCATCTTTTGATGGACGAGATATCTCGTCATTAGAAAAATTGGTCAGCTCTTGATAGACCAGATATCTCGTCATTAGCAAAATTGGGCATCTTTTGATGGACGAGATATCTCGTCATTAGAAAAATTGGTCAGATCTTGATAGACCAGATATCTTGTCATTAGCAAAATTGGGCATCTTTTGATGGACGAGATATCTCGTCATTAGAAAAATTGGTCAGCTCTTGATAGACCAGATATCTCGTCATTAGAAAAATTGGTCAGCTCTTGATAGACCAGATATCTCGTCATTAGCAAAATTGGGCATCTTTTGATGGACGAGATATCTCGTCATTATAAAAATTGGTCAGATCTTGATGGACGAGATATCTCGTCGAAATCACTCGGAGTATTAGATCATGGAATGTAAAAGAAGGCTTTTTTGCATATTCACCATCACAGTTACTTTCAAGGCTTAGGGATTTGCATAACCGAGGATATTCAGTAGAAACCTGGTGTGTATTGAAATTTTGGAATCGTAACGTCAGAAGCACATAGACCTTATGAAATAGACAGAGTTGTGGACAGAGTCATGAGAACTTATAAGGTCTCTTCATTAGGGTTTTGAACTCGAAACTTCCTGTAATAATCAATCCTACATGGATAGTTTTATTTAGATTCGAAGCACAAAATTTTGCTATTTATTTTTCGGCAATTAAATAGAGTGCTTTTACCATTACTTTTAAACGGTACTTGTTAATTTTTTATCCAATCTTTCATTTATTTATTCTCTTCTATGTTGTTGTATTATTGTCCTTCTATGGTAATGGCATCAGGGGATTTCTGCTTTAATATGTTCTACTTTTGGCAACAAAACTAGAATATTTATACTTTTATTTTAAACTGCGCTCCTTTTTTAAGGACAAGATATTATTTTTGTTTCCTCGTTTGAAACATAATTTTATTCATACTTTTTATGATTAGCCTTTCGATCGATCATAATGCAAGTTTTTCTTATTTTATATCATTATCCTTCATAATACGGTTCACTGCTTTCATTGCAGAGTCAATTGATGTAACGAAAAATAGTTTGTTTTTCGAAATGCAGTATATTTAATTTTAATAATTTTGAATTATTTTCAGGGTAAAATTACTGTTCAAGAGGAATTAAGTATATTTCAGGAAATGTTATAGATGGTGGGAACACGTCAGATAGGTAGGCATTTTAACTAACATCGCACATTGAAGCAGCACGATCGGTCCAGGATCAATCCCAAAAGGAAATATCCAAAGACAAGACCACGTAATTTTGAACCACGGTCAGATGAAGAGGTCACACATGAACTGGCTCCCCACTCTGCAAACTTCCATACCACGCCATCGTGAGGTGAGACGCCGGAGACGAAAGAAAATATCTTTATTTTCAAATCGGGTGTATTACCAAGTATGTCGTCATTTCTTTATTTCCAGTAAACAAATGTCTTAAATTAGTTCGAAATTAGAATAAAGCTTTTTGCATAGGCTATACCTCCTAGTACTTATGAATATCATTAGCATATGGCTATTTACCTAAAACAAAACCATAGCCTCAAAACAGACTATCAGAAACTGGGAGTTATACAAATTTGTATGATGATATTTTCAAATCCAGTACCTGAATTGCTGGAAAAATTCCAAAAGTGGCGATGGAAGCCCAGCCTTGCAAAAATAATAAATAAAAATATTCTCGTCTGGAATGATTGGATATCTGATCACATCTACCGTCTGGACAGTTGGTAGGAGATCTTTGTTCTTTCATCTCGTAGCAATTAAGAACGTGTTCTTTCTTCTTAGCGTAATCCACCTGAAAAAGTACAAAAACCATCGATCAACTATACAATATTGCGTAGGTCTACTGTAACAATTAAGATAAATTTGATAATAAATACAAAGAGTAGATCTTTGAATTAATAAACTTTGTATTTCAGTAAGACAGTTGTTATTTAATTACATTGGAGCCAGATCGAAAATTTTCATACAGTTAGAATTTGAAGTAAAACATAGAGCTAAAGGTTGGTTGCCTTTGGGGTTTTATGGCGTAAGGGCCATCTTTGGCCATGCTGAACTAGACACAAGACATACAATATCAAGTAATATACACGCACAATGACAGTTTTACTGACACAGAAGATAGAAATACACGCAGGGAGGAATGCACCTGAATGGAATCCAACCTGCACCGCCTATAACTCGAACATAGTGCAGAAGAAACGCTTACTGCTCACCCGTTCATAAATATATAGAGATATGTCGATAATATCGTAACAAAATTTGCAGTGCTTTTGACCACACGGATTAAATCAAATAGCCACTATATCAGGCGTCAGGTTGCGCCAACGTCCATTTCCAACGTCCATTGTGACTAAAGCTCACTCTCCCTAATAGTTAGAGGTAAATGTAACAAATTTGATTTTTAATGTCTCAAAATATCTTTAATATCTCTGTTCTAATGTTTAATAAACAAATAAATCAGATGGTCTGCCAAAATTTCACTGATGTCCAAATGCTTTCGTATGTGGTACATATCCAACAATAGCATCAACTTTAAGTATAGGGTGTAAGAGACGTTTGGCGTTTTATCTATTAACCAATCAACTTTCATACACCATTTCCGAATTTATTTCGTATTGATGAAATACGTTCCTGAATGCTGTAATCGTATTAGAAAAACAAGCCCAATGACCATGTCCAGAAAACGTACAAGACACACTCATTGCAATATAAACATTACTGCCGCTTATAATCAGTTTGACATAAAATGCCTCTCATACACAAAACCTTTTTAATTAATTGTACAGACAAATAATTTACTTCCAATTGCTTCACATAATGTGTAGATGAAGTAATCGTGGTTTGGGTTGGCCCCTTCATTAATTTGCCAAAGTTGGCGCAACTATATTGAAATTATTGGCGTTTTATTGCGCAAGGATTATATTTGGCCAAGCTGCACCAAACACGAGACTGTGTCAAGTAAAATATGTCTTGAAAGGGGAAAGGAGCGGTTGGGGAAGAGAATAGTAGGATGAAAGCAGAAAATTATAGCTTGGGTATCTTGAGAGAGAGGTTTACGGAAGACAGTGAACCCCACGGGAAGAGAAAATAGCATTAGGATACCTCGGGTTCGGAAAGTCTGTACACACCTAAAGCAGATATGTCCTTGAGCATACTATACTCATACACTGAAGAGCAATTGAATTAGGGATAGCTGGCATTATGCAAATTTGGAGCTGTACGCAGGCCTGGAAGAATCATGAAAATGGCATAAGCAGGTGTTTGACAAAATAAAAAGTGCTGCTCACGGTCCCGGGAGCACAAAGTGCTTAAAACTACGACGTACGTCGCAGAACAAAGTCTACAGAAAAAATTTTCCATGATTTTATCAACATTTTGGCCAATTTTTTTAATCATAAATTACGATGTTCTGCAGTGTAAAGCGCGCTCCTTGCCACACCTTTTTCTTCTTTTCTAGTTACGGAACAACCTCCCTACACCGCCCCAAATTACTACACACACTTTATAAATAACACATCTTCTATGTCAATGACACAATATTTAACTTCAAAGGTTATCGACAGAGTTGCAAATTCTGAAAATGTGCCTTGGTTTGAAATAAAGTAAGTGAATTAATTTTGATGTGTTTTATCATAAATATGATACATATTTAGCCAATAATTATGTTTTGACGTCTGTTTTTTTATTTGACTGCAGTTTTCAAAATTCGGACAAAATGCCTGCAGAACAATTGCAATTGCTTGGAGATGTGTTGCGGAACACTGAATATAATTCTGCACCTGGGCTCACGGCATCTGCAATAGTCAAAAGTTGAACGGGTAAGAGTGCGGATCTAAGTGTATTTGATCGTGAGCAAATAGTCGGGCCCCGACGAATGAGAGTGCAGACACTCGGATTTTCACACACCACTGTGTGAAAGCGTGTACCGTGAATGCGTCGATTCCGGTAAAACCATCCCTGTCAGGGTCAACTGTCGAGGATAACAGCATGGATGAACAAGGTCGTTGTCGGCTTGACCGCATTGAAATAGCGGATAGACGGGCCGCGGTGCCACAGATCACCTGTCGATGTAATAACGCTGGGGGAAAACGACGTATAAGCTGCCACGTCATCCAAAACCATCTCCTCTCTATGGGGTACCGAAGCCATCGTCCCACGAGAGTCCCTCCGTTGACTGCACAACACAGGGAGCAAGGATTAGCATGGACACGGGAGCATCGACAGTGGACCGTCGAGATGTGGAAAAATGTTACCTGGAGTGATGATTCGAGATTCACTTTGGTACATGCCGATGGCAAGTACGTGTACGGCGTAAACCACATGAAGGCGATGGATCCTTCCTGCCAGCAGGGGACTCTTCAGGCTGGTGGAGGTGGCACTCTCGTCCGGGGACTGTTTACATCGACTGAAATGGGACACCTGGTACGTGGGACATCGTCTCTCACAGGTGAACGTCACCGGTATATCCTTGACAACCATCTGCTCCCGTATGTTCATTTTATACAGCCCACAACAGAGACTGTCTTTCAACAAGACAACGCAGCATGCCATAGCTCCCGAACTGTATCCGAATGGTTGAACATTCCAAAGACCTGCACGTGCTTTCCTGGTCATCAAGGTCACCTGACCTCAATCCAATCGATCACATCTGGTATGCAATTGAGAGCGATGGCCGTGCCTCAGACCAACTTCAATCTAATCTTCGTGAATTGTGGGAGATTTTTTAGGAGTCGTGGATACGTATGCCTTAGGGTCGCTTCCAGTGTCTTGTCGAGTCCATGCCAAGACGAATCGTCGCCGTCATCAAGGCGAAAGATGGTGCTATGCGCTACTAGACAGGTATCCCTAATTCAATTGCTCTTCAGTGTAGATCCTTTGCTATTTACTTTAATATTTGTTGAAAACAAATTAATAGCAAACGCCAAGAAAATAAAGTAATGAAAATATGAGAAAGAATAAACTAAAATAATCTAAAATCATCGGTTGCAATCTTCCCAACAACGTTTGCAAAGCATATTTCAAACGAAAAGTTAAAATAAAGTAACTCGTGTTTTCAGGGATAACTAAAAACAAGTAATGCATGCCAATTAAATCTGATATTGTCATCAAAACATATTATTTTTATGTGAATTAAAGTCCAGTTCATTGAAATCAACACGTTTTCATGAAAAAGAAATGTGTTGATGCAGATTTTATTCATTTCATTCATAAAACAAGAACAGAAGGATATTCCATAATGACAAGGAATATTATATCTATAAACTGTCATTTTCTACTTTTAACATAGATTAAACAAATTTACTTAAATTAAATGATGATGGAGTCACTGGTTAAACAGTAATTAGAATTATGGGAAATTTTGTTTACTTAGTTTTTAAATATGAGATTTCCTCAGACAGAGAAATAGATAAAAACTAAACTCACACGCATTAATTAAAAACTGAACGGAATTTAATTTACTTTGTATATTAACTCAAATAGCCATAGAAAAGTGAATAGTTTATCATGATTAGAAAAATAATTGTATCTAAAAAACTACTTGAAAGCAGCAAAATACTTACTTACAGTAACTGCATTACCTAAGATGCTGCTTCTAATTTTTTAAAACGATTTAAGTTTTTGTCCTTGAATATCGATTAATCTCTTGTCATTCAGAGGAAGAAAAAATTTAACTTTTTATTAACGGCATTCAAGAATTTCAGGGTAAATCTTTTTTGACGACTAAAATTCACGCACTCACAAACACTAAAGTGGAGCAGTCGTTACTGAACTTTGACAAAAACGTCCAAACGAAAAGCAACACACTGCAACATGCGGTTATTCGATCATAAAATTGCTGCATTCATTGCCATTATTTGCCCGTGCAGACCACCCTCTAAAATAAAAATAAAAATGTTTCCTGGATCAAATTAGGTGGAAACGTAACTGGAGTGTCTTCATAATCGAATTGAGTTTTTACCTTTCCTTAGAGTTCAGAAGACAATATTTCAATTACGTAATGAGCTTATTTCTATTGATTTGACAAAATGGGGAACATCAGTAAGGAAATGGAACATCCGAGGGCGAGTCAGAAAAATTTCGATATCCTATTTGATATCTTCTTAACGCAAATGACATTCAATTGATTCAAATGAAACGTATTTTATAAAATGACAAGTAAGTTCAGTAAAGAAATATCTAGATGTCTCTTCCCACTATATATGTGCGTTATTACCCATTTAAATATATTTAAAGAAAGACCTTCAAGTGGTTTCCGTTTCATTCTAAACGGTTAGCAAAAACTCGAGGTATTTAGTACTTTTTAATCCTTTTGGTTGTTTATCTTCGCGTCGCGTCCTTACAGTGACTAGTCTCAGATGCAAAAACCTGTTTTCAAACTGTCACCAGTTCTACACCTGTGACAGTTTGCTTTTCCTACTTCGACCTTCGTTCGCCTGACGTTATATGGAGTTTTATCTCTCGATGAGATACTTCGTCATTACCAAAACGGACCAGATCTTGGACGAGATATCTCGTCGAAACTACTTGAATGTTAACTCTCCTGAAGGTTGTCTCGACAAGGTATCTCGTCATTAAATAAACAGACCAGATCTTGATGGATGACATATCTTTGAATAAAGGAAGAAAACTGATCAGGTCTTCATCTTGTCATCATCAATAAGTATGCAATATCTTGATGATATAAATTTTCATTAGCAAAATTGGTCAGATACTGACGAACAAAATATCTCATTGAAACCAATCAGCGGGTTAATTCCAATGGAATAATGATAAATGCGTATTTTCTATTTTGTCCTATGTTCATATTTTTTTCCCAACGGCAAGGTGAACAAAGTATTGATTGGTACCAAGAGGAAAATTACACAACGAGTAAAAGTCCAACAAAATTGACCGAAGTCATTGCCTTAAGAGTTCTCTAGCTTGCCAGTATCTCGTCGTCTCAGATTCGACATGAAGTGAGAAGCAACGATGAAGTGGGCTCGGTTCATTGGTTCTGCCGTATTACAATGAGTGTAGTTTGGTTGGTCAAAAATCCCAATACGTTGGTAAAGTTCATCCAGGCAGTCATGACCTGTCCAAAGGCAGAACTGAGCGACAGCTTCAAGGAGTGGGCCATTTGGAATTGTGAGGAGATCCTCAATTTTCCACCGCTTTGTCTGTATTTGGTCAAGTAGCTGTAAATCGAGTCATAGTCTGTTTAATCTACCTTTATGAAATGGTATGATAATGTTGAACATCTTGATTGGAGCAATCTCGAGCCCCATCTTGCAAAGGAATCTGCCTGTTCGTTCCCAGTAACTCCATAATGTATCCACTGAAGCACTACATACTTTTTCCTTAGAGCCAACTTCCGCGAGTAATCCCGACACTGAAGGACTTCATCCGATAAAGGAGGATAAGACCCGGTGCACACATCCGGTTTATCAACGTGCGGCGCCGCTGCCGCAACGCAATTGCGGTCTGAGATACAATTCGATACAATGGAGCAGTGCCCACATTCCTCCAGCGCCGCTGGGGTGACGCACGTCCAACTTGCGTGCAATTTGTACCACAGTTCCCCAAGAAGCCGCACGGTCGCCGCACACGAGTCTCCGTTCTGAAGTACCTTGTTTTCATAAACAAATGGAATATAAATAATAATTAATAAATGGCTGTCCAGTAACGTCTATTTTGTTTCAAAATATACTTTTTGTTCACCAAGTAAGCGAAATAAACACGTTTTCTTCGATAGAATATTTATCGCAAATGGCGCGAAATGAGAACTTGCGTCATTTCACGGTTATGTGTGCATAGTTGGGCTTCGGTACCGCAGTGGCGCCGCACGTTGAAAAACCGGATGTGTGCACCGGGCCTTAGTTGAGCCGATAGCCTGAACTGCGGCTTGAGAATGGGAGTGCAGAACAACTCTGACAAATTTATCTTCAAGAGCCACATATTATTATTAGGAGAATAATATTCAAATGGGTCGAAAAGCGCAGATCCTAATAACATCAGTGTTGTATATGTTTAATCAACAAGAAAATGTAAATAAAATTGTTAAACTGGTAGGTCGAGGCAGTTTGTATCCGGTTCTCAAATCTTTTTTCTGAATACCATTTCTTTGCAAATTTGCATTGTTGTGTGTGTCGTTGTTTCGAAACCCGAGTGACTTGATTTGTTTTTTAAGTAATAGGCCTATATATAAATTTTAACTCTCCGAGTGGTTGTCGCGATGAGGTATCTTGTCAACAGTAAAACTGACCCGATCTTGATGGACGAGATTTAGAAGAAAACTGATCAATCCTTGATCTCGTCATCATATAAAAAGCAACATCTTTGTGATCAGATACTCGTCATCAACAAAATTTGTCAGATCTGGCTGGACGATATATCTCGTCAAAACCACTTGTGGGTTAATAGGATACACGGGATTATTTAAATTGTTATACTATTACAGTACAAAGTCCAAAATCCTCCGGACCTCGGCCATTCCGGATTTCGGGTTATTTGCATTTTTTGTCAAAAAAAACCCTTAATCTGACCCCTTGCGCGAATTTCTCGCTTGCAATAGTAAAATAGCAGATGTATAAATAGGAATAATTTTTTTAAAAGGAAAAAAACCTTTTTAATACAATGCAACAAATTTAAATTGCAAATCTTCTAATATTTCTGTGTGGTATTTACTCTGAACATGTCCGTTATTTGGCGTTGCTTCATCAATTAGGCCCGGGTTTAACTACTTGTTCTTTAAAAATTGTCGGAAAGACATGAAAAAGTGAGAACAAAAAAAAAACGCTGGTTCTCAAAACGTCCGGATTTTGGACAGTTCCAGATTTCGGATGTCCGAATTTAGGACTTCGTACTGTAGTAAATCGGATTGAAAGCTTTTGTGATACAGTAAATAAAAGGTTTTGCTCAGAAAGAGCTTTCAACAATAATCAGCACAAATTAATTTAACGTTGACCTGAGGAAACTGCAATACGTTTCAAGATTTCATTAATCTAGTTATAGATAGCTAATTTAAATGCAATTTCGTAATTGCCAATATGACACACCGTATACATAAATGTACTAATACTCGTTATGATTTTATGATATTTAATAGTCAGTTGAGTGCATGAACTTTAAAAAAATTGGATAAAAACATTTACAAGTAAATTTATTGGCACAAGGGAGTTTGTCTTAAAGGAAGGATTACAAGGAAGTTTGTCTTTAAAAAAGCGTTCACTAGGCCAAAAAGACAAAGGTTGAAAAACACAGCTGTAGAGCTCAAAAATGATTAATTTTGCCTATGAACCAAAACCATAGGTAGGATTCAAATAAAACATTTATCTTAGATATAATAATCTTGCCACAAATAAAAAATGTGTGTCTTATTTAAAAAAAATTATTTAAGTAAAAAAGTTTTTAAATTATTAAAATTATTCACTGAGCCAAAAAGACAAAGGTTGAAAAACACAGCTGTAGAACTCAAAAATGATTCATTTTGCCTCTCAACCAAAACCATAGGTAGGGTTCAAATAAAACATTTATCTTAGATAATAATCTTCTTATAAATAAAGAAATGTGTGCCTGATTTAAAGAGAACTATTTAAGTAGTTATAAGAATAACAGACAATTCCTTTTCTGAATTAATTCACGAGTTATTTTTAAATCTTAAAAGAGGCCATACTTTTTCTTTCTGGCACAAGGGAAGTTTGTCCAGCAAAACAAATGTCAGCCAACTAAAGAGCACCATGATCAGCAAAATGACGAAAAACCATTCTGGTGAGAATCGTGGTTCTTTCACTTCAGGAATCAGCTCGTAAGAGGTGACGTTGGTGCCCATTTCCTCTGAGTACGAGACTCGTGTCACGTTTGTGCATTCTGGGTTCTCGATACCTTGAGCAATGGCGACTAGACTTGGCACCAGACCACTCAGACCTTCTCCGACCAGGTAAGGAGTCAAGTAACAGGCTCTGTGAAATAGAAAGAATAACGTTAACCATCCGAGTGGTTCAGACGCATTTATCCATTCTGCTACTTCCAATCATCCTTGCCATGACGCCCAATTAGTTTTAACCTTCGAGGATCAATATATTTCCTGAGATTCTTTCTACCAATAGATGTGGTGATTTAGTCATTATGTTTGTAAAAGGGGCTACACTAATAGGAAACTCGTGACTAAAGAGAAGACTCGTGAAAAGGGAAGCTAAGTAGTTCAATTTGCATCGCATCGGAGCAACACACAACTTTATTGACGACGGTCTGGAATCAATCCTAAAGGGAAATATCCAAGGACTATACATAGTGGTTAAGATGTTAGCCTCTAGATCGGAAGGTTCCTGGTTCGAACCCGGATCCGGGTATGGATGTTTGTAAGCGTATGATGTAGAGGCGTCTGGTACCCCTTAAATCAGTCGTAGACAAAAGTCCTCACTTTGGGTTGGTGTGGAAGTTTGGAGAGTGGAGTGCCAGCTCAGGTGTTGCTTCGCCATCTGACCGTGGTTCAAAATTACGAGGTGTTGTCCTCGAATCTTTCCCTTGAGGGATTGATCCCGGAACGTCGTCAATAGCCCGTTGTGTTGCTCTAGTACGACGTTAATTAAAAATTACCAATTACCAAGGACAGGTGTGACCTCGTCATCCGATCGTGGTCGCATCCCTATTAGAAACATCCTTGCAGTGTCCCGGATTCGAAACGGGAATCTTTCGATAATCTAGCGGCTAACACCTTAACCACCAGACCGGTTGGTCATCTACAAATGAAAAGGGTAATTGGTAATTGATAATTTTTAATTAGCGTTGTACTAGAGCAGCAAAACCGGCTATTGGCGATGGTCGTGGATCAATCCATTAAGGACAATATCCGAGGACCACACCACGTCATTTTGAACCACGGTCAGATGTCGAGGCAACACCTGAGCTGGCACCCCCACTCTCCCAACTTTCACCACAACCCAACGTGAGGACTTTAAGCCACGACAGATTTAAGGGTCACCACCCGCCTCTACATCGTACGCTTACAAACATCCATGCACTGACCCGGATTCAAATCGGGAACTTTCCTATCTAGAGGCTAACACCTTAACCACTACACCTGTTAGACGGCCCTACTTTCATAAGGAAGATATTTTGACTAACATCACACTGGAGCATATCTACCTACTTTCCTTAGGTTACTATGCACATGACTGGGGAGCACCTTTTCAATTGCCCCTCCCTGCTTGACGTTCGCTCTTGTGAGGACTATGGAGCTCTTGACCTTCCTTGGGCCACCTCTGCTATATTAGACTGCAAGATGTCTGAGAAGACGATTGCGGGCGCAATTTTTAAAAAATTCCTTAGGTGTGTACAGACTTCGCGACCCAAGGTACCCAAGTGATCTGCTCTTTTCCCATGGGGTTTGCTGCCTCGGATAAACAGGGGAATCAAGACCCCAGGTTACCCCAAGCGATCTTTCTCAACTTTCATCTCTCCATCCTTTCACAATTACTTGACATTTTCTGTCTTGTTTTTGGAGCAGCTTTGCAAAATATGGCCTTTGCGGCATGAAACCCATAACCAACCAACTTTATATCGATTACCACTGCTAGAAAATAAAGAAAAACATTCAACCTGACAGAAAATGCCTCTCATAGGAAAACGGAAGAAAAATTCCAATCTCACCTGAAGTTGGCCATGAAAGGCAGGAAAACAACCGAAGACGTGCAGTCCACCAGGGATAGTCCAAACGAGAGCAGGAAAAAGAAAACGCTGATGCCACTGACAGTCCAGGACCACATGAAGACGAGGAAAAGGGTGGATACAGCACCGACAACGAGCTGAAAATGAGTTGCTGCTCGCTCCGTCACCACCCTCGGCCACCAGTGATGAAACAGCCCATACAGCACGGGGCCAATGTTCGCTATCTGCATTCGATAAAGATAAATCGCTATTACCTTGATTCTGCACAGTGTATTTTTATTCAGTCTCACATTGATCTTTAGACTTTTGCCGGTACAGCAGTCGTACCTTGATGGCGCTAAGAAAGAATTTAGACTACGGCCAGTACAGCAGTTTTACTATCGCCCCAAGAAATATACGTGTGAATTATACACTACCCTACAATAATGGACCGGACGCCAGCGGATTTGCATAAAATCCGACCATTTGTTTGGGGGTGTTTTTCGTGGTATAACCTGGGATCTTTGCATGTTGTTCATGGTCAACTGAAGGCCGATGCCTACATGAACATTTTGGACAGTCAGGTTCTTCCTACGCTCTGGCGATTTTATGGAATGGACGCATGTTTCTTCCAGGACGACAGCGCTCCATGTCATGTTGCAGTCTCTGTCGAGCAGTGGTACCGATATATGGATGTAAAACGTCTTCCCTGGCCTGCTCAGAGTCCCGACCTAAACCCCATAGATTATTTGTGGGACGAGCGACGCTTACATACCAGGGAACCACGTCCGAAATCTACAGCCGAGATGGTGACGTTTTTGAAGAAGGAATGGACTCAAATACCCATACCTGAGTATCAAGACCTTGTTGAATGTATGCACAGAAGGGTTGCTAGTGTAATTGCAGCGCGTGGGGAACCATTTCCTTATTAAAGCATGTATTATTTCCCTTATAGCATCACATCTTGCTGTCCGGTCCATTATTGTAGGGTAGTGTAGTCCGTTGTGTTGCTCCATTTCGATTTTAGTTAATTACCATTACCACATTAAGATAAAGTCACTGTCTGAGTAGGTTGGAATCAAATTACTCTTCGCATGATAGCAATTTTCAGAGTAAACACAAACAAACCCGACGGAAAGTAAAAGTTTTTCTTCCTCAACCCAAATACTTTCTTATAATACATTTCCAGGTTGCTTTAAAATGTTGTTTATCACGCTTTGGGCCACTTATGGCTTTTAAACTTTTGACTACGGCAACAGATGTAACAAGCGCGTTTCTTATAACTTTCAAGGAACAACTGCCGTAACGGCCCGAGTCTAAATTGTTTCTTGGCTCGAGTCTTATAACTTCCAAGGTACTTCTGATGTACTGGCCGTAGCCTAAATTCTATCTTGGCGCGATCATGGTACAACAGCTGTACCGGCCGTAGTCTAAAGGTAAATGTAATTGCCATTGTCCAAAACAAACTGTAAGATATCAATTAGGAATCCATTCTTTGTAATTTTTTGTTGACAAAGTGCTGAAATCCTATTCAAAAACAAGTCAACTGACGTCCGTCACACTCAGAATACGTACAAGAAATATGTCCGCCACAGATACACTACCGCCACCAACATTTAGCTTGGCAGAAAATGACTTTAATCCTGCGAGGAATTACTAGGAAATTTCGTGAAACAGCTCAGAGTGCTAAAGCAACAAGACAGTGTAAAAAAGTGCACCTGTAGTATGAGTGCGAGTTGGGAGGCAAGGGTCCATCCTTCTGGCAGTCTTTGGACAAGCACGGGCAGCTCCACCCAAAGCCCTGTCATGGCAATCCAGGAACCGAGCCCGAAACCAGCACTTAAGAGATCGACTCGAACATCTCTTGCTGTGTCCTTTCCTGGAGGCATCTGGGAAATGACCATTTGTATCAGTTTTAATCTCTCGTTATTTCAAGAGAAGTTGAATGCTACGAGTATATAAGACAGTATTTTAGTTTCCAGATTCGATAGAAGTAAGTTTAAGGTTTCTAAAATACTTTAGTAATATTACCAGTTAACTCTCAAGGTGTTAAAATAACCATAGCACAATCAATATATTTCTGAATGATTCAAATATCTTTCATTTTAATGGCAGAAATATTTATGTTTTACCTGACTGGATTTGGTTGACAGGTCAATTTTATTGTTTCTCTCTTCTGTATTGTTAGTGAAAACTATCTTTGTGTGTCTATTTACAATGTCCATAATCCTCAATTTTTGAACACGCGTGTTTTGCGGGTGGAAAGAATATCAATTAAAATTTAGGTCGCATGAAATGTTTACGTCTTTTAAATGCCATTTACATTATTAACATATTTTAACTGTCCTTGGTAATAATAGTAACATTGCAAATTTCAGCACTAGAAACAACAGATGTAGCAAACGTAGCTCACAAGGGCAGTGGTAGAAACAACTTATAAGAACTATTCTAGTGACACAACAAAGCAGTATAAAAACCAGCTTTTGAAGAAACCCATCCACGTTGCACAACTCTTATGTAACTAAACTGCATCACATTGAAAATAACATAGCAAATGCAGAAATAATATGGATTCTTAATAAAGCTATTTTTATCTAAACTAAATTCTATAAGCTTTTTGTAAGCTTATTTTTAGAGTTTTGAAACAAAGCTAATCAAATTACATCTAATATTGACTAAAAAGGATCTATTATTCAAGGTAGGAAACTTTCTCAAATGGTTATTACATTAGATCTGATTATATGCAGACTGTTCTATTTGTTAACTTTTAAAGAACATTTAGAAATTGAATTGCAATAAGACTTACCTCTCTTGTCAGGATATAAGAAATACTCGTTTTGGAACTCCCAAAGGGTTTATCACGTAATCGGGCCGTTTAAAAATTTGGAATATTTTCCCTCTAGACATGTTTTTAGTGTTTGCGATCTGCTTGTTCGAACCTCTAATCAATCTGTTCACATAAACAGTCATAATATCTGTTGGCTCAAATCCAATAGCCTAAAAGTAGCAGATAAGCGTATCGTGTTAATGTTATTTTGTTTACGGTATTCTACGAAAGTTTTTCTCCGTTCATAGTGGAAATAAAGATAGCATCAAAACGGCATACGAAACATCAATATACATTTTCTGTGAACTAAAATGCAGGTGACGTTAGTGTTCTTGAGGGAAACGTGTTTCATATACGCATTTAAAACAATACCTACCTGTAATAATTCCAAAGAATGAATTCGGAATTGATATATGAGTTTATTGGTCAATGCTAATTGGATTAAACTCTATACATCCGACAAATATCGGTGATAAATTACATTCATTGTAACTCCAATACGAAAGCATTATAGATTCGTCGCCCCAAATGGTAGCATGAAAACAGCACGTATCGTACGCAAGGAGAGGACAACTAACAGCTAAGATTTTAAGTTCTTATATGAAGAACGTAAGAATATGTACAATATTTACATCATAGCATTAATTACAGTACACAAATACATATCAGTATTTGTTCTCAAGTCATCAGCGTCACCCTCTGTCTGTATCTATCGTCTCTCGTCTCTGTAACCGTCGTTCGTCAGCAGTTCAAAAAGAATCCAACGGTAAAAGTCGAGATCCAATCAGAGATCTCGTGGATGAACATAACCTGTTCTACTCAAGTCGCTGTAACAGCAGATGACGCGGAATAATAATAACCAGTCAGAATATATTCGGCATTCCTACAGGTGTGCAAAATTCAGACAGGGGTGTGAAGGTAGTGTGAAAGTCATCACAGCATTTAGACTGAAGTAAAATCTTCGCATCCCGTCCAGTTTGTTGACATCGAAAATCCCTCTGCAATCAGATGCTTTGACAGAATAACACACATTTTTCAAGTCTGAGAGGTACTTCTAATTTCAACTAAATCTCTTAGACCAAGTTATATTTGTTACCTATAACATCATTAAGTATTGCATTTATCATCAAACTGTAGGTAACCCGATTGGAAAGGGTGGATTTGCAACCGGAATGTTGCGCGTTTGAAACAGTTAGACCAACCCGTAACGAGGGGCTGTTGTACGTTAAATCTGTCGACGCCTTATTTATCCTCACGTGGGCATGGTGTGAAAGTTTATAGCGTGCCAGCTACGATGTGATCTCGTTATCTGACCGTGATTCAAAATTACGAGATGTTGTCCTCGAATCATTCCTTTCCGGATGGATCCCGAACCTTCGACAATAGCCCGTTTTGTTGCTTCAAGTGCGACATGAATTGAACTACCTACATACAGTGCCGTAACTAATTGGAAAAGGGGCCCAAAATGCTGTTCACAAGAAATTATATTTTCCAATTACAAATTTTTCCGCCTTTCTACGTTACGGTTTGGCGATTAGATTTTGCCATACTTAGACCTTAGATGTCTCTGCCCACCAACATGAACATTCGAATGAATGGCAGAACTGACTGATATTTTTAACGTGCCTATGTTAACTTGCCTTAGGTTAGGTTACAGTGTGAATACAGCAACGTAGTCACAACGTACTAGGCCGACCAACCGGTATAGTGGTTAAGGTATTAGCCTCTAGATCGGAAGGTTCCTGGTTCGAATCCGGGTCCGGGCATGGATGTTTGTAAGCGTATGGTGTAGAGGCGGCTGGTGCACCTTAAATCTGTCGTGGCCGAAAGTCCTCACGTTGGGTTGGCGTGGAAGTTTGGAGAGTGGGGTGCCAGCTCAGGTGTTGCTTCGTCATCTGACCGTGGTTCAAAATTACGAGGCGTTGTCCTCGGATCTTTCCCTTAAGGGACTGATCCCGGACCGTCGTCAATAGCCCGTTGTGTTGCTCTAGTACGACGTTAACTAAAATTACCCTTACCCACAACGTACTAGTGTTTTCGAGTATTTGTGTTAGAGAGAACAGGTAAGAATGAAAATAATGTTAAGGGGACGCAGTACCTAAAAATCACTCAAAGTATCGAAATTTTTTTTTATTGCTTTAAATTAGAGCTATAACCTTTCTAAATAAGTGTGCAAAATTTTAAACTCGTAACTGCATTAATTAAAAAGTTATAGACACTTTTCTGATCCAAGACACAATAAAAATTACGCGCTTCGAAGTAGGTGTGCGACCTTCAGAGACGAAATTTTTAAATTTTAATTCAAAGTGTGTTGGCAAGAATATAACGAAGATTCCTGGTGCTTTTACCAAGCTGCATTGGCTCTTGGTATAACTCTTGGTTCGCATATGAAGCATATTAAACGAATATATATCAACATATCAACGAATCGCATTTTGCAAAAATACTGTCAATTTACCAAAGGCTTGCTTCAACTGAACTGTTACAACGTTCTGTAATGTGTACCTCACAAAACTCTAATGTAAACATGCACAGTGCAATATGGAGTAAGTGCTCAAAGCAAAGTTGTGCATCACTGCGACGTGTTACGATTGCTGTTTTTGATGCTATCACATAATTCAATGTGGATACTCTAAAAGATATAGAAGGTTTTCAAAAAGAAAACAATCTTTCATTTAGTGTGCATTCTAAACATCTTGCTATCTATAAAGACTATCCTAGAATATAGTTAAGAAATAGAAAGAAGACAGCAGTTTATTTACTAGCTCAGAATGAAATTAAAACTGCACGGCTGCAAAGACAAAACATTCAACTAAAAAAAGAATGAATTTTGAATTAATCTGGCTACTTTTAAATATACACACTGTTTAATGCCTTTTCAATTATATTTTTAATTTGTGTAAAGTTATTAAAAAATTGGATACTAAAAAAATTAAAATTCAAAACTGGAAAATTATGTATTGATGAATTTTTGAGTTCACGTCGATAACGAAATGTTTTTAAACTTCAACAAAATAACTTATCCTTACGGGTTATATTTTAGTTAAATAGATTTAAATTTGAGTGAAAAATGCTTTGAATTGCTTTAATTGGTATGGACATCAACATATTAAGTCCAAATAGCTCTGAGTTTTGTAAATAATTTTTTATACGGGTTTTAAAACTTTAAAAGCATTTTTCTCAGCTTTGGTTTGTTTGGCACTATAAGGTATTCAAAATACTAAGGCTTTTTATGTATCACAGAAAAAGTTTCCAAACTTTTTACACTTGTTTTTATATAGAATATATCTTTTTATATATCTTTAGAATAAAACTGTGTATGGATTTACATCTAAGTGCTATATTTATTTTTTTAGAAATAGTTAAATATAAACATTTTTATTTTCGGTGGTTTTTGTATCATTTTAGCTTTAAAAAATTGTATAAAATTAACTGTGTTTTTTATTTAAAAATCCATACACAGTTTTGTTAAGTATATTTGAAATAAAGTTGAGAAAAAAATTTGAAGCAAAAAAATAAAAATTGAAAGAGTAATAACATTTTTAAAAAATTCAAAAAAATTTGTAAAAGTTGATTTAAAAAAAAAAATTGCTCATTTGACAAGATTTTTTCTTCTAAAATCAACTTATTGCTTACAAAACAATAGACAAACAACAATATTTTAATTCTAATATTAAAATTGAAGAAAATTTTAAAAATGGTAATGCGTCCCCTTAAGATTATTTGACTGCAATATATTTCGAGGATTTCATTAACAGACACTTAATGTGCTTGGATAACCCTTTAAATTTTGTTATGTTGGGTTTTTGTTATTTTTATAGGTAATTTGGTATTATTGTATAGTGAAATGATTTGCAATGTTAAGTTTTTATATACTTGTGGACTATTTCGTTTAAAGTACTGTTTAATGTACCATTTGAGTTTTATAGTAAATGTTTTTAATAATTAATTTCATATGCAACCAATTTTTAGGTTTTTACTATTTTCTGTAAAATGTTTGGTTGGAAAAAATATGTGGATATTTTATACGAGGTGTAAGGTGTTTAAAAGACCGAAATAAAGTAGCTGGATTAGACCGTCAAGTCGTTTATTGGCTTGGACGACACAAACACACAATACAGGAACGTGCACCTCTTGGACGGACAAACGTGACATTATATTAAAAGACTGTTTCAATTTAGTTGAATACAACGTCACATCTGCCGTCCCTTCAGCACTCGTTGTTCTTTCTGCCTTTTCGCAAAGCATTCTGGGCGCTCATGATGACGTAGGCCATGACATTACAGGAAATTTCTCCCCTCTGGGAAAACTTTCTGCAGGTCTCCAACCGAAGAAGGTCAAAAGTAAAAAATGTTTAAATATGAAAACTACATGACGATTGCCAGACCACATTTACAAGATTGGATCAGTACCAAACCTACACGAATATTAATAAACATTTAAAGACGAAAGTAAGATACAAATATAAAGACATATGACTTAAGTTGTAAAACTACACGTAAATGACTGAATATTAACAATTACTGTACTTACAAGTTCAATCAGGATCATCAAGAGTGGGGATCCTGTTTAATCCGTCTGTATTTTTGTGCAGAGTACCACTTCGGTGTTTTACCTCAAAGTCATAAGGTTGCAATGCCAAAGACCAACGCATAAGACGGGCATTCGTGCCTGCATTGTTATTCAACCAAGCCAGTGGATTATGATCAGTCACAATTGTAAATGATTTACCGTCGAGTTAACATTTGAGTTTTTTGACAGCAAAGATAGTTGCAGCACATTCTTTCTCACTCACACTGTAGGGGAAGACGGGGTACAATGAAACAAAATTTACTAATTATTTTTTCCTATCCACAATTTTGCATGCACAAAAATATAATTAATGCATACTTTTAATCTTGTATTTTCCCCATCTAAATAAATTTTTATTAGGTTCTAAACAATATATTTATGCTTGAAAAATAACAAAAAGTAAATGTCTCACAGTGTTTCATTGTACCCCGTATGGCAGGGTACAATGAAACACATACTGGGGTACAATGAAACACATACTGGGGTACAATGAAACACTCCAAATGATGCAAGCAATTTTCACCCTATATAGTTTATTTTAGTCACATTTGACTTCATAAATTTATGATTTCTCCAACAAAATGTATTTCTTTACGTTTCAGTTCACCTTACTTAATTAAAACATAATCATTTATACAAATACTGCTTATGTCACACATGTTATGTGTGGATATCTCATTCTTAGTACTTCGGTGATCAGCTGGAGCTAGAAAATAATCTGGATTATAGTCATCTTCAGAGTCTATAGGAGGTAGTTTGTTTAGAAAACAATACCTTCTTAGTTTTTTCCCTCTTTTTACATTCTAATTGCTTAACAAGACCAATTTTTACTGGTGTGTTTAGAACAAAACTCTTTTTTTTTCTGTTTTCCTACTCTTACTTTTCTTGGACCAGCCTTGGGGTATAGTTTTATCTCTTGAGGAGAAATGTATTTCCTCACAGGTTTAGAGCTAGTGCATGGTGTATGAACAATTGCTGAAAAACCTGCTGTCTGTGATTCTGATCTACTAATGGCAAGATCAACCACTTCTCTGATTCTTGGGTTTTGTCTGTCTGGTCTTCAGTTTCATTGATCTATCATGGAAATAATTTTTAGTAGGACAAGGCCTATCTCCCACGTACGGACACAAATAATCTTCTTCACAAAACATTTCTCTATTAAAAGGCCATATTCCAGTTGCTGAAAAACCTTTTGTAATATTTTGTGGAGTGAAAGACTTACAATAAGCAGTGCCAAGCAAAGAAGATATCTCAGATATAGATTGTACGACCTGGATTACACAGCATCCAATCATTTGCAGCTAGATTGAAGAAATTTTTAAGTGACGAACACAGTTTTGTCTAAAGGCTGCAATTTGTTGCTGGTATGTGGGGGCAGTGTTACAACAACAATTCTGTTATCTTTGGTAAAATTTAGACTGGAAATCATAATATGTGATTAATGATTGTCGATTATTAGTACAGCTGGATTTTCTTTCGAACAGCGTGTATGTGCCTGGAAATGTGTTAGAACATTAACAAAAATGTCTCCATTCATTAATCTCGATTTTGTTGCATCACCCGCAGTCCCAGGTGGAGCTCCATTCATCATGCAAAACTTGAAATTTACGCTAGTAAATACTAAATAATGGGGTATAGAATTTGCAGAAGCATTCATAAACCCACAAATAGTAACAGGAACACCCCTTTCACCAGAAGTTAATCAACCTATTTGTTTTTGGCCCCTTTGACTGAGAACTTAGGACGATTGTGAACTGTAGTAAGTGCAGTTTAGGCCTATGAAATTAATAAACTATTCTTCAACGTTTTTGAGTATAAAAAAAAACTAACTTACTATTGAAATTTGTACTTTTTGAAGAAAAAAAAAGTTTAATTTTGCATGCTTTCGAAATTACTGTTTTGATTTGGTGTTGCCTTTTCCTATTAATGTTAGGTGTTGCCATTTCCTTAGTAAAAGGGTTTTATTTATATTAGTGACAACCAGTAATATGTTATTTTATATCAGTGATATTATATTTACCAGTATATATTACTTCAAGTAAATGCATTCACCCAGGGCACAATGAAGCATGTTTCATTATACCCCATCTGCAAGTGTTTCATTGTACCCCGTACTGAGGTTACTAACTAAAAAAAAAATTCAAACTTTTAATATTTATTTTTTTTTACTTTGGTTTTGGAGGTATGAAGACAACAACACAAAGATAACAATGTGTAGAAAAAATAATTATTACATATAACAATAAGGAAAAAGAAACAAAATTACTTTTAGTAAAGAAACTTACTTTCAGTGGTGAAAAACCAATAATCCTCTATTGCTAATGTTGTAGAAGTGAGAATGTATCCAAATCACATCAGTAATTGGAACACATAGTTGCATAACATGTATATAAATTGCAACTTTCTGTGACAAATCTTACTGGTTTTAGAAGTAATGTTTCATTGTACCCCTTGTTTCATTGTACCCCGTCTTCCCCTACCTTTTCTCCACGTTGGAAAATTTATCGCTGAAGTAAACAATATGGTGTTCGGAACCATCTTTAGAATGTTGAGATAAAGCGGCTCCCATGCCCGTCAGACGTATCAGTTTGTAAGACGAATGGGCGATTATAGTCGGGTGCATACAGGAAAGGAAAGTTAGAGAGAGTTTCCTTAAGGGTGACAACAGCCTCGTCACATTCCTTAGTCCAACTAATAGTTCCTTTTCGAATCTTACCCTTCAAAGTGTCTGTCAAAGGAGATGCAATCGAAGAAAACATAGGGATATAACGGCTGTAATATATTGCTAGTACTAAAAAGGCTCTCACGTCAGTTTTAGTTCTAGGCGGAGAACAAGTTTTTAATCGCTTCAATTTTTATGTCCATCGGTTTTCTACAATATTCACCCACGATATGTCCAAGATACAGAACTTGACAATATGCAAACTTGCGGTTTGAAGGTTTAATGGTCAAACCAACAATTTGTATTTTTCGAAGGACCGCATCTACATGTTTCAGATGGTCTTAAAAAAAATGAGAGAACATCACACTGTCATCAAGATAAGACACAGCTATCTCCCGGCACCCTTTCAAAAGTTGCGAAAACATTTTGCTAAATTCGTAAGGGGCATTTTTCAATCCAAACGGCATTCTCGAAGAACGATGGGTGCCAAAGTTCGTGACAAATGCTGCGAGTCTCTGGGTATTTTCACTCAACGGGATTTGCCAATACCCTTTTGAGAGATCTAAAATAGTTATAAATTTTGCATTTGACACTGTCTCAATTCGTTCTTCTATATTTGGTGGAGGAAAGTACTTGGTCTTAGTTATTTTATTTAGGGTTATATAGTCGATGCAAGGTCTGGTATCTGACCTCAACTAAGATAATAGGCGAAGTGTAATCCGAAAAATCAACTTCTATAATTTTAAATGCCAACATCTTCTTAATTTCGGACTACAGGATGTCGTTCTGCCTTGCCGAATTTCGATATAGTTTCAAAAGAAGTGGCTGATAACTGTTTAGTTCGATAACGTTAGTAACAATATCGGTCTTTCCAGGAACATTAGAAAAACATTTTTGGTATTTACAAAATGAGTTACTTCATTGAATAAGTTGATCTTCCCCTCTAACTTATTTCCTAGAATATTTTCTTGAAACATCTCATTTAAGTCTAAGATGTTTGGATTTGAGTCCACATAAGGAATTTCCATCTCGACTTCCACATTTTCATTAGTTTCATCAAAAGAAAGTTAATTTGTTCCGGTCTCCTACAGTAGGGTTTCAACATATTGAAGTGATATACTTTAGATTTGGATTTATCACCAGGCATTTCTACCACATAATTGGTCTCAGACAGTTGTCGCAGAACTTTGCCAGGACTTGTCCAGTGTGGGCTTAACTTATTTGCCTTAAAGGTAGAAATAAATCAGGACTAGGTCTCCTTCGTGAAACTTATAACTCTCTTATCATACCAAGTTTTATTCTTTTGTTGGGATTGTTCCATGTTTGTTGTGGCCAGTTATGTCTTCGACAGGAAAGGCATAAGGATAATTAGATGCCAGACACATGGCAGTAATTTGAAAGCATTTACCACTTGGAGTAACTGGTAAAGGACCACATGCGTCTATATTGATCTTCGAGAAACTTCTTGTAACACAGGAACTAACTTCATAGAGGCTTTCTTTTTATTGCTTGGTTTTCCAATTCGTTGACATTTATCACAAGTTCGCACGTATGCTTCTATTTCTTTGTAGCATTGAGGCCAGAAGAAATGTTTTGATAGAACGTCTTTAGTTTTCGTCACTCCTAGATGCCCAGAAATTCCCTCGTGACGCAAAGCCTTTAAGTCATTTCGATTTTTCCTAGGAATCACCAATAACGGTAGATGATTCACTCCTAACTTATCAATCTTCTTTTTAACAAGGAGTTCATTCGATGGAATTTCAAATTCTTCTTTATCTTCAAGGCTTCTCTTTTGTAGTTTCTCTATTATTTTTTTCAAATCTTTACATTTATTTTGTCGAGATGCAATGGTTCTAGGATCCACCTTTAAGAGAGACAACCATTCAAACTCTTCGTTGGGAGGAAAAGAAAATAGAACATCTTCTTAAATCAGGATTTCTTCTCAGGATTTGTCATCTTCAACACCTTTTTCTTGTCCGTCATTTTCTTCTTCTACTATGCGTTTTTGAGCTCTAGTCTGTACAGCGTTGATTTGATGAGGACCTGAATCTTCCTTCATCTTCTTCAGGAGAGCCGCAGTTCGGTTTCCGAGCAAGTATCTTCCTTTGTCCACTTGATACAACATAACTGCTGCTTTCGTTATCACATGTCCGAATTCTCCCTTCAACTCTATTTCTGCCAGCGGTAAGCAAACAGGAGCATCATCGAAAGGTTGTTGCACCCGGATATTTTTGGCATCTCGGGTTTTATACGGTTCCTGCACACTATGTCAATACTGGTCCCAGTATCACGGAGAATCGGCATCTTGAATCTGTTCACTTCCCCAATGTAAGGTGACAAGAAGGTATCTTCTTCCTTACCAATCAGGCGATTATTTACATGGGCGGAACTTTGTTCTTTTCTTTTCAGCAACAGGGTCTTAAGTGTTCTGTTGAGTTGCATATATAGCAACGGAATTTTCTTCGTTTCTCAAATGCTTCATTACTTTTCATCGTCTTTTCAGCTTCAAGTTTCTCTTGCTTCGATTTCTTAGAATAAATTTTCGGTTCTGAGTGAAATTTATTTCTCCAATTAGGAAGTGGTTTTTCCTTTGGATTGAAAGCTTTCTGCTTGATCAGCATTCGGACGCTGTCATACCCATACAACTTCTCAGCCAGAACCTCTGGACATTTGATTTGTGCCCATTCGTCAATGTAATGTTCTTTTATTTCTGCAGGAACGCGGCGTTTCATCTGATCTGTGATAATCAAATCGCACAAGTGTGTAAAAGTCACTACTTCCAATCCCCTGATCCATTCTTGAAAGCAGTTTCTGATTTCGTACAGGTAATCTGTCCACGACCCTTCGTCATTCTTGTTATGTTGAGTAAACATCTGCCGAAATTTTTCTGACGTCAACTTCTATCGTTTCAACAAAATTTTCTTAACCTGGTCGTAATCATCACAAACCTCCTCCGATTCCCTTGCTATCAATTGAGCCATATTCTGAGGTAGCTACCCGATCAGATGAGGTATCCAGAATTCTTGGGAAATGTCAACTCTTATGGCTTGACGTTCAAAAAGGACGAGATATAAACAAAAATCCACATTCTTTGGATTAAATTTCTGCACAAGATGATGCAATTCCAGTTTAGATTTTGAGTAGGCTTCACCTGCTGTTGGTTCAGGTCTGTTTTGTACCTCTATCCATATTTCCTCCAGAGTAAATTCGTCTTCCCTCTTTCTTCTCTCGATGTCCTCTTTTTCAGTCCTTGTTGCAACAATAGTACTTAGGAGTTTCCATGAGTTTCTATAGCCTTCTTGAGATCGATTATTTTTGCCGAAGTTTTTTTTTTATCTCTATACCCATTTCATCCGCTAAAATCTGAAGATCGGCCTTTTGTGCTTACCCTAACAATGCCATCTTCTCGAACTTAACAACTCACTAATTTTTATTACCAAACAATATTGAATTAAATTTTATAAAATACAAGCATAGAATCCACGCTCTTAACAATTGTATAAACAAATGCACACACACACACAAAATTGTGCGTAAATTTAATTATAGTCAAATATTTAAAAGTGAGCAAAATATATATACAGCAAAAGAAATAGGATTTATATCATATCCACAATGAAAATAATAACTGTACTTTTTAAGCTGAAAACCATAAGAGGCAATAAACATGTGACCACAAAAATAAATTCCTCACTTTTCTTCTGACATAGGAAAGAAAAAGAAGTTTAAAAGAAGTTTACGCGTGTAAAAAAATTATTTGTTAGCGTGAAAAAAATAAGTAGTACTTTTGAACAAGAAATTTTACACCGAATTGACACTGGCCAAAGAATTGGCGACTTTGCAAGAAATAAATCAAGACAGAAATTCATGTAAAAATGTTTATTTTTAATAAATTTTTTAATTTGTTATGGTATGAAATTTTTTATTACTTTTCTTTTTTTGAGAACTCATGAGAGTTTCCTTGAAACTTTTTTCCAACTTGACTTTGAGGGCTTGACTTGGGGCTCCCACTTGACTTGTTCCGCCACTGAACTTACGAATGTTAATACTCATAAGGGGACCCATTGAATTTAACGATAAGAAAACAAAGTATATATTTATAATTGATAAGTAATTTTGACATAATATTTACCAAAAAACATCGAATGACAAGTATTCTTCCACGTAATGTTGCTAAAACATGAATTAGAAATAAGCTAGAAATATAAAGAATTCTAAAAAGCAGACGATTGCTCGGTTTTCATTTTGAAATTTATTTTGTCTATCTTTGTTTGATACTTCAAACGATAAAATAAAAATATTTTGTGACTTATATCGAGGAAATTGATAGCACAAGGCCTTTATTTTTCATTTTCAGGTTTTATGAATTATTAATCAAATCTAGTTTGATTGCTTCAAACAAATGTTAAAAAAAATTGCCTGTGTTTACTGAAATGTATTCTGTACTAGTTCAGAATACATTAGAAAATTGCTATTTTAGAGCATCGACGCTTAACATATTTAAAGCATGTTTAGCTTTTAATCAGAAATGCAAATGGCGTTTCAAATAGAATAAAACAGTCTGAGTTGTCTAGTTATTATGGAAACCTAGTTTGTTTGTTAGGGAAACAAGGCCTTGATCCGACGCCATAGTAGAGGGAAGACGCGCACCGAGGGCGCCAGTATTTATTCGATTTCCCATGTTATTTAGCAGCCCACTGTTTTCTATAGCCAGTGATTCCTCTGCTTTTTTCTTCTCTGTGATGTAAATTAATTACCAATACTTTCAGTGCAATGAAAAAAAAAAAAAAGAGTGTATTCTGTTGATGGAGCCTTTTATTTCTTTTTGATACTGCAAGTCGTTCTTACAAACTGTAACCATCGCGTATTAAAATGCGCCCAGTTAAAATTAAAAAATCTCATAATTGAGAGTTAAGACAGTTGGCCGGTACCATACTTGTTGATCGAGAAATAGGAAGAGTAGAATTGTGCATATTTAAATTGTTATTTGAAACCGTACTTTGTTATTTTTTCTACCAATTTCTTGAAACCATCATTCTTTGCAATGGTATGTTAACTTTCGACAATTCTATTGCTTGTAATTTCTTTTTGCAAACACTTTGCATTGTATTTTAAGTTTTGACTCTTAAGTACCTGTTTTGTCTACTATTTACAAAGAAGTACAAGAACCTGTGAAGTTATTGTTTTAAAGGCTAGAATTTTTGCTTTTTTATCAATGTTTCTTTTGTTTGTTTCATCACTCACCTTTTATTTTTCGTTCGATCCACAAAGTTGTAAGTGCCATTATTGGCTCAAGTAGGATGCCCTTCAGTTTGTTGCTACCTTCAAGTTGTTGGCGGTACAGTTTCGATTTCTGGCATGTGCATTCCTCCCTTGGGTGCATTAATCTCTTCTGTGTCATTAAAAAACTTTCATTGTTTGCTTTAACCTTGATTTTGAATATCTTGTGTCTGGCACATCTTGTCCAAATTTGGCCCTTGTGCTATAAAACCTGCAAGTTTCTGTTTGTAGCCTGGTTGTAATACAAAAGATCAGCATGTGGAAGGTTACGAGTTCAAAACTCGGATCTAAATCCTCACATTGTATGGTGCTGAAGTTAAAAGTGAAGTGCCAGTTCGGGTATTGACCTAAGTTAGACGTTAATTTAACTACACATACTTTGTGTGCATGACTCATTGTATTGATATTGCATGTAAGGTACAACTTGAGTGTCTTTTCTATATGTTTGTCATATTGATTCCTGTTTTCTTTTTCAATTATATTTAGAGTAGCAGCAGTGGCTCACATATTGTCACTCCCAGAGCATTTGTATCATCTCTGGTGGGCGAAAGAGTGCTGGTCAAATTAAAGTGGGGCATGGAATACGTTGGTACCCTTCGCTGTGCAGATACATATTTGAATCTCCAGGTATTATAACTATTCATATAATTTACTAAATCTATTACACTTTTTAATTATGACTACATGTCTCATTACAATTTGTATTGACATTGCATGTGAAGTGCAATTTAAATGTGTTTTCTATTTGTTTAGCTGAAAGATTTTACTGGTTTCTTAGTTTGGTTTGTTTTCTACAACTCAGATTTTTAAACATGAAATTAAGCAGTTTGTTATATAAAGACATTTTCAGGACAATGTCTTAGACATGCTTTTTATGTTATAACTGCCAAGTAAGAATTTCAGCTGTTTTAGGCTTCATGGAAAATAATTCAAAAAGAAACAAAACTGATCTTAAAAATAGAGAAAATTCTCAACTGATTATTTTTACTACTAGACAAGAATTTACTTAAATGAATCAACCCAATGCTTTTTCTAAAATATTGTTATTGAAGTTTGGCCAGGGAAAATACTGTAGTTTTAAATTAAATGAATCCAGGCTGTTTCATATGAAAAGTCACATTAATTTTTCCTAACTTGTGTGGCACAGTAAAATAGAAAAGATGTTTTGCAAAAATTAAATGGATTAAAATTATTGTGAGGTTGCCATAACCCTAATAAAGCAGGATTGCCTTTACCTGCCATAATTTGCTACAAAAATCATGCCAAAAGCATTGCCTTAAAAGTCCATATCTAAGTTGTAAGAAAAATAATTTGAATTATTATGAAGATACTTGAAAAATCTGACAATTTTTCCTTGATCTGCTTGCATAATTTAGTTTTAATTTCAAACAATTTTTGGACTTGAAACAGTTAAGTGTCTCAAATGTATGTGTCAGTTTGCCTCAGTTTAGAAAATTATTATTTTTATTATTTCCTATCCATTCCAAAATAAATAATAAAAAAACTTGCAAAGAAATAACTTACCAACTTGTTTTGCATATTGATGTCAGTTTTCATAGTAGGTAAACTTAATTGATATAATACATATATTTGTAATGTTTTTATCATTTTTACTTTTCTTAATTTTCTGAAGGACAGAATTTGCAATCCTACAAGTGTGGATGAAATTTAAACTAAAACCAAATAAAATTGGGATTTTATGTAGGCTTTGTTACATACATGTTAGAATTGTACCTATGTGGCAGCATTTTATCCAGGTTCAACCATCTGTCTTTTGTACCCCACATCAGGGTTTAAAAAAAATTAAGTAATCAGATTTAAATTTCTGTAGACCCAAAACAATGTTTTTATAATAATTATATACAAATTTGTTTAAAAGAATTGAGTTTTTGACATTGCATGTAAACCAATATTATTTTAAGTAAACAATCAATTTGTGACATGGTAAATCAATATTTATTTTGCTAAAAATCATAGTTTGTTACACAGTAATCTCTCTATATTAAAAAAATGTTACCGCCGCCGCCGCCGAAGAATTGAAAACTGTGTTGTTTAGCTCGATTCTTAGCCGGTTTCCCGAGAAAGTACTGATCGGAAAAAAATGAAATTAACATGCTTTGTTCTTCATCGTATTCCCTGGATAATTATTAAGATTTTTTTCCGATGCGGCTATTAGTTTAGGTTTTATTAAGTGTTAAAGTTGAAGAAGCGAAATTTCTTCCGCGAGTGAGCAAAACACATTCAAATTTTCAGTCTTTAGTCGTGAGTTTTTTTTTAAGAGTACCTCTCAACGTAAATTTTTGCAGCTCGTCGAGTTTTTTTTTGAAATTTCAATTTGGTTCTTGATAATATTTTTTTGAAATTCAGGAAAAATCGGGACATTTTTGTTACTTTTTTTTAAAACTGCCGTATCTATATCTAATTACTATTAATTTTTAATTTTTAAAATATTGCAGTATACCTCAGAATATACTTTCTTACAGTACTATTATTTTTGAAATCGGTTAATAATTAAATTGGATGCGATCAAAAGTTCGTCATACAAAATTCGGAATCTTTGGATATTTTCGCTACTTATTGTTAAAACCGTTTTGTCTACGGCAAAAGCCATTATTTTTTAAATTTGAAAACATCACTGAATACATTACATTACACTCTTTCTTATGGTACAGTTATTTTTCAAATTGGTTAATAAATAAAATCGTTGCAATTAAAAGTTGGTCATACAATTTTCGGAACTTTCAGATCGTAACTTCCGATACAAAACTAAAATGATCATATCTGTATAGTATTACTGTTAGTTTTTAATTTTAAAAACATTGCAGTATACCTCAGAATATACTCTTTCTTACGGTACAATTATTTTTAAAATTGGTTCATAAATAAATTCGATGCAATCAAAAGTTGGAGTCACAAATTTCGTATTTTTCAGTTCGCATAGCTGCTTCCGAAAGCAGTAGTGGGTTGCACTTTCGACTATCGGGTTTGCCAGATATCAAATTTATCGTAGCAACAATTGCCATAAAAACAATTTCTTTTTATTTGGCGAGGAAAAAGGCTCGCTTTTTTCCCTCTGTTCTCAAGACAGTTTACCGACAAAGTACAGATCGTAAAGTTTGGATATTAACAATGTTTACTTAAAATTGTACAGGGAACAAGATGCAGAAGATTTTTTACTGATGCCGCTATTAGTTTAGGGTACATTAAGTGTTAAAGCAAAAAAAAAAGTTAAATCACTTGCGAAAGAAGTATTGGTTTGAGAAAGCAAACTAAACGGATTGCGTAGCAATCCCCGGGGTCGGCGAGCGTAAGCGAGACGCAGCGAAGCCCTCGCTGTGACGTCATGAACCGGAAAGTGAAATCAGCATAATACGAATTATTCAGATAGTTTCACTCTGTGAAAGTAATGTTGGTTTGCGAAGCAAACCAAATGGCATCTGTGACAGGATGGTTGGTTTGCGAAGCAAACCAAATGGGATTGCGCAGCAATCCCCGGGGGTTGGCGAGCGTAAGCGAGCAGGGGGCGGAGCCCCCTAGTACATTAAAAAAACTTATTCAAAATAAAAGCTAAATGTAAAACTTTAACTTTTAAACACAAGTTGATGACTTCCATAGTTTTTCTTGAGTAAATTACATCATGTTAACAAATTTATCAGTAAGGTAAATGAACAGACCTAAATTATAGTCTGATTAGATAAATATTTATGTGTCACTACTTGTTGAACTGACATGGACTGTTTCAGGGTGCATTTTGCAAAATGAAAGATGTTCATAGTGTTTAAACTTTCATCCTTTCAAATAGAAAACTCGGTTGTATTTTGTATCTATATATATAATTCTCTTACGTGGCACGCAAAAAAGACGTTATTTGTTATTGCGTTTTGGCAACATTGTGCGATTGTTTGTTTACCATCACGAAGTCTCGCGCCTCAATTGAATTCATAGCGTAATCGGATGAAATTTTATTGAAAAAAATTCATTTTAGTCGATCTTTTGTAGTTTGTAATAGAAATCAAAGAAAACGGGGTATCTTTTCAGGGCCAACAATTGTAGTTCAACAATACGCTTGAACTTCAACTTTAGACAACAAACTCAATGAAAAAGTGAGTGGCTCGAGTGCTGGGGAAATGTACACACAAACAACATGCTGGGTATTCAATTTCCAAAGCAGCGATCACATTTCGAGTCAAAATTTGCACAGTTTTCATTTGAATTCTGATTTTAGAGGCACTGTATATATCTTTTCTGCAAACAGCAATTTAGATTGAAAAAAAAAATGTTTTTTTTTTTTTTTTTAATGGAGAATATCATATTTTTTTTAACAGTCCCTTCTGTTAGGACACATGTCTTAATTGATGCTAGCGAAGCGAGCATAGGTTCGCGCAGCTAACCAGTGAGGATTGCAAAGCAATCCTACGGGGGTTGGCGAGCGCTAGCGAGCAGGGGGCTGGCCCCCTAGTTTAATAAATTATCACTATAGCTAAGCCATTGGCCTCAGTCAATTAAAGGGCTAACAAGTAGTTTAGGCCTACTTGTGGGGTTTTTCTTTGGTTGTCTTGACATTTAGAAGTAGGCCTACTTGTCATGGACAGTATAAATAGCTAGACTTTTTAAGTATAACATTAAAGTACAATATTTATCCATGCTTCCTACACTTGAATGAATGCTTTAGTGTTCATAACACATATTATGAAATTATGCATGAACATTGTCTAAAATTTCAAATATCTGTCAACTTGTTTTTTATTTTACTATTTGGCAGAATCCTTGACTCAAAACTCAACAGATTACTTAGCCTATAGATCCCTCAGATTATTTGCAAGTGTCCAATGCCAAACATTTTTTCAAATGCTGTTTAGTACTGGGTGTAGCCATTAGTGTTGAAATTACCATAAGTGCAGAAAGTTTAAAGCATTTGACAAGTTCTGTGATTTTCCTAGGATGTATTTACTTAGTTACAAAAATGTAAGATTGGTTGTGATTTAAATCAATGATTTGAAAGAAACCATTTGATTAAAATCATGATTTAAATCTTGACACCCTGCCCAGCATACTCCTTTATGAGATGAAAAAAAAACGTCAAGCGAGATCGAAAGTTTAAAACTTATGCTGCACCTCAGTGCAGGCAAAAATTAAGTTAATTTTTCTTTGGAATTTCAAGCACATTTAACAATGCACAATCTCATTGGATTTAAAAGTCGTTCCCCGACTTGAACCCAGCTCCAAGATTAGCATTTCTTTTTGTCCTTGAAGTTATTAATTTATTCTCTACAATTATGAACATCAATTTCCAAAATGTAGAAATTTTTAAAAGCTAGCACTTCTTGTTTTTGCTATGTTCTCTGAGGAAAAATGATGGCCTTTTAAAATAGTTTCCATTCTCATTGTAATCAGAAGATAAATAGTGATAATTAAATGGTAAAGTAACTCCTTGTGATGCATAAAATGGTTTATTTTACAAAAGAAACTCCTTTTTAATTACTAATTTATAAATCTTTCTCATTGCAGCTTGATGGAGCTGAAGAATTCATCGATGGAGAAATGTTGGGGTACTTGGAAGAATTGATTATTCGCTGCAATAATGTACTCAGCATTCGCAAACAGGATGCATCTGAACTAAAGTGCAAAGAAGAGGATCCATAATGGTTTTGGTAAGTACAGTTATTTGTACAGGGTGATTCAAAACTCCCTTAACTTTCTACCTCCCCTAAACGTACAAATGTTTAGGGGAGGTAGAAAACACAAAAACGAAACAGAATCACATAGAAATGTGACTGGAAACCCCAACCTGATCAGCTGCAGGCTAAACGATGATGTAGAAATGACAAGCAGATAATGGGTGGAAAAACTCTTTATTTAGCGATACTTTGCACTAGGGCAGTACATGTACACGTTAAGTTTCACAGGTGCTTAAAGTTCTTACCATCCACAGTTGTGCACGCTTGAGGGCGCTGTTTGCCAGCACTAGTTGTAATGCAGCGCTAGTCATGTAAAGTTCTGATTGCATACGGAAAGCATGCAACAATGTGAACGCTGAAATGGTGGACATGGACCTTTTGTATGGTGCAATTGACAGCAGCTTAAGAGCTGTGGCACGTGCTGGCAAACAGACGTGTACAGCACTGTTGAACAGCGCCCCGTCAAGCATGCATAACTATAGAAGTTTGAGCACTTGTTGTGAAACTTAATGGTTATACGTACTGACAGAGTCTAAAGTATAGCTTAATAAAGAGTTGTTCCACTAGTTGGTTTGTCATTTCTACATCTTCGTTTATCCTCCAACTGATCCGGTCACACATTCCCATGTGATTCTATTTTGTTTTGTGTTTTCCACCTCCCCTAAAAGTTAGTACATTGAGTTTTGAATCACCCTGTGTACTGACTGATAAAGTAACTTATATAGTAATATATAGTATAACCCTATATAGTAAGCCCTATAGAAAGCAATTTTCAATTAATCAGAATGTAACATTCTATTTAAAGTTATGCGCTTGAGAATTATGTAATTAACATGAATTGAGCTCTCACGGTTATGGATACAGTTGGCAAATTTCAAATAGCAACACTATTCTTTTTTAATGCAATTGGCATAGCGGGAAAACAAAAAATGTCATAGAAATAGTTCTAAAAATTATTATAATAGCACTGCTAAAGATGAAACGAATAACTAAAGGGAAGATATAGTAAGACAACTGAACTAAGGAAACGAGCAGCAGTGATAATCTGTGTAATTTGCATTAATCTCACGCATCTATCGATAAGTGCCAATTTGCAATCATCGTTTTTGGCATGTCATAGCAACTAGTTATGGCATTTATGTTTGTGAAAATTTAGTCAGTATGGTGTCTTGCCTGCTGGAGTATACAATGATTGTGTCTGCTAAAGGTGAAAATTATAGTTGCCACACTTTCTTAAAATTGTTTTATGGTGGAACCTCCGATTTTGGTTTTTGTTTTCTCAGAACCAAGAAAAAAAAATATAAAAGTAAAGGAAAGCGCAGGAACATGAACGTGGAAAATTATGTTTAGAATTTAGGGTGGGAAAACGCCGGCTCTTGGAGCGGGAAAACTCGAAGCAATCTAGGGAGAGACTAGTAGAACTTGCTAGAACTAGAAATCTAGTAGTATTATTTGCATGTGCACTTGTGACCTGGGTTATCTCCGTAGTGATGGTATTTCGCGGGGTGAGAAAATCTATTTTTAATATGTGTGTGTGTGTATATATATATATACACACACACATACATACACTCACTCGAAAGTGGCCATTGAAAGAAACAAGCTCACTCACCACTAAAAATTCTCAAGTTTCACCTTTAGTGTCTGTTAAATAGTGTGGTGAACTGGTCTGTTATTACATGAATGGTCAAAATACAACCATTGTGTGCTTTCTGACAAAACAATTTATGATAAGGCCCATATTCTGTTCAATCTGCATGATTTGGTGCAAAAAGTTGAAGAAACAGGTTGCACTTGCAATAGGCCTTGTTGATGACCATTCCAGGGTGGTAACAGAACCTGGAAATCAGGGAATTCTCGGGGAACTTTTTATTTCTGGAAATCTCAGGGAAAATTTGCAAATTTTACAAAAAATCAGGGAAATTTTGACAATTTACACCTACCATTAAGTTTTGTCCTATTTAGTGATGCGCGATTAAGAGTACTTTTGAGAATTGAATAAATTGTATTCGCCGAAATTGTAATTCGAATAAATAACCATAGCGTCGTAATTTTTTAACATCGGGAAAAACCCCGCCAGAGTTTTTTTTCGCAGCTGCAGTGTCTTGTTGCCGTGAGGCTAGCGATACAACTTGTGGGATACAATTTAAAATATGTGTAACAAATGATGTTTTTTGTGTATTAAATTAATTATTTTTGTTTGCAATTACATTTTTGTAGAATTTTTTACAGGGTGTCAAGATTTAAATCAACAATTAAAATCATGATTTTAATCAAATGATTTTTTTAAAAAATCATTGATTTAAATCACAACCAAGCTTACATTTTTATAACTAAGTAAATACACCCTAGTAAAATCACAGAATTTGTCAAATGCTTTGAACTTTGTCCACTTGTGGGGATTTCAGCACTAATGGCTATTCCTCGTATTGATGAGCTTTTAAAAAAATGTTTGGCACTGGGCACTTGCGAATAATCCGAGATGTCTATGGACTAAGTAATCTGTTGAGTGTTGAGTCAGAGATTCTGCCAAACAGTAAAGTAAAAAATAAGTTGACATCTATTTAAAAGTTTTGACAATGTTCATGTATAATTTTATGTTACAAACAATAAAGCAGCAGGCCTACTTCTACGTAAATGTCAAGACAGCCAAAGAAAATCCCCACAAAGTAGGCCTAAACTACTTGTTACCCCTTTAATTAATTGACCAATGGGTTAGCTATAGTGATTTTTCACAGCTACTTTTTTAAAATTGAGACATAAATACAAAATAACACAATTAATGTGATTAATAATTTATTAAATAAAAAATTCAACTGATCTTTCTATTTGAAAGGATAAAAGTTTATGGACATATGGACATAAAACACTATGGACATATTTATTTTGCAAAATGCACCCTGAAACAGTCACCTTTCACTTTAAGAGTAGTGACCCATAACAAATATTTATTTAATCAGACTATTTTAGGTCTCACACACTTACTGTTATATTTGTTGACATGATGATGTTAATTTACTCAAGAAAAACTATGTAGGATTTCAACTTGTGTTTTAAAGTTAAACAAATGTTCTATCTTTTGCTCTTGTTTTGAAAATTCATTTTATAAATGTATTACCATGTAACAAAAACCATGGGGGGGGTCCATGCGGGCCCCCCCCCCCTACTACCTATGCTGCCACGTTCGTTTTTGCTATTGTAAAAAGTTTGCCTTGTAGTTATTGCCATTTTCTGATGGTTTAAACCGGTTATATCCAGTTTCTTCCAACAGCATAGTAAAAACCAGTTTCTGCCGTCAGAAAGCCAACCCTGGCTAACCTCCCTACTTTCAATGACAAATTTTGTTGTTTTTAGTGGACTTTATAGGGCTTTATCTGACTAAATTTGCTTACCACCCCCTCCCTCAGAAAAAATTTCTGGCTGCACCACTGTTCTGTACACACATTAGTACACAAATATACTATTCTTATTCAGCTGTTTTTGTAGTTCAAAATAATGCTTCAGATATTTTCCTCTTTTTTACATTTTGACTGTTTTTACCCCTGAAGTTTATAAATTGAGTTTTCTACAAATTTATTTTGTTCCTAAACGAGGATAGGCGATTTATTGCTATGAAATTGTCATAGCCCCTGTTAGACTCATAATATTGTTTATGAGGTGTATGGTGTTTTTATACATAAACATTGAAATTTGTCTTGTATGTTAATTAATTTATACATACTGAACAAATACATTTTATATCAAAACTAAATAGTATATTTTCAATGTAGTATAATATTACTTTGGAATACTTAAATGACCATTGAAATGTGTACCAATTGTAAACAAAATAATAAGTAGTGTTTTTGTGATTGTTAATCATTATTATTTTTTCAGGTCATTGGAAGTCGAAATTTCATCCATCATCATTCTACTCATGTTAATTTGTGAATAATTCATCTGTGAATCTACTCATAGTTCATTTTTGAATAAAAAATCCTTATCATACTTATTGTTCTGTGAATTTATGTTTAACTTATAACTTATCTGGTCATGTGAATCAGCTTATAGTAACATCTGGTCAGGAATTCAGGAAAATCTGGGACGATCTTGTGTAATAGGAAAAATTGAAAAGTTGTTTTGATGTCTTAGCACTATCTTTTACATAAGAATGATTTTCTTTTTGGAGCTTAGATTATTTTATGTCTTTCTTTAGCTAAAAATGGTGCACTGCTTTCCCTGGATGTATTTTAGATGTTTATTACTTGAGACGTCTGTTGTGTTTGGTGCAGTTTAGTCAAAAAATCTTCTACAAGTACTGCTCTTGTCAGCATGTCTGGGTAGACGCTGTTGCTATAAAAACAGGGCTCATTCATTTTGAGTGAGTGTAGGGTGGTAACAAAACCTGAGGAATTCTCAGAAAACTTTTTAATTCTGGAAAAATCGGGGGAAATTTCCAAATTTCACAAAAAAACAGGGAAATATTGGTAACTTAAATGGCAACTATTATCGTTTGTCCTACTTGGAGATGTGCGGTTACGAGTACTTTTAAGAATCTTATCCGCTGAAATTGTAATTCGAATAAAGAACATTGGCATCTGTATATTTTGAACACTGAAAACAGTCACCGTGGTATACAATATGAAATTTGTATAACTAAAGATTTTTTTTTTTCATTAAATTAATATTTTTGGCTTGCAATTACATTTTAGTACAAATTATTATGTATATTTGATTTAGATTTATCGTTGATAGTGTAGAGTCAGATGTAAAAAGTTCACAATCAAAATATTTTGTATTTTTTCTCTAGTTTTTTCCATTGCTATTTTATGAGTTACATTAAGGGTTCCCAACCCTTAGAATAACAATTAACATATATATAAAGAGAAAAAATGCAAAATATTAGTGGATATTATCCTTTCACTGCATCTGACCCTAAATATTTAAAAATAATGTGTGGATAGTGTATCTCGATACCAATCATGGATCACAACATTTTTTAAGGGAATTGTAAAATCAGGGAAATTTTTGTAACGCTACGGGGGAACTTTTTTTAGAGTATTTTATTTCCATCCTGGAGGGTGACTCTCGGGATTTTTTTTAAATTTTTTTTTGCGAATGCTGATGCCTGAAAGATAGTTTACTTGTATGTCTACTTGCAACAAGTAAAAATCTGAACTATATTTCCAATATGTGACGAACTTGAATGTATTTATTCAAGAATCTCCAATAGGAAATAGGACCGGGTCAGTTTCTACAGCAACAGACAGTTAGATTTCTGGAGCAGTTTTCATGGGGGAAGGCAGTAATAATCAATAGATTTTTTAGAAAGAATGTGTAAAAGCATTTTAAAGCCATTTGAAAAGGTTCATAATTGTTTAATTTTAAAGCAAATCCTGATAGTGCTAGTTTTTACTCAACAGCTGGAAGGCATAGAGAATAAAAGAAACCATCCATACGTAAATTGACTTAAAATTTGTGAATCCTTTAAATCATGCATTTGACTATTTTGGTAGATCGGAAATAAAGTACTTACAAGTGCCTTTCAAAATCATAGATAGTAAAGCTCTTTTACAGTTTAGTGGAGTGATAGCAAAAATGAAAATTAATTTTGAGACAATGAAGGATACAGTGTGTTGCTATTGGAGAAAAATATGCTTTTTAATCGTCTATAAATTGCATACTTATTACCTAGATGTGGAACTATGTGATGTGCCTTGAAAAGCACTTGGGAAAAACCTCGTAAGAATCATTTAAAAAATTTCTTAGGAAAATACAATCTATCTTCCCTTTTATTTGAAAATTTTAGACATCTTTCTCTTCAACCATCAAGGCTTGGTGAGTTCATCACTGCTAGCAACCGTTCTAGGTCAAGGTTTATAGAAGGTGTACCTTGTTCCATAAAAACCCAACCCAATGAGGTTGTCAAAAGTATCAGCTTCTTGTAAGCTTTGCTTTAAAAGAAATGACGGCTTATAAAATAAGATCAAGTGTGTAACAAACGCTGTTTATAATTAAAAAAAAAAATTAACAATGACATGTTTAAAAGGTCATTTTTTTGCATAATATATACATTGCATTATTCCAGAACATGCATGTGTTTTTTCTTCCCATCGAATAAAAATTTTGTAGCCATTTTACCCCATGGGTATGAAGTAATTCATAAAATTATTAGCTGACCACTATTATCAAACGTAGGTTTTTGAAATACGTAAATATTTCCAATATCAATTGTGACAAAATCCTCCTTTTGCAGAAAAAATGCTATTCACCAACTTTGGATTTTTTTAAATTTGAGGTTATCTTGAATCTTTCGTGACTTCTGTTACTTGCTTGTTGAACTGATTTTTCGCCGACTTATGCAGCATTCTGCGAGCGCAGTTTCAGTAAGTTGAAACATTAAAAACTACCTCCTGTCTAGCTCGAGCAAGAACCGTTTGTCAAACCTTGTCATTTCATCCATTTTATTAAAGGTAGCAGAAAAATATTGAGTTTTACAACATAATCACAGAATTGGCTTTGAGAAAAGCAAGAAAAGTAAAGTTTTAGATTTTACAATTTTCCCTGTAGTTCACTCAAATTTTTATTCATGTTTAAATTAAATTCTCTATTATTAGTTATGCCGCAGACGATGATGGTCTTGTTTTATTTGAATATTTTTATTATCTATATACTTTTCACGTTTTAAATCTACCCTTCACAAATTTGTCTTGGACTATTAATTTTTAAATTTATAGCAATTTTTTGAGGGTAAGTATATTTTGTCTTGTGTTTGTCGCAGCTTGTCCGAGTTTGGACCTTGCGCCACAAAACCCCCAACATCCAATCCAATTTCTTCATTTACCTCCGTTCTTGGTTGATTTCTTTAAGTGTCTTCATTTAGTGTGTTTTCTTGTCTGTAGTTTGAGCCATTTATTTCCTACAATCGGAAATAAAACACTACTGTTTATTGACTTGTGTCGCCATCTGTTGAAACAAAACTGTTTTATATTTTAAGCTATCCTTCATACAAAATCTCGAATATACTGGGTGACCTGTAAAGTCCCTTCGAGCCCTTTAATTTTGAAACCGCGTCTCGTAGAGTCAAAATAGTAACGTGTACCTACAGTAAATCAACCATGCTGAATTTATTGAGACAGCTTACAGTGCTCCTAGCGGTAAAATAAGGAAGTAAAAAAAATCCTCGAAAACTAAAGATTGGACAAAACGTTCAATTAGAAAAATGTAAAATACAATAATAAAGGCACAGAAAAAAATTTCATGGAGTTATCTGCAAAACTGGCGGAGATATTAGCGATTGAAATTTGCACTTTTCCAAGCCAGGGGAAAAGGGGCCGTCCTGAAATTGGAAAACGTCGAACGCAACAACGAATTTAAATTCATTGAACAAAGAAAGTAACAAAGAAAAGATAAATAAAACATCTGAAAAACGTACTCCGGAAAAAAAGAAAAAAAAAACTGACGATACGAAATTACAATTTTTGTGCAACAACTAAAATACACGAATGAAAAACCTCTGGGCCATGCAGCCTCGAACGAAGATTTACTATTTAATAATTTTATCCTGATAAACTTTGGGGGCTGTGGTAGCCCGATTGGTTAAGTAACGGACCACCAAACAGAGGTTTGTGAGTTCGATCATCGTCTGTGCCATCCAAATACCGACGGGTAAAAAAGGGCTTGGTGCACTTAAAATCCGTCGTGGCCTCATAAGTCCTCGCGTTGGTGTAATGTGGAATCACGGAGATTGGGATGTCATCTCAGGCGTTACTGCGCCATCTGACTGTGGTTCCAAACTACGCAGTTTGTCCTCGTATCTTTCTTTCAAAATTTTTTTCTGTGCCTTTATTATTTAACTAGGGGGCCCGCCCCCTGCTCGCTAACGCTCGCCAACCTCCGGAGGATTGCTTCGCAATCCTCATTGGTTCGCTGCGCGAACATATGCTCGCTTCACTCGCATCAATGAAGACATGTGTCCTAGCATAAGAGAATGTTTACAAAATATAATATTCCAAAAAAAATATTTTTCAAATCTAAATTTTTTTGCTGTTTTTCAGAAAATATATATACAGAACCTATGGAATCAGAATTCAAATGAATACTTTGAGCAAATTTGGCTCGAAATGTGAGCGCTGATTTGGAAATTGCATGTTATTTGTGTGTACATTTACCCCTGCACTCGAGCCACCCACGCCTTTTTATTGAGTTTGTTGTCGAAAGTTGTAGTGCAAGCGTCTTGTGGAACTATAATTGTTGGCACTGAAAAGGACCTTTTTTTTAAATGACCCTGAAAAGATCGTACGCTTTTTTTGATTTCTATTATTAACTGCAACAGCTCGACTAAAATTAATTTTTTTTTCAATAAAATTTCATCCGATAACGCTATAAAATCAATGGAAGCGCGAGGCTTCGGGATAAACAAACAATCATACAATGTTGCCAAAACGCGATTACAAATAACGTCTTTTTTGCGTGCCACGTAAGAGAATTATATATATAGATTGCGTACGTTTTTCTAGTTTAACTTTTTGGCCAATCTCCTTTAGTTTTCGACCGACCAACCAGCATAGTGGTTAAGGTGTTAGACTCTAGATCTGAAGGTTCCTGGTTCGAATCCGAGTCCGGGCATGGATGTTTGCAAGCGTATGGTGTAGAGGCGGCTGGTCCTCACGTTGGGTTGGTGTGGAAGTTTGGAGACTGGGGTGCCAGCTCAGGTGTTGCTTCGTCATCTGACCGTGGTTCAAAATTACGAGGTATTCTCCTCGGATCTCTCCTTCGAGGGACTGATCCCGGACCGTCGTCAATAGCCCGCTGTGTTGCTCTGGCACGACGTTAACTAAAATTACCATTACCTTTAGTTTTCGAGTTATTTTTTTAACTTCTTTATTTCACCGCTAGGAGCGCTGTAAGCTGTCTTAATAAATTTAGCATGGTCACTTCTAAAGGTACACGTTACTACCTTGACTCTACGAGACGCGAATCCGAGGTCAGGGCATGGATGTAAATTGTACTGTTCTTTGTTAGGGGTCGCCCATTGGGTGCTACTTCACAAGTGGCCATCACTTCTGGTCTTGTAGTGGCAAAATGATTACAAATCAACAACGCAATTATTTTCTTGTACGAGAAAAAAATATCAACTTGTGTGACGATGATAAGAGTCCTCTGTAAAAATGACAACTAGAACAATTTTCCCTAACATTTTTGGCTCTAAATCCCCTTTCCAATGATACATTTTTTTCTCCGCCGTTCTGGGAAAAACTGTCGTAACTAACAAGATGCAAGAGATAGTTGTGCCTATAATTTTTAAATTTCACTAAATAATTATATACACTAACCTACAATAATATACCGGACAGCAAGATGTGATGGTATAAGGGAAAGAATACATGCTTTAATAGGGGGATGGTCCCCACTTGCTGCAATTACACTAGCAACCCTTCTGGGCATACTTCCAACAAGGTTTTGATACACAGCTATGGGTATTTGTGTCCATTCTTGCTGCAAGAATGTCGCCAGCTCAGTTGTAGATATCGGACGTGGTTCCCTGGTCCGTCAGCGTCGCTCTAACTCGCCCCACAAATGCTCTATGGGGTTTAGGTCGGGACTCTGAACAGGCCAGGGAAGACGATTTACATACACATCTCGATACCACTGCTTGACAGACGCTGCACCATGACATGGATCGTTGTCCTGGAAGTAACATTCGATCATTCCATAAAATTGCCAGAGAGTAGGAAGAACCGGATATTCCAAAATGTCCATGCAGGCGTCTGCGTTCAATTGACCAGGAACAACATGCAAAGGTCTCAGGCCATTCCACGTAAAACACCCCCAAACACGTTGTCGGATTTTATGCGAATCCCCTGGCGTCCGATCCATTATTGTAGAGTAGTGTACATAGTTTTCTTCAAAAACCAGAGTAATGTAATAGGAATTCGTTTTATTACGCGGTTTACTTTTCATAAGATTTTTTTTTCGCTACAGAAATGTGATTTTACAAACTCGCATACGAAATAGTGTTTTCCATCTTAAAATAATAGCCCAAAACTAGAAAATACCCAATAAATTTCGATGTTTTGTAACACCTTTACTTTTGTCATTGATATAAATCTCAAAGAACGTTCACAGCTATAAATTATGCTTCAAATTTTAACTGCTCCAGAGTTGCTTGTACTTCTATGGGTGAATCCATTCCAATTCAGGCAACTGATGCTAACGCCCATTTTGTGAACTTTGATATAGAGGGTCATTTAGCATGGCATAAGTAAGTTGGGGCTTAGAAACGGTTCCTAATGGCTTTATAAAGCCATAATGAAAGGAAAATTGATCTCAACTTTTAAAAACCATATCATTCTGCCTAGTTAAGGTGCGATTCTTATAGCGCATCTGACGCAGAGCACTGCTGCAATGGGATGTTACAGGTTCATTGGTGGTCAATTACATCATTCCTCAACCGATTCTTACAGGTAATACATCATATTAAAGAAAACAAACTTCCAATGAGCTATGAAACGTGAAAATCCGTAAAGTAATAAAAAGTGTTGTAATATGTTTAAATCGGGACGATTATGGAACTGTTTCCCACAGTGCGTCAGCTACGGATGCGCCAGCCGTACTTCAATAGACGCACTACGTCAGCCGTACTGCAATAGACGCACTGCGTCAGCCGTACTGCAATAGACACACTGCATCAGCCGTACTGCAGTAGACGCACTGCGTCAGTCGTATGCGTCAGACGCGGTATAGGAATCGCACCTTTACGGCCGTATTCACAAGTCCGAGTTAACTCGAGGATCAACGATAATCCGCGAGTTATCGAAAAAACCGTATTCACAAGTCCTGATCCGTGGTTTAAACTGCCGTTTCGGTGTTACATTTTGATCCTCCGAAATCGGCGAGTTAACTCGCGAGTTACATTTAACGCATGCGCAGTACCATCTTTTTGGAAAAGCAAAATGGAGGACACATTTCATTCTATGCTCAATTACAGTATTCTTTCGACGACTGGACTGGATCTGTCATTACGGAGCACCTTCTAAATAGCAGCTCATCTCATCATCATAATATTGCTTAAATGGAAAAATTTAAACATATTTTTATTGAAATTCAAAAGAAAAATGAAAATAAAGGTAGCTGCGTAAATCTTAAACAAGCAGCTTAGCGAAAAGATAGATGGCGCCACCTCTGTCCTATAAACCGGAGAGAGCGAACGGTAGAAAACGACCATGGCAGATACAAATTCGTCGTAGAATAAAAATTATTCTGTTGATTTATTACGAATGAAAGAAAATTGACAATGCAAGTTACTTTTCACGACACCAACACACACCCATACTGACAAGTATAAAGATAATCAGATTACATACATCTGTCAAGACATTGTGTACAATTCTTTCTTGCCAAATTTAGGTTTGCATAAAAATTTAATTTGAAATTAAATACCTTTGCATTTCTTTTCCCAAACCCATATTAAAATGCTGTGCGAGTCCTATTTATTCACAATTTGGAATCAATTCTACGGTGAAGTACGTGCTTGATCAGTACGAACTACGAATGCATATTGGGGCGTCGTAACCAATGTAAACAATACCACGTGATCGTGAGGGAGCCAATCACAGCTAGCGTCTCATTTTAATCCCCGGATCACTTAACACGCCGTTTGAGAATACCGTTTTCGATAATCCTCGAGTTAACTCTTACTCGCGGATCAACTGATCCTCGAGTTAACTCGAGACTTGTGAATATGGCCGTTAGTCTCAGGAATAGGCCGATCTTTGTTATAGGGTGAAAGCTTAAATAGGTACTTCTGGAATTAAAGTATGCTTAATTAATTAAAGAATCTAATGTCTAACAGGTTTAAAGTAACATTGTTGATTGGGTAATTTCTGTTGCTTCCAAAATCATAAAAAGTCAAGCCAGCAGTTTTTAGTCCCAAGATAATTTATTACATGAAAAGGGACACAATACAAAATATTTAAAAAACGTAACCAGAAATCATTGTATGGTATATAACGACGGTAGCGCAGATTAACTTCATCCGGAAGAAAAAACCAATCGGTCTCCTATCGCTTGTCTTTCTCAACACACCACACGGTATACAAAAATTTTACGTCAGCTGCCCAAAATGCTATCGCATGGTACATATTGGTACCTTAAAATGTAATTTATCATTGTTTTGATTATGTTTGGAGTTTAACATAACTGGTTTTGCCCAATTAACATTACATCAAATTGGAATTTGTTCTTTGAAACTTTTACTACACAAGTGCCGAAATCGAATTCGAAAAACAAGCTAAGTTATAGAACTGTAAGATATGACTATTATTGAATTGGAAGGACTCGTGAAGCCTTTTTAGATACGATCAGGAAAAGTAGTAATTTTTTATTTTCATTTGCAGCGTCAGAAAAAATTTGTTTCCGAAACATTCCATGTTTACACCTTGATTTAATTTTTTTTTTTTTAGTTGGCTGAACGATCAGTTGGGGTCACTGTAGCTCTGTGCGTTAGCCCACTGCGCTGGCAACCAACCAATAAAAGGCAGCGTAGGTTCGATTCCTTCCCAGGACGTCGCATTGGAGCTACATACCGGGTTATTGGTGACGGCCCTGGAGCAATCTCGAATTTGAAAGATCAAGGATAGCACCTAGTAATTTTTCACCGCGGTCAGAAAACGGGAAAATATTATCTAAAAATATAAAATTGAAACTAACAATGGAAAATCTATTTGTACTAGTTCAAAATATATCATACCACAATCATAAAAAATAATTTTAAAAACAATCTACTAAATATATATGAGCAGAAAAGGCAGATTTAAGCAATTGACACCATTCATTTTCCCTGTAGAAGCATGTTCAATCTTTTTCTTTAACTTTCTGTTAGATGGATGGTTCTGAATTTGTTCTAACAAATCGATTTTCAAGCATTCGTAGGTTCAGTATCATATTAACAATAAATGGAACGTCATCTACCAAAATGGTAGCATTTATCAAAAAGAATACGCTATAAGGGTGAGCTTGCTTTTTTGTGGCATTTATGACTTTCGTATAATAAACGTGCCTGGTGTGAAAGTGCGAGATTGCCAGTCATATTTCTTACCAGTGCAATGCATATTTCTTGTTACTTTTATACTAACTTTTGCTGTGTGTGTAGACCTTTATTTTTTCCTCTTGATCGCTGTGGCAAGAACAGCGGATTCTTCTCTTTTGTACATCGAATGTATTTTTAATCGTAGATTCATTTTGCTTTTTAAACATTTATAGTGTGCCCATAAAAGAATGTCCCAGTTTCAATGATATATTATATCAGTTTAATTTAGACTATTTACAACAAATCATAAATCAAATTTGAAGGTAAACTAACATAGTTTTTCTTACAAATGTTCAATGTGTGCACCTTTAGTTATACGGCACACATCCATCCTAAAGTCCAATTTTTCCCACACTTTGGTTAACAAGTCCGGAGTAATTTAAACTGTCCGAGCACGCGCTGATTGGTAGCAGTCGGTCATGTGACCTGCCGAGAAGTGCGTCGCAGCAGAACTTTAGTAGCTTCCATCGGAACAACATGTATGAGACTTTGCTCTCTAGCGGGACATATTCCCCATTTTAACATATCTATTGTAAATATGTTTTTATACTTGTTCATACGTGTTTGAAATAAAACATAAGAAACAAGTTGGTCCGTCACTCTAACATAACTCTACAGTTCCAAACAGAAGCAATATACTCTTCACTTCTGTATCAAATCTGACAGATCATTAGGTAGCGGCGGAACGTAGACACGATCTTTTATAAATACCCAAAGTAAAAAAATTGCATGGCGTTATGTCAGGTGAACGTGGAGGCCAGCGAAAAAGAGCTCTGTCGTCTCGGCCATTACGACCATCCAACGGTCATGGACTTCGACGTTCAACCACTCTCATACTAAGAGATTCTAATGGGGAGGGGCTCCATCCTGTTGCCAAATAAAAGTTTACAGGTTAACCCTCTACTAATTGGGGAAAGAGCCATTCTTTCAACATATCCAGATAAGCCACCCCTGTGACGGTAAGAATTGGACTTTAGGTTGAATGTGTGCCTTGTAACTAAAGATGCACATATTGAACATTTGTATGAAAAACTAGGTTAGTTTACCTTCAATTTGATTTATGATTTGTAGTAAATAGTCTAAATTAAACTGTTATAATATACCACTGAAACTGGGACATTCTTTTAATGGCACCCTGTATATGGAAAATGTTTTATGTAAATTCCCCTGCGTGGTGATAAAAATCGGCGGGAATTTTAGTATTTTAAGTAATTTATTAGAGTTTAATTTCTTATGCTTGTAAATTCTGAGCACGTTATGCTCAAATTAGTTATTTAAAGTTTTTTCATCGAAATTACTTTCTCAGAGAATAATTCTTTATGAGGAATGAGAAAATAATTACGTTACTAAGAGGTGGAAGCAATAATTACTCGCTTACCTTTAGCCGCTATATAGCTCTTTAAAAATTGACTTCTTCCAATTAGGGATGCGACATCGATGTCGATGTCTTCAAAACATCGAGGTTATATAAAAAACATCGAGGTTATTAAAAAACATCGAGGTTATATAAAAAACATCGATGTAATTACCATAGATGTATTGGAGCCGATATTTTTTTAACATCGATGTTTAATTTTTAAATGAAAAAAATACATTCTAAAAATTAAAAAAATAACTAAGCAGCATAATTTTCATAATCAGTAAACTGAACATACTTTTAGACCAAAGTGGCCAAGGGTGAAGGGTCTGAAAAGTAAGGATGCGAACATCAATGTCGATGTTTTCAAAACATCGATATTTTATAAAAAACATTGATGTATTTACCATAGATTTACTGGAGCCGATGTTTGTTTAACATCGATGTTTTAACATTGTCGATGTTATTACGTTGTCGATGTTTTATTTCTGAAGAAAAAAAGCACCATAGTAAAAATTAAGAAAAATAACCGCGCAACTAAGTATTTGCCTGTGATGGCGACATCTGTACCCATCAGAAAGTGTGGGGATAACTGGTGGGATAGTTAGTGAAAAAAGAAGTCGGCTTAAGGTGAAGAAAGTTAACAAACTTCTTTTTTTACAAACTGTAAATAACAAAAATTGGGGCATATATAATGATTATAGGCCCCAATATTTTTTATTTACAGTAAATAAAAAATAAGTTTGTTATGTTCACCCCCCTCTTAAGTTGATAAATAATTAATAATAACTAACAATAATTATTGTTACGTACCTAGAATAATTATTGTACGTACCTAGTCTATTTCTCCAAAGTCTATAACCACCTGGCTTCGGGACTAAAACTACAGGTGCGGCATAGGGCGACTCGCACTCTTCAAAAAAATCCCTTTCCAACAAGTCATGAATTTGTTTCTTTAACACTTCCTTCTTAGAAGACGGCAATCTGTACCGGGAGGGGGGGGGGGGCAAAAATTTCAAGATTTAGACCTGGTCACACAGAAATTAAATGTTTCAGGAAAAAAAGATTTACCCAGACTTGTAATTGTAAGGGTACTAGTAATAACAGAATGGCTAGACCTGGGTATTAGAACGGAGGTAATAAAAGGACATTCGCTTGATGATCTGAGACACATTTTGGACATTTTTTACAGGAGGGACATCTTGGAGCTAATCTGATTTTGAGCCAAGACAAAGATAAAAAAGATATTTAACGACATTTTCAGAGTCTTACTTAGTCTCGAATAAAAAATGACTGTTGACCTAAGGAGGTCTAGGACAGAGGCAGAAAAGAAAGTTTACCTAAGATCTGCCATTTGTAATCCCAGAGATGTCTGAACTCGGAATAGTTGCGAGTTCGAAACGTGATCCAATCAAAGATCGACATGTACGGGGGGGGGGGGGTTGCACATTAAATCTGTCGTGGCCTCACGTTGGTGTGGCATGGAAGTTAGGAAAGTGGGGTGCCAGCTCAGGTGTTGATCTCGTCATCTGTCTGTGGTTCAAAATTATGAAATATTGTCCTCGGATCTTTCCTTTCGAGATTAATCCCAGACCAGCAGCACGTTGTGTTGCTCTAGTGTGACGTTAATTCAACTAAATATCAACAATATCCTACCTCCTCCTACAATCGGCAATATCATGAGGACGAGATATCACGTCCTCAAGGTATTACCTACTTTTTTTTTGGTGGCTAGATCAATATCTGGTTAGTTTATCTTACCTCTTTACTACCAACAGTATAAAAATGGTTTAAAAATAAGTTTTTTTTCTGATAAACATTATGAAATACTTCAAAGTTCTCAAGTAATATCTTTTTTTAAATGGTGGTATCATAGGGGGGCTGAGCATTTTAGGTACACATATGTGTTACTCGGGTCTCAATTATGCTGAAAACAAAATAATTTTCAAATGATAAGACAGTTCTTAAATCAGAAAAACTATTTCATCACATATTTTAAGAAATTACCAACTAAAAATCATTAACTAAAGGCAAATAAAATTTACTTATTTTCACGAGCACGTTGTGTTGACGCCATTTCTTCTAAATCGCTTTTAAATAATAAACATTCCACAGGAACAATCGATTTATACAGCAAATTATTGGTGTCAATCGAAAGCTTAGGCCCCATTCACATGAGGCGTTTCAACGCGCGTATGGGGAGGCTAGCAAGGTCCCGCCGTTAAATTATGTTTATTTATTCCTTAAACTAGCCACTGCGTGGCTAGCAAATATTCATCTGAGTATAGTGTAAAGTAAATATTAATCTAAGTGTATTGTAAATTCTGGTGTAAAATTTTCCGCATATTTCAAATCCGTTGAAATTTTTACTCTATCTTTAACGGTCTAAGAGATAAAAAAAACTGACTTCAGTTAAAAAATTTATCGTCTGGCTGGAAATTTATTCGTCCGCGCAACATCAAAGCGGAAATGAAAAAATAATAATTTTCTCCGCATACTGCAGATAAAAAAAACGGCATGTTTCCAAACCCTGACTGCAAGGTCACACGGGTAGAAAAAGTTATCCGCGTTTGAAAAAGCGATGGAGAATAAAAGTATTAAATTCATTTAAAAATCTTCTAGATTGAATTTTAAAATTCGCCGCGACCCAAAAATTGCAAATAATTCAGACTACCAGTGTGCCAAATTTCATTGCTGTAAGTGCCATAGAATCGCCAGGATTTTGTGGCCCCAAACAGACAAACAAACACTTCCTTTTATAATATTAGAGATTCAAGTATTTATCTTTGCGACCTTGAAGAGCGGGACCCTGATAGCACAGACGCCTCAATCCTATGATAGGACTTTACGCAAGTCTAACTTGATTGGCTAATCGGATCACATGACCTAGATACGTAGTCATGAGAATTCTTCTGTTGGCGATTTATCACTTCCTTTGTGCTTTCTTCTTTTCTTTTCAGACCCATGGCTATGGGTGGGTAGAGGTGGGAGCCGAAAATTGTATCCTTTTATAAAAAAGTTAATAATTATATAAGTTAGTGTTTTATGTATGCTTTTTGTTACATCAGAATGGTCCTAAGCCAGGGGGTGGATACGACACAATCATCCTAAAGCAAAGGGGACGGCAAAGGGGCGGAAAAATATCAGCTGGTAGTGAGTTCAAAAGTGGTTCTTAGATTATTTATGTAAAATCAACGGAAGCTTGGAAAAATATGAAAAGGGTATGAAAAATTAGGAAAAGTAAATTAGAATGAGAAGGAATTAAATTGGAATTTTTTTTAAATAATTTGGAGGATCTAAAAAATTTTCCGCCTGCTGGGTTCGAACTGGGGTAGACATCCTCCGCTGCCGACGCTAATCTGAATGTGGGTGACTTTAGCCGTTAGGCCATCGTTGCTTTTCGAAAAGAAGCTCTTTAAAGTATAAGTACCCTTTAATATAAGTTTGCAAGAAATACTACTAACAACAACCATACAACATATATATGAAAATGAGGAGCAAATCAGAGTCAACTTGTCGGACACTTACGCTGTACGCTGAGGCGATAGTGTAAGTATTGTATTTCTACGAAACAACGCGCATATTCAAAATCAAATGGTTACTGCAACAATCAGATTGGCGAGATATCCAAGTGAAGCCAAGCCCGTGAAACTAGCCAATCAAATTGGACTTGCGTAAAGTACTATCATAGGATTGAGACGCTTCTCCTGATAGCCTCATCAACGAGCGATTTACGCGCCTTATATGGACGAGGCCTTAGACGTCCCACGCACGTGTACCCGAGTTCTTAAGTACCAATTCTTTTCAGAAAGATTTTTCAGGCGAAAGAGTCGAGGTCTACGTATGTGGACCTAGGTAGCGAAGAGGCTAATGACAGGAAACGACAAAACCTTCATGAACAAGATAATTTGTCCGTCGAGAACTGGATCTGATCAGTTTCGCTGAAGACGAGGTACCTCGACGAGATAAAACCCCAGGAGGATCAAGTTCTACATGCAAGTTTTGAATGTTTATACTCCTGTTCAAAGTCAACATGAATTCCTTTTCGTAGAATAGAAGTAAAAATCCATCTTGTTTGTTTCGAGATCCAAGCGAGCCCATTATTCATGACCGAATAACATGGAACGACGGGGAAAATCAATCATAAAAAGTTTGAAGCCATAAACCAGAAACTTTTCAGACTCAAGCCTGCGAGTGATGATAAAAAGGAGTTCATTCTTCGTTGAGGTAAACTGAGAAGGAGGAAACTTCGGCTGACATGTTTTTTATTCTGTTTAATTCCGATACGACGAAAGTGAAACCGTACTGGCATGCTCGTGCTCATGGCACATGCGCTGTAACCTCTCAGCTATGTACCGCTCACGACATGTGTAAAATTCCGAAGTACCCGCTTTCGCTACGTAGCGGAAATAAAACAGTGAAATAAAAATATATTTCATTGAAGCTCAGGTAGGGGTAGTTGGGAACAAAAGAATAAAAATATCTATAAAGGAAATAATTTTCCGTTCCTTCTTTTTTAAAAAGAAAACGAGCCCCAAATTGTTACTTTAATGTTTTCGCTAAGTGATTTCTTTTAGATACATTTTTAATCTATGCAGAATCTGGTACTTTGCATGAATCTAATTTTCGATGAAAGGAAATAGATCTTAGTTTTGTTTGATCTTTTCCCTTTTTAAGAATACTCCAATTTTTATGGAGCTAAAAGAATTATTACGATGCAAGAAAATGCAGAATCAAATTTAAAATCCATTATAAAATAAATGGATCTAATGAAATCAAATCTATATATTGAGTCAACTCTCCATAAGAGTCGTAGGAACAACAATGAGACCTGGTACATCTGTGAAGTGTTAGACGATTTTTCCCCCGAGTTACAAACTCATTAATTATTCATTTGTTAAGAAATACACACCTGCCGATATATAGCTGCCGAAAAGCAAATAGCTGTAAAATTGATGATTGAAATTTCTAAATAATATACTTTTAGTTCGTATTTTCAATACGTAATTTATACAGAACAAGTCACCGTGCATCTCAGAACCAGTGCTACAAACGGAGGGATAAGTATAAAGTTATGCACTTTTTATTTCAGAATATACACTATCCTACAGTAATGGACCGTACACCAGCGGATTTGCGTATAATCATACTGTATTTTCGACTGAGGTCCCGTGGTATGGTCTGAGACCTTTGCATGTTGTTCCTAGTTAATTGAACGCCGACGCATACACGAACATCTTGAGCAATCAGGTTCTTCCTACGCAATTGTATGGAATGGAAGAATGTTACTAGGATCACAACGCTCCACGTCATGTCGCAGACTCTGTCGAACAGTGGTATCAAGATATGGATGTAAAACGTCTTCCCATTCCTCCAAAGAGTCCCGAACTAAACCCCATAGAACATTTGTGGGACGCGTTAGAGCGACGCTCACGGATCAGGGAACCACGTCCGAAATCTACAGCTGAGCTGGCGACATTCTTGTAGCAGGCATGGACACAAATACACATACGTAGCTGTGTATTAAAACCTTGTTGAAAGTATGCCCAGAAGGATTGCTAGTGTAATTGCAGCACGTGGGGGACCATCCCACTATTAAAGCATGTATTATTTCCCTTATACGAGGACATGTCAATAAGTAACGCACATAATGTAAAAAATAATAATAATAAAGCAATTAATGACAGTATGAAACATGAAATGCAAGTATTGCCCATTTATTACTTTTCTACATAATTTCCATGCATGTGTCTCAACGATATATTAATTTGTAAAACCCGGTTCATAGAACTCCGTCGAACTAGAGAAGAGCCACCTTCGCACGGCCCCCGTTTGAGTGCGTCGTGAGAGTCAAGCTTCTTACCGCCAAGGAACTTCTTCATGGGTCCAAACAGATGGAAATCGAAGGGTACCAGGTCCGGGCTGTATGGAGGGTGTTCCAAAACTTCCCAACCGTATATCGATGGATGTTTCCACATCATGCTCGCAGGATTTTGACTCCGGTGTCATGTGTAAAACTTAGGTTTCATCTTCCGTGGCAATACTCGCCAAAATACTCATTATCTTCCTAGTGGTACCACTGGAAATGTGACAGACTGCAAGCCATTCTGCATCCATTGTGCTGTTCCGACTGTTGTATTGGTACACAGCGAGAACAAACTTTCCTGTACCCTAGCTTCTCATGAATAATCTACCAGGCAGATTCATAAGACATGTTGCAACGCTCTTTTATTTCATTCAACGTAGTTCGACGGTTCTCTTGTATGTCGATTTCATCAACAATTGAACAGGTGAACAGGTTAAAGAAGACACTAGGCGTCCCAGATCGGACTTCATCGACCAAACTCGTTCGCCCATCTTGAAACATTTTACACCATCTTCCCACATTGGTACGGTCAATACAGTCTTTTCCGCAAACTTCCACCATCTCCGATAGATCTCTCCAACTTTCTTTCCTTTTGCAAAAAGAAATCTTACCACAGTTGACGATGTAATCCCTAACGCCATTTTACCGATGACTGGCAATGGTACGTGTATGTGGAATCACGAGATCTTGCATTGTGCCCAGTCAGCACCTTCTAGTTCCCTTTTTACTAAATAATTTCATTTTGACTAATCATTTTCCTACATAAAAATTGACATGTGCATTACTTATTGACACACCCTCGTACCATCACATCTTGCTGTCCGGTTCATTATTGTAGGGCAGTGTATGTTCCATTCTTGTGTTTTTGTGAATGTTTTCTCTAGGTTCAAGCGCACAAAAATCAAAGATTCCGACAGACAGATGCTGCAGAACTTTTCAGCTTTAACTACGAGTGCGAACAATACGAGAGAATGGAGTATACTGTACCGTATTGTACGAACTGATCCTTTTCTCAAGTGGGGGTTTAATCGGTCTGCTTTTCCCCAATGTGAGTCAAGCCAAGACTGAAAACACCACCTGAAACTGTGAAAATGCCAGGGAGCGAGTTTCAAAGGTTCCGTTGATACCTTAATCTATGCTTGGAATGGAGATGCGAAAAACATTTTCGGTATGCGTAAGAAAGTGGTCAAGAGAAAGTTTTTCTCCTCAGCTGCCTGGCGTTCCTTTTCGGTCCGCCCCTTTCCTCCCCCTTGTGCCTGGGAATTGAATTCAGAGATGCGATAAACCGTTCTGTGGGGTTTCAGGAACGATTTTCCCATCGACAAAGCTGGAGTTAGAGGGTTTTGCATCTGTGTGGGGGTGTCTTCAGTTCTGTTGAGGACCTTCAACACCTCTTGCAAGTGCTCGGAATTCGCCCCCCCCCCTTCCCGTTCGCAGCTGCGGTTCTGCGGATGCAAGAGAACGGGGATCTGAGAACTTTTGGACAGACTGATTCTGAATTCGAAGATAGAGAGACGTGTCTGTTTTGTGGAGTGCTATGGCTCTTGGCTCCAGGAAGGTTTCGATGTCGATGGCTGTGCTCAAAATAGTCGTAAATTTGTAAAGATTAAATTACTTAAATAAATAGTTTAATTTTAAAACAGCTGCCCTTCTAATTATTATATGACGGTACAATACCCTTTACTCACTCAACGAAGTGGATCAAATGCTGAAGCCCAAATTAACCCATTAAAGACGACTTTAAAAGTTTAAAAAATTAACTTTTTATCTTATAATTTGTTTATTTAGTTCAATTAAAGTATAGATTAAATTTTTCAGATTTTTTTTTCCAAATTATTTTTATGATTTTTTAACTGGCAAGATTTTTGACCAATCGTCTGCAGTGTGCACATAAATGTAAAAGTATTATAAATTCTACACATTTATAGAAAGACCCAAATAACTCTTAAAAAGAACAATGAAAAATTTATATAACCCATTAAAACACAAAAAATATGAAGGAATATTGACCAGTTGTGGTTCCACATAGGTGGAGCCACCTTCTTCAGACACCAATTTCATTGGCGTTGTATTTTTCCCATATTATTACTATTAGTATTTAAAGAAGAAATTAAAATGAACAGTTTATCCAAGTATATATATAATCTAAAAAGCAATTCCATATTTATATTTAATAAATGTTGTATAAAGCAATCCCGTTTTGTTAGAACGAGCATCTCCCCTAAAGTTCAAGCATTTGCTGCATTCCTGGTTTAGACTAGGTTGCGAGATAAGTCTTGTGACACTCGGGATGTAAAGGAACCTGACATTTCCGGAATCTATAGACTAACCTTCCACCACATTTTTTGCATTGACCAAACTTTTGGTCTGACTTGTAAGGCCAATGAGATCCCGTCTATCATATCTTTGTTGATCGGATGCATTCTTCTGCAGCACTGAAGATCTTCCTGGGGCCGATGGGGGGGGGGTGTTCCAAATCTTCCCACTACTTCTTACAATATATTTTTTTGAGATGGGTAAAATAGGGATTGTGTCAAAATGTGGTCTATCAGTTCATCGGTAAGGAAAACGATGCAGACTCTGCAATGGGAATTTTTCACTTTCGTGACACAAATTCATGGCAGTTGATTTGTCCATGGGAGCAAAATTCTAAATTTTTGTACCAGTTTCGTTTTTTTTTCTTTGGTTTTTTAGGTCTTCTAATTTCGGATTTTATTCCTTTTGGCCTCTTTCGGGTAACAGAAGTGCTTGGTAACGATGTATCATCTGCATCGCTCTTTTCATGGTCTAATTGACGACTTATTTCACATGTGGTGGAGAGTATTCTCCGTGGCAAGGCGATCGAGATCTCTTTGCACCTCGTCATCACTTGTGTCCGAATCTTTGTCAGTCTCTGCATCATTGTCTTCTCTCTCAATAGGGGGCTTTATAACCACATTATTAAATTTGGCAGTTTTATGGCCACTATCTGACTCAGAATCACTGTCGAGAGCAAAGAATACAGCTAAAGCTTCCTTTAGTGTGAGACTGAAAAAAAAAAGGGGGGGGGGATAATTATTTTGTTTAAAAAAATTAAATGTTCAACAAAAATATTTTATTTTTAGACCGTAAGTAAATTTTAACCCTGTTTAAGCTTTTAAATTAAAATAAATAATCAAATCGGTATTGGAACCTCCAAAGTAATAACTAACTACCGATAGTACCGAACTTCACACATCCAACGATTGGCAAGATTATTTGCCAATCAACAATATGTCTACGTAACGTCTATAAAATAAGTTTATTTTTTTATTTTTTAGTGTATTAATATAACAATGGACTTATGTCATCACAATAAAGCACAAAAAATAATAGAAAAAAAAACAGTTATAAAAGTAATTTTATTTGCCTCTTTAGCGATGATGGACGAGACATTATTCGCGGTCGCAAGAAATTCTAGCTTTGAACCACATTTTCACCGACTTAGCTATCTGGAAAATACACAACCAGTGCGGCATTTTGATTGGTTGATTCTTAGAAAGAAAAAAAAAACACTGAGTAAAACCATTTCCGCCATATATTGGCAAAGAAAAAAAAATTAAAATGTCGAATGGCAAATTTTCTTACCAACCGCCGTTAATGGGTTAATGCTGAAGCCTGACACCTCCGAAGACGAAAGCAGCCAGAACGTTTCCGGTCAATTGCGTCACATAACCCCCGCTGACGAAGATTTAAGAGACATGTCTTGGGGTAGACTTAATATTTAATCCTAATTAACACGCGCGCATTAGATTGAATTTATAAGAAAATTATACTACACTTAATTTGGGAAACTGTGACTTCTTAAAACAAACAAGACTGATACAATCTTTGATCTAATTCGGCTTTTGAGACATTTCTGAGGAACTTGGAATCAGACCTCTCAAGAAGAACACTGATAAAGTTTTTTTTACCAAACGACTTTTTTATGGAACTTTGATGAACTCCTTACAATACTTTTAGAAAGAACAGTGAATGAAACTTCTAAAGAATATTTATGTGACTTTTTTAAGCTTTTGTAGCCTCAAAACGAAAATAAACTTTAGCGTATCACTATTTTTAGACGTCATACTTTTTTACCAAATACACATTTCGTCCTTTCGTTGTCATTTCCAAAAATACATTTTTATTGAAATTGTAAAAAGCTATCTAGTTAACTAAATAAGGAATCAAGATCATTAGCTCTCGAATTCATGACTGAAAACATCAGCTTTTACTTTATCGAACACTCCACAAAAGAGCCGAAATGGCGACAGCTTACGAAGTACTCGCACAAGAAGCTGCGTCCTGTAAAGAATGACACTGATACAGTTGGACAAAGAATTCTTTGATTTGATCAATAAGGCAGACGATTTTGAAGGTCAGGTAGTTGGGGAAGAATCTGGGTCAATTTTCGTTCGCTTCATGCACTTTTTCAAATAGGAATTCATCCAACACAAAATGGCGGTATTTTATTCTAATTTTATACTTTTAAATATTTTCACATTTTAAGATTTGTCTTTAAACTTTTCTTAACGTATTATTGCTAAATGCTATTACAATTCGCAGATTTTGATGAAGCAAGAACAAACAATAATCATTTCATTATTGAACTACTCATTTTTAAAATTTCATTTTTTTAAGGGGGACCTAGCACCTTAAAAATTATTTTCTTACTGACAACACTTTGAGACAAACTTTTTGCAGTTTCGTATGCCAGAGAATTATACATAAAAATTTAAACTATCAATTTTCTTCAAAATGAGTTAAAAAATTTTAAATTAAAAAAAGTTGAAAATTTTAAGAATTTTTAAAGTATATCTTCTTTTTTTATTTTTAAGATATAAGCTTGAATTTTTTTATAATATTCCCTGAACAATAATCTAAATTTACTTTTATGGAATTAAAGATACATTGAATAGATCTTGAGCTAAAATATAAAACCTGAAACGCTATGTAAAATATCACGAAAAACATCACTTTACATTTATATTTAAAAGAAATTCTAGTCATAACAACTAAAAATGCATACCTGTATTTTATAGTAAGATTCTATATATCATGTAAAAAAAATTTGAAGTCAATTGATTGGAAATTAAAAAAGAATCTGCACTTACAATTATAAGATATATACAAAAAAATGAAGTAGGAGAAAAAGCAGTTTGAAGTTTTAAAATTAAAATTATGCTATAAAATTATCAATAGAAATTATTCAAATTTTTACTATAGCTACTTTCTACATATAAGTGAAGTTTAAAATGTCCCTGGACCATAGTGATCATTTCATTTTTTAAGAGCCAATTTCTTTCGAGCACGTTGAAATATGGCATTTAAATGGTTCGTTCGATGATAATTCCTTCGAGCATCAATTATTTGTCCAAGTTTTAAGGTATCAGATCCTAACGTAATCACAACAGCTTTCTGAATCTGTTGAATAGTTGAAAGTAACCCTATATTATACTCACAAACTTCCGATGTGGCCATTTCGACAAGATTTTTTGGCACAAAATTATCCTTTGGACACTTGACATGCTGTGTAGACATTAATTTGCATTTTGCATCATGTACCTTGAACATCTTTCTAAAAGTTCTATTGGAAAAATCTTTGCCAAATGTTCCTCTTTAATTGGTGTCCCAACTTCCAATTTATGAGAACTTGGTGGCAAATGTCTGGATTTTGCAGACTTTTAAAAGCACCATGGATTGGAACCCTCTGGACACATGAAGTGCTGAGGTTTCTTGTCTGTTGATATGTTATGGTAAAGAGTAGTATATATGGCAGTTTGGATGGCATTATTATCAGATTTATTTGCTAATATTACATTTTAATACTAACGAGTAAATTTTTTTCGCTTTTGCTGCATCTCTCAATTGTGTCCCCAAACGTTTACCAATGTGGTTGACACATTCCACTTTTTTATAGTGATATCCCGACCATACACACCAGACAAATTATTAAATGTTTTGACATCTCCATCCGAAAGTAAAGTTGTATATCGAGGGAGGGGAGAGAGAACCTTACCTATATAATCATAGCTCTGTCGTTTATGTTTAGGCATAATTAATAATAACGTATAAACCGAATAAGAAAACAACAGATAACAAATATCAAACAGAAAAACAAAACTAAATCCTTCTTTTTTGATAAAAATAGACAATGATATCAGTATCAGTTACAAATAAAAGTTTATCTTCTTCTAAGCTATTTCATTTAATTAATAGAAAATAACTTTCGAGGTAATGCGGTTAGTTCAGTCAGATCGGTTTTTTAGTTAGTTTTGGTTTGGAAGCACTGTGATTGCACTGACAAAAATCCTTATAACTTTAAAAAAAATACAAGAATCAGTCTGATTTTCTAGGACAATATTTTACACAATATAAGGCAACCTTTTAAGCAAAATAATTTTTTTTTTGTATTTTTGTCATTTTTAGGGTGCTAGGTCCCATTGAATTTACGATTAATAAAATGAATTTAATTTTACAAATCAGAGTACTTCATTATTAGAAGTTAATTTTTGTAAAGAATAGACGTAACATATATATAACGATATAGAATGTTGCTAACGATAAAGAATGTATTTATATAATGCCCGAGATAAAAAGTTCTTTGAAATGCGTAATGAGCTGTAAGATATACTTTAAATATATGAAGTTTGTTTTACATAATAAAATATTTTAACTATAATGAGGTAGAAAAAAAAGACTCAATCTGATTAGTCAGATACAGCAAAAACATTCATTCTTTAAATGCTCTTTAAAGTAACAAAAACAACTATAGATAAGATATGAAATTGAAACAAAATAAATGTATATTAATTGTACATTAAAAAAAATCGTGGGTATCAGATAGTTAGCGTTATTTTTTTTAATCTTGATAATACATTTTAGAGTTTAGAAATCGTATATTTAATTTTAAAACATACAAAAAGCACTTAGTAGCAAATGTCTTTTCTCGCATTTTACAGATCATACATAGTTTGTTCTTTAAAAAAATATTTTACTACAGAAAAACAGCAAATAAATAAATAATTTATTTAAAGCTTAAAAATTTTCCAGTTGAATAAACACATTCTCTTTTCCGATTAGCTTAAAAAATGTACTGAAAAGACTACCTCTTTTTTATGGAAAATAAAACCTTTAAAAGTGTACTTAAGACCAAGTACACATTAAACGAATATTATTCTGCCAAACAATTCAATAAATCCTACGATTTGGCAAGAAGTTCATATAACAGCAAATGGGAATGAATTTTAATCACACGGATTAGGTACAGACGTCATATGACACTATACTTCCAAACATTGGAAAGCAGCCAATAGCTCTGAAACCTTTCAAACTGAGGCACAACAGACATAACAAATGATGCATTCGTTTTCATGGATACTCCAAACAGATAATCTTTGTAGAGCCAGATAAATGTGACATAAAAAAACAAGTAGCCTTTTAACCGTAGTTGCATGAACATTTTTTGTGAGACCTTTTTATAGGCGTTTTCTTTTCGGGGAAACTAAAAATACTTTGGCATTGTTTATCATGTAATTATTACCCGATCCATAAAGTTCTCTGTAAATACTGGCCTGGGGAGTGCCACCAGCAGTACATTCGATTAATCATATCGTATTCGCCACAATAACCTTTTCTATGTTCATTAATTCTAAGAACCTAAATCTGTCGTTTTGATTGTACTCTTCACTTGACGAGCATCAATTGCTCGATCGGTTGTTATTATAACCTGCTAGCTGAAAAACCCGGCGTTGCTCGTATTTCAAATATAACCGCGGCATTCCCCTGTGTTAACTCAAATACACAAACCCTGTAGAACGTGTTTCTTTGTCCATGTTGATTTATCGCAGGAAAACCTACCTACTACCACAGTGTTGAACATGAATATTTTGGCGAAATTCGAAAATTATTGGGGCAATTTATTATTGGTTGAGATAGTTTAACAGAGGGGACACAGATAAAAATCGTCTTTGAAAAGGGAGCATTGTTGTACAGTGTAATCGCTCACAGAACGTTTTGTATCATTCTTTGTGCTGCTAGTGTTGAGTCATTCATTCCAGGCAGCATGGGTGAATGTTCTGTTGCTTTCCCTCCAATTTGTATATATATATATACAAATTGGAGGGAATTTCAGAACTAACCAATAGGATTCATGCATATTGAACTGACGTACGAGAAAGCAACAGAACATTCACCCATGCTGCCTGAAATGAATGACTCAACACTAGCAGCACAAAGAATGATACAAAACGTTCTGTGAGCGATTACACTGTACAACAATGCTCCCTTTTCAAAGACGATTACGAATATATATATATATATATATATATATATATATATATATATATATATATATATATATATGTTGTGATTTCCATAAAATCTCTCTTTCTTTTTTGCAATCCACATTTGTGTCTTTCCTTTCCTCGGAAGGGATCGTACTTAAAAAGCATGATGTAGCGCAGCATGACTCAAATAACTAATCATCGGTCCGTTCCATATGCATGAATCCTATTGGTTAGTTCTGAAATCCCCTCCAATTTATATATATATATATATATATATATATTTAAAAAGCATGATGTATCGCAACATGACTCAAATAACTAATCATCGGGGGGATTTTGATATTTAATGAGACAGAAATTTACATACAAGTCCCAAGACACCACAAAAGAAGCAATTGCAAGGTAAACATATTAATCTCGAGGGGGGGGGGTTAACGAAGCCAGACATGTTCATTGTTCGAGTGCAAGGTTTAGAGAGAGAGAGAGAGAGAGAGAGAGAGAGACTGATATATTTCTACCAATCACAAATCTCCATAACTCCGATAGGTGGCGTTAGGAGTGATGTTAGGTTAGGGGAGTGTTAAAATGAGTTAAAAAAATACTTCTGAAACTGTCTTGAATCTTCATAACGTTTCATTCATTTAACCCTGGAGGGGGTTTACACGCATGCATTTTTACTTCCAGCAACTTTCAAACTTCCCTGCATGACTTCCAACCAAATTTGACCCTAACCAATATATTCTTTCCTACGATTCATCCAATCCATGTGGTTAGTCCTTATGTGTGTGATAAAAAGGAACTACCCGAAAATATCGTGAAGAACAAAGGATTGACCTATAAGACAAACATAATGTTATAACCTCTTCGTTTTATTTTAATTTAATTTAGTCCTTATGCTTCTTTAAACCCCAAATATTTCCTAACAATAAAGCTTACCTGGCTGCTTAAACTTAAATTCCTAGGTTAGTATTTTATTAACGTCGCACTGGAGCAACACAACGGGCTATTGGCGACAGTCGGGGAACAAACCAAAAGGGAAAAATTCTAGGACAGTACCACGCAAGTTTGAGCCACGGTCATATGACGAGGTCACCTGAGCTGGCAACCCCCTCTCCAAACTTCCACACCACGCCAACGTGAGCACATTTGAAGCCATGGCAGATTTAACACAGGCGCCTCAATCCCATGATAGTACTTTACGCAAGTCCAACTTGATTGGCTAATCGGATCACATGACCTAGAAACGTATGTCATCAAGGTTTATAGTTGTTGGCGATTTATCTCTTCCTTTCTGCTTTCTTCTTTTCTTTTCAGATCCATGGCTATGGGTGGGTAGAGGTGGGAGCCGAAAATTGTATCCTTTTATTATATAAGTTAATAATTATATAAGTTAGTGTTTTATGTATGCTTTTTGTTACATCAGAATGGTCCTAAGCCAGCGGTGGATACGACACAATCATCCTAAAGCAAAGGGGACGGCAGAGGTGCGGAAAAATATCAGCTGGTAGTGAGTTCAGGAGTGGTTCTTAGATTATTTATGTAAAATCAACGGAAGCTTGGAAAAATATAACAAGGGTATTAAAAATTAGGAAAAGTAAATTAGAATAAAAAGGAATTAAATTGGAATATTTTTTAAATAATTTGGAGGATCTAAAAATTTTTCCGCCAACTGGGTTCGAACTCGGGAAGTCATCCTCCGCTGCCGAAGCTGATGTGAGAGTAGGTGACTTCAGCCATTAGGCCATCGTTGCTAAACTGAAAGAAGCTCTTTAAAGTACAAGTACCCTTAATATAAAATTTGGCAAGAAATACCAATAACAACAACCATACAACATAAATATGAGGAGCAAATCAGAGTCAACTTGTCGGACACTTACGCTGTACGCTGAGGCGCTAGTGTATGTATTGTATTTCTACGAAACAACGTGCATATTCAAAATCAAATGGTTACTGCAACAATCAGATTGGCGAGATATCCAAGTGAAGCCAAGCCCGTGAAACTAGTCAATCAAGTTGGACTTGCGTAAAGTACTATCATGGGATTGAGCCGCTTCTAGATTTAACTTGCACCAGCCCCGCCCTCACGTACGTGATGGTCTCTGGTTGGGCCTAGTGTCGAATTCGCAACCCTTTGGTTACTAATCCGTTGCTCTTCCAACTGGGCTAACGTTGCCCGAAAAGTCTTGGAAGAATCAATTCGTTCAATTTTTTCTACTATTATTAAAGTACGTTTTTGTCTGTTTCTTTGTTTGTTATGTGTACTTTCCGGACTAATCTATGGCACTTACAATAATCGGATTTGGCACATTGGTAGTCTGATTTCATTGCAATTTTTGTACGAAGCCCGAACTTTAAAATTCAATCTCGAACATTTTAAAATTAATTTAAGGGGGTCCGAGACACATCGAAATTTTTTTTTTATTAATTAATTTAGAATTTTGAAATTTTTTGTACTGATTACCCATCTAACTAATAAGCGAAAACACAACACAAAGTTTTTCCAAAAGTTTTTTAAAAATTTTAAATTCAAACTTTTTGAAAAAAAGAGGGGTCATTTTAAAATGCTACAACTCAAAATATTCTTGATCAATTTTCAAAATTCTTGCAGTAAATTATTCACAAATTTATAAACTTTAATTTCGATTCATCAATTTAAAAAATATTAATTTAACAAAAAATCAAAAATATTTGAATGAAAATCTTTGAAAATTTTAAGGTATTTTTTTTTGAAAAAGTCATATTTTTAAAAGTAAATATTTGTTTCAAATTTGCTGAATCAAAATTAAAGTATAATGTTTGTAAAAGATATATTCCAAATTTCAACCCTTAAACTTTATCGGTTTTCGACTTATAGCAATTTGAATACAGGAAATCTTGAAAAAATGTATCATGGAGAAAAATACATTTAAAGTTTTAAAGACAGATCTTGTTGCCATGACAACAACTGTCAAGAGTGTTAGATTTTCCAAACAACGCACCACAAAAATTATTATATCTCTAGTTCTAATTAAGATAGAAACATGATTCAAGCGTCCTTTTAAGCAGAAAAACACAGAGAATTTTTTTAAATAAAAATAAAAAAATTCGAAAAATTGACGATTTTTGTGTCCCGGACCCCCTTAATGGAATATAATTATCAATGTTTTCCTTAGAATGACAACACCATAAAGAAATGACAGATTCTAAATATAGTTTTTCCGTTTCATTTTGCATAGGAACGATTTCAGCTGAAGAAAAAAATAAATAAAAAGTTTCAACTGGAGTAAAGTAGATTCTGTTTTTTCTACCTCCAAGATTGTTAAAGATAGAGTAAAAATTTCAAAGGATTTGAAATCTGCGGAACATTTTACACCAGATTGATACCTTTTACGTTTGATTTTCTTTTAATAAATAATTTTTAATTAAATATTAAAATTTTCGCTAGAGATTGTGACGTAACGCCGATTGGATCTCTTCGCAATTCGAATTTGGTCGCATTTGACAACGCCCTGTTATCCAATAGGCTTCGTAGCAATCACCGGGGGTTAGCGAGCAGTGGTCACACCAGACCCCACGAAAAGACAGGCAACGCCGTGCTATCCACGCAGTGGTTAGATTTTACTGTATTCAAAAAATGTTCCTTTCATAAAGAAAGTATTCTGATAAAAGAAACTTATAGCTGTATTCACATGTCTCGAGTTAATCCGTGGATCAGGTGATCCGCGTGTCTGGATTAAATCACGGTTTAGCCAAGAACCGTATTCACAAACCACGAGTTAAGTCCTTCACCGATTAAAACGATAGTCTCGCTGTGCTTGACTACTACCGACTCCTCTCGATCACATGATATTGTTTACATTTCTTACGACGCCCGAGTTGGTATTCATACTGGACTAATACTTCTCCATCAAAATTGATCCAAATTGTGATTTAATAAAAATGGATAGGGGAAAATTTTAATGACACATTTTAATTCGAGTTTGAAAATAGAGAAATGCAATGGTATTTAATTGCAGATTAGATTTTTAGGGAAATTTAGTTCAGCTAAAGAGAATTATACACAATCCTCTTGACAAATCAATGTAATCAGATTTTTTTTGCACCCATCTGTATTAAGTATATTGCATAAGTTATCATTGGTGTGCACACATGCGTTAACCTTCAATCGAGTATTAGGCCCGGTGCATACATCCGGTTTTTCAACGTGCGGCGTTGCTGCGGCACCGAAGCCCAACTATGCACACATAACCGTGAATTGACGGAAGTACTCATTCCGCGCCATTTGCAATAAATATTCTGACGAAGAAAGCGTGTTTATTTCGCTTACTTGGTGTACAAAAAGTATATTTTGAATAAAATAAACGTTACTGGATACAACCATTTAATAATTATTGTTTATATTCCATTTATTTATGAAAACAAGGTACTTCAGACCGGAGAAGCGTGTGCGGGAACTGCGGTACAAATTGCACGCAAGTTGGACGTGCGTCCCCGCAGGGGCGCCGGAGGCATGTGTGCACTACTTCATTGGATCTAATCAAGGCTGTAGTGGAGGGTATACGACGGTATACGCCGTATACCCTCTGGTTTTTCCAGTAAATTCCGTATACCCTCTGCTTTTTATTAAAAACTACGAACACCGCTTTGTTTTTCCTAGTAAACATCGCGTGAAACATCACGTGAAACGCAGATAGCTGTAGAAGCAAAAGAAAAGTTTCTATTTCAATATATCACCTTGGTACATAATTCCAAAATCGTACCCATTAATCAAAAGCAATTCATTCAAAGTAGTGTCGATGGAAGGAAATTCAGACTTTGTTGTGATGTTAATGAAGAAAATTGTCAACTTTGGAAGGATATATCCATGCTTGATCCAGAAAATATAAATACAGGGGATATTCGCCGTAGAGAAAAGGAGGTAAAAAGGATCTCTCGACGTTTTGGTATAGATGAAATGTGCACTATTCAGGGTTTGAAAGACCAATGAAAACGCTCAAGTTGATCCAGAAAAATTAAAGCCTCTTTTAAGAAAAATTGAAATATTACCATGTTTCACGGCCGTTTGCGAGGGCGGGTTTAGTCTAATGAATACCTACCCGGTCCTTAGAAAGGATTTCCTACATATATATACACATGTATGTGTGTAACTGTCCCCCCCCCTGTGGAAACTGTAAGTAGTAATTACATGTTTCGCATCCCCATGGAAAAAATTATGCGGGTATCAGAGTGTACCATCAGAGGGTATTATACCATGTGCCCCTGCCTATACTAGTGCAGGGGCCCCCATGGTATACCCTCTGATTTATTTACGACTTCAGAACTGGATCTAATGTATCTCAAGCCGCACTTGCGTTGCGGCAGCGGCGCCGCACGTTGAAAACCCGGATGTGTGCAGCGGTACTTAAATGGAAGGTTTCGGAGGATTAAAATTTAACACCGAAACGACTGTTCAAATTTCGGATCGGGCAATGTGAATACGGTTTCGTCGATAATAGGAATATAATTGTTGATTGGCGGTTTAACTCGGAATAGTTAAGAATACTGAAGTCAATAGAACCTTTTAAACCACTACATTAATCTTCAAATTTTAGTTTTTATAGTTAAGGCTTACAGAATTAAAAAATACAGATGTGAAAGAAAAGAAGTTGTACGTTAAAATCCAGAAACCTGAAATTGAGTTACGAAATTGAAAGTAACAATTCTGACAGGTTAGATAATTTATAGCAATAATACCATTTTAAGATTAATTTTTCTGCGAGAACCTACGAAAGAAAAGTTCGAAGGTAGTATTTAGCATTCATCATTCCTTCGAGAACACGTGTTCGAGAAATGTTCTTCGTAACAATTATTATTTTTGATTCAAAGAATGAGAAGCGGGGGACACGGGTAATCGTTTCACCTGCCGAGTACATTATTTTCACTGATGATTATAATTAATTGCGTCTCTTGAGATTTTTTCATTTTAAAACGGAAGAAAAAAAACGGACCATCTTCATTCAAGGAATATCTGCCGTGATTGGATGCTAATGCATTCCTTGAAAATTTTCTGATTATATGCATTTTGTTGCCTTGTTTTTTAATCGAGAATGATAGTTTGCTTTCTAAAATATGAATTTTCGAAGGCTTATTTAAGGAGCCATCCATCATCAAATGGCAGAAAAAATTAAATTTCGCGATAAAAATACGATTTTCGTTTGATTTTCGCTTAATTATAAAGCGCTTTAGTGTTAAACTAGTAGGCCAGCACGGCGTTGCCCGTGAGAGTTCTCTTCGTGTCCTTAATGATACTTTAAATATTAAAAAGAACAATAATATTAATAATGAGTCTCACTTTCACCCAACATGACCCGGGCATGCCGCAAATTCGCATAAAATTTGGACTACCTGAGGTATCGATCTGGTGTTTTTCGCATATTTCGAATCGATTGAAAGTTTTACTCTATATTTAACGATCGCGAAGATAGAAACTTGGACTATAGAATAAAAAAGATATAATCACCAGTCAAAATTTTTTGTTTGTCTTGTTTCGCTTCGCTAGAATCGTTTGTTCTCAGGAAATGAAAGAAAAAAATAAATTTAAAATTTATGTGACCTCTTCACACTGTTGCCATTCTAAAAAAACCATTTAATAAATAAATCCCAATAAATAAATTAAAAAATGTTCTGGATTAAATTTTTTAATTCGGGCATCGCACAAAATTCCCATAAAATTAGTACTACCTGTATGCCAAATTTCATTACTGCAACTACTATAAATTCGTCTGGCACCACACGCAAGTAGACACTTCTTTTTATAATAGTAGGTAAGGATGTTATTATTTAAGCTTTCGATACATCTTTGGGAATATACACTCAAAGAAAAATAGGTTGCAGCTGGAAGGAGTAGACCGGTATAAAAGAAATTTGATGGAATGGTACATCTACTGTGGAGATGCAAATTATCAAATTTTCAGAATCGTTTGAGCATGTGCCACGCACATGAAGCTGTCAAACATGCTGCCTACCGGGGCATTAAAGGACATCCAGTACCGCAGCAAATTCATTTCGACTCATGCTGTTGTGTTGGTTACATTGTTTCTCATTGCGTTATGCCTCGGAAAAAAGTTCTCGAGCAATATAAGCAAATGAGAGAGTTTGACAGAAGCCGAGTCGTTGGCCTCCGAGAAGGTGGATGGTCTTATCGACGGATTGCACAACGTATTGGTTGTAGTGATGTTACTGTTGCACGCTGTTGGCAGCGGAGGATACAACAAGGTTAATGCCAATGTCAACCAGGCTCAGGAACACTTAGAGAAATCAGACCGAGAGAGGATCGACGCGTGGTAAAGACATGCGCGTACTGATCCAACAGCCACTGTTGCAGGTATACAACGGGCAGTGGGAACCTCACTCGATCATCCAATAACTGATCGCATCATTTGTCGACGGATTCAGGAAGTGGAACTAAACTCACGTAGACCTATACGACGCCTGCTTTTAACAGCATTGCATCGCCGCCAAAGACTGGAATGGTGTCTTGCCAAACCCACATGGGGCGTAGAATGGCATCAAGTGGTCTTCACTGACGACTCCCGCTTCTGTGCGGGTGGAAACGACAATCGAATCCGTTTGTGGAGGCAACGTGATCAGCGCCAGGATTCACGGTTTGTTGTACAGCGTCACACGTCCAGAAGACCTGGTGTCATGGTGTGGGGTACAGTTGCGTATGATGCCAAATCACCTTTGGTATCCATTAAGGGTTTTTTGACAGGTCAGCGTTAGGTACAAGAAATTTTACAGCCAGTTATACTCCCATTCCTGAACTTCCAGGTTCACCCGCTCTTTCAACAAGACAATGCTCGATCCCATATTGCTGCCGTCTCTACAGCTTGTCTACGACGCAACGATATGTTACCATGGCAGGCATACTCACCGGACTTGTCTCCGATCGAGAATGATGCAACGCGCTAGATGGGCTTGGAGACTAAAGATAATTTGAATAAAAAGAGGATTTAGTTAAAAATGGAGTTTCTCTCATCTTTCCAGGTATGTTGATTTTCTTTCATTCCTAGGTGATTCTCATTCTGCAAAAACTATCTACACAAAAAGGAGGCTTGGATTTTTGCTTACGCATTAAATGTACAACTATCGATCATTCTTTTTAGGCCAAACGCAATTAACGCAAAGATTCATTCCAAATTAATCTCTGACGGTATTACTTTAATTTAATACCACGTCTATACCCAGTCATATGACAGAAAGGGACCGTGGTGAACACTCTTGTTTAAAGGCAAAATTAAAATGAGCCTATTTTGAGATTCTTTACTTTTTATGTTGTGATGTGTCTGTATTATGATTGTTTGGTAAAAAAAAAATAATAATAAAATTAATTCAAACCACGAAAATAGAGAGTTCTTCATGATGATTTAGTTATCACCCTTTGAGTAAAAAAACCTGCCGTAGTACTCCAAGGGATAAAGAAAATTCAAATTAGCAGAAACAAAAATGTTCCTTGTCCATCATTGGTAACAGTTTGGAACAGGTTTCTGTATTGGAGGTTGGTCATTACAGCAGTTTCCGAAACGAAATAGATCAGGAGAGTCGACACAAGATACACGTAGAGAAAAAGAAAAAACGCATGCTGTTCTACAGTGAGGCTCCGACGAGAAGGCTGGATACTTTGGGTCAGTCGATTTTTCAAAAGTTGCGTGCGTTGAAACAAGGCTACCATACGCAAAAGCATGGTCGCAGTGCGTGTTTTCCCCTGCCCATTCGTTTTCACTACTACGCTTTCGACTGCGAACAATAAACTTAGAACCAGAATTCCTTCTAACGACACCAACTGTAGAAGCGCGTTAATTATGTTTTACCCTATCTGGTATTAGGGATGCGACATCGATAGCAAAACATCGATGTTTTGAAACATCGATGTTCAAAATTAAAATATCGATGTTGATAATACATCGACCCAAAAACATCGATGTTTTTAAAATTCAGTGTATTTAAACTTTTTTCCCCCATTTCTTAAAACTGGTTTACCAACTATTGATGCGACATCGACAGCAAAACATCGATGTTCAAAATTAAAACATCGATGTTGTTAATACATCGCCCCCAAACCATCGATGTTTTAAAAATTCAGTGTATTTAAACTTGTTTCCCCATTTCTTAAAACTGGTTTAGCAACTATTGATGCGACATAGGCTCCAATACATCGATGTTTTTTTCTAAAACATCAATGTTTAGAAAACATCGACATCGATGTGGCATCCCTACTTTTCAGACCCTTCATTCTGGTCTAAAAGTATGTTCAATTTGCTGATTATGAAAATTATGCTACTTGGTTATTTTTTAAATTTTTACAACGTTACTTTTTTCATTTAAAAATAAAACATCGACAACGTAGAAACATCGACAAGTATAAACATCGATGTTACCAAAACATCGACCTCAATACATCGATGTTAAATACATCGATGTTTTTAAAAAACATCGATGTTTTGAAAACATCGACATCGATGTCGCATCCCTATCTGGTATGCGAGTCGATTAAACTTACTTGTCTGGTCCTATCATCGCGTCTGCGGGTGAGGTATACCTTTACGCCCGGGATCAGAAAGTGCTTAAAACTGCGATGTGTGTTGCAGAATAAACAAAGTCTTTGCAGAACAATGTTTCCTTAATTTTATCAAAATTATTGCCGATTTTTTTAAGTATGACTTACGATATTCAGCAGTGCAAAGCGCGCTCCTTTCCACACATTTTTTCTTTTCTAGCTACGGGACAATCTCCCTACACCGCCCAAATTACCACAAACACTTTATAAATAACACATCTTCTATGTCAATGACAAAATATTTAACTTCAAAAGTGATCGACAGAATTGCAAATTCTGAAAGTATGCCTTGGTTTTTAATAAAGTAAAGTTAATTTTGATGTCTTATTATAAATACTAGGGGGCCTGCCCCCTGCTCGCTAACGCTCGCCAACCCCCGGAGGATTGCTTCGCAATCCTCATTGGTTCGCTGCGCGAACCTATGCTCGCTTCGCTCGCCTCAATGAAGACATGTGTCCTAGCAGAAGGGATTGTTTACAAAATATGTTACCAAAAAAATGTTTTACAAATCTAAATTTGCTGCATTACAGAAAAATATATACAGTATCTCTAAAATCAGAATTCAAATGAAAACTTTGTGCAAATTTTGACTCGAAATGTGAGCGTTGCTTTGGAAATTGAATACCCAGCATGTTGTTTGTGTATACATTTTCCCAGCACTCAAACGACCCACACTTTTTCATTGAGTTTGTTGCCGTGCAAGCGTCTTGTAGTGCAAGCGTCTTGTTGAACTATAATTGTTGGCCCTGAAAAGGACCGTTTTTTAAATGGTCCTGAAAAGATCCTCCGCTTTCTTTAATTTCTATTATAAACTAACTGCAACAGCTCATTAAAATTTCCTTTTTTTTTCAATAAAATTTTATCCGATAACGCTATAAATTCAATCGATGCGCGAGACTTCGCGATAAACAAACAATCGTACAGTGTTGCCAAAACGCGATTACAAATAACGTCTGTTTTGCGTGCCACGTAAGAGAATTATATATATAGATGTAATCCATATTTAGCCGATGATTGTGTTTTACGTCTGTTTTTAATTTGACTGCAGTTTTTAAATTCGGACAAATGTCTGCAGAACATTTGCAATTGCTTGGAGTTGTGTTGCAGAACAATGAATGTAATTCTGCACATGGGCCTTTACGGAGGGCTGTATCTGGTTGGTGTGTCGGCTTAACGTATTCGGAGGGCCGTATTTAGTATTGAACCATATAAATCTATCCAGATAACGGTATCTGGAAAACGTGCCTGGTAAACGTGTCCGGAGGGTGTACCTGGTTGGTAGGCCGGGTAAACGTATTCGTTAAAACGCTTTTATCTTACGCGTACGAGTTTTTGTGGAAGTAACCAGACCTCAACCATTTCAGAGATAATAGCCATTTCGTAAAATAAGTAAAAAGAGGTAATCGGACATGATCACAATAGTACAAACAAGTGTTTAGCATTATGTTGTGTTACTATATGCATAATTTAGATTAGTTTTTAGCATAAAACATAGTCCATCTATCACATTATAAGGAGCTCCAAGTATTAACCTTTTTCTTTTTATTTACAAACTTTTTCCTTGGAATGAAAAAGAGATTATAACTGCCCTATTTAATTAACTACCTATTTCATTTATGATTTACTGACATCCTCAACTTTAAAGTAACTATTTTATGTCAATGGCAAAATAAATTGTTATTCCTTCTTGGATTTTTTAATTTGTTGTCTTTATTTTGTTGAAGACATTTATTAATGATCATATTTTACATAGTGTGATATTATATCAGATATTGATTTTTGTTACTCAGCGTAAGCAAATACAGAGATTTTTTTGAATATGTTGTTTGAATGTTTAAAATTATATGTAATTTATAAAACTTCGTTAGATTTGTTTACGTTCTATCGAAGACTTAACAATCGTTGCTCAAAATAGGTGGTAACCATAACACCTTAATCCTTTCTATTTTTATAAACTTTGTAAGAGTCCTAATAATTAAACATCACTTGGCTACATCGCTGCCATAAATAACATTAACTAAACACTTAATTATACACAAATGCACAATACAATGCAGTACTTTCTCTTAACTACCCTCTTCCTTTGTTACAACAATTACAATACAGCTGTTTCCTTTAGAATTTTGGACATTGAAATGAATAGAGCTTCTAGAATTTCTTTTTGTTGTTGTGTGGTAGTTTCTGCTAAAGTCCAAGCAAACATCCATCAAGCGTTTGAAAGGAGACGTTGTCACACACTTTGCCAAATATAATGTTAAATGACTTAACATTTGTTCGATCACTTCTTGAGGTAATAAGTCTTGATTACAGAGAAAGCTTTTATTAAGAATTCGTATTTTTAAGCTTTTAGCTGTGTTTTACTAATAAGGATGACTTAAGGGCATTGCATTAATAAAAATTCTACAAATATTAGGAATGCATTGTAAAAGCATTGCATTGTAAAAGCATTATGTCACACAAAGCAAATTTTAAATCTGAACTACATTTTATTTTATAGTAACACAAAGAAAGCAGTGAATAATGCTTTGAATACACAAAATCTAAACTTCTCATGCAGCAGAAATGATATAGTGTGTAGCGTTTTTCCATTTAAGTATTACAATGCAAAATGCGAAAATTGTTTGCAAAACTATTACTTTTCTTTTCAAACCTTTCTATGTAGTCCATAAATAAGATTCTCTAGAAGAAAATACTTTTAGCATACAAGAATAAAGTATAAACATTCCGAGTAAATAAAAATGTATAAGAATAAGTACTACTAAAATATAAATGCAAATGGGTTGTGTTTTTTTTTCAAGCCACACTATGTAGCAATATTTTAATTGATCAAACAGTTAAACTGAAGCATGTTATTTTTTTAATTCGTTATTTAGGCACATGTTCCCGACAGGGAACTTTTTACAATAACTTTTACATTTTTAATAACAAAGAATATTGATAGCGGCCTATAGTATTTAATCTAATTCTATCCTAAATTTTACGGATATTAAATTAAAGTACTAAAAAGCAAATTCCCTAAACTTGTCTCCAACAATATGCTTTAATATTATACAATACGACAGAAAAAATTTCAAAGCGCTCAATTACGGTCAGTAATGTAATATAAATGGAAAAAACTTCCGGAATAAAAAAAAGAACAAATAACTGTTTCACATAAAATTTAGTTTGTTCTCGAATCTATCTTTTAAGCAACCATACGTCAACTTGATGGATCAGAAGTGTCTAATAAAATATTAGAAGCTAAATCGATCATTCAAATGTGTCCTTTTCTTCAAGAGAGACTCTTCACTTTTGGAATGCCCATACATTTTTTTTCCATTGTATCGTTCAATAGACATGTTTTATATTTCACTAGCTGAATTAACCGGCGTTTCTTCGGGTTTCCAATATGACCGTGACATTTCCCTGTGTTAACTCATATACACAAACCCTGTAGAACGTGTTTTTTTTTGTCCATGTTCATTTATTGCAGGAAAACAAAATTTGATTTAAAATTGGGGCTTCGGGAGGCACTTTTAGGATTACCTGTGTGCCAATTTTCATGGCCACAGATTAGTCTGAAGACAGGAAAGAATTAGTCTATGTTTTCCACAGTATTCTAAAGTATAAGTGTACCAATTTTGGTGTTGGTTATATATATATATCAGCAAATCAGCTGCAACTCGCCTGGAAATAGATGCCACAAGTTCTTGGTACATGAATGAAGACAGGTTGTACCAAATGTCTAAGCAGCGGTTACGCAAAGTCGAGATATTCGGACATGGTGGTGTTTGAGCTCTGAGCTGCCGCTCCATGACACCCCAAATGTGCTCTATACGATTAAGATCAGGCGAGTTAGGTGGCCAGGACATTAAGTGGAATTCATCAGTATGCTCCTCGAATCACTCCAACACAATCCGAGCCTTGTGACATGGGGCGTTGTCCTGCTGGAAGATTCTATTTCCAGTTGGGAAGACAGACGCCAAGTAAGGGTGCGACTGATCCGCAATGATGTTTAGATAGTTCGCAGCATTCATGGTCTGTTGTACCACAACTACGGGTCCCAGAGTCGCCCTTGAGAACGTCCGCCAAAGTATAATACCACCACCAACAGCCTGTGTGTGACCTGCTGTACGAGAAGGGAGCAACTGTTCGGCTGGCAGACGGCGTACCCTGACACGACCATCGACGTGATGAATGAGAAATCGGGATTCATCTGACCAGGCAACTCTCTTCCACTCATCCATGGTCCAGTTTCGATGTTCCCGGGCCCACTGTAGACGTAGTTGAAGATGACGCTTGGTCAACAGAGGCACACGAGTGGGACGTGTGCTGCACAGTCTCATATCCAACAGTATTCGCTGAACTGTGTGTTCCGAAACACTTGCGCTTGGACCTGCATTGTATTGGGCTGTCATATGAGCCACTGTCTCGAGCCGATTTAACTTTACCAAGCGGTACAGTCTCAGAGGTCCTCTTACTTCGATGACGAGTGGACGACCAATACCTTGGCGTCTACTGCTGGTGTCACCGTCATCTATCCACTTTGCATGAATACTAACAACAGCAGATCGTGAACAACCTACCAGTCGTGTAGTTTCGGTGATACTCGTTCCGAGTCTTCGGGCCATTACGATCTGCCCTCTATCAAATTCGCTTAGATCAGCAGCCTTTCCCATCACTCGCAAAAGTAAATGCTAGAATTATTACTTACCTTCTACAGTAGCAGTTAAATACAATTTTGAATTAATCACGTGCCCTCCACGTCATTCAGACGAGTTCATTGAAAACTGTGGAGATGGTCATGTTTAGGCTCTTCAGTGTAGATTGGTTCCATAAACTTACTTAATTTTAAGCTTTAAGTGTGTGCATAACTGAAAAAGATATCCATTAATAGATCAAAATTTCAAATGAAGGTAAGCATTTTGGTTCGTCGCAGCAGACGACTGCTAAGATGTGAACGAACTTGAATTGTTTGAGAATAAGACTGCGCAAAACCCTGTCAATTCATCTCATATCTGTATATAATTTTTACAATTATTGCATTAAATTCCTCTTCTTAATTTTGATTCATCTTTTCATTTACTGAACTATAGTCTTTGTGTCCTACATGTGGGCTTGGTCTAGGCTCTGGCCAGTCCGGAACTTTCATCAAAAATCCTCTAGAATCAATTGTGCAGAATGACGAAGCTTCAAGAAAAGCGTTCAAGACGAAAATATTTTACCGAAGACGAAAATTATTCAAGTTCCCTAAGTTTCATCTTGTGTAAAAACAGTCTGTTGTATCAATTGAATTATAATTTTTTGATTACACAGACGAGCGGTCTCTGAACTGTTCTTTCGGAACTTTTTAATTTTCTCAGTCCAGATGTTTACAAAAATAACAGTTTCTTCAAGAAGAATCCATCCGGAATGCGAAGACAGTCTTATTTTTGATGATTGAACTAATGACCTTTTGGATAATTTTGACGATTGATAATTGTATGCGTTTTGGCTTCATGAATACCATTTTCATACTCGCCATTTTCATAAACTGTGCATGCACTTTATGGTAATTTAAAGAAATGAACATTGAATTCTTTGAGATTTGAACTATTTGAGACAATGTTCGATTCTATAGCCTAATTTTTTAACTTTCGGTTTCAAATTTTCAACATTAAATATTCTCATACTTCGAAAAAAAAAAAACTACTGAAATTGTTATATTTCTGAGAGAGCTCCGTTTAGGCGATTCGGTTGGCCGGTCAAACCGAAATTGTTTGATAAAGCTTATAACTATATAGACCTTTAAAGCTAAGCCAATCCCTTGAAGTGATAAAGAAGAGAGCTCTCAAATCTTTTTCCGCTTGAGATTTTATTCTCTTATGCAATCTCTTGCAGATTAATTACACACAAGAGAATTATGATCTCATTTTTGTAGCTCTTGCTGACTTAGCATTACTAAAACCCCTCCAGATGATTACGATTCCTAAAGTGACGATCTTGAAAGCATAACTCACATGCACGCGGCAAAAAAGGTTTCAACTAGTTCTTCTCAGAGAGAAAAGAGCACGAAAAAACTTCACATCATGCATATATTAAATCGCCTGCTTCCGTACAAAAAATATACAATTATAAGATTTCGCAAACATTTTCCGAGCGTAATGCGAGTGCTACAAATCTAACTTTTTGCATGAAGGATGTTTTGGACTCGGGCCATTTTGAAGGACTGATGGGATTCGAATGTTTTTGGATGAAATTGAAAAATGTTTTTCTTCGTATAATATTCAAGATGAAATGCAGAAAATTGTGTTTACGAAACGTTGCTTAACACACAATGCAAAAGTGTTTGTTCAATCTTTAAAAGTATTTTCGCCATGGTATTCTTTAAAAGATCATTTACCCATTCGACTAAGTCGATTCGGAAGTCCAAGTGATTTACCTTTTGACATCTTCCGACAGCGACTCCGCCCATTTGCTCAGTCTATTTCAATAGAAGGTTGATGGTATTCCAGACCCAATAGATATTCCCTTCAAAGAATTAAATCCGATTTGATACATAAGATAGGTTCCGATTTGAACTATATATTAAGGTATCGACGATATGTATCATACGAGAGCATCTACGAATCAGGATGTAAAATATCCCTCATCCACTTGGTTTGTTTGTTAACACCGAAAATATTCGTCAAACGTGAACAGACGTCTTTGAAAGTTTTCATTTAAAATTGTTTAACGCAAACCATTGGAAAATACTCACTCATAAGTAAATATTTATGCTTGAAAAGAATCATCGAGTTCAAGAATCCTTTTGTGATTCATTTTGGGACATCAAACAAACGGTACAAATACGCAACAAATAGTAATATTAGACTGAAGTTCGAGTTTCTAGAACTTCGAGGGAGCTCATCAAGAAAGCTCACACCCGAAGCTGTGCCATTCAGGAAATATGAGAAATTGTTTTGAATCACATTATTTTTCGAACGATCACGTGGTCTCGCCGAGAGTGACAACAAGAAGCTCTACCCTCAACAACACCCGCGCGGTACAATACCGTTCTCAACAATTCTCACATTTTAGTGAAAATAGGGTCTGCCTAGGGTTCGGGTGAAGAACGACTGGATCCCCAATTAAAGAAAATCAAACATCTTAGTTGAAAAGTCCTTCGAGTTGGGATCTAAGTCACGTGGTTTTGAACTGTTCTCTTCATTAAATTGAGGAAACGCAAAGATTGCGTTCCCACAGTTGGCCTACTCATCACTTTTTGACTCAGAATATGTCACGGTACTGATAGCCATAGTAGTTATTACGAATTGGAGAAACAAATAATCACTTATCTCGATCGACTAGCACGACTTTGAGTTTAACACCCATTTCCCCTGTGAGCTTAACCACCTTTATATACAGATAAACTTCCCTAAAGTCACGTGTCTTCTCCCTGGAGCCGCACTATACAGGGTGTTTCGTGTCTTCTAACGCACTATACATGGTATTTCGCAAATATCTGGCCAAATTGTAAAAGGTATTACAGTTGCACAAAATTATTATTTTTTGTCATTGTATGTGTGTCCGGAAATGCAACTTATAGATGGTAGAGTTGTTGTTTAGGCCATTCGATAACATCGTATCTAGACGTAAGGCGTCATCATATAGGATATTACAAAAATATCTATCCAAATTGAAAAATTCAGACCAGGCATTGAATTTTTGTTGCGATGCGTAGCCGATGAAAATCTGAACGGGTAGTGAAGCCTAACGCCACGAAAACGATGTTATCAACTGACCTACACCGAAACCTCTACCACCTTAAAGCGACATTCTTTAACAAAAATGATTATATATATATACTTCGGTCTTCTTTTTAATTTAACCCATTACAATTTGATACAACCTGTATATTTGTATATTATTTCCATTTTGATTCGTCTAAGTTCCAGCAAAGGCAGGGTTGGAAGTATTCCCAAAATCAAATTTTCCATTCAAAGTGAAAATGTGAAATGAACCCCCGCGAAATATATATATATATATATATATATTAATGGTAGGGGATCATGGTAGCCCGGTTGGAAGAGTAACGGATTAGCAATAGGAAATTTACCAATTCGAAACTCGGTCCAACCAAAGACCGTCGCGTACACGGGAGGGTGGTGCCCGTTAAATAAGTTGTGGCCTCATATGTCTTCACGTTGGTGCGGTTTTGTAATTTGGAGAGTAGTGTGCCAGCGCAAGTGTTATCCTGACCGTTGTTAAAAATTACGTGCAGTTGTCCACGGATCTTTCTCTTGAGGATTGATCTCGTAACATCGCCAATAGTCCGTATTGTTACTCCAGTTCGACGTTAATTAATTAACAATACAATCATGAAAGGGCTTGATATTAGTTTTTGATGGAGTCTTTTTATTTTTAAACTAACACATTCTGAACTTCATTATTCGTTTACTGTTATACCATAGACCAATATATATATATATATATATATATATATATATATATATATATATATATATATATATATATATATATATATATATATATATATATATATCAACTTATCACACTCACTTAAAAAGACGTTTCGAATCAAGGAATTCCATGAGATAAGTACTTCTTATATATTTTCATTGAAAAAAGACCGACGCAGACAGATAAAATATATAAAAAGCTTAAATGTATACGACAGAGTAGCAGAATATAAATTATTCAAGCCTTATCTTTCGTTTTTCAGCCCATCTTAAAAACTGACCAATAGTTAATCACCCGTCTCCCAGGATCAAATGGCCTTAACGATAAATAACGAACTTTTGAATTAAGGAAGTAGTGGCGCTGCGGTCGGCAGACACTCCGGAACCATGGTAACGGAAGGACGCCCAAGATCAAACACGGAAAGCGATGCTCGGCACACTGTTGCCATCACCTCTTCATCATCACGAGGCTTCTTTGGATAATTGACACTTCTCTACCCCCTAACGGCCTAAGGTCTGTCGTTTCTGCCTCTTTAATTTTATATCAGCTACACTTATTGAAATTGAGAAACTTTTTTGGTTAGTTTATGTGTTCTAGTATGTTCTATTCTCGTTGCAATTCAAGTTCGAAAACTATTTCTTGATCTAGACGGGTGCGTTGTTTTAGTTCTATTGTAAAATTTGGATGTTATTTTTCTGATGATACTTTCTGAATTTTTAAAGTATAAAATTTGTTTTACAATGCATAAAAAACTAGCAGATTCGCGTATTATCCTTTCGAATTGCTTCAATTGAAGGAAAACTGTCATTGCTCAAATTTCATATATTATTACAGTCCATTTTTATTGAATACAGCATTCGTATTAAAAATGGTTTTCATACCTTCAAAAAAACAAAATTATACAAAATATTTAACGGCCTTTAGTTCATTTTTTTCGTGTTAATTCTAAATTACAATAAAATGTATGAAAAAAAGCACACCTCAGTCATATTACACCTATTAAATTGTGATTCGATATTATTTTACTCTAAACCTATGCATTTTTGCTAATAATTTCCGTTCTGTTATTATTTCTTTCTTCCATATTTCTCACTGATTTCTGTAATCATACTGACGGAGAATTTTATTAATGTTCTCGTATCTTCCGAGTAATTTTAGCAATACAATTCAGCTCCATAGCCTAAATCAAGTATTGTTCAACTAAACTATAGAGAACGAATCTCATAACGAACAATTTCATACAGTTTATATTCGTTGTTGCCATTCGACAATCAATAAAAAAACGTTAATTTCTGTCGCAAGTGCGTTAGTGAAATATATATAGTTTAGATTGATACTTGTGAAAACAAAATTCCTTCATGCATTTGAGTTTTTCCCTAAGATAACTGAACTTTCAGGCACCAGAAAATAACTTATAGTAAGTCACACACGTAATTTATACATATAACTAGCCGGGCTGCACCGGCTAGCACTCGGCGGTTTGTAATTGCTAACAAAACTGAATAAAACACGAATATTCAAGACATTTGCTCATTCGTGAATGAAAAGGCTAAATCTATGTTTTACTCTATGTATAGATAAGTAATTAGTAGCTGGCTACAGATAAATATTTGCATGGTAAATCCTTCAATTAATGCACATTTTTTGAAAAAAAGGGTAGGAAAAATTTCAGACCTTAGAAACCTTTTATATATACCAATACACTGCAACTTAAAACTGCAAAAATCAGCCAAGTCTCTCAGATGTTCAATCGTTGAAATGGTCATTACAGATATTTCAAGTGCTACATTTAGATTATTTGCCCTTCTCTCTTGAGACATGTAAAGAGTTTCACATTTGCAATTAGCTGTCTTTTATGATTTGAAAACGGTTAATTCTAATTTCATACTACATTAACAAACGCAATGTATTTAGAGAGGCACACATTTGTTCCTAAAAATCCTCTATATACACAATTGCTATTTGAAAACAGTAAGAATTAAAAAAATCTGGGTTATTTTATTTACGCTGATTGTTGCCATTCGACGTTACACAAATAACGTCGATTTCGGGTCCACGTACGTACGTTAGTGTTTTATATTATATAGAGATAGCTTTTTATACGCTGTTATAGTAGTCGTATACATAAACTCTTCACTCAATGGTTTGCCAATGAGAAGTCTATTTACCCTCCAAATGTTTTCGACTAGATACCTCGTCCCTCCAAGATATTTCAGATTTTTTACGATAACGAAATCAAGATATTACAGATTTTTTACAAAAACAAAATCAGGATATTGTAGATTTGTTTACGATAACGAAATCAAGATATTGTAGATTTTTTGCGATAACGAAATCAATGTATTGCAGATTTCTTTACGATAACGAAATCAAGATCTGGTTTGTTCTATTTTCTAATGACGAGATAACTCATCCATCAAGATTGCACCGATTTCGCTAATCATCAAGACGTTGTTCTGTCTTCGAATCTTTCCCCTTAGGATTCATCCCGGACAGTCTCCAATCGCCCATTGTACTTCTCCAGTTTGACGCATATTAAAATACCTATCTACCTCGTTATTGCTGATTTTTTTATGATGATGATATTGTTTCAGCTTTTGATGGTTAAATCAAGGACCATTTTTTTTTCGAATGGCGAGATAATAAGATGAAATCCACCAAGCCGGCCAGTTTTTTCAATGATGAGATATCACGCGGAGACAACCACCAAGTGGATTAAGATGATATGTGGCAATATGGAGAATACGCCCACGATTCTTCAGGATAAAAAATTACGCGCGAGTGAATGTGTGTGAATCAAGTTTATAAATTTAAAAAAAACCATACTTTCACCCTCCCTTTTGTCAATTAAGTTTTCCAGTCGAAAGTTATACCACGCTTCCTCATTAAACATTATGAAACTATTTCAAAATTTAAGTTATCTGACACGTTTAACCTACCTGGCAACTGTCTCGACGAGGCATCTCGTCATTACTCAAAACTGACCAGATCTTGATGGACGAGATATCTCGTAATGAGGAGAATATTGATGAGATCTGGATCTCGTTATAAGAAAAAATCTGCAATATCTTAAAAATGAGATATCTTGTCTTAAGCAAAAGTGGTCCAATCGTGACAGACAAGTATCTCATCGAAACCACTTGAACGTTTAACGATAGAACCGTGGAAAGGCTTGCTCATAATAGATAGGACTAGGCGACATACCGAATGAGATTTTTCTATTCGTTAATTTAGGATATCTCAAGCTGAATTTCTATCCCAATCCATGATATGCATATCCCATCGAAAAGGCTATGAACCACGTTTATGAACTTCTTTTTTTCTTATGATAAATGTCTGGAATATGATTATTTTGCGTTTTGAGTGCTGTTTGTAATAAAGAAAATTATTGCTTTTGTAATACACTAATGTAGGAAGTCTACATTTTTTAATTTTCTTTGTTTCAGGAGTATATATAGAAGTGTAATCATTACAAGGCATTTTTATAGTGTTTAAATTCTGATAGTTAATTTAAGTTAAAAATAATCCGGATAAAGTTATGTAACACTAAGTATATTCATGCTGAGCCGAGGGCCTCATAGTTAAATGTACCAATTACCATCAGCTTTTAATCTGGAAGAGACCACTTAAAATTTATCTTAAAATATAAAATTAAAAAAATTACGAAGTATTTGCGTATTTTATGTTGAAACAAATAAAACGCGTGATTTGAAGAAAATATATTTATATTTAGAAGATTTAAATTGAGGTAATGGGAAATAACATTAGCAGGTCACTTTTTTCTTACTTCATTTTCTTGTTTTCAAGAGGGGTGGTGCATATGTAGCCTTCCGAAAAAAGTTTTATATATATATATAATATATATACAGATATAATATATATACATATATATATATATATATATATATATATATATATATATATATATATATATATATGTTATGTGTGTTAAGAATACACAAATAATAATTTTACTATTTGTCTAAAGGCAAATGTTTTGAATCGTTTACTCCCTGAGTATTTCTTTTTCTGTAACACTTCGCTTGTATGTGTGTGTATGTCCGTGACTTGAATTTGTCTGTTGTGTCTGCAAAAGCATGGCTAAACATGGCCATTGCGTCATAAAACCTCAGTCAACCAGCCATTCTACAAACTTCAATCTTCCAAGCATGATTTCTCGTTTGGACCTTCTTGATATATATGTGACAAGCCACTGCGTGGTTAGCCCGGCGTTGCCCGAGCCCGTGGTGTAAGGTATTAATCTGGTGTAACATTTTCCGCAGATTTCAAATCCGTTGAAATTTTCAATCTATCTTTAACGATTCCGATTTTAGAAAAAAGTACTAAACAATGCCAGTCAAAGTGTGTTTTTTTTTCTCTTCGCTGAAATCGTAGAGTGCAGGAAATGTAATCTGTTTTTTTAACGCGAAGGGCAAGAAATGGAATCTATTTATTTTTGGAAAGCGAAGTTGACGTGACGTCACAATCTCTTGTGAAAATATAAAAGATGTATTCAATTCAAAAATAATTTATTCAAAGAAAATTATATTTTTAGGTATCGATATAATCTAAAATTTTCCGCAGATTGTAATCCGTTGAAATTTTTACTCATCTTTAAGGGTCTAAGAAATAGAAAAAAACTAAGTAAAAGATTACTTCTTTTTTATCGTCTGTTGGGAACACAATCCTACGCGCAAAATCAAAACGGAAATGAAAATAATAAATTCTGTATATGTGATCTTTTATATGCTTTTGCATTCAATTATCATTAAATTTAATTAAATTCATTTGAAAATGTTTAAGATTAAATTTTAAGATTTCTCCGCGATTCTAAAATTGCAAAAAAGTTTGGACTACTTGTGTGCCTAATACCATTACTCTAAGTGCCATAGATTCGTTAGGACTTTGCATGCAAGAAACAAACAAACAGACCGACAAACACTTTCTTTTATAATATTAGAGATTATTTAGTCATAAGATGGGGGGGGAACACTTCTCTACACAAAAATATCTCGCGAAGTTTCAGGTATGACGATTATTTTACCTTTAAATATCAGGGTTCAGTATCACACCCAAAGGTAATTCCACTGCAGTAACATGATCCTGATACATGTTGTCCTGTTTAAAATGGCCTGCAATTCTCCTGCAAATTCACAATATTATGCATACCCAAACATATTATTACATTCAAACCATTTTTTTTTGCATACAAAATATTTATTAAGCAGCTCTTTGTAACAGATGAAGGTAATTAATCAAGAAAGATCACTTTTGAAAAATAAAATGATATCTAAACTGATAAACATCTGAAATTGATATAAGCGATTGAAACAGGATTTAACGTGATATCAACGATATGAGTATATAAAATTAAAATATGATTTATTTTTTAATATTTTCAATAAGTGGAGCTGACGAGAAAAACTTATTCTAATTTTAGTTTATTTACTCTCGGATTTGAAGATCTTATAAATATCTATCATAAATCTAGAGACGATTAAATTATAAACATTGAATCGTTTATAAGTATGAAATTCTTAGTTTTCCAGGTAGCCTACTTTTTGGATTTTCATTGCTACTGAGGTTTTCGTTTCCAACAAACTTTTAATGTTACAAAATAAACATCAATGTTTACTCGGTACAAGCCCCTCTTGAAATTGGCACTGTCCTTCAGAAGATAATATTTTGGTTTTATACGCTCGCGGTTGACTCTGAATGCATTTCGTTCCTCAATGGAAATCGGTACTGTTTCTTAGAATAGAGTATTCTGTTTTAAACGATTGACTGAATAAGATTTGTGCCTGAAGTCAAATTGGCTCTGCTGTTCAGAAAATAATATTTTGGTCTTAAAGAATTGACTGAATAAGACTTCTGACTTAATTAAAACCGTAAAGAAAACAATATCTTGATTTAAACAATTGTTCTTGTTCAAAAAACAGCTGTTTAAGGAATTTGTAATTGAACATAAGAGAATATCTTTATTTTAAACAATTGTTATTGTTTGGTATGCCCTATATATTCGTTTACTATATTCATACATGACTAGGGAAAGTTGTATGTTTCCAAAGGATATTAATAAATGCATATTTATGTATCAGAACGATGTTTTAAACTTTTAATCACACCCAAAGGTAATTTCATTGCTGTAATATGATCTTGATACATGTTGTCCTGTTTAATAATCTGGAATTCTCCAGTAGTTTCACAATATCATGCATAACCATACATATTATTACATTAAAACAATTTTTATCGTCCAAAATATTTATTAATCAGCCTTGTCACACACACACAGGTGAAGGTAACTTTAAGACCCGGTGCACACATCCGGTTTTTCAACGTGTGGCGAGACTGCGGCAACGAAGCCCAACTATGCACCCATAACCGTGAAATGACGCACGAACTCATTTCGCGCCATTTGCGATAAATATTCTATCGATGAAAACCTGTTTATTTCGCTTACTTGGTGTAAAACAAGTATGTTTTGAAACAAAATAGACGTCACTGGATACAACCATTTATTAATTATTATTAATATTCCATTTGTTTATGAAAACAAGGAACTTCAGAACGGAAACTCATGTGCGGCGCCGTGGGGAACTGCGGTACAAATTGCACGCAAGTTGGACGTGCGTCGCCCCAGCGGTGTTGGAGGCATATGTGCATTGCTCCATTGGATCTAATGTATCTCAGACCGCACTTGCGTTGTGGCAGCGGCGCCGCACGTTTAAAAACCGGATGTGTGCACCGGGCTTAAGATGTAATCAAGAAAGATCATTTAGTAATATAAAAAATATCTTAACTGAAAAACAGCTGAAATTGTTATAAGCGGTAGAAAAAGCATTTAAAGTGATATAAACAATATGAGCATGTGGAATTAAAATTTTATTATTTTTTAAATATTTGTAATAAAAGTCCTTCCTGCTATTTATAAATTTTAAGTCACTTTAAGGGGTCTTTCTCTGTAAAGTTAAATGTAGATGGCGCTAGTGTTTCCTAGTAGTAAGTATTTCCTGTTCCACTACAATCCTCGTCTTCCGTGTGATTTGTTTGTTTGCACTGAAAATTCTGCTTAGAACCCACCAATCTCTAATATTATAAAATGAAGTGTTTGTGTGTGCATGTGCTTGTGTGTACAGTCCTGACGAATCTATGGCATTTACAATAATGGGATTCGGCAAACAAGTAGTCCAAATTTTTTGCAATTTTTCTATCGCGGCCGAATTTTAAAATTTTATCCAGAACATTTTAAAATGAATTTAATAGCATTTAATATTATTATCGTAGCAATCTCTGGGGGTTAGCGAGCAGTGGTTACACCTGACCCCACGAAAAGAACTGTCACGGGCAAAGCCGTGGTGGATAATCGCAAAAAATTTAATTACATCGAATACCATATCAAAATAAGGAGATATGTCATCAAAGACCGACTCAATTTAAAGCACATATGCTTCCAACCAAGTAACAAGATTACAGCACAGATTTATATAGCCAGTATAAATCAAAATTACACTACTGTTTGTGAAAATTGCAACACCACGAAAGAATCATGCTAATTGAACGAAACTTGCAGCAAATGCAAAACAGGTTAGAATGTGCAAATGATTAGAATTACAAAGCAATCACGCATGTGTGGGCCGAGAAACACCCTCTAAACTTCCAAATGAGCGGTGTATAAAAAGCACTGTAAAGTTGCAATGAAATGTGTGTATCGTCATTTGACTGCTGTAAATGATTGATTAGAAGTCAATAAGCTTCGCCAAAAACGCAGTGCCATACGAGCAACTAACGGAGTTCGAACGGGGCCGCATGATCGGCTTCTGTGAGGACGGACTTTCGTGTCCTGAAATTGCAACTTGCATGGGACGTAATCCCACATAAGTGTGCATGAGTGGAAGAAATGGACCATAGATATGACGTCACCACAGGACGACAGACACCACATCCGCATGGTGGTGACGGACCGTACAGCGTCCTCTCGTGCGTTGACACAACATTGGAGCAGGTCTACAGGTGTGTTATTGTCTGCCCTCATGGTTTGTCGATGTATGTTGGATCATGGGCTACGCACATGTATTCCTCTGCGCAGGATTCCCTTAACGCTGAACCACCGACACCTCCCCCCCCTCTACAATGGGCTCTCATAAACAGCCAATGGCGTGCCGATTGGCTACAAGGCATCCTCTCAGATGAGTCCCGCTACAATCTGGACTATAAAGATGGACGCGTACTCGTCAGACGCTACAGAGATGAACGCCTTCTCCTGGAGTGTCTTATTCAGCCTCATAGTGGACGACCTTCAGCCTAATACTGGACGAACTTCACCCTGATACTGGACGATCTTCAGCCTCGTACTGGACGACCTTCAGCCTCATACTGGACGACCTTCAGCCTCATACTGGATGACCTTCAGCCTCATACTGGCGTTATGGTCTGGTTCGCTATTGGATATCATGGGCATTCCGACCTACTCCAAACTGTGGGGACTCTGAATAGCGGGCGCTAGTTCAGAGAAGTTGTTTTGCACTAGGTCCTATCCTTCCTACAACACATTCCTGGAGCTGTATTTCAGAAAGACTATGCCAATCCACACGTTGCTCGGATTGTACAATCCTTCTTCAGTGACCGACATGTTCCGTTTCTTCCATGTCCTGCACTTTCCCAGGATATGTCGCCCATTGAGCAAGTCTGGGATTACTTCGGTCGGCGATTGGCTCGTACCGCTCGTCGAGCGGAGAGTACGGCTTAACTTTGGCATCAGATAGAGGCCATCTGGAATGCCATTCCTCAGCAAGACATTCAGAATCTGTATGATTCGATGCCAAGACGTGTATAGACCATCGTACAGACTCTCATCGCTGGCTGCGCGTGGCGGCTGCGCACGATATTGGTTTTCGGCATTGTTTTTGTTTTATTGCTTTGTAAATTTGAACGTTTATTTAAACCTCTTACAAGTGGAATAAATTTCATTTATTTCTGATGGTTATTTCATGGTGTTGCAATTTTCACAAACAGTATTGTATGTTTGCTTCAAGATAGATTTTATAATTTGCACATGCTTTGTAAGTAATGGCTCCGAGGCGAAAGTGAAACTAGTTGGTTAATATTGTGTCTTGGTCGGTGAAACGGTAAGCCATGTGCGGAATTGGAAAAATAGAATTATATTTTCGTTAAAATACTAAGAAAATGTACTTACTAGATTCGTGTCCTAAAAATTTTAAAAATACATTATCTGCTGATAAATTGTACTTAGGTAAAATAACTCATTTGCAAACCTTTAGAACTGGATTCTTTGACAGTAATTTCTAGACATGCAAACAATTTTGTAAAAAAATAAAAAAGCACAAAAATTATTTTTGCTTTGATAAATTGGTTGATTGATAAAAAGCATTGCGTATGGTTAAGTAATTTTTTAGTGTTCTTATCTAAATAAAAAACCGACTCGTATCGAGGATCAATACATCTCTGAATTAAAAAGATTAATTACGATACGCTTTTGAAGTAATGTCTGGTAAAAACTTAAAAAAACTTTTCTATTTCAATTGATCGAATTTAGAATACCCTAAATCCTGTGGAGCTAAAAACAGTAAGTGGACATCAAACAAATTAAAATACAGTTTCTTATAGAATTATATTTGACAAAATGGTACAAGAAACATCATTGTTTAAGAAACTTAAATATAAAAGCTTCAGAAGGAAAGAAAGAGATTTGGATTTCCAAATCGGGAAGAAAATCGAAATTGAACATTTGAAAGGGATTATATTTTAAAGTGAGTATAAATGCTTGTCTGGTTTCTTTTACGGTGAATTTTGTACTTCATTTTATACTTCTTATAAAATGCGTGTTGAACCGTTGACCTAAAGTATTTTTTGATGCCGAACTCTTTATCTGTACTGGATATTCCAGATAAATAATTTACAATTACAGGCATTTTCTGTAAACCTAAATATGAATTTAGGTAGCATTTCTGGTGGCGATACGTGTTTCCTGTATCTATTCTGAATGTGACGTCAGATTGTTTAGGGTAGGTGTTCCAAATATTGCCTACCCTAACTATTTCTCTGTATCTCAGTCTCCTGGGTTGCGAACTCAAGCTGGAATCTAAATGAATATCACTAAGAACTATTCTCCTTTGGTTTCCTGAGATCACACACATTAATTTTACTTATGTCAGTTTAAGTTAACTAGTAAAACTTCAAAAAGTTTCCCGAAAATTTTCAAGAGTCGGTTACTAATATCGCCTACCCCTGTTCCTATTACCATCCACCAGGCGAAATTAGGAGCTACTATCAAAAACGAGCTGCTAGTAGAGCATACATACATTCCTTTAGCATTTAATGTACTAAGTCATACAAACGAAATTATGATTTTAAAACATTTACCTGTAAAGCTACACTCTACGTTTATGAGTGATGGCAACGGCTTGGCGATTTTTTTTGGCGCACTTCTAGTAGCGAGTTACGAGAAATTAAGGCAAACCATCTGTCGTTATGGTTGTTATGGTTTTCATGGCAACCTCGGCGAACCGTTCAATTTTCATTTTGAATATTCTAGAAAGTTCTTCCAAAATCCGTTAAAATCGTTTCACTTCATTGGTTCGTTTGAAATTTTTTCTTTCCTCCCATTCGTTATTTTGTTTTCAAAATATCCTTTGATTGGATTGGTCCTTTTAAATCGTTTTCTGTGATACCATTGGTCTATTTATTTACGTTTCGACAGTTATGGAATTTTTATTTTACTATAATAGTTTTCATGAAAGGTTTAAGAGTTTTTTTTTTTTTTACCATTTTCGTTTTAATTATTTATTTTTTCACGCAAGAGTTCTGACGTTATCAGGTTGTACTATTTCTTGCTTTTTTTTCTTTTAAAAATATTTTTCTTTTTCAACAAGCCCACGGCATCTATTGTAATTGATCTATTGTAATTGTAATTTCAGGGTTTTCTTACCCAACAAATGCAGTTTAGTTTTTCTGCTGTTTCACAATTGTATTATGAAATGTGTTTAAACTTATTACTTCGTGTGAAAGTTTTTAAAAAATATGCTTTTCAAAACGTTCTCAAATGTGTTTTTAAGCTTTCATTTTCCGTTGTATAAAGAAAAATATTTTTGAGATAATTCTTTCCTTGGCGACATTGGAAGTGCGCCAAAAAAAATCGCCCAGTCCGTGGCTACCGCTTTTAAACGTAGACTGTAGCTGTACCCATTTACCTTGTTATTTCCCTAAATGGATTGGAGACAAAAAATATGTTGATCACAGCCTCAAATACTCCAGATGCAATAGTTTTGTTGATATAACTAATATGAAACTTGCCGGTGACGCTTCGTATGGCAAATCCCTAGACCGTCATGGTAACTACATAAACTCATACACGTCGCGCATAGTAGCTTGCAAACACGAGTAGGCGATATTAAGCACAGGGGCAATATATTTGGAACAACTAAAACCTTATTTATTTTTTAAGCGATACTTATTATTTAAAATAATGTTACTTCTTGTTTGTAACAATATATCTTAGACAATATTTCCTTGTAAAATATATTTTATTAATACTCTTTGAATAGAGTTTTATTTTTCCGGACATTCTCTGAAATATCAAAAACTGTAACTGAACTTGTCTGGAAATTCCATGTTTAGGTTTTGATCTCTATCGGAATAGAGCCAAACCCGATCTCTTAATAATTATTTTACATAGAATTTGCAATTAAGAATGATAAGACACGTTAGACTTAATAGTCAAACGCCATTTTCACAGCTATATTCTAGGATATATCAATGATACTGTATTCCTATTTTTTTCAATGATTTGTAATCCTATTTACACCGAACATTTAATTTCTATCGGAATTCAGTTAAACCCGATCTCTTAATAACTATTTTATAATAGCCACTGCGTGGCTAGCCCGGCGTTGCCCGTGCCCGTGGTGTCGGTTTGCTTCGCAAAACATTACGGGCAACGCCGAGATGTAAAGTATCAATCTGGTGTAAAATTTTCCGCAGATTTCAAATCCGTTGAAATTTTTAATCGATCTTTAACGTTCCCGATATTACAAAAAAGAACTGAACAATGCCAGTTAAAATGTGTGCTGTTTTTTTTTGCTTTCCTTCGCTCAAATTGTAAGAGAGCAGGAACTTTAAACTGTTTATTTTTGGAACCCGAATGTTGGAGTGACATCACATTCTCTTGCAAAAATATAAAAGATATTCATTTAAAAAATTTTATTTATTTAAAGAAAATCATAAATTTAGGTATCGTTCGAATGTGAAATTTTCCGCACATTTCAAAACCGTTGAAATTTTTACTCTATCTTTAACGGTCTAGGAGATAAAAAAAAAGAACTACATAACTCTAGTTAAAAGTTTATTTGTTTTTTATTATCTGTTGGAAAATCATTCATCCGAGCAAAATGAAAACGGAAACGAATAAAAAATAAATTTAGAATCTGTGAATTTCATTAAATTCATTTTAAAATGTTCTAGATGGAATTTTAAAATTCGCCGCTACCCAAAAATTCCAATTCAAAATCATAAAATTTTCGAACATCGCGTTTATTTACTAAGATGTTCCTTAAAACAAAGAGGGCCACATGACTTGTGCAGAAGTTATTAACATGCGTGACTTGACTATATTATTGCAAGAGTTTTTACGTTTAACAAACATAAATGAATTATTTTTAACATCTTCGTGTGACAAATATGGTCTGCGATTGATAGTTTAACTAATACTACCATATTAGAGCTTGTAGACCTGAAGATTGTTGTTCTGGCTGTTTTAAGTGAATTGGTTAAAAAAAATGAAAAATTTATTTGTAGCAGAAAACATTTCTCAAAATGGCCTTGACTATTCACTATTTGAAGGAAAACAACATGCGTTTTCCTTGTATCATACTTCATTTAATTTATAAAAATTAAGGTGTTTTGCTAACTGGAAGAATCTTAAGAGGAATTTACATAAAACCAAAAAACATTTATCTAGATTTGAAGCGCATACAGAAAATTAAACAGCCTGTACTTTAAAATATTAAAATTAGAGTTATTTTAATACACGAATAGAACTTAAATCTGTAATACTCGTTAATAATTCTGCTTAATATTAAAACTTTTTCTAATTCTTATTTTAAATTAATGCGATGTCAATAGGAAAAGAAACAGCATAATAAAAACTATTACAGAAAGTTTAATTGCAAATTATACCCAGTGAACTGTAGTACAAAAATATTTCTTGACAATTAATTTTCAATTAAAATAATTGAACCGAAAGAATAATGATCTATTGAAGTAAAATCATTAATTCCCTTTGTTAGAGTTCACTTAATGGTTATTATCGTTTCCATTAATGTTTTGTCAGTACTATTCATTAAGTAAACTGCAGTGGAAAAGGAATGTCGAAAAATTATTTTGATATTATCCATTTCATTACACTTATCATAGTAATAAAGCTTATCAGAAATATAAAAGATATTCTAATAATTATAATCGAAACACATACAAACAATTTATTACATGGTGGTTCTATCAGTATTTACACAGAAAGTTTACGATACTAAATTGTTTCGATAAAGTTTATTTGAATTTCGAAAAACTAAATAATTGAGCTATATGCTCGTGTTAAAAATCAGAATTAGATGTAAAGGTATCATGAAATGTATTAAAATACTAACTTGATATTTAAATAAAACCCCTCTTGTTTGTGATCGGTATAGTATTATTAAAGTTATGGCTGAGTATGAGTATCAATATCGTTTAGAAACCATAATTATGTATACAAATTACGAGTAAGTATTGTTTTAATTATTTCTCTCTATTATTCATCCAATTGAAACTTTAATTAATAGATGAATTTGGTGTAGTTACCTTTTAACCATTTGATTATAGTGTGCATGTTTATGTTTGTATTAGAGTATGATTTGCGAAGTTTGTCAAGTGAAATAGAAGCTGGGTTATTGCATACAGAAAATAGTTCTTGAAAGACAAACATTCTTGTAGTGATAACATCCATCGAAATTCACGGTATAGTCGGTATTTACACAAGGGGTAGGAAATTAAATGAATAGTTTAGTTCACTTGTTTGTTTAACATGCCATTGTGTTTTCACAAAACACTTACGATTGAGAGAATTGTTATTTCGATGATTTCAATTGAAGTTTACTAAGATTCGTCGGTTTTAATTAAGCTTTCTTCATTACTGATTGCAATTCGATGCTTACCTTTAGTGCGTTTCACATAAATGAATCGGTTGTTTGAGAAACCCCATAAGTCAGGCGAGAACAACTTTTGGGAAATCGAAGTAAAACTGTTTCTGCGTTAAACGGCAACCTTTATATTATTTTTTCTGATAAAATGTATTGTTTGGAGCTAAATACAATCTTTGTTCTCAACGGAGGTCTCAAAAGATAAATAATTAACTTATCATGGATTTTTAAAGTCAGTTGACTTATGGGGTTTCTCAAAAACATATACTTTTGGCTAAAAGTAATTGCATTCTGAACTGTATAAAATAAAAAGTACAATTAGTACACTTCAAAAATGTATTCTAAAACAAGTAGAAACATTAAATAAATATGAAAAACAAATAAGACTTTTTACTTCTATGAATAAGAGTGGAAAAATGGCGAAAAATAAAATTTATTCATCATTAGCGTAGTTCTCTGGCAACTCAAAATCAGATGTAGGACACTGGTGAACTATGTCTTTGAAGAATGCTTGAATGTTTTCTTCATCTGGGATGTATTTCATCTTTATTTATGTCTTCAATTTTTTTCTTATTGATGGGGAATTTCCCATTTGGATATACTGGTTCAATTCGGAGTGACAGAGGCAGCTTGTTATTGTTGATTACCTGAAAACCCATCATTAAAATGTTTGGCGATTCCAACATCCTCATGTTTGAAGGAGTGTGAAAGCTGCATGAACTGCGAGATTTTAAAAGCGACTTTCTCATCCTTTGACTGACTAATGGGCTTTCTCGAATAAACGAAAACTTTCGTACGGGCCGACTCTATGTAGAATGACCTGACTCGTGGGGTTTTGCTTCTAAAAGATGCGTCTACCTCTAAAGAATAGACTTTTACCGAAAACTCGATGTCGACAAAAAGTGACTTATGGGGTTTCTCAAACATCCGATTCAAATATTATAAGCCCATCCTTTCATTAAATTCGTAATTTTTCAAGATTCTTAATATTCTTATTAACGGAAGTATTCGAAGATAAAATAAAACATAAGTAGGTTGGCATAAATTTTCTCCTTTTTATAAAACTTAAAATATTTCTGTATCGAATTATTTTCGACTCCTTTTCTTCTTTCACAACATGAGATACAGCATTTAAATTTGAATTCTAAGATTTATGATCGAGGTTTAATATTAACGTAGTGATGTCCTGTCCCCGGATCTTTCCCTTCGGGTTTGACCATGGTCAATAGCCTGTTTTGTAGCTCCAATGCGCAGTTAATAAAATACCTTCCATTGCATCACCAGTAACCCGTTGTGTCGCTCCAGTGTAACGTAAATTTACCCGTCTACCTCAATTTAAGTTCAGTAAGTGTAAAAAGAAAAATTATTTTATCTAATCATTAATTCAAAAAGTTATATTGAGAGGCATTCACTCTTAATTGAAACAAATGATCCAATTCAACTTGGAATAATTTAGTATGGTAATGCATTTTTGTATAAAAAATTCATTAACTCAAAATCCATTAATATTCAGAAAAAAAATCTAATCTTCCTTGTGAAAGGATTTGGGAAAGTTCAATTTAAGGAATATAAAAACAGTTTTTGTTCTAGATTTCGCAAACAAATCTTATTGAATGTTCAAAAAGTGATTCTAAATTGAATTTCAATTTCCATGGCCATGCTCTTCTTCTTCTCGTGGAAGATTTTTTTAATTATCTTGGGAGACATGAAATTCTATTCCGATTTCTTATCTTGTTTAATGATAACTAGTTTAATGAAGCCGTATTCTTATTTCTTTAACGAAAGATTTAATCCTTGCAATAGCGTTAAGAGAAGTTTTAAGTTCAATTTATAAAATAAGTGACAATCCTTTATGAGCATTTTAAACATGTTTGTAAAATTTTAAAACGTTTTTTTTTAGAAACGAGGATACGCGGTGTAAGTATGTTTATGTGTGAGGGATTTTCAGTGTAAAAAACAGAGAGTTTGCGAAGATAACCTTACTTCTATGCTCTCGCACAATACATATCGTCTTAAGTTCAAATTCTGAGTCTATTTGACGAGTTTATTTTCAGTTTTACTTATAATTTTTTACGTTTTTATCACAAATGAACTCAAATTTTGAAACTATAAGGTAATAAGCCAAAATATATATAAGCCGGTAGTCATGTTTTGGTAGTTATTCTTATCAGTAAATTATTTCCTGCGCATTTGTTTGAAAAAATAAAGAACAATTTGGTGATTGCTCTCAAGAATTTGTGCTAAAAATAAAAATAACCATTGTTTAGTACACGCAAAATTCAATCATATATCTACAGCATATTATCAGGTAGTATGTAGGTAATACACAGTCCAGTCACATTAATGTGACCACCACCTACTTTCGACGGCAACGTGAATTAACTAATCACAAAAGGCAGGTGGCAGCACATTGCAGTGGAGTGTATATAAAGGATGTCCTAGGGCATCGGAAAGCATTTCATTCGTTGGCGTAATGCAGGAACGTAGCGATTTATCCGACGTCCAAAAGGGCATGATTATTGGCTTTCGGGCCAAGGGTGGAAGCATTTCGAATTTTGTGAACTGTTCGCGTGCCGCCGTGGTAAAAGTATACCGTGCATGGCAAAATGGCACTATCCAAAATCAGCGGCGTGACACATGTGGTGCACCACGGGCTATAGATGACAGAGGCGAACGAAGGCTACGGAGATGCGTTCGGGCGAACAGACGTGCAACTGTTGAGCAACTGACCGCCCAGATGAACCAAGGGGCTACCAAGAGTATATCTTCAACAACGGTTCAGCGAACGTTGCTGCGCATGGGCCTCCGCAGCAGACGCCTGGTTAATGCAGCTATGCTGACTTCTGTACATCGGCGACGAAGGCTGGAATTTGCATGCCAGTACCGCAACTGGACGTCCACAGAGTGGCGACAGGTGGCTTTTTCCGATGAATCACGTTTTGTGCTCCATCGGACAGATGGACGTAGGCGTATACGGCGTGAAACATGTGAAAGCAAACACCCTGCAACAATTGCCGGAAGGATCCTGACTGGAGGAGGGAGGTTATCTAGCGCAGCTGGCCACGGCACTGGAGTCGGCATTGCTCAACATCCCAGTGAGCACCTTCAGAAACCTAATTGACTCTCTTAAATGCACATCTCGCAACGGTCCGCTCTGCCAAAGGTGGTTATTCTGGCTTTTGACAGGTGGTCACATTAATGTGACTGGACTGTGTAAATGTCACACTGGAGAGACATAATGAGCTATTGGCCGGGGCCCCGAAAGGAGAGATCCAAGGACAACTAATGTAATTTTGAATCACAGTCATATGACGAGGTCACCACCTGAGCTGGCACACAGTCTTCAAACTTCCACACCACGCCAATGTGAGGACACTTTCGGCCACGACAGATTTAATGGGCGCCAGCCCCCGCGTACACGACGGTCTTTGACTGGACCTAGTTTCGAATTCGCAACCCTCAGGCTTCTAATCCGTTGATCTTCCAACATGTCTACCCCCCCCCCTCCAGTACATTCTCAGAAATGGTGGATATAAGTTAAATAAACTAACATTATCGTATTGGACTTTTCAAACTCTCCCTCAAATCTTTGTCCGAAGAATAATGACGGAACTTCCGGGATAAAGTGACGAAATTTAAAAATAATCTGCCGATGTATTTTTAATAGGGTAAACAAAAATCATGTATCTCCGAAATAGCGTAAAATAGCTCGTCTAAATCTTGAATTTTTGGAAAATTTAGTTTCCATTAAGGAATGACAGTAAAAATGTATAAAATATTGATCGATCGATCTTTGTTCAACACCCTTCTCTTCATTCATATCTCCACTTAGAGTTCCCGAATCTCGTTTATGTTGCCTCATATCGCAACCCCGGCAAGAAAAGTGAGACAAGTCAAAAAATAAAAAGTTTGCTGTTATGTAATTGAAAAATATGTATGAGATGCCCCAGCGTGTTATATTACTCTTCTATAGAATACAATAGAAGTTAGCACCATAAATACTTACCTAAAATTTAAAAGAAGCTTATACTATTTCAATATAAGTTTTATAGTATCCTTTATGTTGATGCTTCTCAAATTCTGCAGTTTTGAGCTGTGCCACTTTTTTTACCGGGTTGCGATATGCTTGACCAGTCTTTTCTCTGCATTCATCCCAATCAGTGCTAAGCAGCAGACAGTTACAATATTCGTACCAGAAGAAAACATTCTGCTGACGCAAGAGGTTTTCATCGAGCCCTTTCATTCTGAGAGTTCTTAGTCATCGATTCTTTTTTTTTTCTTTCTCCTTCCCCAAAGGACATCAGAAGGTTTGTCGGAGATAATCTCGTTGTCGAGCAGCTGAAAGTTTTCACTTTAGAATATTAGATTTATTCTCTCAGCTTTAACCGTCGTCCGAGCTCAATCTCGGCGGGAATGGGACTCCATTTTTCATTGCTTAGAAAACATGAAGGGAACGTGATTCTATTAGGAAATCGCTGCTACTTTCGCTTCCTACTTAAGATCTAAAAATGAGAAATTGATTTTTTTTTCATCACTCGGGAAAGACGGCGGAGTGGAAATATTTAAGTACAATAGAGACGTGCCGGTGAATTTTTTAAAATCTAATTAAATGAAGGCGTTTATTTTGAGATGTGTTTCACGATGCTTCATGAAACTGAATTTGAATATTAATGTTTGTCGTGAAGGAGCATTCGTTTAAAGGATAGTTGAGGGTATTTAAAAAAAGCGCTCGTAAAGTAAGATATTGAATACCCTACTTATATACACGATGTGAAACACAAAGATATAAAGGCGTGATGTGGCATTGGATAGCTAGAGTTTTTCTATTTATTTAAGTTCTCCGAGTAAAATGTTTCTTAGGATGACTACATATTCCGGATAATTACATAACCCGTCGGTCTCTCTTAGGAATGTCATGAAACTGCCAAAAATAGTTATTAATTTAATATTTGATTGAAGGACTTTTAAAAAGAACATTAAAAGAAATGTTCATTCTTGGCATAATCGCGCGTTTAAGAAATATTCATTCTTGGCATAGTCGTTTGTGAAATGCTCATTTCGTACATAATCGTTTATTCATTCTTGGAATAATCGCTTTCAACTAAGAATCCTGCATATAGTTATTATTGCAATCGAACTGCTATTCTGATCATGCAAAAAAGTAAATATAGTGAGTAATTTAATTGATCATTGATTAGGGTAAGCGGGGTAATTGTAAACATAATTTGTATGTTCACTTTCAATCCCTATTTTCAAACTCTTGATAAAGTAATTAAACATTGTTCACCTTACTAAACTAACTTGTAACTATTTTACTTTGATATTTAATTAGTACGAAGATTCCAGAAAAGAAATTTAACACCGTACTCGGCTGTTTACAATTATTCCACGTGTTTACAATTACCCCAGAAAGTAGGGGTAATTGTAAACAACGATTTTCCTCGTGGTTTTAAATATTGAACAAGTGACAGCATGAGCATTAGTCATGGCAGTAGAAGGAACTCCAATGGTATTTTTACCCTTCTAATACCATGCTTACAACAACCTCGTTTTGATCTTTTCAATTACCAAATACCACCACTTCTTACCCCACCAAAATATAGTGACACTTGAAAGTTGCATTGATCATGAGGTGAACTTCGTAATACATTAGAATAAATAATTCAATCATTTACTGAACAAAGAATGTATTTAGTGTAAAACACAAAAACCTAAAAATTGAAAAATACAAACTTAGGTACAAGAAAACAAACAAACATTACATTTCTTACACATTAACAGTGCCTTAAATTGGAAAATTTCTTTACGACTTTCTTTGCTACAGTTTGGAGTATGTCAAATTGCTTTGACATGATCTTTGGTAACACAGAATTAGTCTTTTTCAACCACAGCGAAATTAGTCGATGCATTTGAGTCCGGTGATCTAATACTCCTCTTATGAAAAGACATCCACCCTTCATACATACAAAAAGTGGGTATTCTTTCTCCTTCCCACTCAATATCTACAAGCAGAAACGTAGTCGTTTCAATGTCTTCCATAAATGGCTTCAAAATATTTAACTTCCCCTACAAGCTAGTCTTCTATATTTTGCTTGAATGTTTGGACAACTTCAAACACTTCACCGTCAATGTTAGTGAATTATTTCAATAGTTTCTCATCCTCGCTGTCCTTGAGTTCTGCTTTCCTTTCCATTTGCTTCTTTCTTGGTTTCTTTCATCTCGTTCCGCTTCCTTTTGTTCTTTTCATCTTCTTCCTCCTTCTAGCGTGACAGAACCTGGTCAGTTGTAAGAACTGCCCCATATGTGTGAAGTTTTAGTAAATCAGTTTTCCTTCTCCCCAAGAACACGAAAAATGCAATAAAATGCAATAAAACGCAATTCAAACGTATCAAATGCGATTGAATACAAAATTTACACGGGACAACATATTGGTTTTCCATCCAAATTGAACGAAACTATTGGCAAAGTTATGTTTACAATTACCCCGTCCCTTGAAAAATATGGGATAGTTCTAAAGATGGAGGTTCGTATTGAAATTATAGTAGCAAGCACTCAATTTAATATGATGACGGCACCTTAGATGGATTTTAAACTTTGATATTTGTAGAAAACATTAATCCCTATCGATTGCTACCATCCGTCTTGTTCTGTGATATAAATTGTGCAAATGCGATCGGGCGAGTCGTTTTTTATTTTGACGGCTGTACATAAAGTGATGGGCCGATTCCTAACTAGGAAAAACAACCCTACACAAAGATGGATTCTCCACCAAATTTCTGCAATGTCCAAATACTTTTGTACATATAGTGTATGTACTTGAGTATTTAATCTATGTGAAATATGCATTAATAATTCAAAATATTCTCGTTCCCAAAAATTAATGAGCTATTCCGGTTTAAATTAAAAAGTGAAATTTATTTGTTGCGTTTCCAACAAGTTTTGTTGAATAGTTTTTTATTCAAACAAATTGTTTTATTTACAAACGACTCTTCTTTTACCGAATTTCCATCATTAAGGCCCGGTGCGCACATCCGGTTTTTCAACGTGCGGAGACGCTGTGGCAACGCAAGTGCGGTCTGAGATACATTAGATCCAATGGAGTAGTGCACACATGCCTCCGGTGCCGTTGCGGCGACGCACGTCTAACTTGCGTGCAATTTGTACAGCAATTCCCCACGGCGCCGCAACTCGCCGCACACGCTTCTCCGGTCTCAAGTACCTTGGTTTTCTAAATAAATGGAATGTAAATAATAATTGAAAAATCGTCGTATCCAGTAATGTCTATTTTGTTTAAAATATATACTTTTTTTACACCAAATAAGAGAAATAAACACGTTTTCTCCGATAGAATATTTTCGCAAATGGCGCAAAATGAGTACTTGCGTCATTTCACGTTTATGTGTGCATAGTTGGGCTTCGGTGCCGCAGCGGCGCCGCACGTTGAAAAACCGGATGTGTGCACTGGGCCTAAATTGGAACAAGAGAGCTATACTTACATAAGATCGCGCCATCTTCTGATCTAGGAAAGGTGTACCGAAACCGCAATATAAAATAATGTACCTTCCTCAATAACTGTTGTGTACGAATTTTTTTAAATGCAAGGTATAGCGACATCCTCGATCTCGCTTGCTCTGTCAAATATCCTTATTGCTATGCAATCTCAATTAGTTCGCTTGAAAATTTTGAGTCGAAATAAAGTATCGAATATAAATGCAGAAAGAAACTTGTAACTAAACATTTAGCACGTTTAGACATTTGACATTTTTATGGTCATTTAGAACTTATGAACTTAGGGTGGATGATTGGACCATTCCAAAAAATCGGTTGATCTTTTAACTGATTAGATTCAGTTAATGCTCTATCTTAATTCTGTCTGCTTTACGGATTTCTCTAAATAAAATGGTAAAAGTATATTTTCTATTGGGACTAATACTTTTCCACACCACAGTTTTTTGTATGGCTTCAAATTTTGTTAATACTTCTCCAGAGAAAACACTTTTTGAGTTATGACACTTTTGCATCGGGTGGGCTATATATCATCAATACTAAGGCTTGTTCCTTGGAAGAAACAGTTGAAATAAAATCTTTAGTTACATACTATTCCTTAAAATGTCGTAGATGATTTTTCGATAATTTTACGAAATTTTGATTTCTAAATTGAATTTATTAAGTGCATAGAACAATCCAGTTATTTCAAAATATACATTAACATTTTAGAAAAACTTCTTAATCCTTAAATGCACGAAATCCTGTTTTGATATTGACCTCACTATCACAACGAACACGCTTTGCCTTCTAAATTAAATTCTTCAATTATTTTTATTCGCATACCACATAATTGATACATTAATACAGGGTGGTCCCGAATTCATGGTACAAACTTTAATGGTAGGTACAGGACATTGTAACAATGATTTATTGTAAAGGAATGTATAGTCGCAAGTGACGCGGTGAGGCGAAAACAGGGGAAATAACGGCCGAAAGGAAAAACAAAGATTTTATTGAAAGCGTTGTTGACAAGTGTCATGTTTACAGTAATTGTTCAAAATTGCGTCCACCAGTATCGATACATGCTTGACAGCGTCGGTGGAGCGATTGGCGTACACGTTCAAAGATGCCTGGTATTTCACGCACACCTGCAGCAGCTACAGATAAGCGAGCGACGAGATCCTCATCTGAGTCAACTGGAGTCTCATAAACAAGATGCTTTAGATGTCCCCATAAAAAGTAATCGAGGCTCGATAAATCGAGAGATCGGGGTGGCCAAGGGACTGGTCCACCACGCCCAATCCATCGAGTACCAAACGTGGCATTCAGATAATTCCGTACATCAATGCTGAAGTGTGCTGGCGCCCCATCGTGCTGAAACCACACGCGGTTACGAATGGCGATCGGAACATCATGCAGCAGTTGTGGTAACACTTCTTTCAGAAAAATAAGATAGCTTCCGCCAGTGAGCCGCGTGGGTAGTAAGTATGGGCCAATCAAAAAGTCGTTCACAATACCAGCCCACACATTAATACTGAAACGTTGTTGAAACGCATGTCGACGCGTTGCATGTGGATTATCGGTTGCCCACACATGGGAATTGTGCGCATTAAAGACACCCTCGCGTGAAAATGTCGCTTCATCTGTAAATAGCACATAATCTACGAAATCCGGCTGCAACGCACATTGCTGCATCACCCACAGGCAGAAGTTCACGCGGCGAGGATAATCTGCCGGATTCAATGCTTGTACTTTCTGAAAATGGAAGGGGTGTAAGCGATTTTCGTTTAACACTCTGCATACAGTCTGATGACTCACACCTACGTCACGCGCAACAGTTCTTGTGCTTGACTCGGGTCTATCAGCCACAATGTTCAAGATGCTTTCTTCCAGCCTTGGAGTGCGTACAGCTCTTACTCGACCAGCGCCATGTCTGTTGACGTCGAACGCACCTGTTTCACAAAGTTGACGATGTAACCGTTGAAAAATTCTATGATCCGGCATTCGTCGATCAGGATACTCCTCGCGATACATTCGTAACGCAGCTCTGCCGTTACCATTTGCACGGCCGTACATGTAATGCATGTCTGCTTTTTCTGCATACGTAAAGTCACCCATCGTCTACGGCAGCACAATTGTGAATGGCGCTTTTCCCTACTGCGATGCATCATGTTCAACAGCGGCTAGACATCTAATGCCCTCTACCGGCAATGATACCAACCGATCACTCCATTTCTCTTTCCTTTTATTTCCCCTGTTTACGCCTCACCGCGTCACTTGCGACTATACATTCCTATACAATAAATCATTGTTACAATGTCCTGTACCTACCATTAAAGTTTGTACCATGAATTCGGGACCACCCTGTATACTGTTTAATCGATTAAGCCTTTATTTGTTATGTAAGTATTTTTGACAAAGCAACTTTAAATTCATTTTTAAAAGACGAATTTGATAGAAATTCACCACATTTGTTTAAATTTACGTCCGCTGAAAAAAAAAAATTATGTCAGCAAATTTTATTCACTAGTGGAATAACGATGTTTTATTTGGACGTTGCCAAACCGCAAATACAAATTAGGCCTTTTAGCTCGCCATATAAAAGAAGTCATATTTAAAGCAGAAAATACGTTTGTCCGAAGAAGCAAAAACTCTCTAACGTTGATCTCTGGCATTATAAATCTTGCACAGCTTATTTTGACTAACATTTCTATGTCAACGCAACTATTTTCAACTTTCTACTTCGTTACTTTGGAGCGACAGAAATAAAATTTTAGTCTAGAACATAGTACAAACTTCTGACCTCCTTGTAATGTGTTAAGATGAACACGACATGGCCATTTTGTTTTTGACATTCAAGTCATTAAGAAAGTAGGTTACAGAAACTAATTAATTTTAAGTTAAGGTTTACTTATTGTATAGTTGTATTAAAATTAAAAGTATTAGTTAAGCTTGTTTAGTTTAGTTTTTTAAAAGGACCGAGTAATTTAAACTTAAGAACTAACTAAAAGGAACTTTTGTCGAAACAGCATCCTGCAACTCAAGGCATCCCTTGCTCCCCTTCGATAACTTTTCGAAGGGTAGCACAAAAATCGCCTACTTGTGATCCTTAAAAGTTCCTCGCAGTATTCGAACGCTACTAACATTAAGAAAGAAACAGCCTATCAACAAAAAAAGTCAGAAAACGTCCAAAGAAAAGTAGTTGGAAGAGGAAAGAACACAAGAGCACGTGAAGTGGATAAGTTATTCAAGTTGTTGGACGACACAGCAAAATTGTGTTGAGAAAAAAAAGCTATCTGGTGTGCCTGACGCAACAGACTACTGGAAACTTTAGAGAAAACAGAGGCGTAACTTTTCTTGTATGAAGCAACAAAACCCATCGCTGAGCTTCGGCGTCATGAAACACGCGTAGTTTGTTCTGTCTGGAATTTCTACATCAATGCAACTATTTACAGTTCTCTATGTCGTTTCCATAGAACAAAAGAAATCAAATTTTGTTTAGAACATTACACAAAAGACCAATTTATAATCATACTTACATTAACGCAAACCACCAAAAACTGTAATAGGAACTAACACAAGCACTTGGAATGGACAAAGCTCAGAAATCGGCTAGACCAAGCAACGAAACTGCTGCAATTTATTTGTTCTGAAGCGGCAAAATTTATGTAGCGTAGCCGGGTGGTAAATTCGTATACATACAGCTTTGAATTAGAGAATTGAATATTTAGCTTCGTTGATCATCAATTATGCGTTTAACGTCTTGAACACCCACCTCAATTATATCAATTATACTCATCTCAATCACAAGCGTTTAGACTAACATTTATTTCTACGTACGTGTCGTAAATGACAATCAACGTCCAGAGGGTATATTCCACCAACCCACCTTCCAGTCAGATAATAACTCAATTATTGGTCGCAGTAAATTGTATGCGATGATGAGGGATGTTTAATGGTTTGTCTTCTCACTACAGCGCGATGGATTATGATCATTCCTTATAATCCCTATCGGGCTCTCACCAATATATTGCATTATCGTTTCACGCAGGAATAGAATTAGGGACGAACCCTTATCAATCGAGTTCCAAAGACGCTTGTTCATGATGTCCTCCTCATATTCGTATAGGATGTCCAGACTAAGCGGTATTGAGTTTGATGATATCATCTCTACATCTAATGATGTACTTTATGGATTCTTTGAAAAAGCGTACCGAAAGTATTTGAGTACGTATGGAAATGATAAATAGTGTGAAAATTAAGCGTACATTTATGTCTCATAAATAAAGAAATTATATTATTTTGCAAAAGTTTTTTTTTTCCATTTAACTTAAGGTAATTGGTAATTATTAGTCAACGTCGTACTTGAGCAACACAACGGGCTATTGGCGAAGGTTCGGGATCAATTCCCTAAGCGAAAGATCCGAGGGCAACAACACGTAGTTTTGAACCAGGATCAAATGACGATGACATATCTGAGTTGGCACACCACTTTCCAAATTTCCACACCATATTCTCTCTTCGTCAACTGGCTACTTCTGGGTCAATGCAACTGGAACCCTTTACAACTCTGCTGAGCAAACTTCAGATGTTATTGTCTCCATATTCGTTAGAAGCTCAAAGTGAAGGATCTCAGTGGCGGTCCATCAAACACAAAGCAATCCCCTTTGTTGGTGAAACACTGGTTTCAGTCGTCAATGGTTTTAGCAAGCGCGAATGAACCAGCGTAACTTAGTGTCTACCAAAAAGTACTTCATGGTAGAGTTGGGTTACACTGGTATTTATACTACCCCTTTGTAAGTTAAGTTTTGGAGTGGTAGCTAAGCTCGCTACAGTACTCCCCCTCCAGAATTTTAGCAGTCGCCGAAATTCGATAGTTGACGTCACTTGCAGAATGATTGCCATTTTTGCTTTTGACTGTAAGAGCTGTATTAAGATTACAGTTGCCGTGCTGCCTTTTACATGTTATTTTATCCATGCGGCAATTGCACGAATGGAGGATGTGATATAACATTAGCAGTTTCTGCTATCACAGCGCCCCCTAGTGGTAGAAAGGTAATTAGAATCAATCATGGCGAATTCTACTGGACATTGTGTACCATCCATCGAATTTTTTTTTTGTAAATTTTTAAGCATGTTTAAATCACGTCCGGGTCACCAATTTAGCAAGCGCGAATGAACCAGCGTAACTTAGTGTCTACCAAAAAGTACTTCATGGTAGAGTTGGGTTACACTGGTATTTATACTACCCCTTTGTAAGTTAAGTTTTGGAGTGGTAGCTAAGCTCGCTACAATGGTCTTTCAATATTTGGAAGACAACCAATAATGAGAACGGTTTATGCCAATGTATTGTATCCATCTTTAATTGCATAGCATACTATGGTACTCAAATGGCTCGGTTTTCTGGTGTGACAAGAGACAACAAGGATGAATACATTGTTAGCCATGCTAGCTTGTTGGTTACATCCAATTTGTTTCTCAGCTTTCATGTCCAGCCAGTACAAACGGGTTTGGATGGTTGTATCATCTCGTTAGATTGATTTCTAAGGTCTTGGCAAGTGTGACTTGAATTAAACTCGATATGGTCCATCAATTAGGTTTCACCGAGGTTGATGGTCTACCGGAGAGTGGGAAGCATCTTCAAGAATGCTGTTCCACTCTAAACGCGGTTTCTCTGATCAAGCCCGCACAAAGCAGAAATATTCAAGATCTCTTTAACCCTTAACTTCTGTGTCACAAACCGTCTCGTAACTAGTGTAAAGGGGTCTCTCAGACCTCGCTCACTAAAGTGCGTATAAAGTTGATTAATATATTATATGAGCCGCGGTAGCTCAGTCAGTAGAGCGTCGGGCTCGCATCAGAAGGGTTGTGAGTTCTGTCCTCGGCGGAGCCTGCAATTCTGACGATTGCGAGATCGGCGTTTCGACCTGGCTAAAGACCGTCGTGTTCACTAATGGTGACTGGGGCACGTTAAATAGGTCGTGGTCACAAAGTACCCCATGTTCCCATACCAAATCAATACCTCTGGGGGTACCTGATCAGGGAGTTATCGGCCTCTGATTGGCATCTAAATTACGATATGTGTGAGTGAATGGATGTATGAAAGGGACCTTCCTGTAAAACGGATGTGTCATGTATGTCGAGCTAAGTCGGACTTCCTCCCAATGGGGCTCAATAACATGGAAGGCGCACCCCCCTCGCCTCTTGCCGTCTTTGACGGGCCTGGCACTCCTCCGGTCTGCCAGTGTAGGCATAAGAAACAACAACAATATATTATATTAATAAAAGTTTCTTCAGATAATTATTATTTATGCACTTTAAATTTAGATAATTCAATTCTTAACATAAAATGCATTTTATATTACTATATAAGTTAAGTAGATTCCATGTCTCTTCAGGCTCAGCTTTCGAACCTAATTTTGCAGGACGTTTCAACCCTGGAAACTGTGAAACTATGTTGTGTTTTGGTGTTCTTACTGCACGATCAGATTCCCCCCGGGCATCCCATTTGAAGTTATTTTTTCCGTTGAAATATTCTTCTTGTGAAGACGCTCTTGAAATGTCTTCATCTTCATCTGCATAAATTTCCGAATCCGTTTCGTGTTCGCTTTCAATAATATTATCCGAAATTTCACTGTCCCAGTACTCTATTTCAGACCAACTATCAACAATATCCTAAATTTCTTTTTCTGTAAGTTACACAGGTCGTTTTTTAGTAAAGTTTGTTGCCATTTTATGCTCTCTGCCGAAATTAACTACTCCAACTCAGACGATTTCATTCAACAAGAACATTAACGCAAATGCTGTGAAGGTGTCTAAGAGACCACGCGAGAAATGCAAATATTGTAAAACACGAAATAGTTGGGTCAGCCAAACCAGTCTTGGAATGTGGCTTCTGTTGGACGTAGTAGGAAGGTACTGAATAGGACAGATATATTCACTTTAAGAGGTGGAAACGACGTGTCAAAAATGACTCGGGGTCTGTGAGACCCATGACAGCAGTTAAAGGTTAATTTGAGATAGTAAAACTCCTTTCAAGTAATCTACTGTCCATAACTAACCCTAGAAGTACTATTAAAGCAATCACTTGACATTACCTCGGTCATAAAGTTCTGGGCACTTGAAATTAACCCTCTTCATCTGACTTGACACTGACATTACAATCTCATAAATCTCAAGCCCCTTGAGAACATTCAAAATTCCATCGACATCTATTTTTCAGTTGAAAAACGACCTGAAAGACGCTAGAATTTTCCACATAGACCACTGAGAACTGAGAGCAAGAAGACCACACTCGCTAACCTCCTCCGAACCCTTCTTGTCCCAAAATATCTGTAACCTTTTTATAAATATCTGCTAAGCTGCAATATGTTAGAATAAACGTTGTAGTGGTGAAACCCAAAGATCTTATTCCTTTACACTACCAATTCATTTATGTCACCACACCATTTCATCCGGAACAGCACCACCTCCAGAATATAAATTTCTGGAACAATTCTTTCGACCCTAAGATTCGCTCACTACACCATTTAGGAATGCGGTGAATATTTGTCAAGCGGCCTCATAAGTCCTGGTATTCAATTGAATTGATAAAGTAAACTAATTAAGTTAATTAATTAAGTTTGACTAATTAACTATGATAAGTCATACTGAGATCGAGTTTTCAGAACTTTTAATGATTATATTTCGTAAGTGCTATATACCACAGTAAGTTCTCCGTTTTAAACAAGTTTTTGTTTAAGTCTGCATAGTTACATCTTTAACTAATAGAATGAGTGCATGTGCAATATGAGAGGAACAAAACCTAGAAACGGCATGTGCTTTCTTGTTTACCTAGCAAATGGGCTTTCTTGTGTTTTGAAGTCAAGCTATGCAACAATGCGCCCTTTTAATTTGTCTTTTCAATTACCTTTAAAACGAATGGCGTGATAGTGTTGATCAAAAGGAGTTCTATGTACTTCATGTAATAATGATGTTCTGAAATTTTATGAAAAAACTTATACACTCATTGCCATAAAAATTTGCGCACCAAGAAATAACTGTGGGATCGTAACGAAACTTGGCATGAAGGTACATTTCAGCCAGATATGCAAATGATTAGAAATGCAGCGTGATTGCGCATTGCGTAATGCCACTAGAGGGCGTTGAACTTCGTTCTCCTTAGAGTATAAAACAGGTAAGCAGAGCTTGTTTGAGTGTACTTAATCTTTTGCAAAGGAAACGCTGAGGTAGACATGCCGTTACGCCGCAATCGAAGACAATATGAGCAGCTGTCAGAGTTCGAGAGGGGAAGAATCATTGGGATGATGGAAGCTGCGTGGTCAGCTCGACGAGTAGCTCGGCAAGTAGGCCGTTCTGATTTTACTGTGAGGAGGTGTTGGGACCAGTGGATAGAAGAGACGTCATTTACACGGCGACCAGGCTCAGGACGCCCTCGACAGACAAGTCGTAGAGAAGACCGCCACATCATACGAAACACACGCGTAGAGTCAACTGCATCATTGGTTGCTCTCCAGACTCAGGCAGCACCTTCACTACGGGCCCCTGTGTCTTCCCGTACCATCGCAAAGCGCCTGGCTGAAGGACATCTGGTATCACGGCTCCCATTACGTGTGCTGCCAATGACACCCACCCACCGATATCTCCGTTTGGAGTGGTGTTGTCGCGCACGACGGGATTGGACTGCAACAGAATGGAACCAGGTCGTCTTCAGCGACGAATCTAGATTTAATTTGAGCAGGGATGACAGTCGTGTTCGTGTGTGGAGGCCCCGTGTGAACGCCTCAATCCTCCCTTCGCTTTACAGCGACTCACCGCTCCCACAGCTGGTGTGATGGTATAGTGTGCCATTGCTTACGATACACGGTCACCCCTAATATTGATCCATGGTACAATGACAGCCCAGAGGTACATCCATGACATCCTGCAGCCACATGTGATGCCACTCATTGCAGGGCTCCCAGGAGCCATTTTTCAACAAGACAATGCTCGGCCACACACAGCAAGGATGTCACAAGACAGCCTCCGCCACATTACCACCCTTCCCTGGCCTGCTCAATCCCCAGATTTGTCACCAATCGAGCATATCTTGGATCATTTGGGACGTTAAGTTGGACACCCTACAAGTTTGGTCGAACTAGAGGCGCGTTTACAGCAACTGTGGAACGAGATGTCTCAGGACATCATATGGAACTTGTATGCCTCAATGCCCTCTCGTATCGCATCGTGCATTCGCGCTAGAGTCGGTCCAACAGCGTACTAAAACTTCCGTTCATTTGTACTTTTTTCTGCAATAAATGATTCTTTTTCTTTGATTTTCGAATCATTTACTTATATCAAAGTAGTACTTACATGTGTAAAATTTCGTTTCATTTTGACGACTTTCTCTTGGTGCGCAAATTTTTATGGCAATGAGTGTACTTTAAACTTTTAAAATTGGTCTTTATATTACTATTTGTGGCAAAACTGCAACCTTTATAGAGCTAGATAACTTTTAATTTAGAGATCAGTTTAAAAAACAAGCAATGACAATTACCTAAGTCTCGCTATTTTGTGACGTTTCTAACGATTTCAGGATTCTAAATCTAATTTAAAACATACCTTTTGTATGTATGATGAATCAATAATATGGAATCATTGTTTTCCATTTATGGGCGAAAGTGCACTTCTCAGGGATTCACAACGTGGATAGTTTTTTTTTTTTCCTAATGGCGGGCACATTTTGACCGAAGTCATTGGCCACTACAAGGCCGGAAGTGATGGCCACTTGTGAAGGAGCACCCAGTGGGAGGGCCATCATTGCCCCTAACAATTACATCGTAATTTTGAACCATGTTCAGATGACGAAGCAACACCTAAGCTGGTATACGCTTACAAACATCCATGCCCGAACCCGGATTCGAACCGGGGACCTTCCGATCTAGAGGCTAACACCTTAACCACTATACCGGTTGGTCGGCACGTGGATAGTTAATTAAGACATAAGGGCGTATTTTGTTATTCATGTATATATTCGTTTGTATGGGACCTTCAGTATTTCCTCAAACTTGATTGGTGGTTATCGCTTAGTTGTCAAATATTAACACTAGAGATTTAATATCTGTATAACCTGTTTTTCAGCCTGAGCAGTCTGATGTGAAAAAGCAAAGGCACAGGGAACGAATTAAATCGCGTCAAATTCAGAAGCATACGAAATATCACTGAATGAAATTACATATACATTAGGGTACAGAGATTTATTAGTATGTTTATTATTAATATTATTGTAACAAGAAACAAACGTATATTATGTGTGCAATTAATAATCACGAATTTTATTTTTGATATCGAAAAATCGCTTAAAATTTTTATTAGGTAAATTTAAGACAGACAACATATAAACCTATAATATCTACATGTCACGTGAACAGCCATCAAGTCTCTATGGTGGCAGTCGACATAGAAACAGGGATAGTTCATTTTGAATAGGGGTGACCCTCAGGTTGATTTAATTTTATTTTGTTTTCTGCTAATGTTGGTGGCGTTAGAAGGTGGTTTACAAGTACATATAAATAATCTCGGCGAAAGTAAAGATCCTAACAAATGTATTTCCAATTTGTTATCAAGAGCGCCAATGTGACAAACATGAATATGTTTCTTCAAGCACCCCGATGGAAAACATGATAAAGATCTTTTTAAAGTTAACAGACAGCAGAAAATTTAGTGTTTGGAGTAGTTTTCGCGGTAGACTGAAAGTATAGAAATCTCAATCAACTTAATTGGATTTTATCGATCTGGCGTAGAATTATTCCCAGTAGGACAGTAAAGATAGCAGTTAATTTCTATTAAATTTACTACTGAATTACTTTGTACCTATAACTTTCGATTTTTAAAGTCTGCTGAATATTAGAAATATCTGTTGTTTTCTGTCTGGAAAAGTTTCTATAATAGTTTTAAGATATTACCAATCAATCCAAGTAGAAATTTCTAAAATAATAGATTATGATATCTTGTTCAAATATCTTTTGCAACCAGTTGGTAAAATATAATAGTTCACACAAAGTCAAGCATGGCACTCTTAAGATTTTTATTAATTATTTTAAAGTTAGTTCCCCTCTTGTATAGGAACTTTGAAGAGTGAAAATACTCGCACGACTTTTGTAATAATCAATCATTTTCTCTTAGTCTTCCCTCTCGCCCCATGTCACTGTTCGTTGTTCGGATACATCGACTAATGTATCCGAACATTACGATAGATACAACCATTAGGACAGCATTTTTTTAAATTTCGAGTTATTTCATCTTTATGAGATTTTACCACAATCTCAGCTTCTAAGGTATTTTGTACTACTTTAAAAGACTCTTGGTAGACTGTTTTTTGGGGTTTAATTGTGTATGAGAGTAGAGCTTGTGATTGATGTTTCAATTCAATTTTCTCAACTCTTCATCCTCAGCTACAGACCGAATATTATGGATAGTAATCGTTCAGTACAACTGAAGCAAGCATAGGACGGTTTTGACTTAGTGAGAAATATTAATCTTTGGTTATAGTCATACATCTTCTCTTTTCCATGCATCGCCATTTTATTATTTACAGACTGATCTGCTTCGATTTCACCACCTTCAAGCGTTCTATTACGGTTTCAATAGACTCGTAAAAGACTGCAGTATGTCTTACCCCATGATGGTCGTTATCCACGGCACCACAAAGTATCCTAGCATTTTTCTTAAAGTGCGAGACAGCTGAATTTCGCCATCCTTCAACAAATCGTAGAAGAATTAAACTCCGAAGAGAAGGTTTATTTTTCTAGGCTTCTGGAAATCGGGGAATTTTCAAGCGGATATCTTTGAACCATTTAAGTTTCGAAACACTAAAATGTTGGAGTTATGCCTGTTATTTTCGGAACCACACCAAGTAATCAATATTTCTGCACAAAAGTCCCCACACTTGTTTGATAGAATGGCATTCATTTTGGATTTGATGGTCATTGCAGAACCATTCAACCCACAGACAGGTACATAAATGCTTTCCCATTTGAGGTTCAAGAATTCCTCCCACAATTTTGTGATGAAATTGCTCTGGGAATAAGAACCTAAAAGCAATCGACAAGGTTGCATATACAAAAACGTTTATGATCTAAACGATTGCTCGTATCTTTCCCTTAAGGGATTGATCCCGGACCGCCGTCAATAGCCCGTTCTGTTGCTCTAGTATGAAGTTAATTAAAAATTACCAATTACTAACAATTGCTGTCGAAAGGAGAACTATCATATATACATCTATGTTAGCCAACAAACCGCAATGGCGGGTAGTTAGTCGAGATTCTTCATCTTCACCTCCTGATGTGGCTCTCTTTTCAGATGGAGGGTGGAGGAATTTGCTTTTGCTTCTGGGGAGACTCGAGAAGCCTTTTCTCCGGGTATCTGAGGTTAGTGTGGGTAATGATGTAGCCCATGATGTTTACTCGAGCAGATTCTACAGTTGAATGACGATTTCCAGAGACATCCAGAAGTACTAGTTGCTAAATGCTACTAAACACACACATTAAGGTGCAAAATTAAAGATACCATGCAGGTGAAAACTATTATATGTGTATTATCCCTAATTTTAGTTTTACAGTGGTTGCAAACTGACAAGTTTCACAGTAAGTGGTCAAAGTTGCTCAATGATGAACTTGCACGTTTTTTGTTTAGATTTTTATAATATAGAAAATGAAAAAATATGATGGAAAGTATCTTTCTTTTTTACTTTTATAGCCCGAAAAGGGAAAATAACTTTAGTTTGACAGTGGTTGTAATCTGACAAGGTTCACAGTAAATGCTCAAAGTTGCTCAATGAGGAACTTGCACGTTTTTTGTTTATATTTTTATAATATAGAAAGTGAAAAAATATGATATAAAGTATCTTTCTTTTTTACTTTTATAGCCCGAAAAAGTAAATAAAAAAATTTTCTCAAGTTCGCACTATTTACTTCATCTCAAAAACGGTAGTCGGGAAAACGCTAAATCATAAATCCAGCGGAAGTCTTTAAGTTATGTTCCCAAGTAGCAGGGAAAAATCGAAATTACTCACAAATCAGGGAACCATCCTATTTGATAACATACTAGTGACCATCTGTGTTACACAATTTCTGGTCTTACTAGGACATTAAAATCTTCTACATTCATGTCTGTCTCCGTTTCACATGATGTCTGGTGTAAACGTGGTTATGATACAATTGCATAAGGGCTAATATAATTCCGTTAGGTGCCATATAAGCTAACAATGTGTCAGTCATTGAAAAAATTGCAAAATTATTCATGTTATCCGTACAAAATCAGAGTCTAAAACCAGGATGTTCCAAACTGGTCAACTGCCACGCAGCCTGACAGCGTCCACTAGCAAATAAAGGTGGGGCTTTCGGACATTCATTTCTGTTTAAATACGATTTTGTTTTCAACAAACCCAATAATAAAGTATATGGCTTGTACGATTTGAGACAGTTATTTTTCATTTAGGACGGATTATTTTTTTTATTTTTCATTACGTTTTCCGTTCTATACCTGTTTTCTCATAAAAATCATCGAAAAACAGAAGATCCAAAATAAGATTGAAAATTTTTTCAAAAATGTCTAAAGTCAAAATTTTTGTATAGTACAGTCGCATGTCTTAACTCAAATTATGACACAAATCCCTTGATTTAGTTTTCATGAATTTGTTCGAGTTCAATTGTAACTTTTGTTCTTTGAAAAAAAATATAATCATTTTATTTTTCCTACCTCTCCGGGAAAGTTCACCTTTCTATGAGAGTTACAATAATAACTCTCTACCGCTCTGTTGACTTTCGCAAAACAATAACGAAGTAGGATCAATGATAAGACCATGCAAAACATTTCATAATAATTAGATCAACTATCGTTTCATTTACTTCTTTCCGTGCGATGGCATCGACAGTTGAGAGATCAATACCGAAAATGCTCTTTGGGCAGTAGACGTATGAGTGGTTTCTATATTACGAAACGGACAGCGAAGAGTCTAGTTTAATTTCATACTTCACTGAGCTGTCGATACGGGTAGAACTCGGGATTGGATACACTGCAGGTGGCTTCAGAAATATGTACATAAACTATCTGCAGTAGTTGTTAACAGTTAAATAGAGTTACACGAAACCGAGGATGCAGAAAATGACCCCAATTTTCTCTCTCATTATCGGAGGTTTTGTTTTGTTCCTTTCACTACTATTTAACAATACTGAATACTGGTATTGATTATATAACACAATATATATATCTTATATATAAAAGAGAAAATCTGTCTGAAGCAGCTCTTTCGAATGCTGATCTCTGTCGCGAAATTTAAACAGCCTATAATGTCAGTAATTATTTCTAGTCAGCTATTTTCAGTCCACTATGTCATTATTTTATAACAATAGAAATACGATTTAATAATATAGAACACTGAGAGAATTACCCGGCGTTGCGTCGGTTGAATTGGTTAAATATTGATTGATCAGGAAAATCACTTCTATGTTATAGAAAAAGGCAAGCAGCATTTAAGTATAAGGGCAATATTTTTTTTACATTGTTTTAACTCTTTCGTATCTTCTACAATTTACTTCGGACCCAAATATCTATTTATGAATATCCCCAGCCATATAATCCATTTTGTATTCATCACACTCCTGCTGTAAGATAAACTACAATAGCTTTTAGTTAGATGACGACAACAAAAGTGAATTTTGAGTTTTGGAGTGGTTATGAATATCCGTAGTTCATTTTAGCGTTAAAAAAAGAAAATAATTGCTTTCTACGAATGCTGGAGAGTTATCTAAGTTGCATAAGAACTGCAACTTGTAATGTAAGAACATCAACTTGTAATGTAAGAACAGCAACTTGTAATGTAAGAACAGCAACATGTAATGTAAGAACAGCAACTTGTAATGTAAGAAACCTGAACCTCCTGTTAATTCAGACAAAGAAAATTCAAATTTTCAACATTCCTAGTGCAAATACTTCCTAACTGTGAGATTATTTTTTCCAAGATCAACAGTCTTAGTTAAAACAAGTAAAATATCCGACCTTACTCGGTTTGAATTGGTTAACTCTAGATTGAAGAAATGATCAAAATATATAATCACTTATGTCTTTCGTAGAATAAAAAATATTTTAACATTTTTCGCCATCATAATTTCTACAAATTACTTTGAACAAAAATCCTACACATGCATATCCATTCATGTAATACAGTTCAGCACCCTTGCTGTATGACAAAGCTACAAAATGACGAAAGGTGACACTAAGGTTACTACTACAAAAGACGATTTTGAGGGAGATTTGGAATTCCCTTTCTTAAGTTCTTTTCATGCTCAACTCAGTTAATAAAATACATTGGCACTTCTTCTATTATAACGGTTTGTTACCTAAATATTACCTAAGTAATTTGTAGACATTACTCAAAATCGTCGATTTTTGGCACTGGCCCCTTTTCTTCCAATGTACAGGTATACAAATTTGCTTGCTCAAATTTGAAGGTAAATATTTGCGAAGTACGTTATTACGCTTTACATTATTACTTGTAAAATATTTATTATTTTAATGAATATTCTCGATGAATATCCGAAATCCGTGTCTGGTAAACATATCCATGTGTTTTTTCGGGACTGAAAACCTATCCGGAGGGCCTTATTTGGTATGCGGACTGTGTAAACCTATTCGGAGAGCCATATGCTTCGTATGATTAGAAATGTGAATAGGTGTGACTGGAAGTCGAATTTATGACTGACTAGCAAAATACCCGACCTTACTCGGTTTGAATTGGATTACTTTAGATTGAAGAGATGATCAAAATATCTTACAATTATTACATTTGTATTAAAATTATTACATTTTTCGTAGAATAAAATAATATTTTTACACTTTTAGCCATCTTTATAATTTCTACAACTTACTTTGGACACAAATCCTACACATGCATATCCATTCATGTAATACATTTGACATATATCACACTCTTGCTGTATGACAAAGCTACAAAATGACGAATGGCGACACTAAAGTTACTGTTCAAAATACAATTTTGAGGGAGATTTGGAATGCCCTTTCTTAAGGTCTTTACATGTTCAACTCAATTAATAAAAATGACGATTTACGAAGAGTGCTCTCGCACTCATAGACAAAAGAACAATATATTTTTACTTGCGGCACTCTTGCATCAAGCATGCGACGTTACCGAATCTCTCTATCTTCTTCTGTCATTATAAAGGAAATTTTAAGTGTAACTTTGCCTTTATTGAAATAACCATAATGTTATAAATATCCGTTTTGAAATATTAAAAGATTCTCTGACATAATGACAGACGTACAAAGAGGATTATTTTACGAGTTGAAGCCATATTTAAAAAAATTACTATACACGTTAAAGTTTATTAAAAACAATGATTTTCTTTTTTTCTAAATATGTCAAACCTATTTACCATTTTTTAATCATGATACGTTACCTTTGTAGGTCTGTACTGAAGACATTCAGTTTTGAAACAAGTCTTTTATTATTAGACCATGCCACAAAATGTAATTTTGAAAAAAATATTTATTCGCTTTAAAAAACTTGGTGACGAATATCTTATCAAATTAATTTGTTATTCTTCCCTTAAAAATATCGAAATTCCCCAGTGCCTGATGCAAGAGTTCCACAGGTAAATAACATTGCTTTGTTGACTATGAGTACGAGTCATTTTTATGAATTGAATTGAGCATGAAAAGAACTTTAGAAAAGGAATTCTAAATCCCACTCAAAATAGTCTTTAGTATTAATAACCTTAGTGTCACCTTTCTTCATTTTGTAGCTTTGTCATACAGCAAGAGTGTGATGTATGTCAAATGTATTACATGAATGGCTATTTATGTGTAGGATTTGTGCCCAAAGTAAGTTGTAGAAATTATAAAGATATCGAAAAGGTGTTAAAATATTATTTTATTCTACGAGAGACTAACATGATTATATAGTCTGATAATTTTTTTTGCAATCTAGAGTTGACCGATTCATACCGAGTAAGATTAGGTAATTTTGCTAGTTTTAACATAGGAAGTTACACACCTTACTTAAAAAGGTTTCGCGTTGTATATTTTATTTATTTTTTATGAAAACATATTCTACAAACAAGAATACACTGCTAAACAAATATTTAAGAAATATTGGTCGAAATTTACATATACTACAAAGAAATTATCCATGTCTAAGGGTATTTCGCAGAAAATAAAAAATTTATTGAAATTTCACTTTAAAATAATATATTTGTAATATGTAGAATACTGGAACACATAAATACAAACACAAACGAAATTACAATCATCAAAAAAAGGCAGAATTCTGGAAAATGAAAGATAAGAGCAAGCGTGTCGAATTTCTATTTCTTAACAATTCCAAAAAATGCATTTGTACATTTTATAAAGACAAGAATGATTTATTCACAAAAAGAACACGTATTTATAATGCTACGAAAGGCTGAAATATGACCGCAGCATTTCGCTGTCTTAAATCAAATACAAAAATTAAATTAAAAATCAAAATAAAGACAAATAAAACATTAATTCTGGTGTTGCTAAATATCGAGTACCAGAATTACACTTTTGTGATAAATGATTTGCTTTTCGTCTTCATTACAAAATGTAAGTTACATAAAATTAAGCATTTTAAACATAATGATTTCTTTATTAATAACATGTTCATAAATTACTTATAATTTAGAAAGACGCAAAAAATCGGTACAAACATACATATTTTAATTTAATTTCTATTGTTTCAAGATATTGTTTTGGAAGAAATCATTTTCCCATTAAAACTGGTAAATCAATTTCATTGGAAAAGTCAATCAATGCCGGTAAAACAAACTGAGAACGTACTTCACTCGTTTTATATTCCATTTTAAGGGATTTGAATTGCTTTTAGCTTCCTCTGCACACCTAGAGCAAGTAGAGCGGAGGTTAATATGTAGACTACGCTACCCGTAAGGTTCAAAAGGATGTGTATCAAATTTGGTCTGGATTGGTCAATCGGTGTAGATTTGTACAAAAAGCAGACAGACACAGAAAGACAATCGTAAAATCTGCTCTATATATACATGCACTGACGAGCCAAAACATTATGATCATCCCCACATTTTATAATGAACTCGTCTGGATGACGTGGAGGGCACGTGATTAAGTGAGAATGGTATTTAACTGCTGCTGGAGAAGGTAAGTAGTAATCATTCTTGCACTTACTTTGGCGAGTGATGGGAAAGGCTGCTGATCTAAGCGAATTTGAGAGAGGGCAGATCGTAAGACTCGGAACGAGTATCACCGAAACTGCACAACTGGTAGGTTGTTCACGATCTGATCTGCCGTTGGCAGTATTCATGCAAAGTGGATAAATGACGGTGGCACCAGCAGTAGACGCCAAGGTGTTGGTCGTCCACGCGTCATCAAAGAAAAAAGACGTCGGAGACTGTCCCGCTTGGTAAAGCAAAATCGGCGCGAGACAGGTTTATGACAAAATAGACAAAATTGGTTAGACAAAATTGGCTCATTTGACAGCCTTATAGAATGCAGGTCCAAGTGCAAGTGTTTCGGAACACACAGTTCAGGGGACACTGTTGGATACCACTAGTGTGTCTCTGTTGACCAAGCGCAATTGCCAACTATGCCTACGGTGGGCCCGGGAACATCGAAACTGGACCATGGATGAATGGAAGAGAGTTGTCTGGTCAGATGGGAATCCCGATCTCTCATTTATCACGTCGATGGTCGTGTCAGGGTACGCCGTCTTTCAGACGAACAGTTGCTCCCCTATTGTATAGCAGGTCATACACAGGCTGGTGGTGACGGTATTATGCTTTAGGGCCTTTTGGGGACGTTCTCATGGGCGACTCTGGGACCCATAGTTATGGTAGAATAGACCATGAACGCTGCGAACTATCTGAACGTCACTGCGGATCAGTTGCACCCTTACATGGCACCTGTCTTCCCAACTAGAAATGGAATCTTCCAGCAGGACAACGCCCTATTCACGAGGCTCGGATTGTGTTGAAGTGGTTCGAGAAGCATACTGATGAATTCCGCTTAATGTCGTGGCCACCTAACTCTACGGATCTTAATCCTATAGAGCACATTTGGGGTGTCATGGATCGGCAGCTCAGAGTTCAATCACCACCATGTCCTAATATCTCGACCGCTGCTTAGACATTTGGTACAACCTGTCTCCAGTCATGTACCAAGAACTTGTGGCATCTATGCCCAGGCGAATTGCAGCTGTTTTTCAGGTCAAAGGAGGCTTAACGCGTTATTGAGTTGGTGGTCCTAATATTTTGGCTCTTCAGTGAAAATTAAGCAAGAGAACAATCAACCCAGAATTTCTCCCTCCTTTCTCTGAATGAATTTACTCTAAGAGAGAGACCAATTCAATCGCTTCAAACTATTTATTTTAAGGAAAGACCAATAGAATTTTTCCAGGGTATTCTATTCTGATGAAAGACCAACTTTCTAAATTATGCTATATTATGCAGAAAATGATAAATAGAATTTTTCCAAAGCAGTTTTGCCAAATAATTCTATTATCAGAAAATGAGCAATATAATCTTCATAAAGATTTAAAAAATCAAATTTTAAAGATTGAATATCATTATGTGTGTTGTGCAATAAAAGCAATGGTGTACCAGTAAATTTTTTGAATGTTGATATCATATACTATTTTAAAGCGCTAATATCTCATAGCTCTTAGAGAGGTAAAAAAAAATAAAGATATTTTTTCCAAATAACTGGCAATCTAACTAAAGCGTGGATTTTATCTTTTATATGTTCTGTATATAGAAGAAATGAATAATTAAAATAGATACAAAACAATCTTTCTTAAATCGAGTGATGAGTTATTATGAATGACATTAATTCTAGGGATTTAGTAGTAGCTTAAATTTTAGTGCACTACTGTTCTATTCACAAACTGTTATATTCCGTAGATCCGAATTTAAATCGCGTCTACTATGGCAGGAACTATTAATATACGTGTATAGTAACTGGATTAAAACTTCGTACAAATCTAATGAGATTTAAAGTTATCGTATCTTCTAATACATCTATTTTAATAATAATAGTAATATTAATAATAATTTTATGAGTTATAATTTAAATTTAAGTTGGCAGACTAGCTCCCAGCATCAGAGTTAAACTCTCTTAATTGCTAATAAGTATTGATAAAAAGTATTGTTACTTACATCTCGTATTTATTGCAATCCAATTTATAATGTCTATATACTCCATGTTCACATACAGTGGATTATAAAAGTATTCTTATCGCCAATATATACAATATATATAATAGTAATATTAATAATAATTTTATGAGTTGTAATTTAAATTGAAGTTGACATACCAGCTCCCAGCATCAGAGTTAAACTCTCTTAATTGCTAATAAGTATTGATAAAAAGTATTGTTACTTACATCTCGTATTTATTGCAATCCAATTTATAATGTCTATATACTCCATGTTCACATACAGTGGATTATAAAAGTATTCTTATCGCCAATATATACAAATATATATAATAGTAATATTAATAATAATTTTATGAGTTGTAATTTAAATTGAAGTTGACATACCAGCTCCCAGCATCAGAGTTAAACTCTCTTAATTGCTAATAAGTATTGATAAAAAGTATTGTTACTTACATCTCGTATTTATTGCAATCCAATTTATAATGTCTATATACTCCATGTTCACATACAGTGGATTATAAAAGTATTCTTATCGCCAATATATACAATATATATAATAGTAATATTAATAATAATTTTATGAGTTGTAATTTAAATTGAAGTTGACATACCAGCTCCCAGCATCAGAGTTAAACTCTCTTAATTGCTAATAAGTATTGATAAAAAGTATTGTTACTTACATCTCGTATTTATTGCAATCCAATTTATAATGTCTATATACTCCATGTTCACATACAGTGGATTATAAAAGTATTCTTATCGCCAATATATACAATATATATAATAGTAATATTAATAATAATTTTATGAGTTGTAATTTAAATTGAAGTTGACATACCAGCTCCCAGCATCAGAGTTAAACTCTCTTAATTGCTAATAAGTATTGATAAAAAGTATTGTTACTTACATCTCGTATTTATTGCAATCCAATTTATAATGTCTATATACTCCATGTTCACATACAGTGGATTATAAAAGTATTCTTATCGCCAATATATACAATATATATAATAGTAATATTAATAATAATTTTATGAGTTGTAATTTAAATTGAAGTGGACATACCAGCTCCCAGCATCAGAATTAAACTCTCTTAATTGCTAATAAGTATTGATAAAAAGTATTGTTACTTACATCTCGTATTTATTGCAATCCAATTTATAATGTCTATATACTCCATGTTCACATACAGTGGATTATAAAAGTATTCTTATCGCCAATATATACAATATATATAATAGTAATATTAATAATAATTTTATGAGTTGTAATTTAAATTGAAGTTGACATACCAGCTCCCAGCATCAGAGTTAAACTCTCTTAATTGCTAATAAGTATTGATAAAAAGTATTGTTACTTACATCTCGTATTTATTGCAATCCAATTTATAATGTCTATATACTCCATGTTCACATACAGTGGATTATAAAAGTATTCCTATCGCCAATATATACAATATATATATATATATATATATATATATATATATATATATATATATATATATATATATATATATATATATATATATATATATATATATATATATATATATATATATATATATATATATATATATATATAATAGTAATATTAATAATAATTTTATGAGTTGTAATTTAAATTTAAGTTGGCAGACTAGCTCCCAGCATCAGAGTTAAACTCTCTTAATTGCTAATAAGTATTGATAAAAAGTATTGTTACTTACATCTCGTATTTATTGCAATCCAATTTATAATGTCTATATACTCCATGTTCACATACAGTGGATTATAAAAGTATTCTTATCGCCAATATATACAATATATATAATAGTAATATTAATAATAATTTTATGAGTTGTAATTTAAATTGAAGTTGACATACCAGCTCCCAGCATCAGAGTTAAACTCTCTTAATTGCTAATAAGTATTGATAAAAAGTATTGTTACTTACATCTCGTATTTATTGCAATCCAATTTATAATGTCTATATACTCCATGTTCACATACAGTGGATTATAAAAGTATTCGTATCGCCAATATATACAATATATATATATATATATATATATATATATATATATATATATATATATATATATATATATATATATATATATATATATATATATATATATATATATATAATAGTAATATTAATAATAATTTTATGAGTTGTAATTTAAATTTAAGTTGGCAGACTAGCTCCCAGCATCAGAGTTAAACTCTCTTAATTGCTAATAAGTATTGATAAAAAGTATTGTTACTTACATCTCGTATTTATTGCAATCCAATTTATAATGTCTATATACTCCATGTTCACATACAGTGGATTATAAAAGTATTCTTATCGCCAATATATACAATATATATAATAGTAATATTAATAATAATTTTATGAGTTGTAATTTAAATTGAAGTTGACATACCAGCTCCCAGCATCAGAGTTAAACTCTCTTAATTGCTAATAAGTATTGATAAAAAGTATTGTTACTTACATCTCGTATTTATTGCAATCCAATTTATAATGTCTATATACTCCATGTTCACATACAGTGGATTATAAAAGTATTCTTATCGCCAATATATACAATATATATAATAGTAATATTAATAATAATTTTATGAGTTGTAATTTAAATTGAAGTTGACATACCAGCTCCCAGCATCAGAGTTAAACTCTCTTAATTGCTAATAAGTATTGATAAAAAGTATTGTTACTTACATCTCGTATTTATTGCAATCCAATTTATAATGTCTATATACTCCATGTTCACATACAGTGGATTATAAAAGTATTCTTATCGCCAATATATACAATATATATAATAGTAATATTAATAATAATTTTATGAGTTGTAATTTAAATTGAAGTTGACATACCAGCTCCCAGCATCAGAGTTAAACTCTCTTAATTGCTAATAAGTATTGATAAAAAGTATTGTTACTTACATCTCGTATTTATTGCAATCCAATTTATAATGTCTATATACTCCATGTTCACATACAGTGGATTATAAAAGTATTCTTATCGCCAATATATACAATATATATAATAGTAATATTAATAATAATTTTATTAGTTGTAATTTAAATTGAAGTTGACATACCAGCTCCCAGCATCAGAGTTAAACTCTCTTAATTGCTAATAAGTATTGATAAAAAGTATTGTTACTTACATCTCGTATTTATTGCAATCCAATTTATAATGTCTATATACTCCATGTTCACATACAGTGGATTATAAAAGTATTCGTATCGCCAATATATACAATATATATTATAGTAATATTAATAATAATTTTATGAGTTGTAATTTAAATTGAAGTTGGCAGACTAGCTCCCAGCATCAGAGTTAAACTCTCTTAATTGCTAATAAGTATTGATAAAAAGTATTGTTACTTACATCTCGTATTTATTGCAATCCAATTTATAATGTCTATATACTCCATGTTCACATACAGTGGATTATAAAAGTATTCTTATCGCCAATATATACAATATATATAATAGTAATATTAATAATAATTTTATGAGTTGTAATTTAAATTGAAGTTGACATACCAGCTCCCAGCATCAGAGTTAAACTCTCTTAATTGCTAATAAGTATTGATAAAAAGTATTGTTACTTACATCTCGTATTTATTGCAATCCAATTTATAATGTCTATATACTCCATGTTCACATACAGTGGATTATAAAAGTATTCTTATCGCCAATATATACAATATATATAATAGTAATATTAATAATAATTTTATGAGTTGTAATTTAAATTGAAGTTGACATACCAGCTCCCAGCATCAGAGTTAAACTCTCTTAATTGCTAATAAGTATTGATAAAAAGTATTGTTACTTACATCTCGTATTTATTGCAATCCAATTTATAATGTCTATATACTCCATGTTCACATACAGTGGATTATAAAAGTATTCGTATCGCCAATATATACAATATATATATATATATAATAGTAATATTAATAATAATTTTATGAGTTGTAATTTAAATTGAAGTTGACATACCAGCTCCCAGCATCAGAGTTAAACTCTCTTAATTGCTAATAAGTATTGATAAAAAGTATTGTTACTTACATCTCGTATTTATTGCAATCCAATTTATAATGTCTATATACTCCATGTTCACATACAGTGGATTATAAAAGTATTCGTATCGCCAATATATACAATATATATAATAGTAATATTAATAATAATTTTATGAGTTGTAATTTAAATTGAATTTGACATACCAGCTCCCAGCATCAGAGCTAAACTCTCTTAATTGCTAATAAGTATTGATAAAAAGTATTGTTACTTACATCTCGTATTTATTGCAATCCAATTTATAATGTCTATATACTCCATGTTCACATACAGTGGATTATAAAAGTATTCGTATCGCCAATATATACAATATATATAATAGTAATATTAATAATAATTTTATGAGTTGTAATTTAAATTGAAGTTGACATACCAGCTCCCAGCATCAGAGTTAAACTCTCTTAATTGCTAATAAGTATTGATAAAAAGTATTGTTACTTACATCTCGTATTTATTGCAATCCAATTTATAATGTCTATATACTCCATGTTCACATACAGTGGATTATAAAAGTATTCTTATCGCCAATATATACAATATATATAATAGTAATATTAATAATAATTTTATGAGTTGTAATTTAAATTGAAGTTGACATACCAGCTCCCAGCATCAGAGTTAAACTGTCTTAATTGCTAATAAGTATTGATAAAAAGTATTGTTACTTACATCTCGTATTTATTGCAATCCAATTTATAATGTCTATATACTCCATGTTCACATACAGTGGATTATAAAAGTATTCTTATCGCCAATATATACAATATATATAATAGTAATATTAATAATAATTTTATGAGTTGTAATTTAAATTGAAGTGGACATACCAGCTCCCAGCATCAGAATTAAACTCTCTTAATTGCTAATAAGTATTGATAAAAAGTATTGTTACTTACATCTCGTATTTATTGCAATCCAATTTATAATGTCTATATACTCCATGTTCACATACAGTGGATTATAAAAGTATTCTTATCGCCAATATATACAATATATATAATAGTAATATTAATAATAATTTTATGAGTTGTAATTTAAATTGAAGTGGACATACCAGCTCCCAGCATCAGAATTAAACTCTCTTAATTGCTAATAAGTATTGATAAAAAGTATTGTTACTTACATCTCGTATTTATTGCAATCCAATTTATAATGTCTATATACTCCATGTTCACATACAGTGGATTATAAAAGTATTCTTATCGCCAATATATACAATATATATAATAGTAATATTAATAATAATTTTATGAGTTGTAATTTAAATTGAAGTTGACATACCAGCTCCCAGCATCAGAGTTAAACTCTCTTAATTGCTAATAAGTATTGATAAAAAGTATTGTTACTTACATCTCGTATTTATTGCAATCCAATTTATAATGTCTATATACTCCATGTTCACATACAGTGGATTATAAAAGTATTCCTATCGCCAATATATACAATATATATATATATATATATATATATATATATATATATATATATATATATATATATATATATATATATATATATATATATATATATATAATAGTAATATTAATAATAATTTTATGAGTTGTAATTTAAATTTAAGTTGGCAGACTAGCTCCCAGCATCAGAGTTAAACTCTCTTAATTGCTAATAAGTATTGATAAAAAGTATTGTTACTTACATCTCGTATTTATTGCAATCCAATTTATAATGTCTATATACTCCATGTTCACATACAGTGGATTATAAAAGTATTCTTATCGCCAATATATACAATATATATAATAGTAATATTAATAATAATTTTATGAGTTGTAATTTAAATTGAAGTTGACATACCAGCTCCCAGCATCAGAGTTAAACTCTCTTAATTGCTAATAAGTATTGATAAAAAGTATTGTTACTTACATCTCGTATTTATTGCAATCCAATTTATAATGTCTATATACTCCATGTTCACATACAGTGGATTATAAAAGTATTCGTATCGCCAATATATACATATATATATATATATATATATATATATATATATATATAATAGTAATATTAATAATAATTTTATGAGTTGTAATTTAAATTTAAGTTGGCAGACTAGCTCCCAGCATCAGAGTTAAACTCTCTTAATTGCTAATAAGTATTGATAAAAAGTATTGTTACTTACATCTCGTATTTATTGCAATCCAATTTATAATGTCTATATACTCCATGTTCACATACAGTGGATTATAAAAGTATTCTTATCGCCAATATATACAATATATATAATAGTAATATTAATAATAATTTTATGAGTTGTAATTTAAATTGAAGTTGACATACCAGCTCCCAGCATCAGAGTTAAACTCTCTTAATTGCTAATAAGTATTGATAAAAAGTATTGTTACTTACATCTCGTATTTATTGCAATCCAATTTATAATGTCTATATACTCCATGTTCACATACAGTGGATTATAAAAGTATTCTTATCGCCAATATATACAATATATATAATAGTAATATTAATAATAATTTTATGAGTTGTAATTTAAATTGAAGTTGACATACCAGCTCCCAGCATCAGAGTTAAACTCTCTTAATTGCTAATAAGTATTGATAAAAAGTATTGTTACTTACATCTCGTATTTATTGCAATCCAATTTATAATGTCTATATACTCCATGTTCACATACAGTGGATTATAAAAGTATTCTTATCGCCAATATATACAATATATATAATAGTAATATTAATAATAATTTTATGAGTTGTAATTTAAATTGAAGTTGACATACCAGCTCCCAGCATCAGAGTTAAACTCTCTTAATTGCTAATAAGTATTGATAAAAAGTATTGTTACTTACATCTCGTATTTATTGCAATCCAATTTATAATGTCTATATACTCCATGTTCACATACAGTGGATTATAAAAGTATTCTTATCGCCAATATATACAATATATATAATAGTAATATTAATAATAATTTTATTAGTTGTAATTTAAATTGAAGTTGACATACCAGCTCCCAGCATCAGAGTTAAACTCTCTTAATTGCTAATAAGTATTGATAAAAAGTATTGTTACTTACATCTCGTATTTATTGCAATCCAATTTATAATGTCTATATACTCCATGTTCACATACAGTGGATTATAAAAGTATTCGTATCGCCAATATATACAATATATATTATAGTAATATTAATAATAATTTTATGAGTTGTAATTTAAATTGAAGTTGGCAGACTAGCTCCCAGCATCAGAGTTAAACTCTCTTAATTGCTAATAAGTATTGATAAAAAGTATTGTTACTTACATCTCGTATTTATTGCAATCCAATTTATAATGTCTATATACTCCATGTTCACATACAGTGGATTATAAAAGTATTCTTATCGCCAATATATACAATATATATAATAGTAATATTAATAATAATTTTATGAGTTGTAATTTAAATTGAAGTTGACATACCAGCTCCCAGCATCAGAGTTAAACTCTCTTAATTGCTAATAAGTATTGATAAAAAGTATTGTTACTTACATCTCGTATTTATTGCAATCCAATTTATAATGTCTATATACTCCATGTTCACATACAGTGGATTATAAAAGTATTCTTATCGCCAATATATACAATATATATAATAGTAATATTAATAATAATTTTATGAGTTGTAATTTAAATTGAAGTTGACATACCAGCTCCCAGCATCAGAGTTAAACTCTCTTAATTGCTAATAAGTATTGATAAAAAGTATTGTTACTTACATCTCGTATTTATTGCAATCCAATTTATAATGTCTATATACTCCATGTTCACATACAGTGGATTATAAAAGTATTCGTATCGCCAATATATACAATATATATATATATATAATAGTAATATTAATAATAATTTTATGAGTTGTAATTTAAATTGAAGTTGACATACCAGCTCCCAGCATCAGAGTTAAACTCTCTTAATTGCTAATAAGTATTGATAAAAAGTATTGTTACTTACATCTCGTATTTATTGCAATCCAATTTATAATGTCTATATACTCCATGTTCACATACAGTGGATTATAAAAGTATTCGTATCGCCAATATATACAATATATATAATAGTAATATTAATAATAATTTTATGAGTTGTAATTTAAATTGAATTTGACATACCAGCTCCCAGCATCAGAGCTAAACTCTCTTAATTGCTAATAAGTATTGATAAAAAGTATTGTTACTTACATCTCGTATTTATTGCAATCCAATTTATAATGTCTATATACTCCATGTTCACATACAGTGGATTATAAAAGTATTCGTATCGCCAATATATACAATATATATAATAGTAATATTAATAATAATTTTATGAGTTGTAATTTAAATTGAAGTTGACATACCAGCTCCCAGCATCAGAGTTAAACTCTCTTAATTGCTAATAAGTATTGATAAAAAGTATTGTTACTTACATCTCGTATTTATTGCAATCCAATTTATAATGTCTATATACTCCATGTTCACATACAGTGGATTATAAAAGTATTCTTATCGCCAATATATACAATATATATAATAGTAATATTAATAATAATTTTATGAGTTGTAATTTAAATTGAAGTTGACATACCAGCTCCCAGCATCAGAGTTAAACTGTCTTAATTGCTAATAAGTATTGATAAAAAGTATTGTTACTTACATCTCGTATTTATTGCAATCCAATTTATAATGTCTATATACTCCATGTTCACATACAGTGGATTATAAAAGTATTCTTATCGCCAATATATACAATATATATAATAGTAATATTAATAATAATTTTATGAGTTGTAATTTAAATTGAAGTGGACATACCAGCTCCCAGCATCAGAATTAAACTCTCTTAATTGCTAATAAGTATTGATAAAAAGTATTGTTACTTACATCTCGTATTTATTGCAATCCAATTTATAATGTCTATATACTCCATGTTCACATACAGTGGATTATAAAAGTATTCTTATCGCCAATATATACAATATATATAATAGTAATATTAATAATAATTTTATGAGTTGTAATTTAAATTGAAGTTGACATACCAGCTCCCAGCATCAGAGTTAAACTCTCTTAATTGCTAATAAGTATTGATAAAAAGTATTGTTACTTACATCTCGTATTTATTGCAATCCAATTTATAATGTCTATATACTCCATGTTCACATACAGTGGATTATAAAAGTATTCGTATCGCCAATATATACAATATATATATATATATATATATATATATATATATATATATATATATATATATATATATATATATATATATATAATAGTAATATTAATAATAATTTTATGAGTTGTAATTTAAATTTAAGTTGGCAGACTAGCTCCCAGCATCAGAGTTAAACTCTCTTAATTGCTAATAAGTATTGATAAAAAGTATTGTTACTTACATCTCGTATTTATTGCAATCCAATTTATAATGTCTATATACTCCATGTTCACATACAGTGGATTATAAAAGTATTCTTATCGCCAATATATACAATATATATAATAGTAATATTAATAATAATTTTATGAGTTGTAATTTAAATTGAAGTTGACATACCAGCTCCCAGCATCAGAGTTAAACTCTCTTAATTGCTAATAAGTATTGATAAAAAGTATTGTTACTTACATCTCGTATTTATTGCAATCCAATTTATAATGTCTATATACTCCATGTTCACATACAGTGGATTATAAAAGTATTCTTATCGCCAATATATACAATATATATAATAGTAATATTAATAATAATTTTATGAGTTGTAATTTAAATTGAAGTTGACATACCAGCTCCCAGCATCAGAGTTAAACTCTCTTAATTGCTAATAAGTATTGATAAAAAGTATTGTTACTTACATCTCGTATTTATTGCAATCCAATTTATAATGTCTATATACTCCATGTTCACATACAGTGGATTATAAAAGTATTCTTATCGCCAATATATACAATATATATAATAGTAATATTAATAATAATTTTATGAGTTGTAATTTAAATTGAAGTTGACATACCAGCTCCCAGCATCAGAGTTAAACTCTCTTAATTGCTAATAAGTATTGATAAAAAGTATTGTTACTTACATCTCGTATTTATTGCAATCCAATTTATAATGTCTATATACTCCATGTTCACATACAGTGGATTATAAAAGTATTCTTATCGCCAATATATACAATATATATAATAGTAATATTAATAATAATTTTATTAGTTGTAATTTAAATTGAAGTTGACATACCAGCTCCCAGCATCAGAGTTAAACTCTCTTAATTGCTAATAAGTATTGATAAAAAGTATTGTTACTTACATCTCGTATTTATTGCAATCCAATTTATAATGTCTATATACTCCATGTTCACATACAGTGGATTATAAAAGTATTCGTATCGCCAATATATACAATATATATTATAGTAATATTAATAATAATTTTATGAGTTGTAATTTAAATTGAAGTTGGCAGACTAGCTCCCAGCATCAGAGTTAAACTCTCTTAATTGCTAATAAGTATTGATAAAAAGTATTGTTACTTACATCTCGTATTTATTGCAATCCAATTTATAATGTCTATATACTCCATGTTCACATACAGTGGATTATAAAAGTATTCTTATCGCCAATATATACAATATATATAATAGTAATATTAATAATAATTTTATGAGTTGTAATTTAAATTGAAGTTGACATACCAGCTCCCAGCATCAGAGTTAAACTCTCTTAATTGCTAATAAGTATTGATAAAAAGTATTGTTACTTACATCTCGTATTTATTGCAATCCAATTTATAATGTCTATATACTCCATGTTCACATACAGAGGATTATAAAAGTATTCTTATCGCCAATATATACAATATATATAATAGTAATATTAATAATAATTTTATGAGTTGTAATTTAAATTGAAGTTGACATACCAGCTCCCAGCATCAGAGTTAAACTCTCTTAATTGCTAATAAGTATTGATAAAAAGTATTGTTACTTACATCTCGTATTTATTGCAATCCAATTTATAATGTCTATATACTCCATGTTCACATACAGTGGATTATAAAAGTATTCGTATCGCCAATATATACAATATATATATATATATAATAGTAATATTAATAATAATTTTATGAGTTGTAATTTAAATTTAAGTTGGCAGACTAGCTCCCAGCATCAGAGTTAAACTCTCTTAATTGCTAATAAGTATTGATAAAAAGTATTGTTACTTACATCTCGTATTTATTGCAATCCAATTTATAATGTCTATATACTCCATGTTCACATACAGTGGATTATAAAAGTATTCTTATCGCCAATATATACAATATATATAATAGTAATATTAATAATAATTTTATGAGTTGTAATTTAAATTGAAGTTGACATACCAGCTCCCAGCATCAGAGTTAAACTCTCTTAATTGCTAATAAGTATTGATAAAAAGTATTGTTACTTACATCTCGTATTTATTGCAATCCAATTTATAATGTCTATATACTCCATGTTCACATACAGTGGATTATAAAAGTATTCTTATCGCCAATATATACAATATATATAATAGTAATATTAATAATAATTTTATGAGTTGTAATTTAAATTGAATTTGACATACCAGCTCCCAGCATCAGAGTTAAACTCTCTTAATTGCTAATAAGTATTGATAAAAAGTATTGTTACTTACATCTCGTATTTATTGCAATCCAATTTATAATGTCTATATACTCCATGTTCACATACAGTGGATTATAAAAGTATTCTTATCGCCAATATATACAATATATATAATAGTAATATTAATAATAATTTTATGAGTTGTAATTTAAATTGAAGTGGACATACCAGCTCCCAGCATCAGAATTAAACTCTCTTAATTGCTAATAAGTATTGATAAAAAGTATTGTTACTTACATCTCGTATTTATTGCAATCCAATTTATAATGTCTATATACTCCATGTTCACATACAGTGGATTATAAAAGTATTCTTATCGCCAATATATACAATATATATAATAGTAATATTAATAATAATTTTATGAGTTGTAATTTAAATTGAAGTTGACATACCAGCTCCCAGCATCAGAGTTAAACTCTCTTAATTGCTAATAAGTATTGATAAAAAGTATTGTTACTTACATCTCGTATTTATTGCAATCCAATTTATAATGTCTATATACTCCATGTTCACATACAGTGGATTATAAAAGTATTCGTATCGCCAATATATACAATATATATATATATATATATATATATATATATATATATATATATATATATATATATATATATATATATATATATATAATAGTAATATTAATAATAATTTTATGAGTTGTAATTTAAATTTAAGTTGGCAGACTAGCTCCCAGCATCAGAGTTAAACTCTCTTAATTGCTAATAAGTATTGATAAAAAGTATTGTTACTTACATCTCGTATTTATTGCAATCCAATTTATAATGTCTATATACTCCATGTTCACATACAGTGGATTATAAAAGTATTCTTATCGCCAATATATACAATATATATAATAGTAATATTAATAATAATTTTATGAGTTGTAATTTAAATTGAAGTTGACATACCAGCTCCCAGCATCAGAGTTAAACTCTCTTAATTGCTAATAAGTATTGATAAAAAGTATTGTTACTTACATCTCGTATTTATTGCAATCCAATTTATAATGTCTATATACTCCATGTTCACATACAGTGGATTATAAAAGTATTCTTATCGCCAATATATACAATATATATAATAGTAATATTAATAATAATTTTATGAGTTGTAATTTAAATTGAAGTTGACATACCAGCTCCCAGCATCAGAGTTAAACTCTCTTAATTGCTAATAAGTATTGATAAAAAGTATTGTTACTTACATCTCGTATTTATTGCAATCCGATTTATAATGTCTATATACTCCATGTTCACATACAGTGGATTATAAAAGTATTCTTATCGCCAATATATACAATATATATAATAGTAATATTAATAATAATTTTATGAGTTGTAATTTAAATTGAAGTTGACATACCAGCTCCCAGCATCAGAGTTAAACTCTCTTAATTGCTAATAAGTATTGATAAAAAGTATTGTTACTTACATCTCGTATTTATTGCAATCCAATTTATAATGTCTATATACTCCATGTTCACATACAGTGGATTATAAAAGTATTCTTATCGCCAATATATACAATATATATAATAGTAATATTAATAATAATTTTATTAGTTGTAATTTAAATTGAAGTTGACATACCAGCTCCCAGCATCAGAGTTAAACTCTCTTAATTGCTAATAAGTATTGATAAAAAGTATTGTTACTTACATCTCGTATTTATTGCAATCCAATTTATAATGTCTATATACTCCATGTTCACATACAGTGGATTATAAAAGTATTCTTATCGCCAATATATACAATATATATAATAGTAATATTAATAATAATTTTATGAGTTGTAATTTAAATTGAAGTTGACATACCAGCTCCCAGCATCAGAGTTAAACTCTCTTAATTGCTAATAAGTATTGATAAAAAGTATTGTTACTTACATCTCGTATTTATTGCAATCCAATTTATAATGTCTATATACTCCATGTTCACATACAGTGGATTATAAAAGTATTCGTATCGCCAATATATACAATATATATATATATATAATAGTAATATTAATAATAATTTTATGAGTTGTAATTTAAATTTAAGTTGGCAGACTAGCTCCCAGCATCAGAGTTAAACTCTCTTAATTGCTAATAAGTATTGATAAAAAGTATTGTTACTTACATCTCGTATTTATTGCAATCCAATTTATAATGTCTATATACTCCATGTTCACATACAGTGGATTATAAAAGTATTCTTATCGCCAATATATACAATATATATAATAGTAATATTAATAATAATTTTATGAGTTGTAATTTAAATTGAAGTTGACATACCAGCTCCCAGCATCAGAGTTAAACTCTCTTAATTGCTAATAAGTATTGATAAAAAGTATTGTTACTTACATCTCGTATTTATTGCAATCCAATTTATAATGTCTATATACTCCATGTTCACATACAGTGGATTATAAAAGTATTCTTATCGCCAATATATACAATATATATAATAGTAATATTAATAATAATTTTATGAGTTGTAATTTAAATTGAATTTGACATACCAGCTCCCAGCATCAGAGTTAAACTCTCTTAATTGCTAATAAGTATTGATAAAAAGTATTGTTACTTACATCTCGTATTTATTGCAATCCACTTTATAATGTCTATATACTCCATGTTCACATACAGTGGATTATAAAAGTATTCGTATCGCCAATATATACAATATATATAATAGTAATATTAATAATAATTTTATGAGTTGTAATTTAAATTGAAGTTGACATACCAGCTCCCAGCATCAGAGTTAAACTCTCTGAATTGCTAATAAGTATTGATAAAAAGTATTGTTACTTACATCTCGTATTTATTGCAATCCAATTTATAATGTCTATATACTCCATGTTCACATACAGTGGATTATAAAAGTATTCGTATCGCCAATATATACAATATATATAATAGTAATATTAATAATAATTTTATGAGTTGTAATTTAAATTGAATTTGACATACCAGCTCCCAGCATCAGAGCTAAACTCTCTTAATTGCTAATAAGTATTGATAAAAAGTATTGTTACTTACATCTCGTATTTATTGCAATCCAATTTATAATGTCTATATACTCCATGTTCACATACAGTGGATTATAAAAGTATTCGTATCGCCAATATATACAATATATATAATAGTAATATTAATAATAATTTTATGAGTTGTAATTTAAATTGAAGTTGACATACCAGCTCCCAGCATCAGAGTTAAACTCTCTTAATTGCTAATAAGTATTGATAAAAAGTATTGTTACTTACATCTCGTATTTATTGCAATCCAATTTATAATGTCTATATACTCCATGTTCACATACAGTGGATTATAAAAGTATTCTTATCGCCAATATATACAATATATATAATAGTAATATTAATAATAATTTTATGAGTTGTAATTTAAATTGAAGTTGACATACCAGCTCCCAGCATCAGAGTTAAACTGTCTTAATTGCTAATAAGTATTGATAAAAAGTATTGTTACTTACATCTCGTATTTATTGCAATCCAATTTATAATGTCTATATACTCCATGTTCACATACAGTGGATTATAAAAGTATTCGTATCGCCAATATATACAATATATATATATATATATATATATAATAGTAATATTAATAATAATTTTATGAGTTGTAATTTAAATTTAAGTTGGCAGACTAGCTCCCAGCATCAGAGTTAAACTCTCTTAATTGCTAATAAGTATTGATAAAAAGTATTGTTACTTACATCTCGTATTTATTGCAATCCAATTTATAATGTCTATATACTCCATGTTCACATACAGTGGATTATAAAAGTATTCTTATCGCCAATATATACAATATATATAATAGTAATATTAATAATAATTTTATGAGTTGTAATTTAAATTGAAGTTGACATACCAGCTCCCAGCATCAGAGTTAAACTCTCTTAATTGCTAATAAGTATTGATAAAAAGTATTGTTACTTACATCTCGTATTTATTGCAATCCAATTTATAATGTCTATATACTCCATGTTCACATACAGTGGATTATAAAAGTATTCTTATCGCCAATATATACAATATATATAATAGTAATATTAATAATAATTTTATGAGTTGTAATTTAAATTGAATTTGACATACCAGCTCCCAGCATCAGAGTTAAACTCTCTTAATTGCTAATAAGTATTGATAAAAAGTATTGTTACTTACATCTCGTATTTATTGCAATCCACTTTATAATGTCTATATACTCCATGTTCACATACAGTGGATTATAAAAGTATTCGTATCGCCAATATATACAATATATATAATAGTAATATTAATAATAATTTTATGAGTTGTAATTTAAATTGAAGTTGACATACCAGCTCCCAGCATCAGAGTTAAACTCTCTGAATTGCTAATAAGTATTGATAAAAAGTATTGTTACTTACATCTCGTATTTATTGCAATCCAATTTATAATGTCTATATACTCCATGTTCACATACAGTGGATTATAAAAGTATTCGTATCGCCAATATATACAATATATATAATAGTAATATTAATAATAATTTTATGAGTTGTAATTTAAATTGAAGTTGACATACCAGTTCCCAGCATCAGAGTTAAACTCTCTTAATTGCTAATAAGTATTGATAAAAAGTATTGTTACTTACATCTCGTATTTATTGCAATCCAATTTATAATGTCTATATACTCCATGTTCACATACAGTGGATTATAAAAGTATTCGTATCGCCAATATATACAATATATATAATAGTAATATTAATAATAATTTTATGAGTTGTAATTTAAATTGAATTTGACATACCAGCTCCCAGCATCAGAGTTAAACTCTCTTAATTGCTAATAAGTATTGATAAAAAGTATTGTTACTTACATCTCGTATTTATTGCAATCCACTTTATAATGTCTATATACTCCATGTTCACATACAGTGGATTATAAAAGTATTCGTATCGCCAATATATACAATATATATAATAGTAATATTAATAATAATTTTATGAGTTGTAATTTAAATTGAAGTTGACATACCAGCTCCCAGCATCAGAGTTAAACTCTCTGAATTGCTAATAAGTATTGATAAAAAGTATTGTTACTTACATCTCGTATTTATTGCAATCCAATTTATAATGTCTATATACTCCATGTTCACATACAGTGGATTATAAAAGTATTCGTATCGCCAATATATACAATATATATAATAGTAATATTAATAATAATTTTATGAGTTGTAATTTAAATTGAATTTGACATACCAGCTCCCAGCATCAGAGCTAAACTCTCTTAATTGCTAATAAGTATTGATAAAAAGTATTGTTACTTACATCTCGTATTTATTGCAATCCAATTTATAATGTCTATATACTCCATGTTCACATACAGTGGATTATAAAAGTATTCGTATCGCCAATATATACAATATATATAATAGTAATATTAATAATAATTTTATGAGTTGTAATTTAAATTGAAGTTGACATACCAGCTCCCAGCATCAGAGTTAAACTCTCTTAATTGCTAATAAGTATTGATAAAAAGTATTGTTACTTACATCTCGTATTTATTGCAATCCAATTTATAATGTCTATATACTCCATGTTCACATACAGTGGATTATAAAAGTATTCTTATCGCCAATATATACAATATATATAATAGTAATATTAATAATAATTTTATGAGTTGTAATTTAAATTGAAGTTGACATACCAGCTCCCAGCATCAGAGTTAAACTGTCTTAATTGCTAATAAGTATTGATAAAAAGTATTGTTACTTACATCTCGTATTTATTGCAATCCAATTTATAATGTCTATATACTCCATGTTCACATACAGTGGATTATAAAAGTATTCGTATCGCCAATATATACAATATATATATATATATATATATATAATAGTAATATTAATAATAATTTTATGAGTTGTAATTTAAATTTAAGTTGGCAGACTAGCTCCCAGCATCAGAGTTAAACTCTCTTAATTGCTAATAAGTATTGATAAAAAGTATTGTTACTTACATCTCGTATTTATTGCAATCCAATTTATAATGTCTATATACTCCATGTTCACATACAGTGGATTATAAAAGTATTCTTATCGCCAATATATACAATATATATAATAGTAATATTAATAATAATTTTATGAGTTGTAATTTAAATTGAAGTTGACATACCAGCTCCCAGCATCAGAGTTAAACTCTCTTAATTGCTAATAAGTATTGATAAAAAGTATTGTTACTTACATCTCGTATTTATTGCAATCCAATTTATAATGTCTATATACTCCATGTTCACATACAGTGGATTATAAAAGTATTCTTATCGCCAATATATACAATATATATAATAGTAATATTAATAATAATTTTATGAGTTGTAATTTAAATTGAATTTGACATACCAGCTCCCAGCATCAGAGTTAAACTCTCTTAATTGCTAATAAGTATTGATAAAAAGTATTGTTACTTACATCTCGTATTTATTGCAATCCACTTTATAATGTCTATATACTCCATGTTCACATACAGTGGATTATAAAAGTATTCGTATCGCCAATATATACAATATATATAATAGTAATATTAATAATAATTTTATGAGTTGTAATTTAAATTGAAGTTGACATACCAGCTCCCAGCATCAGAGTTAAACTCTCTGAATTGCTAATAAGTATTGATAAAAAGTATTGTTACTTACATCTCGTATTTATTGCAATCCAATTTATAATGTCTATATACTCCATGTTCACATACAGTGGATTATAAAAGTATTCGTATCGCCAATATATACAATATATATAATAGTAATATTAATAATAATTTTATGAGTTGTAATTTAAATTGAAGTTGACATACCAGTTCCCAGCATCAGAGTTAAACTCTCTTAATTGCTAATAAGTATTGATAAAAAGTATTGTTACTTACATCTCGTATTTATTGCAATCCAATTTATAATGTCTATATACTCCATGTTCACATACAGTGGATTATAAAAGTATTCGTATCGCCAATATATACAATATATATAATAGTAATATTAATAATAATTTTATGAGTTGTAATTTAAATTGAAGTTGACATACCAGCTCCCAGCATCAGAGTTAAACTCTCTTAATTGCTAATAAGTATTGATAAAAAGTATTGTTACTTACATCTCGTATTTATTGCAATCCAATTTATAATGTCTATATACTCCATGTTCACATACAGTGGATTATAAAAGTATTCGTATTGCCAATAGCCATTTGTGTTGCTCCAGTGCGACGTTAATTAGAATATCTATCTACCTACCTAAAAGTAGTTGTTTACCTTATGCTTTCACTGTTTCCATAAAATTTATAAGAGGTTAAAATTACGATTTAAAACTTAACAACATGAAAGCTCTGTCCCTTTAATTCAGTCTTTCCATCAAAATAATTGAATAATTATTAACAGTTTTGCTACAAATATTTAAAATGCAACTCAGCCCGTAAAATCGGAAACGCAAACGCATTCTATCTTATACAAATGTTAAACAAATTCATGGAAAGCAATGATTAAGATTTTTATACGTTTTGTCTTGTTATAAGTCTGAATATCAATGTTTTTGCTTGGTATTTGGACAAAATGGAACTGATTTCATTCTTTTCTGTTTGAAAATAGATTTTCAAAGTTAATTTATTATTTTGTGTTTTAAAAAGTGTGTGATTTCTTCAGATTTCCTCATAAAGGTAAGGATAGGATACAAATATTTAAAACGAGGCAAGTTTTGATCTCGTGTATAGGATCCAGACTTTGTATGCAGTTCACTACTATTTGAATTATTGACTTGGTTGACCAAAATTTCTGATTTTAATCAAATTTCTAAACAAAAGTTTCAAACTTCTTTTCGAAAGATCAATATATGAAAATAGTACATGCAATATTAACAATAAACTCGAGTGTTTCCATTCCAACTCCCACCACTCCCACCTGAACTCTTCTACAGTTCCTATTGGTCACACAAAAACCCCAATGATTCCAGGACATATATAGCTCTGTAACCCAAATTTTCTGCATTCACAGCTACGTTAAGGAAGAAGGTAGAGGGCCTTCGGTCCACCCCCCTCCATCATTCCACTTACCGATACACACTCAAATACCCGAAGTAGTCCAGTCAGAAGAGTTACAAGTTCGAAACTTGGTCCAGCCAAAGACCGTTGTGCACCTGAAGCTGGTGCACGTTAAATCTGTCGTGGCTTCAAAGGTCCTCACGTTGACGTGATGTGGAAGTTTCGAGAATGGAGTACCAACTCTGGCGCTGACCTCGTTATCTGACTGTATTTCAAAATAACGCAGTGTTGTCCTCTGTTCTTTCCCTTGGGGATTGATTCCGGACCGTCAGCAATAGCCTCCAGTGCGATCTAAATCCAACTGCTAACTGCCAAAACACAGTGTTTTGCATACAAAGGTGTAGTTGGTGTTTCAGTGATCTAAACAATCTAAAAACTTACCTCGTTTTAAATATTTGTAACCTATCATTACTCCTAAGAAATCGCATATCTTTCTATCATAAAAAAAAACACATTTTGCAATCTTTTTCAGGTTTATTCGCTTTGTGATTGGTAATAGCGAGTCACGTGATAGCGAGTCTTGTGTTCAACGGGCTAATGAATGTGAAGCACGCGCAGACAATATAAACACAGTTATATTTTTTAATTAATTCATTCATAAAATTTGAGATCACGCGCTAGAGAGTTTGCAATGTTTTCAGAAGAACCGGTACATTCGGTCACCGTTACCATAGCAATTGTCGAATATGAAAATCTTCGATAACTTTCCTGGGTTACTTCTGTGCGATAAAATTTTAAATTATTACATCCTTATAAAATTCTGTAAGGTGTTAAATAACGCGAAGTGGACAAATACTATGGTGACTCACTGAAAACATTTCCATTTAATACTTTTAAATGAAATAAAATTATCCACAAAACACATAATAATAGCATTTTTTTTATTTTCACTGGTGCTAATGTTATATTTGCAATAAGATGCATGAGGAAAAGCAAACCTCAGTCGTGTTATCACAACTGCATTCTACTTTCGAGCTCATTTCATTCCTTTTTCAGAGAAAATTCGGAATTCATGACGCTAAACCTATTTTCGATCACAATTTCTTTTTTGCGCTGATTTCTGTCTTCCAAATTCCTCATTGCTTTCTGTAATCCGAATGCTGAAGAATTTTAGTTTGCTCAATACAAAAAGGAATCCCTTTTCAAAATCATTCTCATTTTTAGTATCAATCGAATTTTAAAAATGCATCACGAGCTTGTTGAAAACGAAAATAAAATTGTTTTGCAGTGGCGATATGGAATGCAATTTTTATAGCCGCAGTAAATATAATCAAATTGTGCCAACTCATAAATTTTTTATGAAAAATCTAAGCCCTGAGAGCGAAAGAACTGTTTTTAATCCCTTGAGCATTCAATAATATTTTTTTCCTTCTCAATAAGATCTAACATCCTCCTCTTTGCATATAAAAACACTAAGTTATTCATGGATTCATGAAATTCTCTTTTAATGACTGAGATGTTCATGAAGACTTTTAATATTTCAGTTTTTACCATTCGTACTTTATTCCCAAGACAGATGGCACTACGAGCAAACTTTCTATTAAGGCCAAATCCGTTTGATTTCTGTAACTGTTTTGCAGCTCATCTCTTTATGAAATTTCTCTGAACCTCTTTTTCCTATGTTGTCTTTATAAATGTCCATGAGTTAAAGATATTGAAGAAAATTTTGTTGTGTCTTTTTCTCTAGTGTGAAACTCGACACAGATCCTGCCGCTTAACAAAATAATTTATGTTGGCTGATTTTAGTTAATTAAGCGGCTTATTTTTATAGCCAAACTGTTTATGAAATGAAATACTATTTCCAACGAGATACCATGCGTAACATAAAAGTTATTGGAAGTGTTTACTTTTTAAAAAGACAGTAAATTGATAATTATGAAATTAACTATAATGATAGTGCTAGGTACTGAACTGTGCAGGCGATAAATTAGTGGGAAAAAAAACAGAACGAATTCCAGACACAAAAATGTCATTAAACACTGATGTCCAACAGTATTTTCCCTTGGTTTTTTTATAATTAAATTTAAACATTATTTTTTAATTTCGGTATTAACATCATAGAACTTTCCAGAAGCTTTATTTTTGTAACCAATCCTAAAGCATCAAACGATCTTTACGATTACACATAAAGCTGATTATCACATATTTGTAATTCTGATTTCGCTTCTGTTATTCTCTTTGCTGCATTTCTTTTTCTCCAAACAAACCTTTATATTTTCTTCGGAATTTTTAAAGTTATTTATGGCGTGACAGTATTTTTAAGATCCGACCAACCTTATTGATAACGTTTCTTTTCTTTACCTATGGGAAATTCCTGAAATTCTCTCCGTTAAAGTAAGTCTACTTGTGATAAATTATACCAAGCATTCTGCATCTAGGTAATCGGACACATAACAGTACCCCACAGCGATTTAAAAAAATCAGTGTGTGTGTGTGGGGGGGGGGTTATAGCCTTACGTATGGCTCACGTAATGTTAAGTCCCATAGACGACGTCTAAAAAACCCGGATACACTCAAAACCCCTCGGGCGACCAATCAGATCTTTTTATTTTGATTTTGATTCTCTGTATGCAGCTAGGTGTTCCCTGAAAATATTTAATTTTTGAAAAGGTGATGTTGATTTTATAATCAAGGGATTTTCACAAAGATATTCTATTGGTTTGAATCATCATCTGTAAATCTTATTACAGTAAACGGTTGATTTATGTAATCCTACGAGGATTACACCTACATCTATCCGTTATGCCACGTGCTGTTTTTCCTGCATGACCTAGAGCTATTTTTGACCTTCTTGAACAACATAGTGTTTCTTGAGATTCATTAAACTCATAGATATGGGGAACAACTACAGTCTACGCTTATAGCGGTGGCAACGGTCTGCGATTTTTTTTTTTTTTTTTGGCGCTCTTCTAAAGTTGCCAAGGAAAGAATTATTTCAAAAATCTATTTCTTTCAAAAATAATTTTCTTTTTTCAACGGAAAATGAAAGCTTGAAAACGCAATTGTGAATGTTTTGACAATTTTTTGCTTATCCAGACATAAACGAACACAAAACAAACGATTAAGGCACTCTTTCACTTCCAAACATTTGACTTCCAGAAGGAAAACTAAGCTGCGAATGTTGGGTAAGAATACCCCAAAACCTATCAATTACACTAAATACAGTGTGCAGGTTGAAAACGAAAAAGATTTTTAAAAGCAAAAATGCAAGAAATAATAAAACCAGATACGTCAGAAATGTTCCGTGAAAAAAATTATTTAAAAGAAATTTTCCACAAATGGCGAAAAAAAAATGTCAGAACTCTACCGTGAAAAGCATTATAGTAAAATAAAATACCACAACTGTAGAAAAACCATTAAATGAACAATTGAAGTCAAAGAAAAAAAATTTAAAAGGACCAATGCAATCAAAAGATATTTTAAAATTAAAATTACCAATGGAATCAAACAAAATATTTCAAACGAACCAATGAAATCAAACTTCAACGGATTTTGAAAGAACTTTCTAGAATAATCAAAATGAAAGTTTAAAGTTTAAAGTTTCCGTTGCCATGAAAACCGCAATAACAGTAAATAAAGATGGGTTGCCTTAACCCACCATAACTCGCACTAGAAGTGCGCCAAAAAAAAGAAGCCAAGGCCGTTGCCACAGCTATGAACGTACACTGTAGCTATACCAGAAATGGTTATTTAGTCATTATGTATGTAGGAGTGATAGCAATACTACTTTACTCTGATATATCGTGATATTCAGAAGTCATACTGTAGTGAAAATGTTCAAAAACTCCTAATGTTAAATCTATTTCCTACAATCATAGAATCCTCTGGGGAGAATATGCTGCAAAGAATCTCTTTTTAATGCGTAACAAAAAACGAATTTTTTATTCTTTCATTCCGTATTCCTAAAGCAAACATACACCTTTCATCCACGATTCTAAAGTTAAAAAGTTTGCAAACAATCTAAGAAACCAAAAAGTTTCATAAATACTTTCAAGTAAAGAATCGGGGTTAAATAACTTAATACATTTTTTTGAAGCAAACAAAAAGTTATCCGTGGAATGAATACTAAAACTACGAAAGCAATGTAAAAAACTCTGAGAAACGCTTTGGTCTTGCTAAGTTCTAGAAACGCATAACGAAACTGAAACTAAATCTTTAACGTCCTTGTTTCTAATTTAGATTTCGAATTTCATACTTAAATGTCTTAAGTCTTCGAAACACTTCCATTTTTTTAATGGATGTGTAACAAATTCAAAAGTTATTTTCCAAATACATCACTATATTTATTCTGAAAAAGTACATGTCTTCCATACATGCCTTCCATTGGCTTGTTAAATATCATCTACTATATTTCACTCATAACTTTTTGTTTCTTGTCTAGTTCTTAAAAATTTTCAATTCAAATATCCTGCATTTGACAAATTGTAAGATTTGAAATTTTTATTATTTTTTGCACTGCTCTTTTTTATCTAGCGTTTAACTCAGCCTGTCTGTATTTGAACTTTGCGCCATAAGAACTAAAGATAAGTTCAATAAGCTCAAAAGGATATATAAAAGATCGAGTTGTCAACTGCTGTCTTGTACAGGATAATGTGTGTAAAATAGGTTCAGAATTGTTGACGAATTACACTATTGGCGGCTGAATAAATTCTATGTTTACCCCTCCCTATTTTTTTACATGTTCACGTAACAACAAAAACGTAATAGATTTTGCAATCTCATTCGTAGTAGTTTACATTCTCTACATCAGTATATCTGTATATAACCTTTGTTAATAATCATTCTTACAGGATATTTTAAGAAAATGCACCATTTTGTTTTGGAATAACTTTTAAATAAAACATTAAAAAAATTTTATATTGTTTACTCAGTTAATGACATTTTGTAATTCGAAGTGGATGCATTATTGGAACATCTTTTTCAAAAATATGAATTCGAAAAATGACTTGAAAAATAACAAAAATTATATGTTTTGACAAATGTTTTCAAAGTAATACTAAGAGAATGCGGATTTTGAGGGCTCAGATAGAAGAAAAACGAAAAAAGAACCTATGGTCTATAACATAATTTGAGACTATAATGTTCGAAAATATAGTTTACTTCCGAACGTGAAAAAATACAGCTGGGAAAACAAATTTGTTAACGCATTTTAGAACGAGCTTTTAGAAAAACCGGATAACTTGCACATTTCGAAACTCAAAGGCACCGATCGAACAAGTATTAAAATTTTGCAGAACAATCATTCACACAGTTGTGACTATTTCCATTTAAATTTAATCTCCGAAGTAAAATAATAAAAACTAAAACCTTCGAACATATTTCATTTTCCCAACGTTTACTCAGATGTGATTATGGGAGCGCTCACATATGTTACGTATACATAATAAATGTTTCGAAAATTTCATGCATTTCCCTTTTTTGAGAGAATGATATTAATACATTTCTTCCTTTGCTTCTCCCAGATGCAAATCAAAATGGATGACACAAATGGAAGGAAAAGGTGACAAGTGGATTACACATTTGCTGTTTTGTATGGCATCACCAAGTAAGCTTTTTTATTAACTTTAGAGAAATTACTGGCGTTTTCGGAAAATAAACATTTAAATATTTCATTTCCTTTCTTTCAATTTCCTTGACAGTTGTGTAATATAAAGTTCTACGGTTGTTTTATCATTATCTACTGTCCAGTGCATCTTTAAAAAAGAATCAAGGGTTAGTTATAAATTAGTTTTAAGCCTAGACCCACCTGATGCTTGTCCCGTCTAGGTATCTCGTCATACATAAAACTGACCAGATCTTGATAGACGAGATAGACTACTCTACAATAATGGACCGGAAAACAAGATGTGATGGTAAATGGGAAAGAATACATGCTTTAATACTGGGATGCTCCCCTACGTGCTGCAATAACACTAGCAACCCTTCTGGGCGTAATTTCCACAAGGTTTTGATACACAGCTATGGGTATTTGTGTCCATTCCTGCTGAAAGAATATCGCCAGCTCAGCTGTAGATTTCGGACGTGGTTCCCTGGTCCGTAAGCGTCGTTCTAACTCGTACCACAAATGTTCTATGAGGTTTAGCAGGCCAAGGAAGACGTTTTACATCCATATCTTGATACCACTACTTGACAGAGGCTGCAGCATGACATAGGGCGTTGACGTCCAGGATTTAGCATTCGTCCATTCCATAAATTTGCCTTTTTTAAAACTTTATTACCAATTTTATCAGACCTGTTAGATCAACCTCCCCATCCATTACTTTTTAAATTTATTCACCATTCAGGTTTTCTACCACATATATAAAAGTATTTTTAATTGAATTCTATTAAATTTTATCAAAACTAAACAATTTTAGCTATTGTTTTAAAAAACGAAATACCATTTACATTTTAGTTAATAAAACTTTACCTTTATATTTAATTATCAGTTGCTTTTATTCATTGTATTTTGATCTACTCGTTGGTCTGGTTATCTCAAATATTTTTAATACATTTCTGTTTTCAATATCTAGTATCTGGCGCAGCTTATTATTTTTTTTGGATCTTGCGCCATAAAACCCAAATCAACCAACCAACCAACCATAAAATTGCCAGAGTGTAGGAAAAACCTGATTGTCCAAAACGTTCATGTAGGCGTCGGCGTTCAATTGACCAGGAGCAACATGCAAAGGTCCCAGGCCATATCACGAAACACCCCTCAAACAAATAGTCGGATTTTATGCAAATCCGCTGGCGTCCGGTCCATTATTGTAGGGTAGTGTACATCATCATTAAAAAAAAGTACCCGGATTTTGATCTCGTCATTATAAAACAATCGGTAATATCTAGATGATAAGATATCTCGTCAGTAGAAAAATTGATTATACCTTGATGGGTGAGATATCTCGTCGAAAGCACTTGGAGTGTGAATGTACATGAAACATGAGATTATAAGACCACTTCTGTGGATACAGATCATACTAATACGAATTTCCTTTTATTCGGCATTTCGTTAATTTGATTCCAAATTCTTGGAGACCCTTATCCATGCATGGAGGATAGTGACAATTGCAAAAACATGTACTTACCGGAGTGTGCACAGACATGTAATGGCAAATATCATGTTTAGAGATGAATCCTGATCCTACCTTGGGGCAAATGACCACCGAATTCGTGTGTGGCTAAGACCCGGCCAGCGCTACCATCCTCAGTTTACTGTTGAGTGGTACAGTGGTACACCTAGACTAAAGCTCATGCGGGTCACGACGGAAACGAAGAAGCAGATAGATTAGCAAAAGAGGCAACAGCAATGGAATACATAGATGAAGGGGTGAAATGGCCCAAGAGCCATTACAGAAAGAAAACCACTAGCTGGCTACTTGATGCGTGGCAGAATGAATGGGACGAAGGGGAAACAGGCAGGACGGTGCATGATGTGTTACCAAAATTGTCACTAAAATCTGCAAGTTGGACCAGGGAAGAGACACTCTTCTTCACAGGGCACGCCCCATTCCCATCCTACCTAACGAGGTTTAAGAAAATAAAGTCCGAAAACTGCTCCTGTGGTGACATTGGCACACCTCTACAACACATCACAGTTTGTCCCCTTACAGTCTCATGGCATACGTAAACACCAGCCGACCACCTTAAATTTGCATGGCTCAGGAACATTGCATGCAACAAGGGCTCAAGGGTTAAAATTATTAACATAGTGAGATTCATTGAAAATCATCAGGACTTAATTATCCTAAGAGACTAAGAAAAACGAACTTTTTTTTTCTCACCTTGCATGATGTATACATATATTTGTAATGTAACCTAGTATAATGATTTAATGTATATACTGTATAGATGTAAAGATGTTTAAATGTAATGTAATGTGCTCTAACATTCTGGGTAGACATGTCACCTCGGTGGCATACTACTCATCCAACCACACTTAATTAAACTGGTACAGTGTCTCACGACACTAGGCACGGGAGTGTGTGTGTTGGTGTTATTTTGTTAGTTCCAACAACTCATGTGTGGGGAATTTTGCCTACTACTGCCGGTTCCCTATAATACAGCACTGTGATACGTCCCAAAAACTGTTGTTTTGCCTTTCCTGTTGCATTCAAAGGGCTGTTTACCAACACGAAATTGCTCGGCAACTTTGCTTCCACTATAACGCCCTGCAAAGTTCGTTTCGTTCAAGTGCATTATCGTGATGCCGAAACCCTTTCTTGGCCAGAGATATCGATCTGCCTTGATTGAATCGATCTCGATCTCTGTCGAGATTCGTTCAGACTCGATCTGTCCCTCATTGAACATATATGGTTTATAAGGGATCTAGGCATCAGATGCAGAAGGCTTGGTATAATTTACCACAAGATAATATAAGCTTTTTCTCTGTTTCCAAGCGACTCCACTGATCAACATGTATCGCCGCCAAAAGGGGGGGGGGCTTATAACTCACTAATTTATAACCTTTTCTTTGTGAGAACATTATTTACAATAGTAGTTTTCCAGGTTCGATATTTATCTATTCATGTATTTACATCATACATGCAAATTTTTATTTCAATCAAATTAGGAGTGTTTCGATTATTTTGGGACAGAGTGTGTTCAGCCCTCCAAATGATTTCATCGAAATATCTTGTCCATCAAGATCTGATCAATTTTGCTAATGAACCTAGTCGAGACAACCATCAGGATGATTACTTATTGTTGTATATATGATCTATTTGATTTCCTACCGCTAAATCATGCTCAAGTTCCGCTATAGTATGGTTTTCATTTCAGTTTGGTGAAAAATGAATACACTCATTAACAACAAAAATTTCAGCATCCTGATAAAACATTATATAACCTCGAGATTTGGCAAATAACAACAATAATGAACATAAACATTACATAACAATTGACTACATCTTTGGCAGATTAAGAGCTATTTAATTTTGAATTTAACTGGAATTAATTAGACTAGGTACCATGCCGTAATTTCCTACGATGACTGCGCGATCCTTAAGGCCAGTACTAAAGTTCCCCCCCCCTAGTTGCCTCTACAGTCTCTATACTATATCAAGATACATCTGTCTGCATTTAATATACTGAGAAGACATCGTAGACGTGAATGCTAACATCTAACGGAGTTCAAACGACGCCATATTACTGGTATGCAACGTCGTCGCCCGATGTCGCCAAATCGCTCGCCGTATGAGTCGTTCTGGCTTTACGGCTAGAACGTGTTGTTGTTGTTACTAATTCTCATTGGTCTAGATCAACTAGATCAAGTCCAGAAGATCGTACACCCTCAAAAAGTCCATAACTTGGACAGGATTCACTTTCAAATTAGACTTGACCATCCCCATACAAGCAAGAAGGTGACTGTGGGAGGCCGGAGCCAAACTGCATTTTCTACACGGTAAAAAAGTCTTACGTCCCTGGTCATAGTAGAGAGACTTAATGTGGCCACTAATAAGTCTATTAATGGCAGTCTTCATTGATCTATCTCCATCAACCTCCAGGGCAGCCCCTGGATGGTCTGCATGGTCATGTGATGGAGGTGCTTTCCAGTCGTTGTTGAGAGCAATTTTTCTTATGGTGGCTAGCTCTTGGTACGTGAGGCCGCCCGAGACGTCGCCATTGGTACTTGTTCCCTCCTCTGCCAGGCTGTCAGCAATTTCGTTGCCGTACAGGTCAACATGAGCAGGTACCCAATGGATATGGATCTCATTCCTGAAAGATGGGGTCTGAAGTTTATGTATAATGTCAATGCTTGTCTGGTCGTTAATTCTCCTCCAACCTCTCAAGTGTTGGACAGAACTGCGAATGTCTGAGAAAATCCAAATGTCTCGCTGAAGGTTGAGTGTGAGGAGATACTTTAGAGCTTCATTAATAGCAATGAGCTCTGTCCTAAATACAGAGCAGAAACCTGGATTCCTTTTCCTACGGTTAGAATGTATTTGGGGATAGATGAAGACACCAATACGCGGTAGAAAGTTTCTGGATCAGACCAAAAGCAGAGAGGACCGTTTAATCGTGAGAGGGGCATGAACAGAACCAACGACATCTCTGACCATCATCAAGAGACATTGTACCTTCCTTCCCTCTTTTTCTCTATATTGATTGAAATTAAAAGTTCTATGACCTAAATATTTCCTAAATACTTTAATGGTTTTTTTAGATAGGTATATAGGTATTTTAATTAACGTCACAATGGAGCAACAAAACGCTCTATTGACGACGTTCCAGGATAAAACCTGAAGGGAAAGATCTAAGGACAGCACCACGTAATTTTGAACCACGGTCTGATGACGAGGCAACACCCACTCCAAACTTCCACACCATGTCAACGTAAGGACATTTGAGGCCACGACAGATTTAACATTTGTACGGTCCTTGTATGGATTCAAACTCGCAACCCTCCGGTTACCAATCCGTAGCCGGGCTACCGCGGTCTACTTCTGTGGGGAGGAGTTCTGGAGGAGATATTAATCTGGCGTAAAATTTTCCACAGATTTCAAATCGGTTGAAATTTTTACTCTATCTTTAACGGTCCAGGAGATAGAAAAAAGAACTGACTTCAGTTGAAAGATTAATCGTCTGGTTGGAAATTTAATCGTCTGGTTGGAAATTTATTCGTCCGCCCAAAATCAAAGCGGAAATGAAAAAAAAATAATTTTCTCCGCGTTCTGTATATAAAAAAACTTGGCATGGTTCCCAACACTGACTGAAAGGTCACACAGGTAGAAAAGTTATCCGCGTTTGAAAAAGCGATGGAGAATAAAACTATTAAATTCATTTAAAAATCTTCTGGATTGAATTTTAAGATTTCGCCGCGACCCAAAAATTGCAAATAATTCGGACTACCTGTGTGCCAAATCTCATTGCTATAAGTGCCATAGAATCGTCAGGATTTTACGGCCCCAAACAGACAAATAAACAAACACTTCCTTTTAAATTATTAGAGATACAATTTAAATTTGTTGTAAAAAAAATCATCGCTAATCTTCAATTTTAATCCCCCAAGTTGTTTCGACGAAATATCTCGTCCCTAAAGATCTGATCACCTTTGACAATGACGAGTTATCTCGTCATCAAGGTCTGATAAATCTTGGTAATTACGATATATCTCGTCCTTCAATATCCCATAAATTTTGCTAATAACGGTATAACGCTTCATCACGATACTGCTGAATTTTTGGTGCTGACGAGATCAAGGTATGGTCGGTTTTTAATGACGAGATATCTCGGCTAACGTGATCCGGTCAGTTTTACTAATTAGAGGTACTTTGTCAAGACAACCAGCAGTAGTGTTAAATATACTTTAATTTTTTGAGATCTAAAAATAATGCACCACTTACGGAATGGCTTATAATGTGCACATATTAAATATAATTTTTTTAATCTAAGATTCATCTCTAATAGTCTTAATTTATACTTTGCGTGCTTAAGTTTTAACCATTTTTTGTATTCAAAGCTGTGTTCGTGATAAAAAAAAGGAGTGACTAGTTAGTTCCAAGGATGTAAAATTTAATTTCGGCATAATTACCCACAGATGATAAATTTAATCTTGTTTGTTTCTCATTAGTTCATTTAATTAAGCTAATTTAATTTACTATCGCAATTTAAACTCATTTTATTTCCTCTGTTTTAATGATTCCTTGTAGTAAGGGAAGTCGGAGGAGACCTCCTGAATCTTTGAAAAAAGTTGTTGTTGTTGTTTCTTATGCCTACACTGGCAGACCAGAGGAGTGCCAGGCCCGTCGAAGACGGCAAGAAGCGAGGGAGTGCGCCTTCCATGTTATTGAGCCCCATTGGGAGGAAGTCCGACTTTGCTCAACATACATGACACATCCGTTTTACAGGAAGGTCCCTTTCATGCATCCATTCACTCATACATATCGTAATTTAGATCCCAATCAGAGGCCGATAACCCCCCTGATCAGGTACCCCCAGAGGTATTGATTTGGTATGGGAACATGGGGGACATTGTGACCACGACCTATTTAACGTGCCCCAGTCACCATTAGTGAACACGACGGTCTTTAGCCAGGTCGAAGCGCCGATCTCGCAATCATCAGAATTGTAGGCTCCACCGAGGACAGAACCCACAACCCTTCTGATGCGAGCCCAACGCTCTTGAAAAAAAGTTGCGCATATGACTGTTAAATATTAAAACGTTTCAAATACGACTTCGAAAAACAATATACACTATATAACAAAAGAAAAAAAAAATCGAAGCATCAAGAAGGTGCAGAATTACAGTGGTACCGGGCTCGATTAACTTGGAACGGGGCTGACTGGGGACGTAGTCTTTAGTGACGAATCCTGTTTCCAACTGCATCGTGACGACAACCGCAAACGCGCCTGGAGACGTCCAGGGCAACGTGGGGATCCTGCTCTTACTTTCGCACGCCACACATGCCCACAACAGGGCGTTATGGTCTGGGGTGTCATCTCCTTTGATAGCCGGACCCCTTTAGTAGTCATTTCTGGCACACTTACAGCACAGCGGTATGTGGACGACATTCTACGACCGCTTGTGTTACCGTTCCTTTTGCGACACCCCGGATTTAATTTTCAACAAGATAATGCCCGGCCGCACACGGCACGTGTTGCAATGCATTGTCTTCAAGCTTTCCCAACACTACTTTGACTAGCTCGATCTCCTGATCTCTCTCCCATCGAACAATAATTGCCTTTCTCCTTTTGTTACAATGAAACTATGAACCTATGTCATTACGAACACTATCAAAATAAGCCGACCAACCGGTCTAGTGGTTAAGGTGTTGGCCTCTGGATCGGAAGGTCCCTCGTTCGAATCCGGGGTCAGGGCATGGATGTAATTGTGCTGTCCTTAGTTAGGGGTAGTGATGATCGCCCATTGGGTGCAACTTCACAAATGATCATCGTTTCCCGGCCTTGTAGTGGCCTATGATTAACAATCGAGTGTGTGTGTGTGTGCCCGCCGTAATTAAAAAAAGAAACTATCAAAATAAAAATTGGTAGTGTTCGTGATGACGCCCTGATCCACCAACACTTTCTTTTTAATTTCCTTATGGTTTCTATTTTGAATTTCCTTTTGTTTTAGAAATTATATTGCTTACCTGATTATGCCTACAGCTTCAGCGCACATGCATGGTTAGTTTCGTTTTCTGGTTTATTGCACCCCGGCTGTCTGGTTCTTTTTTTATACATGTTTTGTTATAATTATATATATGTGTGTGTTTGAGAGAGACTTTTTACTGGTCTCACGGCTTAATTACCAAAATAGACGAGCAGGGCCGAGAGCAATGAGACAAGCGTCTTTATTACACCAGGCCTCGAAATAGATTTATTAATACAGGTGCACAATGTGCACCTAAGTTTTTAAATTGGGTGCATAGATTATATTTTAGGTGCATATTTAAAAAAAAACGTAATATAAAAGCATTAATGTCATGTAAACTACTTTATTAGTTGGGTATGTTTTGATATGTTACTAGTAGATTGTAAATAAAAATATTTAATCTTTTTTTTTTATCTGCGAAATTATTTCTTACAAATATTCAGTCAATATCAGACATTGGTGGGCAATCAGAAACGTCTACGTTTATGGCAGATCTTTATCCGTAAGATTTAGTGTCCATCCTTATTTTTGTATTTTTCCTTCATTGCAACATAAAATTTTCTGGATTAAAGTTTTTGCATAGTGCGCATTTAGGAATTTTATGTACGCTACTTTAGAGCGAGAATATTTTGTTCACGCATCAAAATAACATAAAATATATTTCTCCCTCTTTTTGTAACGACATGTGCACTGCGTGCACCTAGAAAGAAAAAATTAGATGCACAATTTTATTTTCAGTTGCCCAGTGCACCTGTGCACCCGGGTATTTCGAACCCTGTATTACACAGCAGTCATGATTAGAGAGTACAAGAGATGACTCCGCAAGTTACAAGATGAGATTCAACTAATTAATAATTCCCTGATCAGCAATACTCAGACAGATTCATTGCTTTATATGGTATCATCGCTCGAACATTTTATAGATGGGAACAGATGGATCATGGCGTGGGAAGATGCATTTCGCTAAGCTTGCATAAATTAATTATTTACGATGCAATCAGCTGATAAACTGTATTATAGGCACGTGAAAAAATACCAGAGGCGCCGGCCAGCCAGACTTGAAGCAGTTTTCTCGCGATTCATTTTATTTTGCTTTGAACAGTAAAATAATTCATGAACGTTTTAGAGTTGCGTTACGAAACTGAACATATCAACCCACCTAGTGGTTGTGTTGACGAGGTAACTCGTCATTATAAGACGAAAGTGACGAGATTTTGATGGACGAGATATCTCGTCATTAGAAGAAAACTGACCCGGTCTAGATCTCGCTATTATAAAAAAGATCGGTAGTATCTTGACGAGGTCTCTCGTCATTAGCGATGTTCGTTAGAACTTGATGGACAAATTATCTCGTCATTAGTAGGGCAACTTTTTGCAACAAATGCAACTTTTTTTCAAGCGTTCTACGCTACATGTAAAGTACTAAAACCAAAATTTCTCCTACACGGGGTGTATAGTAAGTGAGTTATGACCGCAACATAAATGCAACTTTCTGCATGAATGCAACTTTTTGCATAAATACAACCACCTGCAACTTTTTAAAACATAGCTTAAAATTAATTAATATCAAATTACTATTTCATTTTTTGCTCTCTGAATCAACCCTTTGATCACGTGTGTCTGATCTTGCGAACGCCGAAGAATTGCGGATCAAACAAGTTCGTGGTAAGAAGGTGTTCGGCCTAAGACGAATGTGAAATAAATGGCAAGAAGCACTTTATCACATTGGTTGGCACTCTTCATAATCCAGAAGAAACTTGCGCAGTTTGCGAGGTGAGTGTCGATCATCAATATGTTGTTCGCCTTGTAGATGACGTTTTAAAATCTCTGAATGTTGAGCGAAAGGATTTTGCGCTTCTTCTATCTGATACAGCACATTACATGACTGCGACTGGCGCAAGTTTTCAATGTAATAGAAATTACTAGCCAAGGATCGGCCATTCAACGTTCTTCTGTATTTCAGTATGGATTATAATACTGTTGTACACGACAAAAATTGTCAATATATTTTGAATTTTTTTTTCGAATAATTTTTTTTAGAATTTAGTGTTTCAAAAATAAATGCAACTTTATTTCCATAAAAGCAACTTTAGGGAATGATAAATGCAACTTTATTTCCATAAATGCAACTTTAGGGAATGATAAATGCAACTTTTCTCATTTTTACTGCAACAAAAAAGTTGCCCTAGTCATTAGCAAAACTAAACAGATTCCGATGGACGAGATATCTCTTCATTAAAAGAAACTTGGTGAATCTTAATCTCATCATCATCAAAAAATCGTTAATTGTTTTTTCAATAAGTATCTGCTCATTAGCAAAATTGGTAGTATTTTGATGGACAAGATAACTCTTCATTTGAAGAAAACTGACCAGATCTTGAAGGACGATACATCTCGTCGAAATCACTTGGGTGGTTGACTGATAAACTAAACCACCCCGTCGTTTCATTACTAAAACCCATTCCTTGCAGATTTCACACCAAATTGAAAGCAGCCGAGCCCTATTTTTATGAGGGAAATAAATCACACGGCAAAGAAGCACGCACCACAAATAAAACCCTCCAGTATCCTCCTCTCAAAAACTCCTTATACACGAAATTCAATTAAAGCCACCATTAATCCACCCCCCGCTATTTTTCAGACCGCGGAAAGAAGCGAGACACAAAGAAAGGCGGACGGCCGTAATTTCTCGCCTCCTCCCACAAATCAAACACAGGGTCGCTAAAAGGTTCCGATGGACTGCCGAAGAATTCGATCGATCCCATCGGCATTCGACACACGGAGGGATGGAATATTGTCTATTCTTCCGTCGCCTTCCCGGGGGCACTTGGCCTCTCCACCCCCCCTGTCAGGGGCTATCGAAGTGATCGAAAACTCCATCTCTTGCGTGTCGTTGTGACAGATGGCCCGGTTCCTCTTCGATATCTTTTCCAACTCGTTCCGAGAGTTTGATGGGTGCACGCAGAGGGGTGAGGTTTGTCGGGTGTTGGGTGGCCGATGGGGCTGGAACCTTATTTCAGGCATTTTTCTGTTTCGATGTAGCTATTTTTCCGCCGTGAGCGTTGCCGTGGCAGCTGTGGGGACGGCGCCATCAGGTGGAAAGGGGTCTTCTATTCTGGGTGCAACTCAGCGGAAACTTGTTTGTTAGGTTGGTTGAGGTTTATGGTGAGTATTTTGACATTCAGGGGACGCGAAGAAAAGTCAGGTAAATAGACATACACACAGATGGAGAGTTTCTCTGGCCTGGCTCAGAAAAGAGGTAATACACTCAGAGAGGAATCAAACCTCTTGGGGAAGGGGTATCCGTCGTGGCTCAGTGGGTATCCGTCGTGGCTCATCCAGCTGCGAGTTGTTCTCAATTCTTTGATTGTGTGTTTTTTTGTGTGGGTATGTCCATTACCTGACGTTGTATGTCTTGTATTCGTCACAGCATGGCCAAATAGGGCTTTTTTGCCATATAACCCAACAAACCTTCACGTACACAAGGAAAGTCACAATGACACAGAAGAGAGAAATACACTCACGGAATAACCCTTATTTGTTATAAAACGGTTGGTTCGCTTAGCGCACAATTGATCGATCTGAGCCAAGGTATGTCTTTTCCATCACGGACATACGAATTCAATAAATGTTTTACTGATACAAAAGAGAGAAATACACCAAGTAATAACCTAACCTGAATGGAATTGAACCCTTAATTGCTATGAAACAATTGGTTTGGTTATTGCGCAAGGGACGGATCTTCGCCAATCAATGATTTTTCCACCACGTGAATGGACATATAAGCAAGACAAGTTTTACTCCGACGTGAAATATAAGTAGACTGAACATTTTTATAGAGAAGAGCTTCAAAACGAGTGACCAATTTGTCTAGAAGAGACTTCTCTCCACGAGCAACACAACGGGCATTTGGTGACGGTCCGGGATCAATTTGGAAGGTAAAGATCCTCGGTCAACACCTCGTAATTTTGAACCACGATCAGATGACGAGGTCAACACCTGAGTTAAGAATTCCGAAGGCGACTGTCGACTTAAAAATTACCCAAGAAGCACTCCAGAAAGATATTACGAGCTGTACTAAGGAAGCAGGCCTATGCATCTTGAGATTCTAAAGGAACTAGATCAAACAGGCGCTGAGAAAAAGCGTGAGCAGTGTGCCCGGTAGAAGTCGGCCAGGATGATTGCAAAATCGACTCATGCGGCCTCAAAGTCACAATCATCTATTTCTCGAATAATCGACACCTCGAGTAACCATTTTTTATGCATGCCATGAACCCTAATGCAGCAGTGACCGGCCTGTCATTTGGGATAAGTGGACCAATGCTGCAGGACTTCGAGATAGAGTATTACCGTGTACGAGGCATATTACAAGGTCGTTGATGACGTATTTCGCTGACACCACTAGAACCCATCACCGAGCTACTCACGTGACAGAAGACAGGCACATACAAGATATTCGGGAATCTAGAATAATAATAAAAAATGACCTAGTACAACTTTATCATGCTGAATACTTTTTTTTCGTTGAGCAGTATGTAGGTGATGCATTAAATGAAACGAGGTTAGGCATGTAATCATAAACGGCATGCACAAAGTAATGATATGAAAAGCACTGACGTAATTGCTGTCCAGCTGTCAAGGCAGCTATCTCACCATGATGTCGACATAGACAGAAACGTTGACTATTCTCACGAGTATCTTGTAAGTGCCTGTCTTCTGTCACATTAGTAGTTCGATGATGGGTTCTAATGGTGTCTAGCGACATGGGCACCGTGTAGGTGTTGTGTGATGAAACGCGGTTAGGCGTGTTCCGTCATGTAACAATTAGACGGACATCTGTTTGAGAATTAAAATTCATTTTGAGTAATATGGGGTGTCCCAAAAATCACGCAAGAAGTAATTTTGATAGAAAACACAGGTTTATAATTAAAAATTGGAAATTTGTTATTGATTCATGAAGTATGCTACATAGGGTTATGTATGGAATAGCATATCGGGTCAATGGCCTCCAAGGCTTTAGCTAGCACATACGTACACTTTTGTGGACATTTTCCATGACCGTTTAGCATAAACGTGGCAGAATTTCGTTGATACAGTGCTCAATTTTCTCCTTCAAGGCGTGGATGGTAGTGGGCTTGTTGGCATAAACCTTAGACTTTCAAAAACCATAAGAAAAAGTCCGACGACGTTAAATCGCGTGATCTGGGCGTCCAATTCTGATCGCCAAAACGGGAAATTACACGACCAGGAAATCACTCGTGCAGTAATTGAATTGTTTCTCGGGCTGTATGGCATGCGGCATCGTCTTGTTGAAAGCACATGTCGTCGACATCCATGTCATGCAATTTATGCACGAACAATTGGATTATCGTGTCGCATATTTTGTACAAAAATTGCGAACTGTAGCTACTAAACCCCCCCCCCCGCTTCATTATTGCTCATATATAAAATATTGCTCAACAATGAAAACGCGTTGTTCTTTCGTGTAGCGCACCATTTTTAATAACCCTGAACTATTAACTGTCACGCTGTCTTTTTTTCCCGTTGGCTACACGTAATCGCACAAATGGTGCAAAATTCAAATCTTGCGTGAATTTTTTGGGACACCCATTAGAAATATTTACAATTTGCTGTGTGTAGTAATTTAGAAAAAGTGGGCACAGCCCTCGACATTAAAACCTGCCTGGAGCCAAGCACATTGGCTCCATACAAAACAGGGGCGTCCAGTCGTCCGTCTCTCTTCGAATTCAGAATCAGTCTGTCCAAAAGTTCTCAGATCCACGTTCTCTCGAAAAGAACCGCAGCTGTGAACGGGTGGAAGGGGGGGGGGGATTCCGAGCCCTTGCAAGGGGTGTTGAAGGCCCTCAGCAGAACTGGTGACACCACACACGGATGCAAAAACCGTCTGTAATGCCGACTTGAGTTCACAAAAGTTAATCTCCATTCCAGACATGGGATTAGGGAACCGACGTAACTCCAGCTGTGTCGATTGGAAAATCGTTCCTGAAAACCTTCTCACGGATACCACAGAACGGTTTATCGTGAATTCAATTGCCAGACCCAAGGGGTAGGAAAGGGGCGGATCAAAACGGAACGCCAAGCCGCTAATGAGAAAAACTTTCTCTCGACAATTTTCTTACGCATTCCGAAAATGTTTTCGCATCTTCCTTCCCGGGATTAAGGGGTTGCAGGAGGTGTTTTCAGTCTTGATGTGGATACATATTCCTGATGTGGGAAGAGGGGGGGGGTTGAAGGAGGCCGATGGAACTCTCAACATGTGGAGAGAAAAGCGACCGGTACAGGCATGTAATCATTATTTATTTGTGATAAATTATGGCACTTTACAGATTGAATGGAATCATACACGGCATGCAAAAAGCAATGATAGGAAAATCACGGCTTATGCATATAGAATACATTCTTTAGACACTCCGTTAACCCTCCAAGTGGTTTTCATGAGATATCTCATTCATCGAGATTTGATCAATTTTGCTAATGACGAGATACCTCGTCATCAAGATATTGCCCATTTTTTTAAGACGCCGAAAAAGGAACTGCTCACTATTTTCTTCTAATTACGAAATATCTCGTCCATCCAAATCTGGTCACTATTTTCTTCTAATTACGAGATATCTCGTCCATCTAGATCTGGTCAGGTTTACTAATAACGAGATTGGTCCTGGAGACAACCACCAGGAGGGAAAAGTCGTCAAATATATATTAGTCCCTCACAAATGACAAAGATCTACTATATCTTCAAATAGGTATCTCCCCATTACAACTAAAAAGAAACACACATCTAACACACATAACTAAAAAGAAACACAGAAAACACATCCAATTCCCAAAAATGATTTATACTTCTTATTACTTTTTCAACACCGTTTATATCTTTTTCTCCAAGCACAACGACTCGCGAGTCAAATTGCATGTAAACAGTTGCTTTCTTTAAGAGAAATATCATTTGCTTATCGAAGTTTTAAACTATCGCCAAATAGGTACCTCCCCATTATAACTAGAAAAAAAAACATCCAATTAGAAGAAACTATTTATACTTCTTATTACTACTACTTATTCAACACCGTTTATATCATTCACCAAGTACAACTCGCAAGAGTCAAACTGTATGAAAACAGTTGCCTTCATTGATAGAAATATCATTTGCTACCGAAGCTTTACTGTATCTCCAATTAGGTACCTCCCCATTACAACTAAAACGAAAAAGTACGATTCCCAGAAACAATTTATACTTATTACTCTTTCAACACCGTTTTTATCTTTCTCCAAGCACAACGACTCGCGAGTTAAATTGCATGTAAACAGTTGCTTTCTTTAAGAGAAATATCATTTGCTTATCGAAGTTTTAAACTATCTCCAAATAGTCTCCTATCTCCTCCCCATTACAACTAAAAAAAAAAACCATCCAACTAGAAGAAACGATTTATACTTCTTACTACTACTACTTTTTCAACACCGTTTATATCATTCACCAAGTACAACTCGCAAGAGTCAAACTGCATGCAAACAGTTGCCTTCATTGATAGAAACATCATCTGCTACCGAAGCTTTACTGTATCTACAATTAGGTACCTCCCCATTACAACTAAAAAGAAAAAGTACGATTCCCAGAAACAATTTATACTTATTACTCTTTCAACACCGTTTTTATCTTTCTCCAAGCACAACGACTCGCGAGTTAAATTGCATGTAAACAGTTGCTTTCTTTAAGAGAAATATCATTTGCTTATCGAAGTTTTAAACTATCTCCAAATAGTCTCCTATCTCCTCCCCATTACAACTAAAAAAAAAAAAACATCCAACTAGAAGAAACGATTTATACTTCTTACTACTACTATTTTTTCAACACCGTTTATATCATTCACCAAGTACAACTCGCAAGAGTCAAACTGCATGCAAACAGTTGCCTTCATTGATAGAAACATCATCTGCTACCGAAGCTTTACTGTATCTACAATTAGGTACCTCCCCATTACAACTAAAAAGAAAGAAAAAATACGATTCCCAGAAACAATTTATACTTATTACTCTTTCAACACCGTTTTTATCTTTCTCCAAGCACGACTCGCGAGTTAAATTGCATGTAAACAGTTGCTTTCTTTAAGAGAAATATCATTTGCTTATCGAAGTTTTAAACTATCTCCAAATAGTCTCCTATCTCCTCCCCATTACAACTAAAAAAAAAAACATCCAACTAGAAGAAACGATTTATACTTCTTACTACTACTATTTTTTCAACACCGTTTATATCATTCACCAAGTACAACTCGCAAGAGTCAAACTGCATGCAAACAGTTGCCTTCATTGATAGAAACATCATCTGCTACCGAAGCATTACTGTATCTACAATTAGGTACCTCCCCATTACAACTAAAAAGAAAGAAAAAATACGATTCCCAGAAACAATTTATACTTATTACTCTTTCAACACCGTTTTTATCTTTCTCCAAGCACAACGACTCGCGAGTTAAATTGCATGTAAACAGTTGCTTTCTTTAAGAGAAATATCATTTGCTTATCGAAGTTTTAAACTATCTCCAAATAGTCTCCTATCTCCTCCCCATTACAACTAAAAAAAAAACCCATCCTACTAGAAGAAACGATTTATACTTCTTACTACTACTACTTTTTCAACACCGTTTATATCATTCACCAAGTACAACTCGCAAGAGTCAAACTGCATGCAAACAGTTGCCTTCATTGATAGAAACATCATCTGCTACCGAAGCTTTACTGTATCTACAATTAGGTACCTCCCCATTACAACTAAAAAGAAAAAGTACGATTCCCAGAAACAATTTATACTTATTACTCTTTCAACACCGTTTTTATCTTTCTCCAAGCACAACGACTCGCGAGTTAAATTGCATGTAAACAGTTGCTTTCTTTAAGAGAAATATCATTTGCTTATCGAAGTTTTAAACTATCTCCAAATAGTCTCCTATCTCCTCCCCATTACAACTAAAAAAAAAAACCATCCAACTAGAAGAAACGATTTATACTTCTTACTACTACTATTTTTTCAACACCGTTTATATCATTCACCAAGTACAACTCGCAAGAGTCAAACTGCATGCAAACAGTTGCCTTCATTGATAGAAACATCATCTGCTACCGAAGCTTTACTGTATCTACAATTAGGTACCTCCCCATTACAACTAAAAAGAAAGAAAAAATACGATTCCCAGAAACAATTTATACTTATTACTCTTTCAACACCGTTTTTATCTTTCTCCAAGCACAACGACTCGCGAGTTAAATTGCATGTAAACAGTTGCTTTCTTTAAGAGAAATATCATTTGCTTATCGAAGTTTTAAACTATCTCCAAATAGTCTCCTATCTCCTCCCCATTACAACTAAAAAAAAAAAACATCCAACTAGAAGAAACGATTTATACTTCTTACTACTACTATTTTTCAACACCGTTTATATCATTCACCAAGTACAACTCGCAAGAGTCAAACTGCATGCAAACAGTTGCCTTCATTGATAGAAACATCATCTGCTACCGAAGCTTTACTGTATCTACAATTAGGTACCTCCCCATTACAACTAAAAAGAAAGAAAAAGTACGATTCCCAGAAACAATTTATACTTCTTATTAATCTTTTAACACCGTTTTTACCTTCGAGCAAAACGACTCACGAGTCAAATTGCATGTAAACAATTGCTTTCTTTGATAGAAACATCGATTAAGAAAATAGCAAAATATATCAATTCCTCTACCAACAGCGTAATCATGGGCATAGGAGTGGACGCCCCGTATGTTCCGCCTGGACAGAGAGAGAGAGAGAGGAAGATAGAGCTATTTTAATAACTCAGCACTGGGCAAGCGTCCAACAAGATTACTTTGGCCTTCCTCCTCTTATCTTCTACTCATCCCCCACCCCTTCTTCCTCATCACTCTGGAAGAAGTCGCGTATGTATACATTAGTAATCGATAGAGTACGATTCCTTTGTTTCCGAAGGGATTTTCTTGGAAGGTCTGTCTGTCTTCCCCATCTGGCACGTCCGGGGAGCTCTGCATTGCGAAACACGCAATCAATGAATGTTTGATAGACAGGGGTTCTCTGCGGGAGCCTAGTCTTCCGGCCGAAAGCTATGGAAATTCACTTGGAGTTCAAGACACAGGTTGTATAACAGGTTTCAATTTTCTTCGACGAGGCTGCGGGTGGAATAATTGCGAGGGGGGTTTTAAGTGGTAGGTAGGTTCCAAACCAGACGGTCTGCGAAGATTTTACTACCGTTGTCAAAAGGCTCCCATGTGATAGGTATCGTGGGGGGTACCGTAAAATGTACTTTATTGCTGTTTTGGGAACGTTTGATCTTAGTGGTGTTGACTGAATCAGCCATCATTACATCAAATCGGAAATTTTTTGGGGGGTAGACCTGAAATCGTATTTGAAAAGCAAGCCAGCTGACGTCACTTTCGGAATGCGTACAGGGAACACATATCGCTGCAGTAACACTACCGCCGACCAACCGGTATAGTGGTTAAGGTGTTAGCCTCTAGATCGGAAGGTTCCTGGTTCGAATCCGGGTCCGGATGTTTGTAAACGTATGGTGTAGAGGCGGCTGGCGCACCTTAAATCTGTCGTGGCCGAAAGTCCCCACGTTGGGTTAGTGTGGAAGTTTGGAGAGTGGGGTGCCAGCTCAGGTGTTGCTTCGTCATCTGACCGTGGTTCAAAATTACGAGATGTTGTCCTCGGATCTTTCCCTTAAGGGACTGATCCCGGACCGTCGTCAATAGCCCGTTGTGTTGCTCTAGTATGACGTTAACTAAAAAAATTACCAATTTACCAAATTGCCTATATTTACCTTTACAAAAATTGCTTCTCATAGGTAGTATAATGTATACATACTTCTAACTTAGCTATTTGTAAAATATAGCTTGGCTCCACTAATGTCTGATCTGCGCTCCGAGCAAATGTGTCGGGAAAACTTTATAGGAAAGCCGTTTCTGTTGTTCAAGTCTTGATATAAAGTATTTAGAGGGCCTTCCGTATCTGTTATGCTGGCCTGATAAAAATATTGAGGGTCGTAACTGGCCTATCTGGTCAAAATATTTGGATGGTCGTGTCTTGTCTCTCCGGGCATGAGATAAATCTAACGGTTTCAACTAATTTATCTTAATATGGGCTGCTTTATCATAACTTGATAACTCTGTTAAACTTGAACCCAACGAGAACAACCTACGGGTCGAATAAACCAGTTAAAATAGCCATATCTGGTCAAACTATTTGGAGGATCATGTCTAGTCTCCGGGCTTGAGAACAATAAATCGGTTTCAACTTATTTATCTTACCAGTACGGTCCTTAATCTTCGCGTGTGGGTTTTATGGATTCGTTGGTTAAACTTAACCCCGACGAGAACAACCAAGACATTTCTCCAATAACAGAACCTTAAACATATTAATAAATTACAACCTGTGACCGTGTGCTGAGAAATTCCTCCTTGAAGCGGGCGAACAAGCGATAAACTCTCATTTCACTCACAAACATTTATTAATCTAATTCACATTACGTGGACACAACACATATACTATTAACAGAACCTTTCATAACTACCCGATATAACGGACGCTACGACGAGTCTTCCATTCTACGCCGCCGAATAACTCCCTGACCTCCTGAGGGTGTCCTTGATCGGAGCAAGGGTGAGATTTAGTTTTGGTTCTCACTTTTAGTTCGGAGGTTTATAGCTCTGCAGCTGACGATGCGCTATAGTTCACTTGTTACAAACCTACTTTAACACACAATTTATAAGGCGAGTCTTGATTATGCCCAGTACATTTGTGTTTCAATCGGCAGTTTGACATTTTCATACACATTGATAGGCGACATATATCATGTCACTGCAGCACAGGTTGCTAGGTCGGTTTAATTGTCGCTGGCCTGACATTAAACTTGGCCGCTCTGCTTTTCACTGGCACCAAAGAGCAGTATTCAGTGATCAATATTTTGTGCTCTATAAACTAGAAGCAGAAGTCGAATTCACTTCAAAGCATTACGGAAACATTGTTTTTCCACGATAGTATGACTATGATTGGATTGAAAAGTTCAGAAATGTCGGTTCATGTTGTGCATGAAGAAATCAGACGACCATCCGGTACCACAAATGGCGTGGTATCTCGTCATCTGATCGTGTTTCAAGACTACCAGGTGTACTCGGATCTCTTCCATCGAGATTGATTCCGGACCATCACCAACAGCCCATTGTGTTGCTGCAATGCGACGTTAACTCAACTATCGGTACAGCTATACTCTACGTTTATGAGCTGTGGCAACGGTCTTGGCGACTTTTTTGGCGCACTTCGAATAGCAAGTTACGGTATATTAAGGCAACCCATCTGTATCTACTGTTATTGTGGTTTTCATGGCAACCTCGCCAAACGGTAACTTTTAATTTTCAATTTGAATATTCTAGAAAGTTCTTCCAAAATCCGGAAAGTAGTTTGATTTCATTGGTTAGATTGGAACTTTTTATTTGCTTCCATTGGTTATGTTGACTATAAAATACCCTTTGATTGCATTGATCCTTTAAAAATTTTTTCTTTGATACCGTTGGTTCATTTATTTGTATTTCTACAGTTGTGGAATTTTTATTTTTTCTAATATTTTGCACGAGACGCTTAATAGTTTTGATTTTTTGCCATTCGTGTAATTTTCGTTTGTTATCATTTTTTCCCGGAACAATTCTGACGTTTCAGGTTGTTTTAGGCTGCTTCTTCACTTGCCGTTTGAATTGCCGAAAATCCAAAAATGTCTGTGATCGGGCATCAGAATAAAAACTATTTCTTGATAACCCTTAACTGCTGTGTCACAAACCGTCTCGTAACTAGTGTGGAGGGGTCTCTCAGACCTTGCTCACTAAAGTGCCGTATAAAATTGATTAATGTAATATTATTTAAACATTTTAAATTTAAATAGTTCATGAAACATGAAATACATGTATACATGAAATACATTTTATATTACTATATAAGTTAAGCAGATTCCAAGTATCTTCAGACTCAGCTTTCGGACCTAATTTTGCAGGATTTTTCAACCCTGGAAACTGTAAAACTATGTTGTGTTTTGGTGTTCTAACGGCACGATTAGGTTCCCCCCTTGGCATCCCATTTGAAATTATTTTTTTCGTAGAAATATTCTTCTTGTGAAGACTCACTTGAAATGTCTTCATCTTCATCAGCATAAATTTCCGAATCCGTTTCGTGTTCGCTTTCAATAATATTATCCGAAATTTCACTGTCCCTGTACTCTATTTTTAACCAATTATCAACAATATCCTGGATTTCTTTTTGTGGAAGATACACAGGTAGTTTTTTTAGTAAAGTTTGTGTCCATTTTAGGTTCTCTGCCGAAATTCCATACTCAAACTTAGTCGATTTCATTCAACAATAACGGTAACGCAAATGCCTGGAAGGGGTCTAAGAGAGCACGCGGGAAATGCAAATAGTGTAAAATACGATATAGTTGGGGCAGCCAAACCAGTCTTTGAATGTGGCTTCTGTTGGACGTAGTAGGAAGGTACTGAATAGGACAGGGACCAATATTCACTTTAAGAGATGGAAACGACCTGTCAAAAATGAGTCGGGGTCTGAAACCCATGACAGCAGTTAAAGGATAATTCGAATCCTGTGAAGAATGTTCATAAATTTCAGCTTCAAGTTCCATCGATATCCGATCTTTTCTGGTTCACAGTTCACTTCATCCTTAACTTCAAGCCATTCATTTCAGAGCGAGTATAAAGAAAATTAAAGGTTTCCAGTGCCTGCCCTGATCCATATAACCAACGGGTTTTTACTTTCGCTCGCCTATTAACCTCCTTTATCCGTCCATCACGAAAATCCCCTCGACCGTCAGGTGCGTTTCCGGACCTTCCTCTTGGCACCGAGCCAAAACTCCATTCTTCTTCTCTTTCCGGAGAATCTCCCCAATCGTGGAGCACAAATCCGGGCGAAAGTTGGGATAGCAAAAAAATGGGGAAAGTTTATCCCGGAGCACGTACGGGTTCCTTATTCTTCGCGTTATCATCGCCCCAAGGAATTTTTCTCTCTGGTAGGCTGTTTTACTTCTCGGGAATAATGCCAGTGGCGGGTAGTTATCGCCTTGGCGGCTTCCAGCACACATCTTGAAACAATTTCGTTATCTTTGGTGCTTTTTTTCGACGGTATTGTTTGAGGGAAAATGGATTTGGATTCGGGTAGAATTTTGCAGTTGGAATTTCTTTCTTCGCCTGGGTGAGAACACATACATGGGTGTGTTATCATTTGAGTTCGCGTGCGAGATGAGATCTAATGCAGTTTCTGCGGCGAGAATCTATTTATAGCACAGGATAGAAAGTGTGTCCATTAGAGCATGGTTTCCAAAAGTTAAAGTGGACGCTGATGGAATCTAGGGGGTAACGGAAGTGGGCTGCAAGAGTGGGAATTAAGATGCTTCAGCAATTTAGGGTCTTAAAAATGCTTAAAGCACACACTTATCCACTCAACCATACAGACACACTCAGCACAGTAATGTTGTAAAACGACTGATATGTCTAAAATCAGGATTTACCAAGCGAGTGTTAACATTAGCGCACATTTCTGACTTGAATTTTTGATTGTATTTCCATTATACTATTCTATTATACTGAATGTGGATTTAATGTGGCAACGAGTCTTAGCTAAAAAGAGAAATGTATTGCAAATAGTAGACGGTAGAGAGATTTAAGGATATGCTGCTGACGAAACTAAAGCCTTTTTTAGACAAATTGATACCATAACAACCTCATCCTTCTCATTAATTAATATATATATTTATTTTCACTAATTTATTGATAATTACTAATAATAGTAAGCAATCTAATGTATTTATATGAAATTTATTTATTTATTTTCCCAATGGACGCGGCACTGGACACAATCCTTGGCCACTACAAGGCCGGAAGTGATGGTTACTTGTGAAGGGGCACACAGTGTGTGGACCATCACTGCCCTTAACAAAGGACAGCACAATTTGCATCCATGCCCTGACCCCGGATTCAAACCAGGAACTTTCCGATCCAGAGGCCAACACATTGACCACTAGACCGGTTGGTCGACAATATAATGATGAAATTTATTCTTTTAAAAGATAGCCTTAGAATTTCAGTTCCATATTTTTTGTTTCCAAGGAAGCTTTATGAAATTCTAATATTACACACATAGCTACATTAATATTTTGGTGAAATTAGACACTGCACTTGAAATTTATTATTAGTTCTTTAGAGTGGGACCTTGAGAAAATTATATCTGAAAAGGAGGTGTTGAGCCCAAAATGTTTGAAAAACTCTGTACTATAAAAAAGTTTGCTTGTTCAGTAATGAAAATCAAATTGACTCAGCTCTGATTGATTCGTGAAGACTACAACTTGCGCATCGGAGAGTTGAAACTAGCATAGGAATATATTTTCAAAGCGTTTATTTAATTAGTTATAAAAGTGTTCAACGATTCACAATAAAACAATTTTTAAATATTCAGTTCAAATCACAGCGAAAAGTTCTTCAACACCGATTAAAGCTTATCGAGAGCTTTAAACTCATACCATGCACAGTCGTGTTGTAAACACGGTTGCCGTGATAGATTGAATCCATTATATCGGTTGTACACCTCTGGGTGTACCACCGAGTCAATGGATAATGGTATCCCTATTATCGCAGTGGTACACACAGATATATTGCATCATTTCTCCCAACCATGGTATGAGGAAAAATTTGCAACGTGTTGCGCACAAGTATAGCGCAGTAATCGAATTAGATTCCATGCTGTTTACGAATATGTTAACATGATGACTGTTATGTGGTACGTAATTTTAACGATACAACGATTTCACTTGGGATCTATTTTTATCACAGGTCTTCATCCGTAAGTCGCCTGATACTATCCGCGGATTCGAATCCTACGACTAAAGCCTGGATGTGGAATTTGAGATCGTTCTGTGAGAGAGAGAGAGAGAGAGAAACTCCATATAAAACAAATATTAAGATTAACAATTTTGACAACACTTGCCAGAAACTTCATTTCGTTGATACTTATTTCGGTAATGACTCATTAAAGAATCTGCAAAAAAAAATCGAAATAATTAAATTATTTCGTTTGCTTTCTCTATCCAAAAAACTCTTCAGTTAATTTTCGTTACATCGGTTTTATCAACAGAGATGAAAGAGTGTTTACAGTAATCTCATTGGTTGAATTGTTTTTCTTGCTCGGTGGTTAGTTTATGCAACTAAAGGACTAATTAACCGTTAAGTTAATAATTAGCTAAATAAGGGCTAATTAAACCGAGAAATACTTCAACTCTCTCATCATCGTGTACGCATTATCCCTCACAAGAACATAGAGTTTTATTTTCTTAACTCCTAACCAGTTTTAACCATCCTATCCAATCTAAACTTCTGTTCTAGGAATATTTTTTACAGTAGATCTGTCTATCTATGTTTAGGTTGAAAACTACAATACTCAGAAAAATTTATAAGGCTTAGAGGGTAAACAAGTCTTCAACATTAGTTGAAATCAACTGCCTTGAAAATGCTTATAGTGTTTTTTATGTAAAGGCATCACTTTTTCTGAATAACTTTTAGATAAAGCATTTTATTAATTTTTTTACAAATTTTTACTCATTCACAAATAACACATCTTTTAGCGCTTTTAAGGCTCCTCCGATCACGTGATTTGTTTATTATCCAAGGTTAATTCATGAACACCGTCTTCATCCATAATATTTCCCAGTAACTATGTTTATGGAAAATGACATCAGCCAAATGATCACCTTTAGATGCGCTCCAAGAATGGGCCTTTTCGAACACATTTCCCATAATATTCGAACCCATTTCGAGATTGCTTTGTTCAATTTCTTCGTGAATGTTTTGGTTGCCCTTTGGATCAAATGAGGGGAATCGATGTGATCAGATTTTGGCATTATTCGACCAGAAAATGCGTCCCTTAGAATTCGCATTGTTGCACAATATGTACACTGTTTCATCTTGCTGCCACTTCTTCATTTTTCTGCTTCATCTTGTTGAAATTTCTTCATTTTGCTGCTTCATCTTGTGCTGTAAGCTTTCTGTTGATCAATTTCAGTCAGAGAAATTGTGCAACATTGATCAATGTCGTTCACAATGTACGTTCACAATTAATAGCATTTATACTAGCATCATCAAGAAGAAAATGGCCCGATAATGCCTCCATCCCAAATTACTCACCAATCAATTGCTCTACAGGGATGAAGAAGTCATTCGGATAATTAACCTCGGATTTTCTGATTCCAATAACGGTTGTTCTACTTGTTTATACGTATCCACTGAAGCGCGAAGAAATTTAACAAATAGCGTGGTCGAAAAAAGCCAGTCCAACCAAAGGCGGTTATTTATCAGTATCTGAGTAAGCAGTAGTAAAAATATGTTAGTAAGAAATGTTTTAGTCAAAAGCATTCAAAAACAAAGTAAGCTTTTACATAAAAAATACATCGTGTAGGGGACACCTGGGCTAGTTGGCACAAGGGGTAAATAGGCATTCACCTTGTATTTTTTATCACAGTGATTTCAGAGCGGTGATATCGTTACTATTTAGTTACACGTATATGTTGCATCTTTCACTCTAGTTTCAGTGTGATCGAAGCATCCAGAGAGAAAAAAACCGAATTTGTGTTTTTTTTTGCCAAGTTTTTCTCTTAATTGAACGTTTTTGGTGTTTTATGAAGCCCTAGAATATGTTGAGGTGTTTTCAATGGTTTTGTTGGATAGAGTGAGCAATTGTGATTGTATTCATGCACTGGAATTGTTCCTGTAAAACATGTCGAAGAGTGAAGTAGCCATATCGTCTCAAAAGTCCTGGTGGGGGCAAATTGGCATTTAGGTCGTAGGGCATGTTGATATAGGAAAGATGGGGGAAATTGACGGCGATAAATTTTATATTCACATAACGCTGAGAATACACAAATTTTGGAGACGGCCAGATGTTGCAGACACTATCAAGTACAACCGCAACAAAATTTTACGAAAATTAAAGCCACCAATCCAGTGGATGATCGATTTACTTTTTTTGGTGGACATAAAACGTTAAACATTTCTTTGTTCTCTTTGTTTTGTCTTCTTAGTTTTCCTTATTTTGTTCAAATATAAATATAAATGATATATTCAAATATAAATGATACATTCAAATAAAAATGATGTATTCAAATATAAATTATGTATATTCAAATATAAATTACATATTCAAATATAAATATAAATTATACATTCAAATATAAATGATACATTCAAATATAAATGATACATTCAAATATAAATTATGTATTCAAATATAAATGATATATTCAAATATAAATATAAATGATAGATTCAAATTTAAATGATATATTCAAATATAAATATAAATATAAATGATATATTCAAATATAAATATAAATATAAATTCAAATATAAATATAAATATAAATGATATATTCAAATATAAATATAAATATAAATGATATATTCAAATATAAATATAAATGATATATTCAAATATAAATATAAATGATATATTCAAATATAAATTATGTATTCAAATATAAATGATATATTCAAATATAAATATAAATATAAATGATGTATTCAAATATAAATATAAATATAAATGATATATTCAAATATAAATTATGTATTCAAATATAAATGATATATTCAAATATAAATATAAATATAAATGATCTATTCAAATATAAATTATGTATTCAAATATAAATGATATATTCAAATATAAATATAAATGATAGATTCAAATATAAATGATATATTCAAATATAAATATAAATATAAATTATATATTCAAATATAAATATAAATATAAATGATATATTCAAATATAAATATAAATATAAATGATATATTCAAATATAAATATAAATGATATATTCAAATATAAATATAAATGATAAATTCAAATATAAATATAAATATAAATGATATATTCAAATATAAATATAAATATAAATGATATATTCAAATATAAATATAAATATAAATGATATATTCAAATATAAATTATGTATTCAAATATAAATGATATATTCAAATATAAATATAAATGATAGATTCAAATATAAATGATAAATTCAAATATAAATATAAATATAAATGATATATTCAAATATAAATATAAATATAAATGATATATTCAAATATAAATATAAATGATATATTCAAACATAAATATAAATATAAATGATATATTCAAATATAAATATAAATATAAATGATAAATTCAAATATAAATATAAATGATATATTCAAATATAAATAACATATTTAAATATAAATGATACTGGTGTAGCTCAGGATAGCACTCAGAATGAAACTACTCGTGGACTGTATAACAACACACTTTATTAAGATACTCAGTAAATGACCATTGCTCATCTGTTAATGCGGCTACATTCCCCGCATGACACGTCACTCCACAAGGGATCTTACTCAAACACTGACTCAATTCACACTTTTTCCATAAGGTGGCGCTGCTGCAACAGCGCTTGTGGTTGGTACGGAACATTCCGCCCCACGTTGCAATGGTTACATTCAACCATTTAATTATACAATCATCTCAAAATATAAAAATAGAACAAGTATGAAAAACATTGAACTACACATAAGAAAAAATACTAGTATAAGATTACACATTAACAGGTAAAATACAGATTTTTGCAATGGGCCTTTTGAAGACTCCAGACTGAGTTTTTACCTTAACAACTCTTACCCGTTTGTCATCACCGAAATAGAGCTCAATTATTCTACCTAATGCCCATTTTTGAGGCGGTAGATTTTCCTCCTTGAGAAGCACTAGCTCATTGACTTTCACATTATCTTTCTCAACCATCCACCTGGACCTCTGTTGCAGATTATTTAGATACTGTACTTGCCATTTCCTCCAAAAAATTTGAATTATTTTGGCTAATTTTTTCCAGTTGGACAATCTATTGTCTTTAACTTCTATTAAATTTGGCTCTACAACAGTATTTAAGGATCTGCCGATTAGGAAATGAGCAGGGGTTAACACATCATACACATCAGTATCTGACGACAGAGGTACAAGCGGTCTAGAATTTAGGATGCCTTCTATTTGGGTAATGACTGTTAGGAATTCTTCATACGTCAGTCTGGAATTTGCTACAACTCTTTTAAAATGATACTTAAAGGCCTTTACACCACTTTCCCAGAGGCCACCAAAATTAGGAGCTCTAGGTGGGAGAAAGTTCCAGTCGATACCTTCAGATGACATATAATTAGCAAGGCTATCGTCTGGTTTTACAACTAAGTTATGTAACCTGGAAAGCTCCTTATTAGCACCTGTGAAATTTGTAGCGTTATCCGAAAATAATTTTGAACACAGACCTCTGCGAGCCACAAATCTTTTTAAGCAAGCCACAAACGCCTCCGAAGTCAAATCGGTTACAATCTCGAGATGGATGGCCTTTGTAACTAAGCACACAAAGAGACACACATATATTTTATGAAAAACACCCTTTCTTTGATGTTTGTATTTAATAAGGAATGGCCCGCAGAAATCTACGCCTGAGCAATTAAATGGGAAATCAGGAGTCACTCTCTCTTTGGGTAAATCACCCATTAATTGTTCAACTCCTATGGGTTTAACTCTAAAACACACAATACAATTATGCACTACTTTTCTGCACGATGCTTTACCCTGTACTGGCCAAAATTTTTGCCTAACATAATGCAGCAAAGCGGTAGGGCCTAAATGAAAATACCTCTTATGATACGATTCTAAAATGAGCTTAGTAAGTTTATGACTCTTTGGCAGGACAATAGGGAATCTACTGTCGAATTTTACATTAGCATGCTTTATTCTGCCGTTCACTCTGATTATTCCCTCTTTGCCTAAAAAGGGGTTTAAACATCTCATCTTACTTTTGTCAGGAACACTTTTTTGACGACTTAAACATCTGAGTTCCTCTGAAAACTCTCGACTCTGAACCTCTTTCACAATGAAGATTTCGCTCCTTTTGATCTCCTCTGAGCTCAAAGGTCCCAATTTCTTTTCAGTTCGGTTCCTCAGGTTGTATATAAATCTGAAAAGATAGCTCACAACATGCAATAATTTGGTGTAACTGTTACTAATATTAAATAACTCTTGGTGAAAGGAATTAGAAGTTACAGTAAGCACAGGTAAGTCACTTTGTTCTGAATGTTTAAGTTCAAACGTGAACTCGTCTCGTATGACTGATGTTGGAATTTCGCGACTGGGATACTCCCGGTCAGTTAGGAAAGAAGGACCCTCGAACCACAGTTTGCTCGAAGTCAGCTTCACAGGGTCCATCCCTCTGGAAATAAGGTCCGCCGGATTGTTCTCGGAAGACACATGACGCCACTGTTGAACTGTTGTTAAGTCTTGTATCTTGGCTATACGGTTTGCCACGAACGTTTTTAGCAGGTAGGGCTCTTTCCGTATCCATGAAAGTACAATCATGGAATCACTCCATAAATAGATGTCACTTATCTTAAGATATAAGGCACTCTTTACTTTGGTTATCAACTTTGCTAAAAGAACAGCTGCACATAGTTCTAATCTCGGTATTGTAGCCCGTTTAAGAGGCGACACACGTGACTTGCTACAAACCAAGTTTACTTCGAAAGCTCCATTTTCTGATGTTGACTTGCAGTAAATGACACATCCATATGCAGACTCGGACGCGTCTGCAAATCCGTGAAGCTCAATATGCACTGATTTTTCTATCAATATGCACCTCTTAACACTCACGTTGTTTATTGCTGGCAAGGATTCGACGAAGTCTTGCCACTGTCGCGCTTCCGCTTCAGGAAGTGGATCGCTCCAGTCTAAATTCAAGCACCACAGTTTTTGTAAAAATATCTTTGCTCTTGCCACCACCGGACCCAAGAGTCCAAGTGGGTCAAAAGTTCGCGCAATAGTGGAAAGCACTGATCTCTTCGTTGGCGGAACTACGTTTTCCAGCTGAATTTGAAAAGTAAAGTGGTCAATCGTAGGTTTCCACAAAACACCTAACGCCTTTGTCTCTTCTTGAAAATTATAGCTACTGTCAGGCCCAGTTTGTAATTCAGGATTATTACTACACCACTTGTGTAGCATCATGCCTCCGCTCTTGAGAGCCTTTATTAACTCCGACTGAAGCTCCTTTGCTTCGCTCAGAGTGTCGGCACCACTCAGCACATCATCCATGTAGAAGTCTCTCTCCAAAACTGGTGAAGCTAAGGGATAATTCTCTTGTTGATCTCTAGATAATTGAAGTAACACCCTGGTTGCGAGGTAAGGTGCGCTTACTGTGCCGTACGTTACTGTTTTGAGCTCATATGTTTTAACTGGTTCATTCACTCCCTCCTTCCAAAGAATTCTTAGAAGCTTTGTTTGGCTGGGGTCAATTAAAATCATTCTATACATTTGTCTAATGTCAGCCACGAAAGCATTAATGTGCTTACGGAACCTCACCATTATTTCAAAAAGGTCTTCCTGATAAACCCCACCGTTATATTGTAAGGTGTTGAGTGAATTACCTACGGTTGTTCGTGAAGAAGCATTAAAAACTACACGAAGTTTTGTCGTACTTTTATCAGGGCGATAGACTCCTAAATGCGGTATATAGTATGTTCCCTCTTGTTCCTCACACTCCGAAATTTCTTCCATGTGACCCAATTCCTCATATTCGCGCAGAAATTCCTTATATAATGCTAAATACTCAGGCTCTCTTAAAAAACGACTCCACAGCGAATTTAATTTCTTAAGGGCAATATCTCTGGATTTTCCTAAACATTTTGGATCCTCTTTTAGTGGCATTTTTACTATATATCTCCCCGTACTATCTCTCTTAACGTTTTTCTCAAAATGCTCTTCACAAATCATTGCTTCATTATTTTGGGGTACCTCTATCTCCACATTTTCCATTTCCCAAAATTTCTCCAAAGCTTCGTTTAAACCAGTATTATCCTGAATGAACCCACAATGTACGTTTCCCTCAGTTGCAATAGGTATACTTCCACTAACTACATATCCAAAAACTGTATTTTGAAGAATCAAATTACTATTAGCAGGATAAATCTGACCTGGCCGTAACAGCTCATAAAAGATTTCAGCACTCAAAAGCAAATCTACGCGACCTGGCACATTAAAGTTTTCATCCGCTAGTTTTACATATTTTAATTCTGGCACATTAACCTTAAGCATTTTTGACGGCATGAAATCCGTAATTCTGGATACAACCAAAAAATCTAGCTTTTTCTCAAAGTTACCCTCAAGGTTTGAGATTGTTGCATTAACCACAGATTTAATTCTTGTGATTGTATCACCTATCCCGCAAACTGTCATATCAGTTTTTTCTCTTTTTAAACCGAGACTATTCGCACAGTCTGTCGTCATGTAATTATTCATGGCCCCTTGATCTAAAATAGCTCGTGACTCGTATAATTTTCCTCGATCGTCCCTCAATATACAATTCACAGTACTCAGCAAAACGGTTTTCGACTGGTTTATCACTCGTGTTGAGAGAACGGAATTGTTGTTTTGACTGCTCTCAAACGTCTGCGCAAAAGGAGAAAGGGATGATTCACTAACAGCTGTACAACCCCCTCCCCCACTTGGGTTCGAACGCAGGTCACGGTCACTCGCGTTGGGTTCACTCGAAGTACGCACATACTCATGGTTTCTAGGGTAATGCAATGAATAGTGATGCCGTCTCTTCTGCCTCTCTCGCTTACACAGATAACAAGAAAAATGGGATTTACAATTATTGACCAGATGCTTGCCCAGACAATTAAAACAGCAATTATTTTTCTTAATGACCTCCACTCTTTCAGAAACAGGCAAAACCATATAATTATTACATTTAAACAAAGGATGATTTTCGGGACACATAATGCATTTGGAACTTTTACAATCAGAAATAAATATTTTAGGCATATTTCTCGAATAGGATGTTTTAACACTTTGATTATTGTCCATCGCTAGTGGTTTTCCCCGGGACACAAAAAACAGGTCAATTTCTTTTGATAATTTTATCGGATCAAACCAGGTATCTGATTGCCTAACACTGATATGGGACGCGGTTTCTCTGTCTAATGTACGAAACAATTTGTCTGACACTATTAGCTCATTTAATTTTTTAAAGTCCGACACTTTCCTCAATTTTAAATAGTACTCCCAACTCGTAATCAAACGAGAAGCAAATTGCGTATAAGTCTCATTAGGCTGACGAGTTGTTTTTCGAAATTGTTCAAGACACGATTGAGGAGTTGGCTCAAATTCACGCAACACAATAGATTTGATTTTTGCATAATCAGTCAGCTCATCATCCCCAATGTAAGTGATAACATTGGAAGCTCTCTCCCCAAGTAAATTTAACAAAATTTCTGATTTATATTTCTCAGGAACAGCTTTCGAAACAAATGCTCGTTCTAAGGAAGCAAAAAAGTAACTCCAGCCTTCTGGCCTACTCGGAACTTTTATTGTCAACGTCCGAACACTCTTCATCAAAGAATCTAAAGATTCACAAATTTCCACTTCATTCTCAGATTTACTGTTTAGTTTTGTTTCGGCTCGGATTTTTGCAAGTTCAAGTTCTGCCTTGGCTCTTTCTAGCCTAAGCTTTTCGAGTTCCATTTGCTTCTGTTCCGACTCAATTTGTTTCTGTTCAGACTCAATTTGTTTCTGTTCATTATTTTTGCGATCTTCGACAGTTGAATTTATCAATTCCGTGACCATTTGAATGTCTGATGCATAGTATTTATTACTTTTAATGAGCTCAATTAGCTGAATGACGGTCATTTTCTTATTTACGTCTTCACCCAACTCAGCGGCAACCTGCCTAAGATCTTCCTTTCTACAGTTATTAAACATTTTTCTTAGTTTTGATACTCAATACAAATAGCCTTCTCATACAAGTTCAAATTTTTCACTTACTTCACAGACACAAGCTCGCACTTTTTTATCCAGTTAACTCCGGCGTGGTAAGGACCAGATGTTGTAGCTCAGGATAGCACTCAGAATGAAACTACTCGTGGACTGTATAACAACACACTTTATTAAGATACTCAGTAAATGACCATTGCTCATCTGTTAATGCGGCTACATTCCCCGCATGACACGTCACTCCACAAGGGATCTTACTCAAACACTGACTCAATTCACACTTTTTCCATAAGGTGGCGCTGCTGCAACAGCGCTTGCGGTTGGTACGGAACAGATACATTCAAATATAAATATAAATATAAATGATATATTCAAATATAAATATAAATATAAATGATAAATTCAAATATAAATATAAATGATATATTCAAATATAAATAACATATTTAAATATAAATAGCATATTTAAATATAAATGATACATTCAAATATAAATGATATATTCAAACATAAATGATGCATTCAAACATAAATGATGTATCCAAATATAAATGATATATTCAAACACAATTGATATATTCAAATATGAGTGATATATGCAAATATAAATTATGTATTCAAATATAAATGATTAACTTGCATAATTCCTTAGATCCTATCACAATGACATGCTATGCCAACCTACCCCACATCAGGGGTAAGTTGGCATAGTTTGATCACTTTTGTACACAATATTTAACGAGTAAATATAATATTTTTAGTGATGTTTCTTCATTAATTTCAAGTGAAGGAGTTCACTAACAGCAACATTGAAAATATTAGCTGAAAGTATTGCTAAAAAAAGAAGAAAATCAAGAACCAAAAACTATGTTAACAAGTAAACTGTATTAACCTCCCCTACCTTATGTTTGGCTGAGGTCGTTTTATTCATAATGAAACGCTTACATCACCACGCGATTCCAAGAGACTATTTTTATTAGTTTGGAATGAATGCTTTCATTGCGCTTTAATCACACATATTTTAAAATTTCAGCATAAGAGGGAAATCCAGTGCGAACATTTGAAATCAATTTAAGTTAACAATTAACCCGAATTTCACTATGCGGAAATTCAACTGACTAAAATTGCAGTAAAGTAACGATTCAACACAAACAAGGAATAGGCTATTTATATGAACTATTGTGCTCATTTGGATGTCATTCATATTAAATCCCGCATTTTATAACAGCCAGTTCTTTACTGAAAAAATATAGTATAAATATTTCTTTATTATTAAAAAAAATGCTGCTTAATGTCCGATGCACACATCCGGCTGTTCAACGTGCGGCGCCACTGCGGCAGCGAAGCCCAACAGTGCCCATATAACCGTGAAATGAAGCACGAACTCATTTCGCGCCATTTGCGATAAATATTCTATCGAAGAAAACGTGTTTATTTCGCTTACTGGGTGTAAAAAAAACTATGTTTTGTTACAAAATAGACGTTACTGGATATAACCATTAATTAATTATTATTTATATTCCATTTGTTTATGACAACAAGGTACTTCAGAACGGAGACTTGCGAAGCCGTGGAGAACTGCGGTACAAATTGCACGCAAGCTGGACGTGCGTCGCCCCAGCGGCGCTGGAGGCATGTGTGCACTGCTCCATTGGATCTAATGGATCTCAGACCGCACTTGCGTTGCGGCAGCGGCGCCGCACGTTGAAAAACCGGATGTGTGCACCGGACCTAAGAGTACTTTAAAATCGGTGTATTTGAAAGAAAAATGCCATATGCATTCGTAATCGTATTTTTAATTAATGACACTTGAAATATTAATTTTTACTCAAATTTTTCAAAGCAAATTGAATAGTTTGATTATCAAAAAAAACCATAGAGCAATTCGCTTCAGCTACAAGGTACACCATGTCACAATTATAACGTTTCAAACATTTGCCAGATTCTGTTCATCTAAATCCCATAATTTATGACCCAAACTGACTGACTCTATCGCCATAAATATTAGATTCACATCTCATTAGAGTCAAAACGTATTGTAACTTCACACAAGTCTCAGTTGTACTCTTTTCCTCGGTTTCCATGCAACAGACATTTATTTCAATAAAGAAATCCAATTACGAACTTTAATCATAAAAATCTACATCAAACCAATTATGCACGTATCTGGCCGTGCAATTAGCGTCTCTTTTATACCCATTTTTTCGAGAAAGTAATAAAAATTTATAGTTGGGGCCAATTTTTATTCCAGAAAACTGAAACGCATTAAAACCCAGCTGCCGAGCAAATTCTGCTAATTATAAACCCACTTAAATTAAGAGAAACTGCTCTGGGGAGATTTAGGAGAAAATGGGCTCGAGGAAATGTGCCTACGTCACAGGAAAAAAAAATTCCGTTTCTGAACAATTATCTACCTTGCCGAGGTGAAATTGGAAAATAAATGCTCTGTGCATGATTTTATTTTTATTAATTGTGTTCTTTCAAAAAGCGGTGGGTTTTAGTTGGAAAAGCATTCGTCTCTCCACGAACGTTTATTTCTTTATACACTTGGACTCAATCATGTCTAGCGTAGGAACCATGAACAATTTATAACAGTTACTTCAGTTCTTCATTATTTCACTGAAGCTGTACCAGGCAGACTCTTCAAGTTTGGTCCTCAGATTTAATTCTGTTAAAATGTTGAATATGAGAGTTATTTTGAATAGAAACAACCTGTTACACCCCAATGCTCTCATTCATGCTCTCATTCAATGATTCATATCGGGGTTACCTAAAAATGTTGTTTATAGCAATTGTGGAAGTTTGGCGTTTTTATGTAATATACTAGCCACTACGTGGCTAGCCCGGCATTGCCCGTGATGTAAGATAGTAATCTGGTGTAAAATTTTCCGCAGATTTCAGATCCGTTGAAGATATGTTCAATTGAAAAATTATTTATTTAAAGAAAATCTTATTTTTAGGTACCAATTTGAACTGAAATTTTCCGCAGATTTCAAATCCGTTGAAATTTTTACTCGATCTTTAACGGTCTAGGAGATTGAAAACAGAACTGACTTCAGTTAAGGGGACCGGGAAGGCCCTATCTCCTCCATGTTAAATTCACGAAATTCAAGACCCTTTTTCTCAATAACTATAATAGTAATCAACACAAAATTTTTATGGTGGTTAGACTGATATGTTATACAAACTTTAACAGCTCACTTTTATTTTATTTAAAAATTTTAATTTTATAGAAATTTTTAACTGAATATCACTTTTTAGATAGCATTTTTTAACACATTTAAATTTCTAAAAAATCCAATTTTCAAAAAATCAAAAAATGCCCGTGTTAAAATCTTTAGAGATATAACACAAATATGTCATAAAAATATTAAGTCATTATGTTCAGTAGATTCTGTGAAAATGGGGCATGAATCTTAAAAATCTAAGTTTTGAGAAAAATGGATTTAAACATTTCAAATGAATTTTTATAAATAATTTTACGTCTAACCTTAATGAAATCCTGATTTATATAAAGGGTGATCTCTTTCATTTTTAATACATGTATCTTCAATTTTTTTTATGCTTTTCTTTCTATGGCGGGCCGTTTTACTGTATTCGGAGAGTTTTCGCTCTCCATCGATAACATGGTCTTAGTCCAGTTTTCTCAAAAATTTGTATAAAACGGCAGCCTGGATTGATTTTAACTCTAGATAATGTATAGCACTTTATAATATTTCCACTGTTGCAGCAGGAAACAGCATCAAACACTCCCAGTTTTAAAGTTTGGATGGTTACAAACACACTTTTTGGAACGCGAGTCCAAATCACATTGTTCACCGATTCATTTGGGTTTTGAGTCTTTCCGTGAACACATTTTTTCAACAATTCTGGATTCGCCAAGTCTCTGAAATTTGATTTAATTGTCTTCAAAATGTAGGCAGTATAAGGCAAGGCAATATGTGTGTGTTTATCATGGTAATACACATCACTCTTTTAGCTACACTCTTTTAGCACGTTGAAATTTCCACCAGCTTTCATTCCCAACTGGACAAAGACCGTGATTTGGATTTAAGTTACTTGACAGTAAATAAAAATATTCTGCCCAGACAGATTGTTGCATATTGTGCAGAAAACCAACATTTATCCTTATTGCTAGTCCATAACAGATCAAATGTCATGTCTCAGAAAAGCTAACTTATATCGCATGGTAAAATTAATAAAAATAGTTAGAAAAAAACTAAATGATTACAGTTAACTCTACTGTTACCAGATTATCGAAAATAATTTGAGTAAAGTAAAGTAAAAAATATAATATACATTGTTGAGCAACAAAGATTAGAAATGTCCACAAACGGTTTGTTTACATTTGAAAGGCCGTGTCAGATGTGAAGTGCTTATTGGAAACGTGCATAATTTTCAAACTTCCTCTTATTCTATTACCTAGTGTGATATATCATTGGAAAGAAGAGATTTTGAACTATATAAAGGAGCAATAAAATAGAAATTGATTTTTTAGTCGAATTTTGCTTTCCCGGTCCCCTTAAAAGATTTATCGTCTGGCTGGAAATTTATTCGTCCGCGCAAAATAAAAAACTAGCGTCTAGCCCCTGCACCTCGGATACGATTTCGAAAAACGGAGCGATCTGCGCGCATTCGTTGTTGTATTCTAACGCGTTTATTACTGCTTTTTCGATTAGGTGTTATTTTTGGCCATTTAGTGATATCACATTTTCTCGCTAAAATGGCATGTTTTATTTCTGATTGCTCTTTACCTGACGACGACCCCGACCGACAATTTTTGTAAGTAATGTACGTAATTATTTTTTTAATGATTATTTTTTAACATTACTACAAACTTATTATATTTAATAGAATAAAAAATATAATAACTTTGTAAAATAAATAGAATAACCTTGAGTGTCCTCTAAATAAATCATCACAAATTCTACAAATAGGTTATGAACCTCCTTAAAAACCCTTATGGGAAGGTTGTATTCTTCACAATTTTAGAAATTCATGATATATATAAAATTCAGCGAAATTTAGTTAGAATCCGGAGTTAATTCCATAATTAATCACAAAATACCCAAATTTAGATTCAAATTCTAACAACAAATGCAACGCACGTAAGCTGAAAGATAAGTAAATACTAAATATCTGCCAATGTCGCTAACAAGAATCGAGAGCGCGCGGAAAATGCTGGTTGGCTCTTATTGGCTGGCGCGCGATTCTAAATGAAATTACTACGCTCCACGTAAAAGGCAAAATATTCAATACTAAGGGGCCGGCCCCCTGCTCGCTAACGCTCGCCAACCCCCAGAGGATTGCTTCGCAATCCTCATTGGTTCGCTGCGCGAACCTATGCTCTCTTCGCTCGCATCAATGAAGACATGTGTCCTAACAGAAGGAATTGTTAACAAAATATGATATTCCAAAAAAAAAAATTTCAAATCTAAATTTTATGCTGTTTTTCAGAAAAGATATTTACAGTACCTCTGGAATCAGAATTCAAATGGAAACTTTGAGCAAATTTTGACTCGAAATGTGAGCGTTGATTTGGAAATTGAAAACCCAGTATGTTGGTTGTGTGTACATTTACCCAGCACTCGAGCCACCCACGCTTTTTCATTGAGTTTGTCGAAAGTTGTAATGCAAGCGTCTTGTTGAACTATAATAGTTTGCCCCGAAACGGACCTTTTTTTTTAAATGACCCTGAAAAGATCCTTCGTTTTCTTTGATTTCTATTATTTACTGCAACAGCTCGACTAAAATTCATTTTTTTTCAATAAAATTTCATCCGATAACGCTATAAATTCAATTGAAGCGCGAGGCTTTGGGATAAACAAAGAATCGTACAATGTTGCCAAAACGCGAAAACAAATAACGTCTTTTTTGCGTGCCACGTAAGAGAAATATATATATAGATTTCACGCTAATTACGACAAAAAATCATTATATATGTGTGGGGTTAACAAATTAATCACATTTATAAGTTGCAGTGCCTCATTGCATTCAAATATCGGACAAGGCGCTGGGAACTATTTGTTTCGTTTGCTCTCAGCGTATTCCTATTGTGCCAAGTAAGCCTGTAACTTAGTATAGGATCTAATTTTAAATATTATATTGCAAACCAGTTTTAAGTCACTTCATAATTGTTCTAAAGTCATTTATTTAAAACTAAATTTTCAAATCCGTGTTTCCTAGGAAAGATGAGTCCTGCCTACAAAATTTTCATTTCAAAAGTTATGAAGCTACTCGGTCAACGCTCATTTCTCTTCGTGTCCGCATGCGCCCAGAGCGCTGCGTTTTTCGAAATCGTATCCGAGGTGCAGGGGCTAGACGCTAGTAATCAAAACGGAAATTTAAAAATAATAATAATTTTCTCCGCGTTCTGCGGTTGAAAAAAACTTGGCATGATTCCAACCACCCTGACTGCAAGGTCACACGGGTTGAAAAAGTTATCCACGTATGAAAACGCAATGGAGAATAAAACTATTAAATTCATTTAAAAATATTCTAGATTGAATTTTAAAATTTCGCCGCGACCCAAAAATTGCAAAAAATTTGTAATACCCGTTGCTAAATCTCATTGCTGTAAATGCCATAGATCGTCAGGATTTTGCGGCCGCGAAACAAAGAGACAAACAAACACTTCCTTTTATAATATTAGAGATTGGCCGTTAATCAATTAAATTTCGTACATCAATTCGAAGTACGACGTAAATGCAACTAACAACAAATCACTAATTCGAAGTACATCCTTTTTTGAAAAATGGCGACGTTCTGATATCGTTTACAAAAAACAAGCCAAGGGACGCCATATCCGGAATACAGACAGGACGTTCCAAACTTCTACGCCACGCCAACGGGAGGACATTTGTGACCACGACAGATTTAGCGTGCTACATCCTCCACGTCACTACAGTCTTTGCTTGTATCGAGTTTCAAACTCGTAACCCTCCGTTTGCTGATCCGCGACTCTGCCATCTGGGCTACCTCCACACAATCAGCAATTAAATATAAACATTTTCCACTGAAATTGAAGATTAATGCAATTGTCCCCCAAATCCGGTCCTCAAATCGTTTTTCCATCTTCGTGAATTGGTATTTAGTGTGAAAGAGCTTGGTCAGAAACCCTAGTAGCTTGAATTTTTAAATAATATCCTTGTACATTTAAATTTTAATTTACTAGGGGGGTTCAGTCCCCTGCTCGCTATCGCTGGCCACCCCCGATGATTGCTAGGCAATCATATTTAGTTCGCAATCATTTTTATTTAGTTCGCGATATTCATATTTAGTTCGCAATCATATTTAGTTAGTTTATAAGATTGCAAAAAGAACACTAAAATCCAAGGAATAAATATTAAATATACACACAACATTAAGGAGAAAAAAAAGACACTAAAATCTATCCAAAGAGAGAGGAGGGGGAAAAAAAAAAGAAAAACCGTTTTCTCCGCTAAAACGCATAGAAATACCGAATCATAGATATGTTTTAGCTAATCCGTGTTGTTTGTTGTAAATAGTACTTTTTAAAATTTTCACATTCGACTGTTGCTATGGAAACGGCGACTAAATTTGCCGGTTCTTTTGACAACATTGCAAACTATCTAGCGCGTGCTCTCAAATTTTATGAATGAATTAATTAAAAAAATTTACACTGCGTTTATCACATCTGCGCGTGCTCCGAATTCAGTTGAACCACAAGACTCGCTATCTACCAATCACAAAGCGAATAAACCTGAAACAGATCAAAAGATTTTCTTTTATAATAGAAAGACATAAAAGACACGGGATTTTATATTGGTGTTAGTTAAGATATCTCGTATTGTAGGTGTTTATGACGACATAAATGTAAATTTTTGGTGATTAGAATCAGGCGTGTTGGTAAAAATCAATGCAAATTAATGAGGAAACTACAATATGCTCTAAGGTTTCAGTACTTATTAAAATTCTAATTCCAGATACCTTTAGACTTTCCAACATACCCACGTTTACATAAATGTAAACGGGTACATAAATGTAAAAAGGGGTGTACATTTATTTATATTTAAAAAAAATCTTTACAATTATGTTAGTTTAATGTATGAACTTTTAAAAAGTGATATTTCTGAGTAAATTTGTTCGGATCGGGCTCTTATCTGATGCAAAAAAGAATTTACTGGTGGTGGTATCTCGCAAAGCTTGCGAATCACTACTCTAATATGCAAAAATTAAAGACAGCAAGTGACCAACAATTTTACTAGCTATCATTTTAGCTTGACCACAGTTTCTTCCAGCATTCTCTGGATGTACAGGTTCCACACAATGTGTGGTGCTAATAACCATATGTTTGGTAATCCGACACGTGTTTTTCGGGGGACCATTCACGCTACAATCTCACAATGGCTCGTCCGTTGACATTAATGCACTATATTCTTGGTGAACGTCGACCCTCTCAATTTTCGTGGAATGATACATGTTATCCGTTCGTGATACGTATTACAATGCCCATGGGCTAAACTGTTACGCTAAACCGGCCAAGTGCAGTTTAGCCAAACAACGCCCTCTAGCAGATACTGGTGGCGCTTGTGGAGTTTCACCCCGGTGTGAAATCGATTTAACCTTGTGTTCCGTATTTGAAATTGTGAAACATCCTATGTACACACACATATATAAAGCATCTGCTCACCTACTCCAATTAATGTCTCCAAATTGAAGCCACTGATAAGTTTTTCAAGCATGAAAGGTGTTAATGGTGATTTTTCAGATCGAAAGAAGTGACTTCTCAGCGATATTTCTTTGCATTAACGTGATTTCATAGCATATTTTTATATTTTTTTAAAATTTGAAGGACATGGCTGTGAGTTATAAGTAGTCGATGAATTTAATATGTAGTGTAAAGAAACATAAAAAATACGAGCTTCAATTTAAATGCTGAAAATTACACTTTTAAAACCTTTTTTCTTGATTTTAATATTTTTTTTTATTGTAGAGAGGATTTGACAAGAATAATGATTGTGTTTTGGCGAAATATAATTTATATTTTATTTTGAAGGATAATATATATATATATAATTTATTTAAATTTGAATTGTTGACTGCCATTGGTTTACAAATATATTTTAAAACGAATGTCTGACAGTGTCAGTTTTTTAACTAGAAGTAATGATAAGGTATAACAATATGCACGTACGATAGTTTATTTTTCAAGAAGAATTTTGAGAATCAAATCACACAAGCAATCGATTTCCCTTCTTGAGTAGGCATGTATTATTATTCGTTTTAAGACTTGGAAAGTGGGTGAAATATGGATATAGCAACGGTCGTGGCCTGGTTATTTTTATTCCCTTGGATTTGGGGAATGTTAGGATTGATTGTAATTGGCAATGCAGTGTATTTAGTACAGTTGATTCCATATTTCATGATGGTTATTGCTATCAACGATGATGCGGTTAAAATGTTGGGAACAGCTACACTCTACGTTTATGAGCAATGGCAACGGTCTTGGCGATTTTTTTGGCGCACTTCTAAAGTTGCCAAGGAAAAAATTATTTCTCAACTCTTTTTCTGTCACAATTTTTTTTTTTTTACAACACACTTTTTTAACACATTTTAGAACGTTTTAAAAAGTATATTTTTTAAAAAATTTCATAAAAAGTAGAAAGCTTAAGCACATATCAAAACACATTTGTGAACCAGCAGAGAAACTAAGTTACGAATGTTGGGTAATAATACCCTGAAACTTATCAATCACACTAAATACAGCGGGCGTGTTGAAAAAGAAAAAGATTTACAAAAGATATAATGCAAGAAATAATACAACCTGATAACGTCAGAATTCTTTCGTAAAAAAAGAATGAAAACGAAAATGGTCAAAAAAAACTCTTAATCCTTTCGTGAAAACAATTGTAATGAAATAAATTTCCACAACTGTCAAAATACAAATAAATGGACCAATGGTACCACAGAAAACGATTTAAAAGGACCAATGTAATCTAAGGATATTTTAAAAACAAAATAACCAGTGGGTGGAAAGAAAAAATTTTAAACGAATCAATGAAATCAAACGACTTTAATGGATTTTGGAAAAATTTTCTAGAATATTCAAAATGAAAATTGAAAGTTTCCGTTTGACGAGGTTGGCATGAAAACCACAACAACCGTAACGAAAGATGAGTTGCCTAATTTATCGTAACTCGCTACTAAAAGTTCGCAAAAAAAATCGCCAAGCCGTTGCCATCACTCATAAACGTAGAGCGGAGCTGTACCAAATGTTGAGTACTGGTTTAGTCACAAAAGAAAATGTTGAAGAAGAGGAGAAACAAAGAAATGTGGTGAAATGTGATGTTATGGGATTAATCGAAGGTGTTTTAGAAGCAAATGACAGCAAAAAAATATGGAAACAGATTGCTTGAGGGTGTGAACGACAGCATCGACATGACACTTCTGACCATCAAAGCACTTGAAATACCAAATAATGGAAAAATTTATTAATATGTTTGTGAGGATGAATCAGATGATGAAAAAACTGATGAATATGATGGTGGGGATAAGAAAAAATATGAAAAAGTTGAATCTGATTATGAGGATAAGAAAAAAAATGGCGTAAAAATTGAAGAATGTGATTGAGGCGATAGGACAAATGATGAAAGTGCCAAGATTGTAGACACCTCCAAAAGATATGATAAAATTCATAGTTTGGAGAATTCACCAAAGGCTTTTTTCACATCAGTTACTATGGTAGAGAAAGAAATCCAGATAGGAAAACGTACTATGCTTCGATATAGCCAGTAAAAGAAGGCTCTGGAGAAAAATACTTGAATTTCCTTTGTGTATTGCCAAGGGAAGAACTACCTGATCCTGCTTATTTCAGGAATAATAGCTGCTCTTACATTATGTATCGTTTCAATTGGAGCGACATAAAAAATATTTAATTCAAACCTAATTTAAGATTGAAGGAAACGAAGATGATGAGATACATTCCGTTTGCCAATCATGGAATCGCCCGTCATTCGACCTTGTCCAATACAAAGAACTTTATCTTTCTATCAGGAAATGGAAAAAGAGACACTTTGAAACGAAATAAACTATCCCAAAATATCAAACAGAAACTGTTTGATGATTGAAATATCAGCATTTTACCTCAACAGAATATTGTTATTGAAGACTTGTATTTTTTCATGAACTATTTATCTAACATATATAAATTTATAAAAGATTGAGTGCGACGACTTTCTAAATTGAAAATATTTAAATTACGATCTTGTTAGCCCTTTTTGTCTGTCTTAAAGTTCAATAAACAGAAATGCAATTCTCTTATTCAAGCCCCTTGTATATTTATTTTAATTATTTATTGCATTTATGTATTTCATTTACATTTATTTGAAGACCTTGACTTATTAAGATTATGTAATAGAAAGCATGATACCATTCACACACATTTTGTTAATTCTATTGAATAAGACATTTTAAAAACCAAACGGTGTAGATTCATATAGACAATATACACACATATCCTTTTATATATATTTATTGATAAAAGGATCATTAATACTTTTGCATTTGAACTAAGAGATCTAATTTTTCACACGTAAACAGTAGATATCAAGGAAGGGGAGTAGAACTAAATTAGTTTTCAACAATTAAAATGCCAATCAAAGATTCGATAATGAAGAGCAATGGTTCTCAACATCCCGACTATGTCCAAGTATCGGACCTTCACATCAATTATACATGTTTGTCAGAGATTCACCTGAAATTCGCCATTTTGATTTTCCTAAGCCTTTTTAAGAATAAACACTTCAAAGTGGAAATATTCCGAAGAGAATAAAATTCATGAATGTGTCGAAAAGTTCAGACGCAGTACACAGCACAAAAGTATCATCAGCCTAACTAAAACTTTCCAAAACTCAGTTGAAATTAAAAGGAATGAACAGTTTAATTTATAAAATAAATTATGAACGCTATGTAAAAGAGCCACATTTTTAAAATAAGAATTTTTACTGGGGAAGTAATTAGTGCTTAGAATTGAGAGATAAAAGCAATTCTTATTGAATTACACGCTTTGCATACTTTAATGTTTGGCGTGTGAATGTGAAAAAACGTGTTTCGTTGACAAGTCGACATTCTTCTGAGGCGTACCCTTCTCAATTGACTCAGATGAATTAAATGTTTGCATTGAATAAATATTTCTTCAACTTCCGTTTTGTTTTGAATACAACAACATTAAAATAAAAAATAATTTTACAGTGAATATTACAATGTTTGGTAGTCAGAATGGGATATGTTAAGGCAAAATCAGCCTAGATTTATTAAATTATGTTAGTCTGAGGAGACTGTAATTTGATATAAGATTTCATTTCATTAGTTCGGTGATTGATAGCTAATTTACATGTAATTCTATATATTTCAAATTACCACACCATTAAGTATAGTAATATTCTTCACTATTATTCCGTAATTAATTCTGTCTTAATAGGAAAACAGCCAATGTCCATTTTAAATATTTTGAAAACCGTTAATATCGTTTAAGCAATTTCTATTTTAATTTTAGTTTTTATTTAGTGATCTAAATATTATTTTCAATGTTTAGAATCCTTCATAATGCAGACGGACATTCGAATATTTTTCTGTCAGAGCGTTCGTCACCATGAAGTGATTTGCAAACATAAATCAAAATCAGCAAATTCAATGTTAAATCTTCGTATTTCCTTGCCCCCCCCCTCCCAACCTACATCTATTATGCAGAGAATTTTAAGATCACTGAAACCCATATACTTCGAAAACTGTGGAGTCAAACCATTTATATATCTTTGTCTCTCTATGACAGTAAAATACACCATTAATCCGTTAACCATCAATATTTGACCCTCCCTTTATCTGACAGAGCACGATTTTAAGAGCACCTTGAAGATCTATTGGAAAACTATATTTATTTCCTTTTTCATATGATAATGGAGTTCTGATAAATAATCCTTTTTAGGGGAGAAATCGTGGATATATGTGACAGCTGAATCAAGTTTTGCCATAAATTTACCTCTCTCCAAGCTTATTGGGCAGTCAGAAATGAAAGCTTTAATAAAAGATAGGAATGAACGGAATAATTCACCCTTCCTGTCCGAACCACTAAGCTGCTTTGTGGATGTACGTACATCGATTCGATTTCCTGAAATGAGCGAGAATATTCTAACGAGCTGAATTCATCGCTTTTTACAGTCAAGATTATTTTCGCCTTACCTAAATCTTCTTTATGAAATCATAATTTTCAAATAAAGCATTTATCTTACGAGATACAGTTTATTCTGAAGGGTAAAAAATATTACGACGGATCGGTAATTCAAGTAAAATATTCAAAATCTTTTGTGCTTAACCCTCCAAGTGGTTTCGACGAGATATCTCGTCCATCAAGATCTAGCCATTTTTGCTAATGAAAAAAACTTCTCGTCATCAAGATATTGCAGATTTTTGCACAATAACCCCAAACAGACCTGGTCAGTTTTCTTTTAATGATGTTGTCGTCAAGATCTGGTCAGTTTTCTTCGAATGATATTGTCAAGATCTTTTCTAATGATATTATCGTCAAGATCTGGTTAGTTTTCTTCTAGTGGTGTTGTAGTCAAGATCTGGTCAGTTTTCTAATGATATTGTCGTCAAGATCTGGTCAGTTTTCTTCTAATGATATTGTCAAGATCTTTTCTAATGATATTATCGTCAAGATCTGGTTAGTTTTCTTCTAGTGGTGTTGTAGTCAAGATCTGGTCAGTTTTCTAATGATATTGTCGTCAAGATCTGGTCAGTTTTCTTCTAATGATATTGTCAAGATCTTTTCTAATGATATTATCGTCAAGTTCTGGTTAGTTTTCTTCTAGTGGTGTTGTAGTCAAGATCTGGTCAGTTTTCTAATGATATTGTCGTCAAGATCTGGTCAGTTTTCTTCGAATGATATTGTCAAGATCTTTTCTAATGATATTATCGTCAAGATCTGGTTAGTTTTCTTCTAGTGGTGTTGTAGTCAAGATCTGGTCAGTTTTCTAATGATATTGTCGTCAAGATCTGGTCAGTTTTCTTCTAATGATATTGTCAAGATCTTTTCTAATGATATTATCGTCAAGATCTGGTTAGTTTTCTTCTAATGATATTGTCAAGATCTTTTCTAATGATATTATCGTCAAGATCTGGTTAGTTTTCTTCTAGTGGTGTTGTAGTCAAGATCTGGTCAGTTTTCTAATGATATTGTCGTCAAGATCTGGTCAGTTTTCTTCGAATGATATTGTCAAGATCTTTTCTAATGATATTATCGTCAAGATCTGGTTAGTTTTCTTCTAGAGGTGTTGTAGTCAAGATCTGGTCAGTTTTCTAATGATATTGTCGTCAAGATCTGGTCAGTTTTCTTCGAATGATATTGTCAAGATCTTTTCTAATGATATTATCGTCAAGATCTGGTTAGTTTTCTTCTAGTGGTGTTGTAGTCAAGATCTGGTCAGTTTTCTAATGATATTGTCGTCAAGATCTGGTCAGTTTTCTTCTAATGATATTGTCAAGATCTTTTCTAATGATATTATCGTCAAGATCTGGTTAGTTTTCTTCTAGTGGTGTTGTAGTCAAGATCTGGTCAGTTTTCTAATGATATTGTCGTCAAGATCTGGTCAGTTTTCTTCTAATGATATTGTCAAGATCTTTTCTAATGATATTATCGTCAAGATCTGGTTAGTTTTCTTCTAGTGGTGTTGTAGTCAAGATCTGGTCAGTTTTCTAATGATATTGTCGTCAAGATCTGGTCAGTTTTCTTCTAATGATATTGTCAAGATCTTTTCTAATGATATTATCGTCAAGATCTGGTTAGTTTTCTTCTAGTGGTGTTGTAGTCAAGATCTGGTCAGTTTTCTAATGATATTGTCGTCAAGATCTGGTCAGTTTTCTTCTAATGATATTGTCAAGATCTTTTCTAATGATATTATCGTCAAGATCTGGTTAGTTTTCTTCTAGTGGTGTTGTAGTCAAGATCTGGTCAGTTTTCTAATGATATTGTCGTCAAGATCTGGTCAGTTTTCTTCGAATGATATTGTCAAGATCTTTTCTAATGATATTATCGTCAAGATCTGGTTAGTTTTCTTCTAGTGGTGTTGTAGTCAAGATCTGGTCAGTTTTCTAATGATATTGTCGTCAAGATCTGGTCAGTTTTCTTCTAATGATATTGTCAAGATCTTTTCTAATGATATTATCGTCAAGATCTGGTTAGTTTTCTTCTAGTGGTGTTGTAGTCAAGATCTGGTCAGTTTTCTAATGATATTGTCGTCAAGATCTGGTCAGTTTTCTTCGAATGATATTGTCAAGATCTTTTCTAATGATATTATCGTCAAGATCTGGTTAGTTTTCTTCTAGTGGTGTTGTAGTCAAGATCTGGTCAGTTTTCTAATGATATTATCGTCAAGATCTGGTCAGTTTTCTTCTAATGATATTGTCAAGATCTTTTCTAATGATATTATCGTCAAGATCTGGTTAGTTTTCTTCTAGTGGTGTTGTAGTCAAGATCTGGTCAGTTTTCTAATGATATTGTCGTCAAGATCTGGTCAGTTTTCTTCGAATGATATTGTCAAGATCTTTTCTAATGATATTATCGTCAAGATCTGGTTAGTTTTCTTCTAGTGGTGTTGTAGTCAAGATCTGGTCAGTTTTCTAATGATATTGTCGTCAAGATCTGGTCAGTTTTCTTCTAATGATATTGTCAAGATCTTTTCTAATGATATTATCGTCAAGATCTGGTTAGTTTTCTTCTAATGATATTGTCAAGATCTTTTCTAATGATATTATCGTCAAGATCTGGTTAGTTTTCTTCTAGTGGTGTTGTAGTCAAGATCTGGTCAGTTTTCTAATGATATTGTCGTCAAGATCTGGTCAGTTTTCTTCGAATGATATTGTCAAGATCTTTTCTAATGATATTATCGTCAAGATCTGGTTAGTTTTCTTCTAGTGGTGTTGTAGTCAAGATCTGGTCAGTTTTCTAATGATATTGTCGTCAAGATCTGGTCAGTTTTCTTCGAATGATATTGTCAAGATCTTTTCTAATGATATTATCGTCAAGATCTGGTTAGTTTTCTTCTAGTGGTGTTGTAGTCAAGATCTGGTCAGTTTTCTAATGATATTGTCGTCAAGATCTGGTCAGTTTTCTTCTAATGATATTGTCAAGATCTTTTCTAATGATATTATCGTCAAGATCTGGTTAGTTTTCTTCTAGTGGTGTTGTAGTCAAGATCTGGTCAGTTTTCTAATGATATTGTCGTCAAGATCTGGTCAGTTTTCTTCTAATGATATTGTCAAGATCTTTTCTAATGATATTATCGTCAAGATCTGGTTAGTTTTCTTCTAGTGGTGTTGTAGTCAAGATCTGGTCAGTTTTCTAATGATATTGTCGTCAAGATCTGGTCAGTTTTCTTCTAATGATATTGTCAAGATCTTTTCTAATGATATTATCGTCAAGATCTGGTTAGTTTTCTTTTAGTGGTGTTGTAGTCAAGATCTGGTCAGTTTTCTAATGATATTGTCGTCAAGATCTGGTCAGTTTTCTTCTAATGATATTGTCAAGATCTTTTCTAATGATATTATCGTCAAGATCTGGTTAGTTTTCTTCTAGTGGTGTTGTAGTCAAGATCTGGTCAGTTTTCTAATGATATTGTCGTCAAGATCTGGTCAGTTTTCTTCGAATGATATTGTCAAGATCTTTTCTAATGATATTATCGTCAAGATCTGGTTAGTTTTCTTCTAGTGGTGTTGTAGTCAAGATCTGGTCAGTTTTCTAATGATATTGTCGTCAAGATCTGGTCAGTTTTCTTCTAATGATATTGTCAAGATCTTTTCTAATGATATTATCGTCAAGATCTGGTTAGTTTTCTTCTAGTGGTGTTGTAGTCAAGATCTGGTCAGTTTTCTAATGATATTGTCGTCAAGATCTGGTCAGTTTTCTTCGAATGATATTGTCAAGATCTTTTCTAATGATATTATCGTCAAGATCTGGTTACTTTTCTTCTAGTGGTGTTGTAGTCAAGATCTGGTCAGTTTTCTAATGATATTGTCGTCAAGATCTGGTCAGTTTTCTTCTAATGATATTGTCAAGATCTTTTCTAATGATATTATCGTCAAGATCTGGTTAGTTTTCTTCTAATGATATTGTCAAGATCTTTTCTAATGATATTATCGTCAAGATCTGGTTAGTTTTCTTCTAGTGGTGTTGTAGTCAAGATCTGGTCAGTTTTCTAATGATATTGTCGTCAAGATCTGGTCAGTTTTCTTCGAATGATATTGTCAAGATCTTTTCTAATGATATTATCGTCAAGATCTGGTTAGTTTTCTTCTAGTGGTGTTGTAGTCAAGATCTGGTCAGTTTTCTAATGATATTGTCGTCAAGATCTGGTCAGTTTTCTTCGAATGATATTGTCAAGATCTTTTCTAATGATATTATCGTCAAGATCTGGTTAGTTTTCTTCTAGTGGTGTTGTAGTCAAGATCTGGTCAGTTTTCTAATGATATTGTCGTCAAGATCTGGTCAGTTTTCTTCTAATGATATTGTCAAGATCTTTTCTAATGATATTATCGTCAAGATCTGGTTAGTTTTCTTCTAGTGGTGTTGTAGTCAAGATCTGGTCAGTTTTCTAATGATATTGTCGTCAAGATCTGGTCAGTTTTCTTCTAATGATATTGTCAAGATCTTTTCTAATGATATTATCGTCAAGATCTGGTTAGTTTTCTTCTAGTGGTGTTGTAGTCAAGATCTGGTCAGTTTTCTAATGATATTGTCGTCAAGATCTGGTCAGTTTTCTTCTAATGATATTGTCAAGATCTTTTCTAATGATATTATCGTCAAGATCTGGTTAGTTTTCTTCTAGTGGTGTTGTAGTCAAGATCTGGTCAGTTTTCTAATGATATTGTCGTCAAGATCTGGTCAGTTTTCTTCTAATGATATTGTCAAGATCTTTTCTAATGATATTATCGTCAAGATCTGGTTAGTTTTCTTCTAGTGGTGTTGTAGTCAAGATCTGGTCAGTTTTCTAATGATATTGTCGTCAAGATCTGGTCAGTTTTCTTCGAATGATATTGTCAAGATCTTTTCTAATGATATTATCGTCAAGATCTGGTTAGTTTTCTTCTAGTGGTGTTGTAGTCAAGATCTGGTCAGTTTTCTAATGATATTGTCGTCAAGATCTGGTCAGTTTTCTTCTAATGATATTGTCAAGATCTTTTCTAATGATATTATCGTCAAGATCTGGTTAGTTTTCTTCTAGTGGTGTTGTAGTCAAGATCTGGTCAGTTTTCTAATGATATTGTCGTCAAGATCTGGTCAGTTTTCTTCGAATGATATTGTCAAGATCTTTTCTAATGATATTATCGTCAAGATCTGGTTAGTTTTCTTCTAGTGGTGTTGTAGTCAAGATCTGGTCAGTTTTCTAATGATATTATCGTCAAGATCTGGTCAGTTTTCTTCTAATGATATTGTCAAGATCTTTTCTAATGATATTATCGTCAAGATCTGGTTAGTTTTCTTCTAGTGGTGTTGTAGTCAAGATCTGGTCAGTTTTCTAATGATATTGTCGTCAAGATCTGGTCAGTTTTCTTCGAATGATATTGTCAAGATCTTTTCTAATGATATTATCGTCAAGATCTGGTTAGTTTTCTTCTAGTGGTGTTGTAGTCAAGATCTGGTCAGTTTTCTAATGATATTGTCGTCAAGATCTGGTCAGTTTTCTTCTAATGATATTGTCAAGATCTTTTCTAATGATATTATCGTCAAGATCTGGTTAGTTTTCTTCTAATGATATTGTCAAGATCTTTTCTAATGATATTATCGTCAAGATCTGGTTAGTTTTCTTCTAGTGGTGTTGTAGTCAAGATCTGGTCAGTTTTCTAATGATATTGTCGTCAAGATCTGGTCAGTTTTCTTCGAATGATATTGTCAAGATCTTTTCTAATGATATTATCGTCAAGATCTGGTTAGTTTTCTTCTAGTGGTGTTGTAGTCAAGATCTGGTCAGTTTTCTAATGATATTGTCGTCAAGATCTGGTCAGTTTTCTTCGAATGATATTGTCAAGATCTTTTCTAATGATATTATCGTCAAGATCTGGTTAGTTTTCTTCTAGTGGTGTTGTAGTCAAGATCTGGTCAGTTTTCTAATGATATTGTCATCAAGATCTGGTCAGTTTTCTTCTAATGATATTGTCAAGATCTTTTCTAATGATATTATCGTCAAGATCTGGTTAGTTTTCTTCTAGTGGTGTTGTAGTCAAGATCTGGTCAGTTTTCTAATGATATTGTCGTCAAGATCTGGTCAGTTTTCTTCTAATGATATTGTCAAGATCTTTTCTAATGATATTATCGTCAAGATCTGGTTAGTTTTCTTCTAGTGGTGTTGTAGTCAAGATCTGGTCAGTTTTCTAATGATATTGTCGTCAAGATCTGGTCAGTTTTCTTCTAATGATATTGTCAAGATCTTTTCTAATGATATTATCGTCAAGATCTGGTTAGTTTTCTTTTAGTGGTGTTGTAGTCAAGATCTGGTCAGTTTTCTAATGATATTGTCGTCAAGATCTGGTCAGTTTTCTTCTAATGATATTGTCAAGATCTTTTCTAATGATATTATCGTCAAGATCTGGTTAGTTTTCTTCTAGTGGTGTTGTAGTCAAGATCTGGTCAGTTTTCTAATGATATTGTCGTCAAGATCTGGTCAGTTTTCTTCGAATGATATTGTCAAGATCTTTTCTAATGATATTATCGTCAAGATCTGGTTAGTTTTCTTCTAGTGGTGTTGTAGTCAAGATCTGGTCAGTTTTCTAATGATATTGTCGTCAAGATCTGGTCAGTTTTCTTCTAATGATATTGTCAAGATCTTTTCTAATGATATTATCGTCAAGATCTGGTTAGTTTTCTTCTAGTGGTGTTGTAGTCAAGATCTGGTCAGTTTTCTAATGATATTGTCGTCAAGATCTGGTCAGTTTTCTTCGAATGATATTGTCAAGATCTTTTCTAATGATATTATCGTCAAGATCTGGTTACTTTTCTTCTAGTGGTGTTGTAGTCAAGATCTGGTCAGTTTTCTAATGATATTGTCGTCAAGATCTGGTCAGTTTTCTTCTAATGATATTGTCAAGATCTTTTCTAATGATATTATCGTCAAGATCTGGTTAGTTTTCTTCTAATGATATTGTCAAGATCTTTTCTAATGATATTATCGTCAAGATCTGGTTAGTTTTCTTCTAGTGGTGTTGTAGTCAAGATCTGGTCAGTTTTCTAATGATATTGTCGTCAAGATCTGGTCAGTTTTCTTCGAATGATATTGTCAAGATCTTTTCTAATGATATTATCGTCAAGATCTGGTTAGTTTTCTTCTAGTGGTGTTGTAGTCAAGATCTGGTCAGTTTTCTAATGATATTGTCGTCAAGATCTGGTCAGTTTTCTTCGAATGATATTGTCAAGATCTTTTCTAATGATATTATCGTCAAGATCTGGTTAGTTTTCTTCTAGTGGTGTTGTAGTCAAGATCTGGTCAGTTTTCTAATGATATTGTCGTCAAGATCTGGTCAGTTTTCTTCTAATGATATTGTCAAGATCTTTTCTAATGATATTATCGTCAAGATCTGGTTAGTTTTCTTCTAGTGGTGTTGTAGTCAAGATCTGGTCAGTTTTCTAATGATATTGTCGTCAAGATCTGGTCAGTTTTCTTCTAATGATATTGTCAAGATCTTTTCTAATGATATTATCGTCAAGATCTGGTTAGTTTTCTTCTAGTGGTGTTGTAGTCAAGATCTGGTCAGTTTTCTAATGATATTGTCGTCAAGATCTGGTCAGTTTTCTTCTAATGATATTGTCAAGATCTTTTCTAATGATATTATCGTCAAGATCTGGTTAGTTTTCTTCTAGTGGTGTTGTAGTCAAGATCTGGTCAGTTTTCTAATGATATTGTCGTCAAGATCTGGTCAGTTTTCTTCTAATGATATTGTCAAGATCTTTTCTAATGATATTATCGTCAAGATCTGGTTAGTTTTCTTCTAGTGGTGTTGTAGTCAAGATCTGGTCAGTTTTCTAATGATATTGTCGTCAAGATCTGGTCAGTTTTCTTCGAATGATATTGTCAAGATCTTTTCTAATGATATTATCGTCAAGATCTGGTTAGTTTTCTTCTAGTGGTGTTGTAGTCAAGATCTGGTCAGTTTTCTAATGATATTGTCGTCAAGATCTGGTCAGTTTTCTTCTAATGATATTGTCAAGATCTTTTCTAATGATATTATCGTCAAGATCTGGTTAGTTTTCTTCTAGTGGTGTTGTAGTCAAGATCTGGTCAGTTTTCTAATGATATTGTCGTCAAGATCTGGTCAGTTTTCTTCGAATGATATTGTCAAGATCTTTTCTAATGATATTATCGTCAAGATCTGGTTAGTTTTCTTCTAGTGGTGTTGTAGTCAAGATCTGGTCAGTTTTCTAATGATATTATCGTCAAGATCTGGTCAGTTTTCTTCGAATGATATTGTCAAGATCTTTTCTAATGATATTATCGTCAAGATCTGGTTAGTTTTCTTCTAGTGGTGTTGTAGTCAAGATCTGGTCAGTTTTCTAATGATATTGTCGTCAAGATCTGGTCAGTTTTCTTCTAATGATATTGTTGTCAAGATCTGGAGAGTTTTCTAATAATATTGTCGTCAAGATCTGGTGAGTTTTTATCTAATGATATTTTCAAGATCTTTTATAATGATATTATCGTCAAGATCAGGTGAGTTTTCTTCTAGTGGTGTTGTAGTCAAGATCTGATCAGTTTTCTAATGATATTGTCGTCAAGATTTGGTCAGTTTTCTTCTAATGATATTGTCGTAACGATCTAGTCAGTTTTCTTCTAATGATAGTGTCAAGATTTGGTAAGTTTTCTTCGTGTGATACTGTCGTAAAGACACTGTCAGTTTTCTTCTAATTATATTGTTGTCACGATTTGGTTAGTTTTCTTCGTCGTCACGATCAAGTCAGTTTTCTTCTAATGATATTATCGTCACGATCTAGTCAGTTTTCGTCTAATGATATTGTCTTCACGATCTGGTCAGCTAAACATATTGTCGTCAAGGTCTTCATCTGGTCAGGTTTCTTCTGTTGTAAAGATATGGTCAGTTTTGCAACTGAAGAGATACCTCATCGAGACAACCACAGGAAGGTTATCCCTCCAATTGGTTTCGACGAGATATCTCGTCCATAAATAACTGTTCAATGTTGATGATGACGAAATATGTCATCTATTAAGATTTTGTTGGAGATAAATGATCAGACGAGATGCTACAAATCTTTCTGCTCTGCGATTTTAATCAAGAGAATTTACTATATATATTTATTTGTATTTACACCATTTTAAATAAGCAGATACAAAATATTGAACGCGTAGTAAAAAACTACAGCGGAGAAAAATATGTTTCGAACAACACTTCTAAACAAATTTTAAAAGTACGTGGACGCGATTTCTGATACGAAGTCGGGAGTTGAATTGCATATACGCTGCAATCTGGTCAATTTTTCTAATAGCAAAATACTTTGTCGAAACAAAGCATCTCTATTGTTCCACGTGAATGAAAATCCAAGTAAGAAAACTAAGTACTAAATACTAATACTCAAACTAAATACCGTCGTGTATACAGCGGACTGACTCACGTTAAATATGTCGTGGCCTCAAAAGTCCTCAATTTGTCGTGGTGTGGAAGTTTGGAGAGTGGGGTGACATCTCAAGTGTGACCTCGTCATCTGACCGTGGTTCGAAATTACTCGGTGTTGTCTTCTGATCTTTCCCTTCGTGTTTGATACCGGATCGTCATCAATAGCCCTTTGTGTTGCTACAGTGTGACTTTCATTAAGATACCTACCTTAAGTAGTTAATAATTGTGTGAAATAAAATACACACACAGGACTGAAGAATATAAAATGTTACTACTGGTTAGCGGGAAACGGTAATTGTAATGTTTGCTCTAATATTTGTGTCTTTTGAATGCAGCATCATAAGCAGGTTGGATTCCTCTCTGGGGTGTATTTCTCTATGCTGTTTTAGTAAAGATTTCCTTGCATATGTGTATCGCTGCATGCCCAAAGGCTTAACCAGTCAAAATTTCCTTCTATATATTCGTGTATTTACCATATACACTACCCTACAATAATGGACCGGACAGAGCAAGATGTGATGGCATAAAGGAAATAATACATGCTTTAATAGGGGAATGGTCCTCCACGTCCTGCAATTACGCTAGCTACCCTTCTGGGCATACTTTCAACAAGGTTTTGATACACAGCTATAGGTATTTGTGTCCATTCCTGCTGCAAGAATGTCGACAGCTCAGCAGTATATTTCTAACGTGGTTATCTGGTCCGTAAGCGTCGCTCTAACTCGCCCCACAAATGTCCAAAAAGGGACTCTGAGCAGGTCATGGAAGACGTTTTACATCCATATGTTGATACCACTGCTTGACAGAGGCTGCAACGTGACATACAGTGTTGTCGTTCTGGAAGTAACATTCGCCCATTCCATGAAATTGCCAAAGCGTAGGAAGAACCTGATGGTCCAAAATGTTCATGTTGGAGTAGGCGTTCAATTGACCAGGAACAACATGCAAAGATCCCAAGGCCATACCTCGAAAAACATCCCCATAAAAGTAGTTAGATTTTACGCAAATCCGCTGGCGTCAGGTCCATTATTGTAGGGTAGTGTAAATGTCCATGTATATACTACGTAAATGTCCATGTATTTACCACATAAATGTCCATGTATTTACCCAAAAATGTCCATGTATTTACCACGTAAATGTCCATGTATTTACCACAAAAATGTCCAAAACAACCAACATAATTATTACATCTTGGGAACAGAATGTCTTGGGTATATTACTTTTTATTATTCATGAGAAATTTAGTTATTATGTTACTATTAATTTCAAACCTCAAGATATGCATTTAATCGAATAATTTTTATTGCATTTAATAAATTGGCCCTCGAATAACGTACTATTTGAATTGATCGACATTCTATGCCACGAATAACCACCTTACGTCACATAATACAAGATCCAATCCAGCCACGAATAACCAAATATACGAATAACTCGATCCCAATTGGCTGTTATTCAAAGGCCGCCCTACATTCTTCAAATACATCTCGCATCACTATCCAAATTTTTCTCACATTCAGCATAAAAAGAATTCACTATCGATATCCCTTGGAGATAAATAAACCCAACAAATTTTAAACTGAGCATTTGAAGCCAGGTATAAAACTATGTGTTGGTCTTTTTTGTATAAAAGTTTTCTAAATTGAAAAAATACTCATAAAACATTGAAATGAGTGTTTCGGTTCTGGTAGGAAGAAGAACCGTGATAAATTATAGTTTTATGCCGGAAGTATGGATTATCGAGTAACTCCTCTGCACACCTGCTCGTTCTGGTTTTGAAATTTATAACCGATATATCTTGCTGGGGATGCGTTTTCCTTCATTGAAGAAGGAAATAAAAGTATTTTTAAAACACTAAAATCGCACGCTCAAAGATTTATCGTAAGATGCTACAAGAGATCGATGCAACATGAGCTGCATATCTTAGACGAGATTTCCCGTTCAATAGCTCACGCTCAGATTTCTTAAATTTATAGACAAATAGATTTTACTGACGTTGCCCAATAAATCCTTTTTTTTTTCATTTATTCTTTTCACTCATGTGTTTTTATTCCAGTACATAATTCCTCAATACTTCGCCATTTTGTTTCCAATCGTACGTTGCTTCAGTAAAGTGCCATTCTCAATGATGCTTTTCATTTACTGACATATTACATGTTTGTTTCACTTTTATATCACTTTGGGATCTTTTTAAAGCCATGTCCTCAGCTCGCTTTACTTATAATTAGAGTTGGGCACTTATTCTGATGGCAGTTTAAGTAACAGATTTATTGCAAAATAACAGTTAGCAACGGTTAACTTGAATATTGACAGTTAACACTAAATGCTATTGGGCTAATGGTGAATCAATTTAAATGAATTAAGTTTTAAATTAAAAATTAAAATAAAAGAAAATATTTTATACAAATGAAAAGTTAACAGTATTCATTACTTACATAATAACTTAATAATTAATCTAAAAAGTTAAAAATGAACCGTTAATGTCGATTTCTAACAGTTCACTACAAAATTTATTTGCTAACATATAGCAAAACTGTTCGAATTAACAATTAATGATAACGGTTATCGTAAATTCTCAATAATAGCTAAATAGCATAAAATAGTAGTTTTGACCTTCTCTACTTACAATGCCTTAATTTACATTGGGCATTAAAACAAATGTTCTCAGTTCTCAGTTAATTTATTCTTATTTTAATTGGCTTACGATTGTGACATGGAAGTGTCTGTAAACCAATCAGAGCACATCACTAGATTCAGAAAAAGGACTGCTTTTATGCTTTTTAGCAGCTGTTTCTAAATTCTGTTAGCTAATTAAGAATTTTATTAGCTTCTAGCAACATTCTGACACCATGAAACGATCAAAAAATTTATTTTCAAACCAAAATATTGTAAAATAGTTCAGTTTTTGCTTTTGATAAGTAAAAACTTTTGCTGAGCAAGATTAGTTTTTTTAACAAGTTGTACTCTAAGTAAGGTAGGAAATTTCGTGGAATATATCTATTAAGAACCTCACAAAAAAATGTGATAAAAGCGTTCTTCAAAACCTGTTATTTCATGCATTATTTTTTTCTTTTGTGATCACTCAAAGTATTCAGTAGTCAAGATTCACATAGGTACTTTTATTAAAGCCCGGTGCACACATCCGGTTTTTCAACATGCGGCGCCACTGCGGCTCCGAAGCCCAACTATGCACACATAACCGTGAAATGACGCAACAACTCATATCGCGCCATTTGCAATATCCTATCGAAGAAAACATGTTTATTTCGCTTACTTGGTGTAATATATTTTGAAATAAAATAGACGTTACTGGATACAACTATTTATTAATTATTATTTATATTACATTTGTTTATGAAAACAAGGTACTTCAGAACGGAAACTCATGTGCGGCGACCGTGCTGCTCAAATTGCACGCAAGTTGGACGTGCGTCGCCCCAGCGGCGCTGGAGGCATGTGTGCACTGCTCCATTGGATCTAATGTATCTCAGAACGCACTTGCGTTGCGGCAACGGCTGCGTACGTTGAAAAACGGGATGTGTGTACCGGGCCTTAGTGTAAGTAAGTAGTTTAATTAACGTAGCACTGGAGCAACACAACGGACTAATGGCGACGTTCCGGGATCGATCTCGTAATTTTGAACCATGGACAAATAGCGAGAGGAAAGTAATAGAAACAAACCATGGAAAACTAAAAGAATTGACCGTACTTATTTACCAAGTAGAGAAGAGAAAGATTTTATTAAGTGGGGATTGTTCTTCCCTCTCAGAAACAAGAACACGTGGAAATAAAATTATCGGTCGAAAATGAAAACCGGAATGAAGCAGTTTACACAGCACATGAGAATCAGGAGTAGAAGTGTTAATGTGAAAATAAATTAATGCAACAAATCAATTTTAAAGATGCATAATTTAAGTAGTGAAAATGAATGCAGTGTGAAAATTTTTAATGAATAAAATATATGGAGGAGACTGTAATGCAATTAAAATAAAAAGGATAGTATTATTCTTCTCACATATCTAGTATACAGGGTGGTCCCGAATTCATGGTACAAACTTTAATGGTAGGTACAGGACATTGTAACAATGATTTATTGTATAGGAATGTATAGTCGCAAGTGACGCGGTGAGGCGAAAACAGGGGAAATAACGGCCGAAAGGAAAAACAAAGATTTTATTGAAAGCGTTGTTGACAAGTGTCATGTTTACAGTAATTGTTCAAAATTGCGTCCACCAGTATCGATACATGCTTGACAGCGTCGGTGGAGCGATTGGCGTACACGTTCAAAGATGCCTGGTATTTCACGCACACCTGCAGCAGCTACAGATAAGCGAGCGACGAGATCCTCATCTGAGTCAACTGGAGTCTCATAAACAAGATGCTTTAGATGTCCCCATAAAAAGTAATCGAGGCTCGATAAATCGGGAGATCGGGGTGGCCAAGGGACTGGTCCACCACGCCCAATCCATCGAGTACCAAACGTGGCATTCAGGTAATTCCGTACATCAATGCTGAAGTGTGCTGGCGCCCCATCGTGCTGAAACCACATGCGGTTACGAATGGCGATCGGAACATCATGCAGCAGTTGTGGTAACACTTCTTTCAGAAAAATAAGATAGCTTCCGCCAGTGAGCCGCGTGGGTAGTAAGTATGGGCCAATCAAAAAGTCGTTCACAATACCAGCCCACACATTAATACTGAAACGTTGTTGAAACGCATGTCGACGCGTTGCATGTGGATTATCGGTTGCCCACACATGGGAATTGTGCGCATTAAAGACACCCTCGCGTGAAAATGTCGCTTCATCTGTAAATAGCACATAATCTACGAAATCCGGCTGCAACGCACATTGCTGCATCACCCACAGGCAGAAGTTCACGCGGCGAGGATAATCTGCCGGATTCAATGCTTGTACTTGCTGAAAATGGAAGGGGTGTAAGCGATTTTCGTTTAACACTCTGCATACAGTCTGATGACTCACACCTACGTCACGCGCAACAGTTCTTGTGCTTGACTCGGGTCTATCAGCCACAATGTTCAAGATGCTTTCTTCCAGCCTTGGAGTGCGTACAGCTCTTACTCGACCAGCGCCATGTCTGTTGACGTCGAACGCACCTGTTTCACAAAGTTGACGATGTAACCGTTGAAAAATTCTATGATCCGGCATTCGTCGATCAGGATACTCCGCGCGATACATTCGTAACGCAGCTCTGCCGTTACCATTTGCACGGCCGTACATGTAATGCATGTCTGCTTTTTCTGCATACGTAAAGTCACCCATCGTCTACGGCAGCACAATTGTGAATGGCGCTTTTCCTACTGCGATGCATCATGTTCAACAGCGGCTAGACATCTACTGCCCTCTACCGGCAATGATACCAACCGATCACTCCATTTCTCTTTCCTTTTATTTCCCCTGTTTACGCCTCACCGCGTCACTTGCGACTATACATTCCTATACAATAAATCATTGTTACAATGTCCTGTACCTACCATTAAAGTTTGTACCATGAATTCGGGACCACCCTGTATACATCTATGTATCTCACGTATCTATCTTAGAAAAACTAATTTCATTTTTTATTGACGATTTGTGCATAACTGTACACTTAAGAACATTTAGCATGGTTAAAATAAATCTGCTTTGTAGAAACTTAAAAAGAATGTTCCGAAAGTAATGGCTTCAAAAGAAAATTGCCATTACTTGCATTCTGCTGATAAAACACTAACTACAACTGCCAATTTTTGTTTTTGCAATTAGCATCACGATATGAGTCTTTTCACAGTTTTACTTAAAATTATTTACTTGCAAGGACATGAGATAATTTGCGAAAAGTACTACTTTCAGTTGTTAAGAAATAAAAGTACTTAAAACTAAAGTAAAGCAGCCTTTTTCTCTCCGAAATTGCTCGACAGAAGATGTTTTCATTTATTTTTGGAGTACATTGGGAATAGTTATTATTTTGGTTTTTTTTTTTTGGCAAACATAAATGATGAAGCTTTATCTTACTAAATTTTCACTAGAACATTCATCAGGGATGTAATTATTAAACAATTCAGAAAATTCTTCGATGCTTACAATAATACTTATTCATGAGGAAAAGGTTCGAATTTATCATTGCCAATTACTTCATCTCAGATGTGACTTTAATCCAGCAAAAAAATGATCATCCACGTATCAAACATTGCCAAATCCCATCATAATCATCTCGTCCAAGATCAGACCAATCTCCTCAATGATTAGATATCTTGATCATTCAAACCTAGTCAGTTTTGGTAGTGACCGATATACCTCATCGAGACAAAAATATCCTTCAACCAGTCTAGTGGTTAAGGTGTTAGCCTTTAGATCGATAGGTTCCTGGTTCGAAACCGGGTCAGTGCAGGGATGTTTGTAAGCATATGGTGTAGAGGTGGCTGGTGTACCTTAAACCTGTCGTGGCCGAAAGTCGTCACGTTTGATTGGTGTGGAAGTTTGGAGAGTGGGGTGCCAGCTCAGGTGTTGCCTCGTCATCTGACCGTGGTTCAAAGTTACGTGTTGTTGTCCTCGCATTTTTCCTTTAGGGAATGGATCCCGGACCGCAGTCAATAGACCGTTGTGTTGCTCTAGTACGACGTTAATTATAATTACCTTACCAAGAGGCTTTAAGGTTCAAGTAGGAAAAACAAATTGCCACTTTCCTAGAATTGATGATAGTTGGAATCAGATTTTTCATCAGACTCTGGGGTACAGCTTCAAAATACGTTTACAGCGGGGGCAACAGTTTTGGCGCTTTTTTGAGGGCACTACTAGTAGCGAGTAATGACTTGTTAAGTCTACACATCTGTATTACGGTTATTGCGGTTTCAATAGCAACCTCGGCATGCGGAAAGTTTAAATTTTCATTTTGAATATTCTAGAAAGTTCTTTCAAAATCCGTTAAAGTGTCGTTTGATTTCATTGGTTCATTTGAAATATTTCTTTCCTTGGCGACTTAAGAAGTGAACCAAAAAAACCGCCAAGGTCACCGTTATAAACGTAGACTGAAACTATACCGACTCTGGCTACTACAGAGGGGTTCTTAATGCAGATAGGCCATCAGGAGAGTAAAAATTATAAGTATTCGTAAATTTCGACTAATAGATTTATAATATTCCATACTATTAAGCAATCGTTAAAACGATGAAGTCCTTAGGCATGCTGCTAATACTAGATAACTGATTTATTGAGGTACAATATAGTGACATTACGAGCATTAATCGTGGATTTATGATTGAGATTATGATGTGGAAAAGTACACTACCTTACAATAATGGACCGGACGCCAGCGGATTTGTATAAAATCCGACTACTTGTTTGGGGGTGTTTCTCGTGGTATGGCCTGGGACCTTTACATGTTGTTCCTGGTCAATTAAAAGCCGACGCCTATTTGAACATGTTGGACAATCAGGCTCTTCCTACACGCTCTGACAATTTTATGGAACAGACGAATGTTACATCCATGGCGATAACGCTCCATTTCATGTTGCAGCGTCTGTCAAACAGTGGCATCAAGAGATGGATGTAAAACGTCTTCCCTGGCCTGCTCAGAGTCTAGACCTAAATACCATAGAACATTTACGGGACGCGTTAGAGCGACTCTTGCGGACCATGGACAGCTCAGCTGGAGACTTTCTTACAGCAGGAATGGGCACAAATACCTATAGCTATGTATCAAAACCTTGTTAAAGTATGCCCAGTAGGGTTGCTAGTGTTATTGCAACACATGAGGAACCATCCCCCATTAAACCATGTATTATTTTCCTTATACCATCACATCTTTCTGTTCGGTCCATTATTGTAGCGTAGTGTATGTACGAAGCGGAAAACAGAGCGAACGAATGATAGACACGAAAAAAAAATTCGAATTACTCCTCTTCATTCAAACGATTTTAAAAGCACAGCTAATTCAAAGATGGCATACGAACAAAAATAGCGTGTTCCATAACTTTATATGCATAAAATTTCCATAAGAGGCCGTTTTCATATTAAATTGAGCACGAACTACATAATTTTCAATAGCAACTCCCTATTTTTACACAAAAGATTTCGAAATTATATAAAAATTTAACTTCAGATTCCAAGCTACTGTCATTCATGAATACAGAAAATTTGGAGCTCCTAATGCTAAATCAGTTTCCCAGACTTTAATGGATATCTTCCAAAATAATATTCTTACAACGCGGATATTTCGTAGCATGTATCCAAACAAAACATACAAAATGTTTCAGTTTTAAATGGTATCCTAACACGTTTGAGACCCTTTTTTTAGTGCGGTTTTGAAACATTTTAATGAAAACTTCAAATGTCCTACATTAAAATCTATTCAAGCAATTTGAAAAACGATGCTACCAAAATAAACTATTTGTACAAGCATTTTTCTAGGGAATGAATTAGAATCAAAAGGATATTTAAATAAATAAACATTTTACAAGCGATCAAAAATGAATACAAGATTTGTGATAGAATGATCATTCTAGTTTATTCCCTAGACAATATTATAAAGAACAAGTTCCCAAAGTTTTAAGAGAATCCATCAATAACATTCTGTGCTATAAGATTTGAAGTTAGGAAATACAGGTGACCCTCCTTACAACACAGTGAAATGGTATCGTGTTATAAGGATTTTTAGTTTCCAATAGTAATTTTTAAAATTATATACGAATAAAGTGTCAATAGGAACCGTGATATATTTTGACAGCAATCAATTTAGAAATAAATTTTAAGATCTTGCCTCTGGATAGTTTTTGCTCTACACTCAAATTTTCGTCATTATGGTGATTTTAGAGGGATCCAAAAGATTATGATAAACCAGAGGAATGCGTAAATGTTTGAAAAATGTTTGTAAACATCATTTATATAATCTCACTGACATTGCCTTCTACCTAAAATATGTGGTACAGCCAAACAATGATCAATCTAGTTGTAGAGATAGGCAAAACTATGTTCTTTTACTAACAGTTTTAAACGGCTATCGCAAACATTCGATAACAGTTATTATAAATTGTTATTATGAAAACCTTATTAAATAGTTACTAAAAAACAGTTAATGGATAAGTTTAACAGTTATCATTAGCTGTTAAAAAATAAAGTCGTGGGTGATATTAATCAGTAAATATTGATAGTCATTATTTACAAATGCCTCGTCTATGAAGATCCGGACAATTTTTGCTACTGACGTCATATATCGTCGAGACAACCAACGGGGGTGGGGAGTATTTGTAATCTACTTTTGTAAACGGTTCCTGAATAACTACAAATCATCACGATCGACGATTAGCGACTCAATGTGGAGGTGATCCGTGAAATGGACAGCGGCTTTAACATTGAATATCTCCGGATATAAACATAGTACATTCATGAAATTTCATTTTAGACTACTTTGATGATGCGGAATCTGATTAAGGCATCAAAACACGGTGTTGCCATTGGAAATTTTGTTGTTTATTCAAACTTATGGCATGAAGACGGTCTAGGGTCGCCAACCGTCCCGGATTGGACGGGAGTAAGTTGCTGTCCAGAATCCCAGTTGAATGTCAAATTGCACCGGAATTTTCGAGAAAGCTATCGAAACTAATATCACCTACATTCCAAAATAGTTATTTTCACTGTACATGCCTTCGTGTCCATCCATTGAACATCCGTTTATTTTTAAAATTGGATCTGGAGACGAACACAAATTTTCGTATTCGACTTTCCTAAAATAGAATTAGGAACACTCGGTTCTGCATAACTAAACACAAACAATATCTCTATTTTGTATACGAACATTAGCATTCTTGTTTTTTTAATAGTTCCAATGCAACAAGAGGTTAGGTTTAGATTTATTATTATTACTACTAGGGGGCTCCGCCCCCTGCTCGCTATCACTCGTCAACCACCGATGAATGCTACGCAATCATATTTAGTTCGCTTTGCGAACTATACTTTTAAACAATGACAGGGATGGAATTGCTTCACAATCCATCCCCATATGGATCGCTTCCCATCCCATTGCGATATGCGCCCGAGTAATAGGAAAATGCCTACTTTGTTTGCGAGTTTAGTGGATCCATATATAAGCCGACCCCAGTACTTTAACTTTAGAAAACGTTCCAAAAATTCTCGGCTCATACACGGAAATATAGTGTAAATAAAAACCAAATGTTTTAAAAAATGTCAAGAACAAAACATCTCATTTCCACGTAAAAAAGGAAATATTTTAACACAACATCTTGTTAAAATTCAGAGGAAATCTCATCATAATTTTAAATGTTTTAGGTGATCCGTGTTGTTTGTTGTAATAGTATTTCTAAAAAATTTTCATATTCGACTGTTGCTATGGAAACGGCGACCGAATCGGCCTGTTCTTCTGAAAACATTGCAAACTCTCTAGCGCGTGCTCTCAAATTTTATGAATGAATTAATTAAAAAATACTAGGGGGCTTGCCCCCTGCTCGCTAACGCTCGCCAACCCCCGGAGGATAGCTTCGCCATCCTCATTGGTTCGCTGCGCGAACCTATGCTCGCTTCGCTCGCCTCAATGAAGACATGTGTCCTAGCAGAAGGGATTGTTTACAAAATATGTTACCCAAAAAATGTTTTTCAAATATAAATTTGCTGTATTACAGAAAAAATATATACAGTATCTCTAAAATCAGAATTCAAATGAAAACTTTGTGCAAATTTTGACTCGAAATGTGAGCGATGCTTTGGAAATTGAATACCCAGCATGTTGTTTGTGTGTACATTTTCCCAGCACTCAAACGACCCACACTTTTTCATTGAGTGTGTTGCCGAAAGTTGTAGTGCAAGCGTCTTGTTGAACTATGATTGTTGGCCCTGAAAAGAACCGTTTTTTAAATGGCCCTGAAAAGATCCTCCGCTTTCCTTGATTTCTATTATAAACTAACTGCAACAGCTCATTAAAATTTCCTTTCTTTTTTCAATAAAATTTTATCCGATAACGCTATAAATTCAATTCAAGCGCGCGAGGCTACGTGAAAAACAAATAAACTTACAATGTTGCCAAAACGCGATAGCTAATAACGTCTTTTTTGCGTGCCACGTAAGAGAATTATATATATAGATAACTGTGTTTATATTTTCTGCGCGTGCTCCTAATTCATTAGCCCGTTGAACCGCAGGACTCGCTATCACATGACTCGCTATTACCAATCACAAAGCGAATAAACCTGAAAAAGATCGCACATTTTTTTTTATAATAGAAAGATGTATATGACAGGACCATCAGACTCGTATAATAAGTAAAATTAAAGAAACATAAAAATAACTAAGATTATTTTTTGTACCTTTTACATCTTGTCATCGACCGTGGTTCAAAATTATGTGGTGTTGTCATCCGATCTTTCCCTTAGGAGATTTGTTCCGGACCGTCATCAATATCCCGTTGTATGACGTTAATTAAAAGTTATCATTACCATTCGTCCCAAACGACCCACGGTAGCCCAGTTGGTAGAGTCTGGAAAACACTGCAACAACACAATGGATTATGCTTTGATTTTGGATGTCGTATGGACAGTGAACACCACATGCCCAACAAGCTCGATTGAAATGTGCGCCATGGCAGGCCAGTTCATAGACTCTCTCCGACTAACGAATGGATGCGTGTTCGAGACTCGATCCAACCAAAGACCGAGATTGGCGTGGTGGCTGGTGTACATTAAACCTGTAGTAACCTCCATTGTCCTCAAGTTGACTCGGTGTGAGTATTTGTAGAGTGGGGTGCCATCTCAGGTGTTGACATAGTCATCGTTTAAAACAACCAAGTTGTCCCTTCGAGATGGATGCCGGACCGTTGTCAATAGCCCATTGTGTTGTTCTAGTACGACGCAAGTTTTAATACTTTCCTTAGTCCCATAAAATTTTCCAACACTAAAAATCGATCAAAGCTCGTTTTTATGCTCTCACTTTCTTCTGAAATGATTTCTTAACACACTGTTCTCAGAAAGAAACATGCAGCGATTGAAGCCTAAACTCGAAATCCTATTTTCACATCCCACCAAGTCCTATACGACATTTTTTATTTAACAAAACGCTTTCGTCATGTCCGCGCACATTACGGCCGGAGTTTTATGGTCTTATGGGAAATGTTTCCCCCTTTTTTTTTATGTCTTCCAGCTCCCAGTGTTCTGGTTTCATCACACGTTTTACGGCGCATTCCTTCGCCACTTCCATAACGACTCATTTTCGTTGCCAAAGCCGGGAGAGAAATATCTGAAATATTTTTATTGATCTAAAGAGCGACGGCGATTAAATATTTTTCTCTGATCCTGGATTTGCTCCGGTGTCGTAATGATAATAGAGCCACTACTGGAACACCTAATTCTCGACATCACAGTAAAGGGAGTTATGGGGACTTTTTTTTTTTGTAGCTGCGTGTGGTTTTATGTGGTATGGATGAGATTTATGTTTTATGTGTTTGAGTGGCGTTGGATTACCCTGAGGCAATGACATCTCATATTCTACTGCTAAAAATACCCCCCCCCCTGCTTTGATGGTCTTGTCTAATAAGCAGTTGCAGACGTGAGAGTCGTGGAAGTAAGCATTAACTAAAATAGGGGTGGCGTCAGATTAAATCTATATGGAGGCTAAGAAAGATTTCGGGGAAATATTTATAGGTTAAGTTGGATGCAAGTTATTTAAGAGGTAGTAAGCTCCCTAATGTCTAACTGCCCATCTAGAGAACTTAGACATCAAAATATCTAATGAATATACATACTCTACAATAATGGATCGGACGCCAGAGGTGCAAAATTGAATGCTTTATTCTTTTCTATAATGTCTCAAATGTTCGGAATTCGCTTGTATTTCACAAACAATCAGGCTCAAAATAAATAAATTAATCGAGTTTAATTTGCGTAAAAATATTATTAAGAAAATAATTGATTTTCTAGATGTACCGGTAAAACAATCCGATTTAAAGCAATGCTCTCAATTTACATCCCATCTTCTCCAAAAACTTCTGAATTAAGGTTGATTTAAGTATGAATATTCAGCTGTTTCAGCTTGAAACTTGACTAAAACTGAATGCAAAGGAAAATAATTAAATACTATATTCCCTAAGTTAATATATGTTTTATAAATCATTGAACATACTATGCAATTTCATGGAATAAACTTTATGCGATACATGCACAAACACACATTCATAAAAGTAGGCATAAATTGGGAAGACAAACTGAATGATATTCAGTCACTAAATGAGTGAGTACTCACAGTATGCAAAGTCGGGTATTATGGAATTCTAGGTATTCCATAATACCCGACAAGCCATTTCCTGTTCGCAATAACATACCCCATCCATTTAAGGACGAAACTGATGGCAAAGACTGGTTCTACGCATCTATGAAAAGGAAACCGAAACTTTGAGTCCGTAAACACATGGGTACATCTTTTGCCAGAGCCAGAGGATTTAATAAAGTAGACAAATTTTTTAACCTGATTGATGTTATTTAAAAAAAAAACTATACTCCTAACATGATATTTAATGTAGTCCAAACTGGTTTGTCCGTGGTTCAAAGTAAAGTTCCTCGTGTAGTAGACATAAAAGGAAAGAGACAAATTGGGTCCCTTTTTACAGCTGTTTTCAATGGTTTAAACCACCTATTCCATATTACCCGACAATTTAATATTAACCTCCATTTGAAATTGTTTTTTTAAATAAATTCTTTTTTATAACAACAAAATAAATAGTATTTTTTTACAAGTGACAATTCATACCAATCAGATATAGTATGTACTCATGATGATTTTGGGGATTTTTATTCCAAACCAGTAAAGTTATTTTTAGAAATGTAAGTGGTATTCCATAATACCCTCCTCTCATCTACATATGCAAATAGTTTTTATTAGTAAGTATAAGGAATATTTGAGTTCTTGTACAATTTGAATATTCTATATTTATTTAATTTTACTTTGTTGACTAAATTGAAAACGTTTCCGAGATTCGAAATCAGAAAAATAATGTTACTCAAAAGAAATGTTCTAAAATGATCAGAAATGTAAGTCTTCTGACAGTAAACAGGAAGCCAAAAGTGAACGTGTATGAAAAACAAAATTCCGAAAGTATTCCACAAAACATTCTTTTTGAGACCAAACTGTAAAGCAATACCTTCAAAACCCAACAATCAGGAGTTCAGAATACACGGACTAAAAGATTAACTTTCTAAAGAAATTAGATCCACGATACACCGAAACAACCACCCAGGCTCTATCGATCTAAAATCTAGTTTTGGAAGTTAACTAATTCAATATCCCGGCCTCTAGATCTCCTCTAATCAATTTCTAAATCCCATCGCTGTTTCTGCTCGATCGCATTTACGCTGAGAAACAACAAAAAAACTGTTAAGAATTATTCTTTTCGGGATGAAACTTTGCAAAACCAGTATCCGTCTAGCAGAAGAAAAATCCATCGAGAATATTTAATATATTATTTAAATAAGCGATAAAACTAAGAAAGTTGTTGGGGGTTAATTTATGTTTCCTTTAGGAGCCGGCGAATGGAGAAGCAAATCTGATGACTTCGAAGCAAAGGAATTTATCGGTGCGCAAATTAAGGTGTAGGTTAGTCATGGGTTAAATATATGGTTGTGATTAATAGATTGTGTGGGGTTTTCTGTAATTAACTTAGTCTTGTGTTCTAAGAATTTTTAAGCGATCGTAACCGAAATTTTTCGTCCTTAATTTTATGAATATGTTTCCCAGAGATTAATTCGAAAGTCAAATGTCTGGTATAAATTAAGAAACCAAGATGGATTCTATTTTGGAGTAATATAGTTTTTTATTTTGAGTTTTCTTTCTTGAGAAGTTGTTATTCGAAATGAAAAATTGGTAGGTTGAGTCCAGAACGCAAACCGTAGTTTTGACAAGAATAACTCGGGCCTGATGATTAGGGCAACTTTTTTCAATAAATGCAACTTTTTTTCACATGTTCTATGCTGCATGTAAAGTTCTAAAACCAAAATTCATCCTGTTTGGGGCGTATTGTAAGTAAGTTATAACCGCAACATAAATGCAACTTTCTGCATAAATGCAACCACCTGCAACTTTTTAAAATGTAGCTTAAAATTAATTAATATGAAATTACTAATTCATTTTTTACCCTCTAAACCAACCCTTTGATCGCGCGTGTTTGATCTTGCCAAAGTATTACGGATCAAACAAGTTCATGGAAAGAAGGTGTTCGTCCTAGCAGAAGAAAGTGAAATAAATGGCAAGAAGTAACTTTTAACACATTAGTTGTCACTCTTGATAATCCAGAGGATACTTACGTAATCGACTACAGAGTTTGAGAGGTGATTGTCGATCATCAATATGTTGTTCGCCTTGTAGATGACGTTTTAAAATCTCTGAATGTTGAGCGAAAGGATTTGGCGCTTCTCCTATCCGATAAAGCACATTATATGACTGCGGCTGGCGCAGTTTCTCAATGTTAAAGAAATTACTGGCCAAGGATCGACCATTCAACGTTCTTCTGTATTTAAGAATGTATTATAATAGTGTTGTAAACGACTAAAATTGTCAATATAGTTTGAATTTTTTCATTTTTAACGAATAATTTATTTTAGAATTTAGTGTATCAAAAATAAATGCAACTTTATTTCCATAAATGCAACTTTAGGGAATGATAAATGCACATTTTCCCATTTTTACTGCAACAAAAAAGTTGTCCTACTGATGATGGAATGTGGCAGAATAAAGCAGACGTATAATGAATAAAGCAGACGTAGAATGTTTAAACTGTTGTTAATTGTGAATATTCAACAATTTATAATCAGTTTGAACGATTAAAGTGCACTTTCTATTTAATATTGAATGCCAATTTATTGATTGAAGGACTGTGATTATAGCGTAGCTCAGTAGCTTACGAATGATACCACTTAAGCAGTCCTCACTACAAGCAATCCAAAGTCACACTGGCCCAAAGCTCGCCCAACACCGTAGAAATTCGAAATATTGCGAACGCCCTCCCCGTGCTCAGTGCCACACTTATTGGGATGGTCATTTCACGTACGGAAGCCGACCAACCGGTATAGTGGTTAAGGTGTTAGCCTCTATATCGGAAGGTTCCTGGTTCGAATCCGGGTCCGGGCATGGATGTTTGTAAGCGTATGGTGTAGAGGCGGCTGGTGCACCTTAAATCTGTCGTGGCCGAAAGTCCTCACGTTGGATTTGTGTGGAAATTTGGAAAGTGGGGTGCCAGCTCAGGTGTTGCTTCGTCATTTGACTGTGGTTCAAAATTACGAGGTGTTGTCCTCGGTTCTTTTCCTTAAGGAATTGATCCCGAACTGTCGTCAATAGCCCGTTGTGTTGCTCTAGTACGACGTTAACTAAAAAATTACCAATTATCAATTCACGTACGGATATCTTTTGTCTATATGACGCTATATTTATCTTTTGGATGTATTTTCTAGTTCTAAAATCCAAAGACAATACAGTTGTAACGCTTTTTGTATTGTTCGATTTTTCGTGCATGCCCCCAGTACTGTTTCGATTTTGCAGACGATTCACGTCAAAAAGAAAACGTGAACTAACGTGAAAATAGGTTTTGCGTCAAAATATACCGAATCGACTTTAACAAATGAGTGATTAAACATGACTGTTCAAGAAAACATTACGGAAACATGACTTAGGTTAAGGCGTGTTCTCACGAATCAAGTTTAATTGACCGATTACATTTGATCAACGAAAGTTGAATGAAAACCATAGTGAGAACCTTTGTTTCAATAGAGTTGATCAACTTTTTACAGGATCAAGAAAAGTTTGACCCATTCAAACTTTATCGTTCAAGGGATGAGTAAGGCAACTTTTTTGTTGCAGTAAAAATGGGAAAAGTTGCATTTATCATTCCCTAAAGTTGCATTTATTTTTAATAAACTAAAATCTAAAATAAATTACTAGTAAAAAATGAAAAAATTCAAAATTTATTTGTACATTATTAAATACAGAAGAACGTTGATGTCGTTGAATGGCCTATCCTTGGTCAGTAATTTCATTAACATTGAAAAACTGCGCTCAACAGAGACTTATGTTGCCTGACATTGTTGCATTGGACTTTTTCTGCAGTTGTGAAACAAGTGTACTACTCAAGTAACTTTGAGCAATCGCGGATAAAGCACCTTGAGTGTGATTGCAGCCGCAGTCATATAATAAACTGTATCGGATATCAGAGGCGCAAAATACTTTCGCTCAACATTCAAAGATTTTAAAACGTCATCCACAAGGTAACAACATATTGATGATCGAAACTCACCCTGCAAACTCTGCAATCGATAACGCAAGTTTGCTCTGGATTATCATGAGTGCCAACCAATGTGTTAAAGTACTTCTTGCTATTTATTTCCTTTCGTCTGTTAGGACGAATATGCCTTCTTTCCATGAACTTCTTGTTTGATCCGCAATGCTTCGGTGATTCCCAAAAAGACACACGTGATTGAAGGGTTGATTCAGAATGCAAAAAATGCAATAGTTATTTCGAATTAATTAATTTTAAGCTAAATTGTAAAAAGTTGCAACTATGTAAGAAGTTGCATTTATGTAGAAAGTTGCATTTATGTTGCGGTTATAACTCACAAACAATACACCCCATGTGGGAGGAATTTTGTTTTTAGTACTTTACTAGAAGCATAGAACGTTTGAAAAAAAGTTACATTTGTTGCAAAAAGTTGCCCTAGTGATGAGTCATCCGTCATCTGCTTTCGAGTTATTTCCACGCAAACGATCTGTCGTGGTTTACTTTATTCGAGAAACAAAACAAAAGTGCTTTTTTATTCTCTAGGCCAAGTTTGTATAATCGCGATCGTTCAAGACAGAGTGAAAATTTCAACGGATTTGAAATCTGCGGAAAAATTTACAACAATTCGATACCTTAAATGGGATTTTCTATAAATAAATAATTTTTCGATTGTAACTTTTATATTTTCTCTTATTAAACTGTTGATCAGTTTCTATTGAAATATGTGAACAAAACCTGATTCAAGTCATGTTCAACTTTTATCGATCCACTATAATCGGTCAATTAAACATGATACGTGAAAACACGCCTTTAGCACGTTTTGCCTTTCAACTTTAGTGTAAATAAAGAATTAACACACGTAAAAGAAGTGCACGAAATACTGCTTTACTATTTTTGACTAATTTAATTTTCTTGACGGTATGAGTTGTTGATATCAATACTCATATTCATACACAAAAAGGAAATCACACAAGGTATGAAGAGTATGAGTAACGACTCTATCATCAATAGATATAAATAATGAAAAAATTTAAAACAGATGTTATAGTATGCTAGTATATTAAAATTATCTTAGAACATTTCTTTTGTATCTATATTAATGAGATTAATTATACGTCTAATTTAATGACATTTTAAATATTTATCACTCATGATAACAATAATAAATCGAGATACTTGTGTAGACTCCTACATGCTGTAAATGGTGCTGTGAGTTAGTGGGAATTAGATCAAAATAAGCACAGAAGTTTCTTTACTTAACAATGGATATGACAGACTTTCCGTCTCATACGAAAATTTACTTTTATTAAGCATTTGAGTTAAAGGATTGCCTCATTTTAGCTATAGTTCACCAGAAGCTATGTCATCATCCATTAATATTTATTTACATAGAACATGTGAAGGCTAACAGTAATAGTTGCTTAATCTGCACTGAGGGGTAAACCATTATATCTCCTAAGCCCCTTATAGTGACGGACAACCATTCCACAGATATTTCTGAGATATGATTACTAAAACAGAGTATGAGATGTGATACAAAATATTTTCCACTTTTTAGATCGTCTGATTACAAGTGAAACACTATTTCAAAAAACAGTCCTCAGAAAGAGAAAGTGGAAAATTAAAATTTTCAATCAAAGAGAGAAGTGTAATTTTCCAATTTAACAATTATTTATTACGCTTTGTATTTACTCAATTAATCAGTATTTCATAGAAAAGAGGAGTGGTTTCATTATGATTGTGCCATTTCTTTTATACTTCATAATTAAAATTATAACAAATAATGTATATTTATTAATTTCATTATATGCTTCTCAATTTTCTATCTGTGTTTCTCAAGAACAAATCTAACCTTTATGCATCGAAACAATAACTCAGTGGACTTCACCAGTCTAAAAATCCCCACATTCTATCTCAGAAAAGTAAAAAGTATATTTTGTAAACTTTTACCCAGCGTGTTTCACTTGAAAGACGATGAAATTAAAATTACATAGATAAAAAAAGAGTAAGTAAATTATTAGATCTTAGAAAAATGGGTATCAAAAACCAAACCCCATCCTAAACCCCACCCATCCCCTGAATATTTAAAACAAATTAATGGATTGATGGTAACATGATCATCCAAGATACATATAATGAATTACTTAACACGAACAAACTCAAACCCGTATCACTTTAACTTGAAAAATGACTATCATTTCGTTCTAAAACCTCAAGTAATAACCTCCCTCCCTCTTGGCGGATCCATAAAAAACTCACCCCGTCCCAACTAATCCACCTCAATTAATAAAATATCGTGTGCCCTCCTCGCGAATCGAACGGAGTCGGGGAATTTATGGGGTACTCCGACAGTTCACCCAACAAATACCGCATCGCGTCAACCAACATTCCGCAAAGAAAGCACGCACCGGCTAATGGCCTGCGTTCATCATGCAACCCTCCTCCGTTTTGTTGCGGTTAAAAGTCGGAGGGTTAAAGTCAAACCTTCCCTTCAAACCTCCTCTGCCAGAACCGACATAACCGTTACATTAGCGGCGGAATTGCCCCGTCGCATATTCCCGGTCCATATTTTATGAAGGCGTAATGCGTCTTCAACCATCTTCCTAACGACGAACGATCGGTTGGGGACGGCCATTAGCGTAAATGTCGAGCGCCTTATCGGTCACTGTGTTGTAACGGGTCCTTCTTTTGTCGGACCCGTTACAGCGTTCAAAGGACGGAATCCCGATCAAATAGAGCTGTACTCGGATGGATTAATCTCCGATCTAATTTGTTGGTCTTTGCCTCAATGGAGATTAAAGTTTGTTGAAGGAGGGATCAATTTAGTGTCTCATAGGAACGTGCTGGCATGTCATAGAGACCGTTAAGTAGATGAGGGATGTGAGAATTCGGATAAATAGTTCCTCTGGAAGAGGGTGAAATGAATGTTTGATGCAAAGGGTTGCAGGTTCTTTGTATTTTAAATCAAACCCTTTTGTCGTGTAGTGAAATGAATGCTTTCAGTGCTTTTAAATTGAATAGTGTTGGTTTAAAGTATCCAAATAGCAAACGGGGGATATTTATTTATGCTATGAACTAAACAATTAAACCGTTATTTACTTATTTCACCAGGAAATAATGCCAAGTAGTTTAAAATCTAATCATAATCTAAATTGAATTAATGAAGTCTAAAATAAAAATATATTGTCTTTCAATGGATACCTGGACATTGCGGTATTTTTGGCGATAAAATGACAGATCTTGCCAAAAAACACTCGGTTATATTTCCTTTATTTTTTACTTGTCTGTTTTGCATCGTAGTAGATTTTGTTTTCGTTGAAAATCATCCGTCTATTTCTTGCCCTGGTAATTGGAAATAATTCAAAACGTTTCAAATTAGATAGGGTAACTATCATGGAGGATTTTCTTCGGTAAAACTATCCTTGAGACATCTAGTAACTTCTAACTAACAGTAAAATGTCTGCAGAACATTTACCTATTAGAAGTTTGCTAGGCACCTCTTCAAGAGGTGCCTATCAAGTCACGGTTTGATATAGCATCAACTTTTCGCCTTATAATTGGGCGTGATTGTCTTACCACTCAACTGCACAGAATTGGTATCATCGTCGAGCCTTTCAGTCTGTGAAAATGTTCTATCATGGTTATTTAGAACAGTACGCGACTGCTTGTAAATTCCATGATAGATCTTTTTTTGGTTGCTTTGTTGTTGGCTACATAAATATTGGAGGGAGCACTTGTGTGATGATAGGATTCTGATGCGTTTCAACTTTACTTCACAACTTTCGTAATCTTCTAAAATATGATTGGCAATACTCACATTCACGAGCTCATTTCCGTTAGTTCCAAAGTGGAACAATGAAAATTCAAAACGGTAATCAAGCAGAATATTTTCGAAATAAAAGTTGCACCCCCGATGCTTAAAATAAACTTTTATGCAGCATGCAACAATGGAACAAATTCATTTCATTTGTATTTCAAATTTTTTTGGCTTAAATATTTGTTTTCCATAAGCCAAAAATAAGCAAAATATAAATAAATTCTTTTACAATTAAAGTCGTGGTATAGAAAAATTTTTTACTGAAATCTACATCCACATTCCTTTTAAGATGCACAAGAAGTTACAAGTATACATTTCATTTCAATATTTTTTTCCTATTGCAGACGTGGACAAACGTTCTTAGGCAAAGATAAAAAAATACAAATAGCAAGTAAGTAAATAAATAAAAGCCAAATACAATATAAATCATACAACAATAAATAATATGTTTACAATCAGATTTGTATAAATATTTCTGGATAGTAACAAGAAACAATGGAATTACTAACCTAGATAATGGTTTCTACAAACACATTATTGCTAAACAGAAAATATCTTGAAAAAATACCTTAAATTTTAGCTCAAAACAGACAAAAAGAACTCAAAATTACTACAAAAACAACCAGAAAACAGTAGAAAGAAAAAAGAATCGTCTGCAGCAATGCACTTCTACTTCCATCAACTCCAGACAAAGTAGTTAGGACTCTCATCCTGACGTTTACGAACGGTCACGTGTTAGTGGACAGGAAACGTACTTTTCCTAACTCGCGATAAAGCGCCGTTATTTTCCCGGGTACTTGTTCCTCCCCCTACTTCAGTCCGGCCATTCTGCGCTCCGGTAAAAGTGGGATAAAAGCGGGAAAACTGTTCTCCCGAGAGTCCGGGTATAAATTATTCCAGCAACGAGATGGAGGGGGGGGGAATCTCTTGCCCAGAGCTACTCAGGGACTTGGATGAATTTTGCTTATTACTCGGATCGTTTATACTGCTACGCTGTTTACTTGCTGGTCTCGAAAGTTGCAATGTGGAACGGCAAAATCGGAATGTTCTGGCGAGGAAACGAACCGTACTTCTGACTAGAATACTGTGGTCAAATGTTGTATTGTGTAATGAATGAAGCAGACAAAGGCAGTTTGTTAACTATTGTTTGGTGTTATTCGACAGTAAATTTACAGTTTGAACGATTTAAGTGCATTTTGTTATTAATATTAGAAGATAATTTATTGATTAATCCTCGAGGTTTTTCCGACGGAATATCTCGTCCAAGATCTGGCCAATGTTTTCATGATGACGAGATCAAGATCAGGTCAATTTTTTCTTATGACGAGATATATCGTCCACCAGGATCTCCAATGGCGAAAGACACCTCGTCTTTCAACCGTCAGGAGTGTTAAAGGCCTGTGTGATTGGTGCGTAGGATGGTAATTTTCGAATGATACCACTTTAAGACGTAGCCAATTGACGTCACTGCAGTAATAGCATCGACCTTCTGATTTCGGCCCGGTGAACACATCCGGTTTTTCAACGTGCGGCGCCGCTGCGGCATAGAAGCCCAAGTATGCACACATAACCGTGAAGTGACGCAAGTTCTCATTTCGCGCCATTTGCGATAAATATTCTATCGAAGAAAACGTGTTTATTTCGCTTACTTGGTGTAAAAAAAAGTATATTTTGAAGCAAAACAGACGTTATTGGATACAACCATTTATTAATTATTATTTATATTCCTTTTATTTATGAAAACAAAGTACTTGGGATCGGAGACGCGCGTGCGGCAAGTTGCGACGCCGTGGGGAAGTGGGGTAAAAATTGCACGCAAGTAGGACGTGCGTCGCAGCAGCGGCGCAGGATGCATGTGTGCACTACTCCATTGGATCTAATGTATATCAGACCGCACTTGCGTTGCTGCAGCGGCGCCGCACGTTGAAAAACCGGATGTGTGCACCGAGCCTTAGACAGAGCATATGGCGGAGTCGCTGTCTTAAGATCTCTGAAGGGTAAAGACTTATAATCTTAGACTACGATGCGCTGACTAGTTGTTTTGATCGCGGTGGATAATCACTTTAACCAATCAATAATTTAAGATTCATGATTTTCCCAAAACCACGTGACAAATCTTCAAAACGAGTGACCGGAAGAAATAACGTAAATCTCTCCGCACATGCTTCGTCTATTTCATTAGATGGTCGATGAGTATTACGTATAGGAAATAATCTGCACCCAAAACAATCTAACTCCATTTACACTTAGATTTACAAAAAAAAGCCTCATACACATACGTAGTCCCAATGGTGTATGCTCAGATGTTTCTTATCTCGAATCAAAAATCAGAAACTTGGAATTTTTTCAGAATTTGAATTGTAGATGGGAACTCTATGTCATCGATTGCTTTTTGAATAGTATTTATTCATTCACAGCGTACTCGGGATAGTCTCTTGTCAGAAAATTCATATTCGAATAGTCCAGAATAATTCCCCCACGGTAAGAGAGAATTTCCGAAATACTCCTACATTTCGCCAAGACTCGGAACATATCGTTCCACGAAATACGTTCGGGATGCTTTCCATCATACAGAAACCCCTCCGAACAGTAGGGGAAGGTGGGGCACAGTGTCACACTTTTTTTCAGCTGTGGCTTCAATATATGCATCTATATGAAGCAAACAAAGCCTTTAGAATGATTTTTGATACCTTACATACATCTTCCATGTCATTAAAATTAAAAATAGTAACATTTATTTCCAGTATTTAATGTTTTTGGTTAGAGAATAACTATTTCGTTTTGGAAAACGGGGATTTCTGCGAATGCTTGTTGCTAAGGCGTAAAGTTAATATAAATCATAATTTTAGACTATTTAGAGTGAGGTTTCCAACCTTTTTATTTTTTTATTTCTGCATTCTGTGGCGTGAATTTAATTCCTGAGTTAAATTTGTTTGGGATGGCGTATCTCGCGAAGGAAGGAGGATTTGAAGGTGTTGGCAGATGAATTGGGGTTAGATGTGTTGCCGCAACACAAAATCATCGATTTAAAGAACTCAATATTGAACAGCGAAGAATATGAACAGGAGTTTACCGAAAATCTTTTAAACAGTATCATAACAGATCGGAAAAATGCCGAGGAAAGGCGTTTCTTGGCTGAAAGTGAGCAAAAGCGCCTCGCTGCTGAAACTGAGCAAAAGCGCCTCGCTGCTGAAACTGAGCAAAAGCGCCTCGCTGCTGAAACTGAGCAAAAGCGCATCGCTGCTGAGTCTGAAGAAAGACGTTTTGTGATGGAACTCGAGAAACGTTCTGCTTTCGAGTTAGAAAAGCTACGGCTCGAAATGGAAGGCCGTCACAATACAGAAACATCAAATGAAGGGAATTCGAGCAACTCTAAGCACATCTACGATTTACAAAGAGTGATGCAGAAGTTCGATCCTAAAGAAGGAGACATCAGTCTATATCTGGTTCTTTTCGAGAGGCAGGCAGAACATGCTCACATAAAAAGGGAGGACTGGGTGTCACAGCTTTTGGGTCTATTACCCTATGACATTACTCAGTTAATTGCTAGAGAAGAAGCGGCTGTCGCATATGACTACAGCCACGTGAAAGGGTTATTGCTAAAAAGGTTTAAACTAAGCCCAGAAACCTTCCGATTGAAATTTGTCCAGCTCAAGCGGACTGAAGATAAATCGTGGAAGGATTTTGCCTTTGAATTGACAAATTATTTTGAAGAATGGATTCAAGGTCTTGAGGTTGCGGATTTCGAAACGTTAAAGCATCTGGTAATTACGGATCAATTCAAACGTAAGGTACCTCCGGAAATGCGAGAGCATTTTGTCGATGTGAGTGGAGCACAATAAAATCTCCTACTACTCTAGCGGAACTCCTTGACAAATACGAAAGTGTTCGAGGGTTCAAGAAGAAATTCCAATCACCTGAACACATAGTAAATAAGGAAAGAAATTCACATTTTCAAGAAAGAAGACGCTTTCAAGAAAGGAACTCCGATTTTCCTGCTAGATATGGACAGTTTCACGAGAGGAGTACTCATCAACGTAATACGAGTCCGAAAAATGAAACGGGAAGGAAGAAGAAGATTCAGTGTTATTCTTGCGGATCATTTCAGCATCTTAGAAACCCATGTCCTAAGCTAGGAAGAAGACAAACTTCAGCAGTTGTGAGCAATATTGGAGCCCAACGCGGGGCTACAACATCATGTGCAAGGGAAGACATGGTGGAGCCTCCATCGATGTTGACGGCAAAAGTGACCGTTCCAGTCACAAAGCCTGTAGAATACCAAAGAGGTATTGATGAATTCAAGATAGTGAGTTTAAAAAGCGGTAATAATATCTTCGACGGTATTATCGACTCTGGAGCGCAGATTTCAGTCATCCGGGCTGATCTGATTGAGGATTCTCAAAATGAAGGGGAAGGAAAAATTAAAATTGTATCCGCATTTGGTGAGACAGAAATGGCACCTCTCAAGATAATCCATGTGAAAATCAATGACGGACGACACGGAGAAATCCCAGTGACATGTGCAGTGTCTGAAAAATTAGTAAGCGACATGCTCGTAAGCGTTTCAACGTATGACGCTTTAAACTCGAATGTGGAACTTTATGGCAATATTATTAGCCAAGAAGGGGTTTCTCGAGTTGGAGAAATTTATTCAGTTTCGTCCTTAAACGAACTTACCTTGGCCCGTAGTGACACCGCAAATCACCCTGGGGTTAATGAGAAACGGAACGAGTTCGTGCAATTTCAATTGGAAGATGAAAGTTTAAAGGATATTTGGGAATTAGCAAGAAATAGAAGAAATGCATTCGAAGTGCAAGATGGGTTATTGGTACACTCAGAAATCGTAGGAGGAGAGAAAATTCAGCAGGTAGTTTTGCCTAAATTTAAAAGGCCGTATGTCCTAAAAATGGCACACGAAATTCCATTGGCCGGTCATTTAGGAGAACAGAAAACCAAACAACGGATAAAGTATTCCTTTTACTGGCCGAATATCAAGATTGATGTCAAACATTTTTGTGAAAGCTGCAAGGTCTGCCAGCTACGTAGAGGTACCACTTACAATGACAGAATTCCTATCCAACCTATTGTGAGACCTGAAAATCCTTTTGAAGTGTGGAGTGTAGATTGTATTGGTCCCCTAGAGCCACCATCCTCAAGAGGGCACAAGTTTATCGTTTGTGCTGTGGATTTGTGCACGAGATGGGCGGAAGCTATACCAGTCAAGAACATTACTGCGAAAACAACTTGCGACGTCCTGATGAAGATTTTCTCCCAGACGGGGTTTCCTAAAACTATCTGTACCGATCAAGGGACAAATTTCACAGCACAGCTCACCAAGGGCTTCATGCAAGTTATCGGGGTGTCACCAAGATTTTCAACTCCGGGGCATCCAGAAAGCATGGGAGCCGTGGAGAGATGGAACAAAACCCTGAAGGATATGCTCAGTAAGAACATACAAGAAAATGGTCGACAATGGGATATTCATCTCCCTTTATTACTATTCGCATACAGAGAAGTACCTCACAGTACCACGGGAGTATCGCCATTTCAGTTGGTGTATGGAAGGTTACCTCCAGGTCCATTAAAATTAATTAAGGAGAGTTGGTTAGGAGAAACCGAAATTCCAACAGGAGCATCTCCTTCTGTTGAAAAATACTTAGAAGACCTTCGTCAAAGGATGAAAACGGCACACGAGATTGCCGCAGGGAATGCCGAAAAGGCACAAGGCTATTACACATCTAAATATAATCTGAGAGCGAGAGAAAAGACTTTCAAGGTTGGTGATAAGGTACTGATCCTTATTCCATCTTCTAGTCACAAACTTCTGAAGAACTGGTCAGGACCTGCAACTATTATCCAGTTAACTCGACCTCATTCTGCGTTGGTCGAGATGGAGGATAAAAGCCGAAAAGAGCTGCATTTCAACAAACTACGACCTTATATAGCCCGAGTTGAACAGGTGGGGTTGATTTTCGAACAAGATCAGGACTTTGGGGAAATCTTTTATGCCCCTACTCGAAATAAGAGTCAATCTGCAGACGATATTAAGGGTCATGTGTTCCAGACTACAGAGGCGTTGTGCGAAGAACAGCGACACCAATTAGTTCAGACCTTGGAAGGGTTTCGAGAAATTTTCAGTGCACGACCTGGCCGAGCCAGAGTTGATGGACATTCAATCAAACTAACTAAAGATTGTGTGCCAAAGAAAATGCATCCCTATCGGGTTCCCATCGCCTTACAAACCGAGGTGGATCGCCAAATCCAAGAGTTACTTGAACAAGGACTGATTGAAGAGAGTGACAGTGAGTGGGCACACCCAGTCGTCTGTGTGACCAAAAAGGACGGAAGTATAAGACTTTGCGTCGACTTTCGAGTTTTGAACAGTTTTACTGTCCCGAATGCTTATCCAATGGAACAGGCCACCGAGTTACTATTTGAAATTGGTAGTGCTCCTTTCATCAGCGTTCTAGATTTGACAAAGGGTTATTGGCAAATCCCTTTAGAAGAAGAAGCTAAACCATATTCGGCATTTGTGACACACTCTGGTCATTTTCAATGGAACGTTTTACCATTTGGACTTAAAAATGCTGGAAGTACGTTCCAAAAGTCCGTAGACAAAGTACTTAAGACACACAGAAAGTACTGCCGTGCGTATATCGACGATCTGGCCATTTTTTCCAGCTCGTGGGAGAATCACTTGCGTCACATCAGAGACGTGCTGAGAACTCTACAGACCGTTGGATTAACAGTCAATCTTAAAAAGTGCGAGTTCGGTAAAAAACAAGTGAGGTTCCTGGGACACATTGTAGGTTCCGGAAGACTTGTGAAGGATATCAGTGAAAATACTTTTTAACGACGTTTTAACTCTTTATAGCTTCTACAATTTACTTCGGATGTAACTATATACATTTAAGTCTTTAATAATATAATGCAATAATACGCAAAAGATTAAGACATTATACAAACTGAAACGAAATTCCGATAAAAAAATGCAGAATTCTAAAAAACGAAATATGTTCAAAGTGTCGAATTTCGTCTTCCAGAGCTGAAATAGAGTAATTCGAAAAGAACAGAAAAATACTGATTAAGACGATAATGATTTGTGAAATTTTATACTTTAGAGATTGGTCTGAAGATAGGAAAGTAATAACTTATGTTCGTAATGTTCTATATACGTGTATCGAATTTGGAGTGTATTGGTCACGGTGTAGATTTGTATAGAAAATATACATACATACAAACACACAAATATATATATATATATATATATATATATATATATATATATATATATATATATATATATATATATATATATATATATACGACGTGCATTTTCCCAGTTTGTGATAACACCTGATTCAGTAATTTTTATTTTTAATTCAGTATAAACAAGAAATGCTTTCCAATGTTTTGATACTTTCATAATGTATTGATCAAAGCATATTGACTTTATTAATACTCTAAGGCCCGGTGCACACATCCGATTTTTCAACGTGCACCTCCACTGCGGCACCGAAGCCCAACTATGCACACATAACCGTGAAATGACGCAAGTACTCATTTCGCACCATTTGCGATGGATATTCTACCGAAGAAAACGTGTTTATTTCGCCTACTTGGTGTAAAAAAAAGTATATTTGGAAACAAAATTAGACGTTACTGGATAAAACCAGTTATTAATACTATTTATATTTCATTTATTTATGAAAACAAGGTACTTCAGACCGGAGAAGCGTGTGCGGCGAGCTGCGGCGCCGTGGGGAACTGCGGTACAATTTGCACACAAGTTGGACGTTCGGCGCCGGAGGCATTTTGTACCGCCTTTCCCCACGGCGCCGCACTTGAGTCTCCGTTCTGAAGTACCTTGTTTTTATAAACAAATGGAATTTAAATAATCATTAATAAATGGTTGTATCCAGTAACGTCTATTGTGTATATATATTTATTCACGTCTATTGTGTACATATATTTCATCAATACAGCGATATGAGGCCCAACATTGGGAACTTCAATATACATCATAGTCTTCGAACCAATTGGGTTTTACTTCTTCAGAAATATGAACAGAAAAAAATGAATGGAAACACGAAATTGACTATCCAATTTCCATACAATAATATAATTATTAGGGACTTGATACTCATCTTTATAAAATACAATTTGTATTCAACACTTTTTTTCAATGAAGGGTGAAAACTACAAGACCCTCTGAAGTCACGATGTAAAACAAAGAAAAATCAATGGCAACAGAAGAAAGGTCTATAGACCCATTCAGTCCCACACTACGTAACTTTCACACATTGAAGTGGAAGAGAGCTCAGACCATCAAAGTAGACCACACCTCCCGAAGATCGCATACCTTATAAAAAAGTTTCGTTTCATACAGAAACGGAATGCAGATACTTAACAAGGCAGTCATTACCAATCGATAGAGTTTACAACAAGTACAGTTCTCAGCAAAACCCAGCTACTGCTCTCTTGCTTCATCAATCACGAAGGTCCGATTTCTTGTTACAGCATGTTTCCATGTAATTCCTCTCCAAAATTTCAAAGTAAATTTGAATCCAACATTTGCAGTTTTTCGACATGATTTGATTTGGCTTGTCACTCAGCAGTTAATTTTTGCTGCCAGTATGTCAGAGTTACCGAGCGCAGAGTCTAATTTGAAAGACAATGTCTGTAGTAGTGGCCAAGAACAGAGGGACACTGCATACCTAAATTAGACACGCACCTTTATTTTTACAAAATAATACAAAGTTTTGATATTACACGCCCCACCGTCCTGTGCAAAAACACGTCACCCTTTTCTCAAGTCTACAACGAATCTGACCTTCTTCGTGTTCTTATCCAGAACAGCATCGAGATTTCATGTTCTTGATCGCATCAGAATACAGGCACTGTCATACATCGATGTTCGTCTACTAGAACAGTAACAATCAGAAAACAAGAGCAACTGTTCTTGATCGTATCAGAACACAGGCACTGTCACACATCGATGTTCGTCCATTAGAACAGTAGCAACAAGAACGCAAGAACAACTGTTCTTGATCGTATCAGAACACAGGCACTGTCACACATCGATGTTCCTCTACTAGAACAGTAGCAACCAGAACACAAGAACAACTGTTTTGATCGTATCAGAACACAGGCACTGTCACACATCGATGTTCGTTTACTAGAACAGTAGCAACTAGAACACAAGAACAACTGTTCTTTATAGTATCAGGACACAGGCACTGTCACACATCGATGTTCGTCTACTAGAACAGTAACAATCAGAAAACAAGAGCAACTGTTCTTGATCGTATCAGAACACAGGCACTGTCACACATCGATGTTCGTCCATTAGAACAGTAGCAACAAGAACGCAAGAACAACTGTTCTTGATCGTATCAGAACACAGGCACTGTCACACATCGATGTTCCTCTACTAGAACAGTAGCAACCAGAACACAAGAACAACTGTTTTGATCGTATCAGAACACAGGCACTGTCACACATCGATGTTCGTTTACTAGAACAGTAGCAACTAGAACACAAGAACAACTGTTCTTTATAGTATCAGGACACAGGCACTGTCACACATCGATGTTCGTCTACTAGAACAGTAGCAACCAGAACACAAGAACAACTGTTCTTATAAATAACCTATCTGTGTTCGTAATCGCCTGTCGGGAGATCGTTACAAAAACATTTTTGTTAAATACTCACAGAAGCGAAAAAATCGTGATATAATTGTAAGGAAAAGAGAAAAATAAAAGAGGTACGATTATCATTTAAATTGGAATTGTTAATAAATCTATCATTTCCAGATGCTGAATCACTGAAAAACGTTAAGTGACTGCCGAAATCTTTCGAATGATAGAAGCAACAACAAAACTGAACTTCGCCGCAAGTATCTGAAAAGGCGTGTCATCGCCAGATGTTAACAGATCAATTCGTTTTCGCTTTGCTAGAGGCAAACTGCTAGATAAATACCGATTGCGAGACTACCCTTGTGTGCACTAGCTCACACAAAGTTCTTGTTTGTTTTAGATATTTTCCACTCCCCGTTGCTGCAATATTTAAATGAAGTACAGAAAATTATTGGTTCTTTTGTGGTGAAGAGATTTAACTGGATAGTTCCACGTCGATACTTAAAATTATTAAAAGAGCTGTAATCAGTATGCGAAGGGCTCGAATCAAAGTAGATGTTTCGATTAGACCAATTAAATCCATGAATACGTATTTTAATCTTGATTACTAATGTTGAATAAACTAAACAGGTAGGTGGGCAACAATGTATAAAGCTTACATTAACATATATCTTACATATGATTCATGATTAGAGTTGAAATAGCAGTCTTAAAAGGGTTTAAAACGAAGAAACTTAAATAATCTATGGATCATTGCTATTGGATGCCATCCTTTGCCAAACTATCTAGCGTTTGAATGAAAATTAAATGGCAGAAGAAGGAAATACCATGTACATTGCAATCAATTACTTCTCTTATACTGAAATGTTTGCAAAAAAGAAACTTCAGAACAAAATTTCTTTCTGATCATCGTGGCTTAGTGGGTATGCTGTAGTTGTAGGCAGCGCAGGTTCGATTCCAGTCTGGTGCCTTCTTGGGTGTATTTATCTCTTCTGTGTCAATAAACCTTTCATTGTGTATATCTATTATTTGATATTGTATGTCTTGTACCTGGCGAAGCATGATCAAATATGACACTTTGCACCATCAAACAACAACAGCAATATTTCTTTTGAACTTCCTCTAACCCATACCAAAGAAACCATTCTGGAGTTGTCCATAAATTCGAAGGTGAGATGCAATACCCTTCAATAATAGACCGGACGCCAGCGGATTTGCATAAAAACCGACTACTTGTCGTCGCATGGCCAGCGACCTTTGCATACTGTTCCTGGTCAATTGAACGCCGACGCCTACATGAACATTTTGGACAATCAGGTTATTCCTACTCTCTGGCCATTTTATGGAATGGACGAATGTTACTTCCAGAACGCCAACGCTTCGCGTCATGTTGCAGTCTCAGTCAAACAGTGGTATCGAGAAATGGATGAAACACGTCTTCTCTGATCTGCTCAGAGTCCCGACCTAAACCCCATAGAACATTTGTGGAACGAGTTAGAACGAAGCAGACGGACCAAGGAACCACGTCCGAAATCTACAGCTGAGCTGGAGACATTCTTGCAGCATGAATGAACACAAATGCCCATTAATATGTATCAAAACCTTGTTGAAAGTATGCCCAGCAGGGTTGCTAGTGTAATTACACCACGTGGGGGACCACCCCCCTATTAAAGCATGTATTATTTCCCTTATACCCCATCACATCTTGCTGTCCGGTCCATTATTGTGGGACAGTGTGTGTGTGTGTAGCTCAACAGACTGCCATCTCTAGACTAGACAGTAGACATTTGGGATCAATTTCATTTGATTGTGGTTGTATGCTTTTTCCCGACCTGTCGATAATGCAGTATGGAACAAGTCTCTCTACTAGTCACCTCCTTGATGGTCTGGGGATGCCAGGGAAAACCTCTATTTCAATCTTAAAAGCTTGAAAATTTTGAAGGTGCATGAATTCACACACACGGACTTGATCCAAGTTCAGCTTGTCTAGTCCAAATAGGATAAGAAACAACAGCGTATCGTCAGCTTATATTAAAAACTCATTAACTGACGTTTTCATAGACACTGAATGTTCTTTTTCATGATGAAAAACACATATTTATAGTACAATCTGTTTAAAAAATATGTAACACGATCAAAATGCGTTTTTTTAATTTTTTTAACTTAAAAAAAAAACTAATAGTCTTTAAACAGCTGGAAAGTAGAAATTTATATTTTCCAATTAATGAGTTTCTGCTCTAAGCTAACGAAATATTTTTGTATCGAGAGATACATACAAGATATTCAATTTCAATCTCACATTTTAAAAGCTTCAAGAGTCCAATGGTTAGTTCATAAAAATATTTAGTTATATACTTGCCATTAAAAGTTGTCAGCAATACTTGTAGTTGATAAATATTTCAAATGAATGAATTCAAGGCAAAATTATAGTCCAATAAAGGTGTAATTATTCTTTCAAGTGTACTTTTCGAGTGAAATTTGTATGTTGTAACCATGTTAACCACATTTTATTGTCATTCCTTTCATGGATTGTAATGTCATAAACTAATCATTACAATTGCTTTCGTTATCATTTGCAAACATCTGATTAAGCATTCAAATTCCTAAGTACACAGGTGTCGTTGTTTGATGAAGAATACGAGTAAAAGGGAACTTCAACTTTTGTATGTTTCTTCACAAATGTATGTTTCTGCGAGAAAACAACGATACACACAAGTAAAAAAATGGTCATTCCCTTGTAAAGTATTGTATGAAACTACTTTAATGTCAAGAATCAGAATGTCTACTCTTATTGCTGTTTTTTTATTTTCTACCGTTCGCTCTCTCACTGGGTGATACTCTGGTGAATCAGAATAGCGTGCGAACCATAACTTCGCATAGAATTCACAGGCGCGCATGTTTCTGCGCATATCTATTTGCTATAAAATGTCATCTTGTTCCTATTCAAAAAAGATCAGTTGAAAGTGCTTCGCCGTACAGATTCTAAAAAGAATCCTAATCTACAATATATCAGACTTTCGAAGAAATCACCGTTTAAATTAATTGGAAAAGAAGCGTCCCAAGTTTTTATTCATTGATGAAAGATTGGGATAATGGAAAAAAAACCTTAACATCATAATTTTTTCTCCAAGTCTCGAATAAAACAATGCCTTGAATGCCAAACAATCCCATTTGAAGAACGAAAACCAGTCCCCACAAAGCATTTAATCCATTAAACGGAAAAAAAATAACGCAGACTTTTTGCTTAATGTCTTGAAAGCGGTATTTAAATGTGGCTCCATGACAGAATGAGTAGAATAAATAGCATTTGAACTTATGCATATGTGGCTATGCAAATTGTAATAAAAAGTTACTTGAAAAGTCACAGTTGTTTTGATGAATAAGTTTGTTTAAAAGCTTGCGTAAAAAAAGAATACACGTTACTCCGAATGCTTCCATCTGGCTTAAAATTTTATTCATTGATTGCAACATTAAATGCTAATATTATAGAAAACAATTTAATATTCACGTTATAATTGTAGCACAGAATAAATCAATAGTAAACTTTTTTGAAACAAGGATTTGGCACAGTGTTTTCATTATCCAAAATATGTCCATGCAAACAACACTATACAAAATCCACACTCAGAGTTATGTATTACTTCAAGGAACTGTATTTATTTATAAATTATTATGTTTGGGCCGCTGTAACACGCTTGGTAGAGTAACAGATTAGCAACCGGAGGGGTGCGAAGAGTTCAAAGCTCGACCAGCTGCATTCATAAAAAAATAAACATTTGAAAAGCATTAGAGGAAGCGTAGATTTGTTTTGTTAATGGCTTCGTAAAAACTTGCCTACGCAGATTTTTATATATTCTTGTTTGAAGTTTTACTTGTGTAAAAAGGTTCCCTACTAAAGGTTCCCTATGGCTTCGTAAAAACTTGCCTACGCAGATTTTTATATATTCTTGTTTGAAGTTTTACTTGTGTAAAAAGGTTCCCTACTAAAGGTTCCCTATGGCTTCGTAAAAACTTGCCTACGCAGATTTTTATATATTCTTGTTTGAAGTTTTACTTGTGTAAAAAGGTTCCCTACTAAAGGTTCCCTATGGCTTCGTAAAAACTTGCCTACGCAGATTTTTATATATTCTTGTTTGAAGTTTTACTTGTGTAAAAAAGTTCCCTACTAAAGGTTCCCTACTAAAGGTTCCCTATGGCTTCGTAAAAACTTGCCTACGCAGATTTTTATATATTCTTGTTTAATGTTTTACTTGTGTAAAAAGGTTTCCTACTAAAATTCACTCTATAACAGAACAAAATTGACGCACCAAGAAGGAGTTGTCCGTGCTCTATCCACTTGGAACGGCGCGGACTAGGGACATATAGTCTTTAGTGACAAGTTTCGTTTACAACTGTGTCCTGACGACAACCAAAGACGTTTCTGGAGACGTCCAGAGCAACGTGAGGATCATGCCCTTACTATCGCAAACCATATCTGCCCCACTGGGGTGCCATCTCCTTTGACAGCCGGACCCCTTTGGTAGTCATTTCTGGCACATTTACAGCACAGCGGTACGTAGACGACATTCTACGACCGGTTGTTACCGTTCCTTTTGCGACACCCCGGACTTACTTTTCAACAAGACAATGCCCGACCGCACACGGTAAGTCTTTCTATGAATTGTCTTCAAGCTTTCCCAACACTTCCTTTGCCAGCTAGATATTTGGGACATTATGGGAAGGCGATTGCAACCATCCCGGGGAATGTTGACCTTTTAGCCCTACAATTGGAGACAATTTGGCAAGAAATTCCGCAGGACACCATCCGGGAACTTTATCAGTCTGTGCCACGCCGGGTGACAGCTTGCATCCAGGCCAGAGGTGGACCAACGCCATATTGACTTCCTCCCTTTGTAACGGTCAAACTCTGAAATGAATCATTCAATTGTTCTGAAATTTTAATCGTTTGTTTTTCTAAGTTCTTCACATCCAACAATTTTTATCGAAATTAGACAGTTCATTCTTGGTGCGTCGATTATTTTGTTATAGAGTTTATTTACTGGGGAGTAATTTTTTTTGAAAGATTAAATCTGAGAATGGTTAAATTGAAAATTATTGTTAAGTTGTAAATTATTGAAAATTGAGTTGTAAATAATTTTTGCTCTTAAGCTTCAGTACTTTGCTTTTAATAAGCAAATGTACACTTTCTTAATTAATCTGGTTTGTTCGTTTGTCTCTATGGTCAATTATCTCATTATCTTTTATAAATGTCGCAATTCTAAGCTAGTGTGATCAATTCTTTGGTATGTGCCTTTTTTAACTTTTATTATGCAAAAATTTACATACAGGTGACCCTCTTATAACACGGATTCCCTACAACACGGAACTAAAATTCGTATAAGCATTAATAGTTTGTGTATAACACGGTTTAATTTTTACCTATTGTTGGTCAATTAGACGGTTAAATAGAGACCCGTTATATTTTTTCACCTGTCTGTCTGTTCTGGTCTGTCTGTCTGTTCTGGTCAGCCTGTTCTGGTCTGTCTGTTCTGATCTGTCTTGTCTGGTCTGGTCTGTCTTGTCTGGTCTGGTCTGTCTGTTCTGATATGTCTTGTCTTGTCTGATCTGTCTTGTCTTGTCTGATCTGTCTTGTCTTGTCTGATCTGTCTTGTCTGGTCTGTCTTGTCTGGTCTGTCTTGTCTGGTCTGGTCTGGTCTGGTGTGATCTGTCTTGTCTGGTCTGGTGTGATCTGTCTTGTCTGGTCTGATCTGTCTTGTCTGGTCTGTCTTGTCTTGTCTGGTCTGTCTTGTCTGGTCTGATCTGTCTTGTCTGGTCTGTCTTGTCTGGTCTGACTTGTCTGGTCTGACTTGTCTGGTCTGTCTTGTCTGGTCTGTCTTGTCTGGTCTGTCTTGTCTGGTCTGTCTTGTCCACGCGGTTTAATACATAGTTAAAAGGTTTTTAAGACGTATAAGAATTTACTTATATTATTTAATGATCCCTTATGTAACTTTATTTAAAATACCAATAAATATCTTAACTTTTTCTATATTTTTAGTAATTGTATAACACGGTTTTAGTTTCCTTATTACACGGAAAGCAATCTCTACTTTTGTATAATTCCTAAGTTTCGCTTAACAAGGTTTCTATACAGCACGGACTATCCTATAGCACTGTTTCCATATAACACGGTCTCAAATATACAAAATTGTATGACCCCCATTTTAAGTATAGCACGGTTTCCTTATAACACGGTACCATTTGACAGTGTTATAAGAGGGTCAAATGTATATTTTTATTTGTGTAAAGTAAGTGAAATATATTTTTTTTAAAGTTCAGCTTTGTCAAGTCAAACCGCAGAAAAGAGGGTATTTTCAACTAGACCCTCACTGATCTCTTAAAACGATGGATGAGTTTGCTGCCCAGTCGCATAAAACATTAGAAATTTTAGTTTCTTGCCAATAGTTTTTAATTTACATTAATTTAAATTTAAACTTTGGGCGATTTCACATGATTCTAAACTACTCACTAGCTTTTATATCTGGATGTAATTGATCGATTGAACTGAACTAGGACTTATTTTGTAGATTATACAAATGTCTATTATTATAAAAATTGTTTGTGTGTCTTAGATGAATCTGTACAACTTGCAGTCATGAAATTAGGCACACAGTAGTCTTAAAGGTGACTGAATGCACGTCGAAGCTCGAATTTTAAATTTTAATCTTGAACATTTTAAAATTAATTTAGTGGAATTTTTTTATTATTTGGTTTTCTAAGAATGGCAACAGTGCGAAATATAGCGTTTCTTTTTTTGAGGAGATTTTTTTTTGGACGCGCGCTATGTTTCCGATGACGTCACTGACGGATTGGAGTTGGAAGAGAGTGATTGACGATTATGCTTTGATTGCATTGGATCTTTTATTTTTTCTCTTCTTAATTCTTAATAGATTGTAAATTGGAAGAATTTTCCGTTATTTTTTATTTGAGTCAGGGCCCAGTACAGTCGCTCTTTTCAGGTTGAATTGTTTCTTGCTTTTTAAAAATGCATAACTTATTTCGGTTTAATTTGGTTTAGCGTCAAGACTTTTTCAAAGCATAACTTCCTTGATTTTTTCTTTAGATTTAAGACTTTTTGAAAATATAGCGATAGTTAATTTTTGGTTTTGATTTACGTCGTTTGTTGGAATCATTGATTAGCGCTGAGACTTTTTAAAGCAAAACTTTCGTGCATATTTTGTTCATTACTGTTTAATTTGGTGCATTTAATTTTTACTATTTTGATTTTGATTTGCGTTGTTTATCGAAATCAGTGATTAGCGTTAAGACTTTTTTAGACAGTATAACTTTCTAGCTTTTTTTAGCTTTAAGACGTTTTGAATTGGTATCATTTCTGCAATTTTATTGTTTCTTGCTTTTTTTTTCTTTAGCTTTAAGTCTTTAAAAGCTTAGCGGTATTTAATTTTTGTCATTTATGCAATTTTTTGTTTATTATTGTTTTATTTGGTTTTGTCGGAATCAGTTAGGGTTGACTTTTTCAAATCAACTTTGTCACGGGCAACGCCGTGCAAGTATTACTAGTACTTTATAATGATGTTCTACAGAACCTTCTACAGAGGCGGTTTGGACATTTTTGAACGATTTTAATGGACGGAAGATCAATTTTTACATGAAAGTTTTGTGTTTTAAATGTTTTATTTGAACCCCTTTTTGCTAACTATTTGTCTACACCTTACTTTCCATGATAATAATGACTTTTGTAGTATCGACTGATATATTTTGTCCCATTCTTGTTCCATAGTTTTCCAAAGTCCTTGAACGGTTTTCGGTCGGCGTTTCGATAATGCTCCTTTAAAAAGTTCAAAATTCCATGGGTAAGCCATCGAAAGATTTCGCAGTAATGTCAGTGAAGATTATTTATTGACTTGATACAAGTTTTTTGTTCCATATTTTTCCAAGAATTTAATAGTGTATTTAGATGTGTGGCTGGTTGTTTTATCCTGATACAGCTGTACTGATTGTTGGGACTGCGGGTAAAGATATTGTATTTCTTTTTGAATATTATGGGTTAAATATGGTCTTAATGAGTATGTAGAGTTTATTTTCACATTTTTCTACTATCTTTACTTTTAATTTTCCATTATATTCAAAACCGGCAACAGTCATAAATCCCTTAGAAAAGGTTTCTTTGGATTATTTAAACCACATTTTAATATTTTTTCTCCTTTTTTATGATAGTAAATTGTTCGTTTTAATTGCAGTCATTTATAACACCCACGCCTCGTCTATTGTGTCATAACATTTTTCCATCTTTCTCCAGCTAAATATTTCTCATACTGAATTCTGCAGCAAGTTCTACGTTCTGCAATTTGTTGTAGAGATGGCCGATGAATGCTATTTTTTTTGGCATTTTTAAGATTTAAATTACTATTAATTATTATTTTCTGTTTTGGATACGTTTTTATCGGATTTGTATATTGTTTACGAAGCATTTTTTCACTTATACTTTTTTTTCCTTTCTCATTAATAATCTTACTTATAGTACCTTTAGATATCAAACACCAAGACTTTTACAGCATTTTGGAATAACCTGAATAGACATAATTCTCTTCGGAAAGAGCGAAAACATAGCCTTCCATTCATTACTTGGTTAAAGTGCCATTTTGAAAGTTGATAGAAATCTGAGTTAGCCGACGATACGTTACTTTAACTATTATTTGAATCGGTTGTTTGAGAAACCCCATAAGTCAGGTGAAACAATTTTTGGGAAATCGAAGAAAAACTGTTTTTGCTTTAACCGACAGCTTCTATAATATTATTTCCAATAAAATGCGTTGTTTGGAGCTAAATGCAATCTTTGTGCTCAATGGAGATCTCAAAAGATAAATAATTAAATTTTTTGGATTGTTAAAGTCAGTTGACTTATGGGGTTTCTCAAATACATATACTTTTGGCAAAAAGTAATTGCATTCTGAACTGCATAAAATAAAAGTACACTTAGTACACCTCAAATATGCGTTCTAAAACAAGTAGAAACATTAAATAAATATTTAAACACAAATAATATTATTAAATTCTATGAATAAGAGTACTATAAATGGTGAAATAAAAGGTATTCATCGGTAGCGTTGTTCTCTGGCAACTGAGAATCAGATGTACCGGTAGAACACTGGTGAACTATCTCTTTGTAGAATGCTTGAATATTTTCTTCATTTGTTATGTATTCATCCCATGTCATCAGTTTATTTAGGTCTTCAATTTTTTCTTATTGATGGGGATTTTTCCACTTGGATATACTGGTTGATTTGGGAGTGAGAAACAGCTTTTTATTGTTGTTTAACCAAAAACTGTGGCTGAAAAACCCATCATTAAAAGTTTTAGCGATTTCAACATCCTAATGTTTGAAAGAGTGTGAAAACTGCATGAACTGCGATATTTTAAAAGTGACTTTCTCATCCGCCTCTAAGTCACTTTTTTCTCGAAAACGAGTTTTCGGTAAAAATCTATTCTTTAGAGTTTGACGCATCTTTTAGAAGTGAAACACTACGAGTCAGGTCATTCTGCATAGAGTTGGCTCGTATAAAAGTTTTTGTTTATTCGAGAAAGCCCATAAGTCACTGACTTATGGGTGACTTATGGTTTTTTTTTTTTACATCTCATCAAAATCGTTCAAAAAATGTCCGAACAACCTCTGTAAATGTACCTTTCTAATTTTAATGCCATTCACTTTGATCATCGACCTTGAATTAAAGGAAAAGGTGTATCTATCAGTCTTTTCAAAAAAAATATTAATTAAAAGTACGTTATTCAACTAAGCGTTCTGAAAGTTTCAAAGTAGCATACGCATAAGCTCATGGTAAAAAAATATTCGAAATAGAAACATTGAATAATTTAATTTGACTTGGAATGTAGCCCATATTATATTTATTCACCAAAATTAGATTAAAATTGAATGTTTAATGTAAAAAGAACGACCAATAAGATGTTTATTAGTGTTGACCATGACTAACTTTGCAAATACTTTTAATATTTACTCTTAGAACTGTTTTGATTTACATGCAATTAATTTTATATATAAATAGTATTTTGTAAGTAAAGAGTGCATGTACAAAAATCATTGTGATATAAACTTTTATTTTATGCAGACATTGCTTTATTGATTTCCCATGTGGACAACAAATCAAATGCGGATATTCTTGATCGATGCTGAAAGGGCATAAATTCACACAACTCTGTCCTAGATCTTCTATTTCATTATTGCGTCATCCCCCATGTCATTCGCTTCAATGAAAAATTTAATTCAGAAATTCCAATATCTCCATCCAATTGACAGATAGCGAAGTATTTTTTTCAACTTTGCGTAGCTATTTTATGTTTGAAAGAAACTTATCCATCGTAGTATTTATTTCCTTAAAGTAAACTAAAAGTAATTTATATAGGTTATATAGCTAAATATAAGTCGTACTAGAAGAACACAACGGTCTATTGGCAATAGGGTCCGGTATGAATCTCGAAGGAAAAGTTCCCGGAGAACCATTTGTCATTTTGAACGACGGACATGAGCAAACGCCATTCTCCAAACGTCCACGAACTAGGGCTGCGACATCGATGTCGATGTTTTCAAAACATCGATGTTTTTTTAAAAAACATCGATGTATTTAACATCGATGTACTGGTGTCGATGTTTTAGTAACATCGATGTTTATACTTGTCGATGTTTTTACGTTGTCGATGTTTTATTTTTAAATGAAAAAAGTACAGTTATAAAATTTTAAAAATAACCAAGTAGCATAATTTTTATAATCAGCAAATTGAACATACTTTTAGACCAAAGTGACCAAGGATGAAGGGTCTGAAAAGTAGGGATGCGACATCGATGTCGATGTTTTCTAAACATTGATGTTTTAGAAGAAAAAAACATCGATGTATTAGAGCCGATGTCGCATCACTCGTTACTAAACCAGTTTTAAGAAATGGGGGGAAAAGTTTAAATACACTGAATTTTAAAAACATCGATGATAAAAAACATCGATGTTTTTGGGTCGATGTATTTACAACATCGATGTTTTAATTTTGAACATCGATGTTTTGCTATCGATGTCGCATCCCTACCACGAACACCAACGTGGAAACATTTGAGGCCACGAAAAATTTGACGTATACATACTGCCATGTATACAACGTTCTTTAGTTGAATAGAATTTCAAACAAGCAACACTCCTGTTGCTATTTTATGACAACTGGGCTACCACAGCATCAGTTATTTAAATATTTTGATAGAACTTGATTTTAACCCTTAAGGCCCGGTGCGCACATCCGGTTTTTCAACGTGCGGCGCCGCTGCGGCACCGTAGCCCAACTATGCACACATCACCGTGAAATGACGCACGAACTCATTTCTTGAAATTTGCGACAGGTATTCTATCGAGGTATTATTTCGCTTACTTGGTGTAAAAAAAAAATGATTTTTTGAAACTAAATAGACGTTATACTGGGTACAACAATTTATTAAGTATTATTTATATTCCATTTATTTATGAAAACAAGATACTTCAGACCGAAGACGCGTGTGCAGCGAGCTGCGGCGCAGTGGGGAACTGCGGTACAAATTGCACGCAAGTTGGACGTGCGTCGCCGGAGGCATGTTTGCACTAGGGATGCGACATCGATGTCAATGTTTTCAAAACATCGATGTTTTTTAAAAAACATCGATGTATTTAACATCGATGTATTGGTGTCGATGTTTTTGTCACATCGATGTCTATACTTGTCGATGTTTTTACGTTGTCGATGTTTTATTTTTAAATGAAAAAAGTACCGTTACCAAAATTTAAAAAATAACCAATCATAATCAGCAAATTGAACATACTTTTAGACCAAAGTGACCAAAGGTGAAGGGTCTGTAAAGTAGGGATACGACATCGATGTCAATGTTTTCAAAACATTGATGGTTTATAAAAAAAACATCGATGTATTGGAGCTGATGTCACATCACTAGTTGCTAAACCAGTTATAAGAAATGGGGTAAAACGTTTAAATGCACTGAATTTTAAAAACATCGAAAGTTTGGGGGCGATGCATTATTAACATCGATATTTCAATTTTGAGCATCGATGTTTTGCTGTCGATGTAGCATCACTAGGTGCTAAACCAGTTTTAAGAAATGGGGAAAAAAGTTTGAATTCACTGAATTTTAAAAACATCGATAGTTTTGGGGCGATGCATTATCAACATCGATGTTTTGCTGTCGATGTTGCATCCTTAGTTGCTAAACCAGTTTTAAGAAATGGGGAAAAAAGTTTAAATACACTGAATTTTAAAAACATCGATGTTTTTGGAACGATGTTCTATCAACATCGATGTTTCAATTTTGAACATCGATGTTTCAAAACATCGATGTTTTGCTGTCGATGTCGCATCCCTAGTTTGCACTACTTCATTTATTCTAATGTATTTCAGGCCGCACTTGCGTTGCCGCACGTTGAAAAACCGGATGTGTGCACCGGGCCTTATACGTGGTTGTCGTCTATATTCTTTTGTTTGAGATGTTTATAAACATCCAATCACCTAACACAGATCAAAATTTTTTGAGTTGAAAACCAGTTTAACTAGATGGAAGCCGAATGGTTAAGGTCGTTGTTTAATCCTGGTTCAAAATTACGTGGTGTCCTCGTATCTGTCCCTTGGATAACCTGGATCGCCACCAATAGAACGATATGTTTCTGCAGTGTGACGTTAATTAAGTACCTACCTGTCGAATGGTTAACTCTTAATATTCAATTTACCAGCTGTGTGTTCTAATCCCGGTTATGTTTGTATTGTTTCGGGATCCCATTAAACCATTAGGTCCGGGTCTAATTACCCTTACTGATGCAAGAGATGATGGTAAAGATACCAGGATAACATTATTTTAACCTTTTTCATCTCTAGGCACATAGACTAATTACTAAAATTCTAATTACTAACTCGGTTTTAAAAATATTCTTGAAACAGTTCATTTATGGTTGGCTGTTATAATGCGGCATGGGCCATATTTGGCCATCCTGTGCCAAACACAAGGCAGAAGTTGTCAAGTAATGGACTCGAATACACAAGGAAATATTTACTGGCACAAAACACAAAAATACACACACAGTAGTTGCAGGAATTGAATCTACTCCGCTTGCAACTCGTATGTTGCTAGCGCAATGAATAATCCACCAATTCATTTATGACGCTCTGTAATAAAAAGTAATGTTTAAATTTATTTATACGGACATTATTTGAAAATATTTGTGACAACTAACCTTTGAAACGAAATAAATCTTACTAAATTTTAAACCGTTTCAAAGTTTGTATACCTCATTAGTCTGCCGTGGGAACGGAATTATAAGGCCCGGTGCAACGTGCGGCGCCGCTGAGGCATCGAAGTCCAGCTATGCACACATAACCGTGAAATGACGCACGAACTCATTTCGCGCCATTTGCAATAAATATTCTATCGAAGAAGACGTGTTTATTTCGCTTACTTGGTGTAAAAAAAAGTATATTTTGAAACTAAATAGACGTTACTGGATACAAGCATTTATTAATTATTATTTATATTTCATTTGTTTGTGAGAACAAGGTACTTCAGAAAGGAGACTCATGTGCGGCGACCGTGCGGCGCCGTGGGGAACTGCGGTACAAATTGCACGCAAGTTGGACGTGCGTCGTCCCAGCGGCGCTGGTGGCATGTGTGCACTGCTCCATTGGATCGAATGTATCTCAGACCGCATTTGCGTTGCGGCAGCGGCGCCACACGTTGAAAAACCGGATGTCGGATGTGTGCACCGGGCCTAAAATGGAATAGAAAAGATAAAAAATACTCTTTCTATCTTCTATTCACACATAAATGACATGGATAGACAGAAATAAATCATAAATTCTTTAATGGAAAGACACTTATTAAATTTTATATGTATTCAAAAAATCAAAAATCATACATGGAAATATAAATATTGCAATCCTTGAATAGAAAAACAGTGTTATTTCTTGTCGATTATAAAAACCATTTTCTTTGTAGCTATAGAATTCCATTATTGTCGTCAAGCTAGGGTTTTGCCAATATTTTCTTCACAAGCAGCACAAGTCATTTCGTCTCATTTTATGGTATTTGCTCCAAGGAACTGTTTCGTTCCGAGACATTCGTTCCATCAAACGTCCATCGGTTCAGAGCCCAAGGGAAATCTTCATCCCTTGATGAAACAGCGAATTCGCTTCAATATCCTATTCTGGATTCTCAAAATCGTGTCGCGATTTCGAATCGGATACTGGCGTATTTCCCAACAGTTTTGTTTACTTTGTATCGCTTGAACTCACGATGGACTTTTAAATCGACTATTTTCTACGTCTATTGCTATTGGAACTGTTTGATAACGGCCCAATTTTTGTGGTAAAAGCTTCGTCGCAACCTAGACGCACAATTCATCTTCTTTCTTGTAGAGGTAGAACTTGACTTTATGTGATTAGTTTATTAGATCACTAGGGCAACTTTTTGTAACAAATACAGCTTTTTTTCACACGTTCTACGCTGCATGTAATGTAATAAAACCAAATTACAACTTCATGGGGTGTTTTATAAGTGAGTTATAGTATATAAAGTTGCAACATAAATGCAACTTTCTGCATAAATACAACTTTCTGCATAAATGCAACTTTTTGCATAAATGCAACCACCTGCAACTTTTAAAATTTAGCTTAAAATGAATTAATATGAAATTACTATTTCATTTTTTGCACTCGCGATCAACCCTTCGATCACATGTGTCTGATCTTGCGAACGCCGAAGTATTGCGGATAGAACAAGTTCATGGAAACAAGTAGGGATGCGACATCGACAGCAAAACATCGATGTTCAAAATTTAAACATCGATGTTGATAATACATCGACCAGAAAACATCGATGTTTTTAAACTTTTTTCCCACACTTCTTAAAATTGGTTTAGCAACCTCAAACATTAATGGTTGCCGGAGGGGGTTGAGATTTCATTTGTCATTTACCGTGTTTATTAATTTATGCCAAAGACTTTTTACAACTGTCAAAACAAAGTCGAAAAAATTGATTAGCACAGTTGATAAATAATTATTATAGGCCTCAATATTTGTTATTTACAGTTTGTAAAAAAAGAAGTTTGTTAAACTTTCTCCACCTTAAGCCGACTTCTTTTTTCACCAGTTATGGAAAAAGCTATTTCTGATGGGACGGATGTCGCCATTACTGACAAATACTTAGTTACACGGTTATTTTTCTTAACTTTTGCTATGGTATTTTTTTCATTAAAAACTAAAACATCGACAACGTAAAAACATCGACAATCTTCAAACAACGATGTTACACTAACATCGGCTCCAATAAATCGATAGTAAATACGACAATGTTTTTATAAAACATCTATGTTCTGAAAACATCGACATCGATGTCGCATCCCTACTTTTAAGACACTTCACTGTGGGAACTTAGGTCTAAAAGTATGTTCAATTTATTGATTATGAAAATCATGCTACTTGATTATTTTTTAATTTTTATAATGGTACTTTTTCATTTAAAAATAAAACATCGATGTTAAAAAAAAGCATCGACTGCAATACATCGTTGTTGAATACATCGACTGATTATAAAAATTATGGTACTTGGTTATTTTTTTAATTTTTATAGTGGTACTTTTTCATTTAAAAATAAAACATCGACAAATATAAACATCGATGTTAAATACATCGATGTTTTGAAAACATTAACATCGATGTCGCATCCCTAGAAAGAAGGTGTTCGTCCTAACAGATGAAAGTGAAATAAATCGTAAGTGAGTTATAGTATATAAAGTTGCAACATAAATGCAACTTTCTGCATAAATACAACTTTCTGCATAAATGTCACTTTTTGCATAAATGCAAAATTGCACCTGCAACTTTTTAAAATTTAGCTTAAAATGAATTAATATGAAATTACTATTTCATTTTTTGCCCTCTCAATGAACCCTTCGATCACGTGAGTCTTATCTTGCGAACGACGAAGTATTGCGGATCGAACAAGTTCATGGAAAGAAGGTTTTCGTCCTAACAGACGAAAGTGAAATAAATCGCAAGTACCTTAACACATTGGTTGGCACTCTTGATAATCCTGAGGAAACTTGCATAATCGACTGCAGAGTTTGTGAGGTGAGTGTCGATCATCGATATGTTGTTCGCCTTGTAGATGACGTTTTAAAATCTCTGAATATTGAGCGAAAGGATCTTGCGCTTCTGCTATCCGATACAGCACATTATATGACTGCAGCTGGCGCAGTTTTTCAATGTTGAAGAAATTACTGGTCAAGGATAGGCCATTCATAGTTCTTCTGTATTATAATACAGTTGTACACGACTAAAATTGTCAATATATATTGATTTTTTTCATTTTTTACGAATAATTTATTTTAGATTTTAGTGTATCAAAACTAAATGCAACTTTAGAGAATGATAGATGCAACGTTTCCCATTTTTACTGCAACAAAAAAGTTGCCCTATAGATCACTGAAAATCTGGGCAAAACAGATTATTACGCAATATATTACCTTTTCGATAGCCAAAATATAGTGTTATAACTGAATTCAGTTTATTTTAAACAGTGAATAATCAGATTTTTTTATTTGGTTTAGTACTCATCACTTCGGGGTTGGTTGTTGTCGGATTTTGTGGCTCAAGGGACATTTTTGGCCAAGCTGTCCCAAACATAGGACAGACAAGCACATGCGGGTGGAAGAAAAAGGAAGAAGGGTTGGCAAGGGTAAAAATGAGGGGTTGTAATAACAATACACACCTACAGAAGATGTGCCCCTGAGAGCCCTCATTTATAGGACTTCGTAGAAATCAGTTATCAGTCTAGATGTCTGTTATTTTACATTCGCATGCATAAACACTAAAAAATAAAAACTGTTTTTCCCGCTCCAACTATTATTTTGTTTACGTAGACTGATACTCTTGCTGAAAGTATATATAAATCGCAGTATATATAAATCTTGCCGTAAGAATATACACTACCCTACAATAATAGAACGGGCAGCAAGATGCGATGGTATAAGGGAAAGAATACATGCTTTAATAGGGGGATGGTCCTCCAAGTGTTGTAATTACACTAGAAACCCTTCTGGGCATACTTTCAACAAAGTTTCGATACACAGCTATTGGTATTTGTGTCCATTCCTGCTGCAAGAATGCACCAGCACAGCTGTAGATTTCGGACGTGGTTCCGTGGACCGTAAACGTCGCTCTAACTCGTCCCACAAATGTTCTATGGGGATTAGGTCGGGACTCTGAGCAGGCCAGGGAAGACGTTTTACATCCATATCTTGATACGACTGTTTTATCCTCTAAGTGGTTTTGACGAAATATCTCATCCCCTTAGGTCTGGTTAATTTTGCTAAACCGAGATATCTCATCAATAAGATGTTGTGACTTTTTTTATGATGACGAGATCAATATCTGATACGTGTTCTTCAATAGACGACAAGCCTTTGATGGACAATATATCTCGACCATCAAGATCTAGTTTATCATCTCTGATCAGTTATGACGATCTGGTCAATCTGGTGATCATCACCTCTGGTCAGCTATAACTAGTCGAGACCAGAAGGGTTACTGTTATTTCCTCATACAGCTGGTTGTAAAGTACTGCCAGCTGTCTTGGTTAAGTGGCCAGCTGCATCTCAGAGGTTCCCGGCCGTTCAAGTGCCTTATTGATGATACTCGAGCCCACGTATGAAAAAAGAAAGCAGTTTGTCATCGGACTTCGTCTAGTAGAGACGTCTCCGTCGCAATGGAATATTATTTCGGATATTAGCATTTGTAATGCTCTCCATGTTCCAAAAATGAATCCATGTATCGTATCGTGTATGTCCGAATAAATGTAATTTGTAATGTCCTAAAAAGTTTGGATTAATTCAGTACATGGTGTTCATAGTTATTCCCTTTAAGTAAGCATATGCTGCGACTTTATGCTACCATAACGTACAACCTATGCACTCTATCGAATAATAACTTTTAAAACTAATCTTCCTAACATCATACACATCTATTCAAGTCTATTGCACCAAAATTTCTCCCAAGACATCTACACCATCAAAAATGTCAAATTTTTCAATGCGAGAGGTCGTTTTGAGCGTTTGGAAAAGAACATTTTACGAATTCCACAAAGAGCTTGAATTATTTCATGACAAAAGCATGTTCTGCAGTAGCAGAAAGTGTGAATATTTTATCGTAGATTTATATGGATTGACTTTCGACAGTACCAAAGTCTAAATAGTGTCGAATAACAATGGAAATTCTCTGTTCAACGAAGCAGTGCATCACCTTTCCTTGGCAGTAGAGGCGTCGTCTGTCCCATATGTCAGAGAAGGGTGACGATGCACTCAGCCATTTCATAACGCCAATAAGAATTACATCCCACAGAATTATCAATAAGAATGATATCACGTAGATATTCCGCCAGGAGAGATTCCGTGCCTATTCTGGTGAGAATTTACCGGTTTAGTGGCCTCCTTTGGGAGTTGATTAGTTTCGTATACTCACAGAATCATTGCTGGGATTTCTTGTTGGAAGACATCTGATGGTTATTTGGAAACCTTTTCTACGCTGTTGCTATAAAGACTGGAATCCAGTCGATGCTTTTGCTTACATTCCCTTCGCATTTCTTGTTTTATTGCTAGGTTCAGCCATCTTGGGGTGAGTCTTGGATGTGAGCAACTCAGGTGAAATGAGCTTGTGAGGGGACACTCTATGGCATGGATAGCAAACCTATGACAAGCCCGCCAGAGTTAATTTTGAATTTACTAAAACTTTTGCTGGCATGATTTGCGGGTGATATCGTTTTATAAACTTATAAATTATTCAAAATTTAATTTTAATTTTCAATGTACAAGTTAAGTTATTTTCACGAAAGAAACTAACCATACTAATACAGAGTCCACTCTTGGAACAAGGATCGGCAGCTGAAAGATACAGCTGATGTTTAGACCATTGACTGAGGGGCAAAATATCATGATTCAGGCTCCCTTTGCTGGGCAACGTCCTCCTGGGTCGAGAAGACAAAAATCAGTTTGAGAAGAGGAATGATTGTTAAATGTAGTTCGGCCTATGTATTTACAGATTGTCAGTGTCAAAAAATGTATTGTTTAGTAACTGTAGACATAAGTTCATTTACAACAAATCGGTCTTCTAGAAATAAAAATAGCTCTAATCACCCTCCAAATAATTAAAACTAACTATTTGGACTGTGGACGAGAATTTCCAAGTATGCACAGAGGAGATATCGGACGATGAAATCATCAATCAAGTGTTGAACGCGATTGCCGAAGAACAATCCGATGAAGAAGAATGAGTAGAGGTCATCCAAAGGTCAACTATCAAAGAAGTCACAGAATGATTGTCAGTTCTTAGAAGCAGATTAACAGCATCAACTCTAAGAATAGTATGTTTACCGAAGTACTATCATGAAGCTAACGAAGATAGCTGATTTTTTTTGGAATCGCTAATGAAAAAAGATTAGTGCTGGTGCATTTTTTGTTTTAATTAATCCCATTTCCATTTACGAACTTTTTATTCGGTCCCTACGAGTTGGTAAAAACGCGAGTCCACTGTGTAACACAACATTTAGCATTATTAGAAGAAAAATTTGCGAAATACTTTCCCGCATAGAAAATCGAAAATTGTGATAGGATACGAAATCCATTTTCTGCAGTCAACACATCATGTTAATGTTATGAGTTTTCGTTACAAGAAGAGGTATAATTCATTACTTCGTCAGCGGATCGTACTCTCAACATGAAATTTTCCGAAATAATGTTTGAGGAAATTTTGAATTGCTATTTAAACTGAGTTTAAAACTATTTCTGTGAAAGCGATTAAATTATTATTATTACGATTTTCAACATCGGCTTGGTTTTTTAACTTGAACGAATTTTAAGACAGAAAGGTGAAAGGCTGACAAATGCAGAAGAGGAAACGAGAATAGCTATTTCACACAGAAGATCAGATATTGAAAACATTTGTAAAATTCATCAGCTCCAAATATCCCATTATATTGTGACAATTTTCAATTTTTTTTTTAAATTTTATTTACTTATTGTTATTGACTGATATGTAAACAAGTATTATATTATTTTTATTTAGCATGTAAAATAAAAAAAAATTTATTTTTTATTTTATGACTGTGTGTGTGTTCTCCGCAGAAATCTTATAAAATTGTGAGTGTTTTTTGATTCTGAAAAGGTTAAGAAGAGTGCATTGGTGTTCCCTCTAACCCACTCGATGATTGGCTGGTCTGTGAGGTGTTTTTCAGAGTCTGATGAGAATGTGGTTTGATTTCACTCTGGGTGTATTTCTCTCTTCTTCTGTGTCAGAAAACCTTTGTGTACGTCCATTACGTGACATTGTCTGTCTTGTGTTTGACGCAGTATGGCCAAATATGGCCCTCCTTGCGAAACAAAAACCCAAAATCAACCAACCCAATAATTCCTCAATTGCACTTGAAACTGACATAATCAGGTTTTTATTTTAAGAACATCACAGCGCATAAACGTTACAACAACAGAGACACAAAGCACACTACTAGCAGACAAAGAAGTAACTGTTATATACAAATGCAAACTGAAACTATAAGTAACCGATAGGAACTGTTTAAGAAGTGAGAACTGAAACTGCAGTTCGCGATTCTCACTAGCAAGCCCGTTGAAAATGGCGACACTGTTCAAGGAACCGTATACTCCCTCACCAGTGTCATTGATATACACAGAAGCCATCTGGAAAGTGTACTGTTCGTCCAGGTCAGGTGGTGTAGTTTGGCACTTCCGGTGTTGGCACTGTCACAGGTGTGTGAGTTGGTGATGGAGCATCAGCAGCTTGGAACGTAGGTTTAGCATTTCCAGTTGAATGGTCACACACTACTAGAATACAAAGAAGTAACTGTTATATACAAATGCAAACTGAAACTATAAGTAACCGATAGGAACTGTTTAAGAAGTGAGAACTGAAACTGCAGTTCGCGATTCTCACTAGCAAGCCCGTTGAAAATGGCGACACTGTTCAAGGAACCGTATACTCCCTCACCAGTGTCATTGATATACACAGAAGCCATCTGGAAAGTGTACTGTTCGTCCAGGTCAGGTGGTGTAGTTTGGCACTTCCGGTGTTGGCACTGTCACAGGTGTGTGAGTTGGTGATGGAGCATCAGCAGCTTGGAACGTAGGTTTAGCATTTCCAGTTGAATGGTCACACACTACTAGAATACAAAGAAGTAACTGTTATATACAAATGCAAACTGAAACTATAAGTAACCGATAGGAACTGTTTAAGAAGTGAGAACTGAAACTGCAGTTCGCGATTCTCACTAGCAAGCCCGTTGAAAATGGCGACACTGTTCAAGGAACCGTATACTCCCTCACCAGTGTCATTGATATACACAGAAGCCATCTGGAAAGTGTACTGTTCGTCCAGGTCAGGTGGTGTAGTTTGGCACTTCCGGTGTTGGCACTGTCACAGGTGTGTGAGTTGGTGATGGAGCATCAGCAGCTTGGAACGTAGGTTTAGCATTTCCAGTTGAATGGTCACACACTACTAGAATACAAAGAAGTAACTGTTATATACAAATGCAAACTGAAACTATAAGTAACCGATAGGAACTGTTTAAGAAGTGAGAACTGAAACTGCAGTTCGCGATTCTCACTAGCAAGCCCGTTGAAAATGGCGACACTGTTCAAGGAACCGTATACTCCCTCACCAGTGTCATTGATATACACAGAAGCCATCTGGAAAGTGTACTGTTCGTCCAGGTCAGGTGGTGTAGTTTGGCACTTCCGGTGTTGGCACTGTCACAGGTGTGTGAGTTGGTGATGGAGCATCAGCAGCTTGGAACGTAGGTTTAGCATTTCCAGTTGAATGGTCACACACTACTAGAATACAAAGAAGTAACTGTTATATACAAATGCAAACTGAAACTATAAGTAACCGATAGGAACTGTTTAAGAAGTGAGAACTGAAACTGCAGTTCGCGATTCTCACTAGCAAGCCCGTTGAAAATGGCGACACTGTTCAAGGAACCGTATACTCCCTCACCAGTGTCATTGATATACACAGAAGCCATCTGGAAAGTGTACTGTTCGTCCAGGTCAGGTGGTGTAGTTTGGCACTTCCGGTGTTGGCACTGTCACAGGTGTGTGAGTTGGTGATGGAGCATCAGCAGCTTGGAACGTAGGTTTAGCATTTCCAGTTGAATGGTCACACACTACTAGAATACAAAGAAGTAACTGTTATATACAAATGCAAACTGAAACTATAAGTAACCGATAGGAACTGTTTAAGAAGTGAGAACTGAAACTGCAGTTCGCGATTCTCACTAGCAAGCCCGTTGAAAATGGCGACACTGTTCAAGGAACCGTATACTCCCTCACCAGTGTCATTGATATACACAGAAGCCATCTGGAAAGTGTACTGTTCGTCCAGGTCAGGTGGTGTAGTTTGGCACTTCCGGTGTTGGCACTGTCACAGGTGTGTGAGTTGGTGATGGAGCATCAGCAGCTTGGAACGTAGGTTTAGCATTTCCAGTTGAATGGTCACACACTACTAGAATACAAAGAAGTAACTGTTATATACAAATGCAAACTGAAACTATAAGTAACCGATAGGAACTGTTTAAGAAGTGAGAACTGAAACTGCAGTTCGCGATTCTCACTAGCAAGCCCGTTGAAAATGGCGACACTGTTCAAGGAACCGTATACTCCCTCACCAGTGTCATTGATATACACAGAAGCCATCTGGAAAGTGTACTGTTCGTCCAGGTCAGGTGGTGTAGTTTGGCACTTCCGGTGTTGGCACTGTCACAGGTATGTGAGTTGGTGATGGAGCATCAGCAGCTTGGAACGTAGGTTTAGCATTTCCAGTTGAATGGTCACACACTACTAGAATACAAAGAAGTAACTGTTATATACAAATGCAAACTGAAACTATAAGTAACCGATAGGAACTGTTTAAGAAGTGAGAACTGAAACTGCAGTTCGCGATTCTCACTAGCAAGCCCGTTGAAAATGGCGACACTGTTCAAGGAACCGTATACTCCCTCACCAGTGTCATTGATATACACAGAAGCCATCTGGAAAGTGTACTGTTCGTCCAGGTCAGGTGGTGTAGTTTGGCACTTCCGGTGTTGGCACTGTCACAGGTGTGTGAGTTGGTGATGGAGCATCAGCAGCTTGGAACGTAGGTTTAGCATTTCCAGTTGAATGGTCACACACTACTAGAATACAAAGAAGTAACTGTTATATACAAATGCAAACTGAAACTATAAGTAACCGATAGGAACTGTTTAAGAAGTGAGAACTGAAACTGCAGTTCGCGATTCTCACTAGCAAGCCCGTTGAAAATGGCGACACTGTTCAAGGAACCGTATACTCCCTCACCAGTGTCATTGATATACACAGAAGCCATCTGGAAAGTGTACTGTTCGTCCAGGTCAGGTGGTGTAGTTTGGCACTTCCGGTGTTGGCACTGTCACAGGTATGTGAGTTGGTGATGGAGCATCAGCAGCTTGGAACGTAGGTTTAGCATTTCCAGTTGAATGGTCACACACTACTAGAATACAAAGAAGTAACTGTTATATACAAATGCAAACTGAAACTATAAGTAACCGATAGGAACTGTTTAAGAAGTGAGAACTGAAACTGCAGTTCGCGATTCTCACTAGCAAGCCCGTTGAAAATGGCGACACTGTTCAAGGAACCGTATACTCCCTCACCAGTGTCATTGATATACACAGAAGCCATCTGGAAAGTGTACTGTTCGTCCAGGTCAGGTGGTGTAGTTTGGCACTTCCGGTGTTGGCACTGTCACAGGTGTGTGAGTTGGTGATGGAGCATCAGCAGCTTGGAACGTAGGTTTAGCATTTCCAGTTGAATGGTCACACACTACTAGAATACAAAGAAGTAAGCGTTATATACAAATGCGAATTGAAACTATAAGTAACCAATAGGAACGTTTTAAGAAGTGAGAAGTGAAGCTAAGGGGAGTGAAAACTGAAACTGTAGTTCGCGATTCCCATCCAACAAGCCCGTTGAAAATGGTGGCGCTGTCCAAGGCACCGAACATTAAACAGTTGAAAGTATGTCACTTAGTAGAATTCTAACTGATAATTAAAAATTAAAAGAATTATATGCTTCATTATTATATCTCCTGAAACCATTGACATAACACTGAATTTCCGAAAAATACTCGCGGAACACTCTTGTTATAACCCCTATTTAGTCTCTCCCACTGCGCCACTTTTCTACCTCTACACCGTATCCAGAATACTCGTAACTATCCTTCTTCCCATGAGACGACTGAAGTCTATTCAGTTTTCTCGAGTATCCTCTTAAAATTGTTAACGAATTTTCGAATAAACTCGCAAAAACTTGCAAGTGTCGTAATCAGTGTGCCCTCACTGCTTTTAACTCCTGTATAATTGAATTTCTAGCGTTGAGGGAAGAAGCTTTAATGAAGAAGTTCTTTAATTATAATTATTGTTCTCTAGTTCCAGGCGTGATAGAAGACGCTCGGACAAACCGAATTAAGGAAAATTCGTTTGCGTGTCCCTAACTCAATTAGCAAGATAGAAGGATAAGAGTGTAATAAGTTGTTCCCTGAGGCAACCGACTAGTAGTTGAAATATTATGGCAAAAAAGGGAATGTACGTGTGTTGGACCTAGATGAAAGTACATCGATTCTTGTGTGTGATATTTCTTTTAAATCCTCTCTATTTTTTCAGCATTTTGACCAGATAATTCGATAAGGTCACTATTTAACTAGAATTGAGGCTTATTTCATTAGAATCTTCAATAATTAACAAATATCTGTAGTATCATGTTCCGAAGGTGAGTCAATAATTATTCTCATCGCACTCATATTGTGGTGTCGTCGCCCCAAAAACGGTTGCATGAAAACCTGTACGAATCGTACACAAGAAAAAGACAACCAACAGCTAAGATAGTAACGTTCCTTTTATTCCAAGAAAAAAAAGTGTAAACACAATATACTCTTCTCTGTCGTCCACCCAACGGCCTGCATCGTAATTTTTAAAATCGCCCAACGGCAAAAGTCAAAGACCAATGAGAGATCATTCTGGAACACCACCTGCAGAGGAATATTCTATTTTCACCTGCTCTTCTCAAAAGTAAAGCGCGACACAAGAACAGCAGTTGGCGCCAAAATACAGACAATCAGAATACATTCGGTATTACGAAATTCCAACGATTATTTTCTTTTTTTCGATTGGAGTATCTCACGATGTCACAATACTTATGGCAGTGTTGTTTTCGCGCATAATCGCCAGGCGAGTTTTCTCTCTTACCATTGCGCACAGATTAGAAGGTTTTTTTTACGATCCTAACCGCCTAGCCTATCCAGCGGGTGTAGGGCTACACAAGAGGCAATAGGGATGACATTCTCCAGGTCCTATAAGGTCTCCAGGGTCCTTACCCTAACTGTACAAACAAAATACAATAGATTCATACGAACAGATACAAATAATGAACAAAAGTAATGTTACATAGACACTGCATATCATAGGACACTTTAACTGCTTAGAGACTAGTGATTGCAAACCTTACAAAGTGAGCATTGAAAATCAGAAAACGGAAAAAGTAAGCATAGTAATGAAACATTATTTCCTTGAATAAGATTTGCATTTCATGGGTCAGTTACAATTAGGGTTGCCAACAGTCCAGGAATTGAAGTTGCTGTCCAGAATCCCCGTTGAATATTAAACTCTCCCGGAATTTCAGTGAAAGCTATCGACCAATATCACCTACACTCCAAAATAATTCTTTATATATGACTTCGTGTCCATCAAACGTACGTTGTCCCTACTACCCCAAACCAATACTGTATATCGTCACTCTAAATGCAAAAGATCGTATATTAAAAATTCTCTCTTTCCTTTTATTATTGGTATTCCATCTGGTGACAAAATATCTTATGTCATCAGCTGATCCAATAAACTAATAAGAAAACCCAAAGTATATAGTAATAGAATCAAATAAATCAAAAGGAAAAAATTCGTGTTTTGTTGCTTTCATGAAAAACGCAGCCTTTAGACATACGACCTTTTGCACTTTGACTGACAACATCAATATTTCAGTTTTGCGCAATATTTCCTTGAATTGTCTAAGAGAAAGTTGGCAACCCTATAGTTACAAAGTCGTTCATCGACCTTCTACGCGCGCGAACCGGAAATACGTTCCAAAACAAAAACACTTTCCCCCCGCTTACATGTATATAATCACTAGAAAAACTTCTCATAGTGTAAGAATTTTTGTTCAATTAATTTCTATGAAAGGTAGCTTGGGCGATATGCCAAACGTGCTCATTTCAAAATATGGGATACATTTCCACATTTCGAGGACCTGAAGAGAGCTGGCTTACTGTTTGGACAAGTATAGGTCAAGGACTTGAAGAATGGGAAGCCCTAATAAGCGTCTGGATCTTGTAGACATTGTCTGGATATGGAGCAAAATACACGCAAGCGAAGCCCACGTGTATAGATTATTTCAAGAAAATTACCTTTATCTTACTACTAAGTTTGAAAATAGAATAATAAATACTGTGTTTAGATAAATTTGTGCGTACTTATCACATCTTTCTGAATAAGGCACAATGCAAAATAATACATACGAATTTATTTTCAAGTTCAATTTGTTTACTAACGGGACTTTGCAACTATGAAGTAGCTCAACTAGTTTCACTTTATTTATTGTCCATCTAGATCTAGGAAATCAATTCATGATTGAACGTAAATCATATCGATAAATTACTACAAGAATTGATTATGTTAAAACATTAATAAATTAACTAATTCTTAATAAGCAAAGAAAAAAGTAAGAATGATGGTACTTTCTAGTTGTAGGAAAAACTGCTCTCTTGAAACGAATTAAAAAATATTCCGTAAAACTCTGACTTTATTGAGAAAACTTTTAATTTAAATCGATTTTTTATCACTTTTTCAGATTTATTTTTTGTATTTTTAATAAGCAAGATTTACAATTCGGCTTTAAAACGGATCATGTGATTCGACAAAAAAATGTATTTTGATATCCAACGGGAGAACTTGAATCGTCTCAGAACCTCCCTCACCTACGTCTCTATCTTTAATTCATAAAATTCTGTCTATCCGTCTTCATGTAGCTAAAATTCGAAACGAAATTGTGCAAGCTTGGCAAGAAACTGAAGGACAAGATATTGATTATAATATTCAAGTAGAAGTTGGTGTTGAACTACTGCATTGAGTCGCTTACACTGACAGTGTTTCGATCGACTTCAAAAGATGTTCCATTCCTACAGAATGCCATCTGAATACATCCTACCCCGCACTCCAGATTTTTATGACGTAATTTATTCCTTCCCTTAAGGCATTTTTCATTCTGTTTAGAGGATACACTGTGACAGGGCAAATAGCACATCCCCCTTCGTATCTCTTTTGCAACATAAGCCTTTATTCTTTCATGCCTGCGTGATGATATCCTTGGGGTCCACTTACGATTTAAAACTTGAAATTGATGTATGGAATTGTCTTTCATTTCCAGAATGACAATCCTGAAAGTTAAATCTCTAACTGTCTGATATTTCTTTTCCATTCTCTCCTTGCTATGCATTGTTCTAATGATACATCGTATACACCCAATGAATTATGTAGGGTGCCTGATATATTTCTTATATTCATTTACTGTCTATTTTTCTTTTTACCATATTATTTCTCCTTTTTCTTTCTCTTGCCGTTTTCCCTTTCTCTCTTTTCCCGTGATGCTATTCTCAGGTATAATTTTCTTTAATACGTCATTTTCCTTTTATTTTCACTGCGATCTCGTTATCTCTTTTCTTTTATTCTACCCCTTCTCTCTGTTGTTCTCTTCTTTTATCTCCCTCTATCTTTCTCATTTTTCCTTATTTCGTCTTCTTTTCACTTTATACTATATGTATTTCGCTGTTTCTTTTCCTCACTTTATGAGTAGCTTTATCTATCAAGATAATTGGCGGTGCCAACATTTTTTCTGTTGTGATACGTGTTTCCTGTACGTATTCTGCACATGATGTAAGTTAACTTGTTTTACGAATACGATTTCAGCACGTCATCAATAAAAATTCCAAAGAATGAATTAGGAATTCATGTTTGATAGTTGATTGGTCAATACCAAAGAGACTAAACGCCAAACGTAGCCAAAATGGCGATTAACAGCCATTTTAACTTAAAGTCGATATATATCATGGGGGAACATTTGATTAGGGGAAGAAAATCTTCACTTTCAGTCTGTTTTTGTTCTGAAAATCCCTATATCTATTTCATTGTGTATTCTTTCTCGCCTGGGTTTTCCTTGTTTCATTTTCATAAACACGCTCCGTTTATAGTATAATATTACGCAACTTGAAGAATTAGCATTATAAGACACTTAAGACAGGCATTTCAGTCCAGATTATTTATGTAATAGAATTTCTTGAGAAAGTCTGGAAACGCGAATATGACTAATCTTGTAAATACTAAAAGAAATTATCATGTTTTGTGTTTTAGAATCTTAAATAGCGGCCATAGACCAACCGTCCTTGTTGTTTAACGCCATGGAGCTTTTCGAATTGTTTTATTTCTGTTCTAGGAACAGCTACACTACGTTTATGAGTGGTGGCAACGGCCTTGGCGATTTTTTTTTGGCGTATTTCTAAAGTCGCAAAGGAAAGAATTATTTCAAAAATCTTTTTCTTTCAAAAACATTTTTCTTTTCACAACGGAAAATGAAAGATTGAAAACACATTTGGAAACGTTTTGAAAAGTATATATATTTTTTAATTTCACAAAAAGTAAATACATTACAAAACACAAGTGTGTTCCAGCAGAACTAAACTTCGAATGTTAGGTAAGAATATATATATATATATATATACCCTGAAACTTATCCATTACACTAAATACAATGGGCATGTTGAAAAAGAAAAAGATTTATAAAAGAAAAAAAGCAAGAAATAATACAACCTGATAACGTTAGAACTCTTGCGTGAAAAAATAATTAAAACGAAAATGGCAAAAAAAAAAAAAACTCTTAATCCTTTCGTGAAAACTAATATAATAAAATAACAACTCCACAACTGTCGAAGTACAAATAAATGGACCAATGGTATCACAAAAAAAGATTTAAAAGGACCTATGCAATCAAAGCATATTTTAAAATCAAAATAACCAATGGGAGCAAAGAATAAACTTCAAACGAACCAATGAAATCAAACGACTTTAACGAATTTTGGAAGAACTTTCTAGAATATTCAAAATGTCAATTGAAAGTTTCCATTTGCCGAGGTTGCTAGGAAAACCACAACAACCGTAGCGACAGATGGGTTGCCTTAATTTATCGTAACTCACGACTAGAAGTGCGCCAAAAAAAAATCGCCAAGCCGTTGCCATCACTCATAAACGTAGAGTGTAGCTGTACCCTGTTCTATTTTTTGTAACTGAGCAACATTTGAGGGAATATTTTTGAAACTTTGAGACATACGTATATCTATTACAGAGTTGTCGTCTGTCCTCTAATACAAATCTACACCGTTTGACCAATCAACGCCAAATTTAGTACACTTATACTTTAGAACCCTGCAGATATGATAGACTAACTCTTAACCCCCGTTCTATTTGTCCTAGGTGTGTATAAGGGGCACAAAACTATTCAAATCGCTATAGAAATAGCATTGAGTATAAAGCGATTGCGTAGCTCAGATTGTTTACCAGTGTTTATCGAAAATCCAGTTTTCCAATAATATTGTTTTACCAATAGTGCTCGAAAAACTTTCCAAAACAAATTAAATTATAATATTTATGTTTGAACTTAAATTTATTTCTTCCCATCATGTAATTAATTTATAAATATTTGATTGATAAAAGAACAGTTAAAATATTTAATTTTACATGACTTACGTCTTGCAATCGAATACGAAAAATCCAAACGAAAATCGCATTGTTCATAAAAGCGTAATTTTGCTATTCGGTAACTGGCAACGCTTGAATTAATGTTTACTTTGTTCTGTGTTTGCGTGTTTGAGTTGACAGTAAAATGTTGCAGTCATATTTGAGCATTTCCAAGTGTAATAAATATGCATTCTTTTTGTAAATAAATCATTACTGCCTTTACCAATATTGTTCAAAAATCTTTTGTCGTTTCAAAAGTTTTCCTGAATATATTCTATTTTAGAATATATTTAGGAAGCCGATATTTGACACGGTTTCTCATATCTTTTTCTTTTAGAAATTCTTCATTTTTTCAAAGATTGGAACTGTGTTTCTGTTTGTATTTATGTGTTTCAGTATATTACGTTTTTCAGATATATTATTTAGGAGTTGAATATTAATGACTTATTTATTTCCTGAAAAATATCAAGCGTGGGTAATTTTTTGGTGGTAAATGTATATTTCGACCAACTTTTCTTAAATCTTTGATTGAATACGTAATGGTTTGTAGAATTCTGTTTCAAAAATACATAAATAAAATATACAAAACAAGCTTTTTAAGTAAGGTAACTTTTTATTTCAAAATGTCAGCAATTTCTTTTGTTTTGTATTTATGTGTTACAGTATTTTAAATATTGCAGATATATTATTTAGGAGTTAAATTTTAAGGAACTATTTATTATTTGCATAATATCACTAGACATGGGTAATTTTTTAGCGTTACATAAATATTTGGACCATAACTTTATTTAAGTATTTGGTTAAATACGTAATTGTGGTAGATTGCTGTTTCATAAAAATATACAAAACAAAACATTTTTAAGTAAGGTATGTAATTTATTATTAGAAAATGACAAGTAAAGTTTAAAAAATCCCTTTAAAACAAGATGGCTTACGCTAAATTAAAACTGGTAGTCATACGTTGTATCGTTCAAATATATTTAAAAAAAAAAACAACTTTTATGTATATTTTTATTGAAAGACGATAAAAATCAATTACATTTCCTTTTACATGTTTCATGGGTGTTATTGAAAAATGTAATCCATATGTAAATATGTATGAGGTTTTAATTTAGAGAGATCTCTGCATTTAAAAAGTACCATACGGTTTCTATTGAAAACTGAACGTTGTAGTAAACTGTTGAAGTAAACGGGATTCTAAATAAGACTTTGCTGATCTCAGAATATTAAGCTTAGGAAATTTTTCAATTGAAATTTACTATCTTAAGTTACAGAATGTCGAGGTTGTATTCTCTACAAATTGAAGCTGTTCTTGCACTACTTAAATACACGTGAAACATTCACTTAACGCAGTGATTTTTTTAAATGCTGTAAAATTGACATTCTGTGTTTTGAAATATTGTAATCTATTGAGTTTAATTTGTCTACACTGATGACTTTTGCTTCCAACACAAGCTCCGTGTTGTTCCACGTGTCTTTAAATAAAATTTTCAAGAAAAAATGCGTTTGCTTCAAATTAAATAAATCAAGAATACTGTAGCAATTTAATTTATCGTCCTCTAATACTGGTGACAAATTTTGCCATTTTTACTGAAATTGAATGCATGGGGATATTCGTAATCACTTCAAAACTCAAAATCGACTTTTGTCGTAATCTCCATAGAAAAAAACTTATATGTAGTAGTTTGTCTTACAGCAGAAATGCGATAAATATGAAATGGATTATATGGATGGATATATCATGTATGCATATTTCTGTCCGAAGTATATATATTGCAATTATTTTGAATTTCCCTGTGTTCTTGAAATTATATTGCTTACCATGGTGAACCTGCAGCTTCAGCGTGCTTGCAAGGTTAGTTTCCAGTTTGGTTCTTCGTTTTTTTATTTTTATTTTGCGGGACCATGTATAAGATCCCGCAATCATATGAATAAATTATGTTCATTTGGATCTCGCAGATGTTCACTAGAACGAGACGTGGATAACATTGTTGAGGTAAATAGTCGCGTATAGGAAGTGCCATGAGGTTCATTAATTCCACGGTTTAAAAAATTAATTACCTCATTTCTTGATATCTAAGTACTGCATGAGTTTAAATCCAAGTATCTTTCTTTTCAGTTCTTTATTTATATCTTCTTGCTCCTCTCTCGAATATCATGCCCGATGTAATAGAATTGCAAAATGCAATACTCTAACTACAACTCGATAACGCCTTCACTAGAACGAGACGTGGGTAACATTGCTGAGGTAAATAGTTGCGTATAGGAAGTGCCATGAGGTTCATTAATTCCACGGTTTAAAAAACTAATTACTTTATTTCTTAATGTCTAAGTACTGCATAAGATGAAATCCAAGTATCTTTCTTTTCAATTCTTTATTTATATCTTCTTGCTCCTCTCTCGAATATCATGCCCGATGTAATGGAATTGCAAAATGCAATACTACAACTACAACTCGATCACGCCTTCACTAGAACGAGACGTGAGTAACATTGCTGAGGTATAGGAAGTGCCATGAGTTTCATTAATTCCACGGATTAAAAAACTAATTTCCTCATTTCTTGATGTATAAGTACTGCATGAGATGAAATCCAAGTATCTTTCTTTTCAGATCTTTATTTATATCTTCTTGCTAAGAAAATAAATGTTTACATATTAAAATACTTCGGCGAATTTATGTGCACAGACATCTTTCAACCGAGAGTTACACCCCTCTTTTTTAGCTCCGAAATAAATACAAAATGTCATCTGCATAGAAATTTAGATGGTGGAATACTCTACCCTCCGTAAAAGCAAGCGTAACCCTTTTTAGTTTATCTTTGGGTTCCTAAAAATAGCCTCATGTGCATTGATGCATTCTTACTCTCCCCGAAATAAACCAAACGCGGCTGACTCCCGAAATATCGATTTGCTTCTCCAGAAAGAAAAGTAAATTACTTTACCCCAAGTTACTTTTTATGCGCTCTTTTTTTTAGAGAATGGTTAAAGTTTCAGACTCTCTTTAGATTTCGGGAAATTAGGAAATATCGATTACTGTGGCATACGCAAAAATTTTCAGTGCCTAAAACTGCAATGAATATTCAATTAGATTTGTCCGTCATGATATTTCAAAAATGAAACGGCTGGGTTATTTTGGAGGTTGGGGTTTCTTTATTTTTTCTTGTTCCAGACATCATTTTTAAACTGCTTTTTACGAGTAGGCTCTTACTTAAGAAGTCTCCATTATGAGTTGGCATTAATCTCTTGCAAGATTGTATAAACTCCGTTTTACTTTTTCGTTGCAAGTTTCTAGATTATTCTATGGAATTAATACATTTTTAAAGTCTGAGAGGTCGGTAGGTTGTTAATTAAAGTCGCTCTGGAATAACACAACGGGCTATTAGCGACGATCCGGGACCTATACCGAAGAGAAATATCCAAGGACAACGCCTTCTAATTTTTAACCACAGTCAGAAGACGATAACAACAACTCTTGAGCTTGGACCCGACTCTTCAAACTTCCACACCACGCCAACGTGAGGACATTTAAGGCCACGACAGATTTAACTTGCTCCAGCCCCGTGTGCGCGACGGACTTTGGGTGGACTGAGTTTGCCACTCGTAAATGTCCAGTTGCTAATCTGTTGTTCTATTGTATTCCCTGAACACACTCCCATATTTTAATCTCTACAAGCTTCTCATTCAATTTTCTTATAACATGTACCTCTAATTGATAAACGTTTCATTTTTAATCAATAATAGTATCAATAAACAGTATCAAATAATAGTAAATTTCTAATTCAGTGCTAGTTTTTATGTAATCAGCTGTATTTTGGACTTTCAAATCTGTTTTGAGTATAGTGAGGTTGTGCGATATATAAGCATTCTAGAATATGATAAAGTTAATATAGGTTGTATTAATATTCCTGTAAAATAATCTGGAAACTGTTCGAATGTGTACTTAACTGTGGGCAATATCAATGATCTCGTACATAAGTAAAAATTTCACATCACCTAAAACTGCGTTTAAGATTCAATTAGATTTGGCCGCCGTGTTATTTCAAAAAATGAAACGTCTGGGTGTTGTATTTTGGAGGATGGATATTTATTATTTTTCTTGTTCCCGTCAATTTAAAAATAATTTATGTTAGCTCTTTCATTAAATTCATCATGAGTCTGAAATAATCTCTGAACTTTGGCATTGTATTGTAACTGCGTTATAAATTCCGTTCACATGAAGCACGTCTAACGTGCGTTTGGCGAGGCTATCAGGGTCCCGCTCTTCAAGGTCGCAAAGATAGAAACTTGAATTAGAGGAATAAAAAAGCATAATTGAATGGAGGGACCTTGCTAGCCTCGCCAAACGCGCGTAGAAACACGCCTCATGTGAACAAGTTGCTCCAAAGTACATTCAATTTTAAAGTTTGATAGGATGTATTGCATTCCTGAACGCACTAAAGAATTTTATAGTGTTTACATCTTTCATTAGCTTATAACAAACAACTACTTGTTGCTTTGAAAAGTGTCTATTTGTTATTGTATAAAAATTCAGTATTTATTAAACAGAGTTGCCGAATTGGTACATTAATTTGGCGCTTTATGGCGCATATTTGGCTCTGATGCGCCAAACACAAGACAACCTCAAGTAAAAATTTTGTGAAAGGGAAAATTGAGTAGGGATGAAAACAGAAAAGGATAGCTTGGGTATCCTGGGAACGCAGCCCCGTGTTTACTAAAGACAATAAACCTAATTGGAAAAGATCACTAGAGTAGCTCAAGATTGTGAAGCCCGTATACACTTTTAGGAGACGTGTCCTTGAAAGCACCCATTGGTTGGCATAGTGATTGTAGCAGGGTCATTACCCGTGAAATGAGAAAAAATTAGGATAAACCAGTGGCCGTATGGTAATGGATTTTCATGAAATTTGGTACAGGGGTTTAGTTTATGCATAAATAACGGTATCCAAAAAATTTAGGTACAAAATTAAATATTTTCGAAGTTTGAGGCATTTAAAGGATTTATACCTTAGAAAAGCAGTTGTGAGATCGCTTAATGTTGCATGTTTGAAGTTCTGTTTCTCAAAAACTACTTAACGTAGACAAACATGTTTTACATCTTTATAATCTGTACAAAATTGACTTTTTTTTTCATTTAGGCAACAACAATTTTAAACATCATATTTAATCTAAAACTTAGTTGCAAAAAATGGAAAATTGTCATTTTTGACAGAATTAAAAACATTTTTATGGGTTTAAGAAATTTTACGACATACTTTAAATTCATGCCAGTTACAGTGCTAGGTATGATAATCTATATATATAATTCTCTTACGTGGCACGCAAAAATGACGTTATCTGTTATAGCGTTTGGCAACACTGTACGATTGTTCGTTTACCACGAAGCCTCGCGCCTCAATTGAATTTATCGAGTTATCGGATGAAATTTTATTGAAAAGAAATAATTTTTGAAGCTGTTGCAGCTTACAAACGACATGCTAGGTATTCGATTTCCAAAGCAGCGCTCATATTTAGAGTCAAAATTTGCTCCAAGTTTTCATTTGAATTCCAAATTGTTCGAGTTCTGATTCCAGAGATGCTGTATAATGGAACACAACACATATATATTTGAAAAAATATTTTTTTGGAACATATATTTGGAAACAATGCATTTACGCAGCATTGATGCGAGCGAAACGAGCAAGTTCGCGCAGCAAACCACTGAGGATTGCAAAGCAATTCTCCGGGGGTTGGCGAGCGTTTTCGATCAGGGACGGGCTCTATAGTATTACGGTTAAGTTTGGAAGTCGCATTTTAATTCTTTCATCTTCAAAATAGCTAACGAAAATAACAAATTGACAATTTTCTACTCTAAATAGGCATAGGAAATCAAATAAAGGACAGCTCTGATAAAACCGACATTTCACAGGAATGCAGATTAATATGTTTATTACTAATAAAAAAAATTCAGGATTGTAATCTGAGTCCCAAAGCAACAATAACAAAATCAAAATGATAACATTTGCTTCTAAGCCTATGTACATTACGAGAATTTCAATAATAGAGACATAAAATACAGATAATGAAACCCGAAATCAACAAAGAAATACCAAAGCATTTTTAACTTGAAAAGTGAATTATAAAAGCAGAAAAAATCAGTGTCAAAACAAGCTTAAAAATTTCAACTTAGTAGCATAGATATAATGACTTTTAACAAATTACCTTTTCAAATTCACTATGTGGTAAAAATCCTATGTTAAATTTTGCATCTTTTATAATTGAAACGGGATTTTATTGTACGAATTCTTTTTAAATTCTTTACTTCTTTTGCTGGTGATTGTGATAGATATGAAACACGAACTTGTGACGTACAATTGGGAATAGGGAATATAGCAATGATAGTTATGCGTTCCCGTAATGGCTGCGGTCACTGATATTTAACACTTCTGGATTGTCATAGAACATTCGCCGGTATTCGAAAGCTTTTGGTTTAGCAAACCAAGCACATTTATAACCATAATTCATTTAATAGTATTCGGTTATCTGCCCTTGAATGTGATAGCATCTCTTTCAAAGGCGGAAATGGATGTTTTACTGGCGTGTTACCGCCTTTTTTATCCTTCATGCGATAAAATAAAGCCATAATTTCCATCTTGTTAAAATTTTTCCTGTGACGAAAATAAACAAATTACAATGATGTAAATTTCAGGACACATAATATACATCTTGACACATAGTACTGAAAATTTGAGAGTTTTTCGGAGTTGTCCTTCACAGTAAAATTTGTATTTAAAAATAGAAAAATCGTTTGTTTTCAATTATTTTACGTTTTCAATATTTTTTTTTTCTTAACTAAGGAATAGAAACACAATCACTAATTTATACAAAACTTTTTGATAGAAGTGCTTTGTTGAGAATTATTTTTGATAGGGTCTTTTCCCATTTTTAGAGTTACTAGAGCAATTTGAAATTTGTATCAAGTAGGCAAAATCTCTATTTTCGCTAATCCCTGAGAATAAGCAGCGACGGATATAAAACAATATTCTGACATTTCCTAAAAGAGCTTGTACTGAAGAATGTGAGAAGATAAAATTTTTTAATTTCTGTCAATAATTTATTGAAATATAAGGTCTCAAACAGGCTACTATTAGTGCTAAAATATCTACATTTGTGTGACCATGAACTTTAAAATTCAACAAAAAATAAAATATACATTTTGGACATCGAATATTTGACTGTTGCTCCTTACAAAAGGGATATATATATTTTTTTTTGTAAATTAATTCTCATAAAAATCGGTGATGTGTCAGCCACTGCCGATTTGTTCATTTTGTGTGGAATGACCCAGCATGAGTCTTACCACCAAGTAGATCCGCTGTTTGTACTTGCATGGTTGTTAGTGACGGTGCCTGCTAGGGGAATCTTCGGCCATTGGGTGATCCTTCACAGATCCGAAGTAGACCGCTTGAAAGAGTAACGGATTAGCAATCGGAAGTAGCGATTTCAAATCCAACCAAACACCGTCGTGTACAAAGGGATCTAGTGCACGTTAAATCGGTCGTTGCCTCAAATGTCCTCACGTTGGCGTGGTATGGAAGTTTGGAGAGGTGGGTACCTGCTCAAGTGTTGCCTCGTCATCTGACCGTGCTTCAAAATTAATCGGATCTTTCTCTTCAGGCTTGGTCCCGGACCGTCGTACTGGTCTGGTGGGGTTAAGGTGTTAGCCTCTAGATCGAAGGTTCAAGGTTCGAATCCGGGTCCTGTGCAGAGATATTTGTAACCGTATGGTATAGACGCGGATGGTTTACCTTAAATCTGTCGTGGCTGAAAGTCCTCACGTTGGGTTGGTGTGGACGTTTGGAGAGTGGGGTGCCAACTCAGGTGTTGCCTCGTCATCTGACCGTTGTTCAAAATTACGTGGTGTTATCGTCGGTAATTGGTAATCATTAGTTAACGTACTCGAATCTTTGCCTTAGGGAATTGATCCCGGATCGTTGTGTTGTGTTGTCAATAGCCGTTGTGTTGTGTTGTCAATAGCCGTTGTGTTGCTCCAGTGCGACGTTAATTAAAACACCTGTCCCTACCTATATTCACAGATACCCGTCAAACAGACCCTAGTAGTGCTGTAAAGGTCAATAGTCGTGCACTAAAAATTAATTTTCTTAAATGAATTTTTTATTCTCAGGGAAGTTTTTTTTAATCCTCTTTCCTTCAGTACACTAAAGATTATAGTTTATATCATAGTTAATTTGGTAATTTGAGCAAGATCCAACCATCAAAATATGGGTAAATTAAAACAGATTGCACTTTTTAGTTTTTTATTTCCCTTTACAAAACAACTTGCCACTGCGTGGTCAGTATGGCGTTGCCCGTGACAGTTCTTTTTGTGGGGTCAGATGTGACAACTGCTCGCTAACCCCCAATGATTGCTACAAATTCCCATTTGGTTTACGAAGCAAACCAAATGGGAATTCGTAGCCTATTGGATACCTGCCATCATGGCGTTCCCCGTGGTGTTGGTTTGCTACTTAAATCAAATGGAAATTCATAACCTATTAGAATGAATTCCCTGCGAATTCCAATCTGCTTTACTTCGCAAACCAAATGGGAATTTGGCTTGACGTTACAATCACCTGCAAAAATAGAAATATTTAATTGAAAAATTATTTATTAAAAGAAAATCAAACGTATAAGGTCATGATCATATCTAATCATAATTAACCACATCTATCTGGTGTCAAATTTTCCGCAGATTTGAATTCGTTGAAATTTTCAATCCATCTTTAACAATCCCGATTTTACAAAAAAGAACTAAAGAATTCAGCCAAAATGTCTTTTTTTTTTTGCTTTCTTTAGCTGAAATCGTAAAAGGGCAGGAAATGTAATCAGTTTATTTTTTTAATTTGACGGTTTACGTGACGTCACAATCGTGTGAAAACATAAAATATATTCAATTAAATTTTTTTATTTATTTAAAGAAAATCGTATTTTTAGGTATCGATCTAATGTGAAATTTTCATTAGATTTTACATCCGTTGAAATTTTTACTCCATCTTTAATGGTCTAGGAGATAGAAAAACGAACTAAATAACTCCAGTTAAAATTTTATTTGTTTTTTATCGTCTGCTGGAAAATCATTTCTCCGCGCAAAATGACAATGGAAATCAAAAAGATAAATTTAGAATATGTGATCTTCTATGCTTTTGCATTCAATAATATTCAAATTCCATTAAATTCATTTTAAATTGTTCTAGATTGAATTTTAAAATTTGCCGCTACACAAAATTTGCAATTAATTCGAACTACCTGTGTGCCAAATCCTATTACTGTAAGTGCCATAGATTTGTCAGGACTTTGGGTGCAGAAAACAAACAGACAGACAAACACATCCATTTATAATTTTTGAGATTGTAAAGGGATCATACAAATAATTTCTCTTTCATAGGGGAAATGCAAGCTTCATTCATGTGAACTTAAAATAATTCTTAATTTTTCGTTCCAATATATTTTGTCTTGTGTCTGTTATCGTCCAGTTAGTAACGTGCCTTGTAAATATTTTTAAAAAGCAACAGTCATAATTTAGTTGCATGTTTGTGGCAACACGAGAGTAGAATGTGAGGATGAAAACAAAAAAGAAGCGCTGTTCCATGTAATTTCGAACGTAGTTATGATGATACGAATAATGTAGTTACGAATAATCAATGTGCATGTACTTCTAATGTTATTATTAATTATTAAACATCTTATACTTTCAACTGAGTAATTTGATTGCATCATTCAAAATAAGTAGTTACGGCGAGAAAGATATTCCTAGGTTGTCACATACGAAAACGATACGACTTAGGCCTATACTTTACATGTCCATACATTTTGTCACCAAGGATATGATGTTTTTGAATTTCATCATTCAGATAGGATGGAATTTAAATTGATCTGGTTTAGTTAGCGATTAATTTAGAGATTAATATATTTTGAAGCAAATACATTCTTTACTTTAAAACTCCATTCAGCGTCATGAGAAATAACGTATTTTGTTTTAAAATTAAATGTCATCAGTATTGGCCAAAACAAAGTCAATGAATTACAATTTCTCAAAAACAGAAAGTCTATTTCGCAGCACTTTTGAAAAAGGAAATCAGTGTTTTCAACAAACGTTTCAATGTATCTAAATAGCACAAAAATACTTGTAAAATCAGCAGCCTCGGCATTTTCAATTCCTTGTTCCAGTATTCTCTGACCGTGATATTTATTCCAAGATCAAGAGTCCTGTTTAAAATTAGCTTTACTTCCACTAACATGCAGTTTTAAATAGAATCTTTTTATGGTCCTTTTTTTCCAATTCAGAGATTCTGTGTTTCTAAATGGAAACCACGTACCATTTTAGAATAATATATGTAGTTATTTGACTATTAAGTGCAGCTTGCTTCCGATAATATCCATGAACTGACATTCAAATCTTTATTAGAGCATAGTCAATTTGAAAGTTTATTCTTATTCCGCCCACTTTGAAAATATGCGCAACTAACACAGATTGCATTTTTGGTTTACCGTTTACAAAACTGTCTAAACCCTTCAAATAGAGTTATAATTGAAACTATGAATTACTTCTAACACAACGTTTTACAATTCCATATCCAAATGCATAATTTTCTCACTGTTTTAGTATTATATACCTTCAATGGGCCACGGTAGACTAATTGGAAAAGTAACGGATTAGGATCACGAGTTCGAATCCAATCAGAGGGGGCTGGCGCACGTTAAATCTCTCGTAAATGCATCCGAAGAGTTATTCCGGGATTTTACGAACAGGGCAGAAAATATTTAAAAAAATTAAAGACTTACCACTTAGCTAAAACAGTAAAAGACAGAACTGTCAATATGTCTTCGAATATAACCAATCAGCAAATCGAAGATCTTAAAATGGTTTCAGATTTATCAATAGCTGTTGACAAATCTTGTGATATAATTAACACAGCACAAGTTTCACTTTTCGTTCGATTTATTTCGTCTTATTATCCTAAAGAACTTTTAGGATTATTGCAACACAAAGGTCAATAAATAAGACTATTATTATTATGATATCTGATTTTATTTAATGTTAGTTGCTAGTTTAAACCGTCTGCTGAAAATATGGTTCTTGAAAAGAAATTTGGCTTTCAAAAGAAATCTTAATCGGCCTTTGGCTCTTTTGACTAATGAGTTTGCCGAATACTACCTTTGGGGATTGATACCGGATCATCGCCAATAGCTCATTGTGTTAATCAGTGCGACGTTAATTAACTACCTACCATCTATACCTTTACTATTTCTTCGCACACTTCGAAACTGTCATAAAACATTCTAATAATTACCTTTAATATAATCTTCATTTAGAGATAACTTTATTAACCCTCTGAGGGGTTCACACGCATATATCCGCTCTACAACATACACTCTTCACTATATGACTTCTAATTAGTTAGACCTTATTAGCCAATACAATCTTTCCAAGCATACTTCCTACTAATAAAGGTGGTTATTTAGTCATTATATCTGTTTCAGAAGAACAATGACACAACAGCAATTCATCAATTTATTCAGAAAAAAATTAAAACTACGAATAAAGTTCTTTATTAATATTAATATTAATTGTAGCGTGTGAGGAACTTATACAGTAATTAAATGGAGTTGGTAATAGCATATGTTACTTTTAACCCTTCATGTGGTTTCGAGGCGTTATGTCTCTTTCATCAAGATCTGACTCATTTTGCTAATGACGACATACCTCGCCATCAAGATGCTGCCTATTTTTGTATGATGACGAGATCAAGATCTGGCCAATTTTGTCAGTGACGAGATACCTCGTCGAGACAAAGACCCCACCGAGAGGGCTAAATAATGTCACTCATGTAGGTATACACTATATGGACAATTGTATTTGGACACTGCATGTTTTTCAGAAAAATTGCTTTATTATTTTACTATTTACCAGCCACTGCGTGGCTAGCCCGGCGTTGCCCGTGCCCGTGGTGTAAGGTATTAATCTGGTGTAAAATTTTCCGCAGATTTCAAAACCGTTAAAGATATATTCAATTTTAAAATTATTTATTTGAAGAAAATCATATTTTTAGGTATCAATCTATAGTAACATTTTCCGCAGAATTCAAATCCGTTGAAATTTTTAATCTATCTTTAGCGATTCCGATTTTACAAAAAAAAAAAACTTAACAATCCCAGTCTTAACAATGTTTTTATTTCTTGCTCTCATTCGCGGAAATGGAATGGGACAGGAAATGGAATATGTTTCTTTATTTTAACGTGAAGAGCAGAAGATGCAATATATTTTTTTGGAAAGAGAAAGTTCGCGTGACGTCACAATCTTTTGCGTAAATATAAAATATATAAAAAAAAGTCACGTGGGTAGAAAAAGTCAAGATTCATGTGTTTCTTCTTTTCTCCGGAAGAAACGTGTTTGAAGAACCAGGTAGAGAATAAAACTATTAAATTCGTTTAAAAATCTTCTAGATTGAATTTTAAAATTCGCCGCGATCCAAAAATTGCAAAGAATTTGGACAACGTGTGTGCCGAATCTCATTGCTGTAAGTGCCATAGAATCGTCAGGATTTTGTGGCAAGAAACTGACAAGCAAACACTTCCTTTTATAATAGTAGAGGGGTTGGCTTTCCTTTTGCTTGTATTACAACTACAACACGTCTAGCCATTCTTTCCACAAGTTCTCCTCAAGGCTATGCAAGAAATAGATGGTCAGTGGCGGTGTCATATTCGTCGCTCCAGTTTCTCCCACAAGTGCTCTATCGGATTGAGATCGGGGCTATGAACAGGCCAGTCAAGCAAATTCACCTCATTATCAGGAAACCAGTCTAGCACACGTTTTTCTGTATGACATGGAGCTCGATCCTGTTGAAATAAACAACCATCATCGCCGTAGTGTTACCATAGTGTCGGCAAGGCCGAACTATTCAGACCGCCGAGGTGCACGTCAGCGTTCATGGTACCAGGCACATAAAGCAATGGGCCAAGTCCTAACCAGGGAAAACAACCTTACAGTAAGATTCCAAGGTGCAGAATTATATTCAGTATCCTGCAACAGAACTCCAAGCAATTGCAATTGTTCTGCAGGCATTTTGTCCGAATTTTGAAAACTGCAATCAAATTAAAAACAGACGTAAAACACAATTATCGGCTAAATATGTATTAGATATTTATTATAAAACACACATCAAAATTAATTAACTTATTTTATATAAAACCAAGGCATACTTTTAGAATTTGCAATTCTGTCGATAACTTGTGAAGTTATATATTGTGTCATTGGCATAGAATATGTGTTATTTACAAACTGTGGTCATTTGGGCGGTGTATTAGGCTGTTTCGTAGCTAGAAAAGAAAAAGAGGTGTGACAAGGAGCATTGCACTGCGAAACATCGTAAATTATGATTGAAAAAAAAAATCGGTCAACATTTTGATAAAATTACGGAAAAATTGTTCTGCAAAGACTTTGTTCTGCAACGTACGTGGCACTTTCTGCTCCCGGGCTAAGATTGATACTCCTTCGAATTTCTGCAATGTCCAAAAACTTTTTTCATCAAGTGTATATCATGAAATTTACCCCAATTTCACAGTGCCATCATTGTTCTTCTGCGGTATGTGTTGTGGGGTTAAAAGCATCTTTGAGTAAGTCGAAAAACGCCAATAGCTCAGATGGTTAAAACCACCGACCTTCTAATGAAATAGATAGAGCATGTGATTGGAACAGCTGTCGTAAGAACTCTGAAGGATAAATCACGTGGATATATGAATATTGATGTGCAGATGTGTGTTTTTGATCACAGTGGATAAGTACCTTAACCAAACAATATTTAAGGATTCGTGCTTTTATCAACAACCACATGACAGAACCCTAATGACCTTTAGAAATAACAAAGCTGTACTCACATGATTCGTCTGTTTCATTAAAAGGTCGATAGTTAATAGAGCATTAATTCAAACTCTGTCAACGGCACTTATATTCTGTGGTTTTACTAATCAGCTTCCCTTGAAATGATGAAATCAATGCTCACACAGGTGTTTCAGTGGCAATACTACAAACATAATCAAGGTCGATTCTGTTGGGAAATAAACTACTGTGTAACTACCCCCTTGTGAGCGAGAGACGAATTCCTAAACTATACGTTGACATCAAGAAAGGACGAAAGTTTGAGATTTAATGCAAGAAGTATTGATTTTTATTCGGCGACCTGGGGTTCATCTACTAAAAGCAGGAAAGGGTACCTGTATGTCGTAACCAGATTTTATGAGCAATTTCGTGTTCTCAAGTTTGATCATCGGCTTCTTAGGGCTGTTACACAGAAACTATAATGGAAGTGTTGTAATAGAATGAAGAAGAAGTAGTTCTCATTTGATTTTAAATCTCATCGACATTTTATTTCTGAAGTTTAACTTTTAAATAATACGTAATACTAAAATAACGTCGTTTCTATGTGTCATAGAAGCGTACAGTTGTGAAAGAGTTGAAGGTTATTTTTTAAGTACTCATACAGCAAGATTATGTACACACTAGCAAAATACCCGTCCTTACTCGGTTTGAATTGGTTTACTCTAGATTGAAGAGATAATCAAAATATATAATGACTTACGTTTTTTGTAGAATAAAAAATTATTTTAACACCTTTCGCCATCTTTATATTTTCTACAACTTACTTTGGACACAAATCCTACACATGCATAACCATTCATGTAATACATTTCACATACATAGCAAAATTGCTGTATGACAAAGCTACAAAATGAAGAAAGGTGATACTGAGGTTACTACTATAAAAGACGATTTTGAGGGAGATTTGGAATTCCATTTCTTAAGTTCTTTTCATGTTCAACTCAATTAATTAAAATTACGATTTACGGCGAGTGCTCTCGCACGAATAGTCAACAAAACAATATTTTTTTACTTGTGGCACTCTTGCCTCCGGTATGCGACATTGTGAAATTTTGCAATCTTCTCATGTCATTATTACAACGAATTTTTTAATGTTGGAAAAAGTTCTATTTTAGATTTTTAAACGTTATTATTCTTTCAATAACGGCATTATTCTTTCAATAACGGCATTATTCTTTCAATAACGGCATTATTCTTTAAATAACGGCATTATTCTTTAAATAACGGCATTATTCTTTCAATAATGGTATAACTACACTTAAAATTTACGGAAAATTTATACTGACTTACCTAACATTTTTAAGTCTAATACTTTGTGGTGGTGTTGCGTGTGATGAGAAGGAAAACACATTTATTAAAATAATAAATATTTAAAACAGAAAACAGTGAAATAGAACAAAATAAAAGATGTCGGAAAAATTGTTCTGAAGATATTAATTTGTGATTCATTTTTATCTCTTGATCTCGCACAGTGGCCACAATTTACAACTAAAAGTGCACAAAATTTAGAAATGTGAAATTAATTCAGAGCGAAAGAAACAGAAAATATCACTGCTCACGCGATCTTGTTCATTCACGTTTCGTTGAAAAATATCGTCTGTCTCAAATATTCTTAAATCGTTTTCATTGCGCAAAGAACAAAACTAAGACTCGAAATAAATGAAGTATCAGAGCTGAAATTCCATTAAAAAATTTAATTTTTTGAAGAATAATTACTTTTTCAGCAGTACTGGTAAAGCAATCGAAGTAATCGTAATATTCAATAGACATTCCAATTTTTCCAAAACTATCAAATTATGGTTGATTTAAGTATATTTACTCAGGTGTTTTAGCATGAAACTCATCTAAATATAATAATAAAGAAATGTTTAATATTGCATTCACTAAACTTATAGATAATGTACAACATAAAATACATTGCAATGAAATATCTGGATTACAATTCATGTGATGTCTGCACAAACACACAAACACAAAATTGAGCATAGAACAGAAAAACGGACAGACAGACTTTCGCAACTAATTCCACTCACTAAATCAAGATAAGTACTCACTGTATGCAAATTTCCATGAAAATATCTTAAACCACGTGGACGTGTATAGGGCATAACATACATACAGACAGACGGACAGACACCAAACGAGAAAAGGGCGGATTCGGCATCAGAAGGGTCCAAAAAGGATAGAAAACTTGAAATAGGTCGAAAATATTGAATGTACAAACAAACACTCCATTCTTATTTATATAGATGCACGTTATTTCTTTCTTTACATCGCTATGAATGCTTTTCAGGTGAAAAAGAAAATTTAGAATGCATATTAGCAAGTACTTTTGCTTGATTTTAGTATTGAACTACCTCATTTAGAATTCAAATTTTTTTTAAATGCTCTATTTTTTATTAAGCTAGATTAATAATTATTGCTCTAGTTATTTATTCCCTTGTAACATATAATTTTAATTTTAATTTACATATAAATTAGAAAGCAGAGTTAAATTGATTAAAAAAACTGTTTTAAGCTTGGAACAAATAATATCCAGAAACGTTATGCATTAAATAAAAAATAATTAAATGTATGTTTTAATGCGAATGTTTGCAATTTTTATAATTTATGTTACTTAAAAAACAAGAAAAAGTATATTTAAAAAAAAATCTCATTATAACTAGATGTTTACATTGGGCTTGTTGGTAATGGTATAATCTCGAAGGTTTTCTTCAATAAGTGGTTCCTTTAATTTTCAATAACAATAAAATTTGGAGGACTGGAGAGGTAGTTTCAAGATGTGGGACAGTTATACGGCAACCAACACCTCACAACCCAAACGTTATATTTGGGATTGTTGTCTAGATAAAAGTAAAGGTCGATTAAATCCCGATTTTATAGCATCTATATATATAAATCTCTTACGTGGCATGCAAAAAAGACGTTATTTGTAATCGCGTTTTGACAACACTGTACGATTGTTTGTTTATCGCGAAGTCAAGCGCATCAATTGAATTTATAGCGTTATCGGATGAAATTTTATTGAAAAAAAAAAGGAAATTTTAATGAGCAGTTGCAGTTAGTTTATAATAGAAAACGGAGGATCTTTTCAGGTCCATTTAAAAAACTCTCCTTTTCAGGGCCAACAATTATAGTTCAACAAGACGCTTGCACTACAACTTTCGGCAACAAACTCAATGAAAAAGTGTGGGTCGTTTGAGTGCTGGGAAAATGTACACACAAACAACATGCTGGGTATTCAATTTCCAAATCAGTGCTCACATTTCGAGTCAAAATTTGCTCAACGTTTTCATTTGAATTCTGATTCCAGAGGTACTATCTTTTCTGAAAAACAGCAACATATTTAGATTTGAAAAATATGTTTTTGGTACATCATATTTTGTAAACAATTCCTTCTGCTAGGACACATGTCTTCATTGAGGCTAGCGAAGCGAGCATAGGTTCGCGCAGCGAACCAATGAGGATTGCGAAGCAATCCTCCGGGGGTTGGCGAGCGTTAGCGAGCAGGGGGCAGGCCCCCTAGTCTATTATATAAAACACTAAAGTAAGTACGTGGACCCGAAATCGACGTTATTTATTAAGTATAAACGATTGCTGGTACGCAGCTCAGATTGTTTTACCAGTATTGACCGAAAAACAATTTTTCTTAAACGAATTAAATTATAATATATATGTTTGAACTGACTTTTTATTTCTTCCCTTGATGTAAGCAATTTATAAATAATTGATTGAAGAAATAATATTTAAAACATTTGATTTTACATAACTTACATTTTGTAATGGAACATGAAATGCCTAAAATAAAAACTCATACATCATATGAGCGTAATTTTGCTACTCGGTATCTGTTCACGTCAGGAGTAATAATCACTTTTTTAATTTGATTTTGAATTCTGTGTTTGGGTATTTGGTACAGCTACTTTCAAAAATATTTTTCTATTTACAATGGAAAATTAATTGAAAGCTTAAAAACACATTTAAGAACGCTTTAAAAAATATAATTTTAAAATTTTTCCGGGAAAAAATAAGAAAAAACGAAAATTCTACAAATGGCTAAACAACAACTCAGAAACGTTTAGTGAAAAAAATTAAAATAAAGCAAAGAAAAAATTTCAAACGAACCAATGAAATCCAACTTTTGGGACACCCTGTATTTCACAAAAAATTCAGGAAGTCAAATTCAACACATTTGAATAGATACGTATATGTTTTTTTAAGATAATTCTGTATTTTTTTTTTAAGGATTGGATTTTTTTTTCAGTTTGCATTATGTGTTCCCGTATATTACCTATTGCAGAAATATTATTAAAGAGTTAGATTTAATGATTTGTCTATTTCCTGCAAAATACAGGACATGTGTAATTTCGTAGCGGTATATGTATATTTCGACCAACTTTCCATAAATATTTGATTGAATATGTAATGATTTGTAGAATTATATTCCATAAAAGTAAATAAACTATACAAATCAAAACATATTTAATTAAGGTGTGTAAAATTGTTAAAAAAAAACTTTACTACAAACAGCCGAGTCACAGCCCGGCTAGTTTTTTTTATTATTTTTTTTATTTCTATTCAGAATGTCAATATTAAATATTATGATCCATATTTCTTTCCATAAATCATAGTTTACTGATACACTAGTGGCCTACTAATTAAACTGGAATTTAAATTCTGAAAATCAAGCTCATAAACTGAGCATTCTTCAGATTATGACTTTTGTGACAGATAGAGACAAGTTAATTTCCCCCGTTGTGTAAAACACAATTGTACTAGAAGAATGACAAATATGTTTTTTAATTAAATTTTGCAAATGTTAAGTGTTGTTAGGTGTCTTGTTTAAAGTGCTGATGTAATGTTGCGTCCATCAGTTGTTTCATATTAAATCTGTATTTTCTGAAGATAACATGATTGTTTCTCCGGGATAGTTTTCGTTCATAAGAACTTAAAAACTCCACCCCCAAGCTCTGGAACAGTAAACACTGTTTTTCTCGTATTCTTTTGCAACTCAACGTTCGTTCGCATTGATGAAAAATGACCACTTGCCTTTACTCAGTCTGTCTCCTATGTTTATTGATCTTAATAAACCGTGTAATGACTTTGAATACATTAAATAGTCGTATAAAAAGTTTTGTAACTGAAATCAGTACTGTCATGGTGACCTAGCGTATACGAAGAACACTTAAAATGAGTCTAAATATTTAATAAATAAAATAACTGGAAATTTAACTGTGCAACAAATCTTACAGTCAAAACTAATTAATTAAATAAAATAGAGTTCTCAGTTTAAAAAAAATTAAACTACGTAGTTTTCTTTTAATTTCACAAAAATATGAATTTTTATAAAATAATGAATATTGACATTTAAAGTGCAATTAACGCATCTTTTAGTATTTCAAGTTAGAATCTCTGAATGTAACTACATTTCCAAGTGGTGTAGTATTGATTTTACATCACACAACATTCAGTCAATAAATAACTCGATTTATTGATTGAAACAATCAAGGCAAAAATTATACGCGTCAAAAAGATCAAAATAGGTTAGAAGTCAATCAGGGAAGACAGTAGGTTGCAGAACGGATATACATGCTTCTGAACACCTCAAAGGGCTAACTGTTTTAACTAATTTCGATCTGGTGTCCGATTTTAACTGGCTCATTGTAGTATCTATATATATAATTCTCTTACGTGGCACGCAAAAAAGACGTTATTTGTAATCGCTTTTTGGCAACACTGTACGATTGTTTGTTTATCGCGAAGTCTCGCACATCGATTGAATTTATAGCGTTATCGGATGAAATTTTATTGAAGAAAAAAAAAAGGAAATTTTAATGAGCTGTTGCAGTTAGTTTATAATAGAAATCAAAGAAAGCGGAGGATCTTTTCAGGGCCATTTAAAAAACGGTCCTTTTCAGGGCCAACAATTATAGTTCAACAAGACGCTTGCACTACAACTTTCGGCAACAAACTCAATGAAAAAGTGTGGGTCGTTTGAGTGCTGGGAAAATGTACACACAAACAACATGCTGAGTATTCAATTTCCAAAGCAACGCTCACATTTCGAGTCAAAATTTGCACAAAGTTTTCATTTGAATTCTGATTTTAGAGATACTGTATATATTTTTTCTGTAATACAGCAAATTTAGATTTGAAAAACATTTTTTTGGTAACATATTTTGTAAACAATCCCTTCTGCTAGGACACATGTCTTCATTGAGGCGAGCGAAGCGAGCATAGGTTCGCGCAGCGAACCAATCAGGATTGCGAAGCAATCCTCCGGGGGTTGGCGAGCGTTAACGAGCAGGGGGCAGGCCCCCTAGTAACATATATTACCGCTAGAGCTGGAAAGTCGTTAATGTGCACAATACGTAGCTGTTCTGCAGATTAACTGATTTGCTCCGTAATCAAGAGTTTCTCGCATTTAATATAGGTAATGTGCACATTAACGACTTCGGCATCGTTAAAGTTCAAAAGTTTGTTTCTCTCATTTCCTTTCCCTACACCTTCCCCCCCTTCCTCCACTTTTAGTTTTTGTTTGGTTTCGCCAGCGTCTTGTCGTCGCCGGATGTTTTTATTTCTCACTAGCTACTATCACCATCACCCGCACTCATCAATAATTATTTCCCCTAGCTGCCGCACTAATTCTTTTTAAAGAAGCTTAACCCACCAAGTGGTTTTGACAAGATATCTCGTCAATGAAGAGCTAATCCATTTTGCTTTGGTGGCGATATCTCGTCATCAGGACAGTCTCTATTTTTTTCTGATAACGAGATAAAGATATTATAAGTTTTTTTACCCCTAAGGACGAGATACGTCATCCCTCAAGAGCTGGTCAGTTTTGCCAATGACGGTATATCGTATAGAGACAACCACCCGACTTTACAGAAAAAGATTTGACAGTTAAAAGGCACTTTTTTCGTGTGAATGAATAGAATTATTTTTATCTTTAAATTCAGTGAAAAGGCGTGACTGTATCGAGCAGGTCAATGAATTTAAAACGTTTCGCAAATTACAAACCTTAATTTGAATGCTCCGAAAGCATTACAAAGTTACGTTCTTAAATTGATTTCGGTCTCTAAAGTTTATTTTATTTCATGTAGAGAGTATTCTCATAAATGTTTACATTTAGATAATTTTAATCGAAAGGAATATTGATTTTATATTCAAATGTCAATTGTTGGTATCCATTGTTTTCCAGATATCTATAAGTTTAATTTCTTATATTGTTGGTAATTAAACAAAAGGTGGAATAAAAGTGTATAACAATGTGCACGCTTGCAACAGTAGTTTCTCTTTCGGCGTTGTTTATGAGAATTAGAACATACAAGAAATAGATTTACTTTACTTGAGTTGGCAAATATTATAACTCCTTTGACAACTTTCTAGTGACTTAAATATGGATAAAACAACGGCTGTGGCGTGGCTTTTGTTAACCCCGTGGTTATGGGGAATGTTTGGATTAATCGTAATCGGAGATGCAACATATATTGTACCGCTGATGGTGTATTTCATGTTAGCTCTGACTATCGAAGGTGAGAAGGATACAAATTTGGATATCGGCTTGATTCAAAGCGAAAATATGGGAAACGTTGATGACTATGATCATGGGATAATGAAAACGATCAATATATTACTGAAAATGATTGGGATTATGGAAATCACCGTAAAGTTGATGACTAAGATTGTGAAGAAAATGATGAATGGTATCAAGCGGATGATGAAATTTATGGAAAAGGTAATGGATGTAATTGTGAGAATATTGATTCTGCCGTTGAATTTGATTTTAGACATAGTGAACTTGATGGATCAGTTGATGAAAGTGATTATGGTGATAACGAAAAGCGTTGAAAAGTTGATAAATAGGATCGTGAAGACAGTGAAAAATTTGATTAATTTGACTGTGAAGACAATGAAAATTATGAATATATTGATGTATATGATTGTGCAGACAGTGAAAAAGTTGATTAATTTGATTTTTGTTATAATGCATCAGTTGTTGGATATGATTGAGGAGATAACGGAGAAGTTGATGGATTTGATTGTGGGGATAGTCAAAATGATAGAAAAATTGGTGATGTTGATTGTAGTGGTAATGAAAGTGATGGATCAGTTGATGAAAATGATTCTGGTGATAATTAAAATAATAGAAAAGTTGATGGATGTAGTGATTGTGGGGGTGCCAAAAATTATGAAAATGTTGATGGATTTTACTGAAGAGATAATGAAAATGATAGGAAACTTGATGTATATGATTGTGGGGCTACTGGAAAATTTGAAGAATTTGACTGTGGAAATAATGAAAAGGATGGATTATTTGATGTATGTGATTGTGGGGTTAGTGGAAAATGCGATTGGAGAGATAATGGACACGATGGAAAATTATATGTACATGATTGTGGTGATTGCTGAAATTTTGATGGATGTTCAACTGTGGGGACAGTGCAAAGAATGATGAATAACTTGATGGATGTGATTGGGGAGGTTACTAAGACATATAAATGGACTGATGAATAGGATTGTAAAAAGAACAAGAGAACTAGAATTCGTACCTGGAACTATCATCCGAATATTTCAGCGGAAATAAAAGAGATTGACAAGATTATCTACATATTCCAAGAACGAGTAGAAGTATAGAACTTCGCTTGTAGAAATACACTGAATACCTTAACAAAATCAAACAAAAGTGCCGAGATTGTGAATACCTCCAAAGGACATGATAAAAAAATAGTAGCATAATTTAAGCATAAATGTACCCCCAAATGCTTTGTGAAACCAGATACGAAGATAGGGCAAATATTAAACCAGAAAAGTATACACCTGTGCTCGGAAGAAGAAAAACCTTATAGCAAAATATTTGAAATATTCCTTGTGTGGGTCGCTTTGAGGAAAACTATATGGTTCTCTTGAACAATAACTACTCTTACATCATGCATCGTTTCAGTCGGAGTGAATTGGGGAAAAAAGATTCAATCCGAACATAATTTAAGATTTATTTATTTATGAAAGAAACGAAGATGATGAGATATTCATTTCGCAACTGATGTAATCAGCAGTGGCTCGATTATCTTGTCCAGAGAACTTAACCTTTCGATCAAGAAATCAATTGGATAGATTTTGGGATGAAATCAACCATTCCGAAAAATGCAGCAGAAGCTCTTCAAGAAGAAAATATCATATTTTTCTGTTTGAAGACTATTATTATTGAATACATCATTTGCAGGGACTACTTATTTACTACCACCATGGAATTCATAGAAGATTGTGCACAAAGACTTTCTAATTAGTTAATTTTCGTCTCAATATAATTTTTTGATACCTTAAAAATCAATAAAAAGAAATAGAATTTGCATCTTTAGAACTTTTGATTTTTATTTCATTCATTTATCGCATTTGACCTACTAAATAGAATAATAAAGCACTTTTTCAGAATACTTTAGTCTATATAGTGTATATTATATATTATAATATATTTTGTAAATACATTGTCCCCTACATGAGAGTCAACAGATTTTTATATTGTCTTTAAAATCTTCCTGTTCTCGTCTTAGAAGAAATTAGTAGTGTTCTCTTTTACAAAACGTTATTAAAAATGACTATTCTAGTGAAAAAATACTGTGAAGAACGAGTTGAAATTTTGCATTTACGTGCTAAAAGTCACGAATCAATTTCTTTATCGGAAGTTTCCTGGTTCGAATCCGGTTCAATGCATGTATGTTTGTAAGCGCATGGTGAAGAGTCGGCTAGTGCACCTTAAATCTGCTGTGTCCGAAAGTCTTCACTTTGGGTTGATGTGGAAGTCTGCGATGCCAGCTCAAGTAGAAATTTGCGGATAGTGGGGTGCCAGCTCAGGTGTTGCGTCGTCATCTGACCGTGGTTTAAAATTACGAAGTGTTGTCCTCGGATCTTTCCCTTAAGGGACTAATCCCGGACCGTCGTCAATAGCCCGTTGTGTTGCTCTAGTATGACGATAGTTAGAAATTACCATTACCTTTGCCAACGGCCTTGTCTAATTATTTTAGCACACTACTAATTTCGCCAAAAAAATAATTCAAAAAATATTCAAGAAAAGACACTTCCTGATTTTCTACACGTCTTAAAATCTAACTTCTATTTTCTTTCGTTAAAGGTATATACAATGTTTTGAATTTTTTAATGCTGTCTGCAAGTCTTTGTTATTTTGCGACATGTTCATTTAATGCTTTGCAGCAATTATTATTATTAAATGAAATATTTGCCAATATACTTGCACATTTTCTGATGATAGCGTTTTGTTATAATCAGAATGTGTGCCTGCATAATGATTACAACATATATTACACTGGAGGTATCTATTTTAAGTAGTTAGTTATACAGCAATCGCTTTTGGAACTACAGTAACAGAAAGTCCTTCATACAGTTCATCAATTAATTCACTGAAAATCTCACTTTGTAGAGTGTAATCATGAAAAGAAACCGAACACTACCTCCATTAATTCTAGCACTATTCATACTAGAGCAAATTCAAAGGTAGCATTAGATAGCGAATAATGTCCTCTACAGTTCAAAAAATTACATAAGGGGACTTCATATCCTATTTTGTACAAACAACGAAATTTCTTATATAAACACACTGTTTTGATGCCATAATCAGATTCTGCATCGTTAAATCAGTCTAAATATCAAATTTCATATATATACTACCTTTGTATTCCAGAGATATTCAATCCTAAAATGTGTGTCAATTTCAGGGGTCATCACGATATAGAAAGTCGCTATTTGTAGGTCCAGATTATTTCTTATTATAGCTACAGAAATTTCAAATTTGAACACTATTTCAAACTTATTTTTCAGCTATTCGAAAATTATTATAGTTACTAGCAAAATACCCGACCTTACTCGGTTTGAATTGGTTTACTCTAGATTGAAGAGATAATCAAAATATATAATGACTTACGTTTTTTGTAGAATAAAAATTTATTTTAACACCTTTCGCCATCTTTATATTTTCTACAACTTACTTTGGACACAAATCCTACACATGCATATCCATTCATGTAATACATTTTACATACATCGCACAATTGCTGTATAACAAAGCTACAAAATGACGAAAGGTGATACTAAGGTGACTACTATAAAAGACGATTTTGAGGGAGATTTGGAATTCCCTTTCTTAAGTTCTTTTCATGTTCAATTCAATTAATTTAAATTACGATTTACGGCGAGTGCTCTCGCACGCATTGTCAACAAAACAATATTTTTTTACTTGTGGCACTCTTGCCTCCGGTATGCGACATTGTGAAATTTTGCAATCTTCTCCTGTCATTATTACTACGAATTTTTTAATGTTGGAAAAAGTTCTAGTTTGGATTTTTAAACATTATTTTTCTTTCAATAACGGCATTATTCTTGAAATAACGGCATTATTCTTTTAATAATGGCATAACTACACTTAAAATTTACTGAAAATTTATACTGACTTACCTAACATTTTTAAGTCTAATACTTTGGGTGCTGTTGCGTGTGATGAGAAGGAAAACACATTTATTAAAATAATAAATATTTAAAACAGAAAACAGTGAAATAGAACAAAATAAAAGATGTCGGAAAAATTGTTCTATAGACATTAATTTGTGATTCATTTTTATCTCTTGATCTCGCACAGTTGCCACAATTTACAACTAAAAGTGCACAAAATTTTGAAATGTGAAATTAATTCAGAGCGAAAGAAACATAAAATATCACTGCTCACACGATCTTGTTCATTCTCGTTTCGTTGAAAAATATCGTGTCTCAAATATTCCGAAATCGTTTTCATTGCGCAAAGAACAAAACTAAGACTCGAAATAAATAAAGTATCAGAGCTGAAATTCCATTAAAAAATTTAATTTTTTGAAGAATAATTACTTTTTCAGCAGTACTGGTAAAGCAATCGAAGTAATCGTAATATTCAATAGACATTCCAATTTTTCCAAAACTACCAAATTATGGTTGATTTAAGTATACTTACTCAGGTGTTTTAGCATGAAACTCATCTAAATATAACAATAAAGAAATGTTTAATATTGCATTCACTAAACTAACAGATAGTGTTTAAAATAAAATGCACTGCAATCAAATATCTGGAATACAGTTCATGTGATGGCTACACAAACACACAAACACAAAATCGAGCATAGAACAGAAAGACGGACAGACAGACTTTCGCAACCAATGCCACTCACTAAATGAAGATAAGTACTCACTGTATGCAAATTTCCATGAAAATATCTTAAACCACGTGGACGTGTATAGGGCATAACATACAGACAGACACCAAACGAGAAAAAGGCGGATTCGGCATCAGAAGGGTCCAAAACGGATAGAAAACTTGAAATGGGTCGAAAATATTGAATGTACAAACAAACACTCCATTCTTATTTATATAGATTATTAAAATTTTCCATGTCGATAAGGTATGGTAAGTGAATTTACGTCATACTGTAGCAACACAACGGGCTATTCAATAATCTCAATAAAAATAATTTGTGTGATAATTTTTGTTTAGTTGAATTCTAAACAGTGCTCTATTAAGCATGCAATCCAACCCACTGTAGTCCTTATTCCATAATTAATTGCATAGTGCGCGTAGAAATCGTCATAGAGGTGGATATGTGTTGTGAGGGTGTTAAAGGTTAATATATTTGATATTCACTGACTGTGATTTCTGGAACTCAAACTCTGGCTTGCAAATTATTCCCGCTGCGATGCTCCAGGGGTGATGCTAGGGTTTCCGGGCGTGGCTTTTACTTTCTGGGTTCATCGATGTGCAGGTATATTACAGGTCTTGCACCCCTGACGTCCACAAGATCTGTACCAGTTTCACCAAGAATTTCCTATATCATCTTGCCGGCTCCATACCTTAGCAAATCGACACTTATACCATAGTACAATTGTGATTGTTTTCAAGTCATACTAAAATATTTTGGTTGTTTGACCCCTCCCAATTTCTTATAGCTATAGTGACGTACGTCCTTCTATACATGGCGTCATGGGATCTAATTTTGTGTTGGATCCCGTGACGGCATGTCGTAAATCCTTCTACTTGGTATTGCTGCATGACGAATATTGCATGGCGACACTATGTAATATTTGGCATGTAAGAAAACGTAAACTCTAGAAGAAAAACTCGAGGAAATATAAATCCCTTATGTTTAAGAGGGGAAAATAATAATTAAATCAAAGTAATGGGGTATTACTGTTTGTACTGTTGGAAAATTTTGAACGACATAGTCTCATAAGTCTCGAAGCTGTTCCTCTCCGTGATAAGAAATGTTTCTAAAATCTAATTTCGTGTTCACGTACGTGTTCTTTTTAAACCAGATTTCTATCTTCTAAGTTTATCTCATTACCTTCTCTTATCATACTGCCGATGAGTATTATTAAATAGTATGGCCAGCAATTTAATCCATGTTTAGCATTAATTTGTAGCTCCATTGTTCAAGTCGAGCACATTTGAATAACGCTCCAAAATTAGTAAATTAATCTCATCAGAGGTTAATGTTATATTGTTTACATACATTGATATCCATTTCCCAATCTGAAAACAATGTTGATTTCTGGCCCACTTACGTTTAGAAAACATTTCTATATGAGGCTTTTCATGTAAAGCTAAGTGTAGATGGCGCTAGTGTTTATTGGTAGAGTGCGTTTCATGTTCGTTTTCCCCAAGTGACGTCACTTGGCCTCATTTTAAAGTAACTTCGTTGTCTACCGAGTGAGAGCATTGGATAACCGGAAGTAAAATCCTTGTCTTCCGTTGGTTTGTTTACATTGAAAATCACTCCCACAAATGCTTTCTGCTTTAATATAATCTCGTCTAACATAAATTAAATTAATAATAAAAAGTATAATTTCAGTTTTGAAAATCTGGGAATATGAAGTCGCGTATAAAGCTGAGAAACATCACAATTTGAATGTCCCACCAACCTATATCTTTCTACAGAGATACGTGTACCAAAGATGCTACTTTCTCTTTTCCATACTAATATTTCATGTAAACAGTTTACGGCTCCCATATGAACCATTCAGATGTTTCGCTTGTACACACATTTTCGAATATTTATACTACAGAATAAAAAGGTAGGTGAGGTTTTGGTATATTTAGGCCATTAAAGTAACTGGAAAGCATTTCTTGATGGGACGGTTCAACATAAAATATTAGTCACAACTTTCTTACATAAACTCAGAAACCACTCGAATCTCAATCGCTTAAAGATACTAATTAAATTCGTCGTAACATGAGTTAGTTGATTTGTAATTCGTTTAAATTTGTTTTAGCACGCAGAAAAGTGTGTTTTATGTTTTGGTAAAGCAAAATCACAAGGTGCCGATTCCGGACTGTAAGGAAGCTAATCTACCTCTGGAGGATTTGATGTTTTACCAAAACCCTGCACGAGACGTGCTAAATAGGCACCACCACACATTTGATGGTAATATCCTTCGCCCAGATCTCGAACATAAAAGATGCGTATTCCCCAGATGACCTAGTTCTCAAACTGTCACTATATTTCTTGATTAATCCCGGGGGAATATCTTGAGGTGTGTATGGGCTTCACGAACCCGAGATCCCCTAGTGATCTATTATTTTACCGTGTTTTTTTTTTGCCTCTGATAAACATGGGGTCGTGACCCTAGGATGTCCAAGAGTTCTTTTTCTTCCAACTTCATCCCTTTTTTTTTCACAATTACTTGGCATAGTCTGTCTTGTGTTTGGCCCTTACGCCAGAAAACCCAAAACCAACCAACTTGTTTGGTTGCAACCACTACACATTCAACATTAGAGCTCTGCTTGTTGCTCAAGAGCTCTGCTTGTTTGTCTTCCAGAATGAGGATAACTTTCAAAGGCATTTGGCCATCTTTGAAGTGAGTTTACCACATTCATCGCATTGTGCATTTAAAGACTTCAAATCTGAATAATTTTTGTGTACTGATTTTTAAACTTAACGCAAAATTTGATGCTCTGCTCTCTTGATCATTGTGAATGTCTTGCAGAATGTACTATGCTCACTCAAGGGCGTTAGCACTTAACTGATCCATCCAATGGGACTGTGACTTTTCTCTCATGCTCATCAATATCCTTACAAGTCTCCCAAGTTGCATTACTCTTCTAGTTTTTTAGTCATGACTTGGATATTTTCCGGGCAGACCGTGTATATTAGTTAAAGTATAAACTTGTTGACACTGTATTGCATCCAATTATAATTCCAAACTTCCATGTGATGGCAAGCATTTGTACAGGTTTGAATATAATTTTGGTGAATTTATATCTTAAAATTATCGCATATATTCAAATTAGCAAACAATGTATTTCACTTTGTTTAACGGATTAGAAGTCTTGTGCTTCAAATCCAAAGCCGAAATGTTTACATAAAAAAAATATAGAGAAAGAAAATAAAATCCAAAATATATCCGACTCTTGTTGAATTATGACATACCAGAAATAAGTATTATTAGATTAAAATAAGATTAAAGGATAAATTCAACTGCTTAGAGCAACATAATGATGATCCAATTTTCAAAATTTTTAGGCTAGCAATTTTCAAGTGTAAAAAAATCTAAAATTAAATTGTTTAAGCCATTATTTAGGTCATATTAGCTTAAAAACTTTTTAGTGTCACACTCATTCAAGCAATAATCAATTATTTTGCTTCAATCGATTATATTATTTTAATCCTTCTTTTATCATTACAGAATTTTCATTCTGTGTCTCAGCACTGTTATCAGGAGTCCATAAATTGTTGGGCTTTCTATACCGAAATTTACTATTACATTCCGTATCTATGTTTGTTCACAACCTGAACATCTTTGCTGGGATAAAAAAAAATGCTTTTGCTTTATTCCTGGCTTTATTACAAAGAGCACCGTCCCTCAAAGCAATAGCGCATAGAAATCCTTTTTTTTAAAGGCATGACCACACAAAAAATACGAAGCATTAAAAAACAACGCTTCCATCCAGTTAAAATTGCTTTCAGAGTTGCATTCAACTCCTAACTTGCAAGAGGACACCAGCTCTACAGAGTAAGGAACGTCTCTTGCTGGCAAGACCAATAATGTAAGCGAACACCAGGGCGGAGATATTAGAAAGCATCGCTCACAGCCCCCTTCTGCGGGCAACGCATAATCTGGGGCGGCAACTATGTGCGCAATAACTTTGTTCCCTGATGCTATGCAAAGCAATAACTTCTGGCCTGATTATGCTGAACCTAATAGTTCAGGGAATAGAGCAGAGAACACCATTAATCTTTGGTCAATCCAAAGAGTCTGGGTTTTCCGAGATTACTCTGGGATACTCCCTGAGAGACAAAGTGGACCGAGTCTACTTTGTCGGACTTGGATTCGGTTTTATATTCCCTCTCGTAATGAGCATATTGTATCGCATTGTATGTGGCATAGTGTAACAAACCTTCAGTTATAAGACAATCGAAAATACATCTTTACGTAAATTAACGTAAAAAATTAGACAAAACCACCTTGCAAGTCCAGTGTTCGAGTACAGCTTGACTGTAACAAACCTTCAGTTATAACACCAACTAAAGAACATCTTTTCGTAAATTATTATACATTTACATTTTCATGGATTAGAGGATATTTCTACTGGTGCATAAGGATTCTTTACTAATCTCTAATGATTGTTTTAATTCAAGCACAAAATTAACTGAGGTCACACTATTAGTTTCACAATCTGACGGTTTCATTGCGCATTCGTCTTGATGTGACAGTGGTTCAAACATTAACGAGTAGTCACAGACCGGTACAGCTACAGTCTACGTTTATAGCGGTGACAACTGCCTTGGCGATTTTTTTTGGCGCACTTCAAGTAGCGAATTACGGTAGGTTAATACAAACCATCTGTATTTATGATTATTGTGGTTTTCAAGGCAACCTCGGCAAACGAAAACTTTAAATTTTCATTTTGATTATTCTAGTAAGTTCTTTCAAAATCCGTTTAAGCCGTTTGATTCCATTGGTTCGTTTGAAAATTTTTCTTTGATTCCATTGGTTATCTTAATTTTAAAATATCCTTTGATTGCATTGGTCCTTTTAATTTTTTTTCTTTGATATCATTGGTTCATTTCATGGTTTTTCTCCAGTTGTGGAATTTTATTTTATTATAAATTTTTTTCACGGTAGAGTTCTGATGGTAGACGTAGAGTTTTTCGACATTCGTGGAATTTTCTTTCCGAAACAGTTCTGACGTATCCGGTTGTATTATTCATTGCTCCTTTTCTTTTAAATATCATTTTCTTTTTCAACATGCTCACTGTATTTACGTAATTGATTAGTTTCAGGGTATTCTTACCCAACATTCTCAGTTTAGTTTTTCTGTTGGTTCACAATTGTGTTTTGAAATGTGTTTAAGCCTATTACTTTTTGTGAAAAAATTTTAAAAAATATATACTTTTTAAAACGTTCTCAAATGTGTTTTCAAGCTTTCATTTTTCGCTGTAAAAAGAAGAATATTTTTGAAAGAAAAAGACTTTTGTAATATTTTCTTTCCTTGGCGACTTTAGAAGTGCGCCAAAAAAAAAAACGCTATAAACGTAGACTGTATCTGTACGCACAGACCTTCACCGAAAGTCCGTTGTGTTGCTTCCGCACGATGTAAATACCATTCCCCACCTACCTATTCGCTTTTTTAGATGAGGGCGACGTGGCTCAATGAGTCATTCCACTGTGCTCCGAACTTGCAAATTAAAGACCACGAAGGTTTGATGTCCTTTTGGATATATTTCTCTCTTCTATGTTAGTAAATGCTTCCTTGTGTGTGTATTTTTATTTACTTGACCTTATTTGTTTTGTGTTTGGAACAGCTTTACAAGAAATGACTCTAGCGCCAATTAAGGATTGTCGTGCGTTTCCCGCGTAATGAGTTGATAGTCACCAAAACCAGAGAATGCTTTACTCTGAAAAACCAAGAAGGAGGTATCCTAAAAGAATCTGCGGATGAATATTTAAACATATTTATTTAAACATATTTATTTAAACATAAATCAACGAAACAGCATGACTAACACTCAAACACAACATAAAAATAGAGTTCTAATAATATCTCCTTCGAAAAAGTTCTTTGGTCAACTTAATGACAACCTTCATGTTTTAAAATCACCAGTAGAGCTCTGCCTCTTTTCTTCCTTCTGATTGGTTCCGGAGAATCAGAAGATTCTTAGCCAGACTGTGCGGTGTTGCCATTTCCACAGAACAAAATTCTAAAATCGAATGGATTAATCTTATACGCCATAAAACCCCATCAACCATCACTTCCATAGATGATTATTGAGGAGATAGGAAAAAGAAACCTTATCTTATCGCGAAGAAGAGAGATATCTCTGACCACTCCTGAACCGGATGGTGTTCTAATTTAGAGAAAATACATTATATATTATCTCTTGTGTCTGTCTACCAGTATTCAAATTATTCATCAACTTAATCAAACATTATCTGGCCATATAGTTGCCGGCTATATAGTTGCTGTTGTCCAAATGCTCGCGCATGATACATATCGGGGTTACCTTAGATGTATTTTATCGCTGGCAACCGTTTTACGTTTAATCTTATTAGTGTTGATTAATCAACTATTATATATCTCAATATGGATTTCATTCTCAAGAATTTTCATTAGCGAAGTTGAAATCGTATTCGAGAAACATGCCAGTTGATGTCACTTTCGGAATACGTACAGGTATCACGCTCTCCCACTACAGCACTACCGCCACCTGCATTAAAGGCCCGGTGCACACATCCGGGTTTTCAACGTTCGCCGCCGATGCTGCAACGCAAGTGCGGTCTGAGATACATTAGATCTAATTGGATAGTGCACACAAACCTCCGGCGCCGCATGTCCAACAACCGCAAAAATCCCCTCGGCGCCGCACCTCGCCGTACACGCTTTTCTGATCTGAAGTACCTTGTTTTCATAAATAAATGGAATATAAATGATAATAAATAAATGGTTGCATCTAGTAATGTCTATTTTGTTTCAAAGTATACTTTTTTTTTTACACCAAGTAAGCGAAATAAACACAGTTTCTTCGATAAAATATGTATCGCAAATGGCGCGAAATGAGTACTTGCGTCATTTCACGTTTATGTTTGCATAGTTGGGCTTCGGTGCCGCACGTTGAAAAACCGGATGTGTGCACCGGGCCTAAGTTCGACAGAAAAAGACGCCCGTGGTAAGGAATTCGACTAAGGTCCGAAGCACACATCCGGTTTTTCAACGTGCGGAGCCGCTGCGGCAACGCAAGTGCGGTCTGAGATACATTAGTATAGTGTAGCCCATAGAGTAGTGCACACATATGCAGTGATCTGGCAACACTGGTACCACAATATGACATCAGCAGTTAACGTCACTTTCCTCCAATGCTCTCACACTGGGTAAACCAATGAGAAAGCAGAGGAGGAATACGTTGTGCCTAAAACGAGATTCGAATGTTCACTTGGGATCTCGCATTCTCACACTTTGGTATGTTCACCCAGCATGTTTCTTGTTGTGTCGTTGTTATACTGTTAAAGTTTGAATAAATATTTATTTTATGATGAGACTGAATCATTCTACGAACACGCAACATCAATTTACATACCTCCGACGTCGCACGTCCAAATTGCGTGCAATGTGTACAGCAGTTCCTCAATGCGCCGCAGCTCGTCGCACACGCTTCTCCGGTCTCATTGATCTTGCGTTGACGTCATCGGCTGATGCAATCACAGAGCAAAGTGTAGTCACGAAAATGCGCACTGCCACTCACATTAATTTAGTTTATCTCCGGCCTCCTTTGTGTGAGTCCGTTTGAGGTGTCATTTGCTTCAATTCGCTTTATAAATAATAATAGAAATAAAACCTAAATATTTAATGCTTATTTAGTTACAGAACTTTGAAGTGTGTATCGCACCTTTAAGTGCACATATGCCTGATACGAGTGCGCCAAGTACCACCAACGCTCAGTTCGACGCAAATAGCATATCTGATGACATAAACGTTTTATAATCGATTGATGGAGTATAGAGGTATAGAGGTCGGTAATGAGCCCCAAACTTCAACATCAACAGCGAGTGTACCAATTGTGATATAGTATGTGCGGACAATGAACATTTGATGTGTGAAATTAAAACAGTCTATTACTAATTTCTTTCACTCTCATTCACTATATGGCCTCACTGAGGTATTCTACGCCTTAAACCTAGCGTAACATCCAGGTATTTTGAGACAAAAACTTATCAGTAGTATTTTACGCGAGCTCATCGAATGATCAAACACTCATTCGGAAGTAATTATCTATCTGTATATTCACGTAAATCCGAAAAAAATGTGTGTAAAGTCTATCTCTTGTAAGTCTTAAAATCAATAAATGGATGATTCCAGTAACGTCTATTTTGTTTCAAAAAATGTTTTTTTGTACATCAAGTAAAGCGAAATAAACACGCTTTCTTCGATAGAATATCCATCGCAAATGGCGCGAAATGAGTACTTGCGTCATTTCACGCCATTTGCGATGGATATTCTATCGAAGAAAACGTGTTTATTTCACTTACTTGGTGTAAAAAAAGTATATTTTGAAACAAAATAGACGTTACTGAATACAACCATTTATTAATTATTATTTATATTCCATTTATGTATGAAAACAAGGTACTTGAGACCGGAGAAGCGTGTGCTGCGAGCTGCGGAGCCGTGGGGAACTGCGTTACAAATTGCACGCAAGTTGGACGTGCAGCGCCGGAGGCATATATGCACAACTCCATTGGATCTAGTGTATCTCAGACCGCACTTGTGTTGCGGCAGCGGCGCCTCACGTTGAAAAACCGGATGTGTGCACCGGGCCTAAAATCGAAACGATGATACTTTCCCTGTTCGTTTTACGCAAAATAAGTTGTCAAAAAAAGAAATGCGTGGTTTTGCGCCGATATTCATTCGATATCTGTTCCGGTATACGAATACCTCTCGTCTAGGATGCAGGTAAAACTTGGGTCTGATATTCGTACACGGCACATGTAGTTAATTCTGGTTGATTAAATTCTTTGTTACTGTTGGACTTGTGTTTACCTTTCTCCCACCCGCTGAACAATCATGAAAATACTTTTATTTTTAGTCATATAATGTACGACCACTTTAACACTGAAGAACTATTTCGATTAACGACTACAACTGTTATCGCTCAACTCAGAAAATGATACCTGAGCATTGAAACACACTTCGCAGTAAATGATCCTTTCAGTCTTCTTTTCGTCATTTTACGCTCTGTTAAAGTTTTAGACATTACTTTTAAACTGCTAAGTAAAGTTGTTTCCCGATTGCTTGGAACAAGCTGCCCTTCATAATATTTTGTAAATGATGATGATGACAATTATTTTACGAGAGGGAGAGAAATACATAAAGCTTACAGACCGTGCATAACATCTGTGTAGAGTTTTTAATTAATTCGTGTCTATTCATGGTAGTGCCATTAATCACGTTTCATACCTCATTTAAATACACTTATAATGAATGTATACTTAAATAGTGTATTTCTTTCCTCCAAATCAAATAAAGTTTACCAAAAAATATAAAGCAGCATTTCTTGCACTGTCTGTGTGTGACGGGCGTTATTTATTTTTACTTTCATTAAAGCTCAGCCATGTCACAACTGTCATACCTTTTTAAAGTTGACTTCAATTGCATCACGTCACCAAGATTCGAGGTTTTTTTACATTTTCAATTATTTTCACGTTCGCTTAATATTTTTCTAAGCAGAATTCTATAATTCAGATTTTATATTGTCATTTTCAATTAGAATGCTGCTGAATTTAACTAGAGCGGTGAGTACTTCCGTAGATATTCAGCAATATTGTGTGCAGATATGCAATTCAAATCAAGCTGCAAAATCTCGTTGTGTTTGACTTTACATTGTTTATTCCGTCTGTTGCCATTCGTTCTTGTACAAAGAGTGTCGATTTCTGTTCCACGTGCGTCAGTAAATTATACTCGTGCTCGAGTGTTCCTCTAAAGCAATTGAACTCGTCCTTTCAAAATCATCCGAAAGAAATTTTCCATTTACCAACTCTGCACAATTTTCTGCCATCAAGTATTTATATCATACTCTGTTGTCTTTTTAGATCAGCTAAAAAGGACACGCCGCATCGATAACACCACCAATAAAAGACCTCTTCTCACGAAGCTCTCGAAATAAAACGCGAACAAAGAACTTCGACTTTTGTTGCCATCCTCTCCTTTGGAATTTCGATTTCAAGAGCTGTTTTCACGCTCTGGCGTACGAGCCTCCGGCTCAGGAAAAAGAACTTCCTCTAGGAGTGGAAGCGAGTGGTCACGTTTCCTTAAGCACTTCCAGAACATAAAGGATGTTCCTTTAATCTTTATGGTCCTAATTCCTGTGGATCGGCAAGGCTTCTTTTGCACTTCTGTGAGAGGATTTTCAACTCTTAATTTTTCTGCAGCGAGCTTAACTTGTGCTCACAAAGGAATTTCTTCCTTCGTTATGTGTTGCCTCTGCTGAAGTGTCGTGTGTTTCTATGTTTCAGTTAGCTTGTTTCCTTTTTTCTTTCTACTGCTCTCTAAGAAAGTTGTTCGTAAAAGGAGTTACTTATTTAGCTTTAGCAAGGATATCAAACTAAATGCCAGTTAATCAAATCATCTTCAAGAAAATTGCGGATGTGCAGAAAAGTATCTGTCCACTCTGTATTGGCGGCAACTTAAAGGATTTCCTTCCACTCGTAAATATTGAGGAATTCTCGATCATGAAATATCAATTATATCCGCCATGTTAGGAAGAAACACATCGACAGAAAATTTCATCGAGCATACTCGTGACGAAGTGAGGAGTAGAAAATTCACGATCGCTGAATCGAGTATACACGATCGAGTCGTTTCAGATGAATTGAAACATCGGCGTTAAGCCACGACCCATCGAGTTTCGAGCCCTAACAACTATGAGCGTCAAGAGATTTCCTAGTTTTGCAGTTTTTCCCACAGCACACATTTTGACGAAATAATCACAGCTGTTGGTTTGGAAGAATCCGAGAAAATATTATATTGAATGAAATATGAGAGGACAACACCATGTAATTTTTAACCGTGTTCAAATGTCGAAGTCACACCTGAGCTGGCAACCCAAACTTCCACGCTAAAATGAGGACATTTGAGGCCACTACAGATTTAACGTGCACCAGTCCCCTTTGTATACGTCGGTCTTTGGTTGGATTTGAACTCGTGACCCTTCGGTTGTTAATTCGTTACTCTTCCAACACGGAGATGTGGGCTACCGTAACAACTAAAATTGGTTGGAAAAATACTATTTGAAAAAATTATACTGACCAAGACGGTTATAACTGGTTAGAAGCAACTCAAGAGAGATTGAAGGTTGTAAAACAGATATATAATTGTGAGGCATTTCCAAATATAACTTAAGTAAGCCATTTCCAAATATAACCTAAGTAAGACATTTTCAAATATAACTTAAGTAAGCCATTTCCAACTATTTTTTTGTGCATCTCTAATATTATAAAAGAAAGTGTTTGTCTGTGTGTTTGTTTGTCTATTATAGCCAAATATAACCTAAGTAAGACATTTCCAAATGTAACTTAAGTAAGCCATTTCCAAATATAACCTAAGTAAGACATTTCCAAATATAACTTAAGTAAGCCATTTCCAACTATTTTTTTGTGCATCTCTAATATTATAAAAGAAAGTGTTTGTCTGTGTGTTTGTTTGTCTATTTCTTGCCGCAAAATCCTGACTATTCTATGGCACTTACAGCAATGAGATTTGGCACATAGGCAGTCCGATATATTTTTGGAATTTTTGGGTCGCGGCGAATTTTAAAACTCAATCTAGAACATTTTAAAATAAATTTAATGAAATTTAATCATAATTGAATAATTATTGAGAATTAATCACAGATTCTAGATTTATTGTTTTCGTTTCCGTTTTGATTTTGCGCGGATTTTCCAGCCAGACAATAAAAACAAACAATCTTTTAACTGGAGTCAATTAGTTCTTTTTCTTTCTCCTAGACCGTTAAAAATAGAGTAAAAATTTCAGCGGATTTGAAATCTGCGGAAAATTTCACTTTAGATACATACCTAAAAATATGATTTTCTTCATATAAATATCTTTCAAATTGAATATTTCTTTTATATTTTCGTACAAGATTGTGACGTCACGGTAACTTTCCCTTTTCAAAAATAAACAGATTGCATTTCGTGCCCTTCGCGTTAAAAAAAGAAGATTACATATCCTGCCCTCTTCGATTTCAGAGGGGAGCAAAAAATAAAAAACATTTTGACATTCATTGTTTAGCTCTTTTTCGTAAAAGCGGATTCGTTGAAGATAGATTAAAAATTTCAACGGATTTGAAATCTGCAGGAAAATTTTACACCAGAATAATATCTTATATCACTGCGTTGCCCGTGGTGTTGGTTTGCTTCGCAAACCACGGGCTGTGAGTGACTAATAAAATGTTATTGATAATATTTTTATCAGAACTAGTTACTTAAATTATGATGAATTTCATTCATCCGATTTATTTTCTATTCTAAATATCAATTAGAACTAATCGCGTGAAGTAAATGACCTAGTGTTAGTATTTTCTACGGGCTGAAAACCATTCTTCTACGCTAAACACTATATAAACACTATTCTTCTCTGCTCGAAGAACAGTCATCTACATAAACCTTACAACGCTGCCTACCAATACAGGGAATTCAATATTCGAGACCTACTTACCATGCTAACTCATTTAATTAAATTAAGAGAATTCACTTCGTTTTCCAAAACAATTTACAACCAGTCAACTTCCGAAAAGACGCGAATTAAATTTCCGAGAATGAAGAATTCCATTCCGGCAATCAGTTCATTGTCATGCCTTTCAACCAGTTTTCTCTTCGCCCATTCAATTTTCTGGGATAAGTGTCAGCAGTTCGAAATGGCGCTGATTAGTTGTGCGAATGCCGGACAATTTTGCTTCGAAGTGGGCACTTGAGCCTCGGGCCTAAGTGCTGTCTCGATTGATTCCAGTAGACCATTATCCTTAACAATCCAGTAAACTTTCAACATTGCTGGGTTGAAAAGATAAAGGTCTTTACTGCGCATGCTTGAGCAAATTCTGTTAATGACTGTGAGCTGAAGGAGAGTCGAATATACAGTTACTATTTCAATGCTGTTATTAACTTGGGTTGGGACATTCAAAACGTCGATAATAAATATCGCAATCACGTGAAATCAATTTCTATAGCTCGTTACGTGCTGAAACATGTATGGTAATGGTAATTTTAGTTAACGTCGCACTAGAGCAACACAACGCCGCACTTGAGCCCGAGGGCTCGAAACATGTATGAGAGGCATCTACTCTCAAGCTAAATATTGGCTGCCGTAGCCCAGTTGGGATAAAAAAGATTTAGTGTCCGAAGAGTTACAAGTTCGAAACTCGGTCCAGCAAAAGACTGTCGCGTTCATGAGGGCTAGCGCACGTTGAATCTGTCAGGGATTCGGGCTTACTCACTTTGGCGTGGTGTGGATACTTGGAGAGTGAGATGCCTGCTCAGGTGTTGACCTCGTCATCTGACCTTGGTTCATACATACCTACCAACTAAAATCGATTCTAAACTTTCAACTTGGAGTATTTTCACTTACCACAAATTAGTTGTCTTTGGATTTTCTCTTCGGGATTGATCCCGGACCGTCTCCAATAATCCGTTGTGTTCCTCCAGTGCGATGTTAATTAACTACCTAACCTAACCACCAAGCAAAATATACAGGGTGGTCATAAAAAAACTTGGCCTACATATGAACCTCTAGTGGCCGTTCCGTTCAACCGATCGAGATGAGATTTCAGATATAGTTATTCAGAGGTATGAGCTCGGGATTCTGTGAACGACAACAAAGTGGCACTCACAGTTACGGTTATAGGTAGAGAAACTCGAAATTTTCGAATGGCAACACCCACTTTTTTTTCTGTCTCAAAATGCTCAGCGCATGCGAAAACCCTAAATAGCGTTGGAACGGTACGTGTATCACAAAAAACGGAAGCGTTATGCACTCACAAAAAAACAGCTCTGCGAACGTGCAACAAAACCACGATTGGGGCACACGAAAGAAATTTGCATATGTTGGAGGTAAGACACCAACCACAGAACGCCTTTCGCCAAATATTCAGCCAGATCTTCAGTCGGGAGCTCGTACATGCCAACGAAATGACTCTGTCAGCGAAAGTTAATGGAAAATTGGTAAAATTCTATTATTAAAATGGGATGAATGCCGTGGAAGGGACCTTGCGTGTTTACCGTCGAAACCATCGCCACATACGAGGCCCATGTATCTGGCGAAAAGCGTTCTGTGGTTGGTGTCTTGCCTCTGTTATATGCAAATTTTCTCCGTGCGCCCAGAACGTGGTTTTGTTGGCCGTTCGCAGAACTGTTTTTTGTGCGTGCATAACGCGTCCGTGTTTTGTGATACACGTACCGTTTCAACGCTCTTTAGGGTTTTCGCATGCGCTGAGCATTTTGAGACTGGAAAAAGTGGGCGTTGCCATTCGAAAATTTCGAGTTTCTCTACCTATAACTGTAACCGTGAGTGCCACTTTGTTGTCGTTCACAGAATCCCGAGCTCATACCTCTGAATAACTATATCTGAAATCTCATCTCGATCGGTTGAACGGAACGGCCGCTAGAGGTCCATATATCGGCCAAGTTTTTTTATGACCACCCTGTATATAGTGATACTGTGGTACAATCAAAACTCTAGGTAATCTCAACGTGACGGACTGGGATCCATCCCGATTGGAAAGATAGGAGGGCAACTCATTTGGTAAGAGCGAACACTCTAAGCTGGAAGTTTTGAAACAATTTTGGAAGATCGGTAGGTATTTAATTAACGTCCCACTGGAGCAACATAACGGGCAATGGGTGACGGTCCGGGATCAAATCCAAAGGAAGCAATTTAGGAGGTCGGATAAAGGGTGATTTTGATTTAAAAAAAATAAACAGTACGAATACTTTAACTAAGACCCGGTGCACACATCCGATTTTTCAACGTGCGGCAACGAAGCCCAGCTGTGCTCACATAACCGTGAAATGACGCAAATACTCATTTCGCGCCATTTGCGACAAATATTCTATCGAAGAAAACGTGTTTATTTCACTTACTTGGTGTAAAAAAAGTATATTTCGAAACAAAATAGACGTTACAGGATACAACCATTTATTAATTATTATTTATATTCCATTTTTTTTATGAAAACAAGGTACTCCAAACCGGAGAAGCGTGCGCGGCGAACTGCGGCGCCGTGGGGAACTGCGGTACAAATTGCACGCAAGTTGGACGTGCGTCGCCGGAGGCATGTGTGCACTACTCCATTGAATCTAATGAACCTCAGACCGCACTTGCGTTACGGCAGCGGCGCCTCACGTAGAAATACCGGATGTGTGTACCGGGCCAAACACTAACTTTTTAACTAAAACCTTCTTTTTTAACTCAAATAATTTGTTTATATTCCATTTTTTATTTCATTATTGTTAAGCTGGAGATAGGGGTGCCAGCTCAGATGCTGTCCTCGCCATTCATCTGACCGACGTTAAATTTGTGAGGTGTCCTCTATCTTTCCCTTTGGGATTGATCCCGGACAGTCGTTAATAGCCCATTATGGTGTTATGAAGTAAATTCGATTACCTACCATTATCATAAAGCATAAAAATATATTAAATGATATAAATTTTTATACAGTAATTAATATCCATTGAAGCATATGGGCATTAATGATGGTATTGTGGTAACAAGTAGATTCTTGAAGTGTGAGTGCGACTAAACTTCGATATCAATTAATCCTATTGGAATTAAAATGATAATGATCATTTCAATGTAAAAGTCAATCCGGAAATAAACGAAAGACTAAAATTTCACTTCCTCCATCATCCAAATGATCCTCATATACACTACCCTATAATAATGAACCGGGCAGCAAGATGTGATGGTATAACGGAAATAATACATGCTTTAATAGAGGAATGGTCCCCCCACTTGCTGTAATAACACTAGAAACCCTTCTGGACACACTTCCAATTACGTTTTGATACACAGCTATGGGTATTTGTGTTCATTCCTGCTGCAAGAATGTCGCCGGCTCAGTTGTCTATTTCGGACGGGGTTCCCTGGTCCGTAAGTGTCGCTCTAACGCGTCCCACAAATATTCTATTGGGTTTATGTCCGGGCTCTGAGCAGGCCAGGGAAAATGCTTTATATCTATATCTCGATACCACTACTTGACAGAGGCTGCAACGTGACATGGAGCGTTGTCGTCTTGGAATTAACATTCGTCCATTCCATAAAATTTGCCATTGCGTAGGAAGAATCTGATTGTCCAAAATGTTCATTATGTGTCGGCGTTCAATATGACCAGAAACAACATGCAAAGGTCCCAAGCCATACCACGATAAACACCGGCAAACCTGTAGTCGGATTTTATGTAAATCCTCTGGCGTCGATTCCTTTATGTAGAGTAGTGTAAAAAATATTAAATTTAAACGAGGGTCGTTCTAAAAGTTATAAACGTTTTCAAATAAAATACAGACCAATTCAATTTTTCAACCGCACTTTTTATTTTACATTTTTATACCTTATATTGCTTTCTACATAGTCCTCTCGCAAATTTAAATCTTTGTCGTATCTTGTGACGAGCTTTTGAATACCAGCGTCCTACTCTTCTTCCTCTAGTCCATTGAGATAAGCAGTAACATCTTTAAGCGTTTGTGGTCGTCATTGAGCATGCTACAAGCATCATTGTGCATGCATTGTGCAAGGTGGGTGCTACACCCACCTTGCACAAATGTTTCTGAATTTGATGTGATCTGTTACCACTTTGTAAATGATAGTGCGAGACACGTGTGAAAATTTATCATGAATTGCATCCGAAGCCACACGCCGATCTTGTTTGTTGAATTTTTCGACAGACTTGAAAAGCTCATCCGTGATGACACTTGGGCGGCCACATCGCTCCTCATCGTGGACGTTCTCTCTTCCCTCATTAAAATTTCGGCCTCAACGACGCACACAAGATTCATCCAACACATCACCATACACTGCTTTGATTTCACGACGCATTTCGCTTCGTAACACATTTTTTGCATTTGGAAATCGGATCACACTTCGCATTTGGTGGTATCTCGATTTTCTTGGACAGTTTGTTTGCTTACCAAAACAACAATTACTGTTTTATGCGATGTAATTCAGTAAACGGCTGGAAAATGAGTCCCTAAAACTGGTTAACCTTGATCGGTGTACCTGCCACTGTCATAGTGGTGCGCATGCTTTAACGTTCATTACTTTCCGAACGACCTTGTACTATTTGGGATATTTTAAAATGTAGTTCATTGTAATTTTCACGAAGTTTGAGGCCTAATGGAATCGACGTTGACCAATCAACTATCATATATAAATACGTAATTTATTTTAGAATTTGTATTGGTTTCGGCCGGAATCGTATTCGAAAAACAAGACAAGTGACGTCACATATAGGAAGCACGTTCCACTACAAAAATACTGCTGTCACTTGTATTTAACTTAACAGAAAAAGCCTCTTACACAAGGAGTATTTCACCATTCAAAAATATGTTTTGATTTCCCCTTAAGGCTCTAATATTAATACTTTACTAAACCGAATATCAAACTTGCACTTATGCAATTAAAAGTACAACCCCACTTGTCAAGATTGGAATAAGTGTTTATTAAAACTAAAAGTAAAGTTTGAATAATGATCATCTTCGTTTACAGGTTAGTTCATTATTTCAAATTCATGTTCATGATATTCATCTGCATAGACCAGGAAACGCACTTGAACCACTTTATCCGAAATGAAACGCCATTAAATTCCACTTTATTGCTTCGAGAGCAACAACTCAGTATTTTATGACTCTTGCTTGGCCATTTCGTATGGTCATATATATTAGCCGCTGAAACTACCGTTTCTATACAGAAACTTGTCAACTGACTTCTATTAAGCTTTGGATGCGACGTTTTCTTATAAAGTCTAAAATATTTGCCCAGTACAGAAGTTTACGATGTTTATTCGAGAATTTATATGTGAAACCTTAAAATCTAAAAAAGTGTTATAGAATTATATATATATAATATACCTCACTTTTTTTTAGGTTTTTAAGGTTTCCCACATATATAAATTATCGAATAAACATATATACAGTATATATTATTTATATTATATCGCACCCCGGCCAGAAAAGTGACACAACTCAAAAATTACAGAATTTGAAAAACATCAGCATATAATACTATAAAACTTATATTGAAATAGTATATGCTTCTTTTAAATTTTAGGTAAGTATTTATGGTGGTTACTTCTATTATATTCTATAGAATAGTAACACAACACCCTGGGGCACCTCATACATATTTTTCTATGACGAAACATCAAAATTTTTATTTTTTGTCTTGTGTCACTTTTGTTACTTTTCTTGCCGGGGTTCGATATATATATATATATATATATATATATATATATATATATATATATATATATATATATATATATATATATATATATATATATCCCGTTTGTTTTGTGCTATATTCTATCTATCATCACCAACTCTATACGGCTTTAATTTATTTCTCTTCGAAAGGTTAATCTGATTAATCCTTATCCTTTCCTTTTTCTCCCATACAAACTTAGGAAATTGAAATTGCTGTACTTATTTTTCCGATACCGCCTATATATTTTATCAGGAATGAAATATTAAGCCTAAAAAGAAGATTGAAGAATCTCTATTCTCGTCGAAAGCACAAGGCGCACAGTCTGTAATAGATAAATATCTAAAAATAAAATGGATCATCAGCCTTCTAAGAAAATAGGATTTTGGGTGATCCTCTAGATAAATGGCTAAATAAAAACAGCACTGTTCGGATACAATAGGAAATAAATGGAGATATTTCTCCTCTCGTTTGGTCCTATCGCGTCCATGATCGAATAAATAGAACTCATACTATGTCTTAAGTGCGAGGTTACGGTTGCCGAGAAATTCCATCTCGAAGAAAAAGATGAATTTAAGTTGAGAATTTCGGTGCTAGTATATTTTTATGAACCTTATTTGGATTTACGACGTTGGAAATTCTTTTTCCAGTAATCAATTTTCAGTACTTTTACAATAATAATAATAATCTATATAAGATTTATTCTTTATACATGTTAGGACGTGAATTTTTCAGTTTCGAGATCCTTTATTTTAAGCCAAATGTATAAAGTGTTTCATTTTGTTTTTCACACAGTGCCTTCATATCATTGAAGATCAAAACGCTCATTCCTGCATTTAGACATTTGGAGATGTTTCATTATGTTGAATATGTAAATAAAATTCATTACTACACATTCACAACTACAAAAATCATTACTACAAAATTCATTACAATTTAAATTTATATAAGATTTATTCTTTATACATGTTAGGACGTGAATTTTTCAGTTTCGAGATCCTTTATTTTAAGCCAAATGTATAAAGTGTTTCATTTTGTTTTTCACACAGTGCCTTCATATCATTGAAGATCAAAACGCTCATTCCTGCATTTAGACATTTGGAGATGTTTCATTATGTTGAATATGTAAATAAAATTCATTACTTTTTGAGGAGTAAAACGCATGAAAGAATTGTATATGCTTTCATATTTTCATACTCACAGCAGTGAATATATGTGACTTAATAAACTTTACAAACAAAATCAATCATTTTGCTTTAAAACTGTTTAAGAGGATTAATCAAAACTAGTAAATATTGTTTGTCAGTTTTACTTAATAGCTTACAGGAATTAATAGTCATAACCTTGACAGATCATATTATGCACAATTGCGATGGAATCGCTTACGAAGCATCTTGTAGGTAAAGATTTGAGGACAACACCTCATAGTTTTGAACCACCGTAAGATTACGAGATCTACAGGTGAACAAACACCCCACTCTCGAACTTCCACACCATGTCAAAAAAGCATCAATCGTTAACCAACCATCCATTTAAAAAATGTTTTAAAGATGGAAGGTCTGGTCATCTGAAATAAACAAGATACTTTTAGATACTGCTTTTATGTACATATGGTAAGTCCTGTTACAGGATCGCTTGAGCTAAAACAAATACATATATAAGATTTCGGCATTTTACCAATAAAAACTACAACAAATAAATTCCGAATTGATAGATCATAGTTGATTGGTCGACATCAGTTGTGTCAAACGTTGCTAAACAGACGATAAGCTGCATTTTAAGGTAACCCCGATTTGCCTCATGCGGGAGCATTTGGACAGATAAAATAAAACCTTTACATTTCATCTAGTTTGTCTTACACTTTGACCAAAAGAAAACGTTGCACCAAGAAGGAATTGTCAGAATGCAATAAAATTTAGAAAGTCGGTAAAGTGATGATGAATGAATAGATGATTAACATTTGAGACTGAATTATGCAAAATTATTGAGAAAAATTTTAAAAAGTGGTATCATTCAACATGGCGTATGACCGAAATTATTCCTAATGCAGCATGCCAAGCGCCTTGGTAGTTGAGTGATACAAGTTCTTTACGAAGTCCTGCGACAGTCCATCCCATGCTGCTTGAACACCCTTTCACGTAGTTCCAACAGATTGCGCGGTACGGGTGGAGTGGTGATATCTCGTCCAATGGCATTCCATACATTCTCGATCGGAGACAAGTCCGGTGAGTATGCCTGCCATGTTAACATATCGTTGCGTCGCAGACAAGCTCTAGAGACGGCAGCAATATGGGGTCGAGCATTGTTTTGTTGAAAAAGCGGGTGAACCTTGGAGTTCAGGAATGGGAGGGTAACTTGCTGTAAAATTTCTTGTACGTAACGCTGACCTGTCAAAGAACCCGTAACGAATACCAAAGGTGACGCAAAAATACGCAATTGAAACCCACACCATGACACCAGGTCTTCTGGACGTGTGATGTTGCAGAACAACCCGTAAATCTTGGCACTGACCATGTTGCCTCCAACACGGATTCGATTGTCGTCTCCAACCATACAGATGTGGGATTCGTTAGTGAAGACCAATCAATGCCATTCAACGCCACATGTCCGTCTGGCACGACCCCATCCCTGTCTTTGACTACGATGCAATGCTGTTAAAGGCAGTCGTCGTAACGGTTTACGTGAGTTTAGTCCCACGTCGTAAAGCCATCGACAAATGGTGCGATCACTTACTGGATGATTGAGAGAAGTTACCACTGCCCGATGAATGTCTGCAACAGCTTTTGAATCATCAGTACGTGCATGTCTTACAACACGTCGATCCTCTCTCGGTCCGGTTTCTCTAGGCCTTCCTGAGCCTGGTTGACGCTGGCATGTGCCTTGTTGTATCCACCTCTGCCAACAGCGTGCGACAGTAACATCACCACAACCAATATGTTGCGCAATCCGTCGATTAGACCATCCACCTTCTCAGAGGCCAACGACTCGGCTTCTGTCAAACTCTTCCAGTTACTTAAATTGCTTGCGAACATTTTTTCCGAGGCATAACTCGATGAGAAACAATGCAACCAACACAACAGAATGAGTCGAAATGAATTTGCTGCGCTACTGGATGTCCTTTTATGCTCTGGTAAGCAGCTTGTTAAGTGTTTGATGTGCAGCGTGCTTAAACGATTCTGAAAATTTGGTAATTTCCATCTCCACGCAAAAGTACCACTCCTCCAAATTTAATTTATACAGGTATACTCCTCCCAGGAGCAACTTTTTTTTGCCTTGAGTGTACATTGAAAATCCCTTCTTATAAACTAAAATGTCATTTATACAATCCGTAATTCAACACATATATTGGTTCAGTTTTTGACGTTTGGAATTAAATCAACGCAGTTTCAAAGTTTAAGAAAAAGTCGCATTTTTAAACATGAAAATTTAATAGACGAAACACATTAGAAACACATTCAGAAGATGACAGAAAATCCATCAGATCTTCAGAATCTAAACTGGCTTATTGCCTACGGAGAACAAAAATAATCACTGTCGGCGGATGCAGTGCTGTAGTCGTAAAAAAAACAGAGGGTATACCATGGGTGCCCACAGAATTTTTTCCATGGGGAGGCGAAACATGTACCTACTACTTACAATTTCCACAGGGGCAAAAAAAACATGCACACCCACTCACAAACATATATACAAGTATATATAGGAAATCCATAAGCCAGGGGGTTGACCACCCCGCCCTCCTAGCGCCCAAGGGGTATACTCAAAGGACCAGGGATTATGTTCGAATTAATCGAAGTTTAAATTATCGAGAGAAAAAAGCCTATATTAATTTTATATTAAAGGAAAGGGGAATTGTGGAACTTTGAAGAAACTTCGACAGAAATTGGTGTTCACAAGGTTCGGGCTATTGAGAGTTTACTGTATTTATGCAAAGCAAAATTTGCAGACTAGCATCGAGTGATATTAAAATCTGAAAATATCACTATATTAATAATTAAATATGATCTCAACTATTATAAACGGAAGTGTTTGTGTATGGATTGCGTGAATTGTCCTGACGAATCTATGGCATTTACAGTAATGGTATTTGGCATATTGGTTGTCAAATTTTTTTGCAATTTTTGTTCGAAGGCCGAATTTTAAAATTCAATCTAGAACATTTTTAAATTAATTTAATGACATATTTAATTGTTACTGTTTTCCTTAGAATGGCAACAGCATAAAAGATCACAGATTCTAAATTAATTTTATCCGTGTTTCCGTTTGAACGCTTTCCCCCATCCGAAGAACAAAACAAATAAAAAGTTTTAACTGGAGTTATGTAGTTCTTTTTCGATCTTCTAGATCGTTAAACATTGAGTAAAATTTTCAACGGATTTGAAATCTGCGGAAAATTCCACATTAGATCGATATCTAAAAATATGATTTTACTTTTAAAAAATAATTTTTAAATTGAAAGTTTTACATTTTTTCCAATACGAACGGCCGCCACGGAAAATGATCTTCGTTTGTATCGATATTAATTCATTTCGATTTCCTGAGAAACGGATTCGAGCGAAGCAAAAGAAATAATTAAAGACATGACTGGCGTTCTTCAGGGCTTTTTTTCTATCTCAGCAATCGTTAAAGGAAGAATAAAAATTTAAACGGATTTGAAATCTGCGGAAAATTATACAATAGATAGAAACTTTATGCGTTTGTTTTTCTTTTAATAAATAGCTTTTTAATTAAATATTTATATTTTCCTAAGAGATCGTGACGTCACGCCGATTGGATATGTTCGCAATTCGATTTTTACCGCATTTGACAAAGCCGTGATGGCTGTTATCCAATGGGCTACGAATTCCCGTTTGGTTTGGGAAGCAAACCAAAGGAAGTCGCAGCAATGACAAGGGGTTAGCGAGCAGTGGTAACATCTGACCAAAGGAAAATAAATGTCACGGGAAAAGCCGTGCATGCCAAGCAGTGGCTAGTATAAAATAATTACAGGAAATATCAAGAAAAAAATATTTAATCACATATAAAGTAAGACCTAATTTTTAAAAAACAAATTTTAAGGCCTATCTATCATTTTCATTGAAATATTTTTCAAACTGCTTGACTAGAGAAATCCGTCTGTGTGTCTCTTTTTGTAGCGCAAACTTCTGATCTATTGTCTACTGAAGAGCGATGGTTGGCCAACCAAGAATTTACAAATTTTTTCCGGTTGAAAGTGTTCTATAGGTGGTCCATTTGCATAAATAAACATCAGATTCGATACGGTTGAAATCATTAAAGGGGATTTCAAATCTGTTATACTATGGCATTCATTAAACAAAAACCACTCTCACACTCCGCCATGGAACCTAGTAATATTTCAATTGTTCTTAAAAGAGGCTTTAATTTTTCTGGAACAACTTGGGCGTTTTCAATGGTCCCCATAACCCTGAATTGTGCACATTTCATCGATACCAAAATGTCGACAGATCCTTTTTACCTCCTTTTCTCCATGGTGAGTATCCTCTGTATTTATATCTTTTGGATCCAGCATGAATATATCCTTCAGAAGTTGATAATTTTCTTCATTAACATCAGAACAAAGTCTCGATTTCATTTTATCGACATTGCTTTGAATCAATTGCGTTTGATTAATAGGTACGATTTTGTAATTATGTACCAAGGCGATATCTTTAATAAAAATCTTTTCTTTTGTTTCTACAGCTATCTGCGTTTCTAGTGATGTTTTGCGCAATGTTCTCTAGGTAAAACAAAGCGTGTATGTAGTTTTTAAGAAAAAACAGAGGGTATACGGAATATGCTGGAAAAACCAGAGGGTATACGGCTCAAACCGCCGTATACCCTCCAATACAGCCCTGGGCGGCTGTCTCTCTAATGGTAATATTCACTCCATTCAATGACTTCTAAGTTAGAAGGGTATCTTAAAATAAGTTAACAAAACCTTTACGTTAAGTTTTCTCCCGATCGCTTGTGGATGAGAGGCATTTTTTACCATGTTAATGTTGGTACTGTTTCTATAAGCGGAAGATGTTTACAGTACCTATCCTAGACGTGACATCACATGGCTTGTTTGTCGAATAAGATCCAGCACTTTGCCAATAAAATTACAAAGAATGAATTCCGATTTGATAGATGAGAGTTGATAGGTAAACATCAATCAAACTCCAAACGTTGCTAAATGGGCGACAAACTTCATTTTAAGGTAGCCCCGATTTGCATTCTGCGAGAGCAGTTGAGAAGAGGAGCAAAACTTTTGCATTTCATCTGTCTGTTTTATATTTAAAATCATTCTCATCAAGGAACGTGCATTTCGAATGAATAAATTCAATATAATCTGTCTTAATTGCATAATCTAAAAACAATCTTAAGAAAATTTCATTAAAAAAAGTACCGTACTTAAACTATCCAATCCGCATTATAATCATATGACTTGAAAACGTGGTGGTCGAAGGGTTTATAGTTGGTAATCAGTCAATGTCGCATTGGAACAACACAACGGGCTATTGGCAACCGTCGGGGTAATGGTAATGGTAATTTTAGTTAACGTCGTACTAGAGCAACACAACGGGCTATTGACGACGGTCCGGGATCAGTCGCTTAAGGGAAAGATGCGAGGACACCACCTTGTAATTTTGAACCACGGTCAGATGACGAAGCAATACCTGAGCTGCCACCCCACTCTCCAAACTACCACACCAATCCAACGTGAGGACTTTCGGCCACGACAGATTTAAATTGCACCAGCCGCCTCAACACCATACGCTTACAAACATCCATGCCCTGACCCGGATTCGAACCAGGAACCTTCCGATCTAGAGGCTAACACCTTAACCACTACATCGGTTGGTCGGCGGCAACCGTCGTGGATTAATTACCAATGAAAAGATTCAAGGACAACAACACGTGATTTTAAACTACGGTCAGATGACAAGATGGTCGAAGGGACTTTCTAATTATAGTCAAAACCATCTCATGATGTTTCAAAAATATTGTCGTCTTGCATTTCTCTGTCAACTACCTCGCCGAGCAACCGGTCTGCTGGTTAAGGTTTTAACTTGTAGATCGGAAGGTTCCTGTTTCGAATCCGGGTCAGTGTATGGGTATTTGTAAGCGTATGGTGTAAAGGCGGCTGGTGCACCTTAAATCTATTGAGGCGGAAAAGTCCTCACGTTGAGTTGGTGTGGAAGTTTGAAGGGTGGGGTGCCAGCTTTGGTGTTGCCGCGTCATCTGACCGTGGTTCAAAATTACGTGGTGTTGTCCTCGGATCTTTCCCTTAGGACAGTGTTTCCCAAAGTGTGGTACGCGTACCCCCAGGGGTACGGGAAGAGTTTGGTGGGGGTACGCGTTGCACCGGAGTTTGGTGGGTATATGCACTGCATTGTGCTTAGCTGCGCCTTATGTTCTCATGAGTCAAGTCAAGACAATCTTGTGAGGCGTGAGATGGTCCGGAGTGACACGGCGGAAATATACCACACTTCGTTACAGAAACAACTTACTTCGTTAACCCTCCGTCGGGCGAAACCGGCCTGACAGGCACAGCTTTGACATGCACATCAATGTTTTCTTAATGATAGATTTGAGTTGAGATATTGTTTACATGACTGGAAATGACTTTGTAAACTAGCATACTTAGCAGATATATTCTCTGTTTGAAATTGCCTCAACTTATCGTTACAGGGCAAAGACATTTTATTGTTTCACGTTCAAGATAAAGTGAACGCTGCCATCGCAAAACTAAAGTTATGGTAAAAGAGAGTTGGTAATGGAGTAGACTCGTTTCCCTCTCTTCATGAGTTTATAACAAGTTCGACCTCTAAAATTGATGCTGATACTCTGAAATGCATAACACAGCATTTAGAGGGTTTTCAAGTGGGCTTGAGAAACTATTTCCTTGATTTAACCAAAAATATTGAATGGATAAGATATCCGTTTAACATTAACACAACATCCATGCCAGAAGATTTATCGCATGCGGAAGAAGAGCAATTGTTGGAATTGGCTTCAGACGGATTCTTGGAAAATAAACATAAGGAGAGTACTTTAACATCATTATGGTTATAAATGCAACCGGTGTATCCGATTTTAACAGAAAAAGTTCTAAAATTCATCTTGCCTTTTCCAACTTCATATTTATGTGAAGTTGCTTTTTCAGCATTTGTAGACATAAGGTCGAAAAAAAGAACAGACTATTGGACGTGGAACCACATCTCAGATTAAAATTAACAACCAGGGAACCAAATTATGACGATTTGTTGTCTCAGCACAAAAAATTCATCCTTCTCATGGGTCCAAATATAAACGTTATTTATAATATAACTTTTATTTATATTTTATTATGAATAATTTTATTTCTCTTTTCTTATTATTTTGTGTATGTTACAATAAAAGAAAAAAAAATATTTTTTGATTGTTATTAAAATACATCCATTTTTTCGACGAGGGGTACTCAGCTTTACGAAAATTATAGAATGGGTACACCTGTGTCAAAAGTTTGGGAAACACTGCCTTAGGGTATTGATCCCGGAACGTCGTCAATAGCCCGTTGGGTTTCTCTAGTACTACGTTAATTAAAATTACCTTACCTTATCTTAGTGTCAACAATCTCAACAAAATGAGCAGAATGATGATTTTGTCTTTCCGTTTTCTCCATGCATATGAAACAATATACAGGGTGGTCCCGAATTCATGGTACAAACTTTAATGGTAGGTACAGGACATTGTAACAATGATTTATTGTATAGGAATGTATAGTCGCAAGTGACGCGGTGAGGCGTAAACAGGGGAAATAAAAGGAAAGAGAAATGGAGTGATCGGTTGGTATCATTGCCGGTAGAGGGCAGTAGATGTCTAGCCGCTGTTGAACATGATGCATCGCAGTAGGGAAAAGCGCCATTCACAATTGTTCTGCCGTAGACGATGGGTGACTTTACGTATGCAGAAAAAGCAGACATGCATTACATGTACGGCCGTGCAAATGGTAACGGCAGAGCTGCGTTACGAATGTATCGCGCGGAGTATCCTGATCGACGAATGCCGGATCATAGAATTTTTCAACGGTTACATCGTCAACTTTGTGAAACAGGTGCGTTCGACGTCAACAGACATGGCGCTGGTCGAGTAAGAGCTGTACGCACTCCAAGGCTGGAAGAAAGCATCTTGAACATTGTGGCTGATAGACCCGAGTCAAGCACAAGAACTGTTGCGCGTGACGTAGGTGTGAGTCATCAGACTGTATGCAGAGTGTTAAACGAAAATCGCTTACACCCCTTCCATTTTCAGAAAGTACAAGCATTGAATCCGGCAGATTATCCTCGCCGCGTGAACTTTTGCCTGTGGGTGATGCAGCAATGTGCGTTGCAGCCGGATTTCGTAGATTATGTGCTATTTACAGATGAAGCGACATTTTCACGCGAGGGTGTCTTTAATGCGCACAATTCCCATGTGTGGGCAACCGATAATCCACATGCAACGCGTCGACATGCGTTTCAACAACGTTTCAGTATTAATGTGTGGGCTGGTATTGTGAACGACTTTTTGATTGGCCCATACTTACTACCCACGCGGCTCACTGGCGGAAGCTATCTTATTTTTCTGAAAGAAGTGTTACCACAACTGCTGCATGATGTTCCGATCGCCATTCGTAACCGCATGTGGTTTCAGCACGATGGGGCGCCAGCACACTTCAGCATTGATGTACGGAATTACCTGAATGCCACGTTTGGTACTCGATGGATTGGGCGTGGTGGACCAGTCCCTTGGCCACCCCGATCTCCCGATTTATCGAGCCTCGATTACTTTTTATGGGGACATCTAAAGCATCTTGTTTATGAGACTCCAGTTGACTCAGATGAGGATCTCGTCGCTCGCTTATCTGTAGCTGCTGCAGGTGTGCGTGAAATACCAGGCATCTTTGAACGTGTACGCCAATCGCTCCACCGACGCTGTCAAGCATGTATCGATACTGGTGGACGCAATTTTGAACAATTACTGTAAACATGACACTTGTCAACAACGCTTTCAATAAAATCTTTGTTTTTCCTTTCGGCCGTTATTTCCCCTGTTTTCGCCTCACCGCGTCACTTGCGACTATACATTCCTATACAATAAATCATTGTTACAATGTCCTGTACCTACCATTAAAATTTGTACCATGAATTCGGGACCACCCTGTATGTACTTAAAACAATACAGTAGAATAAAGTTAAGGAATCCTCTTTTTATTGACCTCTTACTACAATTGCCATAGCAACCAAAATAATTCGTTTTGGCTCAGTGGATTTGTTCACTGCGCTAACCTGGGAGTTGTAGATGGCTCAGATTCTATTTCTCCCCAGGTCTAGTTATCTCTGTGTCAGTAAAACCTTTGCATGTGTGTTCTTTTATTTGGTGTTGCTTGTCTAGTGCTTGGCGCAACTTGGCCAAACATGAGAATGAGAATGCCCTCGCGCCATAAAACCCTATCGCACACAACCAACTAAAAATAATTCGTTTCAATGCAATATCTTCTTTTTTTTTTTGGATTCCATAGATCCTATTATCTACGTATTCTATTTCATATCTACATTTCTGTCCTCTATTCTTTCTTTCTGTCGCTAACTACCCAAATAGTTCAGTTCAGAAGAAAGAAAATCAAACCCACATAGGTGGTAACTGAGTAATCAATGAACTTTTGAGTTATTAACGAACTACCAAGCGTTCTTTGTGTTCCGAAACGGAACCAAACCAAAATACTGCACCTGTGTGAAAAGATAAATGAAAATTGCGAGTTCTGTTTTTATTTTAAATCTACCTTCGTTGATGAACCAATTATAAAATGTTCGTCGTGATAGTACGCTACCTGGAAATTCAACGTGGTTTTTCATAAGGAATAAAATCATTGTATTTCAAATCTAATATAATTAACAAAAAAAATTCAAAGAAATGTGATTATTTAAGGATAGTTGTAGTTTTGAAAACTGACCATCTGAATCTATTATGAGTTGGGAGAGACATCAACAAAAAAATAACTAATTTTTGAAAACACAGCAAAGAATTTTTGTAATTGTCCTGTCACAACACCTGCCCAAGAAATTAACAGCTAAATCCTAGAAAATTGCATCGCCAGAAAACATCTCGAGAGTAGAAAAGCATAAACACAAAAGAACTTTTACTTAACATACAGAAACCCTTAAGATCCTTAACGTATGGTTCTGTTTGTCATTCTACCATTATTTTTTTATTACGAGAATATAAATTAGTCTGAAATCTACTGCCTAAGAGGACTTACGCCCAAGCCTAGGTGTATAATTATAGTCGGTGTTCTGCAACACAACTCCAAGCAAGTGCAATTGTTTTGCAGCCAATTTGTCCGAATTTTGAAAACTGCAGTCAAATCAAAAACAAACGTGTCGGCTACATGTTGTCACACAATTGTATTGTGTTGTTACTAATACAATTGTCGGCTAAATATGTAATACATATTTATGATAAAACATCAAAATTAATTCATTTTCTTTATTTAAAAGCAAGGCATACTTTCAGAATTTGCAATTTTATCGATCACTTTCGAAGTTAAATATTTTGTCATTAACGTAGAACATGTGTTATTTATAAAGTGTTTGTGGTAATTTGGGTCGGTGTAGGGAGTTGTTCCGTAGCTAGAGAAGAAAAAAAGATGTTGCAAGGAAGCCGCATTGCACTGCAGAACATCGTAACTTATGATTAAAAAAATATCGGTCAAAATTTTGATAAAATTAAGAAAAAAATTGTTCTGCAAAGACTTTGTTCAGCAACGTACGTCGCAGTTTTAAGCACTTTCTGCTCCAAAAGCCCTAGTGGATTCCAAATTGCTGGGAATATCCATACCAATAACGAAATTCGAACCAGAACCTCTTGAACCAATAGCTAATATTGTTTGGAAACATGCCAAATTTTTCTCCTACAGATTTACCATTCATATAACCAGTTTTATATACTACACATTATTACCCCTAAAAAATATCCGAGGTTACCAATAGCATTTGATATGTGACTATTACTACTATAAACACTATTTCACATTCATCTCAATCTCTATAACGTAACGAACTTAAGATACGAATTCATGAAATAAAGGAAGTACCTCTACATCCTTGTCCAGTATACCGTACATACCAGTCAATAACTTGAACGAAAACGGTTGAGAAAAGAGCAGGTAACGTCTCTGATATACACTACCCTACAATAATGGACCGGACGCCAGCGGATTTGCATAAAATCCGTCTACTTGCTTGGATACGTCTACTTAGTTTTGGGTGTTTTTCGTGGTATAGCCTGGGACCTTTGCATGTTGTTCCTGGTCAATTGAACGAATGAATTACGTGGACATTTTGGACAATCGGGTTCTGCCTACGCTCTGGCAATTTTATGGAATGGACGAATGTTACTTCCAGGACGACAACGTTCCGTGTCACGTTGAAGCCTCTGTCAAGCAGTGATATCAAGATATGGATATAAAAGTCTTCCCTGGTCTGTTCAGAGTCCCGAACTAAACCCCGTAGAACATTTGACGGAACGAATTACAGCGGCACTTACGGACCAGGGAACCACGTCCGAAATCTACAGCTGAGATGGACACAAATACACATAGATGTGTGTCGAAACCTTGTTGAAAGTATGCCCAGAAAGGTTTCAGTGTAAATTGCAGCACGTGGGGGGCCATCCCCCTATTAAAGCATGTATTATTTCCCTTATACCATCACATCTTGCTGTTCGGTCCATTATTGTTCGGTATAGTATGTGAGCATAACAATAGAAAGCCTGTCCAGCCTTTCAACCCCAAGAGTAGGCATTTTTTACTAGAAGTTGGCTTGTGTTTGGCGCAGCTTGTCAAAATATGGATCCTGCGCTATAAAACCCCAAAACAACCAACCAATCCAACAGTTGGTGAAAACTAAAACTAGAAGGCTTTAGGTTCTTTGCCACACCACCTTTCGTCATTTGACCGTGGTTCAAAATTACGAGGTGTTGTCCTCGAATCTTTCCCTTAAGGGACTGATTCCGGACCGTCGTCAATAGCCCGTTGTGTTGCTCTAGTACGACGTTAACTAAAATTACCATTACCAATTACCATTGCCACACCACCTCTTTTTAATACTTCTTACGCCAACCAACCAGTCTGGTGGTTAAAGTGTTAGCCTCTACATCGGAAGGTTCCTGGTTCGAATCCGGGACAGTGCATGGGTGATTGTAAGCGATGGTGTAGAGGCGGCTGGTGCACCTTAACTCTGCCATAGCTGAAAGTCCTCAAATTTGATTGGTGTTGAAGTTTGGATAGTAGGGTGCCAGCTCAGGTGTTGCCTAACATTTGACCGTAAATCAAAATTGCTTGGTGTTGTCCTCGGTCCTTTCCCTTAGGTCAGACAGTATAGGTATTTTTCCGTCGTCAATAGCCCGTTGTGTTGCACCAGCGCAACGTAAATTCGACTTTTTACCATCTGATGTTGTGTTATTTTAACTCTACAACACACATACTGAGTAAATGACCCTATCAATTAGTTTAGAGAATCCTAGGACACATTCTATTGGAAAAGAAGGTCAAGCTTAAAATTTCCTGAATATACATATCCACTGCACAATTATTTCGTATTCTCTTCTTCTTCGGCCTTCTTTGCAGTAAGAATGAAACCAAGAAAATGTTTATCGAACACGGACACTAAACAAAATTCTTTCAGTAGAATTATTTGCAAAGAAATCAAATGCGAAAAGGTTTTCCACAACACCAGCGCCCCTATATTTAACTTTTTTGGAAAACCTCTCAGAGCCAAATCATTTTCCAAATCCAGCATTTATTCGCATTCTGAAGCTTCGTCTAGGCCAAATCTGGCCCTGGTTCTATAAAACCAAAGACAACCAACCAACTGAAGCTCAAGTATCTAAATTTGAAGTTAAGATGCGAACTTCAATTCTATAGTTAAATCAAAAAATAGTGTCACGATCAAATTTTCAAATTTTTCATAAACAAGCAAAATATATTCCAGTTTCTAACTAAACTTTTTGATCTCAATTGTTGACTTAGTCATAACCCTTGTTATCGCCGTATATCTCTGCAGAATATACCAAGTTCTCCTAATGGGGGACACTCGATAGATATGGTCGATAACATGAGCATATTTCCTCCATCATATATAATGCATGCAATGTTTACGTGCCTACTATATGTGGCACGTATTATGTACGGCGTTATTTAGCATATTAACCAGTGACGAATGTTCTGGGTTTGCTACCAAATCGCTTCCAAGTTTTTTAACATCTTTTTTAAATATTTTTCGATTATCTGACCGTGGTTCAAAATTACGAGGTGTTGTCCTCGGATCTTTCCCTTAAGGGACTGATCCCGGACCGTCGTCAATAGCCCGTTGTGTTGCTCTAGTACGACGTTAACTAAAAATTATCTATATATATAATTCTCTTACGTGGCACGCAAAAAAGACGTTATTTGTTATCGCGTTTTTGGCAACATTGTACGATTGTATGTTTATCACAAAGCCTCGCGCTTCAATTGAATTTATAGCGTCATCGGATGAAATTTTATTCAAAGAAAATGAATTTTAGTCGAGCTGTTGCAGTTAATAATAGAAATCAAAGAAAGCGGAGGATCTTTTCAGGGCCATTTAAAAAACGGTCCTTTTCAGGGCCAACAATTATAGTTCAACTAGACGCTTGCACTACAACTTTTGACGACAAACTCAATGAAAATGCGTGGGTGGCTCGAGTGCAGGAGTAAATGTATATACAAACAACATGTTGTGTGTTCAATTTCCATATCAACGCTCACATTTCGAGTCAAAATTTGCTCAAAGTTTTCATTTGAATTCGGATTCCAGAGGTCCTGTAAATATCTTTTCTGAAAAACATAAAAAAATTTAGATTTGAAAAATATTTTTTTTTGGAATATTTTGGAATATTTGGAATATTTGGAATATTTTGTAAACAATCCCTTCTGCTAGGACACATGTCTTCATTGATGCGAGCGAAGCGAGCATAGGTTCGCGCAGCGAACCAATGAGGATTGCGGAGTAATCCTCCGAGGGTTGGCGAGCGTTGGCGAGCAGGGGGCAGGCCCCCTAATCATTAAATATTTTTCGAAACGTTATTTTTACTTAACCTTTTCGCTGCGGCTGGTAGGTGAATGTTACCCCCTTTAAAATGAACGCTGGCATGGTTCACCATTTACGAGCTGTCAGCGACTGACCTTCTAGAGCAGTGGTCCCCAACCCCCGGGCCGGGACCGGTACCGGTCCGTGGATCAAATGGCACCGGGCCGCCCAAGGAACATTAAATTATTTCCATTTTATTTACTGTGGTGTATTTCTCTCGGGTTTGTGCTGCTCTTATCTGTGAAATGTCCACTCAAATTAGGAGGCGGTAAATCAGAACTTGAAATTTGTTCTGTTACTAGAGCTTTAATTGTGATTTCTGAAATCTGTATGCCTCTATTTTCCAATTTTGACAAATATGACAACTGTTTTCAAGTTGGCAGAAAAGTAGCTGCATTTAAAGCCAAACTGAAAATGTGGGGACGGCGCGTGAACAGAGGCATTTTGTACATGTTTCAGACATTAGCAGGGATTTTAGGAGAGACTGATCTTAAAAATTCATTCTCCCAGTTGGTGCACGATCACCTGTCTTTGGTTTTAAAAGAGTTCGAGCGCTACTTCCCAACCACAAAAGACCCACGAAGTGGTAAGAAATGGATCCGCGACCCATTTGTCAACAAATCAGGCGAATCTAGCATGGCTTTGCAAGAAGAAGATCAACAGCTGGAAATTGCAAATGAAGGCGACCTTAAAACTACTTTCGAGACAACAACTCTGAACGGTGTTCTGGATTAAAATCATGGCAGAATACCCTGAGATTGCCACCACAGCACTTAAATCCCTATTGCCATTTCCGACAACCTATCTGTGTGAAGTGGGATTTTCTACAGTGACAGCAACCAAAACAAAACAATGGAATAAACTGGACATAAGCAACACACTTCGGGTGTCACTGTCTCCTATCACCCCCAGATGAAACCGTGTAGTTGCAAAGAAACAAGCTCAGGGTTCTCATTGATTTAGCGTTCTAGTGAGTTAAAATGTTAAAACACTTTATATTCATTTTTTGGTGTAACTGTATTTTATTTTGAAGGCATGTTTAAATACAATTAAATTAAAATTATTAAATCAAAACCCAATCTAGAATATAAACAATCAACGTCTCCCTCTCAGCGGGCCGCGTTAAAATTATCAAACGTTGATCCTGTCCGCAACGATAAAAAGGTTGGAAAGCACTGTTCTAGAGGATCCCTCCTTTTGTTCGATACCCTACACTGTCGACCATGAGGTGTGAACGCTAAGGCAAAAAGTCGCTCCGGTAAAATCTATACGCCACGCCACACAATACTATGAAAGGAAAGCCTCAGTCGTAAATGCCACTCAAGGCTCTATCGCTCAAGTTAGGTAAGGGGTGTCGGACATGCAGGCGAAAGAGCCATTCCTGGAGACGATTGGAAAAATCTATACGCCGCTGCGTAAAGGTTAATAATGGTAATTTAATTTGGTAATTATTTAGTTAACGTCGAACTAGAGCAACACAACGGGCTATTGACGACGGTCCGGGATAAGTCCCTTGAGGGAAAGATCCGAAGACAACACCTCGTAATTTTGAACCACGGTCAGATGACGAAGCAACACCTGAGCTGGCACCCCACTCTCCAAACTTCCACGCCAACCCAACGTGAGGACTTTCGGCCACGACAGATTTAAGGTGCACCAGCCGCCTCTACACCATACGTTTACAAACATCCATGCCGGGCCCGGATTCGAACCAGGAACCTTCCGATCAAGAGGCTAACACCTTAACCACTATACCGGTTGGTCGGCAGGTTAATAATGGAATCATGTCATTATGTAAATTTTTATTTAACAATGCAATTAGAAAGATTAGCGTGGAATTTCTGAAGCGCTTACCTCCCAAAAAGTAGAGTCGGATCTTTCCCTTCGGGTTCGATCCTGTACCGTCCCCAATAGCCCGTTGGGTTGCAATAGTAAAACGTTAATTAAATACCTACCTACCCAAAATGTAGAGGGGCTGTTGTCGTCCGGTTGGATGAGTTGCCAATAAACAACCGGTTCTGTGGTGCCGGTACAATTAAATATAAATGTAACCTGATTTCTAGTTGTAAAACGACTAAATATATAAATATAAAGTTATAAATCCTTTCATATTCTGTTTGTGTCAACAAAGCTGCTCTGTAATTGTGATAGGCTTTTTCTGTAAAGCCTTTTCTGTAAAGTAGATGACTCTAACATTTTGTGGTCGTCATCTGACCGTGGTTCAAAATTACGAGGTGTTGTTCTCGGATCTTTCCCTTAAGAGACTGATCCCGGACCGTCGTCAATAGCCCGTTGTGTTGCTCTAGTACGACGTTATTTAAAAATTACCAATTACTAACATTTTGTGGTTGAATTTCTGAGAGTATTGAATAAACGGAAATAAAATGCTCCGGTGGTTTGCTTAAACTAAAAATACCTCTCAAACATTCCGCCTGTGACTATCTTTGTGAGGTAATGGTAATAGTAATTTTAGTTAAGGTCGTACTAGAGCACACACAACGAACTATTGACGACGGTCCGGGATTTATCTTTGTGAGAATTAGCAGGTTTAGTGGTCTGTGTTTGGAAGTGTGTGTGTATATCCGTTTCTTGAGCGTACAGAATCATGCTGACTTTTCTTTTGTGACATCTTGTGTATACTTGGGGACTGTCTTATGTTGTTATAAAGCCCCTGTCGAAAGGTAGATAGGCAGGTATTTTAATTAAAGTCTCACTAGAGCAACACAGCGGCCCATTGGCGACGGTCTGGGATCAATCTCAAATAGAAAGATTGAGGACAACACCACGTAATTTTGAACAACGGTCAGATGACGAGGCAACACCTGAGCTGGCACCCGACTCTCCAAACGTCCACACCACAGCAACGTGAGGGGGCATTTGGGGTCACGACAGATTTAACGTGAACCTGCCACCCTGCACACGATAGTCTTTGCCCTGTCGAAGGTGTTCCGGATATCGATAACTTTGCATACATTCTCCCTATATTTCCTTTGATTCAGTGCTGGGTTTAGGCATCCTAGGGGGTTGGTTGAAGAGAGAAAAGTGTTGCACATTTATGAGAAGTTAAACATTAACCCTCCTGCTAGTTATGTCTATGAAGTAAGCAAAATTGACCAGATCTTGATGAGGGAGATGTCTTTTCGAAATCCCCTGGCTTGTTAATTATTTGGTATTTCATACTCTTATTTAATAGGGTGGGCCGAAAAACACTTTTTTTCGAAATCGTTATTCTAATAGTGCGGAAAGGGTTCACTCTGGGTTCAATAAACACGGTGTTAAATATTTTTTTGATTGGATAATATCTTCTGCCCCCGCATCGCACTTGAATTTTGGAAATTTGGGTAAAAATTGGCAATTTTTACTCGGCGTAGGAAATATAATTATTTTTCAATATTGCTATTCTAATAGTGCGGAAGAAGTGCCCACTGGGTTTAATAAGAAAGGTGTAAAATATTTTTTCGATCGAATTATATCTTCTGGTCCCGCATCGCAATTAAAATTTTGCAGTTTTTGAAAAAAATGCACTTTTTTATGTATTATAGAAATAAATAAAACATGAAAAATAGATGGGTACAAACACTATTTTTTGCTGTATTATACTGTACATTTGGTTATATTGCCTGAAAATTATTAAATAGTAGCTGATTTAATATAATATCTGTTAAGAATATTGTAACCATAGAATGTTATGACCTGCCAATACCAAAAGTTTACTTACACTTAATCAGCAGGAAGAGGCTTGAAATCAGCCTTATAGTCGAATTTAGGCATATAATTGATCGGGAAAAGAATGTGGATCTAATGAACCCGTCTCTACTTAGAAACCCATAAACCTTAGTGGATGCTTTTGTTACTAACTTGATACACCGTTCAACGGCCTGTATGTGACATAGGAAGTGAACAAAGTCATATTCAGGATTTTTTTATCACGCATAATGGAACTAAATACGGCAGGAGATATATAACGGAGGATTGGTGGCGAAGTAATAGTAATTGATGACCAGTAAATCAATTTAGTATAGTCAGCAGCTTCAAAATTCAGTTTTGATTGGAGAAATCCACGTACTGACTTTACATTGGAAGATGACTCTCTAGACTTAATTATACGTCGCGCAGCAAGTTCTTTGATGTGCGATCTTGCATCCTTCAACATACACATCAAGATATTCTCGGGATGAGCAAAGAACGAATTTCGACAAATTACTCCATCAACGACGTCCTTGAGATCTTGAGATAAATACCTAGATCTATAAATATTATTCCACACATGCTTAGCTTCATCTTTCAGCAAGTGTTTAGACTTTATATCAAACCAGTTTGGAGTGTAAACTTCCATAACGATCTCAGCGATTTGTTTCAACTTCAAAGAAGGATCTGGAGAACTAACATATAGTCTTAGAACTCTGTTCGCTGTTGTTAGCCAGATAATGATAATGGACCAGGACTGCGTCTAGAAAGTTCATCTGGACAATTATCCAATCGTATCGCTTGAGATATTTCTAGTAAGTACATTTGATCCTTGCTTATGTCACGTCTATCAGTTGTTGGTAACTCGCCGTCAATAATTTTGAAAGTTGTCACTGGCAAAGTTTCACATGTAAGTAGCGCCTACTCAATATTAACAAAATATGATTTTGGACCATTTGCTGGCCCATCCAACGTTTCAAACAGATGCCTCAGAGTTAGTTCATTAAAATGCAAGAGACATATTACCCATTGCAGAAGTTTACCAAGTTTCCTTTCCTAACATCGAATTACACCGGATTTCCATCCGGTATTAGCAAATGTGCAGTCACAGCCAATTGCCAGAAGCTGAGAAAGATCTCTTGTGATCCCTTCAAATATCCGATAATAGTCTCGGAAATCTGTATATTTTTTTTAGTATCTACTATCTCCTCTATCAATGTAGAATCTTCATGACCATCGAAATACAGCCCCATCAACCGTAATGCCTGAGCTTCACTTTAAAGCTTGAAATTTTAAATCCTTTCTAACTTTTGCCTTTTCCCTTCGAAACTTGTTTTTGTCAACCATCAAATCTGAGTTGTTGCTAGTTATGAGACCGACACCCTGAAGAACACTTGAAGCAGTTACAACCACAGCCTGGTCCGAGACTCTAAACCTGTCAGCAACCACAGCAGTTGAAGGGAGGCCAAGTCGCGTTTGTGATGATTTAGATACAAACGGAGTTATTTGTTTGTACTTAGGATCAGTAAGAGAGTTTAAACGGTTCTATGCCGATGGTTTGTAAATGTCCAGATTTAAATCTACTTCAGATATATCTGCGGGGTTAAATGAATTGTGAAACCTCCTCCCCTCTCACTTCCTGTCAGATACAGATAGCATAAAAAGACAAGAAAAAATGCATTTTTCTTAAAAAATAGCAAAATTTCAATTGTGATGCGGGAACAAAAGATAGTATTCGATCGAAAAAATATTTTACACCATTCTTATTAAAACCAGTGGGCACCTCTTCCGCACTATTGTAACAGCAATATTGAAAAATAATTATATTTCCAACGCCGGAGTAAAAATTGCCAATTTTTACCCATATTTAAAAAATTCAAGTGCGATGCGGGAGCAGAAGATATTATGCAATCAAAAAAATATTTTACACCGTGTTTATTGAACCCATAGAGAACCCTTTCCGCACTATTAGAATAGCGATTTCGAAAAAAAGTGTGTTTCGGCCCACCCTATTATTTCATGGGGGAACAACATTTAAACTGCCTCTCTTCTCTCGGAGAAATCATGCACAGGTGTTTTGTACACGACTGGCATATCCGCACATACATCTGCGATGAATTTTCTCACTCGCTTAATTCATCTGATGACAAAGTGTCTACTCACATTTCACACACACAAATCGTTTTGAAGGAAACTAGCAAAATTACCCTACTTTACTTAGTTTGAATTAGTGAACTCTAGATTGAATAAAGAGAGAGAGAGAGAGAGAGAAATGATCAGAATATACACTCTATAACAAAAATTCGACACTCCAAGATGGAGTCGTCCGATTGCGATAAAAATGGTCGGATGTGAAAAACATACATAAACAAACGATTAAAATCTCAGAACAATTGAAAGGTTTATTTCAGAGTTTGATCGTTACAAAGGGAAGAAATCAATAATGCGTTGGTGTACCTCTGGATGCAAACTGTCACCCGGCGTAACATAGACTGAAAAAATACCATGATGGTTTCCTGTGGAATTTCTTGCCAAATTGTCTCCAACTGTTGGCTAAAGGATCAACATTCCGGGATTGTTGCAATCGCCTTTCCCTAACATCCCAAATGTGCTTTATGGGAGAGAGATCAGGCGACCGAGCTGGCCAAGGAAGTGTTGGGAAAGCTTGAAGACAATCAATAGAACCATTAAGAAAGGTAGGTAGTTGATTTTACGTCGCATTGGAGCGACGTAATGGGCTATTAGAAACGGACCGCGATCGATACCTCAGGGAAAGACCCGAAGACAATCAATCCCTCGTGAGTTTGAACCATGGTCAGTCGACGAGATCGACGCCTACTCTCCAAACTTCCACGTCAACGTGAGGACATTTGAGGATACTATAGTAGATTTATAACGACGGAGATCTTACAATGCAGATTTGAATGTTGTATCTCATGTTGGGAAAGAAGAAAAGGAGTCGGGGGGGGGGGGATTGATACAGCAGGATTAAAAGGAGATAAAGCAGGATTAATAAAAAGAGGGAAATTATGCGAACCGGCTCAAATTTTTATTCTATCTTTGAAATCTTCCTGCCGACCCACCTGTCTGGTGGTTAAGGTGTTAGCCTCTAGATCGTAAGGTTCCTGGTTCGAATCCAGGTCAGGGCATGGATGTTTGTAAGCGTATGGTGTAAGGACGGCTGGTGCACCTTAAATATGTCGTGGTCGAAAGTCCTCACGTTGAGTTAGTGTGGAAGTATGGAGAGTGGGGTGCCAGCTCAGGTGTTGCCTCGTCATCTGACCGTGGTTCAAAATTACGTGGTGGTGTACTCGGATCTTTCCTATAGGGGATTGATCCCGGACCGTCGTCAATAGCCCATTGTGTTGCACTAGTGCGACGTGAATTAAAAATTACCTTTACCATTAAATCCTTCCGTTTCGTTCATCTGACCGTGGTTCAAAATTACAAGATGTTGTCCTCGGATCTTTCCCTTAAGGGACTGATCCCCGGACCGTCGTTAATATCCCGTTGTGTTGCCCTAGTACGACGTCAACTAAAAATACCATTACCTTTCCTTTCGTTATCAAGACCAATTATTCGTCACTCTCCAAACTTCCACAGCACAATATTGAAAAAATTTGAGGTCACGACATAGTTAATGTGCACCAGCCCCCACGTTCACGACGCTTTTTGGTCAAATTGAGTTTCGAGCTCGTGACCCTCGAGGCACGAATAATAAAAGTTCTATTGATGTTGACACTGGACATCTAAAGCACGTGAACCTTCGTCGATGGTACCAGGTCCTTCAATGCACTCCAAATGTTAAAAAGAGTCAGTCTCTCCACTTCAAATCCTACAGGGTGTCCTAAAAGTTCCTGTACTCCAACTTTAAATAAAAAAAAATTTATTACCCGTGTTTTTTTAACTATTGAATTTTATTGAATTAACTGTCTGGGGGAGCTCTGCATTTGTGTATAGACATATTGCACCCTGGCAAGAAAAGTGACACAACTCAAAATTGCAGAATTTGAGAAACATCAACTTAAAGGATACTTTTAAACATATTGAAACAGTATAAGCTTCCTTTAAATTTTAGGTAAGTATTTATGGCGGTAACTTCTATTATATTCTACAGAGTTCCTGTACTCCAACTTTAAAAAAATTTATTGCCTGTGTTTTTTTTTTTAATTATTGAATTTTATCGTCTGCTTATAGTTTTATCGACTCTTTAATTTTTATCGTTTGATTTTCTTCGCACTCAAGTTGTGCGATACTATAGTTCCACGTCATTTTGTTCTTCATTGCAAGAAGAATTTAGCACGCATTCAGAGAATTGCGCTGTTTGAGGCTTATTTTGAATGTAAATCATATGAAAGATGTAAAGAATTTGGCGACATAAATATCCAAAGGATGCAATACCGAATAAAGATACGCTCTATCAACTTATTCAACAATTAGTGGCATTATTAGAAGTGAATGAACAAGACTCTTGGTTCCAACAAGACGTTGCAACCTGCCATACAAATTATGAAACCATGGGCATGCTTCAAGATTTTTTTGGCGATCCTCTCAAGAAACCTTTGGCCACCTCGTTCCCTGATCTGTGCATCCCTGACTTTTTTTTCTGTGGGGATATTTGAAGAACAAAGTTTACGAAGATAGTCAATAAAGAATAGGTGATCTGAAAATTGCCATTACTCAAAGGATACAAGAAGTCACTCCCAGCATCTTGAAACGTGTTTCTAAAAATATGCGCAAACGACTTCAGTTTTGCCTCCAAGAAAAGGGCGGAAATTTTGAGCATTGATTATAAATGTAAGTTCAATTTTTTCCCCCTACGTTATGTTAAAATTGCTTTTTACCATTAGCATAAAAATAATTTTTTAAGGTTTGTTGATTTTGTACAATGAATTCACGAATCGTCAGTACGGGAGCTTGTAGGACACCCTGTACATTGCATCTGTCAATGGCCAAGAGATCTCTTCCAACCGCACTACAATAGCTAAAAAATTAATCTTGTGCCACCTCTACGTGCTGGTGTAGAACTTGTCTAGCACCACGGATAAGTACCAGCCGACGAACCAGAGCGATGATTCGCCTTATCTCCGTGAGGGAACGAAGAAAGTTATTTTGAGCCCATACCTTTGCTCCTCAACCTATCCCGTTCGGAAACAATCCGGTGAGTTGAAAAAAAGTCCGCGTCCGGCGCAGTCCGAAACGCGGTTGCCAGGGCAACGGCCAATCTCTGATCGATGCGATACTCAAAATGGCCGCCTCCGAGGAATACTGGAAAATTCTGGGAAATTCCTCAACTGTAACCGTGACTACGATTTCGAAAGAGGAATTCGAATCCCGTGAGATGTGTGTCATACATATCAATAGCTTCAGGATTTTTTTTTCTGGGGGAAGGGGGCAGAGTTTACTCTGCCGGGGGTAATTAAAACAGACTCAGTGACGTCAAACAATTAGTGAAGAGGGATTGGCATCGATTCCGCGTTCTTGAACTCCGAAAAAACAAGTTTCGTCAAGAGCTAGAAAAACTCTTTAAGTGTTTAGAAGTTTCTGATGGAATAATTTTTTGTTCGTTTTCATGTGGTACTGGAAGCGATGTAACTGATGATACCTATAGAAGTTTCTGTTCTTTTTTTCTTTTTAACATAACATAGAGGACCGCGGACTCCCAGTTGGAAGAACAACGAATTAGCAACCGGATGATTCGAAACTAGGTCAAGACAAAGACCATCGTGTACACGGTGGCTGGTTTAAGTTTAATATGCAGTGACCTCAAATGTCTCTATTCGTATTGGTGTGGTATGGAGGTTTGGAGAGGTACCTGCTCAGCTGTTGACCGTGTTATCTGACCGTGGTTCAAAAGTACTTGGTGGTATCCTAGGATTTTTCCCTAGGGAATTGATCCCAGACCGTCGCCTATAACCCGTTGTGTCGTATCAATGAGACGTGAATGAACTACCATTACCACCATCAGCATAACAAAAGGGAAATGTTGTAGGTTACTCTTTTAAACTTTCCATCTTTCAAACGTGTAAATAATTTCAGAAACCTCAAGTGTTTCGTCGAGTTAAGCCATAGTCATTCTAAATCGGGGGTTCGTCTTTTCTAAATAGAATGGCCTTAATTAAATTGAACTGTTGAACAACAAGGTATTTAATATTTTTATTATCAGTTAAACGTGTTCATAAAATGTAATGCGGAACTGCGTTGAAATTTACACTTCTTTTTATCATAAATTGTTATTATTTATATTTAACTTATTTCCTTTCTTTAGTAGAATTCGACTATTAAAACGGATTCAATCACGTCTCATATTGATATTCAATATCCATGTGTGTTTTCATGAACATATTACTTGAAGGGCTCAAAGCTGAGTGAATTTGTTATGTTATTTTTAATACTGTAGTCAATTATTTTAGAACAGAAAAATTAAACACACGATTTTTCTGTAAAGTTAGAAACAATTAAAAAGTCTAAGTTTTGATTATGTATTTTGTGAACGTTGATTCTTAATAACATTATCAACTCCATTAGCCATGGTATCTTCTGTTGGCTTTGCCATGTGAAGATTTTTGGCTTGAGCAAGTAGTGATTGCGTTGTATACCTCAATACAAGAGTAAACAGAGTTTTGATCTATGAACTATCTAGTTTTACTTTTTTCTTACAAGTTTCTCCCTAAAATATTCTATGGAATTCATTTAAAGTCTGATAAGGGGTATTGTATTCCTAAACATTAACAAATTTTATACTGTTTATTTCCTTAAATTTGCTTATAACATATAAACTGCCCTACAATGATGGACCGGACGACAGCGGATTTGCATAAAATCCGCCTACTGGTTTGAGGGTGTTTTTCGTGGTAGGCCTGGGACCTTTGCATGGTGTTCCCGGTAAAAACATTAAAAATTTCTCATGACCAAGAAAAATATATTCCAGTGTCCAACTAAACTGTTTGATCTCAATTATTGGCATAGGCATAACCCTTGTTATATAGCCGTATACACTACCTTACAATAATAAACCGGACGGCAAGATGTGATGGTATAAGAAAAAGAATACATGCTTTAATAGGGGGAAGGTTCCCGTGCTGCAATGACACTAGCAACCCTTCTGGGCACAATTGCAACAAGGTTTTGATACACAGCTATGGGTATTTGTGTGCTTTCCTGCTGCTAGAATGTCGCCAACTCAGCTGTCGATTTCGGACGGGGTTCCCTGGTCCTTAAGCGTCGCTTTAACGCGTCCCACAAATGTTCGATTGGGTTTAGGTCTGGACTCTGAGCAGGCCAGGGAAGACGTTTTACATCCATATATCTATAGCACTGCTTTACAGAGGCTGCAACGTGACACGGAGCGTTGTAGTCCTGGAAATAATTATCGTCCATTCCATAAAATTGCCAGAGCGTGGGAAGAACCTGATGGTCCAAAATGTTCATGTACGCGTCGGCGTTCAATTGACCAGAAACAACATGCGAAGGTCCCAGGCCATACCACGAAAAACACCCAAAACAAGCAGTCGGGTTTTATGCAAATCCGCTGGCGTCCGGTCCATTAGTGTAGGGTAGTGTATATATGCGTCCCTGAGGGTAGTGACTGTTTGCTTGTAACACATGTAGGTTCCATATCACTCATATGCTTACTAAATCAGGAATATGGTCAGTCTTTCATACAATGTACAGCAAAGTTGTGGTTATACTACTGTGATCAAAACGTATCTGGAATGCTTCATTTAAAATACATATACGCATAGTAGATGTCGTCTGCAAACTTTAATCAAAACCTTTTACGACTTATACATGTGGCAACAATCAGGGATTCATTTGATTTGATCGTCTGAAAATAAATTTGTTTTTAATAAGAGAAGCATTTTCACTTCTTTGATTTTCCAAAATGTTGAATGTAATGGAGAAAAGAAGATGCATTTTATTTTGTTTTCGCAATGGAGTTTTTGTTACAAACACATTTGAAATGCTGCAGAAAGCTTTTACAGACGACTGTTTACCAAAAACAACAGTATTTGATTGGTATAAAACGTTTAAAGAAGGTAGAGAATCCGTCGTAGATGATTCGCAATATGGTAGACCATCTTCGACTCATGATCAACATATCAATCAGGTCACAGAATTGGTGCTTAGTGATCGTCGTTTAACAATAAGAGACATTATTGAACAAGTTCTTATATCATTCGTCGAAAACGATCTGAATTGTGGCGGCATAACTCATGGGTTTTTCACCACGATAATGCGCTTTCTCACAATGCCATTATTATTCGTGATTTTTTGACAAAGCATTCAACAAATACGGCTCCACAAGCTCCGTATTTACCTGATATGGTGTGACTTTTTTTTTATTTGCACGAGTGAAACTCCCTCTTCGTAGTCATTGTTTGAAGTCCATTGATACAATAAAAGAAAATTTGATACGAACCCTGAAGGGATTTCACAAAAACGACTTTAAAGCATGTTTTTCGAGGATCGGAAAAAACGTTGGCTAAGTGTATTGAAGTCGGAGGAGATTACTTTGAAGGAGAGATGTAATACATTTTTACTAATAAATTGATACCTTTTGTTTTATGACAGCATTTGGGTTACTTTTTGATCACAGTAGTATTTTTAGTAAGCCCCTTCTAACAAACATAAAACTTTTCGCAAAAATTTGAAATGTGCTGTCACCATAGACAACCTGAAATAAACGCAAACATTCGGTTTGAAATAGATTTGAACTCATATCTGACATTTATAATGAGGAATAGCACACATAAATAAATACATCCGCTGAATTCCTTAAAGTCCATATCTTGGCATTTGTAATCTTTAAGCGATTTGGGATGTTTTCTTTTTATGACAGCAGCTTCTTTCGGCCTTTGTGATCCTTTTTGGCAGGTATTTGAATTGAAGACGTACTGGGGCAATACAATGGGCTTTTGGCAATCGTTTCGGGTCAATGACGATGTTAAAGATCCGAGGACAACACCTCGTAATTTTAAATCATGGTCATGTGACGAGGTCAACGATGACACCTCAATCTCTGACTTTCCAAATCACTCCGACATGGTTCATTTCTGAAAGTTTTCACGCTACAGTTCTGCAGATGCGTAGATTTGATTATTTCAGAGATTGGATTCTTTTGTGTAAGATAATCGATTTTCCACACAATTCTTGAAGCAGAGTTTCGACCGCGGAGTAAATATTGGTTTTCTGCCACGTTTTTCTTCCACGGATGGTCGAATTCCCGGCCTGGATCCCTTTGTTTTTCTTTATTTTCCTTAGAGGTGATAAAGAAACGCCCAGTGTACAAATCTGTCAGAAATGAATAGTTTCCGCTACCAATCAGAGCTTGTATATCTTTGCAATCTTTCTACGCTTCAACTTAGTTAGTAGGTAGGCCACGTTGCATTGTAGCAATACAGCGGGCTACTACCTACTCTCTGGGATCAATCCCGAAGGAAAAGAACCGAGGACCACCTCGTAATTTTGAACCACCATCCAATGACGAATGTGAGACTTCAAATGTTGACCTGAATGCAAGATCTGAGTAACTCGAAAAATGATGCGTTTTTGGTTATATCATCTAAGGTGAGATTATACAGAATTTAACGCAGGCATTTAGGTACTTTTTTTATCGCATTATAGCTCTATCTATCGGCTAAGGAGAAATAAAAAATATAGTTTGATCAAATTATTGTGACTATATTAACATTTTTTATCTATCTGTAGCTGTTGAGCAAGTTCGATAATTTTGAGTTTGAAATCACAAAAATAAACTAAACTTCAATATCCCATAATCCTCATAACACATCTACTGCCGCTCCCATTAACGACGGGTCATGCGCATGCCACTACTTGTTCAAAGTCTTTTTCAATCGTCTCACGTGAAATTAAATCATAAAAATGAATTATTTTCATAGAATACTAGTTTTACTGCCAGGATTCATCTGAGAGACTTTGCTTCAAACAATTCACATCGCTTTCATCAGCAGTTTCGTTGCATCTCTTTATGTCTTTTTGAGCTTTGTCTGCTTCATATGCTTATGCATTGTCCTGTTCCAATTAAGGATGCGACATTGACAGCAAAACATCCATATGTTCAAAATTAAAACATCAATGTTGATAATACATCGCCCGATGTTTTTAAACATTGGTGTATTTAAACTCCCCCCCCCCATTTCTTAAAACTGGCTTAGCAACCTCAAACGATAATGTTCGTCTGAGGGGGGGATTTTATTTTTCACTTGCCGTGTTTATTCATTTATAAGTAAGACTTTCTTTTAATTATCAAAACAAAGTCAAAAAATCAATAAGAACAATTAACAAATCTTTTATTTGAAACTGTATAATATAAAAGAAAATAATATTCACAACAATTTGACATAGCTACTATTTGTACTAACTATAAGTATTAAAAACTAGGAGGCTAACGATAAGTATTAAAAACTAGGAAAACATCGACAAGTATAACCATCGATGTTAAAAAAACATCGTCTCCAATACATTGATGTTAAATACATCGATGGTTTTGACAAAACATCGACATCGATGTCACATCCCTAGCTCCAATTGCTCAGTTCGTGACAGCTTTTCGAGTACCATTAAATGTGGCCTCTTTCATAATGTTCTATATTCAATTTTATATCTAAATGTTCTAAGTAACGTCCAAGTAATAGTGGCGTTGACCTAAAAATTCCAGACAGAATAAACTGAAAATTTCATGACGCCAGAGTTCGTCGTTCGATATTTATCTTGCTTTAGTCAGATTATCTGCTCTGGATATAAAATTTATTGCTTAACTTAATTCTTCGGATAACGGCAATAATAATTTAACCATAGTACGAAGCTGGTCCGTGGTAATCTGTAAAAATAAAAGTGCGCCTGTAGTTCGACCAGAGACTAATATGCAACTAAGTCATGTACGCAGATTTGAATAAATTACTTTGCAAATAGGCCTGGAGGGTATAATTGACTTTGAAGTGACTCACATTATGCTTATCTCTTCAGAAAATACGAAGTTTTCCCTTTTGTCATTCTCTGACCCACGGTCTGCATTTAACCTTCCCCTCGATATGATGAGGAAGTCAAACATTGACTTAGCACTTGTACAGTAAATCTCCTGGACCTGGGAAGTAATTAATATTTTAATTCTTTCCCCTAACTGACGCTGGCATCAGGGAACTTTTCCCATCGATATTCGTAAAGGAAACAATTCTGGCATTCAAGTTTGCCAGGAGTTTTCTTGAATGCAATTATTTATTTTAAAGGATAATGTGCATTTTATAGGCGTGTGTGGCTGACACAAAATATTCTTCAATGAATCAATAAAGAGGGGGATGGGATTTGATGTGTGCTTAAAAATGCTTTATTTTAACGTTCTGATGCAAACGAATAGACCGATGGATTTTTTTCTGTACGACATAAATTCAACTACCTACCTACTAGGGATGCGACATTGACAACAAAACATCGATGTTCAAATTTAAGACATCGATGTTGATGATACATCGCCCACAAGCCATCTTTGTTTACAAACCTTATCAGTGTATTTAAGCTTTCCCCCCCCACCCCATTTCTTAAATCTGGCTTAGCAAAATCAAACATTAATGTTCACCGTGGGGGGGAGAGAGAGAGAGAGATTTAATTTGTCGTTTGACGTGAGTATTAATTTATAAGTAAGACTTTTTTTTAACTGTCAAAACAAAGTCAAAAAAATTAATAAGAACAATTAACAAATCTTTTATTTTCAAATTATATAATATAAAAGAAAATAATATTTACAACAATTTGACATATGTACTACTAACTATAAGTATGATTACGTAGGTACATAACGATAGTTATTATTAATTATTTATCAACTTTTGAGGAGGGGAATATAACAAACTTATTTTTTATTTACTGTAAATAAAAAATATTGGGGCCTATAATTATTGCATATACTCCAATATTTGTTATTTACATTTTGTAAAAAAATAAGTTTTTTAACTTTCTGCACCTTAAGCCGACCTCTTTTTGTACTAACTATCCCAACAGTTAGGGAAATTTTCTTTCTGATGAGACGTATGTCGCCATCACTGACAAATACTTAGTTGCACGGTTGTTTTTCTTAATTTTTACTATGGTACTTTTTTTGAGGTTCAGAAATAAAACATCGACAACGTGAAAACATCGACAATGTTAAAACAACGATGTTAAACAAACATCGGCTCCAATAAATCGATGGTAAATACTTCGATGTTTTTTTTATAAAACATCGATGTTAAACAAACATCGGTTCCAATAAATCGATGGCAAATACTTCGATGTTTTTTTGATAAAACATCGATGTTTTGAAAACATTGACATCGATGTCGCATCCCTAATACCTACCAGTTTTTAACCCTCCTGGTGATTTGATCTTGATCTCGTCAAATCGGTAACGTCTTCTTGACGAGATATCTCGTCTTTAGAAAAATTGACCGCATCTTGATATACGAGAAATTTCGCTGATACCACTTGGAGGGTCAAAGAATAGTTCTCATTTGATGAAATAATTTTTATTAATCAAATTTTCAAAACGTATTTTGCATGTAGTTTTTATGGGATGATATATTTACATACTAGTTTTGTATCCTGCATCAAATTTCTCTTCCCCAAAACGAACAAAACAGTTACTTGTTTCCGGATTGCAGTTATCAAAACATAATTTCTTCCGTAATACTTTGTTTTTCGACTACATTGCTTTTGATACATCAATTCATTTTATAACAAAATTTCTGTGTTTACCTTCATTTTTGAATAATGTCTCATGATTTAATTTTAAAAGAAATGCATCAAACATAACATGATGAAATAGAAATCAAACATGAGGAATAGATTCTTAATTTGATTAAAAGGGTTAAAAGCTAAAGTCATATCGCAAATCAAACGCTTTCGAGAATTGGATTATTCAGTTTTTCAGGTATCAAAGCGTGGTTTTCAGAATGACGCTTTCTCCAATATTCATTGGGTAAGAAATCAATTTAATTTTCCTATAAATGCAAATTTTTTCTTGCTTTTAATGCTTTTGATGGAAATTTCCATTACCATAATATACTAAACTAGGGTGGCCCGCCCCTGCTCGCTTACGCTCGCCAATCCTTGGATATTGCTTCGTAAACCAACATTACTTTCGCAGAGTGAATCACCTGGACGGCAAAACTATCTTCATAATTCGTACAGTCCTGATTTGACTTTCCGGTCCATGACATCACAGCGATGGCTTTGCCCCCTTTTTGCTTACACTCGCCGAAAACTGGGTTATTTTGTTTGAATTTTAGACGGTTTCCCGAGAAAGTACGGATCAGAAAATTGCAAAATTGACATGGTTTATTCTTCATAGTGTTCCCTGGACAATTTTGAAGATTTTTTCCGATGAGGCTATTAGTTTAGGGTTTATTAAGTGTCAAAATTGAAAAAGCGAAATTCTAACGCGAGAGAGCGAAAGGTGAAGAAATTTTCAGTCTTCAGTCGTAATTGTTTTAGTGTACCTCTGAACGTGAATTTTTGCAGCTCGTCGAGTTTTTTTAGAAATTTCAATTTAGTTCCTGATAATATTTTTTGAAATTCGTAAAAAATCGGGATATTTTCATTACGTTTTAGTTAAAACTGTCATAACAATATCTTTATTTACTTACATTATCTTACTATTTGTTTTTAAATTTGAAAACATCGCAGGAAACCTTAGAATGTACTCTTTCGGTACAATTATTTTTAAAATTGGTTAATAAATAAATTCGATACGATCAAAAGTTGGTCAGACAAATTTCGTATATTTTAGATCGCGATACGATTGCGTTCATTCTACTTCCCGGAAATAAATGTTACATTTTCTGACTGACGGGTTTGCCAGATGCCCTTGAAACTCGCAGTGACGTCATGCTCGTTTTATCAACTGGATTCTCAGACGGTTTGCCGATTAAGTACAGATAAGAATATTACGAGATTAATATGGTTTGTTTAAAATTGTACAGGGAACAAGATGGGGAGGGTTTTTTTTCTGATTCGCCTATTAGTTTATGGTGCATTAAGTGTTAAGGTAAAAAAAAGGCGAAATCCCTTGCGACGGTATTGTTGATTTGCTTCGCAAACCAAGTGGGATTGGCAAGCAGGGGACAGAGCCCCCTAGTTTCCTGCAAAGTTTAAGTACACTAAACGTAGAACTGGGGTGATTCTGCCAAGGCATAAAAGAGATACTAGAGGTATAAAAAGAAAGCTTCCATGATCGATGACTACAGCTCCTGTTTAATAAAATATAAGCTTCGTCTGGACCACAAATGCAAACTCGACTGAAGGCTTCTTTGCAACTAAGTGGAGAAGAAAATAGTGTTCTTATCTAGAGTTTAAAAACTTTAGTCCCTACAAGTTTAAAATAAATCTTATAATTTTTGCTATTGAAATTTAAGCCCGTGTCTGGCATTGCTTCACGTATTTTACATAAGGTTATTTATTAAATGCATTGCTTTATTAAATGCTAAATTTTCCCAGCGTATAAAGCACTTACGTGATGTGGTAAAATGGTCAATAATTTGATTCAGAACACATCAAAATCGGATTCTTTTCACCCATTCAAACGTTCGCTACAAAACAAATATTTATTTATCAGGCCTGTGTTACGTCGTGATGTAGTCACGGAAATAAACGAATCACCCCTCTTTATTCGAGCAATTTTAAGAGTAGAGAAAATTCAAAGACGTCGTTTTACTTGAATTAACATCTATAAATTCAAATTCATAAAATTTGAATAAGAGGCTGTTTTTTCATATTAAATTGTGCACCCCCACACTTCGCAATTTCCAATGAGAACCCCCATTTCGAGCCGATAGTTAGTTTTTGAGCTACATTAAATTTTCCTCATTATTGCAATTTTAAGGGGCAACCAAAAGTTTTAAAAACGTCTGACAAACCTCGGATTGTAATTCTCGAATCGTTTGCACTTACATAGTAAATATAATAATTTAATCCTCAAATCGTTTGCACTTGAATAATAAATGTAATAATTCTCGAATCGCTGAAAAATACGTTTGAAATCGTATTAAAATTTGAAATTCGGGCAGTGAACTTCTACAATTTATCTCGATCTACGAATATCGATTTTCTATATGGAGATGATCCCTGAATTTGACACCTACTTAAGGATTGAATATCTCTGTATATAAAGATAGTAAAGTCATGCAATTTCATATTCAGACTAATTTGACAATGCAGAATCTTATTATGCCCTCAAAATATGGTGTTTCCGTTAGAAATATCGTTATTTGTACAAAATTTGATATGAAGACGATTAAGAATGATGATGAATTACGATTAAAAATCAGTACCAATAAAAAAAAATACGCAAAATACTGTTTTAGGTTTTTGGATAACTTTATTTGGAAGTACGACTGTTTATATGTTCCAAATATCTCCCCTGTGCTTAATATCGCCTACTCGTGTTTGCAAGCTACTATGCGCGACATCTACGAGTTTATGTAGTTACCTCGACGGTCAAGGGTTTTGCCACACGTAGCGCCACCGGCAAGTTTCCTATCAGTTATATCCACAACACTATTGCATCTGAAGTACTTAAGACTGAAATCACAACGTATTTTTTGTCTCCGATCCATTCAGGGAATATCCAGGTAAGTGTTTCCAAATCATAATTTTGTTTCTATGACTTGAAAGTACATTAAATACTAAAGGTAGGTATGTATTCTCTACTAGCAGCTCGTTTTTAATAATAGCTCCTAATTTCGCCTGGTGGGTGGTAATAGGAACAGGGGTAGGCGACATAGGAACCCACTCTTAAAAATTCTCTTGGGTAACGTTTTGAAGTTTTACTAGTCACCTTAAGCTGGCATAAGTGAAGAAGGTATATGATCTCTGGAAACCAAAGGAGAATAGTTCTTAGTGGTATTCATTTAGTTTCCAGCTTGATTTCCCAACCCAGGAGGCTGAGATACAGAGAAATAGTTAGGGTAGGCTGTATTTGGAACACCTACTATATATGAATATGGATGATATTTTCACTGTAATTCAATGTGAAATGTGTTTAAGGCACTTTTGTCATCATTAGATATAAATAATTAAGAAAGTTAAGAGCAGGTAAGCGTTTTCTGCTAGTTTAATGAAGTCCATGGTTGCCCGGTTGGAAGAGTACCGAGTTAGCTAGTTCGAATCCAATTCATATATCGTTGCAAATAACCCATCGTGATGCTCCAGTGCGACGTTAATTAAACACCTACCTACCTGCTAGTTTAATAAAAAACAGCAAAAATTGATTACTTAGAGAACAAACATAGAAAAATTACTTCAGTGTTGTGACCTTTCCAAATATTGGAAATCAATTAAAAACATTTGGATAACTGTGATATATAGAGGGTATACTTCAGGTATCCCATTTTTTTCCTCGTTTATTTTGTCCTCTGATTCTGGCCGACCAACCGGTATAGTGGTTAAGGTGTTAGCCTCTAGAACGGAAGGTTCCTGGTTCGAATCCGGGTTCGGGCATGGATGTTTGTAAACGTATGGTGTAGAGGCGGCTGGTGCACTTTAAATCTGTCGTGGCCGAAAGTCCTCACGTTGGGTTGGCGTGGAAGTTTGGAGAGTGGGGTGCCAGCTCAGGTGTTGCTTCGTCATCTGACCGTGGTTCAAAATTACGAGGTGTTGTCCTCGGATCTTTCCCTTAAGGGACTGATCCCGGACCGTCGTCAATAGCCCGTTGTGTTGCTCTAGTACGACGTTAACTAAAAATTACCAATTACCTCTGATTCTGAAATTCATGATATCAATCTAAATTAATTATGCAGGTATACTTCATGTAATCAAATATCAAGCGGAATTCTGTCTTAAACAAGAATGTACCGTCTACGACACATAATACTTTAAAATGTGACACCGCATAAAAATTTTCTTCACGCGATTGAAGAAGATTACAGTAATTTTCGTTCACCGACTTTTGCCGAATGTGAAGACACTATTTTGTAAAAGATGATCTCTGATAAGAAAAATCAGTTTGTACTTACATTCAACTTATATAAAGCATTAAATTCAATTTTAAGTCCAGAAACAATAGGAGTATAATGACTCTGCATTATACATTTAAATGCTGATGGAAAATTTATGTTACAAACTGATCCTTCACTCATACATAGTTCAGTGATAAACCAGGGCCTTGAGTGTCACAAGAGCTCTGAAATGAGTAATGTAGCACAATCTAAGCACTAGAAGGCATAATTAATATTTGAACACCATTCTGTGAAAAGAGATTTATTCCTCCGGCCATAATTCAATTACTTACTCGAGGACATTAAGAATAATTATTAATTGATACCTAGAGAGAAATCTTACTCGTGTGGAAAATATCACTTTAGAACGAGTAGTATACCTTGGAGGATTCAGTTCAAAACTCGGGAACACAGTTCTCTCGCACTAAAGTTGGCGGCGCGGAAGCCCGGTTGTTATAGTAACGGAGCAACCGGAGGGTTGCGAGTTCAAATCCAACCAAAGACCGTCGTGTAAAAAAGGGGATGATGAACGTTAAATCTTTTGTTGCCTCACATGTCAAGAAAGTGAGTGGGGTGCCAGTTAATGTGTGACCTCGTCAGGTAAGATCGGGGTTCAAAATTACTGGTGGTTTCCTCGGATCTTTCGTTCAGTTTCGATTTCGAATTCAACCATAGACCGTCGTGTAAAAAAGGGGATGGGGCACGTTAAATCTTTCGTTGCCTCAAATGTCAAAAAAAGGGAGTGGAGTACCAGCTAATGTGTGAACTCGTCAGCTAAGATCGGGGTTCGAAATTACTGGTGGTGTCCTCGGATCTTTCTCTTCATCCTGGAATGTAACCAATAGCCCATTGTGTTGCTGCAGTGTGACGTTAATTAAAATACCTACCTTACACTACGCCGCACTATAGTTAAGCGGTAAGAATAATGGTGCATTTGCATCTCACTGGAGAAACACTAGGAGCTATTGGCGTGGTCCCTGATCATATTCAAAGGGAAAGATGCGAGGAAAACACCACGTAATGTTGAACCACGGTCAAATGATGATTTCTGAGCTGGTATACCACTTTCTAAAATTCCACACCCCGTCTTTTTCAGGACATTTGAGATCAGATTTTACGCGCATCAGCTCCTACATGCACGATGTTCTTTGGTTGGATTGGGTTTAAAACTCACAACCTTCGGGTTGTTAATCCGCGACCCTATCAACTGGGCTACAGTTGAATTTGAATGGTTCGAAATATAGTTATTCAAAAATATATATAATTACGCGTAATTTTTTCTGATGCTAGTTCTTAGTTCCAATAAAATACATGGCAAATACCTTTGTCATGTTACCACAGCGTCAATTTCAATCCGTTTCCTTTTTGAAAGACGATTCGGCCTTTTTAGACGCTAAACCTATTTTCTCGTATTACTTTCTGTGCTGATCAGATTCCTCTGTAGCATCCTCTCTGTCATTACTCAACCCCTTTGTTCAAATCATGCATATTTAAGCTACGCTGCAAAATCGGGGAATGATTCTCTGAACGGTCGATTTTATAATGCTTATATCCATTCCACAAGAGACAAATAACGTCGATTTATGCTCCCACGTACGTTAGCGAAATATGTCATCCGACGAGCCGAAGTAGAGCGAAATATATTATTTTTACTCAGAGAAAGATAAGCAACGGTTAAACTCTGAATTTCGGAGTACCACTACAGAAAATTCCTATACCATTTCTGCGTTTTAAATCGTACAAAACTAAAAGTTTCAATTGTATTACTTTATATAGTAGTACTCTCTTGGCATTATAGCGACGTTCAATTTTTGCGACTCTGATATAACGACCAATTCGAAGGCATAAGCTGTTCTCAGTGTGCTGAAATACTATCATATTTTGAAATCGATATGCTAACTACCATGGAAAAGTAAAAATCTCGTTACAGTAACCTTCAATTGAGGGTGACTCCTGACTCGTTGAGTTGATTTAGAGTTTTTTTTAAGTGCGATTTGGCGGTTTTAAGGTCATAATGTATAAAACAAAAGAATATCCAAGTAGAAATATTCAACGACGGACAAATCTAATCTTTGAATATTTCATACAGATTTTACAGCAGACCCATATATATATATATATATATATATATATATATATATATATATATATATATATATATATATATATATATATATATATATATATATATAACTTAGTTTTTCAAGAAATCTAGAAGAGTAAATCTAGAGAGTATATGTATGTGTTATTAATTTCTGCTTTGTTAATTTCTGCAGTGCTTCACCCTAAATTAGTTTTATCAGTCTTGAAAACTTAACTACTTTAATTAGTTTTTTATCTATAAATTTGTACACTTATGCTTTGCTCTTTAATTGACACTGTAGTTCATTAAGGATAGTTTCTTAAGGAGCGTTCTTCTGAAATTGTAAAATTTAAAATGCGAGAAATTCGACATTCACCTTTTCCATGCTCCCCGAATAATACATAAGAGGAATGTTTGAAACTAGACCATTTGATAAAAAGCCCCTTCGTGCGAAAGTTTTCTCAGGGTCGTTACAACGCGAGATTGCAGAGATTTTTAATATTCATAATTACTTAAAAAAGAAGAAACATCGATCTTTCAAAGTACGAATTACAAAACACGAGTTTCTAAAATTAAAATCATGTTGTGTACCCTTAACAATTCAATGCTAATACTGACATAAACTACCACAACAGTAGAATTGTGTCCAATCCCGAAACCAACTACAGTAGAGTCCAAGTTAATGTGGACCAAGACTAACTCGGATAACCGAAAAATTCGGTTAAAGCGAAAATTGTAAGTAAAATAAATCGTGTAGGGTTTAAAATGTATATTTGAACAAATACAAAAGTTATACAGATACACCACATGCAATTTATATTGTTACGATAATTAAAGAGTTCTTACTTAAAAAAGTCCTTAATTTCTTTCTGTTTTACGTTACTTTGGCGTTTTTCTGCAGCAAAAAAAAATGCTTCGATACTTCTTTAAGGTTAACAGGATTGCTGGTATCGCTTCTTCTAGTTCTATATTTTCAATAGCACTTTCGATAGCTTTTAGTGCGTGATACAATGAAAAGTAAAGGGGGTAGTGTTGTTGGATTTCGTTTTCCAGAGTGTTTATAAGATCAAGTTCATAATTTTTTTCGGCACTTTTAAAAATGGACAATGTAGGACCAAAAAAATCCTATAAATATTTGATAGCTCGGGTAAAGCGGAAACTCGGATAAACGGGGTTTTACTGCATGAAACGTACATTTACGCAGGTAAAATATTGGCTTGAATCATTCCTACAAATGACTGTACAGTTATGAAGTTTCAAACTACTCGAATTACTACATTTGTTTTTACCGCATATAAATTCTTGATGCGTTGGACTTCATAAAACGCCTTGTACAAAGATAGTAAGAAGTAATTCGTTCACCGAGTTAAATCAATCGTAAATTAACGCAATAGCAATATGGCATAATAATGTCGTCTGCATTTAATATCAATGAATAAACTATCTGAGAATCTGAGTAGCGGAAATAGAAACTGAGATTCAGCTTTGAAAATGTACTATACCTTCACTATCACAAAACAGATCGAGTTTGTTTGCCTCTACTTTATTTGGAAAGCTGTTCCCAAATGTTTAAAGCAGTTTTCTTCTCAAACAGAAAAAGCTTTTTCTATTTGTATAAAAGGTATTGATAGACTTGTATTGGAACTCATCACATCGTGCATTGTTAAATTATAAACACTAAAGCTTTCATAGTACGTAACTGTTTCCTTTACCTCAAAAAATTAAGTACACCAAACTTTTTAACTGCTGATCAATATTTCAATCATTCCAGAAAGCAAGCAGGGTTTGGTAACATTGCGAAGTGAGATAGAAAAACGGTATATGCGGTTATTTATTTTATTTACCTTTAAGGTATTGTGGTTAACCTTTCTGGTGATTATCTTCATCTCGTCATCATAAAAAATGACAATAATTTGACGACGAGATATCTCGTCATTTGCAAAATTTATCAGATCTAGATGGACGAGATATCTCGTCAAAACCACTCAAAGGGTTAATTTATATATTTTTGAAAACAATATTTCAGATTTACAAAGAACGTTTTTTTATACAGAATAATTCAATCCATCCTTTTGTTTTAGAAAAGTTAAATCCTATTGGACCAAAACAGTTTTAACCTACTTTTCTCTTTACTTCGACATTCCTATAGATATTGGGCAACTTGTGATAGAATAATAATATAACCCAGGCTGCAAGGTGCTTTCAATATTTAATGGAGATTGAAAAGCGTCCCTACATTTCCGACAGTAGTAAATAAAAAGGTATTGAGTTAATTTTTCTCTGAAATCCAACTTAAATTCAAAGAGGTCACGAGATCGTATCAAAAAAGACCGATTTCCCCATTCACACGGCACGCACTCATCTTATCCAAGCACGATATTGGATTAACATCTAATCAGTAAACAAATAAAGCCGGACTTTTTCATCAGTTTCCGATTTCTTATACCAAAACAAATCGATTTCGAGAAACTTAAAAATTCCGAAACCCCCCCAACACCGAGGTGCCGAAAGTCATCGCCAACCTCGAACTGCGTCAGGGGCGTCAGGCTCGACCGCAGCGCCCTCCCACACGGTAACTGCGGCCGCTGACGTCATCAGAAGCCGTTGCAGCCAGCGTCCGTATCTCTCGCCTCCGAGAAACCCTCCGCGCGTCATCCTCCGCATCTTCTTCTCTCTCTTCTCCATCCAAGGCTCTCTCTGTGCGAGACATCTACCGTAAGGGATGCGCGGGCCCCGGGAGTCCTGACCTCGGCCAGAGAGGACAATGAGCCGCAACCGGAAAAAGAGGACAAAACAATGGACGGCGGCTGATGATCGGATGGTGCCTTTGAAACGACACCCTGCATCCACCTGTCTCCAGCCCTAAGGATACGGTAAGCCGACCCCCCACAGCCACCGTGTCTACTTCCTGCAGCACTGTTCGATTTGAAAAGTCTGCTTTCAGAAGTGGAGTCCTATCTCACTTTTGTTTTATGGGTTTATAGGCCGCACAAGCATCGGAATGTTCACTCCTATTAAATTACAGGAAATAAAAAAAATGAGTTGAGATAATGTTTTATGAGATAAAAAATGAGTTATATAGATAATAAACCCAAAGCCTTGTGATTCCTAACGGATAAAATTGAAATTAAATAGTTTTACAAATTTATGGGCTTTTAGAAACTACGAGTCAGAATGTTTACTTCCATAAAATTACCGGAAATCGAAAAAATGAGTCAAAATAATAGGCACAGAACAGGGAAACATTGCCTTGTGATTCCCATCTGATAAAATTTTTCTTCAATTGTTTTTGCAAGTTTATTGTATTTCGCAAACCAAACAAGCATCGGAATGTTCACTCCTATTAAATTATCGAAAATAGAGAAATTAAGAAATTATAATAAACCCAAAACAACTTATTAAGTCCTTGTGATTCCTATCGGATAAAGTTGAAATAACTAGTTTTACAATTTACGGGATTGCAGAAACTATACGAGTCAGAATGTTTACTCCCATAAAATTACCGGAAATCGAAAAAATGAGTCAAAATAATAGGCACAGAACAGGGAAACAATGCCTTGTGATTCCCATCTGATAAAATTTTTCTTCAATTGTTTTTGCAAGTTTATAGTATTTCGCAAACCAAACAAGCATCGGAATGTTCACTCCTATTAAATTATCGAAAATAGAGAAATTAAGAAATTATAATAAACCCAAAACAACTTATTAAGTCCTTGTGATTCCTATCGGATAAAGTTGAAATAACTAGTTTTACAATTTACGGGATTACAGAAACTATACGAGTCAGAATGTTTACTCCCATAAAATTACCGGAAATCGAAAAAATGAGTCAAAATAATAGGCCTAGAATAGGGAATATTTGCCTTGTGATTCCCATCTGATAAAATTTTTATTCAATTGTTTTAGCAAGTTTATAGTATTTCCCAAACCAAACAAGCATCGGGATGTTCACTCCTATTAAACTACCGAAAATAGAAAAAATGAGTTAAGATAATTAACCGAAAGCAACTTAATGATTCCTCGTGATTCCTATCACATAAAATTGAATATGAATAGATTTACAAGTTTATAGGAAACTATTCAAGAATCAGAATGTTTGCTCCCATTAAATTACCGGAAATTGAAAAAATGAATCAAAATAATAGGTTTAGAACAGTGTAACATTGCTTTGTGATAAACCATCTTATACAATTGAAGTAAAATTGTTTACAAGTTTGTATGTTTTTGGAAACCAGACAAGCATTGGAATGTTTACTGTTAAATCGCCGGAAACCGAAAAAATGAGTCAAAATAATAGGCCCAGAACAATGTAAATGCCTTTTGATTCCTATCTGATAAACTTGATATTAAATCTTATATGATTTTATAAAAGTTTGTCACAATTTATAAAGATCGTCGGGTTGCTGCAATAACAAGATAATTTCGTTTTTCTTTGTGTTACGTACACTTTCACACATATAATTGTGTGTAGCATGTTCTCCGAAAACAAGATATCTAGTGCGATCTTAACCATCAAGTACATGTGCTGCAATAATTTACAGTACCTTATTATGTGAGTGAGTGTGCTTAACTCAGGAACGAAAAAAATGATTGTCTGAATGAAAAAAGGAATCTTGTTTTTGTAGGAACCCGACGAGAAGTTCTGGTACTTATGCCTTTATCGATTATTGCAAAATCGGGAAAACGAAATAAATAAATCATAGCAGACCTCTATAATCTAACAACTATAAATGAGTCAAAATAATAGATAACGGACAACGTAAAGATGATTTAGGATTCACATCTAATGAAATTATATTGTTTTATTTATTTTATTGTTGGTTTTGTTTTTCGCAAAAAAAATTGAATCACAAGAAATAAAAAAATCTGACCCAAAAATGCAAAAAAAAAAGACATGTACTGGAAGATTAAAAAAAAAAGACTTACAACAAGACAATTGAAGCAGAGTACTTACTGAATTTCAATCAATAAAAAAACTATCAACTTCCGACAAAAATATTCAGTTTGAAAAATTTATCTGTACATAATTGTTGCATACATTCATTTTAAATTCATATGAAAATATGAATTTTACAGTTCGTTCAGATATACCTGGGACTTAATAAACAGATAAATTAAAAATTACAGATCAATTTTGATAATTAATTTATAGACTTTCGCAATCCATACAAACAGTCTGTTAACTGTCGAAAATCAAACAAATAAATCAAAGTAACAGATCCTGGACAACGTAAGGATACAATTAGGTTGATACTCAGTTATTTTTTTTTCTACTTAATTGTTGTGTTTCTCTACAAAAAGTGTTCACATATAGAGAACAAAAAATAGACCCAAAATATGCAAGAAAAGAACACACACAAATCACAAATGGAAGTGTTGATAATAGATAAAACAAACACTTCGTTGAAGCAGAATTTTCATTGTATTGATATACAATACTATTCGCTTTCTAAAAATATATATATTATTTAGAGTTTCTAGTAATATACCTGCGGACGTTAAAATCAGTACAAAAATAAAAAAGGGGCGAATCAATTTTTCTTAATAAGTTTATAGATTTGATTACCATATCAACATCAGAATGTTTAATTGACAAAATTTAAAAAACTGAAAATATGACAGAAAAAAATAGACCCAGGACAACGTAACAATTTCTTGTGATTCATATCCGATAAAGTTTAAATCCAGTTGTTTTCAATTTTACAAAAGGTTCTCTCGTAATTCCTATTGATACGCTCCCGTACTTTTAACTTTGATCAATTGCTGAAAAATTTGCAAAATAAAATAAAATAATAAGGAATAACAGACCTCAGACAACGAAGCATTTACTTTTAATTCTCATATGGTAAAACTGATCTTATTTTTTTTCGTAGATGTATAACATATTTGGACAGTTTATAAACAGCATCGTGACTTTTGAGTGTTTTACAAATTGGTAAATTATTTTTTGCTATAATACCAGACCAATTTTGAACCTGTAAGAGGTTCTAAATCACTATCGCAAAATTGTGAACCACTTGGCGATACAATAGTGCACCTTCGGAGATTCAGGTTGCACATCATATACATTCAAAGCACAATCTCTTTATAGAGGGACCAAACTTTCACTCCGAACGAACATCTATGCCTTACCCCGGTGTTGAATCAGGCACCTTTCCCTGACCACTAGCCCGATTGGCAAGATAACACGTGAAAGTATTTATAAATACGACCTCGAACAAACAGTATTGTCTTCTAATTTCTACATTGAACAATTGATATTAAGTTGAGTTTCTGTGTTTTAAAAGGGGGTTAAGCAAATCATAAACAGCATCATGGTGGACGGCATTTTGATTTCCATCAATTGAAAAATCGGAAAATATTCATTAAAAATAATATATCGTGGTTCACAGATATCAACTTGTACAAAGTTCCTACTTATGAAAATTAATATTCAGTAGTGTTCTCTAAATTTATAAGGGATTCAAGAATTTGTTAACACAGCATCGTGGTGCACCGGAACTTTTAACTACTACTGAAAAATCTAGGACTGAGAAATAATAATAAATAATTCCTCGGACAACGCGTTATTGCATATCTATCAAAGTAGAAGTTCAGTTATAGTTTCTACGTTAACAAAGCATCTCTCAGTTAACCATAACTAGTACCTTAAGACTGACGTTTTTTATTTTTACCGTTTGACGGCAAATAATCTGAAAAACTGAAAGTCAAAAAGAATTAACATTGCAAACACATAGCAATGTCTTTCAAATTCTCTCGTGTAAAACTGATATTCAGCAGTTCTGGTTCGAAGTTATGAAGGCTTCAACCAATGAATTATTCATAAACAGCATCCGGTATGCATTGGCATTTTTGACTTATACTGATTCATTAAAAATCGGTGACTGAATAAAGAATAATGGATCTCTCTATCTCTCTCTCTTTCTCTCTCTCTCTCTCTCTCTCTCTCTCTCTCTCTCTCAATATTAACGTGGAATTAACTTGTAATTTTCTACTTGACAAACTCAAAGTCGATTTAAGCTGTGTAACCAGTTATCTTTAAACGTATCTTAAAAAACATTTCTAAAATCGTAATGGCCGTGGTAGCCTGGCTGGAAGAGTAGCCACCACGAGTTCAAAACTCTATCCAATCAAACGACCTGAAAATATTAATTAAAACTAAGATATCCTGAATCACAAGTATTCACAAGTACCTTGTACAGAGTTCCTACTTGTGAAAATTAATATTCAGTAGTATTATCTAAATTTATGAGGGATTCAAGAATTCATTAACAGCATAGTGGTGCACTGGAACTTTTAACACCTGGTACGCGGTGGCTGATGTATGCTAAATCTGTATCTCAGTTGTCCTCATGTTGACCTGGTGTTGGAAGTTTGGAAAGTGGGGTGCCAGTTCAGATGTTGACTACATGATCTGACCCTGGTTCAAAGTTACTATATATTGTCCTACAATTTTTTTTCTTCTGTATTCATACCGAACCGTCGCCAATAGCACGTTGTGTTGCTCCAGTAGGACGTAAATTCAGCTACTTACCTGAAACTGCAATTTATTGTTTTTTCTTTTTTTATGTGAAGGATAAACTGAATATATAACAGAATCACAGAAGGAAATCCTTAAAACATAAAAGGTAAACAAGTCACAACTTATAAAGTCGAGGGAATGGCTTAAGAATATTTTTTAAACTATAATTTATTATATTTTCGTCATTTTTTATGTGAACAATATATTTCAGGATATATACTTTGGAAACAGAATAACAGAAAGAAATCCTTAAAGCATAAAAGATAAATAAAAGGTAATAAATTCGGTGGAATAGTTTGTGGAGGAATCATTCCTTTACAAAACAGTTGGCTTCAGATGTGCATAAGAAACTGCGATTCGTTGAGTTTCTCTGAGGATTTATCGACGACGTTGTATAGTTATTTTTTTTTAAATGCTAAAACTTGTAAGGAGATATAATGGAAATTATTAAACAGAAATGTTTGTACAACAAAAAACAAGAATTTCAATAATTTTGAAGGAACTTGAAACAAACTTTGAAATGAAATCGATATTACAACAGCAAAATCAAAAGATAAACGGAATTCATTCCACAGAAACCGCTTTAAGCTGTCTTGAGCTTTAAAAGTTCTTTTTATAGAGCTAATTCGGAAACTTTATGGTCATAAGCTCCTTAGACTATTCTATCAAATAAGTGGCAATCTAATTTCACTTCCTGGAATGTCCAATAAAAGACTCCGCCGATTCTATTTAGATAAGAAATAAAAATATTTAACACAAAAAAATTAAAGGGTCAACAAAGTGGTTTTTGCTTTTTTTAGTTTCAATTATGACAAACTCATATATAAGAACAAACATTATTTTTTAGCATATTAAGTGAATACCCATACCTAATATCCTCCTCTGTATAGCCAAACTTTATTTCCTTTTTTGTTAGTAGAAAATGCCTGAAACACAAAAATCATATTTTCGTACAATGAAATATAAAATCTGTGCTCAGATGGCAAAATGTGTTAAGTCAGTCAGCTAGATCATTGTAAATACCATTGTTTACTTTATTAATAAATACTTAGGAAACTTGGAGTTTGATATGCTTGAACTTCGTGAATAGCCATAGAACACACCACAACTAGCGACCCGGAAGTGAATCGAACACTTAGTCCCGGTGCACACATCCGGTTTTTCAACGTGCTGTGCAGCTGCCGTAACGCAAGAGCGGTCTGAGATACATTAGATCCAATGGAGTAGTGCACACATGCCTTCGGCGCCGCTGCGGCGACGCACGTCCAACTTGCGTGCTATTTGTACCGCAGTTCCCCACGACGCCGCAGCTCGCCGCGCATTCGTCTCCGGTTTATAATACCTTGTTTTCATACGTAAATGGAATATAAATAATAATTAATAAATGGTTGTATCCAGTAATGTCTATTTGGTTTCAAAATATACTTTGTTTACACCAAGTAAGCGAAATAAACACGATTTCTTCGATAGAATATTTATCGCAAATGGTGCGAAGTGAGTACTTGCGTCATTTCACGATTATGTGTGCATAGTTGGACCGGTGCCGCAGCGGCGACGCACGTCCAACTTGCGTGCTATTTGTACCGCAGTTCCCCACGGCGCCGCAGCTCGCCGCACATTCGTCTCCGGTTTGAAATACCTTGTTTTCATACATAAATGGAATATAAATAATAATTAATAAATGGTTGTATCCAGTAATGTCTATTTGGTTTCAAAATATACTTTGTTTACACCAAGTAAGCGAAATAAACACGATTTCTTCGATAGAATATTTATCGCAAATGGTGCGAAGTGAGTACTTGCGTCATTTCACGATTATGTGTGCATAGTTGGACCGGTGCCGCAGCGGCGACGCACGTCCAACTTGCGTGCTATTTGTACCGCAGTTCCCTACGGCGCCGCAGCTCGCCGCACATTCGTCTCCGGTTTGAAATACCTTGTTTTCATACATAAATGGAATATAAATAATAATTAATAAATGGTTGTATCCAGTAATGTCTATTTGGTTTCAAAATATACTTTGTTTACACCAAGTAAGCGAAATAAACACGATTTCTTCGATAGAATATTTATCGCAAATGGTGCGAAGTGAGTACTTGCGTCATTTCACGATTATGTGTGCATAGTTGGACCGGTGCCGCAGCGGCGACGCACGTTGAAAAATCGGATGCGTTCACCGGGCCTTAATCTTCTGATCATCTCAGAGATTGCGCCACAGAATCATCATTTTATGTGTTGAGAAATATTCAAATATATTCTATAAATACTTGTTTATAAAATTGGGACTAAAAGGAATGGCATTAACAAAGTTTTATTAAAAGACTTTATTTACAGTCGAGTGCCGTTCGTTGAAAACCATTTGTATTCGAACACATCGGAATCATACAAAACCATCTCAATTTTTTATAATTAAAAGGCTTTATTAAGGTAGACCATAAGATTTTAAATCACATGATGAGACGGGGGGCATGAGCACGATGAAGATAGACCATTTTTTAATGGCCATGTTGATAAGTATTATACACAGTGTATATATAGCACTTTATGTTAATCTTTACACATAAAAAAGGATGTGGGTGTGTATATTCTCTATACAAATCTACGTTAAATCCGTTTGACTAAAACCCGTTAGACTACTAAATCCGTTTGACCAATCCACACCAAATTGAGTACACTTATACTTTAGAACACTGCGGAAAACAGGCTATTTCTTTCCTGCCTTCAGACCATGTAGCCATGAAAATTGGCACACGGGTAGTCCTAAAAGTGCTTTTGGAAGCCCCGATTTTAAAATCTGAAGTTTGCTTTCCTGCAATAAATGAACACGGACAAGGAAACACGCGGTAGGAAACACGTACTACAGGTTTTGTGTATTTGAGTTAACGCAGGGATATATCGCGGTCATATTTTAGCTGTCGCGGTAGGAAACACGTACTACAGGGTTTGTGTATTTGAGTTAACGCAGGGAAATGCCACGGTCATATTTTAGCTGTAGCGGTAGGAAACACGTACTACAGGTTTTGTGTATTTGAGTTAACGCAGGGATATGTCGCGGTCATATTTTAGCTGTCGCGGTAGGAAACACGTACTACAGATCAGCGTAGTTTTCAAATAAGGTGATACTGCCTTTTCAAAAATGAAAGACTGGTCCATTGTCTGTTGTTGCCTTTTAAGGATTCGAAACTGCGCCAGATTGCTATGGCAGGAATTAGAAGCGGGCAGATACATGACTTTTATGAGGGAGGGGAGGCATTAAGAACTTTCTAAATTGTCCATTCTCAGCAACTACTTTCCATATTTTAGATTGTATCGGTATCTGGAATAGATCCTAGATGAACAGAAGTTGGATATCTGTGCGACTCTTATAACATACGTTTTTTTTTTTTTGGTCTAGGTTTCCTCTTGATCATGGGGTTTAATAACAAAAATGAAGGACTCTTTGTTTTATACTTGTCAGAGAGGAGAGGGGAAGATATGCTTTTCTAATGCAGTTATAATAAATCATGAAATGCGCTACACAGATATTGATTTAATTGTAAAAACTTTATCTTCTAAATTTACAAAATAGCATTCGTCTGTAAAACACAAATATGATATTCAATTTAATTTCACTATCAAATATTCAATTACAATTTATATTTTTCCTAATTTTATGCACTGAATCGTTATACATAGGATAAATAAGAACTTTAAACATGTTTATTTTTAATTTACAATATTTATTTTTACCCCTCTGTAGGAACTTTATTTCTGATTAACAAAACTTAAATTACTTAGTTCTGTGAAACAAAATTCAGAATAAGAATGTAGACATGTGGAGTGAAATATTTTAACATAGTTGTTTGAGTATGAATTAGATCTATGTGTTTGGGGCATCCGTTGAAATCACTTTACATGAAACGAAACTTTTATATGTACCTAAATCAGAAAGCAAGAATTAATTTATACTTGTTTTGTGGAAAATGTGGTACTGTTTTGAAAATACAAAAATAAGTTGTATTTCATTAATAATACAACATTTTCTACCAAAACAAACACAAAAATTTTAAAATAAAAAGGTAAACAAAAATATTTAAAAAAAAAACAATTTGCCTCTGTGAGTTCTCGTAAATTTTATTACTTTCAATAATAATTAGGGCAATTTTTTGCAACATATGCAAGTTTTTTTCACACGTTCTACGCAACATGTAAAGTACTAAAAACAAAATTTCTCCTACATGGGGTGTATTGTAAGTGAGTTATAACCCCAACATAAATGTGCAACTTTCTACATAAATGCAACGTTTTGCATAATTGCAAATTTTTACAATTTAACTTAACATTAATTAATATGAAATTACTATTTCATTTTTTGCCCTATTAATCAACCCTTTAATCACGTGTGTCTGATCTTGCGAACGCCAAATATTGTGAATCAAACAAGAAGTTCATGGAAAGAAGTGAATTTGGCATATACGAAAGTAGCATATAGCAAGAAGTACTTTAACACATTGGTTGGCACTCATGATAATCCAGAGTAAACTTGCGTAATCGACTGCAGTGTTTGCGAGGTTTCGATCATCAATATGTTGTTTCCTTGTAACATATTATATGACTGCGGCTGGAATCACACCCAAGGTGCTTTATCCGCGATTGCTCCAAGTTATTTGAGTGGTACACTTGTTTCACAACTGCAAAAAAAGTAAAATGCAACAATGTCAGGCAACATCAGTCTCTGTTGAGAGCAGTTTTTCAATGTTAAAGAAATTACTGACCAAGGATAGGCCATTCAACGACATCAACGTTCTTCTGTATTTAATAATGTACAATAAATTTAGAATTTTTTGATTTTTTACTAATAATTTTTTTTAGTTTTAGTGTATCAAATATAAATGCAACTTTAATTTCATAAATGCAACTTTAGGGAAGGATAAATGCAACTTAACCCATTTTTACTGCAACAAAAAAGTTGCTCTGATAATAATATATTATACGCCATAGATTGTAATCAGTTTAAATAAGACCTTCTTTTCAAAACGGTTCTAAACCAACGTTTTGAAGTTTTAATTGCATGAAGTATTTAAAATTTTGATCGCACTTTCGATTATTGTTTTATCTATCTTTCATATTTATACCGACTAGTAAATATTATTTTTTTAAGATAATATTTCGACTGCACCCAATGGAATTACTTCAAAAACATTTTGCTTAATTTCGAATAAAACAATAAAAATAGCACCAGATTTTTTAAATCTAGGATTTGACTAAAGGACTTGTGGTCGAAGAAAAGTTGATTAAATAAAATAATACTAGATTATCCATTATAAAAAGTTTAAATATAGAGATTCAGAATTTAAAACTTTTAATTTAATACATAAACAAATTTTAATGCATTAAATTAAAATATATTCTACGCCATAAAATGTGATCAGTTTGAACTTAAATAATGCCTCCCTTTGAACCAACGTTTTAAAGTTTAAATCGCATGAAGTAATTAAAATTTTGATCGCACCTTCGATTATTTCTTTTATTCATCTTTCATATTTATACCGACTTGCAAATATTCATTTGTACTTTTTAATTAATAAATTTTAATAATTTAAAGGAATTGCTTTAAAAATATTTTGCTTAATTTCGAATAAAACACTAAATAGTACCACATTTTTTTAAGGGGATCCGGCACCCTCCATAGGCACTCATGTCAAATTCACAAACTTTGGGGGCATCTCCTTTATTCATAACTTACTGTATTAATCTGAAATTTTTACAGTGTAATATTTGAATACTTTTCAAGCCTTTAAGACACGGTGCACACATCCGGTTTTTCAACATGCGGCACCGCTGCGGCAACGCAATTGCGGTCTGATATACAATAGATCCAATGGAGTAGTGCATACATGCCTCCTGCGCAGCACGTCCAACTTGCGTGCAATTTATACCGCAGTTCCCCATGGTGCCGCAGCTCGCCGCACACGCTTCTCCGGTCTGAAGTACCTTGTTTTCATAAATACATGGAATATAAATAAAAATTAATAAATGGTTGTTTCCCGTAACGTCTATTTTGTTTCAAAATATACTTTTTTTTACACCAAGTAAGCGAAATAAACGCGTTTTCTTCGATAGAATATTTATCGCAAATGGCGCGAAATGAGTACTTGCGTCATTTCACTGTTATGCGTGCATAGTTGGACTTCGGTGCCACAGCGGCGCCGCACGTTGAAAATCCGGTTGTGTGCTTTTTGCCTAACACGAATATTTTAATTTTTTTGTAATTCACAAAATTAAAAAAAAATTTATTTCATATTTCAGATAATATATATATTTTTTAAGTATGCCTTTTATATCTTATTCCTTTTGTTAAAGTGTTTAAAAGTGCTTCATAAACAATCAAAAAGTTTCCAGAATGTATCTCAAGTAGGTTTTGAGTATTATGCCCCCAAACATGAAAAAAGTATGTTCTGAGAAATAAGGCTTGGTAATAATACTTCGGAAGGGACGTAATTCGTGATACTGGTGCACCTATTTTAAAAAATATTTACAAATACTTCCAATTAAACTTTTTCAACAAATGAGGTACCGTTATAAAAAAGAAAAATTCACGTTTTCATAAACAGTAAAAATCTCAGAAAAAACTTTTTGTTCGAATTTTTAGTTGACGAACTCCTTTAATCTAGGATTTTACTAAAAGACTTTTGGTCAAAGGTAAGTTATTTAAATAAAATACTGCTAAATTATTCATCCTAAAAAGTTTAAATATAGATTCAAATTTCAAACTTTTAATTTAATACATTAAAAAATGTTACGTTCTCAAACATACTCTACACTCATGTGCATTTATCACTTAAGGTTAACTAAAAATGAAACAAATGTTAATTAAATCTAATCGTTGATTGTATTCATGCTCCAAGTGGTTTCAAAGAAGTAACTCGTCCCTCAATATCTGAGCAATTTTGATAATGACGAGATGTCATCATAAAGAATGACTAGTGAATTCAATTTAACAATTTTGCCGTTTTTTGATGATAATGAGATCAAATCCCATCAACCTTTTCCTGATAGATAGATTTTCTAGATATCTTGTCCGTTAAGATGTTGTTTTGCTCCCAGGAGCAGAAATTTCTAAAACTGTCACGTACGTCGCAGAACAAAGTCTTTTTTAAATGAATTGACTTTAAAATGGACAAGGTTTTTTCGGAACCTCTACTTTTCTTGGACTTTTTGGAGGTTTATGGACTCGTCTACTTGGTCTAATCTAAAGAGATCATGTCGGGAATTAGTAACAACAACACAAGGTCTTTACAGAACAATTTTTCCTTAATTTTATCAAAATTTTGGCCATTTTTTTTTAAATCATAAGTTACGATGTTCTGCAGTGCAAAGTTCTCTCCTTGCAACACCCTTTCTTCTTCTCTAGCTACGGTACAACCTCCCTACACCGCTCCAAATTCACACAAACACTTTATAAATAACACATCTATGCCAATGATAAAATATTTCACTTCAAAAGGTATCGACAAAATTTCAAATTCGTTAGCCGTTGCTTACTTTACTGGTGGTTGCCTCTATGAAGTATTTCGGTCATTAGAAAAATACTGACCAGATCTTTATGTAGAAGATTCTCGTCATTAGAAAAATACTGACCAGACCTTTATGTAGAAGATTCTCGTCATTAGAAAAATACTGACCAGATCTTCATGTAGAATATTCTCGCCATTAGAAAAATACTGACCAGATCTTTATATAGAAGATTCTCGTCATTAGAAAAATACTGACCAGATCTTTATGTAGAAGATTCTCGTCATTAGAAAAATACTGACCAGATCTTTATATAGAAGATTCTCGTCATTAGAAAAATACTGACCAGATCTTCATGTAGAATATTCTCGCCATTAGAAAAATACTGACCAGATCTTTATATAGAAGATTCTCGTCATTAGAAAAATACTGACCAGATCTTTATGTAGAAGATTCTCGTCATTAGAAAAATACTGACCAGATCTTTATATAGAAGATTCTCGTCATTAGAAAAATACTGACCAGATCTTTATGTAGAAGATTCTCGTCATTAGAAAATTGACCGTTTCGAAAAAACTGAAATTCTGAGGGGGATCGTGGCATTCCCAATGACCGAGCAATTAAAGCAACAAATTTGTATCAAATTTTGAGTTAAACTTGAAAACAGTTCGCCCACTAAGACTATTAAGATGGTTAAGAAATCTTTTTGGAATGATGCAATGAGAGTGTGGGAGTCTAGATGTGCAATACAACTGTACTGAGTGGAATTGAATGACTAAATACGTTTATTAAGAGTTAATAATTATATCGGTATACGACATCTGAACAATATGTCGGTACAACGGGGAGTGCGTCTCACCATTGACAAGCCAGTCGGTAAGCACAACATAGGGTGCTGGTGTCTAGAAGATAGTATCCTACAAGAGCATCGCATATAAAAATGCGGAATACCCACTTCAAACATGGCCGGAATCCGTCTAAAGTTATCCTTGATCTGGACGGCCTTTGACACTTCCATATTGTTAATCGTATACGGAATGGAATCAATAGAGGTCAAAGGGAGGGAGGTGATTTACATTGTGAGAATAAGATGATTTGGAGGTTAAAAAATTTGTGCTCAAGATTTTGACGAATTATCTTAGTATGTAACGTGTTGTGTCACCCAATCATCACATAGTGTAGGATGTTTGTGTTCAATAAGAATCACTCACATGACTCAGCCCCCCTTACAGCCCAGATTGTACACCCTGCGACTTCAGGATTTTCATAAGCTAAAATTGGGGGCGGTATCCGGGTTGGAAGAACAGCATAAAAGTTACCAGAGGTTAGTGAGTTTGAAACTCTATCCAACCAAAGAGAGTCTTATGTGTAGAACTGATGCACATTAAATAGTGTATGTTAAAGAGTTGTTGGTAGTAATAACATGATGGCTCAGCTTCCCTCATTAAATAAATGTCTATGAGTGCCTCTGCAATGGCCAGTGCGAAGACGAGTAATAAGGGCATCGAGTCGTCTAGATGGTAATGATGGCAGAACTGAAATGGACTGAAATATTTTAAAAAGTTTATCTTCACTCCAGTCTTTCTTCTTTGAAGGATACTAGGTGGCAAAAGTCTTAGTTGCAATGTATCTTGTTTTATATTGTTGTTGAATACTTTCCAGAATAACCTCGTATGCTTCTTAGAGCAATCACTATATAAAGTTGAAGATTGTAATGTTCCATTTTTTTAAATCTGTAACACTTATTCCATCACTAACATTTATATTGCAAGTAGGTTTGCATTATGCTACTCTCGGAAAACTTTAGAAATTAATAATTTGACTTCGTACGCAAATTTTACAAACATCATGCAAAATCATGTCCACCTCTTTCGGACACAAACTCTATATTATGTCCCTTTTCTTATATGAGTATACTTTTTACCGAACATTAAGAATCGCAATAAACACTAGTTTCGCTTTTAAATTCCTTCTTCATACTTCAATTTATCAAGTTACTCTAAATAGTTGTATTAATAACATGGTTGGTAGCTGAATTTACATCGCATTATTGCAACACAACGGTCTATAAGCGACGGTCTGAGATCAATCCCCACTGATGAATAATACAGATGATAATATTAATTTGTTTTTTAAAAAAACGCGGTAGAGAGAAAAAAAAAACTATTATAAATTTGTTTCTTTCAATTCTATATATCAGGTTAATAAAGGTTGGAAGCGGTAGCCCGGTTAAAAGAGCAACGGATTCGCGAACGAGGGGTTGCGAGTTCAAATCGAACCAAAGACCGTCGTGTACAAAAGGGAGCTAGTGCACGTTAAATCTGTTGTGGCCCAAAATGTCCTCACTTTGGTGTGATGTGGAAGTTCGGCAGAGTGGGGTGCCAGTTAGATGTGACCTCGTCACCTGACCGTGGTTAAAAATTACGTGGTGTCCTTGGATTTGATCCCGGACCGTCGCCAATAGCCCTTTGTGTTGCTCCAGTACGACGTTAATTAAAAAATACCACTAATACCAGGTCAATCAAAGCAGCTTGATCTATTATACATATTCATTCATAAGTTATATACTTCAATAAAAAAATTATAATCGATACCAACCCATCTATAACAGATACCAAAGTAATTTAAGCAGTTATTCGCATAAATCTTTGGAATGGTATAGCATACTTCTTGTCTGAACTTCGGTTGATCTCAAAGGACATCCAATCGACTCAATTTCTCTCCAAATGTTTTTTAACATCTGATACTGTGTTCATATTTTTCCGGATCCTCCTTCTCAATTCAATTTCCAGTTATCTTTCTGACCTCCATTTTGTTCTTTATGGAGTAGTCCCGCAGAATGAATCGGGGAGAAGTATCAAGGGACTTCGATAACCATGCAATTGGTTCTTATTGACCTTTCCAACGATTTTGCAGGATATTTACGGCTTGTGACATCACAAGGGAATCGCCATTGACCAAATAATCGGAGCATTTGGGCAAAACTTCATGTAATTTCCACCGATCACTTAGTTTTAAGATCTGTCATGAGCAGGGCAACTTTTTTGTTGCAGTAAAACTGGGAAAAGTTGGATTTATCATTCCCTAAAGTTGCATTTATGGAAATAAAGTTGCATTTATTTTTGATACACTAAAAATCTAAAATAAATTATTTGTAAAAAATGAAAAAATTAGTGATAATTTTAGTTGTGTACAACAGTATTATAATACATCATTGAATACAGAAGAACGTTGATGTCATTGAATGGTCGATCCTTGGCCAGTAATTTCTTCAACATTGAAAAAATTTACTCAACAGAGACTGATGTTGCCTGACATTGTTACAAGAGCAAATACTATCTTGTGGTGATAATCATCTCGGGAGTCGTATAATATGCTATATTGGATAGCATAAGCACAAAATTCTTTTGCTCAACATTCAGAGATTTTAAAACGTCATCTACAAGGTGAACAACATGATCGACACTCACCTCGTAAACTCAGCAGTCGATTGCGCAAGTTTACTCTGGATTACCAAGAGTGCCAACCAATGTGTTAAAGTTACCTCTTGCCATTTATTTCACTTTAGTCTGTGAGGACGAACACCTTCTTTCCGTAAACTTCTTGTTTGATCCGCAATACTTTGGCGTTCGCAAGATCATACACACTAAATCGAAGGGTTGATCAAGAGGGCAAAAAGGAAATAGTAATTTCATATTAATGAATTTTAAGCTGTATTTTAAAAAGTTGCAGGTGGTTGCATTGATGCAGAAAGTTGCATTTATGTTTCGGTTATAACTCACTTACAATATACCACTTGTAGGAGAAATTTTGGTTTTAGTACTTTACATGCAGCGTAGTACGTGTGAAAAAAAGTTGCATTTGTTGCAAAAAGTTGCCCTAGTCATGAGGTTGTGGGGAGAAGCATGAATCGTAATGTGGGACAAATTATTGAATGGTTAAAGTAATTATCCGAATCGTGAAGGAAAACAGGAGTGGATACAATTTGAAGATAATACGTTACTTTTAGTCAAACTTCGACTTTACAAATAAAGCCGACCAACCGGTCTAGTGGTCGAGGTGTTGGCCTCTGGATCGGAAGGTTCCTGGTTCGAATCCGGGGTCAGGGCATGGATGTAAATTGTGCTGTCCTTTGTTGGGGCCAATGATGGTCCACCCAGTGGGTGCCCCTTCACAAGAGACCATCATTTCCGGCCTTGTAGTGGCCAAAGGACAAGTTCTTAGTGACCGCCGCCAGAAGTAGTGATCATTAACACTTCCGGCTTTGTTGGCCAAGGATGTTGTCCAGTGCATGGTACCAAGTTTATTATGCAAAGTGCCCGCCATTGGAGAAAAAAAATACAAATAAATACACGGAAACAGCAGAAATGAGTTCGCTGAGTTGGATTGCAAATGTCTCCAAAGTTTCGTAAATTGTGAAAGCAGTCCGCTGCCAACATCGACCTTCAAATTAAATAGATGGAGCATGTTCGCGCAGCTTCATGCTATTTATCTCGATCACTCGGTTTGAGGATTTCCGGTTGAATTCCAGGCCACGTGGTGATGGAAGAACGCATGATTCCTAATGAAGACTTTTTGACGAACACGATTAAAAACATTAGGTTTACCCTTCGAAATCCAATTGGTCCAAGTTTATTCGTAAGCCCATATAACACCCTTCTGAGATCTTACCTACCCTCATGCTGTGTCTATTTCATTAGAATGGGGTTACATGAAACGAGATTACACCAGTAACAATTCCAAGGATAACAAAAAAAAATATTTTTGAAATTTCGTATACCTTTAGCAGAAAATGAAGTAATTGTTTACTAAACCGTATTTCACGAGTTATAAAAGGCACATTTATGAAAGCGTAATTTGAATGCTCTGTAACTATAAGGTTGAAACTGAATTTAGTCATCTAACACTTTCAACCAGTGAATGCAATACAGACTCTTCCAATCGTTAGTGCCGATGACGATTATTAACTTAGTTTAAAATTCTATTTTTGTTAAGCACTTGTAAAGAGCCATCAGGATTGCCGTATTGAAAATAGAATAGCACTTGAACGGAATGAAAGGGGAAGTAAAATATTTTCCTCAGTTACTATATATGCAGTTTTCTACCATGTAGATTTAAAGACAACCATAACAAAGGTTTTGTTTGGATTAATACAGGAGGGGATTCATGGAGATGACACCATGAGTTACCTATTAACCCTATCGTTGGTAATCTCGACGAAATATTTTGTGATTAAAAAAATATTGACCCGATTTGACGAACGACGTATCTCGTTTATTAGAAGAATACTAAACAGGTCTTGATCAGGTCATAAGATAAACACTGGAAATATCTTAATGACGAGATATTACGTTACCATCCTCATAGACAGCACGTGATAAACGAGATATCCCGTCGAAACCACTTCGATTGTTAAATGAGTTACTGATAATACCGCTATATTTCAGGCTTCTCGAAACTGCTTCAACTATCTATCAATACCGTTCTAGGCACGGATGTTTGTAATCGTTTGCAATCCTTTTTAATCTGACACCTTCAAAATATCGATTTTTATTTTTTGAGTGTTTCTTATACTCCAATTCAAGAGTTTTCCAGTCATGTTTTTATTTTTCTTGTCCGCTTATTATAAGTTAGTCAAAATCTAATTTAAATATAGTAAACACAGCCCCAGCTGTTGCGCCACTCCCTTTGGAAGCAGACGAAAACAAAACCTTCACTTATTGGTTGCTACAAGCAGGCTTTACATTAGTTTATTTACTGCGGCTCCCAAAATTGAGTATACACTTCGCTTTTTTGGCATTAAAAACATAAAAAATTTATATTAAATTTTTATATAAAACTAATATGTATATAACTGATAAAATACATGTTAAGAAATGTACTAGGAGTGGAAAATTTTTTAAATCATTTTAATGAATTAATTGTATAATTTTTTAAGCACAAACTACCAAATTTGATGCACAAAATTGAATATACGCCTGGTATAACTTTTAGATAAAAACATAATTAAAAATATGAACTAATATTTTGTTGCACATCCTTTCGAATAAATAACTGCTTCCAGACGGTGTGGCATCGATTTAACAAGATTTTGGGTTGTTTTACTTGTTTGTTATTTTCGCCCTTTTTTTCTAAAACAGTTTTTAAATGGTCTTAACTCTTGATATGGCGCTTTTGAGCGGATTTTTCCAACTGTGACCACAAATTTTCTATTGATACCAGCTGATTGAGGTGGAGTTTGCAACTGCTTTTTACAGTTGTACAACATCCACGGATTAAAAACTTCAGCTGTGTGCTTAGGAACATTATCTTGCTGAAAAATGAAAGACGAACCTAAACCCAATTTTTCGGTCCTTCGTTTTGAATTATTTTGCAAAATGTTCAAGTATTGTATTTTATCCATAATTACGTTAATAAAAAGTAAATTACTTACGCCATTGGCTGACATACAGCCCCATACAAGTACCGAGTCGCCTCCATGCTTTACAGTAGGAATGGTGTTTTGAGAAAGCAATTCACTGTTAGGCTTACGCCAGACATAGTATCGTATATCACTTTCGAAAATATTAAAGTTACTCTCGTCATTGAATGTCACTTGATTCTAGAAGTCTGGAGACTTTTAAATATGACTTTCTACAAATGAAAGTCTTATCTCCTGGTTTGGTTTGGAAATGAAAGGTTTTCTCCTGACCACACGATCATTAAATCCTGCTTTCCTAAGTACTCTTCTAATTGTTTCTGCAGAGACAGGTCTTTGTATCGTTGAAGAAGTGGCTGCTGTAATTTTCGGAGCGCTCACATTAGGATTTAAGGTCACTTCGCGTATGATCCTCCTCTTGGTCATGTCATCCAGGATTTCCTTTTGTCCTCTTCCTGGAATATTTTTATGTGTCCCAACTGTTTATACTTTCTGATAATTTTTTGGACATATCCATAGAGCTCCGCTAAACCATTTTTGCAATTTCTCGCAGAGATATACCTTTTCCAGACATTTTAATAACAAGCTCCCTAACTTCAACTCCAGTTTCCGTTCTGGAGCCCATTTGGAAAATTAAAAAGCAGTATTTGTACAAGAAACTCATACATTAGGATATAAATCCAATGCCACTACTGAACACAAGCGTTCTAACAAAATAGTGGTAGCGAACTTACGAATTTGTAGTCATTTCCTACAGAGTGTATAATTAATTTTGTGACATCAATTGTTGTCATTTTGTCATAGATTGCAAATAATTTTAATTATTATATCAACTTCGTGTTTCTTTTTTGACGAAATATCTTCTTTAACGTGCATTTTATCATTCCTATTAAAAAAACTTTTACAAATACTATTGTTGTAATTATATACTTTCAAAGTAGGGAAATAGAAGTGTATACTCAATTTCGAGAGGCACTGTATATTCCCATTTAATTTTAAATGTTGCTAGACTGCACTGTAACTGTACTTGAATAGTTTGTTTTCTAATAAAACTCAAGTGCGAATGTGAATTTATTCGAATTGCAATTCGTCGATTTTGTTGACTAAGGCCCCGTGTACATGAGGCGCGTAAAACGAACGTTTGGCGAGGCTATACAACACCTTTATATATTAATATATATAATTCTATTGTTATTCTATTCTATAATTCTATGTTTATTCTATTCTATAATTCTAATGTTATTCTATTCTATAATTCTAATGTTATTCTATTCTATAATTCTATGTTTATTCTATTCTATAATTCTATTGTTGTATTATTCTATGATTCTATGTTTATTCTATTCTATAATTCTATGTTTATTCTATTCTATAATTCTATGTTTATTCTATTCTATTATTCTATGTTTATTCTATTCTATAATTCTATTGTTGTATTATTCTATGATTCTATGTTTATTCTATTCTATAATTCTATGTTTATTCCATTCTATAATTCTATCGTTGTATTATTCTATAATTCTATTGTTGTTTTATTCCATAATTCTATGTTTATTCTATTCTATGATTCTATGTTTATTATATTCTATAATTCTATGTTTATTCTATTCTATAATTCTACGTTTATTCTATTCTATAATTCTATTGTTGTGTTATTCTATGTTTATTCTATTATATAATTCTATTGTTGTATTATTCTATAATTCTATTGTTGTTTTATTCCATAATTCTATTCTATAATTCTATTGTTACGTTTAATTCTGTTGTCAAAAAATACTGTGGAAGGTAAGGCAAATGGCTTAGTTGTTAAACGCCTGGCATTTATAAATACAATCTTCACAAATAAAAATATTCTATAGGAGGTGTTGGGCTATAATGGTCCTGCTCTTCAAGGTCGCAAAGATGGATACTTGAATTAGAGGAATAAATAAACATAATTTAATGGCGGGACCTTGAGAGCCTCGCCATACGCGCGTCGAAACGCCTCATGTGAACGTGGCCTTGTTTTCTTTGTTGTGGTTCTTGTTTTTGAGCTTGAAAGTAATATTTTAAGAATGTTTTTTTGTTTGTTTTATTTTTCAAATAAAACCATGCTTAGATCTACTATCCTAAAGGAATACTGACCAGCAATCAAACCGGCGATCCAACTCAAATGAATTCCTCAGAAACAAATGTGGATTCAAAACGTACTATATATGGCCAGGGAAAAGAAAGTTCCGGATCTGAATGCAAATTTTTCTGCGCATAATGGAAATGAACGTATTCTGAACTGTATTATTGATATTAATATTCTTGCTCAAGTGCTCATGGAGTCTGTACGATGCGAGTTCTGTGACAACGGAATTGAAATGAAAGTCAAGAAAAGCGACTTACTTTAAAACACATTTTTCTCAAAACTACAATTTTTGCTACTCGTGTACCTTTTTCTGAGAAACTACTCACTGTATACTTCTGCAATTTTTACCACATGTTCTTTATATGTATTTGCACACACTAAAGTGAGATTTTGTTCTTTTTCCAAAAATAATATTTGTTTGGACCTTTTTCGCTCCAAAAAAGTGAAGAAATTAAAACATTCAAAGCGACTTTCACGTAATATTTTTTTAAAATAAAGTAAATGAATTAAAATTTAAAGCTTACTTCAGTAAAGTAACAAGTATCTGTTAAAGCTCGAAAAAAATTAAGACCTCTATCTTTATAACTTTTTTAGAAAAAAGTAGTACATGAAAAATGTCAAATTTGCATTACTGGTATAGAGGGTACCGACTCCCCGTCGTAGATCCCTGTCAAATTAACCCTTGTACAGCATAAAATTGACAGTTGAGTGACAAATTAAATTATAAATATGTCATCTCTTAATTGTTCTAAAATACCTTTAGGTAGCTTTAGATGACTTTGTTTCCCTATAACTATGACAGCAGCCTTGTTTTTGTAGTTAAGGTCACCATCTTCTTCTTGGAACATGCAGTGCATAGTTAGCCTTTTTTAATCTGATGTAATTTTTTCTCAATTGAATTTTTAATTAGGTGAATAGAATATATACATGCTGTATGTAACTAGTACATAAAGTGTTAAAAAGAGATATATATAATAAGTGATATAAAGTGTTATTATTCTTCCCTATACTATTGAATGATAGATGCATTGATAAAAGTTGGCGTTGTCTACGCATACACCTTTAATAAGTGTATGCTTGTTTTGAACTTTGCATGTTCTTCCGACGTATTTTCTTTGTTCAGGTACTCGTCAATAATGTACTAGGAAAAAGCAATAAATAGCATATTTTATTTATTTACAACAAAAAGTATTCTATTTTCAATATTCTGATCGCTTAGTTTGAGTCTTAGTTTTTTTACTAGAGCACTTCGAAACCCGGGAGTGAATTCTGAATAACCCTGTATGTATAAAAGAATTATTCTAAGAGCGCAATTCGGCCATTTACCCCATTAACGTCTACAAAATCAGTTCTATAAACACTGTAAGGTAGTTTAAGTCACTTTTACGATAAACTGCGCACATTTGAATGCAAATATGTCAAAAGAATGCTTCACTATCAAAACTAAAAAAGGGGGTTCTCTTTTCTTTCCACAGTCCAGCATTTTTGTTCATAAACTATTTATCTCTTTCGACATAACCTAATTTAGGAAGCCAAATAAGATACCTAGATAAAAAGTAAAAGAAGTACTTTACCGGATAGCAGAAAATGAATCATTTCTGATAAATATATTATTTTTTCTGAGGCATATCTGAATTTTATACTTTCTCAATTAAAAAAAATACCGCATAATCAACGAGACAATCTCAAACATTCCAGGAATTTTAGTTTCGAACATCGTATCAGATATTGTGAGGCTACACTAAGTTTATCTAAAGCGTTTGAAAGAAAATACCAAGTCCCGAAGAGAGTTGTTGATGTGCTTCCCTCCATCAAGGTATTTACGATTTCCAGCAGTTTCATAATCCGATTATGGAAAATTTCGATGAGAAATATTTGCATTTCATTATTGCCCTGCTCTCCGGTTCATGACTTATTCATGAAGCACAGGTGGGAAGAAACTTCCGAGAATTCTTCACTTCCGCTTCCATCAATAATACAGAAAATTCTTTCCCAAACGATACTGAATACTACAAGGAATTATTTAGAACAAAAACTGAAATTGCTGGGCATAAAAACGATTTCATAAATTAAACTGTTTATATCATTAAAGTTTATTTTATCCAATTATTTTAGATTCAGATTGTGTTCGGACTAAAATTAAAGAATATAATATGAGTTCCCTTTAAATTTAACACTTATGAAAGCGAACATGGAAGTGCTCTTTATAAGAGGCATTTTCTTGTCAGATTAAATGTAGATGGTTGTAGTATTCCTGCGGCAGAACGTGTTTTTTATATATTCCGAACTTGGCTTGCTTTCGAATACCATTCCAGCACTTCGGTCGTAAAAATTCCAAAGAATGTATTCCGAATTGATATGATGGTTGATTTTCCATTTCTAGATCTCCAAACTTTGTTAAAACGGTGATAAACTGCATTTTAACCTTTTGACTACGGCTATAGATATAACAAGCGTGATTCTTTCTTGACGCGATTTTGATAACTTTCAAGATACAACTGATGAACTGGACGTTGTCTAAATTCTTTCTTGGCGCGATCATGGTACAACTGTTGTACCGGCCGTAGTCTAAAAGTTAAGGTCATTTCAATTTTTGTCATGAGAGAAAATGGTCGAGGAAGTAAAGTCTTCATTTTCCGTCTGGTTTGTTTGTACACTAAAATGTATTATCCGATTATGAGCGCTTTCCTAAACAATAACCTGTTAGATAATGATCTTTGTCTAAACACAGAGATTTAATAAAGAGTTTGAGGTTTTTCCACGAAAAAAATATGTATCAAGCTTTTACGTCACTTTTTTAGCTGTTCGTTTGCCCAAATTGATCTTCTCTAGCTCAGTTGAGAACAAAGAAATTATCGAATAAAATTATATTCGTATACTTTGCGAGTAATAAATACAATAAAATAAAAAGCTCAAATGTCCATGACGTACTAGCAGCAATGTTTCAGATTCAACTGCATCGCAATAAAAAAAAAATTTAATACCTCTACTCTATTAAACTTTCTTGGTTTACACACGTCGGCTTGGTTAATCAACCAAACGACCTGACGTATAATGGCGGGATTTCAATAATCAATTGGTTCAGTGGTATTTTTAGATCTAGTTTAACAAATACAAAAATGACGATTGGGGAGATACTTCAGTTAGATTAAAGTTTAATTACTATTTTACACTATTTACGGATACAGAAAAAGATTACGTATCAATGCAAATCGAAACATTAAATCAAATTAAGAACGATTAAGTTATTATCGAATTCAAATCAAGATTCCAACATCGAACTGACAAAAGCTGCAGGTGTGGGAGGGAAGGCGCATGACGTCATCGATGCCCATCACCATCTAAGATTCACATAATTTCCACACGAACTAAGTACAGTTAATTTCCATGAAGGAATCAACCAAGTTGGAGATGGACAGAACTCTTATTGGTTTGAAACTGCTGGTATTTTTTTGTATTTTGTTGTGATGATGTGTTGGTTGATTGTATATTTGATCTGATGTTGCGCTATTTGTGTTGTTAACTGGGGTTGTAGTGGTTTAAGGGAATGCCCATTTGCCCATTGCGCTGGAAACCTACTAGTTGTAGGCGGCGCTGGTTCGATTCCAGTTAGTTACGACTACTCCCGTGTATTTCTCATTACTGTGTCAGTAAAATTTTAATTGTGTCTGTCTGTTTACTTGATGTTACCTCTCTTATGTTTGGCGCAGCTTGGCCAAATATAGCACTTGCACCACAAAACTAATTGTTTTTTTATACTGGAGCCCCATGACCTATTTTGATTTTTAAGAATCACGTCGTTTCTTAACATACTCAATATAGTTTCCACTTCAAAAATGAACATACTTTTTAGAAAAACTTTCTCAAACAGCTGTCAATATTTTTGGAGAAAAATAGAAAAAGTTGTCGATAAAACGTCCCAGAACCTTGGTCTTCCAACCTATTCTTCAAAAATGTGGGCTAAATTTCACTCCCAAATAAAAAAAGTCACTGCTAATTTCTACCTGTCTTTTTCCTTGGTATTTGATCTTCCTGTTACCGCTCATGATATAAACAGTCATTAATTACAGATTAAACTCACAAAAACCACCCCGTTTTGCATTAACAAAAAAACTTGTTCCTGTCAAAAGGAGTAGAAATTTTTTTTCGGAGAAAATTAAATCATCTTCTTTTGAATTGATGTGACACTTATGAATTAAAAATTAAGATGATAAGTCATTCGTTCCAAGTAAAAAAAAAATTGTCATCGATTTTCTTCCTAACGAAGTAGAATTTTTGAAGCATTCTAAGAATGACGTCATACGAACGATCCATGTAATTTATCAACGAATAAATTGAAATAAGTAGAAAGAAAATTTTAGAGTAAAAAATAACCTCATTTCTTTCAAGGTGTTTAATATTCCACGCGAAATTTTATCTATGTTATTGAGTTTAACGTATTGCGTTTCCCGAGTCATCAGACTACGAACTAATCTATGATACTTGTGATTTTGCATTAAATTGTATTGTAACATGATTTTAAGCCCAACTTTATAAACAAATTTTAATGTGCTTGTTCCGACCTTTTCTCACACGGATGGATTACAGATTAGCAAGAATACCAGATTACTTAGAGTACACATCAGACTAATTTAACACTCTATTAAGTTTAATGCAACTTTTTATTGCATACCAGCAAAATTACCCGATCTTACGCGGTTTGAATTGGTCAACTCTAGATTGAAGAAATGATCAGAATATAAAATCACTCTATTGTCTTTCGTAGAATAAAATAATAGTTTAACACCTTTTCGGATATCTTTATAATTTGTATAACTTTGGACACAAATCCTACACATGCATATCCACCCATGTAATACTTTTCACATACAGTGTCACAACTTACATTGCCACACTTTACAACCAAAAAGAGATAAAATTTAGAAATACGAAATTAAATCCGAAAGAAACAGAAAATATCATTGCACGTAATCAACCAACACGAGTTTCGTTTTGTTTCCTTTTATTGGCAAATATCGTCTCTCAAATATTCAGAAATCGAAAATACTCAATGTACAAACAAACACTCTATTATTATTTATATACAGGGTGATTCTACAGTCATGAGACCAACTTGTAGGGGTGGTACAATATACATTTATCGTATAGGAATGTACGGTCGGAAGTGACGCGAGGAGGCAAGAACACAAAAAAATGAGACATGAACAGAAAAACAGTGTTTATTTACACCATTGCAAAGTGCTTCTTTGCAGCAATGTTTACAATAAATGCTCAAAATTTAGACCACCATCAGTAATACAAATTTGGAAGCAGCCCATATCTCCTACCAACGCGACTCAATGGCTCACACTATCGTATTTTTCCAGAATTGCTGCAAGATGTTCCGACTGTCGTTCGTAATCACATGTGGTTTCAGCATGATGGTGCGTCAGCCCATTTCAACGTGGTTGTCCGCAATTACCTGTATTCCAGTTTTGCAGAGCGATGGATTGGGCGTAGTGGACCAGTCCGATGGCCTCCCCGATCGCCAGATTTATTGAGCATCCATTACATCTAATGGGGGCATCTGAAGATCATCTTATCTTCATCTTCATCATCTTATCTTCATATAATCATCGTTTACGGGACTCCAGTTAACTCAATTGCGGACCTCGTTGCTCGACTGTCCATTACGCCTGCAAGCGTGCGCGAAATGCCATGGCATCTTAGGGACTGTTCGCCAATCAGTCCATCGACGCTACCAACTACTACTTTCCTACTACGTGGTTCAACTGTTTCATTGTTTTGTCTCCTAACTGGACACGATGCCCAATATGAGAAACTTCTTAGCGTTTTGCGGCTCATATTCGTAGAAAACACCATATTGTGTTCTATGGGTCAGGCTCCTCCCTGAGGACGCTCTGTTCCACCAACACTTTCATTTTCAATAAATTCCTTTTGGGTTTTATTTTTTGAATTTCCTCTTGTTTTAGAAATTATATTCCTTACCATGCTATGTCTGCAGCTTTCAGCGCACTTGCATGGTTAGTTTTAACTTTTGTTCTAACTTTCGTTTTCTAGTTATATATATATATATATATATATATATATATATATATATATATATATATATATATATATATATATATATATATATATATATATATATATATATAATAACAGTAACATAACACACACAAAATAACAAAAAATAACCAAACAGCCGGGGTGCATTAACCAGAAACCGAAACTCGAAACTACAGCCTAATGCTGCTCATATGTAGAAAACACCATTTTATGTTGTTTGGGTCAGGCTCCTCCCTGATGAAGCCCTAACCCACCAACATTTCTTCATTTTTTATCATTTTTAAGACTTTTGTAGAAAAAAATTTATTGGAATTCTTGTGTTTTTGAAATTATATATATATATAT